>CM057343.1:499543644-500793644 GCA_030015575.1 Agapanthus africanus | reverse complement strand
TAGAATTGGTAGGGTCACTTGCCGCTCTCGTAGGGGTCTAGGGGTTTGGGCTTGGCTATTCATCATTACCGTGGAATCCGTATTTTCTATTGTTGGCTAAATACAAAATACGGACCTCCTAGTATATCCTGTATTTTCATATATGTGCTTCTGCTGTGGATATTCTGTGATGTGATCACTTTATATGTTGAGACGAATGATGTATTATATATATGATATATAATAAACGTTGCTTATGTTTTGCATCCGCGCTAGTCCCGCCCCGCTATGCCGTTAGTTAAGTAACCTAACGGTACATAACGGGACATTGTGGCGAATGCGGATGACATAAGCGCACGTTCTATTTTCATTTCTTTTCTGTAATGGCTTAAGGACTTAAATGATGGGACTACATTAATAAGATTAATGTAAACAAAAAGAAACCTAAAAAGATGTTGTAGAATCAGATTTGAAACCTACTCGGCTTTTTTATGAAAAAGCAAGATTTCAAAAGGCGGAGCTTCAGCCACTCCTTTTTAAACCATTGGTTTCTACAACGATATCAAGTTCGAAACGTTAAAGGTTTTCTTAAAACTATTCGCAACCCTCCGTCATTTTAGGAAGTAGAGTACTTAGTATTTGTGCTGCATATTTTGACTATAGTTAAGACGCAGTGTACGGTAGCTAAGTGATGTCTTCCTACACTGCATATGATGCAATTAGTTAGGACATTCATATGATTATGTTGACTATAGTTAAGGGTCATATGGGTGGGTCTAGTTAATCATGAAATGACGGGAAGAACTTGACTAGTACTTATGATATGTTGACTATAGTTAAGGTCATGAGTACTAGGGTAAAAACCATATCGGGAGTTTCAAGAGTTGAAATTTGCAATGAGATTGCATACCATCTATATGATAGTAGGACCCCGATCCCACTGTGAGCAATAGTTGCTCCCGGGAGAGTTTTTCATTTTACAATTAGCCAACTCAATAGATGTCTAGAAAGGTGGCAACGGGGCTACGCCTCTGGGAAAATGAGGTTTATTTTAATTAGGGCCGTGCGAAAGTATGAGGAACCTCCCTCAGAAGTACCGGCACTGGCCTGGCTGAACGGTTAGCGAAGTTGTAGAATGTAATTAATCCTGGCTAATTTTTTCCTTTTAAGATTTGAAGGAAAATTTGATAAAAGAAGTGGGAGATATCGATTAGATAAGATAAAAAACCAATCTGATCTTTGCAAGAGCTTTCGCTGAGTGTATTCTTTTCTCTCTCCTAATGGCAGATAACCATGACTAGACTTAAGCTACTATTAGAGAAAAATAAGCTAAGTGGGCCGAACTATAAAAATTGGCTGAGGAGCATTAACATTGCTCTCACATATGATAAAGTATTATATGTCCTCACTGCCACAGCCCCGCCCAAACCAGGCCCTAAATCTTCTGTTGCGGATAGGGAGATCCGCAAAACGTAGGATATTGATTGTGCTACCGCCAAATGCCTCGTGCTTGCATCGATGTACAATATACATCAAAAGCAGCACGAGGAGATGAATGTTCAATCTATCTTTCTCCATACAAAGGAGTTGTATGGAGAGCAATCTCGTATCCTACGATACGAAGCATCTCGAAAGCTGTTTCAGATGCGAATGGCTCCTGACACTTCAGTAGGTGACCATGTTCTGAAGATGATAGCTCTTATTGAAGAGCTTGAGGGCCTCGGATGGATAATAGATAACGAGCAATATACGGATATTGTTCTACAGTCTCTTCCCTCTGCCTTTGCTCCTTTCATAGTGAACTTCAACATGCACAACATGGAGAAGTCACTGCCCGAACTTCTCAATATGTTGATAAATACGGAGAGCACGCTTAAGGCGAAGTCTCCCTCCTTGCTTGTTGGACAATCTTCTTCTTCCGTCCCAAAAGCCAAGGCCAAGGGAAAGAACAAGAAGAAATCAACCAAGCCGAGAGGTAGAATAAAAAAGACAAAGGGGAAAGACAAATCCAAAGCTGCGGAGTCAGGAAAAGGAGAATGTTTCTTCTGCAAGAAGACAGGATACTGGAAGCGGAACTGTACTGAGTACTTTGGTCTCAAGAAAAACAAGCATGGTGATGCTTCAGCTTCAGGTGTGTTCGTAACTAAAAACTGTTAATCTATAAATTCTGCTTCCTGGGTATTGGATACCGGTTCGGGTTCTCATATCTGCAATTCTGTGCAAGGGCTGAGAAATAGCAGAGTTTTGAAGACAGGTGATCATACTCTCCGGGTTGGAAATGGTTCCAATGTACATGCAGTTTCAGTGGGAGAGTATCATCTGAGGTTGCCATTGGATTGTATATTGGTTTTGAACCCATGTTATTTTATACCAAGCATGCTTTGTAATATAATATCTGTTTCTTTGTTAGACAATGAAAGATATCATTTTTTATTGCAGCACAATGTTATGAACATTAAACTAAATCAAGAGTTGATTGGTTGTGGTACACTTAATAACGGGATATACGTCCTTAATCAACAAAGAGTTTTCAACATATAACACACAAACAAAAGAAAATTTTCAGATATAAATGAAGCTTTTCTTTGGCATTGTATACTTGGTCATATTAATAAAACAAGACTAAACAAGCTTTATAAAGATGGATATTTAAATTCTTTTGAGTATAAATCTTATGCGACTTGTCAGTCTTGTATTAAAGGGAAAATGACCAAAACTCCGTTTACTGGACACAGAGAAAAAGCTGCTGAGCTCTTGGGCCTCATACATAGTGATGTATATGGGCCAATGTCGACACATGCAAGAGGCAGTTTTTCTTACTTCATAACTTTTACTGATGATTTCTCAAGATTCGGTCATGTGTTTTTAATAAAGCACAAGTCTGAAGCTTTCGAGAAATTCAAGGAGTAAAAACTTGAAGTAGAAAAACAAACTGGAATGAGCATCAAGATGCTTCGATCAGATCGAGGTGGAGAGTATCTTAGTACAGAGTTTTCGAACTTTCTAAAAGAGAATGAGATTCTCTCTCAGCTCACTCCCCCTTACACACCACAGCACAACGGTGTATCAGAGTGACGGAATCGAACCCTATTAGATATGGTATGATACATGATGAGTGATGTTGAGTTGCCCCTCTCTTTTTGGGGGGATGCATTGGAGACTGCAGCTTTTCTGTTGAACAAAGTTCTAACCAAGACCGTGTCTACCACTCCATATGAGATATGGTATGGGAAGAGACCATCTCTTAAACGAGTTAAGATTTCGGGTTGTCTGGCTTTTGTTAAAAAGCAGAATTCAGACAAACTCGAGACACGATCGGTCAAGTGTATATTTGTAGGATATCCAAAACATTCGTTTGGGTATCTTTTCTACCACAAGGAGGAACAAAAGGTGTTTGTTTCTCAGTATACCACATTTTTTGAAAATGAGATTTTTCCAAGCGATACTGATGGCAATGTGGTAGATCTAGAAGAAGTTCTAGAGACACAAGTTACAAATGACGACTTGGTTGAACCTGGAGTTGCAACAGAACCTAATGAACCTCAACAACTCCGTAGATTTGGTAGAACTTCTCGCCCACCGGGGAGATACTACGGTTTTCTCGTTGATGGTGATGGAGAAGATTGCATCATGGATGATGATGATCCTACAAGTTTTTAGCAAACTATCACGAGTGGTGACTCTTTGAAGTGGCTGTATGCCATGAGATCCGAAATGGTGTCTATATACACCAACAAAGTATGAACTTTGGATGTTGTACCCTTTGGGGTAAAACCCGTAGGGTGCAAATGGATCTTTAAGAGAAAGATCGGTGTAGATGGGCAGGTGGAGACTTATAAGGCAAGGCTTGTGGTGAAAGGATTTCGATAAAGACAAGGATTGGACTATGACAAAACCTTTTCTACTGTGTCCATGCTTAAATCCATTCGGATCCTACTTGCTATTGCTGCTCACTACGACTATGAAATCTGGAAGATGGACGTTAAAACGGCTTTTCTAAATGGTGATTTAGAAGAATGCGTTTATATGGATCAGCCAGAGGGCTTCATTGATAGTGGGAGCAGCGGGAAAGTATGTTGGTTGCTTAAATCCATTTATGTGTCATGTTGCATGCTCCCACAATTCTTGTGATGTGGTGGAAGAGACAAACGAAAATTTTCTTTGCATACAACATGCACGTTTCGAAAGATCTTGTCTAAACCATAACTAGAAAACCCTAACTAGAGATCTTATCTACTATGTTAGGGATTATACCTCAATGATACGGTCCTTCGGGTCTTCACTTTGGTGCAACTCCTTTGCTCCTTGCCTTCTCTTTTGATGAACTCCTTAGCTCCTTTGGATGTTGCCGATGTTCTCGATCTCCGACCACCTCAAGACCTAGATGATCTACGCGAGAGCTATCATGCAAGCTACAAACTCTTCACAAGAGTTTAACCTAGAGATCAAGTTTGCTAGAAGAGATCACTAGGATGATGTAGAGATTAGTGTATTGAATTATCTTTAACCCTAAGCTTTTGATTCACATCACATGTGAAGGGTAAAGCTTAGGATGAAGGAGGAGGAGAGAAGAAGGAGAGAGAAAGTGTTTGTGATAATGAGAGAGTTCAAGCATGAGAAAATTGTATATTGCAAATGAAATAATTGAAGCATATAATATAAAATTAGCACCATGCTTCAATAGTAATTCCAAAACAATATAAAATTAAACAACCCATTCTTGCAACTATACTTGGACTTTCTTATTTCCACCTCATTTATTTATTTTCATAAAATAAATAATGTCATTATGAGATGGCACCTTCTAGAAGGTATTCTTGTAGCAATTACAAGAATACCCCTCCTCCGTATACGGTATACCGTATACCCGTATCCGAATTCCGAAAAATACGAATACCATTAATCCAATAATATAATACCAGTATCCGGCTTAAACCAAAGCCTACCAGTATTATCCTTCCGATTATTATTCCTGTAACAATTATACGAATATAATCGAAACCCTGTCGTAACACCTTACGGCTGCCGTAACAACTTACGGCCTCTACATCTTTCGCCTGAATGAGGGAACCCTCTGTGTGGGACTCTAAAGACTCGACAGTACGCTGGCAGTGGGTTTAACCATAAGCACGTCAGCGGCACTAGCTGTGCATAACGGCTACCCAGGTACATAACGAAAATGTGGCCGATGAGCGAACTCATCACAACCCTAACGAGCCTGCAAGCAACACTTACCGTACAGTCCGGTCTCTTCGTCTGATACGTCACATATGAAGTCTAGAGGTGGTAAATGTCAAACCCCAGTAACTTTATAAGTCATGCTGATTTACGGCCCATAACGGTTCAAGAAACTACTGATAACACTTATCAGTAAATCTCGAGAACCCTGACCAGGGATTTGATGTTATGGCCGATCAAGTATAGCGCGACATCAACTCCCTGTACCGGGAAAGACGAAACCCCTCCTATCGCTCACTGCCTCCGTGCGATTCGGGACTGTACCCAAAATCCACCTGTTTGCATGACTCATCAGAGCCGCAGTAGGGAGGAAATCAAAGCACAGTAGGAATCACACAAGACACTATAACGATCTCGGGTCTACAGACTAACCTGTACAAGTGTCGCCAGAGAACTGCTATCTGACAATAGGTATATATACCATCTAGGAGTTCTCGGCGAGTCCTGTTCGGTGTACACATTCTCCAATGAGCACCCGTTTACAATCTTTGATGTCAAACACCAATGGTTGTGGAATCAATCATCGCCCCCAGGGTCAGGAAACGTACACACTAGTCTAATCTGGTAATACCGATGCCCTGTCTCGATATACCCTCGACTAGGAACTATTAAAGGATATGGTTATAGATTGTCCAGGCCCCAATAGTATGATCACATCATAATCCTGGTAGTCAAGCATGATCCCAAGGGCTTCATCAACATGCATATAAAGATATGAAATATAACACATCACACGTTAAGATGAAGATAAAACAGATAGCATACTATCATTTCGAGCAAAGATTGTTTCTTTACATATACATGCCTAGCATCCTATATAATACAGGCCTTGTAACAACCGAGTCTAATTCTACAAATTTCAGTTACCGTATGTGTGGTGTGTGGTATTTATCTCATTTGTGCTGCTTTGACTGTTACCAGTTATAGTTTACACTGACATGTCATGGTCTGCATATAACAATTTAAGTCATTTAAAATGAATTAAAAATATTCAACATGGCCGGCTTGACACCCCTAACCCTGTGGTAGCGTCCTTGCATCGTGTTCTCGTCCCGTTCAGTGAAACGGACGTGTTCGGACGGCTACGCGCACGTGCGTGCGATCATTCTTGGGGATATGCTTTTTAATTATAAAATCCTTTATTTTAATTTTTTTTTGGAACCCGCCAATAATTTTCTTTTTTCGAATTCAAATTTTGGACCCGACTCGGGCGCAATTCTGAAATACTTTGTATTTTCGCCAAATCCTATTTTTCTAATTTTTAAAAATCAGCCAAAATGTTTATTTAGACTGTTATCAAATTTTTTTTTAAACCAATAAAAATTATTCAAATAAATATTTTACGCTGAAGATCTCTTGTCTCTACTGTTCCCAGATTAGAAAATCTTTTATCAAAATTTTTCCTCTAACCATTTTTAACTCCCCAGCCAATCAAAAACATTTCCTTTAAACCCCAGGCCCCACGAGACTCCCTCTCTCCTTTCCCTTTCTCTTTCTCTCTCTTCTTTCTCTCTCCTATCACACTTTCTCTTTCCGCTCGCGAGTACTGTGCACTCCTCGATTCCCGTCACCGCGAGCGCGTTATGGTTACCTCCGTTCACGTTTCTCCTTCTCCCTCCTTTTAAAAACACCCCGCTGTTTCTTCTTCTCCTTTTAAAAACTAAAACCCATCACCTCGTGTAACCCTAACCCTAATTTCTATTGCCTCCTCAACCTCTCCCCTCCTCGTCACCGTTCCCTCTTCTCCTTCCTCCTTCTTTCTTCTCCTTCTTCCTTCTCCCGAGACCCTGCACACCCACTGCACTCCAGAATCCATCACCGCCACCATTCCTTCGCCGCCGACCACCTCACCCCGTCACCATCTTCTTCTTCTCCTCTCCTTTCTCTTCTGTCTTCTCTCCTCACAGAACCCTCAAACCCACCAGAGAACCCAGCAAACCAAAGAACCCTGCAAACCCTAACCGAAACCCTGAACAACAAACCACTTCGCCGGAGCTCCGTTCATCCCCGTCGACATCTCCACCCCTCTCTGCAAACCCAGTAAGCAATCTCTTCTTCTTCTCTCCTCTTCTTTTTCCTTGCCTTTCTTGAACTCATGATTCACTGTATTTACTGTTTCTTTGGCGGCCGAAATCCGACCATGCCGGCGACGAATCCCGACGAACCAGCAAGGACCCCTGACCCGTGTGACTCCACTTTTAGTCGTTTGGACTCTTTCCGTGAACCGTGAGGGCGTCGCGATTTTTCCCCGCCAACGCGTAACGTTCCATTTTCCGTTTCGCGACCCGTCGGGGCAAGTGAAACTTGCTACATGCTATTTGAATCAATTCTATACCTATTCTATATATATAACATACCTGTAGTTTGAATTTAGCACCCATGCATCGTTTTATGACATCTCGATGTTCCGTTGCATCTATTTATATTATTTTAGATCTAGAACTTGAAAGGTAACCATTGCAATTAGTTTACCAAGCATACATAATCACATTTAAATGTTAAATCACATACTCACAATTGTTTATTAGTTATATTACCTTTTTTACAGTTTTGTCCTATCGGACGACCGATTGCATACCTTTAGCTTTATTCACATTCAATTGCATCTCTAGGTGGTTTTAATACATATTAATATGATTTCATCATTCACGCGTGTTATACTGCATCCCTGAAACATTAAAAGTATTCCTTAAGCCAAACTGATAACCGTACGTCTAATAATTTAACCTGTACCTATTTGCATGTCATATTACATATGCCGGTTTATTGTTCAGATGGTATCCATGCTTGATTATTTATAACCCTGATTATGCTAGCTGATTTTTTGCACACATATGATATCTTTTACACCCTGACCTGACTCGCTACACACATATTGATTGATTCGACATGGTACCGTACACTACTTGACTTGACCTGATGTACCATGGCTTGACCCGTTATTTGATCTTGTGTCTAATGCCAACAAACCTGACATGTAGTCCTCACGGACCGTTCCTGTTGTCTATCCAGACAAACCTGCTCTTACCTGATCCTGTGTTGGCATTAGTTCTTGATTACGAAATACCTGACTTGACACATAGCTTGGGGGTATGGGGAAATCAATGATGAAACATGACTTGTAACTCAACAGTTCGATACCTGTTCTGATCAGTCTTACGGGCTAGGTCAGCCCCGGAGTGATGATGCTGACATCACTCGTCTGTACCTGCTACCTTTTACTGCCTAGCGGCACGTCTCGGTTTCAGCCCGAGAGTCTGTAGACCGTGGTCCCGGGCATGCACGGGATACTATTGAGTTACATCGATGATTCATCAAATTGATCTCAAAAACTTTAGAATAGATAACCCAATAGACCAGTTTAGTTTACTCACTGCACACTACCCTTCACTGCCCTGATTTATATCACTGTTACATATGCTTTATAACTCATGATCATATTTGCATTGCTTGTTACCCTGTTACACTTTATTACTTGATGACATGACGCGCTGACATCTGGGTTTTGCATGGCCTAGATTCTGTACCGTTGCTGCAGTCCGAGCAGGAGTACTTCAGCCAGCAGGCTGAGCTGTGAGGTGTCGGTAGTAGTTAGTTCTTTACTTCCTGCATTTTATTCCTGATGTGAGCCCGCATTATGGGACATACATTCCAGTTATCTGTATTGGATCTTTTGCTTCCGCAAACCAAAGGCGTGTTGACGAAGCCGCCATGCTTGGAGTGATACGGGGAATGCTGGAGAATCAAAAGAGGCAGACCGAGCTGATCCAGCAGCAAGTTGAATCGTTTCAGGAGGGTTTGCGGACCGTTCAGCAGTCCGTGAACAATGTTGAAGCTAAGCCAGTTGATCGTGTGGGGACCGTAGCAGATTTCAGGCGTTTGGCTCCGTCTGTCTTTACCGGTTTGGAGGAATCGTTGCCAGCAGAGCAGTGGCTAGTTGACACGGAAAACTTACTTATTGCGGTACTTATTCCAGATGATAAAAGAGTGGATGTGGTGCGCATTCAGTTAGTGGACTACGCTCATGAATGGTGGCTTGTGGAGGAGACCCGCTTGCCCAAGCCGATCAAGTGGGCGGATTTTTCGAAGAGTTTCCTAGAGAAGTTCTTCCCGTGGACTGCACGGGAGGAAATGGAAGAGAAGTTCATCAGTTTGAAGCAGAATGGTGCGGCCGTAGATGTACATGCAGCTGAGTGGACACGGCTCAGTAGATTCGCTGGACCTTTAGTTGCCAACGATGCAGACAGGGCAAGGAGGTTCATGCGCAGCTTGGATGTGGATATCCAGAGGCAGATTGTATCCCTGGGTTTGACCACTTTCTCGCAGGTTCTTACGGCAGCCCGAGAACAGCAGAGCTTATCTGGGAAGACTGGGAGTTCACAGCAGACAACAGTTGCAGTAAGGAAGCCGGCATTTGTACCAAATCGAGCTCATGGACGCACAGGTATTCCAGTAGACCGTCGTGGCGTAACACCGATGAAGAATCCTGTTGTCGTTGATCGAAGAAGGAGCGTGATTTGTGACTACTGCCATTTACCTGGACACATGCAAAGGGAGTGTCGAAGGAGGCATGGACTTTGTTTGGTTTGTGGAGCGGCAGATCACACTGTTAATTCTTGTCCGTCGAAGCTTCGCCCAAGGAATGATATTCAGAAGCCTTCGCAGAAACTATTTCAGGGACAGAAGCAGCCGACTCAAGGACCCAACCAGGCTCGAGCTTTTACTTTGACGGCTGAGGAAGCTAAGGCCTCAAGAGAGGTTGTCTCAGGTATTCTACTCGTTCATGGTTTTCCCGCATTAGCATTATTTGATTCTGGTGCATCCCATTGTTTTATGTCGTCCAAGTTTATAGCTACACACTCGATTACTTGCATGACCCTGTCTAGTTTCTGGGACATACACACTGGGAATGGGAAAATCATATCTAGTAGGGAATGTAAAGATTGTGCAGTTGTTGTTTGCGGACGGGAGCTTTTTGCAGATTTCTTGATGATTGATACGGGCAGCTATGAAGTCGTCTTGGGAATGGATTTTCTCGGCACTTTCCATGCTCACATTGATTGTAGGGCAAAGAAAGTAATTTTCCAGATTCTCGGACATCCCGAGTTTACCTTCACTGGAGGAAGCAGTTCTGTCGGACCAGTCGAGTTTAGGGCTAGGCCGACAACTAATATTCTTGCATCAATGAAGGTTAATAAAAGCGATGAGCCAGCCGTTGTTCACGATTTTATGGACGTGTTTGAAGATATATCGGGATTACCGCCGAAGCGAGACGTGGAGTTCGCAATTGACCTTATTCCTGGTGCAGTGCTAGTATCTAAAGTCCAATGGCACCAGTGGAGTTGGAAGAAGTCAAGAAGCAGGTTGCTGAATTGCTTGAGAAGGGTTGGATTCGAAGCAGTAACTCGCCTTGGGGAGCTCCAGTTCTTCTAGTTAAGAAGAAAGATGGCACGAGAAGGATGTGCATCGACTATCGAGAATTAAACCGGGTGACTATTAAAAATAAGTACCCGATCCCTCGCATTGGCAAACTATTTGAGCAGCTTAGTGGCACGAGGGTATTCTCGAAGCTGGATTTGCGATCCGGATATCATCAGGTCCGAGTGAAAGCAGATGATATTTGCAAGACGGCGTTCCGAACTCAGTATGGACATTACGAGTACTTAGTGATGCCCTTCGGAGTAACGAATGCACCGGCGATATTCATGGACTTGATGAACCGAATCTTTTCACCATTCTTGGACCAGTTTATTGTGGTGTTCATTGACGATATTCTGGTTTACTCGAAGAGTTTTGAAGAGCATGCTGAGCATTTGAAGATCGCACTGCAGACGTTGAGACAGGAGAAGTTATATGCGAAGATGAGCAAGTGAGAGTTTTGGCTGGAGGAAGTAAAGTTTTTTGGGCATGTTGTGTCTGGCGATGGAACCGCCGTCGATCCCGAAAAGATTGCCGCAGTTCGAGATTGGCCGATTCCGAAGAATGTTGTGGAGATAAGAAGTTTTCTTGGACTCGCCGGGTATTACAGAAGATTCGTGGAGAATTTTGCTCGTCTGGCAGAGCCGTTGACCAAGCTCACGCACAAGGAGGTACCTTTTGTGTGGGCGGATAGGTGTACGACAGCTTTCGAGGCGTTGAAGCAGAAATTGATAACCGCTCCTATTCTGACCGTGCCAGACAGATCCGGAGGATTGGTGATTCACAGCGACGCATCTGGGAAAGGTTTGGGATGTGTTTTGATGCAGCATGGGAAGGTTGTAGTGTACGCATCAAGACAGTTAAAGACCCATGAGAAGAACTACCCAACTCATGACTTGGAGCTTGCGGCTGTGATCTTCGCTTTGAAGATTTGGAGACACTACCTTTTGGGCGAAAAGGTCGAAGTTTTTACTGATCATAAGAGTTTGAAGTATGTGTTCACGCAGAAGGAGCTTAATATGAGACAGCGTAGATGGTTAGAGCTGATGGCTGACTACGATCTTGATCTCAAGTACCATCCGGGAAAGGTTAATGTCGTACCGACTGCGCTCAGTCGGTTACCAGCAATTCAAATGTTGACTACGCAGAAGGAACTCGTTGAAGAATTTCGAAGATTTGATTTGGAGGTTGTGCTACCGCATTCTTCGGGACAGTTGATGCAGCTGCAAGTATATTCATCGTTGATCGAGAATATTAAGGCAACGCAATCGCAGGACCCTAGATTGCAAAAGTTTCGAGAACAGGTTGAAGCCGGACTACGAACAGATTTACTGATACATGAAGATGGCTCATTGAGATATGGTAGCCGTTTGTGTGTGCCAAAGGGAGATATTCGCGAAGAGCTTATGAAGGAGGCACACGGTTCAGCTTATTCTGTACATTCAGGAGGCACGAAGATGTACCGAGACTTACGGCAGCATTTCTGGTGGGAAGGCATGAAACGGGAGATCGCTCGCTTTGTGGTAAAGTGCTTGGTGTGTCAGCAAGTTAAGGCTGAACATCAAAGGGTTGCCGGTTTATTGCAACCACTTCCGATTCCTCAGTGGAAGTGGGAACATATAACCATGGATTTCGTGACAGCTCTACCGCGGAGTCCAAAAGGCAACAATGCAGTATGGGTGATTGTTGATCATTTGACCAAGGCAGCTCATTTTATTCCTTCTCGAGTTGGTCAATCAACAGAAACTTTGGCGGAGCGGTACATGCAAAAGATTGTAAGATTGCATGGAGTACCGGTGAGTATCGTGTCCGATCGGGACACTCGGTTCTTATCACACTACTGGAGGAGTTTACAGGAAAGTTTAGGGACTCGATTGAAGTTTAGCACAGCTTATCACCCTCAAACTGATGGTCAGTCGGAGAGAACGATCCAAACTCTTGAAGATATGTTGAGAGCATGCATGTTGGACTTCAAGGGTTCTTGGGAGGATCATCTACATTTGGTGGAGTTTTCTTAAAACAACAGTTTCCAGGCAACTATTCAGATGGCTCCATTTGAAGCTTCGTATGGTCGCAAATGTCGTTCACCTGCTTGTTGGGACGACGTCGGTGAACGAAGATTGTTGGGACCAGATTTGGTTGTGCAGACAGTTGAGAAGGTTAACACTATCAGAAATCATATGAAAGCAGCTCAAGACAGACAGAAGAGTTGGGCAGATACGTCGAGAAGACCTCTAGAGTTCGCCGTGGGTGATTTGGTATTCTTGAAGATATCACCGACTAGAGGGATGATTCGTTTTGGAAGTCGAGGAAAGCTCAGTCCTCGATTTGTTGGACCCTTTGAGATCTTGGAGCGTGTTGGTGAGGTAGCGTACCGTTTGGCATTACCGCGGTCCTTGGTGAATGTGCACGATGTGTTTCACGTATCTCAACTCCGTAAGTATGTCCGAGATGAAACACATGTATTGGATCATTCGGAGCTGACGGTATGAGAAGACTTGACTTTTGAGGAGCGACCGGTTGAAATTGTGGATCGAAGGGAAAATGTTCTTAAGAATAAGGTTATCCCTCTTGTACTTGTTTATTGGGGTAATCGCTCACATGGAGAGTCCACTTGGGAACGAGAAGATGAAATCCGGCAGAAGTTTCCTCATCTTTTCTTGTAGTTTGATTTTTCGTCTATCTTTTGTATACTTGGAATTTCGAGGACGAAATTCTTTTGTAGTTGGGTATAATGTAACAACCGAGTCCAATTCTATAAATTTCAGTTACCGTATGTGTGGTGTGTGGTATTTATCTCATTTGTGCTGCTTTGACTGTTACCAGTTATACCTTACACCGACATGTCATAGTCTGCATATAACAATTTAAGTCATTTAAAATGAATTAAAAATATTCGACATGGTCGGCTTGACACCCCTAACCCTGTGGTAGCGTCCTTGCATCGTGTTCTCGTCCCGTTCAGTGAAACGGACGTGATCGGACGGCTATGTGCACGTGCGTGCGATTGTTCTTGGGGGTATGCTTTTTAATTATAAAATCCTTCATTTTAATTTTTTTTTGGAACCCGCCAATAATTTTTTTTTTCGAATTCAAATTTTGGACCCGACTCGGGCGCAATTCTGAAATACTTTGTATTTTCGCCAAATCCTATTTTTCTAATTTTTAAAAATCAGCCAAAATGTTTATTTAGATTGTTATCAAATTTTTTTTAAACCAATAAAAATTATTCAAATAAATATTTTACGCTAAAGATCTCTTATCTCTACTGTTCCCAGATTAGAAAATCTTTTATCAAAAATTTTCCTATAACCATTTTTAACTCCCCAGCCAATCAAAAACGTTTCCTATAAACCCCGGGCCCCACGAGACTCCCTCTCTCCTTTCCCTTTCTCTCTCTTCCTCTCTCTTCTTTCTCTCTCCTATCGCACTTTCTCTCTCCGCTCGCGAGTACTGTGCACTCTGTTCCCCTCCGAACGGCGGCCGAGACGTTAGGACGTCTGGCCTGAGATTCGGGGCAGATGCTATTAGGTTTTATCCGTTGACCTCTCCGAAAATGCCAAGTTGATTTATGGCACCGTGTATCGCAGGTTTAGACGGATGCGGCCAATTTAGCAGACTTCGTCAGATTCCCCCTCGCTTGAGGGATTTTTGATTGTGGGGACGCTCTTCCCTGCAGGCGCAAACCCCTGCAGTTAATTACGCCACCGCATCGCGGTAACCACTTTCTCCTTCTCCAGAATTTCACTTCTTGTCGTGGGTATTTATTTTGTTCGTAGTTGCCCATGGATTGTATACGGAGACTAATTTATATCGTCGCCCGTAGGACGTGGATTAGTCAAAATCCGTATTTTCTTAGATTTGGGTTTGGGGTTTTTAGTTTAAGGATACGTTTTTCGTATTGAGGCTAAGATCAACTTAAACATTTGTTAAGGATACGTTAGTCCTGTTTGAGACTAAGATCAACTTAACGTGGTGATCCAATTAATATATAGCCGCCAGGACTCATCATCTCTCTGATGTCGTTGAAGGATTACAACGATAGGTGTCTGAGGAGTTCAAAGATGTACCCTTGAACCAAAATCGATTTGGAGTTTTATAGTCCATTTAAATGTTTAAGGCTACGTTAGCCGTGTTTGGGGCTAAGATCAACTTAAACGGGAACGTTTAGATCCGGCAAAAGAGCATTTGGAGGCTCTATTGTTCCAGTTCAGGGACGTGGTGGTCCATGTTCCAGTTTAGGGACGTGGTGGTCCATCATTAGTTTAAGGACGTTTCGGTCCATCATTAGTTTAAGGACTTTTCGGTCCGTATTGATGTATGGTCGTCGGGACCCGTCACCTCTCTGACGTCGTTGAAGGATTACAACGATAGGTGTCAGAGGAGTTCGGAGATGTACCCTCGAACCGGAGGTAAATTGATTTAGGGGAGCAGCTGTGCTCAGTCAATTTAATTTGAGGACTTACGGCCATGATTGAGCTAAGTCCAGTTGAAAAAATTTCAACACTTTTATTTGTTTTTATCTTTGTTTGGGCTCTGCCCATAAAGGATGCAGAGCATCAATTTGTTTTAGGCTCTGCTCATTTTATAAATGATGCAGAGCACCAATTTTACTTGGGCTCTGCCCTTTTATAAAAGATGCAGGGCATCAATTTTACCTGGGCTCTGCTCATTTATTGCTTTGCAATTTATTTTGGCCCTCTAGGTCTTTTTGATTTGGGCCTGGCCCTTTAGCAAAAGAAATGCATTGCATTTGTCAGGCGCTTTGCGCCAATCAAAGAGCACAAGCGCTTGTGGTGACGACACGTGTCACGATCTGAGGAGCGCAAGCGCAATAGCGCAATGCGCTGTGTCAGTGCGCTGCGCTGTTGCGCTGCTGACACGTGGCGCTCCCTGGTGGCTTGCGCCAACACAGGAGCGCAACAGTGCAATTTTTCAAGTGCAAAGCACTGTTTTATGTTTTGATCAATTTTAAATCAAAGAAAACAAGTTTTTCTTGTTTTCAAAGAACCAATGGTTCATAAGAAAGTGCAAAGCACTATTATTATTTATTTTTCTTTTTTATTGAAGATCATTGATCTTCTTCTCAGATCAATGATCTGTTTATAAGAGAATTTTCTCTTTTTTTCTAAAGGTTTTTACCTTTTTTTGTTCTTGAGGAATTCTCTCCAATTCTTCAGAGTTCTCAATGATGATCTTGATTTGAGGTCTAGGGGTCTTTATATAGTGCCCATAAATTTGTTAAAGAGATCTTTCTCTGAGTGATTTGGGGAATTTTCCTTACCATTGGATCTTTGATCTAAGGGTTTCTGTTTTACAGAAGGCAATCTTCTTATTTTAACAAGAACAGAAAAAATCTTACTCGAATTTAATTCTGTTTGGCGCAAACGCCCCACCACGTGACACGTGTCAAGCAGCGCACAGCGCAGCGTAACTGCGCTAGCGCATCTGCGCTGACACGTGTCGAGCAGCGCAACTGCGCTAGCGCATCTGCGCAAACAAGTGTCGCGCAGCGCAGTGCTTGCGCAACTGAAGCGTTGCTTTCTTTAATTTTGCTTTAAATATGCTTTGCTCTGATTGGGCACGCTGCCTTGGGCGCTGCGCTGGCGTATCATCTTTCGACACGTGGCGCGTTGCGCGCAGCGCAAAGAATTTGAAGCGTTGCTTCATTTATTAAAATTTAAATTTTCAAAGTAGAGCTTTGAACTGATTGGGCGGAATCGGAAGCGTTTCTTCATCTACCGCCTTGGAATTTGAACATAGCCTTTGATTGGGATAAATAAATGCCCCCCACTGTTGCGCTTACGTGGCCCCAAACGCGAGCGCAACGGTGGCAGAATTCCAATCGTTGCGGCAGCTTTTTGAAGTTGAAAGGGCATTTGATGCCTATAAATAGGACCTTTGGTCCTTCACAGATGATCATCATCTTCAAAACTTCTCATTTCCCGGAACTTCAGAGCTTTGCTCTTGCTTTCAAGAACTTAAGAGTTAAACTCTAGAAAACTTTTAGGTAAAATTAACTTAAATTAAATTAATTTTAACTAACAGAGCCTTGCTCTCATAGATCTTTGATCTAAAGAAAACCCATTTAGGGTTTTATTAATAGAGCTTTGCTCTCTTTAGATCATGATCTTTTCTCGGGGCTTCTTAGCCCACGAGTCAGAGCTTTGCTCTCTTGATACAAGTAGAATCTTAATCTTTTGTGAATAACTCTTAAGAGTTTGATCATGAATAATGAAGATCAAAATGGAATTTTATCTTTGATGGATTCTACCATCTTTTCATAACAAGGCTCTCAGCGTTCTTGGGGAATCTCTTTAAATTCCTCTCATTATTGAACTTGACAGGTGTCACTCCTGTTTGCAGAGCATTGCTCTCGAGGAGTTTAACTCTCTATGCATGTTTTTAATAAGAGTTCGCTTAATCAGTCTGTCTGCTAATTCTGTTAATTTTCTTTTACAGGAACAATGGACGCCCACATGTACTACCTCGATGAAATCATCTCTTACGGGGACATCCGCCGACTCGGCCGTTCTCAGAATCGAGAACTTACCAACGCTGAGTGTGCCGAAATTATGAGCCGCTTCGACGCGTATAACGGTCAACTGCTTCCCCGGCGTTCCTCCCTCCTGAAGCTTATCGTGGAGGCCATTTGGGGAGCGCTTCCCCTATTCTTTTACCGGCGTGCCGCTTAGAGCATTGGACGCCGCCGAGGACAAGGTGCACTCAGTGTACCTGATGAACTTGATCTCGAAGAGACGGCGAGACAATCTCATCGATCTCTTGCACGAAGCCTTTCAACAGTCCGCCATTCTTACTGCTTATCGGAGGGTGGAGGACATCAGTGGGGATCCCGATGCCCGTTCTCGTGAAAGGAAGCACACCAGGATGGTTCGCCAAGCTTGGAAAGTCTTGGACAAAGTCACTTTCGAGTTCCTCAATCCCTGTCCAGGATCCGAGGTTTTGCCATTGTAATGATCCGGACACTGTCTTTGCTTATTTCTTTATGATTGTAAGAACCCTTTTCCATATGAATGGAAAATTCTTTATTTCGGCTTGTCTTATTTCTTGTTCTGAGTCTTTTGCATATGCATGAGTGAGTGTATCTCGAACGCTTGATCAAATGCACATCGGACGTTCTTTCTATTGCTTTCTTCTTTCTCTTATTATCAGCATGCTGTCTTGACAAACATGGTTGACAGATAATAGAGTAAGCATCTAGATTTCTCCACGGGACAGAGACGGCTTAGGCCGCAGGTCCAGATCTGCCGCCTAAGACTTTTCAACTCTATGAGCCGTGAGGGTCTCATAGAGACTTTTCTCCCTACGGATCGAGAGGATCTCGTAGGTGGGTTTTCTCCTTAGGAATCGTGAGGATTCCTAAGTGTGTTTTCTCTTATAAGTCGTAAGGATCCTATAAGAGAATTTTTCCCTCTTAAGAGTCAAGAGGACCCGTAAGCGGTTGTTTCCCTCCTTGTCGAAACTTGACAATGGAGAATGAGACCCGTGAATAGTATGCAATAGACCGGTTTAGACCGACTTGCAGGGTCCCATTGTTCAGGAAACAAGTTTTTAATCCCTGCTGCCTGAGGCTTCATCTTGCAAGTTGAGACGAGTCAGGAATTTCCCGCGGAGACACTGGTTTCTCTGCGAGCCGACGCAAATCAGGAGGCTCTCATCAAGGACGCTAATTTCCCTGAATTAAGCTATTTGCCTAGGATTATTTGTTTCCCCGGTGTTGAAACGAATCGAGAATTTCCCACGGAGACACTGGTTGCTCTGCGAGTCGACGCGAATCAGGAGGCTCTTATCAAGGACGCTGGTTTTCCTGAATTAAGGTATTTGCCAAGGATTATTTGTTTCCCTGGTGTTGAAACGGATAGAGAATTTCCCACGGAGACACTGGTTTCTCTGCGAGTCGACGCGAATCAGGAGGCTCTCATCATGGACGCTGGTTTCCCTGAATTGAGGTATTTGCCAAGGATTATTTGTTTCCCTGGTGTTGAAACGAATCGAGAATTTTCCACGGAGACACTGGTTGCTTTGCGAGTCAACGCGAATCGGGAGGCTCTTATCAAGGACACTGGTTTCCCTGAATTGAGGTATTTGTCAAGGATTATTTGTTTCCCTGGTGTTGATACGAATCGAGAATTTCCCGCGGAGACATTGGTTTCTCTGCGAGTCGACGCGAATCAGGAGGCTCTCATCAAGGACGCTTGATTCCCTGAATTGGGGTATTTGCCAAGGATTATTTGTTTCCCTGGTGTTGAAACGAATCGAGAATTTCCCACGGAGACACTGGTTGCTCTGCGAGTCGACGCGAATCAGGAGGCTCTCATTAAGGACGCTAGTTTTCCTGAATTGAGGTATTTTCCAAGGATTATTTGTTTCCCTGGTGTTGAAACGAATCGAGAATTTCCCACGGAGACACTGGTTGCTCTGCGAGTCGACGCGAATCAGGAGGCTCTCATCAAGGACGCTTGTTTCCCTGAATTGAGGTATTTGCCAAGGATTATTTGTTTCCCTGGTGTTGAAACGAATCGAGAATTTCCCACTGAGATACTGGTTTCTCTGCGAGTCGACGCAAATCAGGAGGCTCTCATCAAGGACGCTGGTTTCCCTGAGTTGAGGTATTTGCCAAGGATTATTTGTTTCCCTGGTGTTGAAACGAGTCGAGAATTTCCTACGGAGACACATATGGCATTGCGTTCGTGGCTGTCTTGAACGTAGTTCGATACGCCCAAAGAGCTTCTTGCAGTCTCTCGTGCCAGTCCTTCTTATTTTGGGACACCGTTTTCTTCATGATCTTTGTCAAGGTCTTGTTGAAGGGCTCAGCTAGACCGTTAGCTCGCGGATTATAAACCGAGGAATATCTCCAATCTATATTGTATTTTTGCGCGAAGCGACTGATTTTGTGGCTTCTGTAGGCTGGACCGTTATTGGAGATAATCCGTCTCGGAGTTCCAAACCGATAGATGACGTGCGTCTTGAAGAAATGGAGGATATTCTCCGTCTTTACTTCCCGCAGCGGTACTGCTTCTGCCCATTTGGAGAAATAATCAGTCGTCGCCAAGAAGAATCGATATCCCCTGGACGATGCTGGTTCAATGGGGCTTTCCCTATGAATGAGCATGATGCCCCCGGCATATCCATCTTTCTTGGAGCATGTGGTTGTGGCGGGCTCACATTCCAGTTTTCGGACGACGTGAACTCGCCCTGTTGGTATTGGTCTTCAACCTAGTTTTTGAAAACGTAACAGTTTTCGATCGGATGGCCCAATACTTGGTGGTAAAGGCAGTAATCAGGATTGTTGACATCATTCAGTTGTAGCTGGTGTTTCGGCTCGGGTAGAGTGATAAGCCTGCTGTGCACTGTTAGTTCGAATAGCCTTTTTGTTTCATCCCGGGGAAATGAGTAAGGTCGTTTCAACTTCTCATAGAGAGGTTGCCGCTTGTTGCTTTGGCGAAAAACCGGTCTAAGGTCACTTGATTGTTGTTGAGCGCTGGCGACGAAGGCCGTTTTTCCTTTTCCTTTATCCTTTTTGTTCGCTCCATTGTTTGTGGGCCCGAGATTCTCTCCGAGTATCGTTCAATTGCACAGCTGAATGTTCTCGCAACTCCTCAATCCTTCAGAGATGGACTCCTTGAAGAGAGGGCCGAGGGCTACTTTTTCGTCGGAATCGCTCCCGAAGGTGAGAACTCGTGATCCCCAGGGGTCATCCCTTTGACAATTGCCGGCAACTCTTTTATGCTCATCTGTCGTATTTTTCGCTGTCTACGAGCTTCACGCTTTGTCCTGTTGAAGTGTTGCCTGTGAGCGACATACCCATGCCACCAGCACTTAAAGGAGTCGCAGTCTTTAGTAGGATGTGCAATCTTCTGATGATATAGGCAGTAATTAGGATGCATCTCTACTCCACCGAGAGTGTTTTCTTTAGAGGGTGGTAGCTTCATTCCCATTGATATGGCTTTAGCAAACTTTTTCCTCGTCTTGAATTTGTTTTATGTTGGCAGCTTGTTCCGCTACCGCTTTGTCCTTCTTTTCGAGGATTCTCTGAAAAAACTCGGCATCAGTTTCTTGCTCATGGCGCTGCTCCGAGGATATCTCCGGGCTTGCTTTCGGTCCCGTAAGTGCGGCCATGGCTGTCAGCATTTCTTGGAGCTTTTGTTGTTGTTGCCCTCGAGCCTTAGTCACTGATCGTGTAAGTGGTCTATGACCTGTGAAGACATGGCTATCCTCTTTTCCGGATGCCATATAGACGGTATGTACCACCATACCCCCAGACTTGGGGTGTTTGGGTTCAGTGGTCTTGCAGTTCATCGCAGACCCAGGGATTTTCTCCGGCCTTCTCCTCTTTCGTGGGCGGTCGAGGTTGAGGGAGCCGTTGCAGCGGGCACCCAAGTAGCTATCGCCTTTTGTGGCTTGATAGGATGGTCCTCTTCCCGCTGAACTTTCACCTTTTTCTGTCGGCGGGGATAATCTTGATCAATTACCGAGTCTTGGACTTGACGCCAGACCTTGTAGATTTTAGAGGACAGCCGTTGAGGGGGCTTTTCCGGCTTCACCTTTGTAGCGCTCTCCATAGGTGGAGGAGATCTTTTTAGCACAGCGGTCGGAGAGTTCTTGTGGACCTTCCTAAGTGGTTCAAAGCTGTTTCCAGTTGGAACAGCAGCATCAATTTCCGCCATTGGAGTCGGCGGAGTCAGTCCAGAAGAAGAGTTTCCCCCGGTCTTCCTTACTCGGCGCCAGTGGTATATCCCTAGTAGGAGGGGTGTTGTCTTCTGATGGTTTTCAGCAGATTACACACACAAAATCGTATAATAAAAGAGAGATGGTGAAAGTTATATAAAGATAAGAACTATAAAAGAAAGAACTTGAAAATAAGAGTTTTCAACTCTACCAGCTTTTCAGTTGCTATGAGCCCTATCTTAATAGTCATGAAAAGATATTAGAAATCACATCATCCTTCAATAAAACATCGCCTTTAGTTTTCATTCCTACCTTTCTTCCAAACACTGATCATATACCCCTACGTGTGTGAACTGGACATCCCTACACTCAGAGAATTCAATTCAAGCAATCATACTCTTGTCCATCTACCTCAGTACTTTTTAATAGATATTTAGATGGAATTTGCTCACACATTCTTCATGCGACCGTTAATACTTCTTGAGGTACTAACCGATCGATTACTCATGTGCTTGCTAATTAGGTGTTTTTCCTCATCTTGCAACACCTAAGGCTTAGCAGTAGCTCCCAAACCAGTTGGTCTAAGGCACCAGGTGATAAAGCACTCTCGCTATATTTTTTTATTGCTGCCTCGGTGATAACAAAACTGGTGTTCATTTTTCTTTTCACCATTTAAATTTTTATTCTCCACTTTTATTTTCTTCATACTTTGGCTTCTAGACACGAGCATTTCAAGGTATCCTCTACTATCCCGAGTTTCAAGATGTGTGTAAGTGCATATAGTAGCGTATCAACGTTCAAATGTTTGGCTTCCAGAATAGGAACTATTTTTCAGGCGTATTTTTATCCTCAGATTAGTAATTTTCTTCATCTTACTAACCCCTGGGACAATAGCTCATAACTACATATTACTAGTTTCATTTAAGAAAACATCTAACTTTCTTGTTTTTCTTAAACTATTCCTATCTTTTAAATATAATTTTTCACTTTCTACTCTTTTATTATCATAATTTTTTTTGTGCTTATATATTGTATAATGCAAAGTAGGGCGTAAATAAGCACAGGAGCGCTGAAAAACGACTTCTTGGGAGCTTTTTGTGATGGTACAGGAGCGCTGAAGCTCGTTGGCGGGAGCATGGTCCTGAAGAATAGCCCAGTGGTGGCTTGAATTACCTGCTCCACTGGCATAGTGAAAAGGAAGGCCGCTTGGGGCCCGTAGGTTACTCCTCCAGATGGGACAGAGCGAGAGTTGCTGTTGCAGTTAGTGCAGTTTGAAGCTATTGATTTCTTGAAGAGCTTGAATATTCTGCCACCTGCGTCGACCTTGGTCTTTGGCATGTGCCAGTTGTTTGAGGACCGATTCCGTCGGTAAGGCTGCTGCTTGGGGAGCCTGCCTGTGGACGACAGACATCTTCTGGGCTTCCTCCATCGGCGTTGAGGCACCGAGGGTGGGAGGTGGGAGCATCGACCCAAAAAGAAGCCCGTTGATTTCTTTCTTGCAAATTTCAACACTTGAAATTCCCGATAATGTTTTGCCCCTAACCTCCTATGACCTTGACAAAGGCCAACAAACCATAGGATGCTAGTCAAGTTCAACCCGTCATTTCTTGATCGAAATAAACCCACCAGCACGGCCCTTGACAAAGGCCAACAAGGTCGCACGACTACCCTAATCCAATCTGCATCATATGCATAAGCAGATAAGCACCAGTTAGCTACCGCACACTGCGCCTTGACAAAGGCCAACAAACGCAGCACGAATACTAACTACTACTCATCTGAACTGACGGAGGGCTACGACAGGTTTTTCTGAAAACCTATTGCGTAATGAACTTGATATCGTTGTAGGATCGAATGATTTTTGAAATGGAGTGTTTTTGAGGCTTTTCTAGTTTTGCTAAAGGAGTCACTCCCGGTGAAGGGATCGTCGGTCCTTTCCTCGTCGAATGAGGTGCTGGATATATCATATATATCACTGTGCAAAGCAAAAACTCTTAAAAGCAATTAAAAGACAAACCGAGTGTGTAGCATCTGCCAGTTATTGCTAAAGGAGTCACTCCCGGTGAAGGGATCTCGGTCCTTTCCTTATCGAATAAGGTGCGGGATATATCACATATACCGCTGTGCAAAGCAAGAACTGTAGCTACCTGTTTTATTTTGAAATTCGATTCTACAACATCTTAGGTTTCTTTTATTTCATTAATCTCATTAATGAAGTCCCATCATTTAAATACCTAAACATCACAGATAAATACGACGTACACTTATGCCATCCGCATTCGCCTCGATGTCCCCTCGTGCACCGTTAGGTTAGGTAACTAACGGCAGAGCGGGGCAGGGCTAGCGCGGGTGTAAAACATAAGTAACGTCTATATAATATATCATATATACTATATAATGTATCTATCACAGAACATCACATGATCACATCACAGATATCGCAGCAGAAGAATCATATGAAATATTGGATATACTTGGACGTCCGTGTTTTCAATACGAGCCAGTATAAAACACGGATTCCACGGTCGCGATGAATAGCCAAACCCACACCCCTAGACCCCTACGAGAGTGGCAAGCAACCCTACCAATTCTAGGGTTAGGAGACCCGGACTCGACTCCTCGAGTTGGTCTCCCACTGGACCCCAGAACCCGGTTACTTGTGCTCCCCTTCTTGGGTCTATCCTAGTGCAGAAAAGTAAATAATATACAACGGGTGACGACTTCCGCAACCTGGAAGTGCCCCAATAAAAGAATATTACATACAAGTTTTTACATGAATGAAAATGAAAAACACTCATCTCTCATAAAAAACCCCCGGCTATTCAAACACGATGATCCAATATAACATATCCAGCAACACATAACATCACATGTCATCAACGTAAGTAAATATGTCCATCCCAATTGTCGTTGACATATAGCAACGAAACCGGCGAAATCACATATTACACTTACAGTCACAGAAAAGAAAGTGTAAAACTACAACAGTTGGAATCCGCAACCTCCTCAGACATCGCATGCCTGACCAAATGAATCACTTAAACATCACATGCCTAACAATTATAAACCCCGCATTTCAGTCTCATTATCGAAAACACTTTTCAATATCGAGTCGGGCAATTCAACAAGATTCCCGACAGTCTGATCGAATACTCGTTGCAAACTTTAGTAGGCGGCCGCACCCCTGATACCGTCGACAAAGTGCACCAAGGCGGAACACCGCTACCGCGAGCACCCGAACGGATGCTTTCGGCGACGGGGTTCTCCTACAGTCACTTGGTCGGGGCTATGGAGTGAGGCTGTCTATTAAGTTTACCCGGCGAATATCCGCGTACGCTACGTGATTGCGACGGACTTTTGATCGCATCAAAATTCCGTGGCAACCGATCAAGTGAGACTAAATTGCTACGTTTATAACATTCATTCAGTTATCTCATAACTTATTGTGAATTCCAATTATTGTATCCCATCCCGGATAAATAGAAAATGTCAAACTTTCCGATCGAACAATCGAACACCCAAGTTTTCCCGATACAGATCAACACATGAAATAAGTCTAACAACATTCAGTTCGTGCCTCAGTACCAACGGTCCAGCCGTAGAAGGATCAAGCCAACGCCTCACATGTGGCACGCCGTACTGCCCCAAACCCGAAGGTTCAAAGGGCAGTTCAAGACGGTCACATAATCGAGTTAAGGTTTGTTGTCTTCTAGAGGGACCATCGAGTTACTTGCACTACTTAGAACGTCGTTAAACTACGGAAAAATCCAACACTTGGAAATTTCCCGACAGGGGAAAAATTGGGTATTTATATCCGGTCGAACTTTTTAACATATTCTAAAATTTATCCGGAAAGCCACACAGACAAAATTTGATAATCCGATCGAACTCATGAAAACCCAAAACAACCCCTGAAAACTCAACTGTATAATAAATATTAAAATATCCCAGGAAAATCAGCACAGAAATCTGAGAATTACTGTGAAAAAAAATGCGCAAAACGACAAAACCACCGCTGAACCGCCGCGGCATGCATAGCACGTGCCGCGGTTCCGCGGTGGAAAAGTTGACTTAGGCCCACGAAATTTATAGTAATTCTTAGAAAACCCTGCTTGATTTTCTGCATATTTTTAATCTTGAAAAATCCACAATTTTAAAATCTGGACAGAGAGCATTCTCGGGTGTGGGTTTCGGGTTCGTTCGGGTTTCAAATTCCGTCTGGACTTCGCCTAAGGCTCTAGCTAGGCTCTGATACCACTGTAGGGTTCCTAGGCACCCTCAAGAGGTCTCACAAGGCATCAACCATGCCAATTTCAAAAATTACGGTGCCGAGAAACCCTAATACGGATCGTTTGCTAGAAATCTAGGCGAAAAAGTAATCTAGTTAACAGTTAACTAAGGGATACGGATATACAACCTTTGTAGATCCGTTTGTCCACCTCCATAGCTCCATGAAGAAGTCATCTCCGCTGTACAAATCCGAAATCCGGGCTCTTGCGTCGGCTTCATCGGAGAAGAAGCGGGCTAGGTCATCGACGACGTGCCGAAGATGATCTACGTCGAGGCATCGCTAAATCAAGCTCCGACTTCACCAAGTCCAAAAACTTGTGAAGAGAACACACTCTACTACTTGGCAAGAGGTAGAGGATGAAGAAATAGGAAGTGGGTAGACTTTAGATTTGGATTTCTCACTCTTTATCATCAATCACCATTGATGAAGAAAGCTTTTTCTTCCTTGCTCATGAAGAAGAAGAAGAAAGAAATATATGATAAGTTAATTAAAAACCATAGAAAAATCAAAACTTATCATAATGTTAACTAGAGTCAAGTGTAGAGAATGAATCATGGTTAGTGGGAATGGTTAGGGTTAAGGATGAGATAAGAATGGTTGACTTGATCAAAGTTTCATGAAGCTTCAACTAAACTCCAAATTAAGCCACCATTCTTTTCTCCTCTTTTCCAAAATGAATAAACAAATAAATAAATGAATAAATAAAGGAAATGAAACCCTAACCATTCTTTTAACCATGGTTTAATTCTTTGCACTTAACCAAGTAAACATGTATCATCAAACATGATACAATCAAATGCACAAAATCATATCGCATATGTAATGCGCACACCCGAGTGAGAAAATCCATTTAAAGTGAACCGATACTAGTTAATGCAAAGTAATATATCAAATATATAATTATGCATTAAATAATTAAATCAACACTTGATTCAATGACCCGGTCATGTCGCACACAACCGACTAGTATATAATGTATCGGCTTATCAAATCAACCTTTGATTCGATAACTAGGGTATATCGCATATAACCTAATCGATACATTCATCGCGAGAATGGAATACGGTATCACATACACGCATTATTCTCAGTCCCGCACATATCTCATATGCGCTCCTATTTCGTTTTGCTTGAGCCAGGAAACCTCTGTGTAGGACTCTAAAGACTCGTCAATACGCCGGCAGCAGGCGATGATCATATCAAACACCCACAAGCCGCAAGCGGTCTGCTAAACGTAATGGCCACCCGGGTATTGAGCGATCTGAAGATCGATGAGCAAGCCCGCTCACACTGCAGTGAATCCGACCAGTAACACTACCGTACAGTCCGGTCTGATCGTCTGATATGCCGCATATCTTGCCTAGGGGTGGTAAACGTCAGACCCCAATAGCTCGATAAGTCGTGTCGATATGAGGTCTATAACAATTCGAGAAACTACAGGTAACACTTACCAGTAAATCTCAGCAACCCTGGCCAGGGATTTCCTGTTATAGCCAATCGAACACAGCGCAACATCAACCCCCTATACCGGGAGAGACGAATCCCCTCCTATCGCTCATTGCCTCCATGTGACTCGGGACTGTACCCAAAAACCACCGTTTTGCATGCCCTCTTGGACGTGGTAAGATGGAAATCAAAGCACAGTGGGAACCACACAAGACTCTATAACGATCTCGGGTCAACAGACTACTCTGTACCAGTGTCACCAGAGAACTGCCATCTGACGTGAGGTATAATACCATCTGGGAGTTCTCGGCGAGTCCGTCCAGTGTACCCAGTCTCTACTGAGCACCCGTATATCTCCTCTGATGTCAAACACCGATGGATATGGGATCATCCATCGCCCATCTGTATGGGTCGAGAAGGTACATGCTAGTCTACTCTGGTATATCGATGCCCCGTCTCGATACACCCACGACTAGGGACTTTGAAGGATGTACTTATGGACTACCATGTCCCCACTAGTATGATCCGCATCATAGTCCAGGTAGTCAAGTACAGATCCTAAGGGCTTTACCAACATGTAACAGAGAGACAATCAGCATACACGTTAAGGTAAAGTGTAACCAGATAGCATACTATCATGTCGAGCAAGAAAGTCCTCCCTATATATGTCCCAGCATCCACTACAATATACATCCAATGTACAGTAATGGCCTCTAGGGCACACATATAACTAACAATATGGCATCCGGAAAAGAGGATAGCCATGTCTTCACAGGTCATAGACCACTTACGCGATCAGTGATTAAGGCTCAGGGGCAACAACAACAAAAGCTCCAAGAAATGCTGACACCCATGGCCACACTTACGGGACCGAAAGCAAGCCCGGAGATATCCTCGGAGCAGCGCCGTGAGCAAGAAACTGATGCCGAGTTTTTTCAGAGAATCCTCGAAAAGAAGGACAAAGAGGTAGCGGAACAAGCTGCCACCATAAAACAAATTCAAGATGAGAAAAAGGTTTGCTAAAGCCATATCAATGGGAATAAAGCTCCCACCCTCTGAAGAAAACACTCTCGGTGGAGTAGAGATGCATCCTAATTACTGCCTATATCATCAGAAGATCGCACATCCCACTAAAGACTGCGACTCCTTTAAGTGTTGGTGGAAAGGGTATGTCGCTCACAGGCAACACTTCAACAGGACAAAGCGTGAAGCTCGTAGACAGCGAAAAATACGACAGATGAGCATAAAAGAGTTACCGGCAATTGTCATAGGGATGACCCCAGGGGATCACGAGTTCTCACCTTTGGGAGCGATTCCGACGAAAAAGTAGCCCTCGGCCCTCTCTTCAAGGAGTCCATCTCTGAAGGATTGAGGAGTTGCGAGAACATTCAGCCGTGCAATTGCACGATACTCGGAGAGAATCTCGGGCCCACAAACAACGGAGCGAACAAAAAGGATAAAGGAAAAAGAAAAACGGCCTTCGTCGCCAGCGCTCAACAACAATCAAGTGACCTTAGACCGGTTTTTCGCCAAAGCAACAAGCGGCAACCTCTCTATGAGAAGTTGAAACGACCTTACTCATTTCCCCGGGATGAAACAAAGAGGCTATTCGAACTAGCAGTGCACAGCAGGCTTATCACTCTACCGGAGCCGAAACACCAGCTATAACTGAATGATGTCAACAATCCTGATTACTGCCCTTACCACCAAGTATTGGGCCATCCGATCGAAAACTGCTACGTTTTCAAAAACTGGGTTGAAGACCAATACCAACAGGGCGAGTTCACGTCGTCCGAAAACTGGAATGTGAGCCCGCCACAACCACATGCTCCAAGAAAGATGGATATGTCGGGGGCATCATGCTCATTCATAGGGAAAGCCCTATTGAATCGGCATCGTCCAGGGGGCATCGATTCTTCTTGGCGACGACTGATTATTTCTCTAAATGGGCAGAAGCAGTACCGCTGTGGGAAGTAAAGATGGAGAATATCCTCTATTTCTTCAAGACGCACGTCATCTATCGGTTTGGAACTCCGAGACGGATTATCTCCGATAACGGGCTAGCCTACAGAAGTCACAAAATCAGTCGCTTTTCGCAACAACACAATATAGACTGGAGATATTCCTCGGTTTATTATCCCCGAGCTAACGGTCTAGCTGAGCCCTTCAACAAGACCTTGACAAAGATCATGAAGAAAACGGTGTCCCGAAATAAGAAGGACTGGCATGAGAGACTGCAAGAAGCTCTTTGGGCGTATCGAACTACGTTCAAGATAGCCACGAACGCAACGCTATATGCGTTGGTATTCGGTACAGAAGCAGTACTCCCCCTCGAGATAGAGTTACCCTCTCTACGAGTGGCGGTCCACTACGAGCTGACGGACGAAGAAAATGCTCACTTTCGGCTTGAGGAGCTTGATGCCCTTGACGAGACCCGGCTCATAGCGCAATAAAATCTGGAAGCTCATAAAGAAAAGATGACACGCTCATATGAAAGATTGACCCGGCCGAGGACATTCCGCCAAGGCGAACTCGTGCTAGTGGTCAAAAGACCTATGATCCCCAATCGCGCCAAGCGGGGAAAATTCGAGCCGAACTATGAAGGCCCGTACATCATAGACAAGGTCTACCAGGGTGGGGCCTATCTACTCATGGACATGCACGGTGAAAGGCCTTTCAGGCCGATAAACGGTCGCTTCCTAAAGAAATACTACGCTTAACGAGCCACAGCCTAGGTCAATGATAGATGACGACGACTATGTCCGCTCGCTATCTTCCTAAGCTCAAACTCTATAAGCAGTAGCCATCCTTCTTCATGACGGACCGAAAAGTTCTTAAACTAATGGCGGACCGAAAAGTCCTTAAACTAATGACGGACCGAAACGTCCTTAAACTACTACCGCAGCATCTTCAGACTGACGAGATGAATAAAAAATATATAAATAAATAAATAAATAAAAATATATAAAAACGGTATGTCCATAAGCAAAATGGGCACGGATGAAAACCCGAAAGGGCTCCGTGAGTGAAAACAGCAGGACTACCAGCGAGTGTTTGTGAAAACCCGAAAGGGTGCAACCTCGTTAAAAGACACTTATAGGGTCCTCTTGACCTTGTAAGGAGAAACCACCCGCGTGAAATCCTTATGATTCACAAGGGAGCAACACCCTTAGGGATGTAGGGTTCCTAGGCACACTAATGAGGTCTCACAAGGTATCAACCATACCAAATTCAAAATTTTCCGGTGCCGAGAAACCCTAATGCGATCGTTAACTAGAGGCAAAAGCGAAACAACAAGCTAGTAAACAACTTTACTGCTAAGTGAAAGAGACTACAACCTTTGTAGATCTGGTCCTCCACTTCCTTAGCTCCGTGATGATGTCCCTCCGCTGCGATCATCGGATCCCGGACTCTAGCGATGGTTTCGTCGAAGAAATGATCGGGCTAGGTCTTCGACTTCGATGCCGAAGATGATCTACGTCGAGGCAACTTAAGATCAAGCTCCAACTTCACCAAGTCATGAAACTTGTGAAGAAAACACCCCATACTACATGGCAAGTGGTAGAGGATGAAGAAATAGGAAGTGGGTTCACTTTGGATTTGGATTTCTCTCTCTTTTTCTCATGTCACCATTAAAGGTAGCAAGGTTTCTTCTTCTTGAAGAAGAAGAAGAAGAAGAAGAAAGAATATGATAAGAATTATCAATAATAGAAAATAAAGTGATTCTTATCATTATGCAACCTTGGGTTAGTTTAACAAGTGTAGAGAATAAACTAGGATTAGGTGAATGGTTAGGTTTAGGAAAGAAACAAAAATGGTCAAAACTTCATGAAGCTTCAACAAAAGAACAAAAGAAGCAACCATTTTGTTTCTTGCCGTAAAGTAAATAAATAAAATAAATAATCAAGAAATGATAACAAAAGCCTAACCATTCACTTAAACATGGTTTAAAGTAAACATACACCTATGTTTGCATGTATCATCAAACATGATACAAACTAGTGCACAAAACTATATCATATATAAAATGTGCACATCAAGTGAGAAAATCCATTTTTAAGTGAACAAATACTAGTTAATGTAAAGTAATATATCTAATATATAATTATACATTAAATCATTAAATCAACACTTGATTTAACGATCCGGTCATATCGCATATGACCGACTAATATCCATTGTATCGACTTATCGAATCAATCCTTGATTCGATAACTAGGTTATATCACATATAACCAATCGATACATTCATCGCAAGAATAGAATACGGTATCACATACACGCATTATTCTCGGTCCTGCACATATCTCATATGCGCTCCTATTTCGTTTTGCTTGAGCCAGGAAACCTCTGTGTAGGACTCTAAAGACTCGTTAATACGCCGGCGGCAGGTGATGATCATATCAAACACCCACAAGCCGCAAGCGGTCTGCTAAACGTAACGGCCACCCGGGTATTGAGCGATCAGAAGATCAACGAGCAAGCCCGCTCATACTCTTATGAATCCAACCAGTAACACTTACCGTACAATCCGGTCTGTTCATCTGATATGTCGCATATCTCGCCTAGGGATGGTAAACGTCAGATCCCAATAGCTCGATAAGTCGTGTCGATATGAGGTCTATAACAGTTCGAAATACTACTGGTAACACTTACCAGTAAATCTCAGAAACCCTGGCTAGGGATTTCCGGTTATAGCCAATCGAACACAGTGCAACATCAACTCCCTATACCGGGAGAGACGAATCCCCTCCTATCATTCATTGCCTCCATGTGATTCGGGACTGTACCCAAAAACCACCGTTTTGCACGCTCTCTTGGACGTGGTAAGGTGGACATCAAAGCACAGTGGGAATCACACAAGACTCTATGACGATCTCGGGTCAACAGACTACTCTGTACCAGTGTCACCAGAGAACTGCCATCTGACGTAAGGTATAATACCATCTGGGAGTTCTCGGCGAGTCCGTCCAGTGTACCCAGTCTCCACTGAGCACCCGTATATCATCTCTGATGTCAAACACCAATGGATATGGGATCATTCATTGCCCATCTGTATGGGTCGAGAAGGTATACGCTAGTCTACTCTGGTATATCGCTGCCCCGTCTCGATATACCCACGACTAGGGCCCTTGAAGGATGTACTTATGGACTACCATGTCCCCACTAGTATGATCTGCATCATAGTCAAGGTAGTCAAGTACACATCCTAAGGGCTTTACCAACATGTAACAGAGAGATAATCAGTATACATGTTAAGGTAAAGAGCAACCAGATAACATACTATCATGTCGAGCAAGAAAGTCCTCCCTATATATGTCCAAGCATCCACTACAATATACATCCTATGTATAGTAATGGCCTCTAGGGCATACATATAACTAACAATCTCCCACTTGCACTAGGGCCATCTGTAGTAGTGGTTGTAGTATCTCATACTCAACCATCCCATAAAAGTCTCTCTCTGGGAAATGGCCTTCGTGAGTGGATCCGCCATGTTATCCTCTGAGTCTGCTCTCCTAACCTTGATCACCATGGAGATCAACTATCTCCATGATCAGGTGATACTGCCTCAGAATATGTCTGGATCACTGATGGGACGGACGTTCCTTGGCCAAAGCCACACTTCCATTGTCACACAATGGTAGGAACCTAGTTCATCTCATGAACCAATATACACCCAGACTGTCTCTTTGGTAGCATCTTAAGTAGCGATGTATCCAGCCTTTATCGTCTAGTATGCCACGGTATCTAGCTTGGAACTCTTCCAACATACCGTCCCTTTACTGAGGTAAAGACAATGTCTGTGACTGACATTCAGTCGTCCTTATCACCTTAGAACCTTTCTAGTGATTCTCCCCAGGATCAACTGAAACCATCTCACTACAACTAGTGAGTATCCTAACATCCAATTAGATCTATCTCATAGATCCAAAACCCAGGATTTAGGAGGTATTACTTTGATCCTATGTGGAGAATCATTGTGATAAGCGGAGATTGACCGAGCGCAGCATAGGAAACTCCTTTCTTATCAAGAGTATGTCATCCACGTACTCTACGAGGACCACCATACTCCATACTATCCTTTTGTTTATACAAGGTTCATCTACCATTTTGATGATGTCAAACTCTTTGACTAACACATCAAAACAGACGTTCCAACTCCGCGATGCCTGCTTTATCACATAAAATATCTTGCACATGTTTCCGCTGCTCCCACTGTCTACGAAGCCCTCTGACTGTGTACTTATAGACGCACTCTTCTAAAACATCATTTAGAAAAGCAGTCATAGCACCCAACCGCCAGATGTTGTAGTCATGGTATGTAGCCATGGAAAGTAGGATCTGGATGGACTTAAGCATAGCCACTGGAAAAAGGTTTCATCATTATCCACGCCTGGTCGATGACGAAAAACCTTTAACAAGTCTAGCTTTGAAAGTCTCAACTTTTCCATCTACACCAAGTAATCTTCTCAAGATATACTTGCTCCTGATGGGGATTTAACCCTTCAGATATAGCAACCAAAGTCCATACTTTGTTGGTGTACATGGATTCCATCTCAGATCACTGAGCATCCAGCCATTCTTACAGAGTCCCACTCCTGATGGCCAGCTCGAATCTAGTCGGGTCATCATCTCATAATGCAATCCTCGCTCCCACTGTCATAGAGAAACCGAAGTATCTCTCAGGTGGGTGAGGAACCCTACTAGATCGGCGGAGAGGCTGAGGTTCTTCGGTGACTATCGAATCCTTTGGTTCTATCAAATCATCAGCTGTAATTTGTATAGCTGGAACCATTCCAGTTCTACATAACTGACCTTGCCTCGAGCTTGTCCATATTTTGTTTTTAGACATAGGCTGGACAACCCCAAATCTTAACTTACTTAAGAGATGGGCTCTTCCCTTTCCATATCTCATATGAAGTGGTAGGCAACTGATTTGATCGGAACCCTATTCAATAGATATGCAACTTCACAAGTGCATAACTCCCTCAACGGAAATAGGCAATTCAGTAGTACTCATCATAGAGCACACCATATCACATAGGGTGCTATTGCTCTGCCCCGATATACCATCGTGCTATGGTGTATACGGAGGAGTAATGCTGAGAGAGAATCTCATTCTCCTTTAGAATAGTCCAGGAATTCCGTGCTCAAGTATTCTCCTCCCTGATCACATCAAAGGACATAATACTTATACCCGTATTTTGGTTCTCTACTTCTAACTTATATTCTGTGAATATCTCAAAAGGTTCGGACTTGTGTTTCAACAGGAACATATTTCTGAATCTTAAGAGATCATCAGAGAAGGTAATGAAGTATAAAGAACCGGTCTTGGCAAGTGTAGACAGGGGACCTACATACATCAACATGCAACAACCCAAGAGTTCACTAACTCTTTCTCTGTTTCCAACAAACATAGCTCTGGTCATCGTATCTTTGTGACATGACCGGCAAGTTTCACAAGATGTAAATTCAAACTAATTTAAATATGCATCTAAATGTAACTTCAGCCAGTCGGGTCGCATTGATATGACCTAGTCTACAATGCCTCAAGAAGGATTCGTTCATTTCTGAACTCTACCTCTTGTGTGTGTTCCGTATACTAAGAACTGTAGTTTGATTTAGAACATCAATGCATTTAGATAACGTGCCTGAACCGATCAACTTTTGATATAGGAAATGTTCAAAACATTATCCAACAATACAAAATTTTATCATTTCTTTACTAATAAAGAGATTGATATGATTTTGTATATCAGGTTCGGTATCTGATAACATTCGTTCAGAATCAATGTATTTGGAATACAGGGTGATAGTAACCAACAGACTTGGCTGCAACACTTGCCCCGTTTTTCTGTCTCATGAAACTTATCACCCGTTCTCAGTTCTCTACCTATCTGTAGCCCATGTAACAAATTACATATGCGGGATCCTGATCTGGTATCACATACCCAGGACGTAAAGAATACTGAGAAACAGTTCTCTGTAATGAACACACCCGAAGATGATGCATCAGTATGCACTTTCTTCGTTTGGGTGGCACGGGAATTCTGGTAATCCCCTATTTCCTGCTCTGTCTTATAACAATTATAAGTTGGAGCGGGACCAACGTTCCCCAGCTCAGTATAACAAGCGGGTTCGGTCAATATATCCGTTTAATTATCTTGATTAAGATGTGATATGGTCGCTACCTGGAGAGAGAGAGAAGAAAACACTCAGCGTATGCTCTTGCAAGATCAGATTGGTTATTATTTTATCTAATCAGGATGGCTCCCACTGTTTTATCAAATCCTCCTTCAAACCCTAAAAGGAAAGACTAGCCGGGATTAATTACACGCTACAAGTTCGCCAATTTTTCAGCCAGGCCAGTGTCGGTACTTTGAGGGAGGTCCCCCGTGCTTTCGCACGAACCTAATTAATGTAAACCTCGGTTTCCCAGCGGCGTAACCTCGTTAACACCTTTCTAGACACCTACTTGATCGGCTAATTGTAATTTGTAAAACTCTCCCAGGAGTAACTCTTACTCGCAGCGGGTATCAGGATCCAACTATCTCATAGAAGGTATGCAATCTTATTGCAAATTTCAACACATGAAATTCCCGATAATATTTTGCCCCAAACGATCTATGACCTTGACAAGGTCAACAAACCATAGACCGTAAGTCAAGTTCAACCCGTCATTTCTTGATTGAATCAAACCCACCCGCACGACCCTTGACAAGGTCAACAAGGCCGTACGACTACCCTAACCCAATCTGCATCATATGCATAAGCAGATAAATACTGGTTAGCTACCGCACACTGCGCCTTGACAAGGTCAACAAACGCAGCACGAATACTAAGCAGGACTTATCTGAAATGACGGAGGGCTACGACAGGTTTTTCTGAAAACCTATTGCGTAATGAACTTGATATCGTTGTAGGATCGAATGAATTTTGAAATGGAGTGTTTTTGAGTCTTTTCTAGTTTTGCTAAAGGGGTCACTCCCGGTGAAGGGATCGTCGGCCCTTTCCTCATCGAATAAGGTGCAGGATATATCATATATACCGCTGTGCAAAACAAGAACTAGAGAAGCAATCAAAAGACAAACCGAGAATTGTAGCATCTGTCAGTTATTGTTAAAGGAGTCACTCCCGGTGAAGGGATCTCTGTCCTTTCCTTATCGAATAAGGTGCAGGATGTTCTACAAGGAACACCGCGATGCAAAGCAAGAACTGTAGCTACCTGTTTTTGAAAATTCGATTCCACAACATCTTTAGGTTTCTTTTCTTTCATTAATCACATTAATGAAGTCCCATCATTTAAGTTACCTAAACATCACAGATAAATACGACATACACTTATGCCATCCGCATTCGCCTCGGTGTCCCCTCGTGCACCGTTAGGTTAGGTAACTAACGGCAGAGCGGGGCAGGGCCAGCGCGGGTGTAAAACATAAGTAACATCTATATAATATATCATATATACTATATACTATATCTATCACAGAACATCACATGATCACATCACAGATATCGCAGCAGAAGAAACATATGAAATATTGGATATACTAGGACGTCCGTGTTTTCAATACGAGCCAGTATAAAACACGGATTCCACGGTCGCGATGAATAGCCAAACCCACACCCCTAGACCCCTACGAGAGCGGCAAGCAACCCTACCAATTCTAGACCTAGGAGACCCGGACTCGACTCCTCGAGTTGGTCTCCCACTGGACTCCAGAACCCGGTTACTCGTGCTCTCCTCCTTGGGTCTGTCCTAGTGCGGAAAAATAAATAATATACAATGGTGACATCTTCCGCAACCTGGAAGTGCCCCAATAAAAGAATATTACATACAAGTTTTTACATGAATGAAAATGAAAAACACTCATCTCACATAAAAAACCCCGGCTATTCAAATACGACGATCCAATATAACATATCCAGCAACACATAACATCACATGATATCAACGTAAGTAAACATGCGTATCCCAATTGTCGTTGACATATAGCAACAAAACCGGCGATATCACATATTACACTTACGGTCACAGAAAAGAAAGTGTAAAACTACAACACTTGGAATCCGCAACCAACATAGATATCGCATGCCTAATCAAATGAATTCCTTAGACATCGCATGCCTAACAATTATAAACCCCGCATTTTAGTCTCATTATCGAAAACACTTTTCAATATCAAGTCGGGCAATTCAACAAGATTCCCGACATCCTGATCGAATGCTCGTCGCAAACTTTAGTAGGCGGCCGCACCCCCGACGCCGTCGACGAAGTGCACTAAGGCAGAACACCGCTGCCGCGAGCACCCGAACGGATGCTTTCGGCGACGGGGTTCTCCTACAGTCACTTGGTCGGGGCTATGGGGCGTGGCTGTCTATTAAGTTTACCGGCGAATACCCGCGTACGCTACGTGATTGCGACGGACTTTTGATCGCATCAAAATTCCATGGCAACCGATCATTTAAGACTAAAGTGCTATGTTTATAACATTCATATTAGTTATCACATAACTACTTGTGAATTCCAAATATTGTATCACATTCCAGATAAACAGAAAATGTAAAACTTTCCGATCGAACAGTCAAACACCCAAGTTTTCCCGAAACAGCTCAACACATGAAATAAGTTTAAAAACATTCACTTCATGACTCAGTACCAACGGTCCTGCCGTAGAAGGGTCAAGCCAACGCCTCACATGTGGCACGCCGTACTGCCCCAAACCCTAAGGTTCAAAGGGTAGTTCAAGGCGGTCACATAATCGAGTTAAGGTTTGTTGTCTTCTAGAGGGACCATCGCGTTACTTTCACTACTTAGAAAGTCATTAAACTACGGAAAAATCCAACAATTGGAAATTTTCCGGCAGGAGAAAAAGTGGGTATCTATATCCGGTCGAACTTTTTAACATATTCTAAAATTATCCGGAAAAAAACATAGACAAAGTTTGATAATCCGATCGAATCTTCGAGTCCCAATACAACCCCAGAACACTCAACTCTTGAGTCATAATAAAAATACCCATAAAATATAAATCACAGAAATATGAATTATGGTGGGAAAACGATGGCATAACTCCTCTGTACGGCTACGGAACCGCGGCCTAAGGAGGCTATTGCCGCGGTTCCGCGGTGGAATATACGATTTAGGGGTTCGTTTTTCACCACAATTCTTATATTTCCCTACTGAATTTTTCAGGTATTTTTAATTCAGAAAAATCTACAATTTTCAAAAATGTACAGAGAGAAGTCATAGATTAGGGTTTCGGGTTCGATCGGGTTTCTAACTCCGTCTACGCATCGCCTAAGGCTCTAGCTAGGCTCTAATACTACTGTAGGGTTCCTAGGCACACTAATGAGGTCTCACAAGGTATCAACCATGCCAAATTCAAAATTTTCCGGTGCCGAGAAACCCTAATGCGATCGTTAACTAGAGGCAAAGGCGAAACAACAAGCTAGTAAACAACTTTACTGTTAAGTGAAAGAGACTACAACCTTTGTAGATCCGGTCCTCCACTTCCTTAGCTCCGTGATGATGTCCCTCTACTGCGATCATCGGATCCCGGACTCTAGCGATGGTTTCGTCGAAGAAATGATCGGGCTAGGTCGTCGACTTCGATGCCGAAGATGATCTACGTCGAGGCAACTCAAGATCAAGCTCCAACTTCACCAAGTCATGAATCTTGTGAGGAAAACACCCCATACTACATGGCAAGTGGTATAGGATGAAGAAATAGGAAGTGGGTTCACCTTGGATTTGGATTTCTCACTCTTTTTCTCATGTCACCATTAAAGGTAGCAAGGTTTCTTCTTCTTGAAGAAGAAGAAGAAGAAGAAAGAATATGATAAGAATTATCAATAATAGAAAATAAAGTGATTCTTATCATTATGCAACCTTGGGTTAGTTTAACAAGTGTAGAGAATAAACTAGGGTTAGGTGAATCGTTAGGTTTAGGAAAGAAACAAAATGGTCAAAGCTTCATGAAGCTTCAACAAAAGAACAAAAGAAGCAACCATTTTGTTTCTTGCCCTAAAGTAAATAAATAAAATAAATAATCATGAAATGATAACAAAACCCTAACCATTCACTTAAACATGGTTTAAAGTAAACATACACCCAAGTTTGCATGTATCATCAAATATGATACAAACTAGTGTACAAAACTATATCATATATACAATGTGCACATCAAGTGAGAAAATCCATTTTTAAGTGAACAAATACTGGTTAATGTAAAGTAATATATCTAATATATAATTATACATTAAATCATTAAATTAACACTTGATTTAACGATCCGGTCATATCGCATATGACCGACTAATATCCAATGTATCGACTTATCGAATCAATCCTTGATTCGATAACTAGGTTATATCGCATACAACCAATCGATACATTCATCACGAGAATAGAATACGGTATCACATACACGCATTATTCTCGGTCCCGCATATATCTCATATGCGCTCCTATTTCGTTTTGCTTGAGCCGGGAAACCTCTGTGTAGGACTCTAAAGACTCGTCAATACGCCGGCAGCAGGTGATGATCATATCAAACACCTACAAGCCGCAAGCGGTCTGCTAAATGTAACGGCCACCCGGGTATTGAGCGATCAGAAGATCAACGAGCAAGCCCGCTCACACTCCTGTGAATCCAACCAGTAACACTTACCGTATAGTCCGGTCTGTTCGTCTGATATGTCGCATATCTCGCCTAGGGGTGGTAAACGCCAGACCCCAATAGCTCGATAAGTCATGTCGATATAAGGTCTATAACAGTTCGAGATACAACTGGTAACACTTACCAGTAAATCTCAGCAACCCTGGCCAGGGATTTCCGGTTATAGCCAATCGAACACAGTGCAACATCAACTCCCTATACCGGGAGAGACGAATCCCCTCCTATCGCTCATTGCCTCCATGTGATTCGAGACTGTACCCAAAAACCACCGTTTTGCACGTCCTCTTGGACGTGGTAAGGTGGAAATCAAAGCACAGTGGGAATCACACAAGACTCTATGACGATCTCGGGTCAACAGACTACTCTGTACCAGTGTCACCAGAGAACTGCCATCTGACGTAAGGTATAATACCATCTGGGAATTCTCGGCGGGTCCGTCCAATGTACCCAGTCTCCACTGAGTACCCGTATATCATCTCTGATGTCAAACACCAATGGATATGGGATCATCCATCGCCCATCTGTATGGGTCGAGAAGGTATACGCTAGTCTACTCTGATATATCGATGCCCCGTCTCGATATACCCACGACTAGGGACCTTGAAGCATGTACTTATGGACTACCATGTCCCTGTTGGTGTATATTCCCTAGAGGCCATTACTGTATCATACTAGTTTGTATATTACTTGATGGAAGCTTGGGATATTCACAGTTGTATATACAATCTTGCTCGAAATGGTAGTATGCTACTTGGTTTGTCTCTGCTTTAATATGTGCATGTGTTTCTTTTAGCATATCGCTGATATACATATTAGTAGAGCCCTTAGGAACATTGCTTGATTACCAGCGTTTTGATGGCGCTCACACTCGTGGGGGCTGGGTAATCCATAAGAACATCCTTATACAGGTCCCTGGTCGTTGGACTATCGAGACAGGGCATCGATACTCCGGAGTAGACTAGCGTATGCGCTTCTCATCCCAGCGTAGGAGACGGTCTGTCCCACAGCCGTCAGTATGTCGTACTTGAGATAGTATGCGGGTGCTCGTTAGGTTACGAGTATACTGGATAGGACTCGTCGGGAACTGTTGGTTGGTATTATACCTATCGTCGGTTATCAGTTCCCAGGTGACATGAGTACAGCTTAGTCCGCTGACTTGACACTGTCACTTCGCCTTGAGTGTGTTCCCACTGCACTTTGATTACTACCCTACCACGGCTCAAAGGAGTCATGCAAAAAGGTAGTTTTTGGGTGCAGTCCCGAAGCACTTGGAGGCAGTGACGGTTAGACAGGATTCGTCTCTCCCGGTATTGGGGGTTGACATCGCGCTGTTTCCAGAAGAGCCATTACACAAGTAGTCCCTGGCCAGGGCAAGCGAGATATACTGGTAGGTTTCCAGTGTTATCTCAGGGTGTTCTGGGCTACACTCCGACACGACTTGTACCGCTATTAGGGGACTGACGTTCACCGCCCTCTAGGCCCGCTATGCGATGTATCAGACGAACAGACCGGACTGTATGGAGACTGTCATATACAGGCTCAGTAGGAGTTCGGATGGGGTCACCCCGTCAATCTTCTTATCGGCATCTACCTAGGGACCGTTACGTACAGCTAGTGCCGCTTGCGGTCTGTGGTTAAACCCACTGCCAGCGTAGTGTCGAGTCTTTAGAGTCCCACACAGAGAGCTATTCGCCTTTAGGCAAAATGAGTAGAGGTCGCATGGTTTTGCGACAGGGTTCGTTCACATCCGCGCACTTGTGCACATTTGCTGTCCGGACAGCTTATACTAGCGGGCTTTGGTTTAAGCCAGATCCTAGTATATGATTTGGGATTGGTTTTATCTCTTTGTATTCGTGTTCCTCGGATCACGAATGCGGGTGCATATGCACAGTTGATTGAGTCAGAGGAAGAGGACTTTGATTAGGGTTAATGACCATTGTCATTTTATTAACCCTAATGCTTATGCGTGTATTATAATTAATCGATATTAGCTATATATATATATATATATATATATAATTGTGCATGGTTAGGATTGTTGACATTTTGACCATACTTGACTTGTTGACCTTAGTTGACATGTTGACCATCATCATTCCATATAAAAGATGCTCTTTGATCCTTACAATTTTCATTTAATGTGAAATGATAATGGTCAAGTCTTGATTAACCATGACAATTGTCTAGCTAATTATCTATTTTTCATAATTCACACATATATGTGAGAATGGCTTATTATTCTCTCATTCTATCATATACTTTCTCTCTCTTGCTCTTCCTCTTCCTCAAGCTCTCCCCTCTCATGTGTTGAGAAACACTTGAGCTTGAGAAAAACCACTCCATAGTAATCTCTACTCTCATCTAGGGTTCTAAGATTAGCACTTCTAGCACCTTAGTTACTTCTAGCTTGAAGTTGAAGCCAAAGGTTGAGGCTTTCGGGTGGATCCTTCTTCGACTCGAGAAGACGACAAGGCGATCTCTTTCTTACACTCCAAGGAGCAAGGAGAGAAGGACATAAAGCCCTAGGTATAACCATTCTTCCTTGTAGCTAATTTTTAGTTAGCTTTTAGTTAGTTTTGTTTAGTAAAGATCCCGACTTTTTCTAGTCCATGTTGCCTAGAGTAGTAAAAATCCGATTTTTATTCCGTTTTCCGCCTCCCCGCAAGCACCGGGGTGGGCAACGTGGACTTACAGTGGTATCAGAGCCTAACTAAAGATAAACTAGTTAGGTAGTAAAGTGTATGGAAGTTCAATCGAAAAAAATCACAAAACTAAAAACGCAAAACCCTAACTTTCTGTTGAAATTTTTTCTGCTCAAAATAAAATAAATCTTACGTCAAAAATTATCTCAGGGTTTTGTGAAGAAAGCCACCAAAAACGATCCAGTGAATCGCTCAAAGCACGGCAGTTCCGCGGCAAAAGCATGCCTATTGCCGCGGAACCGCGGCCGTTTTGACTCGGTTCTGGGTCGAGTTTGGTGCAGTGTTCTTCTGGCTTGGTTTTGGGATTTTTAAGATGGTTTATTTGTGCCCAGGTTTTCCAGAAAATAAATTTGTTTTTGGGGGCCTATAAATCCGTATTTTTGATCGAACTTCACTACAATTTGACTAATGGGTTATATCTGTGATGTTTATATGTATTGAACGTCTGCTAATCGCTATAAGTCGATTAGTGGGGGTTATACATATCTGTGATCTGTGTTTGATGATGGTATGTGTATATGAATGCGTTGGATTGTCACGGGTGAATAGCCGGGGTGGATGTGAGATGAGTGTTTCTTTTTTCTTTCATTCATTGTAATATGTAAATTGATGTATTATTATTTGTATGGCCGCACAACCGGGTCGGGGTTGTAGCCATCATTATATAATTCTTTTTACTGTTTTTGCTCCTAGGATAGAACCATGGAGGGGGTGCACAAACTACCGGGTATCTCGAAGTGCCGAGTGGCCTACTCACGGTGTTGAGGGAGGTTGCTTCGCTTCGGGTACTTGGCGGGTAGTTTGCCGCACCCGTAGGGGTCTTGGGTGGGGTATTTGGTTATTCACCGCGACCGTGTAATCCGCTTTTCGTTGCAGGCTCAAACGGATTGCGGATTCCTAGTATATCCAATGTATTTATCTGTGATCTGTAATGTCTATCATTGCTATATATTTATATATGATAACTATTTAGGCGTTGCTTATGTTTTACAGCCGCGCTAGCCCAGCCCCCGCTCTGTCGTTAGTTAAGTAACCTAACGGGTGATGACGGGGACTGATCGCACGCCAAAAGCGTGTCGGATATTTAAAAGTTCTAAAGTTTAACCGCGATCAGGACGGTGTCGCTTTGCAGCTAGCCGTGATGGGCACGGGTCGATCCACAAGGAGATGGTAAGTTTTACGTTCTTGTTTTAATGAGTTAACAACGTGGCGGATTTGTTCGTTATCTAACCTATGTGTTATATTCAAGTATAAGGCTTGTTAGGAAACGATAGGATAGTGTAAGTTAATGGATTCCGTATTCGAGTACTTTGAGCCGAACTCAACCAATGAAGCTAGAGCAATCGGCAACAACGTGGATTAGGGGTTTTAAGCACGGTATTCATGGAATCCGGCTTATTGACCCTTGTCCGTCCGTTCTTGTCTCTTGCTTTCGCCTCCGGCCAAACCGAATGCAACCGGTCACGGTTAGGAATCACCTTTACCTTGGTAGGGTAGGGTGCCTAACGGAGCGCTTGCGTAGGGTTTGGGCGGAGTTTCAAATGGAAATGACGGGAAAAGGAAATGAGGAACGAAATGTTAACTTACAACATCTTTCACTTTTCCTAACAACAATATTCACATCCTATTCACAGAACAACAAAGAGAGCAAAAGAAAAGATACAAAGAAAAGAAAAGACTACAAACAAGTAATTTAAATGACATGGTAATAAATTGCAAGTAATAAAAGACAAGAATGAAAATGCATGTAAGTAAAAGAGCGAGTAAGAAAGACTAAGAACCATAGAACCCAAAATAAGACATGGGTTCAATAACCAAATCTTAAACTTGCCAGCTCAATGAAGAGGTTGCAAGATCAAGAAGAGGCAAAGAACTCATGGTGAATGAAGGCACAAAAGAGATCTTTATTAATCATCAAGAATGATATAACCCCTTGAGATCAATAACCAACCTTTAAACTTTCAAGCTCAATGAAGAGGTTGAAGGATCAAAAGAATGTTAAGAACTCAACGGGACTAAGCTATTTACAAGAAAGGAGAATAGAAAAACTTGGACAAAGAATGACAATCCAAGACTAAAGAATGACCTTTGAACCTTTGCCCCATGGTCTGTATTTATAGGCTCCAAAGAATGGAGGGAAATTCGAATTTTTAAATCAACACAAAATCTTTAGCATTGAATGCTCATTACTTCATGTCCATTTGTGACTTGATTCATGGCTGCCCCCATTATGGTCCATGTTGATTTGTCTAGTTGATTTTGGAAATTTGAATATTTAAATCAACACATAATCTTTAGCATTAAATTCTCATTACTCCATTCCCACATGTGGCTTGATTCATGGCTGCCCCATTATGGCTCATCCTGATTTGTTTGATTCCTTTGATTTGATTTCAGTTTTGGAAGGAAAAAAATCAACACATGATGTTTAGCCTTGAATGCATATAATATTTTGCCTTGAATGCATATCCACATGTGCCTAAAAGTCTTGTGTACACATTTGTTGTGTTGGACCATTTAGATAGAAAAATGTGTACACAAACTTGTTGCAAAAAGGGACTCCTGAAGTATCGGTCGGATTGCGGTTTTGGTTTCAGTGTCGGCTCTCAATTGATATATCCATGCTTTTAAATGTATTTCCAGTATTTTATCACGGATACCTGTAATCTGTATTACTGAGCAGACATTGGTTAATAGTACCGATAAATACAACAAATAGATAATGAATGGGCGGTATTAGAATGCAGTTTTCTGATATGAACAAGGCCCCATGGCGAATGCAAATGGCATAAGCGTACGTCATATTTTGGTTGTTTTCTGCAATGGTAGGATTAAACTATGGGACACATTAAAAGAACTAATGCAAGAAAATAAACCAAGTAAAAGTCGATTGGAACACTTTGAAAACCACTCGGTTCTTTTCAAAACTAAACTTTTAAACGCGGAGCTTGAACCACTCCTTTTAAAAGCTATCTCCTTCCATCGATTATATCAAGTTCACTACGTTCACGGTTTCTCCAAAACCCTTCGTAGCCCTATATCATTTCAGTTAAATGTTCGATAGTATTCAAGCTATGTATTTTGACCTCACGCCAAGGCATAGTGATTGGTAGCTGCCGGATATTTTCTGTTGCATAGATAGAATGCGTTGGTTTGAGACAATCATACTGCCATTTTGGCCTACGTCAAGAGTAGGTACGGGTGGGTTCAAATTAACCGGGATAATGATGGGAAGAACTTGACATGTGACTTATGACATTTTGACCTCACGCCAAGGTCATAAGAGCATGGGGCAAAAATCCACATCGGGAGTTTCATAAGTACTGAAACTTGCTAGCGCTGCATACCATTTGGCGTGTGATGATTCTGGTAGGATTCCTTCGGTTTTATCACGCGATGATATTTGGATCCCGATCCTACTGTGAGTATATGCTACTCCTCGGGAAAGTTCTCACTTAACGATCAATGCTATAAACCTAGTAGGTGTCTAGAAAGGTGTTAGCGGGGCTACGCCCACAGGGAAAAGAGGTTACTTAATTAAGGAACTTCGCGAAAGCGTTGGAAAACCTCCCTCGAAGTACCGACACTGGCCTGGCTGAACGGTTAAGCAAGTATTGTACGGTGAGATTGATCCTGACTAATCCTTTCTTTACGGTTTGAGAAGGGATTCGAGAGACAGTGGGAGGCATCCAGTTTAGACAAACTAAAAACCACTCTAAACTTGTAAGAGCATCATGCTAAAGTGTTTCTTTTCTCTCTCCTAATTGCAGCGACCATTCAACATGAGCGGACTTAAGTTATTACTAGATAAAAACATACTGACAGGGCCAAACTACAAAGATTGGCTCAGGAATGTCAAGATGGCAATCACTTACGACAAGTTGGGGTATGTCCTTACCACCAAAGCTCCCCCTGTCCCAGGTCCCACCTCCAGCGTCGCGGATAAAGAAATCCGTAAGACATGGGAGATCGATTGCGCGAAGGCCAAATGCCTCGTGCTTGCCTCGATGGACAACGAACATCAGAGGAGGCATGAGAATATGGACCTGGAGTCCATATTTCTCCATACAAAAGAACTGTATGGAGAGTAGTCTCGTATCGCAAGATACGAAGTGTCGAAGAAGCTATTTTCGGCAAGATTGGCCGTCGGATCATCGGTAGCGGAACACGTGCTTAAGATGATTGGCTACATAGAGGAGCTCGCGGACCTTGGGACCACGTTGGAGAATGAACTCTATACTGATTTGATTCTCCAGTCCCTTCCTTCCACTTACGCCCAGTTTATCCTTAACTTCAACATGCAAGGAAAGGAGGTTGAACTTTCCGAACTTCTGAACATGTTGAGGAGTGCTGAGGGCACCCTATAAAAGGGTAGGGAGACATCCACTTTGTTTGTAGGAGGATCTTCCTCTTCTAGATCCAGGGCGAAAGCCAAGGGTAAGAAGAAGAAAGCCCCCGCCAAACCAAGAGGCGATGTCAGTGAAGTGGATACGAAGGGAAAAGGAAAGGCAACAAAGGTAGCGGGAAAGCTGGTGGGGAAGGAAGAATGCTTCTATTGTCACAAAAGTGGACACTGGAAACAGGATTGCAAGGCTTGGAAGGCCAGAACCCAGGATCTGAAGCGAGTTGCGACTTCGGCTTTAGGTGTGTATGTTATTGAAAACTGTCCATCAATAAACTCTACATCCTAGGTATTGGATACCGGATCAGGATCTCATATCTGTAATTCTTTGCAGGCGTTGAGAAAGCGTAGAGTTTTGAAGGCAGGTGACATGACCCTCAGAGTTGCAAATGGTGCTAGCATGGATGCTGAGGCCGTGAGGGACTATCACCTGGGATTGTCGGATGGACACTTTTTGGTTTTGCGTAGTTGTTATTATGTACCAAATGCAACCTGTAATATCATTTCTGTATCTTTATTATCTAAAGAAGGTTATGAATTTGCATTTGTAAGTAATGTAGTGAACATTCACCTTAATCAAGTTTTGATTGGGTCAGGTACATTAAACAACGGTATATACGTATTGAACCAACCACAGATTTTCAATGTCCAGAATACACACAAAAGAAAGTCTCCAGAAATCAATAAAACTTTCTTATGGCATTGTAGACTGGGTCACATCAATGAGAGAAGGTTGACTAAGTTACATGCAGAAGGATATTTGGATCCATTCGAATATCAATCGTATGCAACTTGTCAATACTGTCTCAAAGGAAAGATGACAAAGACTCCGTTCATTGGACACGGAGTAAGAGCGAGCGAGCTCCTAGGACTCGTACACAGCGACGTGTGCGGTCCAATATCTACACATGCACGAAGCGGTTATTCTTACTTCATTACTTTTACGGATGATTTTTCAAGGTTCGGACATGTCTTCTTAATGAAGCATAAATCCGAAGCTTTTGAGAAATTCCAGGAATACAAGAATGAAGTAGAAAAACAAACAGGCAAAAGTATCAAGACACTAAGATCTGAACGAGGTAGAGAATACTTGAGTGCCGAGTTCCTGGGTTACTTAAAAGAGAATGGAATTCTCTCTCAGCTTACTCCTCCATACACTCCACAACATAACGGTGTATCGGAGAGACGGAACCGAACCCTATTGGATATGGTACGGTCTATGATGAGTAACGCTGAGTTACCGCGATCGTTCTGGGGATATGCGCTAGAATCAGCTGTATACCTTTTGAACCGAGTTCCCACTAAGACTGTGCCTACCACACCATATGAGTTATGGAGTGGAAAGAAACCCTATCTTCAATACCTGAAGATTTGGGGATGTCCAGCATATGTCAAAAAGCAGCATACGGACAAACTAGAGGCACGCTCAGTACTGTGCAAGTTTGTGGGATACCCAAAGAACTCCAGGGGGTATCTTTTCTATTACGCAGAGGAACAAAAAGTCCTTGTTTCTCGTAATGCCCATTTTCTGGAACATCAGTTCTTAGAAAAAGAAATAAGTGGGAGCGCAATAGAACTGGAAAAAATTCCAGAACCACAAGCTATTACTGAAAGCTTAGTAGAACCAGAGGGTTCGAAAGATCAGGACATTCCCACGCCACTCCGCAGGAGTAGTAGGCAGTCTCATCCGCCCGAGAGATACTACGGTTTTCTCATTGATGGGGATAGAGAGGATTGCATCATAGATTGTGATGAGCCTACTAGCTTCCGGCAGGCCATTCAGAGCGTCGACTCGGTAAAATGGCTGGATGCAATGCGGACCGAAATGGAGTCTATGTACACCAACAAAGTATGGACGTTGGACATTGCTCCAGATGGGGTAAAACCCGTAGGATGCAAGTGGATCTTCAAAAGGAAGATTGGTGTAGATGTACAGGTTGAGACCTATAAAGCTAGACTGGTTGCAAAGGGTTTTCGTCAGCGACCTGGTTTGGACTATAACGAAACCTTTTCTCCAGTAGCTATGCTGAAATCCATTCGGATCCTTCTTGCCATTGCTGCCTTCCACGATTATGAAATTTGGCAGATGGACGTAAAGACCGCTTTTCTAAATGGACATTTAGAGGAGTGTGTCTATATGGACCAGCCAGAGGGTTTCATTCAGAGTGGGAGCAGCGGAAAGGTGTGCAAGTTGCTTAAGTCCATTTATGGACTAAAGCAGGCATCGCGGAGTTGGAACATCTGTTTTGATGAGACGATCAAGGAATTTGGCTTTATCAAAAATCCAGATGAACCATGCATCTATTGTAGATTTGTAGCGAGAACTGTAGTATTCCTCGTTTTATACGTGGATGACATTCTCTTAATAGGAAATGACATTCCTATGCTACAATCTGTCAAGGGGTTCTTGTCACACAGGTTCTCCATGAAAGACCTGGGTGATGCCTCATACATTCTGGGGATCCGGATCTACCGTGACAGATCCAAGAGGATTTTAGGACTTTCACAGTCCAGGTACATCGACACCATACTGAAAAGATTCAGTATGGAATATTCCAAGCGCGGTAATCTACCGGCTTGTCACGGGATCACCCTCTCCAAAGAGATGTCTCCCAAGACTGATTTGGAGAGGGATCACATGTCTATTATACCCTACGCTTCTGTGGTAGGCTCTATAATGTATGCGATGTTGTGTACCAGACCAGATGTGGCTTATGCACTGAGCGTGGTAAGCAGGTATCAGTCAAACCCTGGGGAGTAACATTGGATAGCAGTAAAGAACATTCTCAAGTACCTGAGAAGGACTAAGGAGATGTTCTTGGTGTATGGCGGAAAAGACCTCCAGATTGAGGCCTTTGCTGACTCCAGCTTCCAGAGTGACAAGGATGATTCCAAGTCCATGTCGGATTTTGTCTTTACCTTCAATGGAGGGGCGGTGTGTTGGAAGAGCTCTAAACAGGAAACCGTTGCTGACTCGACTATGGAAGCGGAATACATTGCTGCATCTGATGCCGCAAAAGAAGCTGTCTGGATGAGAAAGTTCTTGAAAGAACTTCCGGTGGTTCCGTCCATTGTTGACCCAATACCTCTGTATTGCGACAACAACGGGGCTATAGCTTTAGCGAAGGAACCCAGGTCCCATCAGAAATCCAGACACATCTTGAGGCGGTATCACCTGATCAGGGAGATCGTGGATCGCCAGGAGATCGAGGTTCGAAGGGTTGCTTCAGAAGATAACACTGCAGATCCATTCACCAAGGCCTTGCCCCAGACTCAGTTCGAGCGGCTGATCGAGATGATAGGTCTTCGATACGCCAGTACATGGCCTTAGTGCAAGTGGGAGATTGTTGGTGTATATGCCCTAGAGGCCATTACTGTATCATACTAGTTTGTATATTACTTGATGGAAGCTTGGGATATTCACAGTTGTATATACAATCTTGCTCGAAATGGTAGTATGCTACTTGGTTTGTCTCTGCTTTAATATGTGCATGCGTTTCTTTTAGCATATCGCTGATATACATATTAGTAGAGCCCTTAGGATTATTGCTTGATTACCAGCGTTGTGATGGCGCTCACACTCATGGGGACTGGGTAATCCATAAGCACATCCTTATACAGGTCCCTGGTCGTTGGACTATCGAGACAGGGCATCGATACTCCGGAGTAGACTAGCGTATGCGCTTCTCATCCCAGCGTGGGAGACGGTCTGTCCCACAGCCGTCAGTACGTCGTACTTGAAATAGTATGCGGGTGCTCGTTAGGTTACGAGTACACTGGATAGGACTCGTCGGGAACTGTTGGTTGGTATTATACCTATCGTCAGTTATCAGTTCCCAGATGACATGAGTACAGCTTAGTCCGCTGACTTGACACTGTCACTTCGCCTCGAGTGTGTTCCCACTGCACTTTGATTACTACCCTACCACGGCTCAAAGGAGTCGTGCAAACAGGTAGTTTTTGGGTGCAATCCCGAAGCACTTGGAGGCAGTAACGGTTAGACAGGATTCGTCTCTCCCGGTATTGGGGGTTGACATCGCGCTGTTTCCAGGAGAGCCATTACACAAGTAGTCCCTGTCCAGGGCAAGCGAGATATACTGGTAGGTTTCCAGTGTTATTTCAGGGTGTTCTGGGCTACACTCCGACACGACTTGTCCGCTATTAGGGGACTGACGTTCACCGCCCCCTAGGCCCGCCATGCGATGTATCAGACGAACAGACCGGACTGTATGGAGACTGTCATATACAGGCTCAGTAGGAGTTCGGATGGGGTCACCTCGTCAGTCTTCTTATCGGCATCTACCTAGGGACCGTTATGTACAGCTAGTGCCGCTTGCATTCTGTGGTTAAACCCACTGCCAGCGTAGTGTCGAGTGTTTAGAGTCCCACACAGAGATCTATTCGCCTTTAGGCAAAATGAGTAGAGGTCGCATGGTTCTACGACAGGGTTCGTTCACATCCGCGCACTTATGCACGTTTGCTGTCCGGACAGCTTATACTAGCGGGCTTTGATTTAAGCCAGATCCTAGTATATGATTTGGGATTGGTTTTATCTCTTTGTATTCGTGTTCTTCGGATCACGAATGCGGGTGCGTATGCACAGTTGATTGAGTCAGAGGAAGAGGACTTTGATTAGGGTTAATGACCATTGTCATTTTATTAACCCTAATGCTTATGTGTGTATTATAATTAATTGATATTAGCTATATATATATACATATATATATAATTGTGCATGGTTAGGATTGTTGACATTATGACCATACTTGACTTGTTGACCTTAGTTGACATGTTGACCATCATCATTCCATATAAAAGATGCACTTTGATGTAGGGTTCCTAGGCACTCTTGTGAAGGTTCATAAGGCATCAAACATGCCCGGATAAAAATTTAGAAGTGCCGAACAACCCAAAGCCAGGATCTTTGCTAGATAATTAGGGTTAAGCATACAAGATTACATCTTTTAAGCTAAGTGTGAGGGATTACAACCTTTGTAGTCCGCTCCTTCGCTTCATAAGCTTCGAGTAGAAGTCCGTTCGCCGCGATCCACGATCTCCCGGACTCAAGAGAGGCTCCATGACTCGAACGATCCATGCTTGCTTGAAGTGTTCCAAATCTTCGATGATCTACGTCGAAGTTTCAATAACTCAAGCTTTCTCACTCTAAAGAGATGAACACACTAATCTCATGGGCTAGATGAGATGGGGATGAGAGAGTAGTATTTATGCTTTCTTTTTAAATCATTTTCTCATAATTTATCATCACAAAATGAATATCTAGTGAGCTCCAAATCAAGAGAGAAGAAAATGATCATGGAAAATGATAATTATAATTATAATTCCTTTTGTGATGAATAGAAATAAAAGTATATGATTGATGTATAAACCATGGTCAAGGATGAATGGCTAATAATGTGTATAGAAACAACTAGAGTTAGGGTTTGGTTTGGTTAGCAATGTGTCATCAAAAAATATCTTAACCATGACAAAAGATAAAGCTTCTAGAAAGTGCATGAAGCAACTAACCCTAATCAAACCCGAACCTCATTTAATCATGCTTAAACATGTTTAACAATAAATCATATCATGTCACAATAATATATATCACATATATATTATATATTTGCAACAAAAGAAAATAATACAATTAACATATATCGCATATATATCAATGTATCATCCAGTAAGAAAATGAAATAATAAAGCGAGCCAATATTAGATAATGTAATACAATATATCATATATATTATTATACATTAAATCATCGAATCAACACTTGATCCGACGATCCGGCTATATCGAATATTACCGACTAATATATCATGTACCGATTCATCGAACCAACACTTGATCCGATGACCCGGTTCATATCTAAATATCGCGAGAATATAATACGGTATCTCATATCGCATTATCCTCGATCCTGCGCATATCACATATGTGCCTCTACTCCGTTTCGCCTGAGCCAAGAAACCTCTGTGTAGGACTCTAAAGAATCGTCAATACGCCGGTAGCAGGTGATGATCATATCAAACACCCACAAGCTGCAAGCGGTCAGCTAAACGTAACAGCCACCCAGGTATTGAGCGATCAGAAGATCAACAAGCTAGCCTGTGCATTCTCCTGTGAATCCAATTAGTAACACTCCCGTACAGTCCGGTCTGTTCGTCTGATATGTCGTATATCAAGTCTAGGGGTGGTATACGTCAGACCCCAGTAACCGATAAGTCGTGTCGATGTATGCGGCTCATAACGGGTCGAGAAACTACTGGTAACACTTACCAGTAAATCTCTATTTCAGCCCTGGCCAGGGACTTCCAGTTATAGCCAATCGAACACAGCACAACATCAACTCCCTATACCGGGAGAGACGAATCCCCTCCTATCGCTCATTGCCTCCATGTGATTCGGGACTGTACCCAAAAGCCACCGTTTTGCACGCCCTCTTGGACGTGGTAAGGTGGAAATCAAAGCACAGTGGGAATCACACAAGACTCTATGACGATCTCGGGTCTACAGACTACCCTGCACCAGTGTCACCGGAGAACTGCCATCTGACGTGTGGTATATCACCATCTGGGAGTTCTCGGCGAGTCCGTCCAGTGTACCCAGTCTCCACTGAGCACCCGTACACCATCTCTGATGTCAAACACCGATGGATATGGGATCATCCATCGCCCATCATATGGGTCAAGATGCGTATACGCTAGTCTACTCTGGTGTATCGATGCCCTGTCTCGATATACCCTCGACTAGGAACAGTTATAGGATGTACTCATCGACTACCGTGGCCCCACTAGTATGATCTCATCATAGTCCCAGTAGTCGAGTACAGATCCTAAGGGCTTTATCAACATGTGAGAGAAAAACAGTAAACCAGTACAAGTCAACATGTTAAGATAAAGTGAAACCAAATAGCATACTATCATGACGAGCAAGAAAGTCATCTCTATATATATCCAAGCATCCATTATAATATACATCATATGTACAACAATGGCCTCTAGGGCATATACATAACTAACAATCTCCTACTTGCACTAAGGCCAGCTGCTGTAGTATCTCATACCTAGCATCCCGAATAATCTCTCAAACTGTATCTGGGGAATAGCCTTCGTGAATGGATCCGCAGTGTTGTCCTTCGTATCTACTCTCCTGACCTCGATCTCCCGGCGATCAACTATCTCCCTGATCAGGTGATACCGCCTCAGAATATGTCTGGACTTTTGATGGGACCTGGGTTCCTTGGCTAACGCCACAGCTCCATTGTTATCGCAATACAGAGATATTGGATGCTCAATAGATGGAACCACACCAAGTTCACTAATGAACTTCTTTATCCAGACAGCCTCCTTGGCAGCATCGTTGGCAGCGATGTATTCAGCCTCCATCGTCGAGTCTGCAACGGTATCCTGTTTGGAACTCTTCCAACATACCGCCCCTGCATTGAGGGTAAAGACAAAACCCGAATGCGACTTAGAGTCGTCCTTATCACTTTGGAAGCTGGAATCGGTAAAGGACTCCACCTGGAGTTCTCCGTTACCATACACCAAGAACATCTCCTTAGTCCTTCGCAAGTACTTGAGAATGTTCTTCACAGCTGTCCAGTGACTCTCTCCAGGATCTGCTTGATACCGACTCACTACACTTAGTGAGTATGCTACATCGGGTCTGGTACATAGCATCGCATACATGATAGAGCCTACTGCCGAAGCATAGAGTATCCCTTGCATGCGAGCTCTCTCCAAATTAGTCTTGGGAGACATCTCTTTGGAGAGAGTGAGTCCAGAGAGCGTGGGTTGGTTTCTACGCTTGGATTCTTCCATACTAAACCTCTTTAGTATGGTGTCAATGTACCTGGATTGGGACAATCCCAGTATCCGTTTAGATCTATCTCTATAGATCATGATTCCCAATATGCAGGAGATATCACCTAGATCTTTCATTGAGAATCTCTGTGATAAGAAGAGCTTGACTGATTGCGGCATAGGAATATCATTTCCTATCAAGAGTATGTCATCCACGTACAATATGAGGAAGACAACCTTACCCTCTGCTACCTTCTTATAGATACAAGGTTCATCTATATTTTTGATGAAGTCAAACTCTTTGACTACAACATCAAAACAGATGTTCCAACTCCGCGATGCTTGTTTTAACCCATAAATGGATTTAAGCAGCTTGCACACCTTTCCGCTGCTCCCACTATCTACGAAGCCCTCTGGCTGATTTATGTACACGCTCTCTTCTAAATCACCGTTTAGAAAGGCGGTCTTAATATCCATTTGCCAGATTTCGTAGTCATAGTATGCAGCAATGGCAAGTAAGATCCGGATGGACTTAAGCATAGCCACTGGAGAAAAGGTTTCGTCATAATCCACACCTGGTCATTGACGAAATCCCTTTGCTACCAGTCTAGCTTTGAAAGTCTCAACTTTTCCATCTACACCAAATTTCCTTTTAAAAATCCACTTGCTCCCAATGGGTTTTACCCCTTCAGGAGCATTTTCCAAAATCCATACTTTATTGGTGTACATGGATTCCATCTCAGATCGCATTGCATCCAGCCATTTCACAGAGTCACCACTTGTGATGGCCTGCTCGAAACTAGCCGGGTCATCATATTCCATGATGCAATCATCGCTTCCACCATCAATGAGAAAACCGTAGTATCTCTCAGGTGGATGAGAAACCTACTAGATCGGCGGAGAGGCTAGGGTTCGTCGGGTACTACTGAATCCTCTGGTTCCACTAAATCATCTGTTGTAGTTTGTGTCGCTGGAACCTCTTCCAGTTCTACCTCATTGCCATCAATTTCTTTTGCAAGAAATTCCTTTTCTAAAAAGGTGGCGTGCCGAGAAACAAACACTTTTTGTTCTTCGGTGTGGTAGAAGATATACCCGCGTGAATGTTTGGGATATCCAATAAACTTGCACAGAATAGACCTTGTGCCGAGTTTGTCCGGATTTTGTGTTTTCACATATGCCGGACAACCCCATATCCTAACATAATTAAGATATGGTCTCTTTCCTTTCCATATCTCATATAGAGTGGTTGGCACAGATTTGGTGGGAACCATATTCAATAGGTCTGCAGCTGTCTCCAGTGCATACCCCCAGAAGGAAATAGGTAACTCAGCTGTACTCATCATCGAGCGCACCATATCTAATAGGGTGCGATTCCTCCGCTCCGATACACCGTTGTGCTGTGGTGTATAAGGAGGAGTAAGCTGAGAGAGAATCCCATTCTCTTTTAGATAATCTAAAAACTCACCGCTTAAGTATTCACCTTCTCGATCAGATCGAAGAATCTTAATACTTTTGCCCGTTTGGTTCTCTACTTCGTGCTTATATTCTCTGAATTTCTCAAAAGCTTCAGACTTGTGTTTCATCAGAAACACATGTCCGTATCTAGAGAGATCGTCAGTGAATCTAATGAAGTAGAAAGAACCGTTCCTGGCATGCGTAGACATGGGACCGCATACATCACTATGTATTAGTCCTAAGAGTTCAGTAACTCTTTCTCCGTGTCCACTAAACGGAGCTTTGGTCATTTTTCCTTTGAGACATGAATGGCAAGTATCATAAGATGATAATTTGAACGGATTCAAATAACCATCCTTATGTAACTTAGCCAGTCGTGTCGCATTGATATGACCAAGTCTACAATGCCACAAGTAGGATTCGTTCATATCTGAACTTTTCCTCTTGTGTGTGTTTTGTATATTGAGGAGTGTATTCTGATTTAGAATGAATATGCCATTATGTAACGAGCCTGATGCAATCAACTTTTGATCTAGGAATATGTTCATAATATTATCCTGTACTACAAAATTATATCCTTCTTTACTTAATAAAGAAACTGATATAATATTGCACATCATATTCGGTATATAATAGCACTCATTTAGAATCAGTGTATTACGACTTGGTAATACTAGGTGATATTCGCCAACTGCTTTGGCTACAATACTTGCACCGTTCCCTACTTGAACGGAATGATCACCTTTTCCTAGTTCTCTACCTTTTTGTAGCCCATGTAACAATTTACATATGTGGGATCCTGATCCGGTATCTAATACCCAGGACGTAGGGTGAACTGAGAAACAGTTCTCAATAACTAACATACCCGAAGAAGATGCATCAACATGCATGTTCATTTGGGTGGCTTGAGAATCCAGATATTCTCCTGTTTCCTGTTCACTCTTATAACTCTTATAAGAAAGAACGGGTCCAACGTTCCCTTGCTCAGTACAATAATTGGGTTCAGTCAATACATCCATATTATTATCTTGATTATGGCCTGACATGGTCGCTACCTGGAGAGAGAGAGAAGAAAACACTTTAGCGTATGCTCTTGCAAGATTAGATTGGTTATTATCTTATCTAATCAGGATGTCTCCCACTGTTTTTATCAAATCTACCTTCAAACCCTAAAAGGTAAGATTAGCCGGGATTAATTACACCCTACAATTTCGTCAATCTTTCAGCCAGATTAGTGTCGGTACTTTGAGGGAGGTTCCCCATGTTTTCGCACAGACCTAATTAAAGTAAACCTCGTTTTCCCAGAGGCGTAACCCCGTTAACACTTTTCTAGACACCTACTTGAATGACTAATTATCCTGTGCAAAACTCTCCCAGGAGTAACTCTTACTCGCAGTGGGTATTGGGATCCAACTATCTCACAGGAGGTATGTAATCTCATTGCAAATTTCAACACTTGAAATTCCCGATAATATTTTGCCCCTAGTGTGCTATGACCTTGACGCAGGCCAACAAACCATAGTGCGCTAGTCAAGTTCAACCCGTTATTTCTTGATTGAATTAAATCCACCTGCACGACCCTTGACGCAGGCCAACAAAGTCGCACGACTACCCTAATCCAATCTGCATCATATGCATAAATAGATAAATAATAGTTAGCTACCGCACACTACGCCTTGACGCAGGCCAACAAGCGTAGCACGAATACTAAATAATATCTATCTGAAATGACGGAGGGCTACGACAGGTTTTTCTGAAAACCATGAGCGTAATGAACTTGATATCGTCGTAGAGTCATGTAGTTTTTGAAAAGGAGTGTTTTTGAGGCTTTTCTTAGTTTCGCTAAAGGGGTCACTCCCGGTGAAGGGATCGTCGGCCCTTTCCTCATCGAATAAGGTGCAGGATATATCATATATACCGCTGTGCAAAGCAAAACTCTAAAAGCAATCAAAAGACAAACCGCATTTTGTAGCATCTGCCAGTTTTGCTAAAGAGGTCACTCCCGGTGAAGGGATCTCGGCTCTTTCCTCATCGAATAAGGTGCAGGGCATATCATATATACCACTGTGCAAAGCAAAACTGTAGCTACCCTTTTTATAAAGTTTTGATTCTACAACATCTTTAGGTTTTTTTTTTCTTTTATTAATCTCATTAATAAAAATCCCATCAGCTTATGCTTCCTAAGCATCACAGAAGAAACGAAAGCAGTAATATTTATATATCAACATATATATATAGTATAAGCATTCGTCTCAGGCAGTAATATGATCTCATCACAGAACATTGCAGCAGAAGAACATATATGAAATATTGGATATACTAGGACGTCCGTGTTTTCAATACGAGCTTGTATAAAACACGGATTCCACGGTCGCGACAAATAGCCAAACCCACATCCCAAGACCCCTACGAGAACGGAAAGTAACACTGCCAATTCTAGGGTTAGGAGACCCGGTCTCGACTCCTCGAAATGGCCTCCCACTGGACCCTAGAACCCGGTTACTTGTGCTCCCCTCCTTGGGTCTACCTAATGCGGAAAAGTAAATAATATACACTGGTGACATCAACTTCAACCTGGAAGTGCCCCAAATAAAAGAATATTACATTACAAATGAATTTTACATGAATGAAAATAAAAACCCTCATCTCACATAAAACCCCCGGCTATTCAGAACGCGACGATCCAATATAACATATCACAGCAACACATAATATCACATATCATCAACGTAAGTAAATATGCGCATCCCAATTGTCGTTGACATATAGCAACGAAACCGGCGATATCACATATTACACTTACGGTCACAGAAAAGAAAGTATAAAACTACAACATTTGGAATCCACAATCTTTTTAGACATCGTAAATCCGAAATATCACATACTTCGCATTTCATGCCTAACTCTATGAATTCCACATATTGTATCACATTCCAGATAAATAGACAGTATTAAACTTTCCGAACAGATAATCAAATACCCAAAATTTCCTAAATTACTCAACACTTGAGCGGAGTTCAAATAATCCCAGAATATGTCACAGTATCGGTGATCCAGCCGTAGAAGGGTCAAGCCAACGCCTCACATGTGGCACGCCGTACTGCCCCAAACCCGAAGGTACAAAAGGCAGTTCAAGACGGTCACATAATCGAGTTAAGGTTTGTTGTCTTCTAGAGGGTCCACCGCTTAACTTGTACAATTTTTTCGAAAGATTTAAACCCGATAAAAATTCAACACTTGAAAGTTTGCCGTGCCGGGAAACAGTGAGTTAATGATATCCGTTCAAATAGTTTAACAGTTTCTAAATATCCGGAAAGAAATACGAATTTAAATATTCTGATCGAATCTACTATTACAAAACAAACCCCAGAAGTCTTAACACTTAAAACAGTTTAAAAATACCCAGAAGTATCAACAAGAAACTACAGATAATACCATGAAGCCACGTGTCACAATTCCACAAAACGGCCGCGGAACAGCCGCGGAAATCATGTTTCCGCCGCGGTTCCGCCGCGTTTTGCTGGAGTTGTGGGCCCGTATTTCATGGTAATTCTTAGAATTCCCTGCGGATTTTTTACATATTTTTAATTCAGAAAGATCCTAAATTTTGAAAAATTTCCAGAGAGGGGTTAAATTTAGTCGGTTCGGGTTCGATCGGAGTTTTAACTTCGTAAACACATCGCCTAATGCTCTAGCTAGGCTCTGATACCACTGTAGGGTTCCTAGGCACTCTTGTGAAGGTTCATAAGGCATCAAACATGCCCGGATAAAAATTTAGACGTGCCGAACAACCCAAAACCAGGATCTTTGCTAGATAATTAGGGTTAAGCATACAAGATTACATCTTTTAAGCTAAGTGTGAGGGATTACAACCTTTGTAGTCCGCTCCTTCGCTTCATAAGCTCCGAGTAGAAGTCCCTTCGCCGCGATCCACGATCTCCCGGACTCAAGAGAGGCTCCATGACTTGAACGATCCATGCTTGCTTGAAGTGTTCCAAATCTCCGATGATCTACGTCGAAGTTTCAATAACTCAAGGTTTCTCACTCTAAAGAGATGAACACACTAATCTCATGGGCTAGATGAGATGAGGATGAGAGAGTAGTATTTATGCTTTCTTTTTAAATCATTTTCTCATAATTTATCATCACAAAATGAATATCTAGTGAGCTCTAAATCAAGAGAGAAGAAGATGATCATGGAAAATGATAATTATAATTATAATTCCTTTTGTGATGAATAGAAATAAAAGTATATGATTGATGTATAAACCATGGTCAAGGATGGGTGGCTAATAATGTGTAGAGAAACAACTAGAGTTAGGGTTTGGTTTGGTTAGCAATGTGTCATCAAAAAATATCTTAACCATGACAAAAGATAAAGCTTCTAGAAGGTGCATGAAGCAACTAACCCTAATCAAACCCTAACCTCATTTAATCATCCTTAAACATGTTTAACAATAAATCATATCATGTCACAATAATATATATCACATATATATTATATATTTGCAACAAAAGAAAATAATACAATTAACATATATCGCATATATATCAATGTATCATCCAGTGAGAAAATGAAATAATAAAGCGAGCCAATATTAGATAATGTAATACAATATATCATATATATTATTATACATTAAATCATCGAATCAACACTTGATCCGACGATCCGGCTATATCGAATATTACCGACTAATATATCATGTACCGATTCATCGAACCAACACTTGATCCGATGACCCGGTTCATATCTAAATATCGCGAGAATATAATACGGTATCTCATATCGCATTATCCTCGGTCCTGCGCATATCACATATGTGCCTCTACTCCGTTTCGCCTGAGCCAAGAAACCTCTGTGTAGGACTCTAAAGAATCGTCAATACGCCGGTAGCAGGTGATGATCATATCAAACACCCACAAGCTGCAAGCGGTCAGCTAAACGTAACAGCCACCCAGGTATTGAGCGATCAGAAGATCAACAAGCTAGCCTATGGGTTCTCCTGTGAATCCAATCAGTAACACTCCCGTACAGTCCGGTCTGTTCGTCTGATATGTCGTATATCAAGTCTAGGGGTGGTATACGTCAGACCCCAGTAACCGATAAGTCGTGTCGACGTGTGCGGCTCATAACGGGTCTAGAAACTACTGGTAACACTTACCAGTAAATCTCTATTTCAGTCCTGGCCAGGGACTTCCAGTTATAGCCAATCGAACACAGCACAACATCAACTCCCTATACCGGTAGAGACGAATCCCCTCCTATCGCTCATTGCCTCCATATGATTCGGGTCTGTACCCAAAAGCCACCGTTTTGCATGCCCTCTTGGACGTGGTAAGGTGGAAATCAAAGCACAGTGGGAATCACACAAGACTCTATGACGATCTCGGGTCTACAGACTACCCTGCACCAGTGTCACCGGAGAACTGCCATCTGACGTGTGGTATATCACCATCTGGGAGTTCTCTGCGAGTCCGTCCAGTGTACCCAGTCTCCACTGAGCACCCGTACACCATCTCTGATGTCAAACACCGATGGATATGGGATCATCCATCGCCCATCATATGGGTCAAGATGCGTATACGCTAGTCTACTCTGGTGTATCGATGCCCTGTCTCGATATACCCTCGACTAGGAACAGTTATAGGATGTACTCATCGACTACCGTGGCCCTACTAGTATGATCTCATCATAGTCCCAGTAGTCGAGTACAGATCCTAAGGGCTTTATCAACATGTGAGAGAAAAACAGTAAACCAGTACAAGTCAACATGTTAAGATAAAGTGAAACCAAATAGCATACTATCATGACGAGCAAGAAAGTCATCTCTATATATATCCAAGCATCCATTATAATATACATCATATGTACAACAATGGCCTCTAGGGCATATACATAACTAACATTTGATCCTTGCAATTTTCATTTAATGTGAAATGATAATGGTCAAGTCTTGATTAACCATGACAATTATCTAGCTAATTATCTATTTTTTATAATTCACACATATATGTGAGAATGGCTTATTATTCTCTCATTCTATCATATACTTTCTCTCTCTTGCTCTTCCTCTTCCTCAAGTTCCCCCTCTCATGTGTTGAGAAACACTTAAGCTTGAGAAAAACCACTCCATAGTAATCTCTACTCTCATCTAGGGTTCTAGGATTAGCACTTCTAGCACCTTAGTTACTTCTAGCTTGAAGTTGAAGCCAAAGGTTGAGGCTTTCGGGTAGATCCTTCTTCGACTCGAGAAGGCGACAAGGCGATCTCTTTCTTACACGCCAAGGAGCAAGGAGAGAAGGACATAAAGCCCTAGGTATAACCATTCTTCCTTGTAGCTAATTTCTAGTTAGCTTTTAGTTAGTTTTGTTTAGTAAAGATCCCGACTTTGTCTAGTCCATGTTTCCTAGAGTAGTAAAAATCCGATTTTTATTCCATTTTCCGCCTCCCCGCAAGCACCGAGGTGGGCAACGTAGACTTACAGTCCCCACTAGTATGATCTGCATCAAAGTCAAGGTAGTCAAGTACACATCCTAAGGGCTTTACCAACATGTAACAGAGAGACAATCAGTATACATGTTAAGGTAAAGAGCAACCAGATAGCATACTATCATGTCGAGCAAGAAAGTCCTCCCTAAATATGTCCAAGCATCCACTACAATATACATCCTATGTATAGTAATGGCCTCTAGGGCATACATATAACTAACAAGGGATCCCCACAATTCCTAAGGAGAAAATACACTTGCGAGATCCTCACGACTCGCAAGGAGAACTCTCTTATGAGACCCTTACGGCTCATAAGATTTGAAAGTCTTAAGTTACAGAAACCTAAATCTGTGCTTAAGCAACCCCCACAACCTCTAATATTGCCCTACAAGTGGTCCAGTACTGGCTCTTGTATACAATCCACGGGCGCGAATAAACATTTCCCTAACCAAGTCCCATCCGTGACTGGGGATATGTACGCATGATAAACAACCCTTGTAGGTCCTCTCGATTTACAAGGAGAAAACCCTACTGTAGGATCCTTACGACTTACAGAGGAACATACACATAGGAATCCTCACGATTCTTAAGGAGAAAATATACCTACAAGATCCTCACGACTTGTAGGCAAAAATACCTTTGTGAGACCCTTACGGCTCATGAAGTCAAAAGCCTTAGTCGGCAGGACCTTAACCCTGTTCGCTAAGCCACCCTTGTTCGACATCGACAGAGGCAAATGATGATTCGCTCCTGGCAATATCCCAGTTGTAGCGATGCTGATGCCTAAATCGGTATCAAATTCCAAGTCCTTTCATGGCAGATGATGATTCGCTCCTGGCAATATCCCAGTTGTAGCGGTGCTGATGCCGAAATTGGTGTTTAATTTCAGGTTTACGGCGAAAAGCCAGTAGGCCACACATGCTTATGAAATAGCCGAAATGATGGGGCAACTTGCAATAAAAAGCAGCAAGTAAAAACGTATGCACACAAAATGGCCGAAATGATTGGGCAACTCGCAATAAAAAGCAGCGAGTAAAAAAATAAAAATAAACAGCCGAAATGATTGGGCACCGCGAAAAATAGCCGAAATGATTGGGCAATCGAGACCTTCACGATATAAAAGCTGAAATGATAGAGCATCGCGGAAATAAAACAAAAAAAAATGAAAATGATGATAAAACTTTGGCCCTACAGTTGAGATCACATCGATCCCAATATACAATCTAAGGGCGCAAATGAAGAGGGAACCATACTTTCCCAACAGGCTCCGCCAGAAAACGAAGCCAAATCTCGACGGTTCATCCCAACCCCGAAGAAGCCAGTGTCTTCGGCAAAATCCTTCGGCTTGAGGAAACAAGCGTCCTTGATGAGAGCATCCTGATTCGTGTCGACTCGCAGAGCAACCAGTGTCTCCGTAGGAAATTCTCGATTCGTTTCAACACCAGGGAAACAAATAATCCTTGGCAAATACCTTAATTCAAGGAAACAAGTGTCCTTAATGAGAGCCTCCTGATTCACGTCGACTCGCAGAGCAACCAGTGTCTCCGTAGGAAATTCTCGATTCGTTTCAACACCAGGGAAACAAATAATCCTTGGCAAATACCTCAACTCAGAGAAACCAGCGTCCTTGATGAGAGCCTCCTGATTCGCGTCGACTCGCAGAGTAACCAGTGTCTCCGTGGGAAATTCTCGATTCGTTTCAACACCACGGAAACAAATAATCCTTGGCAAATACCTCAATTCAAGGAAACAAGCGTCCTTGATGAGAGCCTCCTGATTCGCGTCAACTCGTAGAGCAACCAGTGTCTCAGTGGGAAATTCTCGATTCGTTTCAACACCAGGGAAACAAATAATCCTTAGCAAATACCTCAATTCAGGGAAACAAGCGTCCTTGATGAGAGCCTCCTGATTCGCGTCGACTTGCAGAGAAACCAGTATCTCCGCGGGAAATTCTCTATCCGTCTTAACACCACGGAAACAAATAATCCTTGGCAAATACCTCAATTCAGGGAAACAAGCGTCCTTGATGAGAGTCTCCTGATTCGTGTCGACTCGCAGAGAAACTAGTGTCTCAGTGGGAAATTCTCGATTCGTTTCAACACCAGGGAAACAAATAATCCTTGGCAAATACCTCAATTCAAGAAACAAGCGTCCTTGATGAGAGCCTCCTGATTCGTGTCGACTCGCAGAAAAACCAGTGTCTCCGTAGGAAATTCTCGATCCGTCTCAACAACATGGAAACAAATAATCCTTGGCAAATACCTCAATTCAAGGAAACTAGCGTCCTTGATGAGAGCCTCCTGATTCGCGTTGACTCGTAGAGCAACCAGTGTCTCCGTGGGAAATTCTCGACTCGTTTCAACACCAAGGAAACAAATAATCCTTGGCAAATACCTCAATTCAGGGAAACCAGCGTCCATGATGAGAGCCTCCTGATTCGCGTCGACTCGCAGAGAAACCAGTGTCTCAGTGGGAAATTCTCGATTCGTTTCAACACCAGGGCAACAAATAATCCTTAGAAAATACCTCAATTCAAGGAAACAAGCGTCCTTGATGAGAGCCTCCTAATTCGCGTCGACTCGCAGAGCAACCCGTGTCTCTGTGGGAAATTCTCGATTCGTTTCAACACCAGGGAAACAAATAATCCTTGGCAAATATCTCAATTCAGGGAAACTAGCGTCCTTGATGAGAGCCTCCTGATTCGCGTCGACTCGTAGAGCAACCAGTGTCTCCGTGGGAAATTCTCGATTCGTTTCAACACCAGGGAAACAAATAATCCTTGGCAAATACCCCAATTTAGGGAAACAAGCGTCCTTGATGAGAGCCTCCTGATTCCCGTCGACTCGCAGAGAAACCAATGTCTCCGCGGGAAATTCTCGATCCGTTTCAACACCAGGGAAACAAATAATCCTTAGCAAATACCTCAATTCAGGGAAACCAGCGTCCTTGATAAGAGCCTCCCGATTCGCGTCGACTCGCAGAGCAAACCAGTGTCTCCGTGGAAAATTCTCGATTCGTTTCAACACCAGGGAAACAAATAATCCTTGGCAAATACCTCAATTCAGGGAAACCAGCGTCCATGATGAGAGCTTCCTGATTCGCGTCGACTCGCAGAGAAACCAGTGTCTCCGTGGGAAATTCTTGATCCGTTTCAACACCAGGGAAACAAATAATCCTTGGCAAATACCTCAATTCAGGGAAACCAGCGTCCTTGATATGAGCCTCCTGATTCGCGTCGACTCGCAGAGCAACCAGTGTCTCCGTTGGAAATTCTCGATTCTTTTTAACACCAGGGAAACAAATAATCCTTGGCAAATTCCTCAATTCAGGGAAACTAGCGTCCTTGATGAGAGCCTCCTGATTCGCGTCGGCTCACAGAGAAACCAGTGTCTCCGCTGGAAATTCCCGACTCGTCTCAACTTGCAAGATGAAGCCTCAGGCAGCAGGGATTAAAAACTTGTTTCCTGAACAATGGGACCCTGCAAGTCGGTCTAAACCGGTCTCTTGCATACTATTCACGGGTCTCACTCTCTAAAGTCGAGTTTCGACAAGGAGGGAAACAACCGCTTACGGGTCCTCTTGACTCTTAAGAGGAAAAAATTCACTTATAGGATCCTTACGACTTATAAGAGAAAACACACTTAGGAATCCTCACGATTCCTAAGGAGAAAACCCACCTACGAGATCCTCTCGATCCGTAGGGAGAAAAGTCTCTATGAGACCCTCATGGCTCATAGAGTTGAAAAGTCTTAGGCGGCAGATCTGGACCTGCGGCCTATGCCGTCTCTGTCCTTTGGAGAAATCTAAATGCTTACTCTATTATCTGTCAACCATGTTTGTCAAGACAGCATGCTGATAATAAGAGAAAGAAGAAAGCAATAGAAAGAACGTCCGATGTGCATTTGATCAAGCGTTCGAGATACACTCACTCATGCATATGCAAAAGACTCAGAACAAGAAATAAGACAAGCTGAAATAAAGAATTTTCCATTCATATGGCAAAGGGTTCTTACAATCATAAAGAAATAAACAAAGACAGTGTCCGGATCATTACAATGGCAAAACCTCGGATCCTAGACAGGGATTGAGGAACTCGAAAGTGATCTTGTCCAAGACTTTCCAAGCTTGGCGAACCATCCTGGTGTGCTTCCTTTCGCAAGCACGGGCATCGGGATCCCCACTGATGTCCTCCACCCTCCGATAAGCAGCAAGAATGGCGGACTGTTGAAAGGCTTCGTGCAAGAGATCGATGAAATTGTCTCTCCGTCTCTTCGAGATCAAGTTCATCAGGTACAATGAGTGCACCTTGTCCTCGGCGGCATCCAATGCTCTAAGCGGCACGCCGGTAAAAGAATAGGGGAAGCGCTCCCCAGATGGCCCCCACGATAAGCTTCAGGAGGGAGGAACGCCGGGAAAGCAGTTGACCGTTATACGCGTCGAAGCGGCTCATAATTTCGGCACACTCAGCGTTAGTAAGTTCTCGATTCTGAGAACGGCCGAGTCGGCGGATGTCCCCGTAAGAGATGATTTCATCGAGGTCGTACATGTGGGCGTCCATTGTTCCTGTAAAAGAAAATTAACAGAATTAGCAGACAGACTGATTAAGCGAACTCTTATTAAAAACATGCATAGAGAGTTAAACTCCTCGAGAGCAATGCTCTGCAAACAGGAGTGACACCTGTTAAGTTCAATAATGAGAGGAATTTAAAGAGATTCCCCAAGAACGCTGAGAGCCTTGCTATGAAAAGATGGTAGAATCCATCAAAGATAAAATTCCATTTTGATCTTCATTATTCATGATCAAACTCTTAAGAGTTCTTCACAAAAGATTAAGATTCTACTTGTATCAAGAGAGCAAAGCTCTGATTCGTAGGCTAAGAAGCCCCGAGAAAAGATCATGATCTAAAGAGAGCAAAGCACTATTAATAAAACCCTAAATGAGTTTTCTTTAGATCAAAGATCTATGAGAGCAAGGCTCCGTTACTTAAAATTAATTTAATTTAAGTTAATTTTACCTAAAAAGTTTTCTAGAGTTTAACTCTTAAGTTCTTGAAAGCAAGAGCAAAGCTCTGAAATTCCGGGAAATGAGAAGTTTTGAAGATGATGATCATCTGTGAAGGTCCAAAGGTCCTATTTATAGGCATCAAATGCCCTTTCAACTTCAAAAAGCTGCCACAACGATTGGAATTCTGCCACCGCTGCGCTCGCGTTTGGGGCCACGTAAGCGCAATGGTGGGGGGCATTTGTTTACCCCAATCAGAGCAAAACTCTGTTCAAATTCCAAGACGGGAGATGAAGCAACGCTTCTGATTCCGCCCAATCAGAGCAAAGCTCTACTTTGAAAATTTAAATCTTAATAAATGAAGCAACGCTTCAAATTCTTTACGCTGCGCGCAACGCGCCACGTCTCGAAAGCTGATACGCCAGCGCAGCGCCCAAGGCAGCACGCCCAATCAGAGCAAAGCTCTATTTAAAGAAAAATTAAAGGAAGCAATGCTTCAGTTGCGCAAGCACTGCGCTGCGCGATACGTGTCAGCGCGGATGCGCTAGCGCAGTTGCGCTGCGCTTTGCGCTGCGCGACACGTGTCAGCACAGATGCGCTAGCGCAGTTGCGCTGCGCTGTGCGCTGCTAGACACGTGTCACGCGCTGGGGCGTTTGCGCCAAACAGAATTAAATTCGAGTAATATTTTTCTGTTCTTGTTAAAACAAGAAGATTGTCATCTGTAAAACAGAAGCCCTTGGATCAAAGATCCAATGATGGGGAAAATTCCCCAAATCATTCAGAGAAAGATCTCTTTAACAAATTTATGGGCACTATATGAAGACCCCTAGACCTCAAATCAAGATCATCATTGAGAACTCTGAAGAATTGGAGAGAATTCCTCAAGAACAAAAAAGGTAAAAACCTTTAGAAAAAAAGAGAAAATTCTCTTAAGAACAGATCATTGATCTGAGAAGAATATCAATGATCTTCAATAAAAAGAAAAATAAATAATAATAGTGCTTTGCACTTTCTTATAAACCATTGGTTCTTTGAAAACAAGAAAAACTTGTTTTCTTTGATTTAAAATCAATCAAAACATAAAACAGTGCTTTGCACTTAAAAAATTGCATTGTTGCGCTCCTGTGTTGGCGCAAGCCACCAGGGAGCACCACGTGTCAGCAGCGCAACAGCGCAGCGTACTGACATAGCGCACTGCGCTGTTGCACTTGCGCTCCTCAGATCATGACACGTGTCTTCACCACAAGCGCTTGCGCTATTTGATTGGCGCAAAGTGCCTGACAAATGCAATGCATTTCTTTTGCTAAAGGGCCAGGCCCAAATCAAAAAGACCTAGTAGGCCAAAATAAATTGCAAAGCAATAAATGGGCAGAGCCCAGGTAAAATTGATGCCCTGCATCTTTTATAAAAGGGCAGAGCCCAAGTAAAATTGGTGCTCTGCATCATTTATAAAATGAGCAGAGCCCAAAACAAATTGATGCTCTGCATCCTTTATGGGCAGAGCCCAAACAAAGATTAAAACAAATAAAAGTGTTGAACTTTTTTCAACTGGACTTAGCCTAATCATGGCCGTAAGTCCTCAAATTAAATTGACTGAGCACAGCTGCTCCCCTAAATCAATTTACCTCCGGTTCGAGGGTACATCTCCGAACTCCTCTGACACCTATCATTGTAATCCTTCAACGACGTCAGAGAGGTGACGGGTCCCGACGACCACACATCAATACGGACCGAAACGTCCTTAAACTAATGATGGACCACCACGTCCCTAAACTGGAACATGGACCACTACGTCCCTAAACTGGAACAATAGAGCCTCCAAATGCTCTTTTTCCGGATCTAAACGATCCCGTTTAAGTTGATCTTAGCCCCAAACACGGCTAACGTAGCCTTAAACATTTAAATGGACTATAAAACTCCAAATCGACTTTGGTTAAAGGGTACATCTTTGAACTCCTCAGACACCTATCGTTGTAATCCTTCAACGACATCAGAGAGGTGATGAGTCTTGACGGCCATATATTAAATGGATCACCACGTTAAGTTGGTCTTAGTCTCAAACAGGACTAACGTATCCTTAACGAACGTTTAAGTTGATCTTAGCCTCAATACGGCTAACGTATCCTTAAACTAAAAACCCCAAACCCAAATCTAAGAAAATACGGATTTGGACCAATCCACGTCCTACGGGCGACGACATAAATTAGTCTCCGTATACAATCCACGGGCAACCATGAACAAAAGAAATACCCACGACACGAAGTGAAATTCTGGAGAAGGAGAAAGTGGTTACCGCGATGCGGTAGCGTAATTAACTGCAGGGGCTTGCGCCTGCAGGAAAGAGCGTCCCCACAATCAAAAACCCCTCAACCGAGGGGGAATCTGACGAAGTCTGCTAAATTGGCCGCATCCGTCTAAACCTCCGATACACGGTGCCATAAATCAACTTGGCATCTTCGGAGAGGTGGATGGATAAAACCAAATAGCATCTGCCCCGAATCTCAGGCCAGACGTCCTAACGTCTAGGCCGGCGTTCGGAGGGGAACAATATTAATATGATTTCATCATTCACACGTGTTATACTGCATCCCTGAAACGTTAAAAGTATTCCTTAAGCCAAACAGATAACCGTACGTCTAATAATTTAACCTGTACCTATTTGCATGTCATATTACATATGCCAGTTTATTGTTTTGATGGTATCCATGCTTGATTATTTATAACCCTGATTATGCTAGCTGATTATGTGCACACACATGATATCTTTTACACCCTGACCTGACTCGCTACACACATATTGATTGATTCGACATGGTACCGTACACTACTTGACTTGACCTGATGTACCATGGCTTGACCCGTTATCTGATCTTGTGTTTAATGCCAACAAACCTGACATGTAGTCCTCACGGACCGTTCCTGTTGTCTATCCAGACAAACCTGCTCTTACCTGATCCTGTGTTGGCATTAGTTCTTGATTACGGAATACCTGACTTGACACATAGCTTGGGGGTATGGGGAAATCAATGATGAAACCTGACTTGTAACTCAACAGTTCGATACCTGTTCTGATTAGTCTTACGGGCTAGGCCAGCCCCGGAGTGATGATGCTGACATCACTCGTCTGTACCTGCTACCTTTTGCTGCCTAGCGGCACGTCTCGGTTTCAGCCCGAGAGTCTGTAGACCGTGGTCCCGGGCATGCACGGGATACTATTGAGTTACATCGATGATGCATCAAATTGATCTCAAAGACTTTAGAATAGATAACCCAATAGACCAGTTTAGTTTACTCACTGCACACTACCCTTCACTGCCCTGATTTATATCACTGTTACACATGCTTTATAACTCATGATTATATTTGCATTGCTTGTTACCCTGTTACACTTTATTACTTGATAACATGACGCGCTGACGTCTGGGTTTTGCATGGCCCAGATTCTGTACCGTTGCTGCAGTCCGAGCAGGAGTACTTCAGCCAGCAGGCTGAGCTGTGAGGTGTCGATAGTAGTTAGTTCTTTACTTCTTGCATTTTATTCCTGATGTGAGCCCGCATTATGGGGCATACATTCCAGTTATTTGTATTGGATCTTTTGCTTCCGCACTTTTATTATTCTTGACTCATATTATCTTGGCTTATGGATATGTATTAGATAGTTTTATTTTGTTCTTGATATCTCTACAGCCGTAATGTGACTGTGGATGGATACTTCCTACCCACAGGTAGCATGGTTGGCTATGTCACATGCCCAATTTACCGTACTCTGGGAAGCAGGGCGTGACAGGCCTCTAGGGCATACATATCTAACAATCTCCCACTAGCACTAAGGCCTGTAGTTGATGCAACAAGTACCCAATGTCTGCACTAGAACCAGTTGCCGGCGTACCGCATGCCCAACAGCTCGAACAGTTTCTCAAACTGGACTTGATGGATGGCCTTGGTGAATGGATCTGCTGTGTTGTCTTTCGGGTCTACTCTTCGTACCTCGATGTCCTGGTGATCCACTATCTCCCTGATGAGGTGATACCGCCTCAAGATATGTCTGGATTTCTGATGGGACCTCGGTTCCTTTGCCAAAGCAATGGCTCCATTGTTATCACAATATAGAGGTATTGGATTAGCAATGGATGGAACCACCTGAAGTTCAGAAATGAACTTCCTTATCCAGACTGGCTCTTTTATGGCATCATTAGCAGCAATATACTCAGCTTCCATCGTGGAGTCAGCGATGGTATCTTGCTTGGAACTCTTCCAACATACCGCCCCTCCATTTAGGGTAAATACAAACCCTGAGATGGACTTACTATCATCCTTGTCGCTCTGGAAGCTGGAGTCGGTAAATCCCTCCATTTGGAGATCTCCATTACCATACACTAAGAACATATTTTTAGTTCTTTTCAAGTACTTCAGAATGTTCTTCACAGCAGTCCAGTGTTTCTCCCCTGGGTTGGATTGATACCTACTTACTGCACTCAATGCATAAGCTACATCCGGGCGAGTATATAACATCGCATATATTATAGATCCTACTGTTGAAGCGTAGGGTATAATGCTCATGCGAGCCCTCTCCTTATCAGTCTTTAGAGACATCTCTTTGGAAAGGGTGATCCCGTGACAAGCGGGTAAATTACCCCTCTTGGAGTCTTCCATACTAAACCTCTTTAGTATGGTGTCAATGTATCTCGATTGGGAAAATCCCAATAATTTCTTAGATCTATCTCTATAGATCTTAATCCCCAAAATGTACGAGGCATCGCCTAGGTCTTTCATGGAGAACCTCTGCGATAAGAATAGTTTGACTGATTGTAATATAGGAATATCATTTCCTATAAAGAGAATGTCGTCCACGTACAATACGAAGAATGTAACAGTACTTTCTACAATCCTTTTATAAATACATGGTTCATCCACATTTTTGATAAAACCAAACTCTTTGATTCTATCATCAAAGCAGATGTTCCAACTCCGTGATGCCTGCTTTAATCTATAGATGGATTTAAGCAGCCTGCATGCCTTTCCGCTGTTCCCACTATCAATGAAGCCTTCTGGCTGATCCATAAAAACGCATTCTTCTAAATCACCATTTAGAAATGTCGTTTTAATATCCATCTGCCAGATCTCATAATCATAGTGAGCAGCTATAGCAAGCAGGATTCGAATGGATTTGAGCATCGCGACTGGTGAAAAGGTTTCATCATAGTCTAAGCCTGGTCTTTGACGAGATCCTTTTGCTACCAGCCTAGCTTTATAGGTCTCCACCTGACCATCCACACCAATCTTTCTTTTAAAGATCCATTTGCACTCTATGGGTTTTACTCCAAAAGGTGCAACCTCCAAAGTCCATACTTTGTTGGTGTGCATGGATTCCATTTCGGATCTCATGGCATCCATCCACTTCACTGAATCACCACTCGTGATAACTTGCTGAAAATTAGTACGGTCAGCATCATCCATGATGCAATTTTCTCTATCACCATCAATTAGAAAACCGTAGTATCTATCAGGTGGGCTAGAAGTCCTACTGGATCTACGGAGTGGCTGAGGTTCGTCAGGTTCTATTAAAATCTCAGGTTCAACCAAATCATCGGTACTTGTTTGTGTATCTAGAATTTCTTCCGGTTCTACCGCATTGCCAACAGTATCATTTGTAAAAAATTCATTTTCTAAAAATGTGGCATACTGAGAAACAAACACCCTTTGTTCCTCCTTGTGGTAGAAAAGATATCCATATGAGTGTTTTGGATATCCCACAAATCTACACAAAACCGATCGTGTCTCGAGTTTGTCCGGATTTTGCTTTTTCACATAAGCCAGACAACCCCATATCCTAACTCTTTTAAGAGATGGTCTCTTCCCATACCATATCTCATATGTAGTGGTAGACACGGTTTTGGTCAGAACCCTGTTCAAAAGATAAATTGCAGTCTCCAATGCGTACCCCCAGAATGATATTGGTAACTCAGCATCACTCATCATAAATCGTACCATATCTAATAGGGTACGATTCCTCCTTTCTGATACACCGTTGTGTTGTGGTGTGTACGGAGGAGTAAGCTGAGAGAGAATCCTATTCTCTTTTAGGAAATCTAGAAACTCTGAGCTTAGATACTCACCTCCTCGATCTGATCGAAGCTTCTTGATACTTAAGCCTGTTTGTTTTTCTACTTCATATTTATACTCCTTGAATTTTTCAAAGGCTTCGGACTTATGTTTCAATAAGAATACGTGCCCGAATCTCGATAAATCATCGGTGAAGGTTATGAAATACGAAAAACCACCTCTTGCATGTGTAGACATTGGTCCACATACATCACTATGTATGAGGCCTAAGAGTTCAGTAGCTCTCTTTCCGTGTCCAGTAAACGGAGTTTTGGTCATTTTACCTTTGATATAAGACTGGTAAGTCACATAAGATTTATATTCAAACGGGTTCAAATATCCATCTTTATGTAGCTTGGTTAGTCTTGTTTCGTTAATATGACCAAGTCTGCAATGCCAAATGAAAGCTTTATTTATGTCTGAAACCTTTCTTTTGTTTGCGTGTTGTATATGAAAAACTGTATGCTGATTTAGGACGTATATCCCGTTATTTAATGTACTATACCCAATCAACTCTAGATTAAGGTTAATGTTCATAACATTAGATTGCAGTACAAAATTATATCCAGCATTGTCCAACAACGATACAGATATAATATTACATAACATTGAAGGTACAAAATAACATGGGTTCAAAACCAATATACAACCCGACGACAAACCAAGATGATACTCTCCCACTGCATTAGCATGTACCGAGGAACCATTCCCAACCCGGAGAGTGTGATCACCTTTCTTCAAAAACCTGCTATTTCTCAGCCTCTGCACACAATTGCAGATGTGAGATCCTAACCCAGTATCTAATACCCAGGAAACAGAGTTAATTGAAAAACAATTTTCTGTTACAAACACACCTGAAGTGGAAGCATCACCATGCTTCTTCTTCTTGAGGTCGGCCAGGTATCCAACGCAGTTTCTCTTCCAGTTCCCAGTCTGGTGGTAGTGGAAACATTCCCCTCGCCCTGTCGTAGCAGCCCCTTTCTTATCCCTTCCCGGTGCCTTTTTCACTCCGCCTCTCTGCTTGATGGGATTCTTCTTCTTCTTTCCCTTGGCCTTGGCTTTCGGGATGGAGGAAGAAGATGGCCCAGCAATAAGAGCGGGAGTTTTTGCTATCTTTAGTGTGCTCTCTGCACTCCTCAACATATTGAGGAGTTCATGTAAAGACTTCTCCATGTTTTGCATGTTGAAGTTTACAATGACTTGAACAAAGGCAGGGGAAAGGGACTGTAGAACAATATCAACATACTGCTCGTTCTCCATGGTCCAACTCAGGTCCTCAAGTTCTTCGATAAGTCCAATCATCTTCAATACATGGTCACCTACAGACGTGCCAGCAGCCATCTACATCTGAAACAACTTTCGAGATGCCTCGTATCGGAGAGTACGAGATTGCTCTCCATACAAGAAAGACGGATTGAACATCCATCTTCTCGTGCTGCTTCTGATGTTCATTGTTCATAGAAGCAAGCGCGAGGCACTTGGCTGTTGCGCAGTCTATATCCCATGTCTTGCGAATTTCCATCTTCTCGTGCTGCTTCTGATGTTCACATAGAAGCAAGCGCGAGGCACTTGGCTGTTGCGCAGTCTATATCCCATGTCTTGCGGATTTCTTTATCCGCAACTGAAGAATCAGGGCCTGGGCTAGGACGGGCTGGAGTAGTCAGGACGTATCCGACCTTATCATTGGTCAGGGCAATATTCACGTTCTTTAGCCAATCTTTGTAATTCGGTCCCGGGAGTTTATTTTTGTCTAATAAAAGCTTAAGTCCCGTCATAGGTATCTGCCATTAGGAGAGAGAAAAAAGACACTCAGAAATTGCTCTTGCATAATTAGATTGGTTATTAATCTTATCTAATTAATGTCTCCCACTGCTTTTTATCAAATTTTCCTTCAAACTTTTTAAAAAGAAAACTAGACAGGATTAATTGCAATCTACAAATTCGCAAACCGGTCGGCCAGGCCAGTGTCGGTACTCCGAGGGAGGTTCCCCGTGGTTTCGCACGGACCTAATTAAAATAAACCTCGTTTTCCTATAGGCGTAACCATGTTGACACCTTTCTAGACACCTACTGGATTAGCTAATTGTAAAGTGCAAAACTCTCCCGGGAGTAACTTTTACTCACAATGGGATCGGGATCCAACTATCAAATAGAAGGTATGCAATCTCATTGCAAATTTTAACTCTTAAAATTCCCGATATGTTTTTTTTACCCCTAGTGTCTTATGACCTTAACTATGGTCAACAAATCATAAGCACTAGTCAAGTTTTACCCGCCATTTTGGGATTGATTTAGACCCACCCTCATGACCCTTAACTATGGTCAACAAAGTCATGTGAATGTCCAAATCGATCGCATCAAATTATTTGTAGGAAGACATCACTTAGCTACCGTACACCACGCCTTAACTCTAGTCAACAAACGTGGCACGAATACTAAGTACTCTGCTTTCTAAAATGGCGGGGGGGGGTAACGGATGGTTTTTATGAAAACCTTTAACGTTTTGAACTTGATATCGTTATAGAATCAAGTGAAAGGAATGGTTTAAGCTCCAGTTTTAAAAATCGAATGGTTTTGTAGTATCTTTCTAATTTTGCAAAAGAGGTCATTCCCGGTGAAGGGATCTCGGCTCTTTTCTCATCGAATGAGGTGCAGGATATTCATGAATACCACGATGCAAACCAAAAGTTAGATCAACTATAAAAACAATCGATTTCTTTGTAACATTTGCTAGTTTCGCTAAAGGAGTCACTTCCGGTGAAGGGATCTCAGCCCTTTCCTTATCGAATGAGGTGCAGGATATTCAAGAATACCACTATGCAAAGCAAAAACTAGAGTTACCCATTTTAAAAAGATTGATTCTACTTAACATTAATCACATTAATTTTGTCCCATCATTTATGTTTCCTAAACTTCACAGAAAAGAAACGAAAATAGAACGTACGCTTATGCCATCCGCATTCGCCACGGGGCCCCGTCATGCACCGTTAGGTTACTTAACTAACGGCAGAGCGGGGGCTGGACTAGAGCGGGTGCAAAACATAAACAATGTTTATTATATATCTCATATATAAATATAGCCAGATCACAGATGAATATATTGGATATACTAGAAATTCTGTATTTCATTCAAGCCCTTAATGAAAAATGGGTTCCACTGTCGTGATGAATAGCCAAAACCCCACCCTAGACCCCTACGGGTGAGGAAAACTACCCACCAAATTCCCGAAATGAAGCAACCTCTCCCAACAAAGTGAGTAAGCCACTCGGCACTTCGAAAACCCGGTAATTTGTGCACCCCACCTTGGGTCTATCCTAGGAGCATAAACAGTAAAAAGAAATTATACAACGGTGGCTACAACCTCAACCCAGATGTGCCCCGCAAAATAATATTACATTGCTTTTTATAAATTATATTAAATGAAAGAAAAGAAAAACGCTCTTCTCACACCCTCGGCCATTCATTACGACGATCCAACATATTCATATACACATACCATCTCATGATATCATTACAGAGGTGTGCAACCCCGACTAATCGACTTATAGCAATTAGTCGACGTTTCAAACACATATAACAAAAACTGAAAACCCGATTAGCCAAGCACTTTAGAATTTCGATCGATAATTTTAAACCATGCCAACACTTGTCACAATCCAGAGCACAAACAACTTCGTGTAAATTCCAGATATCCCAGAAACACTATTTCCTTAATCTAAACAAACTGCTGAAAAACGAGTCAACTCGGCCATGACTCGGCCGCGGATCAACGGCTAAACACTGAGTTTGGCTACAGATCCGCGGTGTTCCTGGCGAGTTAGAGTCTCGTTTTTCTATAGTGTGCTTAGAAAACCCTGCATATATTTTTAAGGCCACTGAAATGATTTTTAAACACTTTAAAAATGACAGAAAACGGGGACAGAAATCATGTTTTCCGGGAAAAATTCGTCGATCGAAGTTCTAACTTTTGGCTAACAATCTAATTATGGTTTAGTTAGGCTCTAATACCATGTTAGTTCATGTTTCATTCTCCCACAACTCTTGTGAGGCGGAGGAAGCGACAAACGAAAATTTTCTTTGCATACAACACGCACTTTTCCAAAGATCTTGTCTAAACCATAACTAGAAAACCCTAACTAGAGATCTTATCTACTATATTAGGGATTATACCTCAATGATACGGTCCTTCGGGTCTTCACTTTGGTACAACTCCTTTGCTCCTTGCCTTCTCTTTTGATGAACTCCATAGCTCCTTTGGATGTTGCCGATGTCCTCGATCTCCGGCCACCTCAAGACCTAGATGATCCACGCGAGAGCTATCATGCAAGCTACAAACTCTTCACAAGAGTTTAACCTACATATCAAGTTTGCTAGAAGAGATCACTAGGATGATGTAGAGATTAGTGTATTGAATTATCTATAACCCTAAGCTTTTGATTCACATCACATGTGAAGGGTAAAGCTTAGGATGAAGGAGGAGGAGAGAAAAAGGAGAGAGAAAGTGTTTGTGATAATGAGAGAGTTCAAGCATGAGAAAATGGTATATTGCAAATGAAATAATTGAAACATTTAATATAAAATTAGCACCATGCTTCAATAGTAATTCCAAAACAATATAAAATTAAACAACCAATTCTTGCAACCATGTTTGGAATTTCTTATTTCCACCTCATTTATTTATTTTCATAAAATAAATAATGTCATTATGAGGTGGCACCTTCTAGAAGGTATTCTTGTAACAATTACAAGAATACCCCTCCTCCGTATACCGTATACCCGTATCCGAAAAATACGAATACCATTAATCCAATAATATAATACTGGTATCCGGCTTAAACCAAAGCCTACCAGTATTATCCTTCCGATTATTATTCCTGTAACAATTACACCAATATAATCAAAACCCTGTTGTAACACCTTACGGCTGCCGTAACAACTTACGACATCTACATCTTTCACCTGAACGAGGGAACCCTCAGTGTGGGACTCTAAAGACTCGACAGTACGCTAGCAGTGGGTTTAACCACACGCACGTCAGCGGCACTAGCTGTGCGTAATGGCTAGCCAGGTACATGACGAAAAGGTGGCAGGCGAGCGAACTCATCACAACCCCAACGAGCCTGCAAGCAACACTTACCGTACAGTCCGGTCTCTTCGTCTGATACGTCGCATATGAAGTCTAGGGGTGGTAAATGTCAGACCCCGGTAACTTTATAAGTCGTGCTGATTTACGACCCATAACAGTTCGAGAAACTACTGATAACACTTATCAATAAATCTCGAGAACCCTGGCCAGGGATTTGATGTTATGGCCGATCAAGCATAGTGCGACATCAACTCCATTTACCGGAAGAGACGAAACCCCTCCTATCGCTCACTGCCTCCATGCGATTCGGGACTGTACCCAAAATCCACCTGTTTGCATGACTCAGCAGAGCCGCGGTAGGGAGGAAATCAAAGCACGGTGGGAATCACACAAGACACTATGACGATCTCGGGTCTACAGACTAACCTGTACAAGTGTCGCCAGAGAATTGCTATCTGACAATAGGTATATATACCATCTAGGAGTTCTCGGCGAGTCCTATTCGGTGTACCCATTCTCCAATGAGCACCTGTGTACAATCTTTGATGTCAAACACCAATGGTTGTGGAATCAACCATCGCCCCCAGGGTCAGGAAACGTACACACTAGTCTAATCTGGTAATACTGATGCCCTGTCTCGATATACCCTTGACTAGGAACTATTAAAGGATATGCTTATAAACTGTCCAGGCCCCACTAGTATGATCTCATCATAATCCTGGTAGTCAAGCATAATCCTAAGGGCTTCATCAACATGCATATAAAGATATGAAATATAACACATCACACGTTAAGATGAAGATAAACCAGATAGCATACTATCATTTCGAGCAAAGATTGTTTCTGTACATATACATGCCTAGCATCCTATACAATACAGGCCTCTATGGCAAACATATCTAACATTATGGATTAAAGCAGACATTATGGAGTTGGAACATCTGTTTTGATGATCTTATCAAAGAGTTTGATTTCGTCAAAAATCCAGATGAACCTTGTGTTTATAAGAAGATTGTAGGAAGTACTGTCACATTCCTCATATTGTACGTGGATGACATTCTTCTGATAGGAAACGATGTTCCTATGCTACAATCAGTCAAACTGTTCTTATCATAAAGGTTCTCTATGAAGGACCTAGGTGATGCCTCGTACATACTGGGCATGAAGATTTATAGAGATAGATCTAAATGGTTGTTGGGATTGTCCCAAACCAGGTACATTAACACCATCCTAAAGAGGTTTAGTATGGAAGACTCCAAGCGGAGTTCCTTACCCTCTAGTCATGGAGTCACTCTCTCTAAGGACTTTTGCCCAAAGACTGATGAAGAGAGAGCTCGCATGAGCATTATACCATACGCTTCTGCTGTAGGATCTAAAATGTATGCGATGTTATATACACGTCCTGATATAGCTTATGCACTGGGTGTAGTAAGCAGGTATCAATCCAACCCAGGGGAGAATCACTGGACTGCTGTGAAGAACATTCTTAAGTACTTGCGAAGGACTAAAGAAATGTTCTTGGGTTATGGTAACGGAGATCTCCAAATGGAAACCTTTACCGATTCGAGTTTCCAGAGTGATACGAATGACAGCAAATCTATCTCAGGGTTTGTTTTTACCCTCAATAGTGGGGCGGTGTGTTGGAAGAGTTCCAAACAGGATACCGTTGCAGACTCCACAATGGAAGCTGAGTATATTGCTGCAAATGATGCTGCCAAGGAAGCCATCTGGATGAGGAAGTTCATCTCAGAGCTAGGAGTAGTTCCGACCATTATTGATCCAATACCATTGTATTGTGATAATAATAGGGCTATGGCATTGGCCAAAGAGCCCAGGTCCGATCAGCGATCCAGACACATCCTCAGGCGATATCATTTGATCCGGGAGATAGTAGATCGCCGCGAGATCGAGATTCGGAGAGTAGATACAAAAGATAACACCGTGGATCCACTCACCAAGGCCCTCCCTCTGCCGCAGCATGAGCGACTTTTTGAGATGTTGGGTATGAGATACGCCAATAATTGGCCTTAGTGCAAGTGGGAGATTGTTGGATATATGTATGCCCTAGAGGCCATTATATGATAGTGTATGTACCGGTATGTGTGTGTGCATGTGTGTGTGTGTGTGTATTCAGGGGACATTCTTGCTCGACATGATAGTATGCTATCTGGTTGCACTTTCTATCCTGACATGTTCATTTAATCTTGCTTTCATTCATTTGGTACATGTTGATATAGCCCTTAGGATATATATGACAACTGAGATTATGATGTGGATCATACTAGTGGGACATGTGTAGTCTATTAGTATATCCTTGAAATGTTTCTAGTCGTGGGTATATCGAGACCGGGCATAGATATTACCAGAGTAGACTAGCGTATACGTTGCTTGTCCCATATGATGGACGATGGATGATCCCCTATCCATTGGTGTGGTGACACTAAAGACCGTATACGAGTGCTCAGTGAGACTGGGTACACTGAACGGACTCACCGAGAACTCCTATGTGGTATTATATCTATCGTCGGATAGCAGTTCTCGGGTGAAACTGGTACAGGTTAGTCTGTAGACCCAAGATCGTCATAAAGCCTTGTGTGCCTCCCACTGTACTTTGATCTCCACCCTACCACGGCTTTACTGAGTCGTGAAAACAGGTGGATTTTGGGTACAGTCCCGAGGCACATGGAGGCAATGAGCGATAGGAGGGGTTTCGTCTCTCCCGGTATTGGGGGTTGATGTTGCACCATGTACGATTGGCTATAACAGGAAGTCCCTGGCCAGGGCTGCTGAGATTTACTGATAAGTGTTATCAGTAGTTTCTCGATCTGTTATGAGTTATATACCGGCATGACTTATTGGGTTATTGGGGTTGACGATACCATCCCTAGACTCACATATGCAGAATATTTGACGAAGAGACCGGACTGTACAGTAAATGTTACCAGTTGGCTCGACGGGAGTTTTAGCAGGTTTGCTTGTGTTTCTTCTGATCGCTCAATACCCGAGAGCCGTTACGTACAGCTTGTGCCACTGACGGTTTGTGGGCATGCAATGTGATGACTGCCTACTGCTAGCGTATTGACGAGTCTTAGAGTCCCACAAAAGGGTCTCCTAGCTCAGGCGAAAAGATGTGGGATGCATATGTGATATGCGCGGGAGCTCGATTAAATGCGTGTATAGGATAACGTATTTTAATCGGGCGTTTACTATTGGACGGGTCGTATATAATATGACCGGGTTATTAGATCAAGTGTTGAATTGATATTAAGTCCATATAGCTCATTTATTAAAACATATTTCTTTATGATGCATACATGAGTGTATGTATATGTTGATATGGATGCACACATGCAAGCATACATGTGTCATGGTTGATGATACATTGGTGGTGGCAATGCAAGACTCACATGGTTGCATATTTATATATTTTGTATATTTGAGAAAATAAAAATGGCAATTAAATCATGGTTGACTATTCAACCCTCATTTCTTGTGTTGACAAAGTCAATACCATGATTTTAGCCCATGGTTTTGCTTAAACTCAAGTCACAAAATATCTAGATATTTTGTAACCATGGTTTAGCATGGCATGACTCTCATTTACTCTCTTGAGTTTAGTAAGATTTATCATATTATTCTCTTGAGTTTAGTTTGAGCCATCTCCTTCTTCCTCTCTCTCCTCAAAGCTCTCTAGGGTTTTAAAAGAAAGAGAAAGAATTAAAAAGAAAAGGTTTTTAAGTGAGATCCAAACCCACATCACCATTCCACTTTAGTCTAGCCCACTAGTGTGGAGTGTTTGCTTCATCTTCATCCTTAATCAAGTGAAGCTTGGAGCTTGGTGCAAAGGGACTTCGTGGTGGATCATCGTGGACTTGGAAGGACACAAACCAACTGGTTCAAACCCCACTCGATCCAAGGAGTCAAGGAGGAGGTCTACAAAGGTTGTATTTCTCCCCACTTAGTGTTAGACACTTTTAGTATATGATACTAGTATGTTGTTACTCTATTTTTCTAGTTCGATTCAGGGTTGGAATTGTTTAGCACCCCCTTAAATTTTTGTTATAGCATGTGTGATGCAACTCTAAACCTAGGATGGTGCTAGAGAATCCCTACATATATAATATACAATTCAAACAATACATCAATACAATCAAGACATCGCGGGGTTTATATGTGGTAGATTGGTACGGAAGATGTTAGAAGTGGCACTAGACTGTAACCATAATACTCCTAATCTGAATTCAATTGCTGTTGTACCGTGGCTGAACGGTTCCTTGTGCTCCATATACCTTTGTCTCTGGAACAGTGGGACTCCTCTCATATACACTGGCATTGTTCTGTACCAAGCTACAAACAACAACGTTAATATTAAATACAACATTATAACAATATACTCTCTATTCCATTCTTGTCTATTTACGGGACTTACCGAGCGATTTTTTCACTTACGACATTCTCTTTCTTCTTCTTTGGAATGTCGTTAGGTATTTCGGACTCACTGGAGATCGAGCCCACCAGCGAGGATTTGGACCGGCTAGCTTTCGACTCGGAGCTCTAGTTACTTGTACATTTTATTTCAATACTTTCCATTTCTGTTATACCTCTGTTTAGGCATTGCTTTTCATTCTATATGTATTTACTTTCCAGATGTATTGTAAAAGAATGTTAATAAATAAAGTTACTGTTCAATTATATCTATTGTCTTTGTCTCTTGTGCATTTTACTTATATTGCTTAGATACGCTTAGCATGTTTACTTCAGAGTAAATACGTAGCGGTCTCGTCGCATCCCTTTCGCCGTACACCGGGAAGCGGGGTGTGACAGGTTTTGTTGGTGGCCCATGCAGATCAGAGCTATATGGAACCCTACTATGCAGTTCAGCACTATATGGAAAACCTATGCAATATAACACAAGAACCAGCAACTGAAAACATTCTTTTAAAATTCATACTCCTTGAATCTTATCATTTCATATACTTTGAATCTGTCCTAACCCAAAATTTTTCATTCAAGGTTATGGATTCCCCGAACAACACCAGCACCAATGTCAACAACACATCTCCACCACTACCACTCACACCTGCCGTCGCTGCTCCGATCAACGAGCAGACGGTTCTTCTTGAGGCAATCTATAGCCTCCTAGAAGGATAGAGCAGCAGACTGCTATTCTAATGAACCGTCCCGAGGTAGAAGCACCTGGGGTGAAGCAATTCAGAGCTTTGCACCCCAAACAATTCTCAGAAAAGGAGAGCCCTCTAGAAGCTGAGGAATGAGCTCAAAGCATCGAAGATGATCTGGCAGCGGCATAAGTGCCAGAGATAGCTTGAGTCCATGTTGTGAAATTACAGATCACGGACAATGCACGGGTTTGGTGGAAGGTGGAAGAAAGTCGTCTTGATCAACCTATCGAATGGAAGACTTTCCGTGACATATTCGACACAAAGTACTTCCTTGAGACTTCCAGGTTCGACATGGAATAGCAGTTCATCCATCTGAAATAAGGTTCAATGTGGACCAAGTCAGTAGATGAATTTGACGCTAAGTTCACCATGCTCAGTCGGTAAGATATGTTTTAATAATTCAATTTTTCAAATATCACATACTACACAGATAACACAATACTTTAACAGATTTGCGGCACACTTGATACCGACGGATGAGATCAGAGCCCGTCAATTTCAAAAAGGGTTAGATTCGGAGATCCAGGCTGCATTAGCCACAGGAGATTTTCCGACTCATGAATCGGCTCTGAAAGCTGCCCGCCGTTATGAGGCAGTGGTAAAGATGAGGGGCGGACCTCATTCTGCCGGAATGAAGTGCCCTGCCAACCAGATGGCAGGAGGAGCCTCTTCAAGGCCACCATTTGTGCCTAGGAGGCCGGGAGTACCAATCAATCGGTCCAGCCCAGCCTTTTGTATCTACTGCAAGAGAGATGGACTTTTGGCGAAAGACTGCCGGCGAGCCAACCGTCTTTGCTTAGTCTGCGACTCAGCTACTCATGATATTGGGTCTTATCCCCGAAGACACAACCCAATTGTTGCACCCACGCCAGCAATCACTTACCAGCAGAGACCAACCCTTCAGCCACCTGCTCCAAGACTCGCTCTCACTGCTCCACCACCTGGAGGACCACCGATTGCACCTCCTCCTCGTCAGTTTTATCAAGCTCAAAAGAACGTTCAGAGGAATGCTCCTCCGGCCAGGAGGAATGTACCACGGCGACAGGCTTTCACGATGACCGTGGAAGAAGCCGAGGCCACTGGCCAAGTCATCACTGGTAACCCTTTCTTCTCAAGTTTTTCTTTCAGTCTTAACACCTACCTACATATTTTTCCTATACCTAAAACATATTCCGCATACCTTAGGTACAATCTTAGTAGCCTCACTTCCTGCACTAGCACTATTCGATACTGGAGCATCTCATTGCTTTATGTTGCAACGGTTCGTCCGAACTCATGCGATTCCAGTCACACCGCTTGTATCCAGCTGGAATGTCAGTTCAGGAAACGGCGTTCTGAAGGCAACAATGGGATACAGCTTGTGTCCAGTAGTTATCCGCAGCAGAGAGTTCTATGCTGACTTCAAGGTGCTGGACATACCGAACTTCGATGTGGTTCTAGGTATGGATTGGATCGGAACATTTTATGCTACCATTGACTATCGTCAAAGGAGGGTAGTATTCGAGATTCCAGAGTATCCGGTCTTCTATTTCAAAAGTGGAGACCGTACCCTGGAGCCAAGTGCTTACAAGGCAAAACCAAAGAAAGCAGTGATTGCGACAATTCAAGCGGAGGAAGGATCAAAAACAGAAGTGGTTCGAGAGTTCGACGATGTGTTTCCTGACGACATATCAGGTTTGCCTCCCGATCGAGCTCTTGAATTCAGCATTGATTTAGTACCAGGAGCACAACCGGTAATCAAAGCACCTTATCGATTAAGTCCGGAAGGTTTGAAGGAGGCCCGAACTCAGTTGGACGAATTATTGGCGAAAGGATGGATTTGTCCCAGCACTTCAAGTTGGGGATCTCCAGTTCTACTCGTGAAGAAGAAGGAAGGTTCATACAGAATGTGCATCGATTATAGAGCCTTGAACGAAGTAACGATAAAAAAAGTATCCGCTACCGCGCATCGACGATTTATTCGATCGGCTAAGTGAATCTTGTGTTTTCTCTAAGCTAGACCTTCATTCAGGTTATCATCAGGTGAAGGTCAAGGAAGCTGATATTCATAAAACAACATTCAGAACTCGCTATGGTCATTACGAATTTCTTGTGATGCCATTTGGAGTGACCAACGCACTAGCAATATTCATGAAACTGATGAATCAAGTTTTCCGGGATTACTTAGACAAATTTGTTGTCATCTTCATCGACAACATCCTGGTGTATTCTAAGAGTCGTAAAGAGCATGCCGAGCACGTACGAATTGTCCTGGAAACTCTATGACAACATCAACTCTATGCCAAGTACAACAAATGCGAGTTTTGGCTAAATCAAGTTGGTTTTCTCGGACAAATTGTATCAGGAAAAAGAATCTCTGTGGATCCAGCAAAAGTTTCAGCAGTAAGCGAATGGCCGACACCAAAGTCAGTGAAGGACATTCGAAGTTTCTTGGGTTTAGCTGAATATTAGAGAAGGTTCATTGAAGTCTCTTCGAAGATAGCAACGCCTCTGACCAAGCTCACATGTAAAGATAAATAATTCGTATGGTCAGAAGCATGCGAACAAGCTTTCGTAGAACTCAAGTCAAGGTTGACATCAGTGCCTATTTTCGTTATACCAGACCAATCTGGAGGTTTCGAAGTACATTGCGATGCATCCGGTAAGGGATTAGGATGTGCTCTACATCAGCACGATAAAGTTGTGGCTTATGCTTCAAGACAGCTGAAGATTCATGAGCGCAATTATCCGACGCATGATTTAGAATTGGTAGCCGTTATCTTTGCTCTTAAGATTTGGCGCCATTATCTTCTTGGTAAACGAGTGAACATATACACAGATCACAAGAGTCTGAAATATGTGTTTACTCAGAAGGAGCTTAATATGCGGCAGAGACGGTGGTTAGAACTCACGGCGGACTTCGACATCAACCTGCAATATCACCCAGGGAAGGTGAATGTGGTACTTGATGCCTTTAGTCGCCAACCATTAGCAATGAATCTCACCATTCAGTAGAAGCTTCAACAAAAATTGCATCAGATGGAGATTGAAGTAGTCATGCCAGGTAACGCTTCAAGCTTGATGAATTTACAAGTTCAATCAACAATTGTTAATCAGATCAAAGCAGCTCAAGCAAGTGATGCTAAGTTGCAAAACATCAGAGAACAAGTAGAGAATGGACTCATAACAGACTTCATCATCTATGAAGACGGATCTTTGAGGTACGGCAGTAGATTATGTGTACCAAAAGGTTCCGTTCGGGAAGAGTTAATGAAAGAAGCTCACAGCTCTCCCTACTCAGTACACCCTGGAGGTACAAAGATGTACAAAGATCTACGTCAAAATTACTGGTGGCATGGAATGAAGCATGAAGTAGCCAGAAGCGTCGCTAAATGCTTGGTGTGTCAGCAAGTAAAGGATAAACATCACAGGACTGCTGGATTACTTCAACCGTTATCTATCCCAGAATAGAAGTGGCAACACATCACAATGGATTTTGTGACTGTACTTCCTTGCAGCACGAAGGGTAACGATGCGGTTATTGTGGATCGACTCACAAAGTCGGCTCACTTCATCCCATTTCGAGTTGGCCAATCTACTGAGATATTAGCAAAGAAGTACATGGAGGTAAGAATCTACTTAAGATTTAAACTCTTCATAGTGTACTATCTTTGATATCCATGAACTCATACAGGAAATTGTGAGACTTCATGGAGTACCGGTCTGCATTGTCTCTGATCGTGACACCAGGTTCTGATCATAATTTTGGCAGAGTCTGCAAGTGAGCTTGGGAACAAGTCTGAACTTCAACACAGCTTATCATCCACAAACAGATGATCAGTCTGAGCAAACTATTCAGATCTTGGAAGATATACTTAAAGTGTGTATGTTAGATTTCGGAGGATCGTGGAAAGATCGCCTACATCTTGTGGAGTTTTTATACAACAATAGCTACCAAGCAAGCATCGGAATGGCACCTTTTGCAGCACTTTATGGAAGGAAGTGTCGATCGCCATTAAGTTGGGACGACATAGGTAATAGGGAACTTCTTGGACCTGAGATGATAATAACAACTGTTGATGTAGTTTGTACTATCAGGGAAAGAATGCGCATAGCCCAAGATCGACAGAAGCACTGAGCTGATGCAAAGCACCGTCATTTGGAGTTTCAGCCAAGAGATCATGTATTTCTGAAGATATCTCCAAACCGCGGAGTGATTCTATTTGGAAGACGGGGTAAGCTAAGTCCAAGGTATATTGGACCGTTCGACATACTCGACGAGTAGGTGAAGTGGCATATCGCTTGGCACTTCCACCTTCATTGGAAGGAGTGCACAATGTATTCCACATATCCCAACTCAGAAAGTATGTGAGTAACCCCAGCCATATTCTCGATCATTCCGAGCTCACTATACAGCCCGACTTATCTTGTGAGCAGCAACTTATTGAGATCCTGGACAGGAAAGTGAAGCCACTTCGAAACAAAGTAGTCAACTTGGTTCGAAAGATGTGGAGAAAAGACACAACAGGAGAATCGACATGGGAAAAGGAAGATGAGATGCGTGCAAGATATCCTCATTTATTTGTAAACTGGTCCTTAAAATAAATTGTAAATTTCGAGGATGAAATTTTTATAAGGAGGGTAGACTGTAACAACTCCAATTTTAGTGTACATAAAATTTATTTAAAGTTAATGTATACTTGGGGTATTTACATTTCCTGTGAGTACTATAAGTATTTGATTTACTTTTGAACAACAAGAAAGAGCTTGTAAATCACCGGTAAGACCTTGCACTGCTGAACCAAAGCACCAGAGTTCAAATCCCATCAGCCACACATTATATTTATTTAAAATTCTTTTAATCTTTTAGAAGCCCAAGAGTCTACACGTGCACAACATGTAAACTGACGAGTCACACATAAAACAAACGAGTCCACTGCAGTAGACCAAGCATCGGGAACACGTGGCAAGGAGACGCGGTCCGACTCGGCTAACTCGGGCCTGCGACTCGGTCGACTCGGCCGGCGCCGCCAGTCTGACTCGGTCGAAACTCCAATTTTCTTCTTTCCCCTGCATCCTTTGGACTACTCCACTCCCCCTGCACTATTTAAATTCTCTGCAATTAACCAGAGAATTAAAATACCCCCTTTTAATTTTTTTAATGCAAATTAAATACAATTTTTATCACACCCTTCCATTACCATATACCCTAAGTTTTTCCTATAAATACCACACCTAAAATCACCCCTCCTCACTCCCAAATCTTTGCCCAAACTCTCAAGAAAATTCCCAAGACTTTTTGTGTGCAAGTGGAGTTAGCAAAGGGCGAAGCTCCGACGAACTTCTGACGACGATCCGAGGAGATTCCGGCGACGAAACGACGCACCGGCACTTCCCTCCTCTTCCTCTATCTCTCCCCACTCTCTTAATCCAGTAAGTCCCCTCTTTCCCTTTCTTTCTCTATTCTAAAAATCTTGAATAATAAAACCTGACGGAAGCGGGGTTAATTCGACTTCCGAATCGGTTTTTCTTCAAAACTCAACTTTTCTTAATCCAGAACACACCATGATCTCACATATTTTTTAACAAATACTAATAAATCTATTAAAACAAGTTTCATCTTAAAAGAATCATTTTTGTAACTTTTATCAGTTTTACAGTAAAATACCATATAGTTTAGTTTCGACATAAATTCTTATAATTCCATGCTATACCTTTAAATAGTTCACGAGGTAATGACCTACCTCCTCATAACACACATATCTAACATAGCACGATGAAATTTTGGGAACATAGATTTGGGGAAAATACGATTTTACACATAATTACCCCCGACTTATAAAAACCTTTTTCTACAAGATGTGTATTTTTAACAAATTTTTGCAAATGCGCCTCTACAACCCATTCGGGAAATCCGTTCGAAATGGTGCGGATTATCACACATTCTTGGGCTTAGTAGAGTGAGATGCAGACCTCCGCAAGGAGTACACAATCTCGAAAGATTTAAAATACAATTTTCTTTAAAAAATGTGATTTCTATTATAAATAAAACTTATATTTTTAATAAATATATATATGTAATTAATATCAAAATATTTATTTTTAATATTTATAATATTCCACATTTCCAAAATTCAAGAAAAATATCTCATTTACAAGAAAATACCATACAAATCCAATATTACTAATAAATACCATATATTATGAAATTAGGTGAAATGTCATATTGATAAAATATACATCCATGAAAACTCTAAAGACGATAATAAAATACTTGAGGTGTATTTTGAAAATTATACAAAATTATATTTACATAAAACCACCTCAAGTTATACTAAATTACAATAAGGACCCTAGTAAACATAGGTTAAGAAGGACTAGTCTCTTGAGCCCCAGGGAGTCGGAGATATGGGTGCTTGTCTATTTAAGGTAGACAACTTACAAAACGGTGTTATCAACACGGTAATCGTCTTTGAAAAAGGCACAAATCCTGCCGTCCATGTGCAGCGGTTACCGATAGCACCAAAACATAATTTAGGATTCAATTTCCTTTCAAATTGCCTGACTCAGACTGAGTCTCAATATTAATCTGACTTGAATATGATTCAAGTATCAAATTTCAATACAACATGGATCTATGAATCCGTCTATTCAATCTAATCAATCTATATCGACCGAACCGAACCATGGATATACATCCATCTACATGATTCTCCAGTTACATCCATTCACTGATATCATGGTTTCGGCAAGTCATCCATCTATATATAATATACAATTCAAATAATACATCAATACAATTAAGATATCGCGGGGTTTATAAGGGGTAGCTTGGTACAGAAGGTGTTAGGAGTGGCACGAGGCTGTAACCATAATACACCTAAGCTAAATTCAATTGCTGTTGTACCGTGGCTGAACGGTTCCTTGTGCTCCATATAGCTTAGTCTCTGGAATAGTGAGACTCCTCTCATATACACTGGTATTTTTCTGTACCAAGTTACAAACAACAGCGTTAACATTAAATACAACATTATAACAATATACTCTCTATTCTGTATATTCTATTCTTGTCTATTTACGGGACTTACCGAGCCATTTGTTCGCTGACGACATTCTCTTTCTTCTTCTTTAGAATGTCGTCAGGTGTTTCGAACTCACTGGAGATCGAGCCCACCAGCGAGGATTTGGACCAGCTAGTTTTCGACCCGGAGCTCTAGTTACTTGTACATTTCATTTCAATACTTTCCATTTCTGTTATGCCACTGTTTAGGCATTGCTTTTCATTCCATATATTTACTTTCCAGATGTATTGTAAAAAGAATGTTAATAAATAAAGTTGATGTTCAATTATATCTATTGTTTTTGTCTCTTGTGCATTTTACTTATATTGTTTAGATACTCTTAGCGTGTTTACTTTAGAGTAAATACGTAGCGGCCTCGTCGCATCCCCTTCGCCGTACACCGGGAAGCGGGGCATGCAACAAGAAGATCCTTAAACTGTTCAAAACATTTCTAGAATGGTTCGTTGGGATGTTCGGTAAACTGGTTAATCTCGCTTCGAACACGGGCGGTTTTGTGATTAGGATAAAATTTCTTAAGGAATGCTATACGAATTCATCCCATTTAGCGATAGAATGTGTGGCCGTGCTATAAAGTCATTTTTCTGCTAGATCGCATAAAATAAAAGGGAGAAGATGTAATCGCATAGTATCCACTGAAAGTTGGGTTGTGATCATCATTGCACATACGTTCTCGAATTTGGTTATGAAAACGTATGCATTTTCGGATTCAAGCCTGTAGAATTTGGGAAACAAGTTGATGAAGTGAGGTTTAATTTCAAAATTATCTCCATTGGCTGGTGGAAGAGACAGATAAGTAGGAAGGGGTCCAGTATGGGGTAGTATCTTTCTTGGAGAGAGATGCACGGTGAATTCTGCGCACCTACGGATGGTAGCAGGGTGGCAGGTATCGTTAAATCCCGACGGAGATCCGTCCATTTCGGGAGATGTGGTGGGTGAAGGGAAAATAGAAGATGAAAAAGTACCGACTTCGGAGTCGATAGAAAAAACGCGGACAAGACGGGCACTAGAATCCCGTGTCCAGCCGATCATGCACTAAGCGGGTTTAGCGTACGTGGCAGCGTATGTGAGAACGATTTTAATAAGGTTTGTTTTGAAAAAATGTCGGACGTGAGGCTTGACTCAACAAATCACAAAATGCACAATCAATCCATAGAACTAGGGTCACCTAAGTCAAGTCACTAGACCGCTCTAAACTTCCAACGGAAAAGTCGCAGGATTAATCCTCTACCACCTCTTTATCACTTTTGTGGCCAGGTAAGTGCCAGGTAAGTGGGAGGTATCCTCTATACGAATCACCGAAATAGCGGGCCTAATTAAGTAACCAATTTCCTTAGTCACACTTGCCTAGACACCACAAGAGAAATGCGGATAAACGATAAATTACCCACGACCTTCCTCTGTCCTAATTGAGTGCGGCGGTCCTTAGAGGTTTGGTCTAAATTTTTTTAAAAATTAAATTAGGGTTATGCGTATGCACGTTTATGATTTGTGGGGCTTAGGAAGGGTGATGAAATCCCCTCCTAATATGGATTTGGGTTATTGCCCCTTAATGTCCGGTTTAGATATGCATAAACAAACCGATATCAAAACACGCAAAAAGATTTCTGAGCGGCGATATTTGTAAAGAATCCTGCAGGAAAGATCAGATTATTGGAGCTTAGAGGGGAGAGAAAGATATTAGGAAATTACCTGAAAATTTTGGCGCCGCAATTCTTCCAACGCGCCGCGATTCCGCCGCCAAACCTTTGTTCCCGACCCGGTTCCGCCGCAAGGTGGTAGGATCGGTTGCCAAATTTTCTTCAGTGCTCCCCTCTGCTCCTCTGGGCTACGTTGAAAGTCTCTGAATCTCTGTTTCCTTACTCCAGTTACTCCAGATTCCCTTGCAAAACTCACACAATAAACGTTAAATATACAAGATTCGGTTTTGGTTCTCGTTTATAATATATTTGCTGGATTTTATAAGAAATCAACCCGAATAACAAGAAAAAAATTACAGCCGTTTCCCCAGCAACAGCGCTATTTGGTTGATCGTGCTAAACAGTATTTTGTAAAGTAACCGCAATCAAGACGGTGTCGCTAGTAGCTAGCCGTGATGAGTACGGGTCGTCCGCAGAGAAACGTGAACTCTTTTTTTGCTTTAGAAGAGTTGATTAAAAAATGGTGATTGTTTGTCGTTATGGATATAGAATTTATAAGGAAAAGGCTTTTAGGGTTCATAGAACTTAGTAGTAATGGATGAATAATTAAAAATAACTCCTTTATCTTTTAATAGTTTAAAACTAGATCGATAGTGATGAATGTAAATTAGGGTTTTTGGAAGAAACTAGTATTTCCACACTGCTAGCTCTTGTCCTTACATTGATCTCCATTCATGTCTAGCCCTCAACAAAATAAGTGTTAAACCAATATCAAATCGTGGTCGTGACTATCAATAAATTAGTAGCGCGCCCAATAAAGAGGTTAACATTTATTTAGCTAAACTTTATAAACTTTAAAATATATAAAAGAAATTAAAAGATTTTATCATCCATTGTTCTACCATATCTTACGAATCCTAGCAAGCTAGGAATTACTCGCTCATGGTTAAAGATTTAGAAGAAAGTTGAAGAAGAATGAAAACATAGTTAAGGTGCAAAAAGTAAGTGCGGAAATTAATTGCAAAAAGAATAATAAAAACACTACATTTATTAATCAACTATTATATTTACAATTCTTCTTAGAAAGTAGAATATAAGAATCCTAGTTTACTCTAAATCTCTCTCTTGTTGGAGGTAGATGAATAGGTGATGATCACTCGAATACGTGGACCTCTTGATCTCTTTGGTGATGATCTTTAATGTGAAGCTCTCGGTCCCTTATATAGTTACTAGAAATAGAAACCCTGGATACCCTATGTGAATATATGCTGTTAAGATCCATCACACAAAATTTCACATCGTACGGCTACCAACATACAGCAGTTCCGCCGCATATCCTACGCTTTAGCCGCGGATCCACCGCGCTCAAGTAGCATCAGGTCTTGGGATTTTTTTTACCGTTTTGTTTCGATATTTAGAGATCCTTTCGGTGTCTGGATTCTGAAAATAATGCTCTGAGTCTCTGTCGTTGCTAGATCTCATGATTTGCTTCAATAATTTGGCAGATTTAATTTCGACATCCCGATTTAACCAGGATCTCTTGGATTCCAGACCTGAGCTAATATTTGTACAATATCTCAAATCAAAGTGTTAGTATTATTTGGTATTTTTGAGATATTATTCTAACCATTTTATATGATATTAAATTTTAAGAATATTGATTAGAAATATTTGATATGATATGCATATTTTAATTACTAATATTTCAGATAAATATTTTATGCATGTATTTTTCCTCATTATATTAATTATAATTTAGAAACATATGATAATAAACTTTTTACACATAAACTCTCATATGTTCTATAATTACAATAAACACCTTTTATTACTTAACAATAGTGGGGAAAATATTCATTTAAATGTGAAATATTTTAGACTAATCACCGACCAATTTAATAATCGGGTTAGATTTTTAAAACTCATACCCGACCCATTTAATATTCGGGTCGGGTCGATCCGATCAGTTTAATGTTCAGATCGAGTCATAATTGGATTTCCCGATCCGACCTGAGTTGATTCATTACTTTCCTTTTGTTTTATGTATGATCAATATAAATAAACTATTACAAATTTAATACTTATGAATAAATTTACAGATATTCAAAAAATAGAACTTTAAAAGGTTAGAGAATAAGGAACTAGGTGGAAATTGAACGATTTGAGGATAATATATTCGGGCCAAATGGGTCGAAACAGATTATGATACATGATTCATAACTGACCCATTTATTAAAAGGGTCGGGTCGGGGTTAACCAGACTAATAACTTAGCGGGTTCGGGTCGGATTCGGATCGCTTTAATCGAATCGGGTTACGGTCGAGTAATCAGGTTCAGGTATTTTTGACAGGCCTACCTGGTCCTGAAGCGCTTGTCAAAAACACTCAAAAAAGTTATTAGTCGTCAAAAAAACATGTGGCATATGTATGGTTGCCTGCTATTTCTAGTTACTACGCTATACCTATGCAATTGCCTGATATATATGCGGTTGCCTGCGATATGTGTAACCTATTTAGATGTAGTAAGCAACTATACAAATACTGCATGAAAATTTTCCACGAGTTTTTGACAACCGTTTCGAGGCCATGATTTTTTATCCACAAGAAAACCTGCTTTGGGGTTTTTGACAATTTACCCTTACTTTTTTTACTTTTTAGGTGTCCGAACAATTTAACAAGCTTCGGCGTAAATTTGTGTATTGCACAAATATGTAAGATTTATATTTGGCTTAAATCCAACAAAATACGCTGTAGTTTTGATCCATAGCAGTTAACTATCTTATACTGTTTTTTTTTCCAGAAAACTACTCTATCTAATGGTGCGGTCCCCATCATCGTCACATCAGCTTTAACTGTCACATCATCAAAAAATCAATTATTACCATCATCTTCATCTCCTAATTAACCCTAACTCTTAGCCTTGCAGCCACCTTGCTGTCGTCGCCGCTCGCCGCCCCAACCTCCTCCACTGCCTCCCTCACATATCGCCGTCGTCATCCACCCTGAAACCCTCCCTCCACCACCCCCTTTCTAAACCTCCCCCAAAATCGCCGCCGCCACCTTCATCATCATCATCATCCACTTCACCGCCCTCTTCATCATAATCATCATCATCACCACCACAATCACCGCCTTTCACTCACTCCACCACCCTCTTCACCACCACCACCACCACCTTCCACTGACCTCCCTTTCATCACCCCCTTCGTTGACCACTTCCAAATTCACCATCACCCGCATCCATCATCCTTCTTCTTCAATCTATGGATTCATTAAAAATATCACAAACTTTGTACTCTCTCTACCCATTTTTTCCCCTTCAACAAACTTAATGAATATATGCAAGCAATTAAATAGAGCAACCCACCAAAATCCGATGTTTCACAAACCACCCAATAACTAAACCAAATTATAACAAACTCATTTCAACTAATACAAAAAAAAGAAACAAAAAATTCAAAAATAATTTTGAAAAAGAAGCAGCAGGTTTGAAAGTTGGGGGCTGTTAAAGCTTGGGGCTGTTATTTGTAAAATTTGCATCATCATCATCTCCCGACCGTACATGGCTTCTTGCTTGGGATTGTTAAAGCTTGGGGCTGTGATGATGTTGATGATGTCCGCAAAGCTTGAGTTGTTAAAGCTTGGGGCTGTGATGATGTTGAAGCTTGGGGTTGTTAAAGCTTGGGGGTTATTATTTGAAAGACTTTTGCAGACTGATAGTGCTCAATATTGGCGATCCCCGAGATCATGACACGGGGCAGGTGACGTGTCCCATAACTTAGAAGAAAGGGCCGACCAGGCCACCCTGTGCCCGATCTGCAAGCACGAGCTGGCCCTCCTCGAGGCCCCTGCAAATTGGCCTCTTCGTCCCCTCAGCTTGCCCCGAGCTGCCACCAGACCAAGACCCCTCGGCCTCCTCGCTCGTCCCTGAGCTCCCGGCTGAGGCCGTCTTCCTCGGCCCTTCGACCAGCTCCACCGCTCATAGGCATAACCGTCGCTCTGCGAATCTCGCCATGCGCAGATTTTACGCCAGCAACATCCCACGTTCCATGCCATCAATCCCAATTAACGGGTGATCCTCTTTCTACGCGCGCATGACGTCGGGGGGGGGGGGAGGAGGCTAACCGCCGGCGAGATTCTCGCGCCCGCTGCTACGTGCTCCACCGCTATATAAACCCTCATCACAGAGGAGTCAAGTAAGCCATTTTTTACACTTTTATGCCGTTACTCTGCTCGGATCTCATCACTAACTTGAGCGTCGAGGGTCCTCGGTGGTACCAAACCACCCCGGGACTTCTTTGCAGGTGCTCGGCAATAGCTTCCTCACCTCACCTCTTCCTCCAAAAACCCATTGAGACCCACACGCAACGAAAGATAATCAGCTAAGTTCACCGCGAGATCAACGGAAAACAACATCTGACGGAGGCCCGAAAAGGAGCCCCATCAGTTGGCGCCGTCTGTGGGAAAAATAACTCCACAAAATACAAAGTTGGCCTTCCGATCTCCGCCCACATGACAACCGATTCCCCTAAAGATCCAAACGCCCGCTGTCGCCTCCCTCGCAACGGAGACGCGGGCGAACCCTCGCCTAAGGTCGTCGGTCTTCCCGCTAGCTGCCATCTCACAAGCTCCGGCGGCCGCCCGAGCAAAAAGGTTAGGGGCCGAGAGCCCATCACCTTTGGCGACGAGGATCTCTACGGCATATCTGTGCCCCACAGCAACCCGCTGGTGATCGTAGCACAAATTCACCGATACGAGGTCCACCGAATACTCATCGATTCGGGCAGCTCGGCGGACATCCTCTTCCACGACTGCTTTTTGCATATGGGGCTGGCCCCAGCAGACTTGAGACCGACCTCCCACGTCCTCTCGGGGTTCACCAACCACTTCGTCCCGGTACAAGGGGTGGTCACCCTGCAGTTCACGATCAGGGAGCCCGGCCGCATGCGCACACTGCCCGTGGACTTCATTATGGCTAGGGTCCCATCGGCCTACAACGTCCTACTCGACAGGACGACGCTGAACTCCCCCCAGGCCCCGATCTCGACATACCACCTGGCGATAAAATTCCCCCTCGATCAGGGTGGGGTAGACCGGGCATACGGGAGCCAGCGGGTCGCGGAGGTAGGCCTGACAGAGGCATCTTCCCCTGAGCAGCACACTGATAGCGCCGATGCATGCGGCGACATTAAAGGGTCCCTGGACACCCGGGACGAGTGGAAGGAGGTCCGTGGAGCACCGGTCGAGCCTCTGACCGAGGTGCCCTTAGCAGAAGGAGACCCAGGAAAGACCGTCCAGGTTGGGTCACTCCTGACGGGAATTCAACGGGATGACCTGATCGAGTACCTCTGAAGCAATTCCGACGTCTTCGCCTGGACACCGGCAGACATGCCGGGGATCGACCCTAAAATCATCTCCCATAAGCTCGGAGTTGATCCTATGGCCCGACCCGTCAGGCAGAAGAAAAGAAGCTTCACCCCGGTCAAACAGAAGGCTATCGAAGAGGAAGTTGACCGGCTCCTCGCCGCCAACTTCATCAGGAATGTACCCTACTTGGAGTGGCTGGCAAACGTGGTCCTGGTCAAGAAGTCGAGTAGGAAGTGGCGTATGTGCGTCAACTTTACCGACCTCAACAAGGCTTGCCCCAAGGACAACTTCCCGCTCCCCCGCATAGACCAGCTCGTCGACAGCTCGGTCAAGCACGAGATTCTGAGCTTCATGGACGCTTTCTCCGGCTATAACCAAATCCGCATGAATCCTGATGATGAAGATATGACCGCATTCACAACAGACCGGGGGATGTACTGCTACAGAGTGATGCCCTTCGGCCTCAAGAATGCTGGGGCTATATACCAGAGGCTGGTCAACCGCATGTTCAAACCACAGATCGATAGGAACATGAAAATCTACGTTGACGACATACTCGTCAAGTCCGTCTCGTCGGCCGACCATGTTAAGGACCTGGGCGAGGCGTTTGGAGTGCTCCGCAAATTCAACATGAAGCTAAACCCCGCCAAGTGTGCGTTCGGAGTCACCGGAGGGAAATTCCTCGGGTTCATGGTCACTCACCGCGGAATTAAAGCTAACCCAGAGAAGATCGATGCCATCCTGAGCATGACCGCACCCAAGACCAACGTCGAGATCATGTGACTCACAGGGCGGGTCGTCGCTCTGAGCCGTTTCATGTCCAGGTCGGGGGAGAAGTGCCTCCCGTTCTTCAAAGCGCTGAGGAAAATTTCGAGGTTCGAGTGGTCGGAAGATTGCCAAGCCGCCTTCGACCAACTGAAAAGGCACCTCACAACACCGCCCCTGCTCACCCGGCCCGTGGAAGGGGACGAGCTGTCGCTGTACCTGGCAGTATCCGACCAAGCAGCAGGCTCGGTGCTCGTCCGAGAGGCCGAGGGGGCACAGAAACCAGTGTACTATGTGAGCCATGTGTTCAAGGACGCGGAGATGAGATACCCCACCATAGAGAAGATTTTCCTGGCCCTCGTAGTAACCTCGCGGAAACTGCGGCACTACTTCCAAGCACACACAATCACCGTCCTCACTGAGCGCCCATTGGGGGCTATCCTGGCATCACCGGAGTCCTCAGGCCGTCTAGAGAAATGGAGAAGGGAGCTATCTCAATTCGACATAAGGTATCGCCCGAGGCAAGCCATTAAGGCGCAGGCCCTGGCCGATTTCATCGTTGAATGCACCATCCCTAGCAGGAAGCCGGATTCCACGCCGCCCCTCACAGCCCGACATCCCGTCCGGGAAGGCCCTAGCTCAGCTCCGGAGTGGGTCATCTACGTCGACGGGTCTTCTACCAAGGAAGGCTGTGGTGCTGGCCTCATTATCCGTGGCCCCAACGAAGACGAGATGGAGTATTCCTTGAGGCTCGATTTCAAAGCATCGAACAACACGGCGGAGTACGAAGCCCTCCTAGCTGGACTGCGCATGGCTGTTGGGCTAGGGCTGAAGATCATCCGAGTCCGCAGCGACTCGGCCCTAGTTGTCGGCCAAGTGACTGGCCGCTTCGAGGCTTGGGAGCCCCTAATGATGAAGTACCTAGACGAGGTGAGGAAGCTCCGAAAAAACTTCGACAAAGTCCAGGTGGAACAAATACCCAGGAAAATGAATGCTCAAGCAGATGCCCTGAGCAAGCTGGCTTTATCGTACTCGGCCAACAATAGGCGGTCGATACTCTTCGAAACCTTGACCCGACCAAGCATGGGAGATGAGGCAGCGACACTCCAAGTATACACGGCGCAGGAGAATGACCGGGATTGGAGGAAGCCCCTCATGGAATTCCTGAAGGACGGCACGCTCCCAGAGGACAGAGCGGCCGCCCGCCGCCTTCGGGCCAGAGCCACCCACTTCGTCTAGAGCAACGGGAACCTCTACAAGAAGGCCTTCACCTAGCCCTTGCTCCGGTGCGTCGACCCCCACGAAGCCGACTACGTCCTGCGGGAAATCCATGAAGGGGTGGGCGGCGTACACCAGGGGGCTCGAACCTTGATCCAAAAGGCACTACTCTATGGGTACTAATGGCCCACCATGCATGAGGACGTCCTGAAGATGGTCAGGAGGTGCAAGAGCTGCCAACTCCACAGCAGCATTCCCTGCCTCCCAGCTACCGAGCTAACTGCCCTGACGTCCCCGTAGCCATTCGCTCAGTGGGGATTGGATATGATCGGCCAGTTCCCTACCGGAACTGGTGGGCATAAATACGTCCTCGTCGCGGTGGACTACTTCACCAAGTGGATCGAGGCCGTTCCCATCAGGAAACCGGACGCCGCCACAACCATCATGTTCCTCCAAAACAACCTGATACACCGGTTCGGGATCCCAAGGTGCATCATCACCGACCACGGGACGAACTTCGAGAACGAGAAAGTAAGGGACTTCTGCAAAGAATACCGTATCCTCATGAAGTTCGCCACGGTCGCGCATCCCCAATGTAACGGACAGGCTGAGGTCGCTAACCGGAACATCCTCCGGGGTCTTCGAACCTGCCTAGAAGGGAGACAGAGCAGTTGGGTCAAGGAGCTACCCGGGTCTTATGGGCCCTGCGCACGTCAAAAAAGACTCCCACCGGGGAGACCCCTTTCAGCCTCTGCTACGGGACCGAAGCGATGGTCCCAGCGGAGATCGGGCTACCCAGTCACCGGGTCGAGCACTTCGACGATGACGCGAACACCATGGCACTACGAACTAACCTCGACATACTGTTGGAGAAAAGGGATCGGGCCCAGATCAGAGCCGCCGCCTATCAACAGCAGACGGCCCGATACTACAATGCTCAGGTAAAACACCGCTCCTTCAAGACCGGGGACCTAGTCCTGCGGCTGAACGAATTCATCGACCAAGGCAGGCTTCACAAGTTCTCCCCAAAGTGGGAAGGTCCTTTCCTCGTCTCCGAAACGCTCCCCGGCGGAACCTACCGCCTACAGGACGCGGATGGACGGAAGCTCCCTCGGCCTTACAACGCCGAGAAGCTCAAGCTATATAAATGAGGTCAAAGCTAGCGAAACGTCGCACCCCAGCTACCACTCGAGATTTCCCTTTAACAAGATGGTGTAAAGCGTTGTCTAGAATTCCTACCCATACGAATAAAGAAACTTCTAATCTTTTCCCCGGTAGAGTTCCCCCTGTACAACGAAAAAGCCCTCTCAGAGGCGGTCGAGCCTGAGGTTCCCTCGCTCGGCTATCCCCTGCGGGCAGCTTCCCTGCCGCAACGCCGGGGATCAAGAAGCCCTCCCAGAGGCAGTCGAGCCCGAGGCTCCCTCGCTCGGCTATCCCCTGCGGGCAGCTTCCCTACCGTAACGCCGGGGATCAAGAAGCCCTTCCAGAGGCAGTCGAGCCTGAGGTTCCCTCGCTCGGCTATCTTTTCAGGACAAAAGCCCTCGCCAAGAGGCACCGGGCGGTAACCCTACCCGGCCAAGGTTCCTTGGTAGGCTTCTTACAGCCTTATAGCTCTTCCCACGCTAAGGACCAAAGTCCTCCCAGAGGCAGTCGGGTCCTTGCTCCGCTATCCCTGGCTGGTAGCTTCCTACCATAACCGACAGGGATCAAAGTCCTCGCCAAGAGGCACTGGGCAGTAACCCTTCTCGGTCCCCGTCCTGAAGGATCAAAGCCCTTGCACGAGGCAACCGAGCAGCTACCCTACTCGGTCTACTCCGGCTGGTAGCTCCCTACCCTCGACACCAGGGATCAAAAGCCCTCACAAGAGGCACCAGAGCGGCTACCCCGCTCATTCATCCCAGGCTGGTAGTTGCCTACCCATGATGCCAGGGATCAAAGCCCTCACCAAGAGGCAACCAAACAGCCACCCTGCTCGGTCAAGCCCGGCCGGTAGCCCTGTAGCCATACATGAGGATCCAAGACACCCGGAAGGACGACAGGTTCATCCAAGTCTGAACGGTCTCCCATCGACCTCGGGGGCCATACATGAGGATACCTCCACGGCAGCGCTTAACACACTCGTCGGCTGGTGATTGGAGTCAACTCGACAGGAGATCGCCAGATAAATGGCCAACCTGACACGAAAACACGACAATACAAGCGAGGATATCCTACGAACGTCCTTCACACACAAAAGACAAAATGCAAACCGACGAATCAAGGATTTTTCTTTTATTGCCAAAATCAAGGTCTTTACAAAGGTTATTCTGGGGCCCCCAGCCCTACAAACTGCCCGGAAGCTTACTTCGGCCACTTCATCGTCGGCGTCATGGCCCAAGGCCCTACCACCGGAGACTTTACCACCAGGGGCACACCCTGCTCCCCTCGCCATCTCTCACCGGAGGCCTCGTCGCCGGAAGCGGAACCCGAGCACGGAGTTCACCATCGTCGAACTCGGGAAGCTGTTCCTTTACGGCGTCCAGAGCCTTGTTCTACGCGACGGCAGAATACTCCCTAAGCTCGACGTAAAACTGCTCTGATACCTTATACTCAGCCTAGCTTTCTTAGCCTGAGCCTCGGCAACTTGGGCCTTCAGCAGCGCCGCCTCGGCATCTCCCCTGCTGGTGTCCCTCTCTTTTTCCAGTGCCGCAAAGCATTCGGCCATGTCCGCCAGCTTCCTATCGGCAACCCGAAGAGATGCGTTCAGACCACGAAGGGCACCCCAAGTCGCCGAGTTGGCAAGCTCCGCAGCTTCCGCCCGGCCCGCTACAACGTCAGCCTTTTCCCTCTCCTGGAGCGGTCGCGTTGCAAAATCTCAACCTCCGAAGGGAACGCCTCCACTGGCCTCGGGGCGTGGAACGCCCCCTCAGCCTCCATGCAAGTGGCAAGGGCACGGTTTTGAAGAACCTGATAGAAAGCCGATGAGAAACCAGGAAGCACCCGAACCAAGGGAAGGCATACCAAGACAAATGCACGTGGAGGGATTCGTACTTGGACCGCCCCTTGCACCATGGCCTCCAATTGATCCCTCAAGGAGCCACACGGAAGCTTTCCCCCAGCCGACTCCTCCATCCCGACGAGCAAGTCGGCGGCGACAGAAAGCCCAGACGGAACCGTGAAGATGGAGCCCCCTTCCTGCACGGGAATCCCTTCAGGGGCCTTCGACGACGGCGCGCGAGAAACCATCCTCATCCTCTTGAGAAGGGGCCTGCCCTCGCCCTTCCCCCGCCCTTCCCCCCATCCCCAGTCTGGAACTCGGGCAACTGCTGACGACTCTGGCTGCCGCCAAAGAAACCACCAGATGCCGTCGACGAAATGGACAGCCCTTCCGCCGGCAGAGAATCCGGCGGAGGGCGCGAGCTGGCCGGGGGCTCGGCCGCGCCACTATCTTCCTCCCGGCGTGGGCCGCCCAAAGAGTGGGAGCGAACCATGTATCCCAAAGGAAGAAGAACGCCGAGCGGCAGCGACTCAAGGAAGAAGGGAAATGAAAGGTTGGGGGCCCTGAGGCGGGCCCCGCCCCCGTTTTATCACCGCGTACGGCCGCATCCAACGGCGCCCGTCACCTCCCGTCGAAACGACTCCTCACGCCCAGCGGCTCCGATCGCTCCACGTGTCGGTCATGCACTGAACTGCATCCCATCAGACGCCGCAGGCCTGCGCACGTCACATCAGCTAATCGACGCTCGACACGTGGACCGTCGCTTCAACTGCAGAGAGCACGAACCGTTACACCTTCTTTAAATGCAAAGATCTTGCCTTGATTCGCTAGCGGAAATGACAACCGACGGCCTGAGGACTCGTCCCGACGAAACCCTAGAAGGGATATCACCTCGGGAGGCCCAGCAGTCCACTCCTGACCCGACCACTAGCTGGTCGGGATAAGAGTGGGGGGCTAATGATAGTGCTCAATATTGGCAATCCCCGAGATCATGACACGGGGCAGGTGACGTGTCCCAGAACTCAGAAGAAAGGGCCCACAGGGGCCGACCAAGCCACCCCGTGCTCGATCTGCAAGCACGAGCTGGCCCTCTTCGAGGCCCCTGCAAATTGGCCTCCTCGGCCCCTCAGCTTGCCCCGAGCTGCCACCAGACCAAGACCCCTCGGCCTCCTCGCTCGTCCCCGAGCTCTCGGCCGAGGCCGTCTTCCTCGGCCCTCCGACCAGCTCCACCGCTCACAGGCGTAACCGCCGCTCGGCGAATCTCGCCATGTACAGATTTTACATCAGCAACATCCCACGTTCCATGCCATCATGATCCCCATTAATGGGCGATCCGCTCTCTACATGGGTGTGACGTCGGGAGCGTAACTGCCGGTGAGATTCTCGCGCCCGCTGCTGCGTGCTCCATCCTTATATAAACCCCCATCATAGAGGGGTCAAGTAAGCCGTTTTTTACACTTTTATGCCGTTGCTCTGCTCGGATCTCATCACTAACTTGAGCGTCGGAGGGTCCTCGGTAGTACCAAACCACCCCGGGAATTCTTTGCAGGTACTCGGCAATAGCTTCCTCACCTCACCTCTTCCTCCAAAAACTCATTGAGACCCATACGCAACGAAGGATAATCAGCTAAGTTCACCGCGAGATCAACGGAAGACAACATCTGACGGAGGCCCGAAAAGGAGCCCCATCACAGACCGAACTTCATCATCATCACCGCCACCTTCCTTGACCTCTCTCAAATTCGCCACCATCACTACCTCCACCGACCTCCCCCCTTTACCACCCCCATCCTTGATCTCTCTCAAATTCGCCACCATCACTACCTCCACGCCATCATCTTCTTCTTTTTAACCATCATCTCCTCCATCACCTCGCTTCATCGGCACCATCACCTCCTTCCACCGGACTCCCTTCGAGCCCCCCTCCTTCTCCGATCTCTCAACCCGTCTCCAAGCCTAGATCCCATTAGTTTTTAGAATTTTTATCTTTTCTCAGGAAAAAATAAATTAGGGCAGAATTGTTTTTTAACCTTAGGTTAACGGTTTTGGTTTGGATCCGTTAGATAGAGTAATTTTCTATAAAAAAAAATACAGAATACTTTATTACCACGGATCGAAACTACGGGAGTTTGTTGGATTGAAGCTTTTAGGATTTCTTCGTTTGGACAGGCAACTGTTTGGTATAATAACAATTAAATTAGTGGAATGATAGTGGGAGATCAGTGACAAATTGACAATTGGGACATCCTAGATGGACCCATGCTGGTGGGGCCCGGTCAATGGACAAATCACGTTTCATTAATAAATTTGTAACCTTGAATCTATAAAAACAAAAAGAATCTTATTCTGAAAACTGAGAGGTATCAGTTCACACGAAAATATTTTTACTAAAAAGTTTTTTTTAAGAAATTACGCAATGAATTAATGTAACAATCCTTATCGTTTATATAAAATACTTGTGCCACTGTCAATAAAAAAAAACTCAATCCATAATTTCAATTGAGAATTAGTGACATTGAAACTTACAATAGAACAATTTTCAAAATTTATGATTCATATACATTAAGAATTGACGATCAGCTTCATCTCAATTTCATTTAAATAATAAATGAATTTATTATCACAACGAGTCTTCCAAGCATGGATTAAAAAAGATATAAATAAAAATGTCAAACGACATGTTCAAAGAAGACGAGACGGAGAAGAAAAACAAAACATAAAAAAGAAGAAGTTAAATTAGCAGCTTGGCTTGGAATTCAAGTCTGCCCTCAAATTTCAACTTAATTGCAATAGTGCCACACGGATTAGGATCCTCTGCTTAGGGATTTTGCCAAGAATCCTGCTCAGCCTTCTCCCCAACTGTTGTATCCCTCCTTGACTCCATATTAACCATGGCCCCCGTATTTTACCCCATTTTCGGTCATTGGGTTCGTAAGACTCCTACTTGCTAAGCAGATGATCCGGATCCATGCCACACGGTCCCATGATCTTGGGGAGAGGGTTTATCGGGTTTATCAAGGCCTTAATAAGATTAATAAAACATATTTTATATAAAACACTACATTGCTTCATTGCATTTATTTGTCATAAACTTATACTTGTACGTTCATGTTACAATTACTAGCATTTTACACGTGTGATGCACGTCTATATTATAAACGGGAAGCGACCGGTGTGATATTTTTAAGGCTTATTTACTGAAAACTCCCAATTGGTCTGGGCCATTTTAACAATACTTACATTATCTTTGAAACTATTAAAAAATTACTAAATTTAACGGTGCCACGTCAGCACTGTCCGTGCTACGTCAACCAAGTTGCCATGTCAACAAAAAATTTAAAAATCCCTAAATTAACCCTTCTCTAACCCTATACCTTATTTCTAAATAAAATTAAAAAAAACCCATCACCATGATGATGACTGCCGCCGCCGCCGGCACCGCCGCCGCCACCTGTAACCCCCACCGTTTGCACCCACATCATCGCCATCATCACTATCACCATCACCACCATCAGCATCTTCATCTTCTTCCCCTTCTCATTGCCACCGCCGTCGCCCGCCGCCTCCATCCTCTGCGCCCCCCTCAGCCCCTACACCATCATCATCAACAACATCACCATCATCATCTTCTTCTTCTCCTTCTTCTTGTTCTTCGTATTCTTCCCCTTCTCTTCATCATCGTCGGCGGCGTTGCCTCCGCCCACTAGGCTCTCCCGTATTCCACACTCTACTCTCACATCATCATTATCATCAACAACAACAACATGATCATCAGGATCTTCATCTTCTTCTTCGAGTTCATCTCGCCGGTGCCCCCCACTTCGACCTACTCCCCTCCCGTCGGCGCCGCCCTCGCCTCCTCCCGACGGCCCCTCACTCTAGTTTCCTTCCTCCCGACGACTCCGCCTCCAACTCCCGCTTCCCCAAAGGGAATTTGTAACATTTTGGAAATTATTATTATTGTTTTGGAATTTAAATAATAATATTATGAGTTTTACGGAAATAGTACCGAGTATGGACTTGGGTTTTTTGGATTGGTATCCGTGTGTGTGTGTGTGTGTGTGTGTGTGTGTGTGTCGAAATAGTACCGAGTATGGACTTGGGTTTTTTGGATTGGTATTCGTGTGTGTGTGTGTGTGTGTGTGTGTGTGTGTGTGTGTGTGTATATATATATATATTTTTGGGAATTGGAAAATGTGAAATATTTTGAAAATGGTGAGTATTAGTATTAGGAAATGATATGGGATTTTAGTATTATTGATGGATTTATTGCAGAGAAAGGGGGAGGGGAAGGGAGGGAGGCATGCTTTTTGCACACTCTAGCATTATCACCTTATCCTCACCCTCATCTCTCATCATCCTCTCATTTCATACCTCCCATTCTCTCTCCAAAAATATCTCCTTCCTCTCAAAATATTCCAACTCACAAATCCAAACTCCTCCACCAAAAACTTTAGAATTCATCAAACTCCATATTTGAGCCAAGATCTTAAGGTAGAACCACTTGAAGATTTCAAGTGGAGTTTTTATCATCCTCAAACCCTTTGGAGCTCCATCAAGAGCTTAGATCTCCAGTTTTGATCACTCCAATTGATAAAGTTCCATCTTTTCATGGAGTTCTTTAAGTTTGAAAGTGTTTGGCCATGAAAAAGTAGAGTTTTTACTTCAAATTAGTATTTTTATGGGTTGAACACTTTCAAGTTTGGCTTTTTGAAGAGATCCACTAGTAGTGATGGATCTAGTATGCTTTACTTGGTGATTACACCTTATTTTGGGAAGTAGATGGTATTTTGATACAAAATTTGAATTTTAAAAGTTAAACAATTTTTAGAAAATTCGTTTTAGTAAAATCCTTCTGTAGATGTCTGCTCCAAAGAGCTTCAGACGTCTGTCCATGATCTATATTTCATAATTTTCCTTATGCAGACGTCTAGACCCTAAATTTTCAAACATCTGTCTATGATATGTGAATTTTTTATTTGGATCTTTAGACGTCTGATGCTCAAGTCACCATACGTCTATCTTTGATTTGGATTTCTTGAGATTTGTTCTTCAGACGTTTGGAAGCACTTCTTCAGACGTCTGTTTTGCTCTCTGTACGACAGTAACTTCTCAGCCAGACGTCTGTCCTTGAGATCTGCAGACGTTTGCCTTCACCATTTTTGACGTTTTTGGATGTTTTCATCGTATTTCGCTTTATTGAGTTTGTATTGATTTTAATGGAGTTTTCTTGCATGCTTATGACTAGTTTGGTTATAAGGCCGATTGCGGGAACTTCCAAGATGGCGAGGAAGGGTAAGACGGTAGTGGACTTCGACTAGCCCGAGATGGATTTCGGTGAGAGGAGTTATACCTATTGGGGAAATCGGGTGGATGGCGTATAGCAGCCCCGAAACAAATACAACGGCGAGGAAGGGTAAGATGGTCATGGAGTTCGACTAGCTCGAGATGGATTTCGGTGAGTAGAGTTATATCTATGGAGGAAGTCGGGTGGATGGCGTATAGCAGCCCCAAAACTAATACAAGAGAATACTTAGTATAGAAAATATATATACGTAATCCGGATACTTAGCCTATAATGAGATAAATTAATGTATAGTTCGTAAACTATGTAGTTAGTCTATAATTCGTGTGTGTGTATGTGTGTGTTGGTGTTGATATTGTATGTGTCGTACGCGACTAGAAATCCATACTATATAGGCTATATGTGTTTGCGTACGCGACTAGAGGTCTGTACTAATATTGATTGGATGATTGGTTGACATCGTACGAGAGATATTTCGTACTTGATGTGATGAGGATATATCGCCGAATGTGGCCATTGTTTATTTGACTCGTGAAGTCTTGCTATTTAATCCCGATTGAGATATTATGATGATGCTAGATGATACTCATTTTAAACTAAAGATTTGTTAACTATTTTAAACCCTAATGCCGAGTATGTGCTACTAATTTCAAAAGATTATCTATTTTAAAAATATCGCAGCCTCCTTTGCAAATATCGCTTCGTTCTATTTTAAACAACATAATTGTGATTATTCATAGGAGTATTCGTATTACAACGCTTGTTACGTTACGTCCACTCTTCTATTGTTTTATTAAGTTAGGCTATGTTTATATTATTCGTTCGTAGATACTTCGTATATTCAGTTTACGATACCACACTTGTATGACACTTTATAGAATACTGTACAATTACCAATAATTTCCATGTGGCACAATTATAGTCTCACATGCTACACAAACACATAATTGGTACTACCACGACACTGTAGATTTTTCATGCTCGATAGTGTTCTAATTGTATCCATGTTGATATCATTATATGAATGCGACTGATTGACATATCTGTGTATTTAATCGTCAACTGAAGGATGATACATGATGTATTGTTGACGATTATGATATTGATGTTTATAATGGGATTTGAGAATCCTTCTTGTGCGAACACACTTGATAAAACATTTGCACAACCACTAATGATTGCCACGCTGCATAATCACATACGTGTTTGCTACACTACACATCATTAGTATTGCCATGACACAATAGAAACTACCATGCTTATTCGTAATTTAGTTATCCATACTAGTATGCAGGATACTTATCATGATATTGATATATGAATACCATTGCCATGGATATTCATATATGATTGTTGCCAATGTGGTAAAGATTGAATTATGGATTTTGTTCTTATGAACCTGTTGATGAAATATGAATTGTGTCCTTATAGACTTGATGTTTTCCATAAATTTGAGAAGCCGCGGTATGATTTATAAAACATTGCGTATATTTCAAAGTGCGGTTTCTCTTGATTTGATGATGATGATACGTCAACCCCGCGTTTTCCATGTATTCATGATTTTGATGATATCCGGTAATCGAGTTAAGGATGCAGACGATTATGAATATCGAGTGGACGGGTTTTTGGATTTGGTGGTATCCAGTAATCGGGTTGGGGATGTAGACAATTACGGATGCATGACTGATCACGGTGGATATCTGGAGGATGCCGACCGGTGATAGTCTTGAACAAGACAAGTTGGCTGGGGTTCGATTATGAGATAAAGAGAGGGCCGATCCAAGGAACAACATCTAAGGAAACATATAAGATTTACGTATCGATAATTGGCACTATTTTATGATAATGTTATCAGTGATGTGTTTCGAGTGTCGATGATTGACACGGATTTAATATGTTATGCTATATGTGAGGGATCAATATAAATGCCCTACACAGATTGAGATGGTTTATGCTATATTGTAGCCGAATATGACTGGTCCTAGAAATAGTATCTGGAATACTATTTTCATAAATCGATGTACATTAAAGAGGTTTTCGAAGGAGCTATAGCCTCCCTATTTTCCACATGTCTATGACGACATAATAATCTTTCAAAAGAAAACCCTCTTTAAATCATTTTCAAAAGGTGCGACTTATACTTTAAACAAATACATATATTGCTTCATAAATTAACGCCCGCCACTTGTGCCGTGATATACATATCATACGGCTATTTTGAAACGATTTGCATACATATATCTTTCGGCTATTTTATATGCTTATACATGGATGTATGCTATATATGAGATATTTATGCGATCCATTAGGAACCATTTATATTACATATACAATAGATATATGTTGTGCATAGTCTGATCATACTATACTTTATGATTTAGGTAAATCGTTATGTATTTGATTTCTAACCTGTGATATCTTTTTATTTATGAGTTGACAACTCACCCCCGTTGTGCCTTAGTTTCTAATAGGACCGACTGCTTGGATCGTAGCGGCTTATTGGCACATCTTTCTTCCTTCGGATGATTGCTTTTGGTAGATGGGTTACACAGTTGTATCGTAACCGCCTCTTGTATATGTATTATTACTCTTAGATCTAGTTAAAAACTCCATCAACCATTTATATAATTCACGGCTTAAAGATGAGACTTAGATATGTATTGTTTTGGGTGTCAGATTTGTATGGAGTCGACTTGAGTTGTTATTTACATATTTATTATTTTCTGTTTGTGATTCTTCGTCTTGAGCATCGTATATTGTTGCGTGGATTGTGTCTCCGCCGTGTGGGAATGAGCTTGCTCCCGTTGAGAATATTTTTTATATTATATGTATTGTATTTTTTTACTTAAAATTTACAAATGAGGTGTTGTCTAGTTTTTAAACGACGAACATGTTTTAAATAAAACTTGTTATATATTTCAACTCAAACTTGATTTCATTTTAATAATTCTATTTCAAAACCGCACCTTTATTATTTTCTTATAAATGGTTTAGATTCCTGTTTTTTGGCTTACTTGGATTACGATGGGGTCCTATAGACTTCACGTTATTCAAGTACCGGTCACGTGTCATTTCTGGACCGTGACAGAATTAATTAATTAATATTTAATAATTATTAAAACTATTTAAAATATTATTTATAGCTAATTTATTATATTGTGAAAGGGCAAAATAGTTATTTGATATAAACAGTAACGTTCACCGTCAAGTCATGGTAGTTTCAAAGGTAATTAGAGTTTGTTAAAATGGTTCAAATCTGTTGGGAGTTTTCAGTAAATAAGCCTGTTTTTAATTTTAAAAAATATATGTTTTAGGCAAAAAATAAATTGCATGCATTACACATTTTCAATTCTCAAATAATTTTATAGCTACAATGTGAAATATATGAGAAATCAAAATGTTGCTAATAAAACATTCCTTTTCTTAGTTTAGAGGCATTTTTTAACGTGTAGAAAGGATTTGATTATTGTGTGATGTGTGCCCGAGTGTGAGAGAGAGAGAATGTGGAGGGGATGAGATGGATATATATATTTTGGAGTGGTATGAGGTCTCAAGACACAAACAATTATTTTATTCTTTTGACTTTTTCTTGAAAAAGAGAAACCTGACATCCCATACTTATTGGGTTTAATGAAGCATGCATTAAAATTTTTCTTTTAATTTAAAAAATGATGACATGGAGCTCACTGTTGCTTGCTTTTAACAAAGATCATTTCTCGTGTTTTTGAAATTTTTTCTTGTAAAATGATGATGAAATTATGACATTTTCATCCAAAGCTTTTGGGGAAGTAATAGTAAAGATTTCTTTTTTGTTTGAAATTTTTTCTTGTAAAATGATGATGCAATAACGATATCCTCATCCAAAGATTTGGGCTATAATAGTAAAAATATGGAGTAATATAAAATAAGACCCATTTGCCTTGTGCCTACACATTTGTAAGCTTTTGATGCTTCACATTGTTAATTAAATCATGGCATGCGACCAATCATTAGCTTCTCACCATTTGACTTCTACTAATTAATAGGATACATTGAGTTTTTTGAGAAAATTTGTTTGCGGACATTCTTGCATTGGACAAAGTCATAAGAAATTAAGAATGTAGATTGATATTCAGGAGAAATTATAATCTGTGCCGGGTGTATAGGGCTTATGACAGAGTGGGGGAAGGCTTGGGCAGCACGGCACGCGCGGCATGCGATCCCATCTCTTTCTTTCTCTTTCTCACTCTTGCCTTGACGTATATGCCGGATACAGGAAATAATCTCTCGACATTCACGATGCATAACCTGATGAATCCCAAAATTGATCAAACTAGTCCAATGAAAACATCTTTTGTTTTTCCCTATTCTTTAATTTTCCATTCCCGCTTCAGAATTTAGCCTTACTATTCCGGGATCCGGAAACCATGATGACGTTTCTTCTTTAGAACGGATGAGAGAATATGCAAGGACACACTAGACGGCTTTTCATTCAAAATCATTTGGTTTTCCCTTCTCTAATCTTTAATTTTCCATTCCCGCTTCAGAATTTAGCCCTCTTAGTCTCAGATCCAAAAACACGATGCTTCGCCGTCAGAACGAAAGCGAGTATGTAATGACCGTAATTTTCATGAAATAAATAGAAACCTATTTTAATTTTGAAGTTAAATATATCTTTCATGGTATTTTAATATTCATATTTTTCATTAAACATATTTTAAATTTATATGAAAGGAAATGAATAGTTAAAACTTTATAATTTTTTTTGTTGAAATATTTGATATGTTTTGATTGAAGAGAATTTTATTTTAGAAGATAAAGAGAAGAATTATAATTGTGGATATTTTTAGGATTTTGTTAGATTTTTAAAGAGAATTTGTTTAAAAAAGAAATTGTTTGATTCTTTTGGTATTTAAAAAAAGTATAAATGTTTTTAGGAATATATTTCTTTATTATTTTGTGCTATAAAAGAAATCTCGTTTTTAAAGAGAAGGAATTATTAAAAGATTTTGCTGGAGAAAAAAGTATAGTTTTGAAAAGAATTGTGATTTTAAATTTTATTGGATTTTGATAAAGGGGATTTTTGAAGAAAAAGAATCATTAGAAAAGTATTTTTAATGTAAAATTATTTATTAAGTATTTTTAAGAGTTTAATTAGATTTCAATGTAATTAAATATATTTTTAAAAACAAATCTTTTTTTTTTTGAAAATCTCTCTTTAAGCTCTTAGATCTAATCTTATTTAATTCTAGCCCTTAATTTCTAAAAATCCTAATCTCTACTTCTATAAATAAACCTTAACCCCTCTCTTTTTTTTATCTTCCGTTCCCCATATTTTTTTCTCCCATCAAAACTTTGAAGGTCCCTATCGCCGTGCAAGCCTTGATTATCGAAGCATCCTTTACACGGCGTACACGGTAAGTCTCTCCTCTCAACTTTGAATCTGCCATCTTATTTCTTTAGAATCTCTGATCTAGATGGTGTTAAAGTCTCTCACTTTTTAATTAAAAAAGAATTTTTGTAAAACCTCCTGCTGTGGAACCATTTGCTACATTTTTAACATGAAACTCTTGATCTTATTTATTTTGGATGATGAAGTTATTTACATGTTATGAAACTTGACCCTTATGCATGATAATGTGGTTATATATATGTTGTGATTGCTGAATTGTGGATTTATCACGTTAAATCCTCGAATCTTTATCATTGCTGCACGAAAAACCCATGAAAATTGTTAGGTTTAGTTTCTGAATTTTATACGCAATCTGAATAAATTAATCATAACTTCCAAATTATGTACCCAAAATATTCAAATAATGGGTCAAAATACTTTTAAACAAAAAACCCCAGATCTTTCATGAAGCACAGTTCTTCTGAAAATGACTATAACCTTGTGAAAACATACGCTTAACTTGTTAATTTAAAATCTGGTCTTTACTGGAATTTTCAGCACAGCCGCAGTAAAACCCCCATAGGATCCTCTGTACTTATTTGAACCCATCAAACCTTATATGTGCAGTATTGTACAGTGAAAAGCGAACAATTCTTATTTTAAAAGTATTTTCGGAAAACGACCACAACCCATTCAAAACTGCTCTCGAAACAGAGACTTGTGCACTGGCCAGATAAGATTGTCTTCGATCAATTGTATGTTTGATTTTTAATTCTCAATCCGGATAAGATTTTTTAGAACCGCTTTTTCCTATGAATGGATATACCTGTTTTACACTTTATATAATTTATTTATAAGTTTACATTAACTTTAGACCTGTAAACTAGCGATAAGAAACCACACTATATGTTTTTGGAACGACATGATATATTTGCAGTAAAACCACAATATCTTCCAACCTAGAAGTCCGTTAATGATAGCCTTATATGACCCATCTTCTACAGAGAAAATTACACCTTTTCTTAGTTATACACTTTTCCTAATTTCAAACAGAAACTATATAAAATTGCCTCGCAACTTTCAGAACTGATATGAACTTGCCATGCATTGATATTATTCACACACTATGATAATCATGTCTTGTAACTCATGATTTGCTTGTGTATATGAAATGCATGTTCTCACATGTTGATGATATGATCGTGTATAAATATTGTCTTGCATTCTTGATTGATAGGGATTTTACGATCAAAAATATAATTACCGCAATCAAGAAACGGCGTCGCTTCGCAGCTAGCCGGTGAGTGCGGGTCGATCCACAGAGACGGGTAAATTCCTTAGTGTGTCTTAACGAGTTGATTCTATTTGTCGTTTTGGTTTTATAAAAATCTAGATTTAAAACTTAATTAATCTAATTTAAATTCTTGCTAGGGTTAGGCTTAGAGGAAGTTTTGGAGATTGATATTTCCTCACCGCTTTCAGTGCCGTATTCTAGATCCATTAGGTGTTATAGTAATTATCGAAAAAGTGGATACGACTCTTTTGGGAAGATGTTTTCTTCCTCTAGATTCGTATCCTTCCTTTATTATTAATTACCCTAACCCCCATGGAAAACGCGCGCAACCGGCCCTTTATACTGCGGTTCACCGTTACCTCGAGGGGTAGGGTGCCGCAGGGAGCGGTTGTGCGCGCATGCATGGAGTTCTTAATGGGTTATTTTAATATGGCATTGAAAGGGGTGAGAGATCTCATCTCTCAACCCTTTCCCTAAGGCTAACCCTAACAAGCGAGGAGACTACTCGCTCATTAGGGGATGAGAAGACATTAAAATTAAAAGAATAAAATACTTACTAATGGTGATGGCTCCCTCCAAGCGATAAAGAACATATCTGAATGTCACTTCCAGAATTTCTGAATTTTATTTATTGAAAAGAGGCATACAATTTTTAGATCTAAAATTACAATTTATAGAAAATAGGAAACCTAGGGTTACAGACTCTCGCGCATGCGCAATTACAGATTTGACCCCTGAGAATCCCAACACCAGAACCGTCGCAGCAACAGAAGAAATCTCCACCGACACGTGTATTAGACGGCCGCGGATCCGCGGCGCCAGCATGGGTTTGGCCGCGGATCCGCGGCCAAACTGTGGACTTGGGCTGTGAGATTTTGTGGGCTTTCTTCTGGGCTTCTTGGCTTTCTGTTTCTATAGTCCTTTTCTCTGTTAGGCTTCTAGGTATTCTCCAGATATTTCAGTGAATATTCGTAGCGATCGTTCAACCGTTCTCATGACATTTTGGACCTTGCACTGTTCTCTGACTAGGCGTGACTAGTATCGGTCTGCTTGTTGGTCAAAAGTCCCTTTTTCTGTTGTCTTGTGTCTTTTTCACTGTATTTGCTCCAGAAACCTGTATCCTGTAATATGCAACAAACGTGCGTCAAGAGTACCTGTTTATTTATAAAAAGGGTAAGAATAGGGGAATGATAAATGCAATATTATGGTCTGAACAAATACCCCCAAACTTACCTTTTGCTCGTCCTCGAGCAAACTTATTATTTTATTCTCTAAAATCCTAACCGCACTTTCGCAGGGAAACGCGATTGCACTGAGCACGTGCAACAAGCCGTTAAACCTCTAGGTGTCCCTAGTAGGAGAAGTGTTGTCTCCTGAGGGTTTTCAGCGGATTACACCCACAAAATCCTATCAACTAGGCCCATTGACTTTTGTTCTCCAATTAGGTTTTCTAATAAGGAATTCTATTATCTTATACTTGTAAATTATCCACCCATATTCTTCACACTTCCTCATTATTTAACTTAAGATTATATATGTTATGTAGACCTACTTAGCTTTCGGCATCTTTTAAGTCTTCCTTCTAGGGTTCCATCTCCACTTAGGAATTTTTATTAACTCTACTAAAGATACAAGTTCTATTCTTCATTCCTCTCTCTTATCTAAATTCCAATCACATACCCCTACGTGTGTGTATAGATCACCCCTACACTTGGAAATTCAATTCAAGCAATCATGCCCTTGTCCATTGTTCAAAGTACTAATTAGTTGGTGAATGAAATTTGCATACACATCCTTCATGCGACCGTTAATACTTCTTGAGGTACCAACGACCGATTACAAAATGCATTTGCACTTTAAAGCGTACTTCCTAGTCCTTGCAACACCCAAGGCTTTAGCAGTGACTCCCAAACCAGTTGGTCTAAGGCACTAGGTGATGAAGCACCCTTGCTAAATATTTTTCTATTTTTACAGCCTTAAGCAATCACAAAAACCAGTGTCCATTTTTTTCTTTATTCACTTTTTTTTCTTTTTATTTTCATTGTACTAAGGACGTTAGACAAGAGCATTTCAAGGTCTGTTCTACTATTCCAAGTTTCAAGGTGCGTGATTGTGCAATTTTGTAGGGTATACATTTTCAGAATCCAGACTTAAGCTAGGAACTATCTTTCAAACTTATACTTTAATTAGAACATCAATACTCTTCCCTCATTTCGACTTAGTCCAAGAAGTGAAACCAAAATATGCCTATTTCTAAATAAACTACAAGGCATATACTTTCTACCGTTAAACTTTAAGTAAGGTTATTTTTAGGGTTTTTAATTCACTAAGTCTAAGATCTAGTTGTTCCTAACCAGTTAACTTATTTGTCAAACTCTAGTCAATTAGCCAAAATTGAATACATTAATTTTTATAATTTTTGAAATTTTTCAAATTTTTCTAGGTTTTCAAATAAGTATGCAAATGCAAAAATATGTACACATGAATGAATGCGAAGGAAGAAGACGTACCGAGCATACCCCCAAACTTGAACTTGACAGTGTCCTCACTGTCATGCTGAACCAAGAGGGTCAAAATACCGGCACTCCCTTGTTTATTTATTTATAATTTTTATATTCTTAATGTTTTGAAATTTTTTTTTATATAGAAAAGAAAACAAAAAATATTTACATATATACAAGATTCCCCCCAAACTTAAGCTTGGCCTTACACAAGCCAAAGGTTAGCACCAACCATTCAAAGATCTTATCGTGGTAATGGTATAGTTGGTGCAAGAATAGGGTGTGGAGGAAAGAAATGAGAAACACGCGAGACCGTGTGGGAAGAGGGGTAGAATACGGTCTCGGTGGAGGAGAAGAATGGCGGAAAGGAGAAAGAAGTGGAGTACGATCTTGAGGGTGTAAATCGAGTGAATAAATTAGCGCAATATGTGATGAACGATGTGTTAAAAGCGATCGCGCTAACCTACCAACCCGTCGGGAAATGGGGTCAAATCCCTCAAGATTCGTAAGAAAACATGGGTACGCCGAACTTGGTATAGGAGATGAAAGCGTAACGGTCATTTGTTCGGTCGGAACAATAGGAAGAAGGGAGGGTGATATAACAGTCAAAGGTTCAGGAGGCTGAATTGGAAAATCCGACACATCCAATAAAAATGGTTCAACCTCGATATTATCCTCAAGACTCTCCTCAGTACTATCCTCAATATGTAATTCATCCATGCAATTATCATCAAAATCTAGACGCATATGAGATTCGGGGAAAACATTTAATAACTCAGGATGATGATTTGAACATAAAATTTCTATTAAATCGACAGGTTCATCATCCGAAATATTCCCGGCGTCTATATCCTCAATCAAGTGAAAATCAGTTTCTTTAGACACTTCATCCACAGCATGGATATTTATCAATGTAGGTTCTAGAGTGGAGGTGTAAAGATCGAAAGGATTAGGTGCGGTTTCACTCGAAAGGGGTTCCTCACAATTTGGCAAATCAAGCACTACAAAATCGCACAACTCATTTTTATTTTCAACTGGTGAATCATTTGGAACAATAGATGGAAAACCGGAGTTGTGGGCTTCAATTGGGTAAGGGTAGGTTTGATTTGAAAATCCTCTCTCATTCTCACTCTGTCCAACTGCCGCCTTATACATTGAAAAATTCGGAGCTAGCGGGACACTAGCTACCGGTTCACTAGGCTGCATAAGGGCGGCCATGGATGCTTCCACATTCCTCATTATTTTATTTGTTACAGCAATATATGCTTCCAACGACTCTTCCAAACTAGACTTAGGTGGTGAGGGGGTTTCAGTAAAAGATTCAAAATTAGTTGGGTATGTGAAACTCCCTAATGGCTGTGTCGAAACAGCGTCTAGTGAAGGTGGGAAGGTCGGGTATGACTGGTAGGAAGTGGGTGGTAAGACAGGAGTAGGGTCAACATATGGATAAGAAGGTGAATAATTGTGCGGATCCCTAATACTAGATGAGTGGAGAGGGGTGAAAGATCGAATGCGAGATTGAGCAATATGCTCAGCAATGGACATCGGCCTAGGAGTGACAGAAGGACTTGAAGAAGTGGTGTCAACATATGTAGGTTGTAAAGGTTGACTCGGTTGACACGAAGTGGGTTGAAAAGTCAAACTATTTCTCCTAGACGTCTCTATTTGATCTTTCAACGAAATTTTTGGCAAGGAGGGATCTTTTTTAAATTGACCGAAACAATTGACGAACGACGCAAAGTTAGGTTCGGGATACCAAGACTCGGCAAGAGATTTATGATGTGGGGTACCCATGATAGAAAAATGCAAGGATTTCTTAGCGACAAATTTTTTTTTTTTTTTTGCAAGTTTTTAAAAGATTTTTCTTTAATTTTTTTATTGGAGAGTTTTGCAATAAGGCTTTAGAAAATGGGACTCGTGACACAAATGTATCAACCACACATGCACAATCAGGCCTAGATCTAGGGTTGCCTAGGTCTACTAGACAGCTCCTAACTAGGGCTAGAAATAGACCTCAAACCGTCTCTTCACGGACAAATACGGCCAGGTAAGTGGGAAGGAACCACCACTACAGTGGGCCTAATTAATAACCACTAGCCAAGACACCGCAATGTCGGTTAGGATAAACGGCCGATGCCTACCCTAGTCCTTTTCCTATTGAGCTCGCTGTCCTTAGGTCTGAGTCTAATATTTTTTAATTAATTGTGGTCGATGCAAAATGCCTTAGGTGTTTTCTGGGGTCCTGGGAAGGGTGATGAAATCCCCACCCAATCTGAGTTTAGTCAAATAGCCCCTTAGAGTCCGGTTAAATTATGCAAAACAGATAAAATTTCACTTGCAATCAAAATTTTTAGCGCGGCGCAAAGAAACCTGCAGAAAATCTGTTATCGAGAAGGGGGTAGAAGATTTTTCAGCGCAAAGAACCCTGCAGAAAATTTTTACAGATAGAGATATGGAGGTTACAAAGGAGAGGAAAAGAGAACAAACCCATAAAATTCCAAGTGCTGACGTGTCATCCAGAGCGCGGATCCGCGGCGTTAGGCCCAAAATGCGGCGGAAACGCGGCTGAGGAGAGGGATCAGGTTCTAGAAATTTTTCTGTGGTTCTGCACTTTCAACTCCTCTATGTTTTTATGTTCCAAATTTTGATTTGCCCTCTGTAAAATTCCAGATCCTCAATTCTTCGCTGTTCCTACAAGATTCAAAAGATACACCCTTCAAACAGATCAAAGTTGATAATTTTTTTATTTTTTTTTTATTTTTTCAGATTTTTATAATTTTTAAAATTTATATCAACCCGAAAATTCACAAAAAGAAAGATTACGCCGTCCCCGACAACGGCGCCATTTGATTGATAGGGATTTTACGATCAAAAATATAATTACCGCAATCAAGAAACGACGTCGCTTCGCAGCTAGCCGGTGAGTGCGGGTCGATCCACAGAGACGGGTAAATTCCTTAGTGTGTCTTAACGAGTTGATTCTATTTGTCGTTTTGGTTTTATAAAAATCTAGATCTAAAACTTAATTAATCTAATTTAAATTCTTGCTAGGGTTAGGCTTCGAGGAAGTTTTGGAGATTGATGTTTCCTCACCGCTTTCAGTGCCGTATTCTAGATCCATTAGGTGTTATAGTAATTATCGATAAAGTGGATACGACTCTTTTGGGAAGATGTTTTCTTCCTCTAGATTCGTATCCTTCCTTTATTATTAATTACCCTAACCCCCATGGAAAACGCGTGCAACCGGCCCTTTATACTGCGGTTCACCGTTACCTCGAGGGGTAGGGTGCCGCAGGGAGCGGTTGTGCACGCATGCATGGAGTTCTTAATGGGTTATTTTAATATGGCATTGAAAGGGGTGAGAGATCTCATCTCTCAACCCTTTCCCTAAGGCTAACCCTAACAAGCGAGGAGACTACTCGCTCATTAGGGGATGAGAATACATTAAAATTAAAAGAATAAAATACTTACTAATGGTGATGGCTCCCTCCAAGCGATAAAGAACAGATCTGAATGTCACTTCCAGAATTTCTGAATTTTATTTATTGAAAAGAGGCATACAATTTTTAGATCTAAAATTACAATTTATAGAAAATAGGAAACCTAGGGTTACAGACTCTCGCGCATGCGCAATTACAGATTTGACCCCTGAGAATCCCAACACCAGAACCGTCGCAGCAACAGAAGAAATCTCCACCGACACGTGTATTAGACGGCCGCGGATCCGCGGCGCCAGCATGGGTTTGGCCGCGGATCCGCGGCCAAACTGTGGACTTGGGCTGTGAGATTTTGTGGGCTTTCTTCTGGGCTTCTTGGCTTTCTGTTTCTATAGTCCTTTTCTCTGTTAGGCTTCTAGGTATTCTCCAGATATTTCAGTGAATATTCGTAGCGATCTTTCAACCGTTCTCATGACATTTTGGACCTTGCACTGTTCTCTGACTAGGCGTGACTAGTATCGGTCTGCTTGTTGGTCAAAAGTCCCTTTTTCTTTTGTTTTGTGTCTTTTTCACTGTATTTGCTCCAGAAACCTGTATCCTGTAATATGCAACAAACGTGCGTCAAGAGTACCTGTTTATTTATAAAAAGGGTAAGAATAGGGGAATGATAAATGCAATATTATGGTCTGAACAATTCTTACATGAGATAGTTATATAACGGTTATTGATTGGTTCGGAAGAGTGTGTTTGTAGTTAACCGCAATCAATAACGGTGTCGCACGTAGCTAGACCGAAATGAGTACGCGTCGTCCTCAGGGAAACGTTGAATCTTTTACTCTTACTTTAGATGTGTTGAAAAAGAGATGAGGGATAAAGAATTTTATAGAATGGTATCTAGATCTACGTTAAACAAGAATGTAAAATATAGATCTAGATTATTTTAAAGATGTAGTAAATATAATAAGAAGGCTTGTAGGGTTCGTTAGGATTTAGTAGTTATGGACGATTAATTAAAAGTTACCCTTTTTATCCATTAATAGATTTAGAACTAGAACGACGGTGATGCGTGTAGATTAGGGTTTCTGGAGGGAAAAGGAATCCCACTCTTAACCCTTATCTCGACACGGAACTCCGTTCATATCTAGCCTTTACCAAAACAATCATTAATCTAATCTCTAATCGAGGTCGGAAATAGCAAAGAATTGCTAGCGCGCCCGATTAGGATGTTAATGATTCTTTTGATAAAGTTCCTAAACTTTATAAGACTTAAAAAGGGTTTAGTTATTTTCATCGTCCATTAGCCTACCCTAATCCTACGAACCCTAACAAGCGGAGAATTACTCGCGCATGTTGGGAGAAGAAGATGAAAAGAGAGAGAGGGAAAACATAATGTAAGATGCAAAAACAATTAAATAAAAATAACTACCTTTATTAATCGACTTGAACAAACTACACTTTAATCCGTAGAAAATGATTACAAACTAGTTGCTTCTCGATCTTTCCTAAGGAGGTAGTTGAACAGTCGATGATCAACCTGGATGCGTGAGCCGTCTTGGACTTCGTGATCTCTTCGGCTTGATGTCTTCTAACTTTAGCCCTTGGTCCTTTATATAACCCTCAAAGAAGAAAAACTAGTTACCATATATGGTGACTTCATAATATGGTAACTTTCCATGCCTGGATTCTGAGTCCCTGTCAGTATTGATTTTATGATTTTGGCAGATTTTTGATCCTGACATCTTGAACATCTTGATCTCTTGACCTGAGCTAAATCTTGCACAATATCTCTATGAATAATGTTAGTTTATTTATTAAATTAGAGAGAGTGTCGTAATCACTATATATGATAATAAATCTTTAAGAAACTTGATTAAGAATATTTAATATGCTATGCACTTTATATGGTAATAAATCTTTAACAAACATGATTAAGAATATTTGATATGCTATGCATCCTTTAATTAATAAAATATTATGCATATATTTTGAAATATTATTCTAACCATTTGTATGATATTTTATCTTTTAAGAATTGTGATTAGAATATTTGATACGATATGCATATTTTCAATTACCAAAATATTATATAAATATAAAATGCCTATATTTTCCTTCATAATATTAATTATAATATATAAACATATGGAAAATAGTATTTTGCAGATAAATCCAAATATGTTTAATATTTATAATAAACACCTTTTATTATTTAAGAAATATAAGGAAAATACTTGTACCAAAGTGCAATATTTTCAACTGAACAAATACCCCCAAACTTAACTTTGATCGTCCCGAGCAAACCAGTTTATTCAAGAGAAGGAGAAAAAGAAAGAAGAAAACTAAGCACACTTTCGTAGGCAAACACGATTGCACTGAGCACCTGCAACAAGCCGTTAAACCTCTAGGTGTCCCTAGTAGGAGGAGTGTTGTCTCCTGAGGGTTTTCAGCGGATTACACCCACAAAATCCTATAATAAAAGAGAGATGGTGAAATTTACATATAAAGATAAGAACCATAAAAGAAATACTTTGAAAATAAGAGTTTCCAACTATACTAGCTTTTCAGTTGTCATGAGCCCTATCTTAATAGTCATGAAAAGATGTTAGAAATCACATTATCCCTCAATAAAACATCGTATTTATTCTTCATTCCTACCTTTCATCCAAACATTGATCATATACCCCTACGTGTGTGAAATGGACATCCCTACACTCGGAGAATTCAATTCAAGCTATCATACTCTTGTCCATCTACCTCAGTACATTTTAACTTGATGAATATTCAGATTTGCTCACACATTTTCATGCGACCGTTAATACTTCTTGAGGTACTAAACGACCGATTACTCATGTGCTTGCTGATTAGGTAATAATCTTTTCCTCGTCTTGCACCACCTAAGGCTTAGCAGTGACTCCCAGACCAGTTGGCCTTAAGGCACTAGGTGAAGAGGCACCCTCGCTATATTTTTTTATTGCTGCCTTGGCGATAACAAAACCAGTGTTCATTTTTTTTTCTTTTCACCATTTTTTATATTTTCTTCAATTTTTCATTTCCTTCATACTTTGGCTTTTAGACAAGAGCATTTCAAGGTATCCTCTACTATCCCGAGTTTCAAGACGTGTGTAAGTGCAAATAGTAGGGTATCAACATTCAAATGTTTGGCTTCCAGAATAGAAACTATTTTTCAGACTTATTTTTATTCTCAGATTAGTGACTTCCTTCATCTTACTAACCCTTGGGACAACAGCTCATAACTACTTATTACTAGTTCGTTTAAGAAAACTTCTAATTTTCTTGGTTTTCTTAAACTATTCCTATCTTTTGGATGTAATTTTTCACTTTCTACCTTTTTGTTATAATTTTTTTTTAATTTTTGAAAATGTTGTACTTATGCAAAATATGATGCAAATTGATGTGTAAATAAGCACAAACCTCCCCCAAACCTGTTTACAGCAGTGTCCTCACTGATGTCATCCGTTAAGCTCAAAAACCTGTAGACTTGGGAGGAAATTATTAATGGGGGCAAAAATATATGAAAGTGAAAATGCTCCCCCAAACTTATTTTTGGCTCACAAATTTGAGGACAAAAGTTATGTTCAAGAGCCAAAAATATACCCCCCCTCAAACATGAGTTAGACAATACGAAGCATTTTAAGAGGGGATGAGTCTTTTGATCAAAATAAAGCTTTACAAAGACCAAAAGTTAACACCAACCATTCAAAGATTTTATCAGTATATCGTATAGGTTGGTGGAAGAATGTGTTGTATCGAGTCAAGAAAAAGTAGGGAAGGGATAAGAGGTGGTCTGGAAAGGGTTTGAAATTAGAGAAAGGAAAGAATGAGGATGAATGTGAATGATTAGGAAGAAAGAATGGTGACGGTTCAACCTCTATAAGTGGAGATTGATCAATCACAAAATCCGTATTGTTTAAAAATTCAAGTTCGTCAGCAAAAAGTTCTTCAAAACTTTTGTCAATGGTGTGATTGAACATTTTGCTGTCAAAGAGTTTTGTGCCAGAATTTATTCTACTTGATTCATAAAAAATCATTGAGGTAGAGGACTCGAAAAACTCATCTACCTCATTTTTGAAAATATCCAAATCAAATTGAATTTCTGGTATTACTGAACTTGAATTAACGGATTGTGATTTATCAAAACTCACTGAAACTATAGGAACAGAAGAAGAACCGGAGAAAGTAGAAGGTGAAATGGGTAAACAAATTGGTGTGTCGAGTGTTGCTGAACCAGATGTGGAAGATAGAGGCTGTATTTCGGTCTGATCTTCGGGTATACCTTTATCATCAACTTCAAGACATATTTGGGGTTCGGGAAGAATTAAAGGCTGAAGATGATGACCATAAGGAAGTGAAAGGATTTGATGAACTGGTGGGACAAAATCATCCAAAATTTCGGGTTCATCAATCAATATATCCCCAACGTCAATCACCTCATTCAAGTGAAGGTTAAAATTCTCAAACACCTCATCAAAAGTATTGTTTTCAATCAGTTTTGGCTCAAGAGTGGAGGTGTAGAGATCACAAGGGTTGGGTATGGTTTCACTTGAAATGGACCCTTCACAGTCGGGTAAATCAAACACTACAAAGTCACACAACTTATCAGACATTGTACTTGATGAATCTATGAAACTGGAGTTGTGGATTTCAGTTTGGAATGGGGAGGTTTGATTAGGAAGGGTGTACAGTTCTGTCTTACTACGCAAATCCAACATAATTTGATTCGTCAGTTGCATAAATTTTTCTAATGTCTGCTCCAGACTAGTCTTGGGTTGATAAGGGGTTTCAGTATAAGATTGAAATTCCTGTGGATAGTTAAAACTCCCAAATGACTGATTAGAAGAACTGTCTAGAGTGGGTGGAAAAGTCGGATTGGATTGATAGGTACAGAATGGTTGCTGAACTTGGGTAGGAGTAGGATCAATATTATGATAAGAAGAATATTGATATGGATTGGTTGGTTGGCTATATACAAACCGCATATCAAACTCTTCTCCGGACAGTGGTGGTGATGGTTGATATTGGTCCGGGTTGAAACTTTGGCCTCTAGACCTAGCTATGTGCTCAGCAATGGACATTCGTCTAGGGGCTTCCTCACTCTGGGTATGAACTGAAACAGGTGTAGGATTAGGATACGGTTGATAAGACCTAGACTGAGGTGGCCAACTGTTTCTTCCTGCTTGTTCTATATGATCTCTTAAGGACATGGAAGAGCCGGACGGTATATCGAAGGGATTTTGAAAACAAGAGATATCTGGTTGTGGACAGCAAAGCTCGGCAACTGTTCTTCTGTTTAGGTCACCCATTATAAGAAAAGAAGAAAGGGGAATGGGTAAAAAGGAGAGAAAGTAATTGGTTTGTTTTTAAAAAAAAGACGGATTTAGACAAATCACAAAAATGCACAACCCTAGAACTATGGTTACCTAGGTCCAGTCTCTAGACCGCTCCTAGACTTCCAAAGGACAAGCCGCGGGATAAATCCTCTACCGCCTCCGTACTACCCTTGTAGCCAGGTAAGTGCCAGGTAAGTGGGAAGGAACCACGTCGTGGGCCTAATTAAAAACCACTAGCCTTCGACACACTTGCCTAGGCACTACAAAAATAATGCGGATAAACGATAGATTACCCATGACCTTCCTCTGTCCTTATTGAGCGCGACAGTCCTTAGAGTCTGGTCTAGATATTTTTTAAATTAATGAAGGGTTGATCTATATGCTTGGTTTGTGATTTGTGGGGCTTAGGAAGGGTGATGAAATCCCCACCTAATCTTGATTTGGTCTTTGCCCCTTAAAGTCCGTATTAAAATATGCAAAACAAAACCAATCACAAAACTTTTGCAAAAAGATTTTTTGAGCGGCGCGATTTTGCAAAGAATCCTGCAGAAAATAGATTTTATTGGATTTGAGGAGAGAGAGAAGGAGTTAAGAAAGATACCAGAGAATTGTGAAACCCTAGATCTCCTGTTTCCTCAAGTCCGTGACTCCAGATTCCCTCGCAAAATTCACACACAAATCGTTAAATATGCAATTTGCAGTTTTGTTTTATTATAATATAGATCGTATAAGAATTCAACACAAATAGTAAGAATAAAAAATTACGCACGTCTCCCCGGCAACGGCGCCATTTGATTGATACGAAAAGGTGTTTGTAGTTAACCGCAATCAATAACGGTGTCGCACGTAGCTAGACCGAGATGAGTACGGGTCGTCCTCAGGGAAACGTTGAATCTTTTACTCTTACTTTAGATGTGTTGAAAAAGAGAGGAGGGATAAAGAATTTTATAGAATGGTTTCTAGATCTACGTTAAACAAGAATGTAAAATATAGATCTAGATTATTTTAAAGATGTAGTAAATATAACAAGAAGGCTTGTAGGGTTCGTTAGGATTTAGTAGTTATGGACGATTACTTTTTATCCATTAATAGATTTAGAACTAGAACGACGGTGATGCGTGTAGATTAGGGTTTCTGGAGGGAAAAGGAATCTCACTCTTAACCTTTATCTCGATACGGAACTCCGTTCATATCTAGCCTTTACCAAAACAATCATTAATCTAATCTCTAATCGAGGTTGGAACTAGCAAAGAATTGCTAGCGCGCCCGATTAGGATGTTAATGATTCTTTTGATAAAGTTCCTAAACTTTATAGGACTTAAAAAGGGTTTAGTTATTTTCATCGTCCATTAGCCTACCCTCATCCTACGAACCCTAACAAGCGGAGAATTACTCGCGCATGTTGGGAGAAGAAGATGAAAAGAGAGAGAGGGAAAACATAATGTAAGATGCAAAAACAATTAAATAAAAATAACTACCTTTATTAATCGACTTGAACAAACTACACTTTAATCCGTAGAAAATGATTACAAACTAGTTGCTTCTCGATCTTTCCTAAGGAGGTAGTCGAACAGTCGATGATCAGCCTGGATGCGTGAGCCGTCTTGGACTTCGTGATCTCTTCGGCTTGATGTCTTTTAACTTTAGCCCTTGGTCTTTTATATAGCCCTCAAAGAAGAAAAACTAGTTACCATATATGGTGACTTCCTAATATGGTAACTTTCCATGCCTGGATTCTGAGTCCCTGTCAGTATTGATTTTATGATTTTGGCAGATTTTTGATCCTGACATCTTGAACATCTTGATCTCTTGACCTGAGCTAAATCTTGCACAATATCTCTATGAATAATGTTAGTTTATTTATTAAATTAGAGAGAGTGTCTTAATCACTATATATGATAATAAATCTTTAAGAAACTTGATTAAGAATATTTAATATGCTATGCACTTTATATGGTAATAAATCTTTAACAAACATGATTAAGAATATTTGATATGCTATGCATCCTTTAATTAATAAAATATTATGCATATATTTTGAAATATTATTCTAACCATTTGTATGATATTTTATCTTTTAAGAATTGTGATTAGAATATTTGATACGATATGCATATTTTCAATTACCAAAATATTATATAAATATAAAATGCATATATTTTCCTTCATAATATTAATTATAATATATAAACATATGGAAAATAGTATTTTGCAGATAAATCCAAATATGTTTAATATTTATAATAAACACTTTTTATTATTTAAGAAATGTGAGGAAAATACTTGTACCAAAGTGCAATATTTTCAACTGAACAGTTACTCATAGCAAGAAATGGAATAGTATATATCATGGATTCAATATCATGTTAAAAGATATCACAGTGCACAGTCAATTCATGTATCATGTTATTGCTTGCCATAGGTTATGATTGTTATATACGTGTATAATAAAACGTGGGGTTAAGATAGTCTAATGAAGGTAGCGAGTCGGATTTTGGGAGTCGCCTATCATAGTTGCCGGTCTCAGGCGTATGAGATGCTAACAATCACAGTTGAACATTTTCCGGTCCCAGGTGTGTGGGATGCTAACAATTACAGACATAGTAGTCCCCAGAAATCGATATACATTATCCTCATTAGGCTTGACGTATGTTGATATGAAAATGCTATTGTCATGCTTATTTTAGAACTATATATCTTTTATTCTTGTATTTTTGCTTCATGTTTATCAAATGGTTCATGCCCTATTCCTGTTTATATTAAAATGTAACCTTGAGAGACTTATCCGAACCAAGCTCGTTGACGGATGTTCCTTTTGAATTGTCCATCAGATCCAGAGGAAGATCGTGCGGTTACTGCCGAACAGGAACTCTTAGAGGCCGAATTCTCACACTTCTCAGCTCAGCCCGGATTCTAGTTTCCTTTCTTTTATCATTTCATTATTTTACTCTTGGTATGCCTTGTTGTTTCTAAGGATTGGATGTTATTATTATTATGTCTTGAACTTTGTACTTTCGTTGAACTTTTGTTTTGTAATAATACCGTGTTGGATTTTATTTTATGGGTATTCTTGTTATAATTATATTGCTTGCCAAACGCTTGGCGTAGTCATATCAAGAATGAGTGCTCCTTGGTATAACTAGTAAGGTTTAAAATACGACGGAAGCGGTAATTATAAAAATCTAGAGAGTATTAGTAAACCCAACCCAAGAATCAAACCAAAATATTAAACTTGCTACTAAACTAGTAAGATAAAAAAAGTACAGTTGGTGGACTACAACCTTTGTAGCGTGTTAGCGACCTCTCGATGGACTCCGGTTGGTCTTCACGAAACCCGGAACAAGCTTGCTCGATGATCTCCTCGCCGAAAATGATCCACCTTGAGATAACTCCAACACAACTTTTAGCTTCAAATTGATTTCATCAAAATGAAATAACCCACTAATTAAACTTGCTAAGGATGATTACTAGGAGATGTAGAATAATTAGCTCAGTTAATTTTTCTCTTTTCTTTTTCCATTCCTCACTTGAAGAAAAATAAGAGAGGAAGCCATGAAGGAGATGAGATGAAGAAGAAGATGAAGATTAGAATAATTCATATCAAAATGAGTCATCACAAAATGACTCACTAAAATGAGTCATCAAAAGAATAATCTCATCAAGTTTACAACCATCTAATTTTTATGGCTCATTCTCATATAAAAGTGTTCTTATCTTCTATATAAGTCTCATACACCCATATCTAATGTATTATCATACATGTCATAATATTTATATCAAATATAAATATTAACAAAGAGAAGAAAATTATAAAGTGGGCATGGTATTAGTTAATATATAAATATATCAACATATAAATATATATTTAATTATTAAATCAATACTTGATTTAATAATCCGGCTATATCATATATATACCGGCTAATATCAATAAACACCCGATTAAAATACGTGTATCAAATACACATGTTTAATCGAACTCCTGCACATATCCCTATACATGCCCTACATCGTTTCGCATGTGCTTGGAAACCTCTGTGTGGGATTCTAAAGACTCGACAATACGCTGGCTGTAGGTTAAGATCATATCCATAGCCTACAAGCACGTCAGCGGCACTTGCTGCACGTAACCGCTACCCAGGTATTGATCGAAAGAAGGTCAACAAGTTAGCTCATCTGAACCCTGCAAAGTCTATCTGTGACATTACCGTACAGTCTGGTCTCTTCGTTTAAGAGTATCGCATATCGGGTCTAGGGTTTGGAATCTGTCAGACCCCAATAACTCGATAAGTCATGCGACATAGGACTCATAACCAACCGGAGACACAACTGATAACACTTGTCAGTTTATCTCCACTGCGATGACCATCGACTTATGGTTGTAGTCATGTCCTGCACAGCGCGATATCAACCCCTTATACCTGGAGAGATGAATCCCCTCGACCACTCACTGCCTCTACGTGCTTCGGGACTATACCCAACAAAATCCTGTATGCATGACTCCTTTAAGCCATGGCAGGGTAGAAGTCTAAGTATAGTGGAAACACACATGAGACACTATGCCGATCTCAGGTCTTAGGCACTACCATGTACTCATATCATTAGAGAATTGCTACCTGACATTGGTATATTACCAACTAGGAGTTCTCGGTGAATCCGTCCAGTGTATCTCATCCAATGAGCACCCGTATACAATCCTTGATGTCAAACACTAATAGCTGCAGGATCGGCTATCGCCCTCCAACCGGGTCAGGAAACGTACACACTAGTCTAAACTGGAGTATCGATACCCGGTCTCGATACTCCTATGACTAGGGACATTTAAGGATGTGCTTATCGACTACCCAGGCCCTACTAGTATGATCTCCAGTATCGTCGTGGTAGTCAAGCAAAATCCTAAGGTTTTATCTCATGTCTAAACGATACATGATAGTGAATAAAACGAATCACATGAAAGATAAAAACAAACTAGATAGCACACTATCATCTCGAGTGAGATTGTTCTCACGTATTGGTCCTCCTTCAATTACAATAATTGCCTTAAGGGCACCTATATCCAATAATCTCCCACTTGCACTTAAGGCCAATTATTTCGGTATCTCATACCTAATTTCTATACTAATAGTTTCGCAAACTGTGTTCGAGAACTAGCCTCAATAAGTGGACCCGGCATAGCGCATCTCTCTTTTTCTCCCTGAATCTCAACTTCACGAAGATTAAATATCTCCCGAACTGAGCGATACTCACCTTAGTATTTGCCTAGACAGACGATGGGATCATGTTCATAAATGAACGATTATATCCAACGAATTCTCAGGCGCTATCTTTTGCTGATTCACAATCAGCATCTAGCGCCACGACTACCCCAGTATCCCACTTGGAACTATTTCCAATAAACTGCTCCTCAAAAGAAGGTAAACTTATAACTCACTGTTCCCCCAATATTTAATCTAATAAAAGAGCAAAGCTCTGTTGGAATGAGGCAGCGCCTCACGTGCTCTCCACGAAGGCGCCAGCGCCAGAGCCAATATTATAAAATTAAATCTTATGGTGGCGCCGCACTTGCGCCTGCAGGGAAGAGTGTCCCCACAATAAAAAAAACCCCTCATAAAATGAGGAGGAATCTGATAAAATCTGTTACAACGGCCGCGTCTGTCAAAACCTCCGATATATGGTGCCATAAATCAACTGGGTATCTTCGGAGAGGTGGACGGATAAATCTAAATAGCATCTGCCCCCAAATTCAGGCCAGATGTCCTAACATCTCGATTCGGTCTTTCGGCGGTGAACAGATTTTGGCACGTCCGGTGGGACCTTTTACTCTTTCCACTACATACTTTGTGTGTCGTGTTTCGCGAATAAAATCGCGGTTCTCTATGGTTGCCCTTGGATTTGAAGTACTAAAATTTGGCGTCTTGCTCCTGTGTAGGAAATAATCGATGGATTCCAACTACACTTCTTGCAACAACTCTCGCTCCACCACAGCTGGAGGAGTGACCTACGGGCCCAACGCGGCCTCAATCTTTTCAATGCCGGTGCGGCTACTGGGTTGTTCTTCGGGACCATGCTCCCACCAGTGAGTTTCGGTGCCTCAGCGCCGCAAGAGGAAGCTCCCAAGAGGTCGATCTTCGATCGACTAGCGAGCACAACGGCCCCTCTCAACGGGCTGTCCAAAATTGACGTCTCAGTCTTCAATAGGTTGGGCAAGAACCCAAACAGGACTGTAAAGAGGCTCGTGATACCTGAAGGGATTGCCCCAAAATAGATAGCCCTCCCAACTCCTGCTATGGGCGAAACCGTCAAAAGCGCTTCCCCCATCAGAAGATTGGTCTTTGAAAGATTGGTCGTTCCTCCTCAAACTCTGCCAAGGACGTCAGTCTTCAATAGGTTGACGCCAACAGCAGCCCCTCAGCAAAGCCAGGGGCACGAAGAAGCCGCTTCCAAATCTGAGGCGGCCCCGTTTGCAAGACACGCTCGATGTCGCCATTGGCGCCAAGTGAGAAAAGCTGGGACAACTCCCCCTCTAGACTTACCCTACCAGCTCTAATGGTGGATTGACGCTGCTGTTCCAACTGGGAACAACTTTGATCCACTCAGGAGGGTACGCAAGAACTCTCCAACGGCTGTGCTAAAGAAATCACCCCCACCTGCAAAGGCTACGGCGCAGGCAAAGCTGGAGCGCACCCATCAATGGCTCTCCTCCCAAATTCACAGAGTCTGGCGAAATGTCCAGGACTCCGTGATTGATCAAAACTACTCTCGTCGAACGAAGAAATCGAAGGCTCGGCAAGGGAAATACCATCCCTCCGTCATACAGCGAGGGACTTCTTCTACACAGGCTCCTGTTACAACAACTCCTTCAACTTCGACCTCCCACAAAAGGATGAGGCCGGAGAAGATCCCACCGCCTGCGGAAAATTCTAAAGGCGATGGACCCAAACACCCCAAGTCTGGGGGCACGATAGTATATATGGTCTACATGGCTTCCGGGAAAGAAGAAAGTCATGCTTCCGTAGGACATCGATCGCAAACTCGGTCACTGACAAAAGCTCAAGAGCAACAACAAAAGTTCCAGGAGATGCTGACCAAAATGGCAGCACTTACCGGGCAGAAAGAAAGCCCGGACATAACAGTCGAACAACGCCAGGAGCAGGAGACTGATACAGAGTTCCTGCGAAGGGTGCTTGAAAGAAAGGACAAGGAAGCTGCTGAGCAGGCTACTAACATAAAGCAGATGGCTCTCTTGTTCTAGGATATGGTTGGAATGATGATCTAGCCAGACCCCCTAGCCGAGAATCCACCAATAATCATCGAGGATGACAGAGGGGAAACATCGAACCCTCTTCCGGCTTTATCGACAGCCAAAGAGGAAACAATCTCTAAGGCTGCTCTTGATGATTAAATCGCTCAACAAATACGAGCTCATCAAGCTAATGAATCCGCAAGCCAAATCGTCAGAACTGGGCGACCATATCCAGGCTGGTATGACCAAATTAAATACCTGCCAGGATATATGATCCCTAAGTTCCATGTATACAAGGGGACAGGCAACCCACACCAGCACGTCACACGGTTCAGAGCTCTGTGCGGCAACACTGGAGGCGACGACAAACTGTTGCTTCTCCAGTTCGTTGGCAGCCTATCAGAGACGGCCTTTGAATGGTACTCGGAGCTCCTAAATGACTCCATGAGAATATTCACAGAAATGGAATTGCTGTTCACACAGCGTTTTGCCAGCACAAGAGAGCGCACCCCGATCACGGCATTAATCAATACCAGGGTAAAGCCAGGAGAAACCTGGGTCCAATATGCGATCCAATGGCAAAACCTATGGTCAAAGTATGAACAACGCATCGAAGAATCCCCTGCCGTGGGCATGTTCATCGGGACCCTAGATCCTCAAACAACTGTGTCCCAGTTCATGACATTCTTCAAGACGACCACCTTTCAGGCTCTGATAGATAAACTGGCCCAAATGGACCAGATGGGCCACGGGCCTTCCTCCTCAAATAAGGACCCTCGAAATGACAAGGGTAAAGGAGAAGCGGCCTTCATTGCCAACACTCAACAACAACCGAGTAGCCAAAAACCGGCTGCTCGCCAAAACAACACACGTCCACGTCCCTGAAAGAAAGGCTAGGACACGCTTACACGTTTCCCTATGATAAGACGAGGAGACTATTTGAGTTGGCAATGCATAACAAACTCATCACATTGCCAGACCCATGGCGTCCACGGCAACCCAGCGACGTCAACAACCCCAACTACTGCTCCTATCACAGAATGGTGAGCCACCCAATTGAGGATTGATACGTCTTCAAGAACTGGGTCGAGGACCAGTATCAACAGGGGTAGTTCGCACTGTCTGAGAACTAGAAGGTGAACCCACCACAGAAGCACACTCCTAAAAAAGTGGATGCGCCGGGGGCATCATGCTTGCTCGTGGAAGAAACTCCATAGGAAGTCGTTCTTTCAGGTAAAACCAAAACAATGCTGAAGGATCTATAGGCTTGTCCGGAAGTTAGGTAGAAAGGCCCACTTGAACCTGAAATTATCGAAGGGATGCTGAAACTGTGTCCTGTACCGAAAATTGTTGACAAGGGGCAAAATCCCCAAGTCAAGCCTTCAAAGTTTTCGAAGAAAAAGAAAAAGACCAAGAAGCCTGTGCAGCCTGTCAAGTATGATGACAAGCGCACATACTTGCAAAAGTACATTGACGTGCTGGAGGAGTACAACTAGAGGGCACGGAAACCGGTCACGCTCGAAGAGTTTTTCAAGCATATTCTTGAGAATGAAGATAGTGACAACGATGAGGAAAATGACTCATCAGAAGAAACTGAAGACCATGTAGCAATTTGCCACATGGTCTCCCATTCGACGTTAAATGAAGAAGAAACTCCCTCAGCATCAGAAAACAATGTATAGGAACTGGGGGCAGAATCGGCGCTAAAATCCTCGGAACTGCCAGAAGACCCAATCAATAGGATGCTAAACGAAGCCTTTCAAAAAAGCAAAGTTGACCTAGAACGCGAAACAGCCATATAAGAAAAGGCTAAGCGTCAACGTTAGGATGAAGAAGCTGTGGCGAGGATGAGTCGTAAAGTACTCAAACCAAACCGAAGCACACCTGTTACAAATAAGGGCAGGCTCAAAGCAGAGAAACGGTTTGCCAAAGCCCTGTCAAAGGGGATGAAGCTGCCACCTCTCATGAGGAACACTCCCGAGGCCATATGCCTCGATGGAGAAGATTCGCATCTAACTACTGCCTATATTATCGGAGGGTTACTCACCCCACCGAGGAATATAATGCCTTAAAGAAGTGGTGGCAAGGATACGTTGCCTACCAAAAACACTTCAAGAAGATGAAGCGCGAAGCTCGTCGATGGCAAAATAGTGCAACAAACGCGCATGAAGAAACGACTGGCAGCTGTTATATGGTTGGTACCAGTTCGGAAGGGGAAAACCCCCAAGTTCTTACCTTCGGGAGCGATTCTGAGAACGAAATACCCTTTAGCCCTCTCTTCAAAGACCCCCCCTCCGAAAAAGAAAAGGAAGAGAAGAACTGCGAGAATATTCAGCCGCGTAACCGCACGCTGCCTGAGAAGAAATTCGGACCTACAAACAAAGGTTCGAGTAAAAAAGACAAAGGGAAAGAAAAAATCTCTGAGAAAATTGCCCTCGACGATGGAGTTTTTAGAGAGCTCGCAGCAAGGGACCCGCCTAGAAAAAACAAAGTGGATTATGATGTCTTAGTACATTTGAGGAAAATATCCTCATAACTGAGCATATTGGATGCTCTCCTCCTGTCCAAAGAGGCACGAGATTCTCTGATCAAGGCATTACAAGTGCCCGATCAGTTCCAAGCTTTCTTCGTGGAAGAAAAGATGAAAGATGAATTGGCAGAGGTCCACGCGGCTGACATTACATTCAGTGATGAAGATCTCCTCCTCGGTACATGCGAGCATAATCGCCCGTTATACTTCACTGGGTACTGCCACGATATCAAGATAGGGAAAATCCTTATCAACAACGGATCTTCCGTCAACCTTCTCAATGTGAGGGTGCTGAAGGAAATTTGTATGAACGTTCAGTACTTGGCCTGAGACAAAATTACCATCTCTGGATTCGACTCACAGTCGTCACGGACTCTCGGGTCCGTAACACTGACACTGCGCTTCGGGTTGCTCATCACTGACATCAAATTTCATGTCATTGACGCCAAGACTTGCTATAACGCTTTGCTCGACAGGCCCTGGTTTCATGAGTACAACGTCATCCCTTCTACACAACATCGGTGTATAAAATATTTCAAGGATAGCTTGGAGTATACCGTCATGGGAGAGCTAAACCCGTTCTCGGTAAACGAAGTCCGGAAATATGAAGACATAAAGTACTTCCTACTAGACTTTGAAGATACAGAAAGGTGTCATATGCCGGAGGATAAACAGAAGTCCGTTGCCACTATCCCGATCTTTGGGAGCGATACCGAGGAAGATGAAGAAATAATCTACTCGGGGCAACCCCAAAACAACAGGCCTGGACCATCTACTCCTATTCTGGTCTTTGGCAACGACTCTGAGGACGATGCCAACGCAGTGTTCTCTATCCACCCGTCAGTTCAAACCCTCGCCAGAGCAGATCAGAGTCTGCAAATCACAATGGCTCTGCCTCGGCATTACAAAGAACTTGATGTGCTCAATACATACAGCGTACAAGAACTACAGACTTTCTATGTCCCTCCCAGGCGAAGAGGTGAAAAGGCGATCCTCTTCTACTAATCTACGGAGACCAAAGTAGAAAAAGAAGTCTGGCGTGGTGCTGATTTTGCACTTGACAGGCTTTGACCAATCCGTCTGCCAAGATACTACACAGAGGGATTGAAAAGGCTGTTAAGATACCAAGGTGTACCCTTCAAACAAACTGTTTGGCAAGCCCAATTCTACAAAAAGATTTGGGATGTTCCCGGGACTCAGCTAAAGATGCTCAACGGGAAGATAAAGACAACTGGGCTTGGATACATTCGGTCCAAGAAACGGGAGCAGTCCATAGCTATCGCATCATAAACAGCTCCAGCGAAGAGGAAAATGCTTTTCTAAATGATCGTGATATTGAAACAGAGCGCAATCCCGCTCCAAGGACGTTAAGTCCGTCGCTCGAAAAACAAATGACAAGCTAATAAAAGAAACTTGTCAAAAGTGCCGAGATAATCACAGCCGCGAAATATCCATTTATGAAAAGACCAGGGCACAACGTCTCAATCAGCAGTCTACGGAGAAGAAAGACTATAATGCTCTTCATCCCCGACCTACTATAAGTCTTCGCGAAAGGGGACAATCCCGAAATAGAGGCAAAAATAAGGCAAAGAACGCAAACAACGTTCGAAAATAACGAAGCGGATCCAAAAGGCCGTGCAATCGAGAAAGGGTCGATTGGAACCTGTCCTTTATAAAGAAGATGATTCGGGAATACTCTTTCCCCCAAGACAAGATAAGGAAAATATTCAAGCTTGTCATGAAGCACCAAATGATGTGACTTCCGGAGTCTCGGTACCCCGAATAAATAAATGAGGTCCATCATCTAAATTATTTCTCCTATCATCAAGTAATAGGTCATCCACTTAAAGACTGCTTCACCTTCAAAGACTGGGTAGAAGATCAGTATCAGCAAAGCAGGTTCACTTTATTCGACAGCTGGAGGGTAATCCCGCCGCAAAAGCATGAGCCAAAAAGGACCTACACTATAAGGATAAGACCAGCTTAACCACAAAAAGGGAAGCGGACTCGTACCTGCCATATGATAACACTCTCAAAAGAGGGAGGGCACGAGATTATGGATGACCTCTACATATGCTTCGCAAATGAAGACGAGGATGGGGTAATCTCAGAGTTTCCACCGGCACCAAAGAAGTTGGAAGATGGGATACACACCACGGCGGAAAACCTAAGAAAAATTGACTTAGGGACGGAAAATGATCCGATGCCAACGTTCGTCGGTGAGCTACTATCTGAAAAATAGATAGCCACGTTAAAATACGTTCTCATGCTATATAAAGACTTCTTTGCATAGAACTATTCCGAGATGCCGGATCTAGATCCAAAGGTGGCAGTACATAAACTGGCCATATCACCGGATATAAAGCCAATCAAATAGGCGCTGAGAAGAATGCGACTCGAACTTGAGATGAGTATAAACACCGAAGTCAAGAAACTCATCGACTCCGGCTTCATCCAAGAAGTTCAATATCCTGACTGGATTGCTAACATCATTCCAGTGATGAAGAAAAATGGGACGGTGCGCATCTGCGTGGACTTTCGGAACCTCAACAAAGTTTTCCCGAAGGATGATTTCCCAGTACCTGTTACCGAGCTGATGATCGATAACACGTCTACCCATGAGGTCTTCTCCTTCATGGATGGATTTTCAGGATATAACCAAATAAACATGCATCCTGAAGACCAAAAGCATACCGTCTTCCGGATTTCACTAGGCATATTCTGCTATAAGCTGATGCCCTTCGGTTTAAAGAACGCTGGCGCTATCTACCAAAGGGCCATAACGAAGATCTTAGATGACCTCATCAATGAGATTGTCGAATGCTACATTGACGACCTTGTGGTAAAGAGAAGATCTTATGAGGAGCCTTGGGAACATCTAAAAATAGTGTTCCGACGTCTTCGGAAGTATAATCTGAAGATGAATCCTCTAAAATGAGCGTTTGGAGTCTCCTCAGGCAAATTCCTAGGATTTATCATACAGCACCGGGGTATCGAAATTGATCCCTTAAAGATTAAGGCGATTATGGAAATGCCCACGCCAAGAACTCTCAAACAATTGCGATCTCTTCAAGGAAAGCTCGCATATATCCGGCGATTCATAACCAACCTCTCTGGAAAATGCCGTCCCTACAGTCATTTGATGAAAAGGGGACCCCGTTCATTTGGGATCGAAAGTGCCAAAATGCCCTAGACGAAATCAAGCAATACCTGCAAAATCCGCCGGTATTGGCCTCTCCGGTTAAAGGAAAACCCTTTATCCTATATACACCGGCCCTTGAGGGTTCTCTAGGTGCGCTATGGGCACAAGAGAATGATCAAGGAAAGGAGAGAGCTCTATACTATTTGAGTCGAGTTCTCTTGGGAGCAGAAAACAACTACTCCCCCATCGAAAAGCATTGCCTGGCACTGATCTTCGCGATAACGAAGCTCAGACATTACGCCTTAGCACATGAGGTCCATCTCAGATCAAAAGTGGATCCTCTCAAATATCTGATGTCAAGGGTCATACTAACCGGTAGGCTTGCCAAATGGGCCCTCCTCCTAATAGAGTTCTTGATAACGTATCGACCCCTCAAAGCAGTGAAAGGCTAGGCCACTGCCGACTTTCTCACAGAGAATTCGATACTAGCCGACCCCCTTAAATTGAGAGTTGCCGGATGAACATGCGTTCGACACAATTGAAGGAAAGAAGGAAGAAAATGATTCCTAAAGGGAATTCTACTTCGATGGAGTATCTTCCATGAAGACGCGAAAGCAAAACACCCCATAATTAAAGCCGGGGTAGGCCTTATCATCATGACTCGGCAATGAGGGATATTGCGTTACACCTTTTCCTTAACGGAGCCAAGGAAAAATAATGAAGCTGAATATGAAGCTTTGATAGCAGGTCTCGAGATCGTCGTCGACATGGGAATCAAAGACCTCCTCATATATGGAGACTCCCAGCTGATTGTTAGCCAAGTAAATGGTGACTATCAGACATGCAAGCTAGAGCTGATAAAGTATGGCGAAAGAGTGCAACAACTGTTGACATAAATCCCCTCCTACATTCTGGAGAGTATACCGCGTGCAGAAAACAACAAGGTGGATGCATTAGCCAAATTAGCTAAGGAACTGGCCGATGAAGACCTCGATGGCATAAGGATCATTGTGCAAACCCGCCGGATTCTTGCGCCAATAGATATATCTTCAGAAGACTTAATAGAGCCATCCGAAAGAAAAGAAACAACCAAACAAGTAGCCCTTCAAATAGAGGATGAAGAAAAGGTTAAAGATTGGAGGGAAGTCTTTATAGACTACTTCAAATCCCAACGAACGCTCAAAAATGCGTCGTTTAGACATCAGCTCATGAAACGAGTTTTGTCTATCGCCTTCGTCAATGATACTCTATATAAGAGATCGTTCGACTGTCTATGGCTAAGATGCCTTGGACCGGAGGAAGCAAAGAAAGTCGTTCAATAAATTCACGACGGACTCTGCGGTTCTCACTAAATTAGGCCAAAGATGAAGCTGAAGATCAAAAGAATGGGTTACTATTGGCCCGCAATGATTCAGGACTGTCTCGAATATGCGAAGCAGTGTCACTCGTGCCAAATCCACAGGGACTTCATCCACCAACATCCAAATATGCTACACCCAATGGTGGTTAGTTGGCCATTAGAAATGTAGGGAACCGATATAATTGTCCCCGTTGAACCGGTGTCGTCTAAAGGACATCGGTTTATATTGTCAACGACCGACTACTTCTCCAAGTGGGTAGAAGCAGTACCACTAAGGGAGGTGAAGATCAAGAATATCCTCCATTTCTTCTGGACACATGTCATCTATCAGTTTGGTACTCCGCGATGAATTATCTTGGATAATGGGCCAGCTTATAGAAATCATAAAATCAGCCACTTCGCTCAGCAATATAAAATAGATTGGAGATGTTATTCGGTCTATAATTCTCGGGCCAACGGTCTAGCAGGAGCTTTCAATAAAACCTTTGTTTACCGCCGAAAATCAGGAAGAAAAATGTCTTGCCTGAATTTGGGGGCCGATACAATTTGGGTTTATCCGTCCACCTCTCCGAAGATACCAAGTTGATTTATGGCACCGTATATCGGAGGTTTGGACAGATGCGGTCGATATAGCATACTTCGTCAGATTCCCCCTCATTTATGAAGGGTTTTTTGATTGTGGGGACGCTCTTCTCTGCAGGCGCAAGCCCCTGCAGTTAATTACGTTACCGCATAGCGATAACCACTTTCTCCTGCTCCAGATATTCACTTCGTGTAGTATGTGTTTGTTTTATTTTTGGTTTCCCATGGATTGTATACGGAGACTAATTTGTGTTGTCGCCCGTAGGGCGGGGATTAGTCCAAATCCGTATTTTCTTAGATTTGGATTTGGTTTGATTTAAGGATCGTTAACCTCGTTTGAGATCGAGATCAACTTAAATGTTTGTTTAGGATACGTTAATCCGATATTGGACTAAGATCCACTTAACGGGGGTTCATGATCACTCTTAATCCAACGAAAGAGCATTTGGGCTCTATCATTTTAGTTTAGAGACATTACGGTCCATTGGGTTTAAGGACATCATAGTCCATGTTTAAGGACATCACAGTCCATAGAGTTTTGGGTTTAAGGACATCATAGTCTATGGAGTTTAGTTTAAGGACATTACGGTCCATAGAGTTTAGTTTAGGGATGTTGCGGTCCGTTGGGTTTGTTGACTTTCGAGACCCGCCATCTCTCCGAAGGCGTTGAAGAATTACAACGACATATATCAGAGGTGTGGGGAGATGTACCCTTGAACCAATGTCAGTTGAGAGATCTGTAGTTGGGTTTAGGACTAAGGTCAAATTTAGAAAATTTGTGAGCCCATGGGCTCGGTTGATCTGAATTAGGGACTTTTGGTCAGCTTGGACACAACCCACTCAATTTTTGAATAAAGTGTTAAACACTTGTTCGGGCTTGGTCCCTTTTGTTCAACAATGCTGAGCATTGATATGGGCTTCGATGCTCACCCCTTTTTTTATTTTTTATTGAGTGTTAAATACTCTTTATGGCGCTGGGCTCTACTTACAGAGCGCTTTATGTTAAACAGCGTCCACGTGAGAAGCACGTGGGGCGCTCGGCGCTAATCACTGAGCGCGGAGCACTCTTTATTTTATCAGCGCCCACGTGAGGGGCACGTGGAGCGCTTTGTGCTGGGCGCCAACCACTGAGTGCTAAGCAGTCTTTATTTAATTAGCGCCCACGTGAGGGGTATGTGGAGCGCTTGGCGCTGGGTGCCAACCACTCCTTATTTTAGCAGCGCCCACGTGAGTGGCACGTGGGGCGCTCGACACTGTTTCCCTCTTTGTGCATTTTTCTGAAAAGTTCAATTCTTTGTTCCCCCCTGGATCTTCAATCCTCAAGAACAAATTCATCCCTACGAGAATTAAATTGTCATTTGTGGGAGATTTGCCTCATGGATCTCATATCCAGGGAAAGAACTATGTTCTTTTTTAGGGTTAAACCCTTGGATATGCAGATGAGATATTATGATCTCTAATTACCTTGAAGAAAGTTCTTCTTCTTTCCTCTCTGTTTTTAAAGCTCTTTTTGCTTGCTCCTTTTTTTTGAACTTGAAGTTTATGGGGGGGAGGGTTCTTCTGTACAAGACTTAAAGTCTTGGGTCCTTTATATAGGGGAGACTGATTTGTTGATTCAGTTAAGAAAATCTCTCATTGAGAGATTTCTTAATTGATTTGGGGAATTTATCCATCGTCGGATCTTTGATCCAAGGACTTGTGTTTTACAGAAGACATTTTTCTTTTTTTTAAATTGATTGGGAAAATATTTTTCCATACAGAACTTATTCTATATCTTGGTGATTTTTAATCACTATTGGATCTTTGATCCAACGGTAATCCTTCTTGTTTAGAAAGATTGGGAAGATATTTTCCCCTACAGAGCTTATTCTGTAGCTTGATGATTTTTAATCACCATTGGATCTTTGATCCAACGATGCTCTGATTTACAGAGCATAATCTTTCTTGTTTAGAGAGATTTGAGGAGTATTTCCTCAATCAGAATTTAATTCTGTGCTCTGATGATTTATCATCTCCGTTGGATCTTTGATCCAAGTGTAGAGAACTTTTAGTTCTGACGCTAATGCTCTCGTGCTTTGCACGTGAGGCACTGCCTCAGAGTTTTTAACTCTTGGCACTGGCGCCCTCGTGCCTTGCACGTGAAGCACTGGCTCAGAATTTTTAACTCTGGGCGCTGGCGTTCTCATACTTTGCACGTGAGGCGCTGCCTCAGTTCAAATTTTGAACAGAGCCTTACTCTCTTATTGGGGGGAAACAAGTGCCCCCCACCGTTGCGCTCACGTGGGTCACATGTGAGTGCAGCGGTGGCAACCTTTCCACCGTTGGATCATCTTGGAAGTTGGATCGTCTTTCAGCGCCTATAAGTAGGGCCTTTGGCCCTTGAGATGACTTCTGTTCATCTTCTTGCTTTCTTGTTTCTGAGAATTTAATTCTCCCTTCAGAGCTTAGATCTCTGTTCAAGAAAATTTCTTTTAGAGTTAGAACTCTACCCAAATTTGGTAAGGATCGAGCCTATTAACAGAGCTTTGCTCTTCTCAGATCATAGATCTTAAAATGAATTTTTAGGGTTATGGCTGACAGATCTGTTTAATAAGATTTAGCAGACAAAAAAGATGCCAAATGAATGGAGGAAAGTATCCTTGTGCCTATCTACAAGAACAAGGGTGACATTCAAACTTGCTCAAACTACCGTGGAATAAAACTTATGTGTCACGCCATGAAAATTTGGGAGAGAGTGATTGAACACAGGCTAAGGAAGGATATTAAGATAACAGAGGACCAGTTTAAGTTCATGCCTGGACGATCGACGACAGAGGCTATTCATTTGCTTCGTCAACTTGTCGAGCATTTTTAGAGAGGAGAAGAGATTTGCATTTGATATTTATTGATTTAGAAAAAGCATACGACAAGGTACCTAGAAAGGTATTATGGGGGACAATGATGAAGAAGGGGGTCCCCGTCAAGTATATTGACATAATCAAGGTATGTACGATGGAGTAGTGGCAAATGTCAGAACTTGCGGCGGCTTAACGAGTGATTTTCCGATTATAATTGGTTTACATCAAGGATCTTCTTTAAGTCCATTCCTGTTTACCATCGTGATGGATGAGCTTACTAGAACTATCCAAGATGAGGTACATTGGTGTATGCTATTCGTTGATGATATTGTTCTAGTAAATGAGACGAAAGCAGGGGTTAATGCTAAATTAGAATTATGGAGGCAAACATTGGAATCTTGGGGATTCAGATTGAGCAGGTCCAAGACAGCATATATGCATTGCAAATTTAGTAACCAGAGAAGTCAAAACCATATTGGTATAACATTGGAAGGGCAAGAGACATCATCGAGCGACCAGTTTAGATATCTAGGTTTCATCATCCAAAAGAATGGAGGAGTGCAACAGGGATTTGGTGTGATCGTAATTTTCCGTTAAAATTGAAAGGGAAGTTTTATCAGAGCGCTATTCGTCCTGCCTTATTATATGGCACAGAATGCTGGGCTCCTAAGAAGCATCATACACAGAAGATGCACGTAGCGGAGATGCGCATGCTTCGTTGGATGTGCGGTAACACTAGAAAAGATAAGGTGCGAAATGAGGATATTCGTGCAAAAGTTGGTGTAGCACCTGTGGAGGAGAAGATGCGGGAAAATCGGCTAAGATAGTTTGGTCATGTGCGACGCAGACCTATGGAAGCACCGGTTCGACGATACTCTCGATATGGGCAATGGAAAAAGGGCAAAAGGAAGACCGAAGAAAACATGGATGGAGGTGATACGAAACGATATGGTTGCCAAAGGACTCAATGAAAGTATATTGTTCGATAGGAGTGAGTGGAGGCGGAGGATTCATGTGCTGGAACCGGCGTGATTCTCATGTTGGTTCTTGTAGCCTACCCCATATGCTAGGGATAAAAGGCTCAGTTGTTGTTGTAGGGTTACTTAACCCATTAGTTAGAACGTTGTTCATCTTTATGAAGAACTCTTAGAGTTCGTTTTGTAGATGTAAAAGATCTTGGAGTTTTTACTCTGTAAAAAGCTTTGCTTTTTTAGGGTTCTGATGGATTACTCCATCGTTTTCACAAAGCATGGCTCTTAGAAATTTTGGAGAATTTTTATTCCCCTCATAATTAAAGTTGACAGATGTAATTTCTGTTTGCAGAGCACTGCTCTCGAGGGAATTTAACTCCTTGGCCCAATAAGTTTCTCATAAAATGAGAATCTTTTTATGATTTTCTCCTTAATGATTGACTGTTTCATCAATGATGAGCCGTCACTTTGATTTTGTGGGTCCCCCTCGGTCTCTTTTTCTTGCATTGCAGGGTGGTACAAATTTAAAGTACCAGATGCCGGAATTTGTAATGTAGAATTGGCATCTGACCCTCGTTTCTTTTCGCGTAGGTACTATGTCTTTTGACTCTTCTTTCCCATTTGTTTTCCCAGAGAGTGCATACGCCGACGTGCCCATGGATCGGGAAGTTTTTGCATTGATTAAAGATCACGACTCGGAGCAGAAGTCTCTTCACTTATGGGGGTTGTGGTATAACCAAATTATTCAGGGTCGGTGCAGTTTCTCTTGTGCGGTGCCTTCAGAGCCAATTTCCGCCATCCATTATGCTAACTCACCCCAGATGAATTATGCTGTGGAGGAGGTTAACTGGATTACGGATGGACGCCTCCAGCCCTCTATGGGCTCGATACCTGTACAGCCGCCGATGGATTTAGATATTTTGGGGCGGCGCATATGTCAAGGCGAGTCGCACCCTTGGGGACAGGCATACATGTGTAACATTTCAAAAAAATAAAATATTATTTTTGGGAATTTTTATAATTTAATATTAATTTTAATGAATATTTTAATATTTCGGTATAATTAAATAGCGATAAATGGGAAAAAAATTTGGAAAATTATAGAAATTACTAGAAAGAGGGTGTTTTATGTGAATTATGCAAATTTTAAGTTTTTATGATTAATTATATGCTAATTTAGTGCTAATCGCGATTAAAAATCGCTAATAGGATTTTTAGCATATTTGTGCAAAACATACACCATATCTTTTTTTTCAACTTGTTACATATTCTTATGGCTTTCCTACATGTTTTATACCATGGTTGTTGATTTATTAGAGAGGGAAAAAGAAAAGAAAAGAAAATGGAAGAGAATAAACTAATGGGTATAGGTGAGAGAGAGAAATGTGAGGGTGTGTTGACTTGGCCATTCCTCTTCATTGTTTTCACTCATTTCTCTCCCTCTCCCTCATATTGCTGCTGCTGCTGCCTCTCTCTCCCTCTTCACAAAATCCCCCAAAACACCATGGAAATCAACTCAAAACCCAAACCCCATTTCACAAATAAGATGCACAAGCTCAAGAGAAGCACATTGGACCAAAAAAGAGAAGATTTTGAGGACTTTGAGCAACTCAAGAATTTTCTTGAGTTGCCAAAGGAGGTAATTTCTGCACCATTAGTGTAGTGTTTTAATTCCTTATACATCCATACGTGTTTCATGTCGATATTGAGTGGTTATGTGGACTTAGAAAATTCTAGTTAGGGTTTGAGGGAACTTTGGGTTGTGATGGGTAATTAAGCTCAGTAGAGGCCACACAAACCCCCTAGTGCTAGAACCCAGGCCTAAAACCAGAGACTTGAAATCCGGAATACGGATTTAGAAAAGCCGATATCGGAAAAACTGTGATTCTATGAAGGTTAAATAGAATCTGCTATCACCCCGAGACTCTGAAAATTATTTTGCATGGACAGTGATACATGCAGGAACCTAGGAAGCTACCACAAAAACCCTAGCCCCTAACTCCCAACTACGGCCGCAAATTTAATCCCTCTGGCCGCAATTTGCGGCCAGACCTAGGCCAATCTGCCTCGTATTGGTTCTGTAGCCCCATCTCCAGTAAATTAGACCCCTGGCATGTCCAAAATAGTCCAATTTGACCTAAGGTGGAATCTGGAGCCTTTTTCCTGAGTTGCTGTTTTAATTCGTGTTTTCGTTTTGCGTATTTTAAATTTTGGATTTGTATAATTTCGTTTTACCTCGATTACTTGGCGTTTATAAGACGATATCGAAAGTTGTTTGATGGTTTTGAAAGCGTAGTCCATAGGTTCTAACCTATAGGCCTTAGCGCGTCGTTTGGTTTTCTCGATGTGATTTTAAGGTTTATTTACGATTGTGTTATCTTGTAGGTACCTTCTCGAGGGTTTCATACGATGAAGAAGATGAAGGCGACACCGACACCGACACGCAGGATGCAAGGTGAGTAGATTATATCTATGGGGGAAGTCGGGTGGATGGCGTATAGCACCCCCGCAGTTCGATATTTAGTATACTATATATATACTACATATATAAGTATGATAACGTTTTGTGTGACATGGATATTCTGGATGTGATTAGGTGTACTATGGATATATTAGGGTTTAGAAGTGAACTAGTATAGTTTCCTAGTTGCGAACCCTAGAGTAGGTTTACACCCACACACACACACGCTGCTTGTTATACTTATACCTGGATGATGAGGATAGTGTATGATATTTGGAGATGAGTCGATGAGATTGGGCATAGTGCCATGAGATCGGTGATATAGTGTGATTCGTATTTGGGATACGACATGTGATTTTAGCGGGCCTTTAGACGTGTGTTTCACACACGCATTTATATTTATATAAATGATATCAATTTTTACTAGACTTAGATCAGTACCCCAGATCATGAGATATGATGATAAGGATACCAGATAATTGATGAGATGAATGTGATATTGACCCGTACCCAGCTTTTGGGATGCCGTACGATGATTTACCGTACGAGTTTTATATTGATGATAGATCCACACTCATGACTCGAGGATGTCATATGATATTGTATCGTACGCGGTACCTTTGAGGCGGGATCACCGACTATTATATTTTACATATATATATTATATCGACTCAGATTTAGGTGGTTTCCATACCCCTCCCGATTGACTTGTTAGTTAGAGCTGTATTTTGCTAGTAGATGTTAGGCTAAGCCGATATCATACCTATTTCAAAACTAACGAATCGGGAGTATTTTAAAGACAGAAAAAGGGATTCTACGGATATTTTCAAAAGACGCATCTTTTCTTAAAAACGCCGTAGCCCTTATTTTCCTAAAAATCCCGATTCGTTTTCTTTCAAATGGCAAAACAGTATGACATAGATATATTGATGTAGATTCTACACTGTTGTGTTTATTATTCATTTGCTGCATATGCTTACTGTTTGCATCGCATTGCATGATATATATGTTTATTGTTATATCAAAACCATGCTGTTAGGACACCAGCACCATTATCGATGATGCATATGTTTCACGTACACCTGCTTGCCGGCTCACACACTTCATCATCGATAATTGCCATGACACTACACTGTAGTACTGTTGCATTCAGGATATGACCTTTGCATGGCATACTTGTATACTCACATATTGTACACTCATACTTGTGCATATACCTATTGTACACCCATACTTGTGCACATACCTATTATACATACATACTCGTGTACTTATATATTGTACACCCATACTTGTACACATACTCATTTGCACATACATAGATGATTTCTCGCTTGATTAGAGATTTGGGAACCGCAAGATACTCTTTAAAACTGATTCATTTTAAAAGAGCGGTTTCTCTCAATATGTGCATGTTACTATTCCATGTTGCATGATATACTGATATGCTTACATTTCTTTTACATGTCGCATACATCATGCTTTTTGATTATACGCATTGAGATATGTTGTTTCCATGATATTTCTGGATTTGGGAACCGTGGGTATTTCAAAAGAGAGTATGTAATTGTTTTAAAAACCCGGTTATCCTTGATATGATATTTTAGTGCGTTTGCCATGTGTTTTCTCGGTTCTGAGAGCGACATGTGAAACCCGATTCGAGAAGGCGAATAAGGCCGATTGCAGGTACATAGTGGACTCGGTATGGTACCCCGAGGCGAGAACGGATCGTTGTGTAGTAGACGGTGAGTCTGGCAGAGGGACTACTACCTACCGGTGATTGTTTTTGAGCTCGGCGGATATCCGATGGATACCGACCGGAGTTGAGTGATGATGTGGGCCGATCAGGACTGACGGAGCCCCATATATATGAGGATTTACGTGCCGATACTAGGCACAGTTTTCATGATGTTTTCGAGTGTCGATGCTAGACACTCAGGTTCCATGATTTGATATGTCGCGAGCGACACATGTTGATTTACATCCTCATACTTCCATGCATATGTTTATGATATTTACATGCTTGATGCTTATTGTCATTGGGTAACACGTGGACGATTTCCACATACATATATTGACATTGATGATATTGATCACATAGTTGGATGATATCCACATACTCATAGACTTCCTGATATAGTTGACATTGATTGCATTGATCATACCTCATATTTATGATATATTGCTACCTGAGACACTGACATGAGCTTTTGGTACTACACTTATGTATATATGTTTACCCTAGCCACCTTATCATGCTTCAGACTTATTCATATTGAGGATATATTATTACCGATCGTTTTGACCTAGGATTATGTCATGCATACGATTTCTACTCTGCGATGTTTTCTATTCACGAGTTGGCAACTCACCCCCGTTTTGCCACAGTTTTTGCAGGTTTTGCCGTACAGGTTTGATTGCGGCTCTTCTGGCACACTGTTTCCTTTCTGGGTGATTGCTTTGGTAGATGGGTTCACTCGCATCGTGACCACCCTTGTATTTATTTTATCAGTTGTATCTAGTAATTCCATCAACCAAAACTTGTATATTGTTTCAGACTTAGAAAACCAGTTATGTATTATTTCGACCTTAGAGTCGCGCGTTGTAGTATTATGGTTTTCATGCTAATTTTGAATTCCTTTTGAGTTTTGATCATCGCCCTTCGGCGTTGTATATTATACTGCTTTCGTGGTTGTGACCGTCGATTGACGAAGAGCTAGCTCCCGCTTGGGGATGCCTTTTTATTGTGCATATATATATTATTCATGTTGTACCCCGTTCGGGGCCAGTATTTATAAAGGAAACTCTGCCGAAATTTTCAGAAAAGACTATAGATTTTAAAAATGCATATTCGGCTTACTTATTTAAAAATTGTTTTTAAAACATATTTTCTTCACTTCTTAAAACTATTTGTCCTTCATTTAATTCTTAAAATGGTTTTAGATTTCTGGGCTTTTGGCTTACTTGAGTTAGATGGGGTCCTATAGACTTCATATGATTCAAGTGCCAGTCACGTGCTTTTCGGGGCGTGACAACGTGATAGGCTTGACTCCTCGCTATTCAGCCGGATACTTGTAGTGGGCTCGATACATCTTGTCGGCCAAAAAGTCGCTGCTGCTGAAGCTCGGGTTGTACCCTGCTATCTACGTGTCTCTTTTCCAGTATCTCGCGCCTCACGTATGGTGGGTCAAGGCTTTCTTGGAACGGTGGAATAACCCGACTCACACTTTTCTTTTATCGGACCGGGAGGTTTCGATTTCCTTGGAGGAATTTGCAGAAATTTCGGGCCTACCCGTCAGAGGGAAACATTACGAGGAAATACTTCCCCCCGACGAATACATCTACGCCACCAAATCAGTAGTGATGGGTCTTACTCCGGAGAATGCTATTCAACATCGATTCCCGAGTCTAATCAAGGTGTTGAACATTTACGAAAGTCTGTTTCTCGAGTCCGGAGGGCATAGAGTTAGCTCGAGGATTTCATCGCCCGCTTTCTTCGCCCGAAATCCTTATCAAAACAAACCACGAAATTCGCCAAGCTTGACGATCCTTTTGGTTTTGGCATGGACAGCCAGCCGACAGCGAAATTAGATCAAAGGAATTTCTTCTTCCCAGACACCCGGTTGTCCTCTTTGCAGAGCTCGCAGCTTTAGACATCGACGAAGAGACGTTCTTTTTGGGGTTCCTCGGCCTATGGTTAAGCTGGTTTGTGCTCCCAATGTACTCTCGCTATATGAGGCCATCCGTCTTCTATCTGGCTCACCAAATGATTGCCGGGACGCGAGTGTCCGTCGGGATCGCTGGGCTGGCTCACCTGTATCATGGCCTCAGCTTAGCGGCAGACACCACTCAGCCAGGGGTACAGCCCGTAAATCACCCACTGCACTATTTCACGTCGTGGATCGAGCTGCATGTTCTAGGCGCTTTTGGAGTCTACAAACGGCCCCGTTTCTACAACAATTATAATTTCCCTCGGGTTATGTTCCTAGTTGACGCTTCTGCTTTAGATCCGTCAGAGCGAGAGGCTCGAGGTCTGGTCTTTCTCCCGTGTATGGTCGGGGATAGCATGACCTTCGTCGATAAAGTCTTAACTATCGGCAATGAATCCACTAAAACGATGCAGCCGCTGCGCGATACCTTCAAAGACCGGGCTCCAACATTGAATGCTCGGGAGATTCTGCATTTGTATTCAATCAAGCCGGGCTTTTTAGTGTTCAGGCAGAACGACTCGGCGCTGTTCATGAGCTACAACCCGCACCGTTTTGCTCAACAGTCGAGTTACGTTCAGGGTGTCCCGCTTGAGGCTTTTTTAGCTGAGCCGGTTGCTACGGAAGAGGGTATCCGCAGCGCGCTGCACCATTTCATGGGGCTAAACACCGGGTCCAACTTTTTTATTAGTGAGCCAATTTGTGTTCCGAAAGCCTCGAACGCATACGTGGCGTAGTACCAGCATGCGATGGGTGCTGTTATTAGGGAAGAAATGCAGTTACTGCTCGATCGCGGTGCGGTCTCTGCTGGTAATCTAGCTGCCCCCTTAAAGCGATGGACCACTGTTGGTCCTTCCTTAAGAGAAGCTGCCGCGTTTGCGGTCCCGCGTGCCTTTCCTGAGAAGCCTCTACCCCGTGTTCCTGTAGAAGCGGTAGCTGCAGCGTCCCCGGAGTCTGGAGTGGGTATGGAAATCAGGACTCATCGCCCAAAAATGCCCATCAAGCGCAAGCTTGTGTCATCGACCGTCGGCGTTCGCTCACAGAAAAAGAAGAAGTCGCTATTTTCTGCTGACGTTGTACTCGGCCAGGAGCCCTATGATCCCTACAGCGAAGGCTTGTGTGAGTATGGCACTAACGATGGCTTGTTCGACATGCCTGTGACCGACACCGATCTACAGGCTGCCCTTGTAGCCTCCGATTGACTGGCTCGCGAAGAAGCGGCGCTGATCACCATCGCAAAGTCAGGTATACTTCAGTTGTATTTTTCGCGTTCCTTCCTTCCTTATTATTATGCTTTTACTAATGCCATTTTCTTCAACAGGTATTTCTGTCGAAGAGGCTTTCGCGGCTTCCATCAAGACGTTTGAAGAGGAAGAGAGGTTCCCCGCTTCTTTGGGTCTTGGTATAATTCAGCTCATTTTGCCTTCATTCCCTTTTTTTTTATTCGTGCTCCGACCCTCTCCCTTATTTTATTGCAGGGACTACCTTGACTCAGGTTATTCCGAGTGCGGTACCGATCCTGAGCGGCGATGCAGCGACGCTTCCAGAGCCAGCTATTATGGCCCCAGCTCCTCCAATATTACCGCAGGAGGCTTCGCTAAAGCAGCTGATGACAGACACCATAACGGCTCCGAAGGCAGAGCTTGGTTCGGACGACGACGTCCCTTTGTCAGAGGTCTTGAAAAGATCATTTCTCACTGCTCAGATCGAAAAGAAGCGTAGGAAGTGTGTGGCGAGGGAACGCGATGCCAGTTTAGCCGTGGGTTCAGGCTCAAGCAGCATCTCCCTTGTTGATACTCTTTCGGTGGATGTTCCCTCTGCGTTGTCTACTGCCTGTAGACAGGTTGTACGCGCGGCTCAGGAAAAAACTGAAGAGCTGCCCTAAGGTAACGTAACACCGATTCTTTTACTAGAACTTGATCTTCGAATTTTGACATATGCATTTTCTGCAGGGTCGAGTCTTGGCGATGGGATGACGGGTGAAAGCCTGGCAGTTGCCGTGCCCCAAATTGCTACCCTCGCTCTAGAATCTGGGACCGTCCAGACTGCTGCTCTTTCCCCGTATGGCTCCCTGGTGTCGGCGGGCGTCACAAGCGTCACGATGGCCCTCGTCGAATCAGGGGATGAAGCCATGGGCACAGAAACTACTCCTCTGAGGGAGAGCGAAGAAGACGCTACGCCTGGTGATGTTTCTGTCACGGTTTTGGTCGATGACCCATCAGGTAAATCTTGAGTCACTGTTCTCTTTTTATCTCTCAATCCCGTTCAGCTTCTTCTGACGATATTTTGTTTGTAGGTGCAGTGAATGCTGAGATTGTGCTACCTGAAGCACCTCCGGTCGCCACCATGACGGTTGTTGTTCCCTCGCCTTCTCCTATGTCCTCCAAAATGCTGGAAGATATAAGTTTGCGATTTATTTAGTTTAACTGTGGACACCATCTTCCTTGTATTAACAGTATATTATCGCAACTCTGTAGGAGTCCTTTTCGACCATCTATACCAGGTGTTGAACCCGCATTTCTCCTTCCAGTCGGATGTATTAACAGTATATTATCGCAACTCTGTAGGAGTCCTTTTCGACCATCTATACCAGGTGTTGAACCCGCATTTCTCCTTCCAGTCGGAAGTCATTCCGCCTGCTGGTATTGGTTAGTATATTCTTTAGCTAATGTCTCTCTCTTTCTTTTATGAATAGCCGTATTGTTGCTAAGTCTTCTTTATATTGATCGCAGCATCATGGATCGGAGGAGGGAACGAGAGAATATCCGGGCCTCCGGTACTCCCAATTTTGCCACCTGCCACAGCCGGTATAGTAGACTCCTTTGCTCTTGTATTTTCTTTACCTCCCGAGTCGACATTTGACCATAATTTATTCTGCAGCAATCGCACCGGCTCCAGCTCCCTTTGAGTCTCGTATCCCAATACCGGCAGGGTCCTTTGCTAAACGCCCATCTTCCAGGGGCGCTGCGAATAGCCTGCGAGTGTTGAGTGAATTCATCAAGGATCTTGACGCTGAGGCCCTCGCATTCGCTGTAGATTTTGCTGCTGAGGTTAATCCTATGCTGGCGACGCTCATAAACTTCCATGACGAAGGTGTCATCGAGTCTTGGGTTAATTACTGCAGAAAGATCGAGGCTTGACTTCATAAGATTGAGCTCAAACATCTTGCTCATGAGGTTCTGGCTTTGAATTCCCAACAAGCTGCATGGGTTGAGCATAGTGTTCCTTTCCTCCGTCATTTTGAAGAGGCGACCCTGAGATGAACGGAACACGAGGTGGCTTCCAACGAGTCTGTCTAATTGCGCGCCCAGATTGAAGCGAATGCTACGCAGTTAAAAGCTGTCTTCGAAAATCTCCAGCAATGCATTTCGGATGGGTTGACGCTAAGGCGGATGCTTGACTCTACCGAGCGGGTCATGCGGGACTGCGAAGCTGCCGTGCTAGAAACTGACAAAAAGCTTTCTTCTTGTTTGAGTCAACGGGCCCGAGTCGAAGCGGAGTTGGCCACGGCGGCCGATTGCGAGAAAGGATTGAGAGGAGCGCGTGAGCAGCCGGCTGATTTGTTGAAAACGCCTCCACCTCAATAACCGTCTTTGTACCCCTCTTTTTTTACTGTAAACTTTCGGTTTATGAATAACATGTATTCATTTTGATTCCTTTGTGAAATGTATTTTGTATTCACTTGAATTCATGAATAAAAGACATCCTTCATTTTATATGGGCGTGTCCCTTTGGTAAATGTATTTTGTAGATAGTCTATCTTGATCTCCTTTGCAGGGCAGCGATGGCTTAGGAAACCGGTTTAGGTCTGCTACCTAAGACATTTTCAACTTTATGAGCCGTAAGGGTCTCATAAAGACGTTTCTCCCTACGATACGAGAGGATCTCATAGGTGTAATTTCTCTTTAGGGGTCGTAAGGAATCTTAAGTGTGTTTTCTCTTGAGAGTCGTAAGGTTCTCACAAGAGAGTTTTCTTTTTATGGGTTGAGAGGTTTGCGCAGGGACACTGATTTCCCTGGGGGTCGAAACGAGTCGAGAGATTATTAGTTGACTTGTTTCCGAGATGGAGCATTGTTCCGGCGGGAAGGTCATTGGCTGACTTGTTTCCGAGACGGAGCGCTGTTCTGGCTGAGAGGTCATTGGCTGACTTGTTTCTGAAACAGAGTGGTATTCCGGCAGGGAGGTCATCGGTTGACTTGTTTCCGAGATGGAGCATTGTTCTGGTAGGGAGGTCATGTAGGGTAGCTAGGCACGCGCACAAAGGTCTATCAGGCAACAACCATGCCCGATTGAAATTTTAGCCGTGCCGAACAACTCTAATATGGATCTTTAAACTAGGTTTTAGGCGAAAACGAGCATGTTAACAACTTTAACACTAAGTGAAAGGGATTAAAACCTTGTAGATCCGGTCCTTCACTTCATTAGCTCCGTGAAGATGTCCCCATCACTGAAATCGTGAACTCCAGACTCTAGAGAAGCTTCACGAGAAGAACGAACGTGCTTGCTACGATGACTTCGAGGCCGAAGATGATCTACGTCGGGGAGACACTAACTCAAGCTATTCCTTCACTAGGTCATGAACTTTTTGAAGAGAACACACTCTACTACATGGCAAGTGGTAGAGGATGAAGAAGTAGGAAGTGGGCTCACTTTAGAATTGATTTTCTCACTCTTTTTCTCATTGCACCATTGGAGCTAGAAAGCTTTTGGATGGAGCTTGATGAAGAAGAAGAAGAAGAATAAAAAGAATTATCCATCCAAAAGAAAACTTATCTAATAAATAATGTAACCATGGGTGAGTTAAGCTATCATGCTTAACTCATGTAGAGAATTAACCAAGGCATTAGGTTAAGGGTTGGGTTAAAGAATATCAAAAGAAATGACAAAAGACTGGACTTTGTCAAAGCTTCTCCAAGCTTCTTCAGCTTGATTACTTTGACTAAGTTAAACCCTTTTGTTAAATCTGAAGATAAATCAATAACCCTAATCTTTACCCTAATCTTGGTATGAGTCTCATACACCCAACTTTGATGTATCATCAAGCATGATACAAACATGTACACTTGCATATATCACATATAAACAATGTGCACAAACTAGTGAAAAAATAAATCATAAGTGAGCTAATACTAGTTAATGCAATGTAATATATCAAATATATAATTATGCATTAAATTATTAAATCAACTCTTGATTTAATAATCCGGCTATAACCGACTAATATCAAAAGTAACAACTTATCGAATCAACACTTGATCCGATAACCCGACTATATCGCATACAACCGATCAATGTCATGAATCGCGAGAATAGAATACGGTATCTCATATCGTATTAATCTCGGTCCCGCACATATCACATATGTGCTCTTACTCCGTTTCGCTTGAGCCAGGAAACCCCTGTGTAGGACTTTAAAGACTCGTTAATACGCCGGCAGTAGGTGATGATCATATCAAACACCCACAAGCCGCAAGCGGTGCACTAAACGTAACGGCTACCCTGGTATTGAGCGATCAGAAGATCAACAAGCAAGCCCGCTAGTTCTCCTGCAAATCCAATCAGTAACACTCCCGTACAGCCCGGTCTTGTCGTCTGATATGTCTCATATCTCGCATAGGGGTGGTAAACGTTAGACCCCAGTAGCTCGATAAGTCGTGTCGATATAAGGTCTATAACAGTTCGAGAAACTACTGGTAACACTTACCAGTAAATCTCAGCAACCCTGGCCAGAGATTTCCGGTTATAGCCAATCGAACATAGCACAACATCAACTCCCTATACCGGGAGAGACGAATCACCTCCTATCGCTTATTGCCTCCATGTGATTCTGGACTGTACCCAAAAACCACCGTTTTGCACACCCTCTTGGACGTGGTAAGGTGGAAATCAAAGCACAGTGGAAATCACACAAGACTCTATGACGATCTCGGGTCAACAGACTAACCTGTACCAGTGTCACCAGAGAACTGCCATCTGACGTGAGGTATAATACCATCTGGGAGTTCTCGGCGAGTCCGTCCAGTGTACCCAGTCTCCACTGAGCACCCGTACACCATCCTTGATGTCAAACACTGATGGATATGGGATTATCCATCGCCCATCATATGGGTCAAGATGCGTATACGCTAGTCTACTCTGGTGCATCGATGCCCTGTCTCGATACACCCACGACTAGGGACCTTGAAGGATGTACTTATGGACTACCATGTCCCCACTAGTATGATCTGCATCATAGTCCAGGCAGTCAAGTACACATCCTAAGGGCTTTACCAACATGTAACAGAGAGACAATCAGTATACACGTTAAAGTAAAGTGTAACCAGATAGCATACTATCATGTCGAGCAAGAAATTCCTCCCTATATATGTCCAAGCATCCACTACAATATACATCGTATGTACAGTAATGGCCTCTAGGGCATACATATAACTAACAATCTTCCACTTGCACTAGGGCCATCTGTTGTGGTATCACATACCCAACAATTAGCTGCGGTTGAAGTATCTCATACTCAACCATCCCATAAAAGTCTCTACTGGGAAAAAGGCCTTCGTGAGTGGATCCGCGCTGTTGTCCTCTGTGTCTACTCTCCTAACCTCGATCTCCCTGGAGATCAACCATCTCCATGATCAGGTGATACTGCCTAAGAATTATATCTGGATTTCTGATGGCTCGGGGGTTCCTTAGCATAAGCTACAACTCCATTGTCACACAATGGTAGGAACGAACTTCATCTCATGAACTTATATATATCCAAACTGGCTCTTTGGTAGCATCCTTGGTAATGATGTATCTTGCCTTTAATCGTCTAGTAAGTCACGGTATCTAGCTTGGAACTCTTCCAACATACCGTCCCTCCATTGAGGGTAAAGACAATGCCTGCGACTGACATTTAGTCGTCTTTACCACCCTGGAACCTTTCCAGTGATTCTCCCTAGGATCGATTGATACCATCTCACTACATCTAGTGAGAATCCTAACATCCAATTAGATCTATCTCATAGATCCAAAACCCAGGATTTAGGAGGAATCACTTTGATCCTATATGGAGAATCCTTGTGATAAGCGGAGATTGACCGAGCGTAGCATAGAAAACTCCTTCCCTATCAAGAGTATGTCATCCACGTACTCTACGAGGATCACCACCATACCCCCTACTACCTTTTTGTATATACAAGGTTCATATCAAAACAGATGTTCCAACTCCGCGATACCTACTTTATCACATAAAACATCTTGCTCACGTTTCCGCTGCTCCCACTGTCTACGAAGCCCTCTGGCTGTGTACTTATAGACGCTCTCTTCTAAAACATCATTTAGAAAAGCAGTCATGACACCCAACCGCCAGATATCATAGTCATGGTATGTAGCCGTGGCAACTGGATCTGGATGGATCTTAAGCATGGGCCCTAGAAAAGGTTTCATCATTAGCCACAACTGGTCTACGATGCAAACCTTTAATAAGTCTAGCTTTGAAAGTCTCAACTTTTCCATGTACACCAAGTAATCTTCTCAAGATATACTTGCTCCTGATGGGGATTTAACCCTTCAGATAAAGCAACCAAAGTCCATACTTTGTTGGTGTATAAAGATTCCATCTCAGATCGATAAGCATCCAGCCATTCTTACAGAGTCTCACTCCAGATGGCCAGCTCGAAACTAGTTGGGTCATCATCTCATGATGCTATCCTCGCTCCCACTGTCATAGAGAAACCGAAGCATCTCTCAGGTGGGTGAGGAACCCTGCTAGATCGGCGGAGAGGCTGAGGTTCGTTGGTTACTATTGAATCCTTCGGTTCTACCAAATCATCTGCTGCAGTTTGTATAGCTGAAACCTTTCCAGTTCTACATAACAGACCTTGCCTCGAGCTTGTCCGGATTTTGCTTTTAGACATAGTCCGGACAACCCCAAATCTTAACAAACTTAAGATATGGGCTCTTCCCTTTCCATATCACATATGAAGTGGCAGGCAACTGATTTTATTTATACCCTATTCAATAGGTATGCAGCTTCTCAAGTGCATAACTCCCAAAAGGAAAATAGGAAACTCAGTAGTACTCATCATAGAGCACACCATATCACATAGGGTGCTATTGCTCCGTCCCGATATACCATCGTGCTATGGTGTATACGGAGGAGTAATGCTGAGAGAGAATCTCATTCTCCTTTAGAATAATCCAAGAATTCCGTGCTCAAGTATTCTCCTCCTTGATCTCATCAAAAGACATAATACTTATACTTATTTTGTTTCAACAGGAACATATATCTGAATCTTGAGAGATCGTCAGAGAATGTAATGAAGTACAAAGAACCGGTCTTGGCATGTGTAGACAGGGGACCTACATACATCAACATGTATCATCCCAAGAGTTCACTAACTCTTTCTCTGTTTCCAATAAACAGAGCTGTGGTCATTTTATCTTTGTGACATGACCGGCAAGTTTCATAAGATGTAAATTCAAACTAATTTAAATATGCATCTAAATGTAACTTCAGCTAGCCGGGTCGCATTGATATGACCTACTCTACAATACCTCAAGAAGGATTCGTTCATTTCTGAACTCTTCCTCTTGTGTGTGTTCAGTATACTAAGAACTGTAGTTTGATTTAGAACGTCAATGCTTTTAGATAACGTGCCTGAACCGATCAATTCTTGATATAGGAAATGTTCAAAACATTATCCAACAATACAAAATTATATCATTTCTTTACTAATAAAGAGACTGATATGATGTTGTATGTCAGGTTCGGTATTTAATAACATTTATTCAGAATCAATGTATTCTGCTAATACAGGGTGATAGTGACCAACAGACTTGGCTGCAACACTTGCACCGTTTTCTATCTCATGAAACTTATCACCCGTTCTCAGTTCTCTACCTATCTGTAGCCCATGTAACAGATTACATATGCGGGATCCTGATCCGGTATCTCATACCGAGGACGTAAAGGATATCGAGAAACAGTTCTATGTAATGAACACACCCAAAGATGATGCATCGGCATGCACTTTCTTCGTTTGGGCGGCACGGGAAATCTAGTATTCCCCAATTTCCTGCTCTGTCTTATAAAAGTTATAAGTTGGAGCGGGACCAACGTTCCCCAGCTCAGTATAACAAGCGGGTTCGGCCAATTCATCCGTATTATTATCTTAATTAAGGCGTGATATGGTCGCTACCTGGAGAGAGAGAGAAGAAAACAATCAGCGTATGCTCTTGCAAGATCAGATTGGTTGTTATTCTATCTAATCAGGATGGCTCCCACTGTTTTTATCAAATCTTTCTTCAAACCCTAAAAGGAAAGACTAGCCGGGATTAATTACACACTACAAGTTCGTCAATCTTTCAGCCAGGACAGTGTCGGTACTTTGAGGGAGGTTCCCCGTGCTTTCGCACGAACCTAATTAAAGTAAACATCGTTTTCCCATAGGCGTAACCCCGTTAAAACCTTTCTAGACACCTACTTGATCGGCTAATTGTAATGTGTAAAACTCTCCAGGAGTAACTCTTACTAGCAGCGGGTATCGGGATCCAACTATCTCATAGAAGGTATGCAATCTCATTGCAAATTTCAACACTTGAAATTCTCGATAATATTTTGCCCCTAGTGTCCCATGACCTTGATGCAGGCCAACAAACCATAGTGCGCTAGTCAAGTTCAACCCGTCATTTCTTGATTGAATTAAACCCACCCGCACGACCCTTGACACAGGCCAACAAAGTCGCACGACTACTCTAATCCAATCTGCATCATATGTATAAGCAGATAAATACTAGTTAGCTACCGCACACTACGCCTTGACACAGGCCAACAAACGTAGCACGAATACTAAGTAGGACTTATCTGAAATGACGGAAGGCTACGACAGGTTTTTCTGAAAACCTATTGCGTAATGAACTTGATATCGTTGTAGAATCAAATGATTTTAAAATGGAGTGTTTTTTAGGCTTTTACTAGTTTCGCTAAAGAGGTCACTCTCGGTGAAGGGGTCTTGGCTCTTTCCTCATCGAATAAGGTGCAGGATATATCATATATATCACCATGCAAAGCAAAAACTCCAAAAGCAATCAAAACACAAACCGAGGGGTGTAGCATCTGCCAGTTATTGCTAATGGGGTCGCTCCCGGTGAAAGGATCTCGGCCCTTTCCTTATCGAATAAGGTGCAGGATGTTCTACAAGGAACACCGCGATGCAAAGCAAGAACTGTAGCTACCTGTTTTTGAAAAATTCGATTCCACAACATCTTTTAGGTTTCTTTTTCTTTCATTAATCATATTAATGAAGTCCCTTCATTTAAGTCACTTAAACATCACAGATAAATACGATGTACACTTATGCCATCCGCATTCGCCTCGATGTCCCCTCGTGCACCGTTAGGTTAGGTAACTAACGGCAGAGCGGGGCAGGGCTAGCGCGGGTGTAAAATATAAGTAACGTCTATATAATATATCGTATATACTATATATAGTATCTATCACAACATATCAAATGATCACATCACAGATATCGCAGCAGAAGAAACATATGAAATATTGGATATACTAGGACGTCCGTGTTTTCAATACGAGTCGGTATAAAACACGGATTTCACGGTCGTGATGAATAGCCAAACCCACATCCCTAGACCCCTACGAGAGCGGCAAGCAACAATGCCAATTCTAGGGTTAGGAGACCCGGTCTCGACTCCTCGAGATGGTCTCTCACTGGACCCTAGAACCCGGTTACTTGTGCTCCCCGCCTTGGGTCTACCTAATGCGGAAAAGTAAATAATATACAAGTGGTGACATCAACCTCATCCGGGAAGTGCCCCAATAAAAGAATATTACATACATTTAATTTTACATGAATGAAAATGAAAAACTCTAATCTCACATAAAACCCCCGGCTATTCAAACGCGACGATCCAATATAACATATCCAGCAACACATAACATCACATGTCATCAACGTAAGTAAATATGCGCATCCCAATTGTTGTTGACATATAGCAACGAAACCGGCGATATCACATATTACACTTACGGTCACAGAAAAGAAAGTGTAAAACTACAACAGTTAGAATCCGCAACCTCTTTAGACATTACATGCTTAACCAAATGAATTCCTTAGACATCACATGCCTAACAATTATAAACCCCGCATTTTAGTCCCTTTATCGAAAACTCTTTTCAATATCAAGTCTGCAATTCAACAAGATTCCCGACATCCTGATCGATTTCTCATCACAAACTTTAGTAGACGGCCGTACCCCCGGATGCTGTCGATGAAGTGCACTAAGGCAGAACACCGCTGCCGCGAGCACCCGAATGGATGCTTTTGGCTACGGGGTTCTCCTACAGTCACTTGGTCGGGGCTATGCGGCGTGGCTGTCTATTAAGTTTACCGGTGAGTATCTGTTACGCCACGGCAGCGCCCCGGCCTCGTACTCGAGGCCAAAAAGCGGAATCAAAAATTTTCCTTACTCGGAAACCGGCGCTACCGCGGACAATTAAAACCCGGATCGTTAACCATTAACCTATGCTAGCTAACAAGAGATGGGAAGAGAAGTATACCGAGTGATCCGAGTCCTCCGGTCTTCTCGTCATCGTCCCGATCTCCCGCGGAAAGTCTTGTCTCCGCATCGTCGCCTCCTCGCCGGAAGGGCACCACATCGCCTGCGTCTTTTACGGGCTCCCGCCTCGATACCGAGGCAACTCGGGCATGAAGCCGGCAACTCGACATGCTCAAGATATGCTGTAGAATGTGTAGTAGATCATGCTAGTCTCATTTGGGGTTTGTAGTTGCCATTGAGGATGATGGAGGAAACAAGGATTAGAAAAATGGTGCTTGCATTTTTCTATCATGAAAATGAGATCAAGAAAGAAACTCTCAAGAATGAAGCTCTCTTCTTCTTCTTCTCTCAACCATGGAAAAACTTCTCTCTTTAGAAAAAGGTGGAAGAAAGAATATGAAGCAAGAGGGAGGTGAGTGTAGGAGAAGAGAATGGGTGACCACAACCAAACATCATCATAACAATCTCACATCAACATGAAATCAATCCTAATCACCTTTTATAAGAAATGATGATAGAAAAGAAAGGAATAAAAAGATGGCATCATAATATCTCATCTTACAAATAAACCCTCCACAAAATGTTATTTGCAAACTTGCAAATAACACCCTTCATCGGAAAAGTCCGGCCGGGAAAGAACAAAGGAAAACCGGCCGGGACGGAATGCAAACTGGCAACTCCAGAAAACTGGTCCCATAATAAATTACAGGAAAACCCCGATACTGTGCATACACACCCGCATCTGTATTCCGACCGGATACAAATGCAATGAGACAAAATCTACACTGTACTAAACTAGGACCGGCTTAAGCCAAAGCCGGCTAGTAAAATCCGTTCGATCCTGATCCGTGCAATACCGCACGTATCAGATCAAACCCTGCCATATAACTATACGGCCACTAGTACAAAACTGTCCGATTCTGATCCGTGCAATACCGCACGTATCTGATCGGACCCTGCCATATCTCCATACGGCCTCTACAGCGTTTCGCCCGAAAGCTTGAGTAACTGAAAGTGTGGTGGACTCTAAAGACTCGTCAATACTATGGCTGTGGATTTAACCACTAGCACGTCAGAGGTATTAGCCAATACATGACGGGCCACCAGCTATTGACCAAAAGGGACGTCGATGAGCGAACTCATCCTGACACCCTACTGAGCCTGTCAGTGACAATATCCGTACAGTCCGGTCCGTTCGTCTATGAGCATCGCATGGCGGGCCTAGGGGGTTGGTAAAAGTCAGACCCCCAAAAGCGGTACAAGTCGTGTCGGAGTGTAGCCCAGAACACCCTGAGATACTACTGGAATACCTACCAGTAAATCTCCTGCCTCGGCCGAGGGCTTTGTGTAATGGCTCTCCTAGACACAGCGCGACCTCACCCCCAATACCGGGAGAGATGAACCCCTGCAGATCCGCTCACTGCCTCCATGTGGCTCGGGACTGTACCCAACTAAAACCTGTTTGCACGACTCCTTTGAGCCGTGGTAGGGTAGTAATCAAAGCACAGTGGGAACTCACACGAGACAAATGACGATCTCAGGTCGATGAACTAACCTGTACACATATCACCTGGGAACTGCTATCTGACGTCTGGTATAATCCCAACTAGCAGGTTCCCGGCGAGTCCTGTCCGGTGTACTCATAACCCAATGAGCACCTGTATACATCTTAGGTGATCCAACTGACACCAGTAGCCTGTGAGACCGGCTACCGCCCCTCGTCGGGGTCTCGACTGTATACACTAGTCTACTCTGGAGTATCGATGCCCTGTCTCGAAACTCCCATGACTAGGGACCTTTTAAGGATGTGCTTATAGACCACCAGCTCTCACGTATATGATCGCCATCATACTGCTGGTAGTCAAGCAAGAATCCCAGGGGCTCTATCAACGTGTAATAGCGACATGTCAGGTCACCTAAAGCAGTACACGATGATAAAGATAAACCAGATAGCATACTATCATCTCGAGTAAGACTGTCCTACCGGGATAGGTCCTCCCTCAATCATTGCAATCACGTGCCTGTGATCCAATAATTGACTCTGAGGGCACTATCTCCAACAATCTCCCACTTGCACTCAAGGCTAATTATTACGATGCCGCATACTCACAGCCCGTGTGATACCGAACACCCAACTCCTCTACTAGTCAGTCTCACAAAGCTCGTTTGCGAAACTATTGCGTTCGAGGAATAGCCTCAGTGAGTGGATCCGCCTAGATGTTTCTTTCTATGTCTCTCTATATCTCAAGTTCGCAGAGAAAGCCATCTCCCGAAATGAGCAATACATGTCTTAGAGTATGTCTGGATATCTGATGGGACCTAGCTCATAAATGAACTCCAAATCCAAACTTCTTAGACTGTATCAACAACTGAACTTAATCAGTACCCAGCGCCATGCCTCCCTCAGTATCGCCTTGGACCACCTGTCCAAAATACTGCCCCTCGTCAGAAGGAGAAACTATAACTCTGACAGCCACTCTGCCATCCATGTCACCTTGAAAGCCTGGAATGATAACCGTCTCCTAAAAGAGGCGGCCGTTATCATATCCCTAGAACATTCACTTATGTTCTAAAACTGCTTCCGACTGTTCCTCCAGGATTGGATCAATATCAACTTATTGCATCTAGTGCAAGAACAACATCTGGTGTGGTACTTGACATCTCATGATTGACTCAATTGCCTAAGCAAGTGATCTGCCAATCATACACATCCCTCTCTACTTTAGTCTGTAAGACACCTTTAGAGAGGGTGACTCCATTACCTGCAGGTATACTACCGTGCTAGGAGTCGTCCATTCTAAATACTCATAGAATGCTGTCAAAATACCCTGATTGGGAAACCACCCAAATCTAGATCTAAAACCATAGATCTAGTAACCAGTATGTCAGATATAATATCCAAGTCCCATGTGGAGAAACCACTGTGTGACGACCAAAGTATAACCGATCGTAGTATAGGAATATCACTTCCTACTCTGTGTATGTCATCCAAATACCATGACATCACACCCTACTACCTTCTCAACAGATCCATCCCCTATTCTGATGACGTCAAACCTGTGACTGTCATGTCAGAAATAGATGATCTATCTCCGCTATATCTGCTTTAGTCTATAAATAGACATAAGCCACTTGTCCACCAATGCTTCCGCTGCTCCCACTGACTACGACAATCCTCTGGCAGAGTCATATACACGTACACTTCTGAAGCTAGTTCAGAACGACGCTATACTCATCCTCCTGCCGGGTCTCGCGGCCTGGAACAACAGCAATGGCAAGTGTGGGTAAACAAGAACTTCCCTGTCACCGTCCTTGAGGCTACCGGAGTACCTCTTGGGTGCCTGAAGTTACCCACCTTATCTGCGGAGTGGCCAATGGAATGTCAAAACAGATTGAATCTTTAGGTTCCTTATCAAATTTTCAATAATCGTTTGCGGTTCTGGAATCACTTCCAGTTCTACCATACTCCCACTACTGTTTTTGAAAAAATCCATTTTTAATAAAACTGTGGCGAGTCTAGAACAATATTTCTATTGATCTTTCAGATGGTAGAAGGTCAACCCTCGTCATAGCCTGGGTCAACCCACAAACAGCCATTACAGAAACGTGCCTTGAGTTGTCCAGTGTCTGGTTTTAAGCATAAGCAGGACAACTCCCCGTACCTTAACAATGTCAAGATATGAACTGTTCTATATCCAATATAGAAACAGAGGCACTGATTTAATTGAACCAGATTCAAATCATGCAGCTGTCTCCAGTGCATGTCAACTAAATGGAAGGAGGCCGATCAGCGTTACTCAACTTAGGAATGCTTCCAATTATGAGTAACCTGAAAGAGAAGCAATTTCTCTTTAGAATTACTATCAACTGAATACCATACACAAGTATCTACATCTTCGATCACCTTGAAGAATCACGATACTTGCTACACCTGGTTCTCTACTCTATTCAAATACCTATAACTCCTCAAAACTTAGACCCTGTGTTTCCATGAAACGGCTGTCTAAAATCTAGAGAAGTCATAAGTAAACCGAATATAGTACGAGCACCAACCCCTCTGTCCTGATGGACCTTGGACGATATACAATACTCTGTATAAGTCCCTTGAGTCTGATAACTCATTCACTGTGTGTCGTAGGTTGAAAACTGTACTTATGGTTAAGAAGAATTACACCGTTGTTCAATACTCCTTACCTAACCATCCACTGATATAGGTAAATGTCAAAGACATAATTTCAAAAAGTATATCTCACTCTATAAAAATAGACGTACAGATATATCAATTTGAAATTGGTGCATAACAACGGATATTCAAAACCAAATATTTGCCGACGGGCAAACAACCCAGGTGACTTCCTCAAATATCACTGATTACAACGAATCCCGATATGATGAGGATGATCACCTAATTCCCAATAACTTACTCCCACTCATCATCTGTAAAACCATACAGATGTGAGAATCCAACCTGGTAAATACATACCCTGGAGTAAGTGTCTAATCGGGAAATCAGTTTTCTTTTAACAGTACACAGTGAAACTGAAACATTGAAATGTTTCGGTGGGGTATCCTGGTATTCCTAGTAATGCCTCTTCCATTATCCAGATTCACAACTGTAACCGTATAATTCTTTGCCACCTCTCCAAATCCCTTTATATGTCTTTAGTCATTACCTTCTGTACACCCCTTTAAGCCAAATGGTTTTCTTCCTTCCCTACCGTTCGGCACCAGCCTATGGTTTGGGAAAAGACTATCCAAAAAGCATAAAGGGTGTACTGTCCTAATCCTAGGAGCACTCGCAACGCGAGAGAAGGTGAAGATAAAAGACACCTGAATGTACTTTATTCCTATTTCTCCTGAACCAGAATCCATCCCCGAACTGGAACTAGTTCCTTTCGAGTTCGTATATAACCATACGATGGAGTATCCAATAAACTGTGGATCTTCGTAGTGATACGGAGTGTCCTGGAGAAATACAAAGGTGATTTAGGATTGGCGAAGAAATACTTGGTTTGGTCGTGAATATCAGTCGCATTTTACTTTGCCATCCTACTAATCCCTTGCTTTGTCTTAACTTAATACCTTCTGCACACCATCGTTATGCTAATTGGTCTTCTTCATTCCCCACCGTTCGGCACCAGCCTAAGGTTTGGAAGAAGACTATCCAATTTGCGTAATAGGTGTACTATCTCCTAAACTAAGGAGTACTCGCAACCTGAGAGAAGGTGAAAAGAAAAGACAACTGAATAGTCCTATTCGTTTTCTCCAGAACCGGAAACCATCCTCGAAGTCCTTCGAGTTCGTATATAACCATACGATGGTTTTGTCCAATGGAAGTGGACGTTCGTAGTAATACGGGGTGTCCTGGAGAAAAGGGTAAAAGTAGGAGTGGCAATGAGGTCTGCAACTCTGACCATCTAAAAGCCAGTGTTAAGAAAGTTCGGTCAACTTGGTCACTGAGTCATAGTCCAGGGTCGGGTCAATGGTCGCTGCCAAAGAGAGAGAGAAAAGAAACACTCAGCGTGCACTCTAACCTAAATCAAAATGGTTATCACTTTATCTAATCTGGAAACCTCCCACTGTACCTTAAATTCTCCTCCAAACCTGAAAGAAGAATTAGTCGGGGTTACCCGAGGAGTAAACCAACTCATCAGTGGGAATCGGGATCCAACTATCATCGCATGATAACTTGACGGAATCCACTCAAGTCACCACACTCCAGAAGGTATGCGCATATCTGGCAAGTTTCAGTTCTTTTGAAACTCCCGATGTAGGTTTTTACCCCTAGGACCCAAGTGACCTTGACAATGCTAACAAATTAAAAGGTCCTAGTCAAGTTCTACCCGTCATTATCTTGATTGCGTTAAACCCACCCGTACGAGTCCTTGACAATGCCAACAAGACCGTACGACTGTCCTAACCAATCCACTTATCCATGTGACAGAAAAGCATTACATAGCTACCGAACACTATGCCACGGCAATGCACGACAAACGCAACACGAATACTAAGTAATACTAATCTGAAATGACGGAGGGCTACGACTGGTTTTTGGCGAAAAACCTTTAACGTAATGAACTTGATATCGTTAAAGGAACTGGATAACCTTTTAGAAAATATAGTGACGAAAACCTTTACTAAAGAGGTCACTCCCGGTGAAGGGATCTCGGCTCTTTCCCCGTAGAATGAGGTGCAGGATATTCCAACTGAATACCACGATGCAAAGCAAAAGTAATCGGCTATAGTGAAGTTAATGCCCTGACGCAAACTTCTGTCCAAGGGGTCACTCCCGGTGAAGGGATCTCGGCCCTTGCCTCGTCGACTGAGGAGCAGGATATTCCAAATGAATACCACGATGCAAAACAAAAGCGAACGTCCTTGCAATAACAGCTTTTTGAAAAGTGTTCCAACAACATCAGAATAGGTTTGTTTAAACTTGCATTGATCCGAATCAATGCAGTCCCATCAATTGATCACGCCACAAAGAACGAAAATATACTAACGTACGTATATGCCATCTGCATTCGCCACTGGGTCCCGTCATCACCCGTTAGGTTAGCTAACTAACGGCAGAGCGGGGGCTGGACTAGCGCGGATGAAAAACATATACAACATCTACTAATATATATACCAATATATAGTATTTCGCTCAAGGCGTGAATAAAATGCAACATCACAGAAATGTACAGCATCACAGAACAATACAGATATCTGGAAGCCCCGGGTTTCACAGAGCCGCTGCTGAAACCCGACGTTCCCCTGGTCGTGTGGATAGCCTGTGCAATGAAAACCTAGACCCCTACGGGCGCGGCAAGTCACCCGCCAAAACCTGAAGCGAGGCAGCCCCCTTCAGCAACGTGAATGGACCACCCAGCACTTCACGGAATCCGGTAACTCGGGCACCCCTCCTGGGTCAACCTGTACCCCCTACGAGTGCGGCGAATAGCCCGCCAATCCTGGAGTGAAGCCCCCTCCGTCCCAATGCCATGAGATGCGGGCTTGCTGCCCTCCAGAACCCGGCTATCCGTGCACCCCACCGCAGGGCAAACCTAGTACAGAAAGTAAAATATACATACACCGGTACATCGACCGCAACCAGGTCGTGCCCCAAAAGAATAATACAAACAGGCAGTGACGGCAGTCCACATGTCGGACGCTCGTCCCGCAATATCAAATGTACATAATACAACAAAACTGTACTAGCATTGCATCCAGGCTATCCCCCACGACCGATCCGCAACAACACAGCATAAACATAGAACATCAACGTGAAAGTCACGTTCGCAAATCCGTCTAACCGGGCTATAGCAGTTAGACGGGATTTACCGATCAAGTGACATTCACGGTCGCAGATATAATGTAAATACTGTGAAATAATGTGTTTAACAATATCCGATCGATCAAACAATTAACAAGTGGGCCCCCAAGAAAAACTGTAGCACTCACAGAGAAACTGGGCCCAAATTTAATATCCCAAAAGCCCCAAAAACAGCCCATAAGCCCACTGTAGAAATATGACATCATGATCCCTTATGACTGCGGCGGATCCGCGGCCTGAGAAGTGTTAATGGCCGCGGATCCGCGCTTGCACAGAGGGATCATCTTGTCAAATTTTCCCAGTGTTCTTATAATTTCCTGTACATCATTCTGCAATCACCTGAAAATTTTTTCGAGCCCGGAAACAATCGACAGAAAACTGATGTACACAAAACGCGGTTTTTGGAATTTCGGTTGATCGGATAAGTAAAACACATTAGAAAAAGCTAGGCAAGGTTAATGGCGTGGCTCTGATACCATGTTGCGCCACGGCAGCGCCCCGGCCTCGTACTCGAGGCCAAAAAGCGGAATCAAAAATTTTCCTTACTCGGAAACCGGCGCTACCGCGGACAATTAAAACCCAGATCGTTAACCATTAACCTATGCTAGCTAACAAGAGATGGGAAGAGAAGTATACCGAGTGATCCGAGTCCTCCGGTCTTCTCGTCATCGTCCCGATCTCCCGCGGAAAGTCTTGTCTCCGCATCGTCGCCTCCTCGCCGGAAGGGCACCACATCGCCTGCGTCTTTTACGGGCTCCCGCCTCGATACCGAGGCAACTCGGGCATGAAGCCGGCAACTCGACATGCTCAAGATATGCTGTAGAATGTGTAGTAGATCATGCTAGTCTCATTTGGGGTTTGTAGTTGCCATTGAGGATGATGGAGGAAACAAGGATTAGAAAAATGGTGCTTGCATTTTTCTATCATGAAAATGAGATCAAGAAAGAAACTCTCAAGAATGAAGCTCTCTTCTTCTTCTTCTCTCAACCATGGAAAAACTTCTCTCTTTAGAAAAAGGTGGAGGAAAGAATATGAAGCAAGAGGAAGGTGAGTGTAGGAGAAGAGAATGGGTGACCACAACCAAACATCATCATAACAATCTCACATCAACATGAAATCAATCCTAATCACCTTTTACAAGAAATGATGATAGAAAAGAAAGGAATAAAAAGATGCTATCATAATATCTCATCTTACAAATAAACCCTCCACAAAATGTTATTTGCAAACTTGCAAATAACACCCTCCATCGAAAAAGTCCGGCCGGGAAAGAACAAAGGAAAACCGGCCGGGACGGAATGCAAACTGGCAACTCCAGAAAACTGGTCCCATAATAAATTACAGGAAAACCCCGATACTGTGCATACACACCCGCATCTGTATTCCGACCGGATACAAATGCAATGAGACAAAATCTACACTGTACTAAACTAGGACCGGCTTAAGCCAAAGCCGGCTAGTAAAATCCGTTCGATCCTGATCCGTGCAATACCGCACGTATCAGATCAAACCCTGCCATATAACTATACGGCCACTAGTACAAAACTGTCCGATCCTGATCCGTGCAATACCGCACGTATCTGATCGGACCCTGCCATATCTCCATACGGCCTCTACAGCGTTTCGCCCGAAAGCTTGAGTAACTGAAAGTGTGGTGGACTCTAAAGACTCGTCAATACTATGGCTGTGGATTTAACCACTAGCACGTCAGAGGTATTAGCCAATACATGACGGGCCACCAGCTATTGACCAAAAGGGACGTCGATGAGCGAACTCATCCTGATACCCTACTGAGCCTGTCAGTGACAATATCCGTACAGTCCGGTCCGTTCGTCTATGAGCATCGCATGGCGGGCCTAGGGGGTTGGTAAAAGTCAGACCCCCAAAAGCGGTACAAGTCGTGTCGGAGTGTAGCCCAGAACATCCTGAGATACTACTGGAATACCTACCAGTAAATCTCCTGCCTCGGCCGAGAGCTTTGTGTAATGGCTCTCTTAGACACAGCGCGACCTCACCCCCAATACCGGGAGAGACGAACCCCTGCAGATCCGCTCACTGCCTCCATGTGGCTCGGGACTGTATCCAACTAAAACCTGTTTGCACGACTCCTTTGAGCCGTGGTAGGGTAGTAATCAAAGCACAGTGGGAACTCACACGAGACAAATGACGATCTCAGGTCGATGAACTAACCTGTACACATGTCACCTGGGAACTGCTATCTGACGTCTGGTATAATCCCAACTAGCTGGTTCCCGGCGAGTCCTGTCCGGTGTACTCATAACCCAATGAGCACCTGTATACATCTTAGGTTATCCAACTGACGCCAGTGGCCTGTGAGACCGGCCACCGCCTCTCGTCGGGGTCTCGACTGTATACACTAGTCTACTCTGGAGTATCGATGCCCTGTCTCGAAACTCCCACGACTAGGGACCTTTTAAGGATGTGCTTATAGACCACCAGCTCTCACGTATATGATCGCCATCATACTGCTGGTAGTCAAGCAAGAATCCCAGGGGCTCTATCAACGTGTAATAGCGACATGTCAGGTCACCTAAAGCAGTACACGATGATAAAGATAAACCAGATAGCATACTATCATCTCGAGTAAGACTGTCCTACCGGGATAGGTCCTCCCTCAATCATTACAATCACGTGTCTGTGATCCAATAATTGACTCTGAGGGCACTATCTCCAACAGTATCCGCATACGCTACGTGATTGCGACGGACTTTTGATCACATCAAAATTCCGTGGCAACCGATCAAATGAGACTAAAGTGCTATGTTTATAACATTCAAATCAGTTATCTCATAACAATTTGTGGATTCCAAATATTGTATCACATTCCAGATAAATAGAAAATGTTAAACTTTCTGATCGAACAATCAAACACCCAAGTTTTTCCGAAACAGCTCAACATATGAAATAAGTTTAAAAGCATCCACTTCATGCCACAGTACCAACGGTCCAGCCGTAGAAGGATCAAGCCAACGCCTCACATGTGGCACGCCGTACTGCCCCAAATCCTAAGGTTCAAAGGGCAGTTCAAGACGGTCACATAATCGAGTTAAGGTTTGTTGTCTTCTAGAGGGTCCATCGCGTTACTTGCACTACTTAGACGTTCTTAAACTAAGGGAAAAATCCAACACTTGGAAATTTTCCGGCAGGGGAAAAGGTGAGATATTGATATCCGGTCGAACATTTTAACATGTTCTAAAACACCCGGAAAAACAAAATAAAAAAAGTTAAAATAATCCGATCGAATCATCGAGGCCCCAATACTCCCCAGATAACTCAACTCTTGAGTGTAATTTAAAAATTCGCAGAAAACACAGTAAATAAAGTTGGGCATTACTGTGCAGAGCACGTGACAAGAGTCACCTTTATGGCCGCGGAACCGCCGCGCAAGCCAGGTTGGCGCCTCGGTTCCGCGGCTCACTAGACGACTTGAGGGCACGTGCTCCACAGTAACTCCTATAAGCTCCTGCTGTAATTTTTGGATATTTTTAATTTGGAAAAATCCACTGTTTTAAAAATTGTACAGAGAGGGGTGTCGATTAGGATTTCGGGGTTCGATCGGGTTCCTAACTTCGTCTACACTTCGCCTAAAGCTCTAGCTAGGCTCTGATACCACTGTAGGGTTGCTAGGCATGCGCTGTAAGTCCATGCTACCTCTCCCGGTACTTTCGGGCATGCGGAATTTGGTGAAAAACAATTTTTCTAGAGGTGGTAACATGGACTCAAAACCGGATCTTTGTTAAACATCTAACTAACAACCTAACTAGGAGTTGTTAACTACTCGGTTAGGGGGTTATACCTTTCTTTCTTGAACTCCTTCGTCTTCAAGCCTCGATGGTTTTCCGGATCGGCTTCACTCCGTCGTCTCCTTGTGCCGAAGATAGATCCACCTCGAAAGCTTCTACCTTTGGCTTCTTCTTCGATCTTTGAAGAAACTAGTTCACTTGGTTTGCTAAACCTTGTGAACTAGAGTGAGTAGAGAAGAGTGTGTTGGGATTTTCTCTATGGTTCTTGGTTCTCAACACATAAGATAAGTGAACCATAGACTTAAAGAGAGGGAGAGCAAGAGGAAGGAGATGAGAGCTCAAGAACACAAGAGAGAGAATGAGAATGATAGAATGAGAAAGACTTTTCTCTCTTGGCTCTCATAATCCAAAGCCATCATCACAATAATAGTAATCAAGTATTGTGTAAATGGTTTAAGCTACAATAGCCATATCATTTCATGCACTCATTTCTCACAAGAGAAACAAGCAAGTAAAAAGTCTTTGCCATGAAATGATAGCCATTGTCATCATGATGGTCAACTAGTCAAACCTAGTCAACCGGTCAACAAAGTCAACAAAGTCAACCCCTCAACAACCATGTCACCATAATACTTAATTAATATTATTGTTAATCATATATCATATTCTCATTAGAGTTGAGCAAAAAGTCAATAGTCAACAGTCAACGGTCAACAACTCTAATGAGAATCTTCTGCCTCTGTCTCTCCGTCAACTGTGCATACACACCCGTATCCGCGTTCCGAGAAACACGAATACAAACTGGATAAATCCAATCCCAAAACGTACACTAGGATCTGGCTTAAACCAAAGCCCGCTAGTGTTAACTATCCGGACACTGTACGTGCACAAGTGCACGGATGTGACCGAACCCTGTCGCAAAACCATGCGACCTGTCGCAAAACCATGCGACCTCTACTCTTTTGCCTAAAGGCGAATAGCTTTCTGTGTGGGACTCTAAAGACTCGACACTACGCTGGCAGTGGGTTTAACCAAAGACCGCAAGCGGCACTAGCTGTGCGTAACGGTCCCCAGGTAGATGCCGACAAGAAGACTGACGAGGTGAAACCCATCTGAACTCCTACTGAGCCTGAATGTGACAATCTCCGTACAGTCCGGTCTGTTCGTCTGATACATCGCATGGCGGGCCTAGGGGCAGTAAACGACAGTCCCCTAATAGCGGTACAAGTCGTGTCGGAGTGAAGCCCAAAACACCCTGAGATAATACTGGAAGCCTACCAGTATATCTCGATTGCCCTGGCCAGGGAATACTCGTGTAATGGCTCTCCTAGACACAGCGCGATGTCAACCCCCAATACCGAGAGAGACGAATCCTGTCTAACCGTCACTGCCTCCAAATGCTTCGGGACTGCACCCAACTACTACCTGTTTGCACGACTCCTTTGAGCCGTGGTAGGGTAGTAATCAAAGTATAGTGGTAACACACTCGAGGCGAAGTGACAGTGTCAAGTCAGCGGACTAAGCTGTACTCATGTCACCTGGGAACTGATAACTAACGATAGGTATAATACCAACCGGTCAGTTCCCGACGAGTCCTGTCCAGTGTACTCGTAACCTAACGAGCACCCGTATACTATCTCCAGTACGACGTACTAATGGCTGTGGGACAGACCATCTCCCACACTGGGATGAGAAGCGCATACGCTAATCTACTCCGGAGTATCGATGCCCTGTCTCAATAGTCCTGCGAATAGGGACCTGTATAGATTACCCAGCCCCCACTAGTGTGACTGCCATCACAACGATGGTAATCAAGCAAAGATCCTAAGGGCTCCACTAATGTGTATAGGTGATATACTAAAATAAACACATGTACACATTGAAGTAGAAACAAACAAAGTAACATACTACTATATTGAGCAAGATTGTTTATACAAGGTGAATATCCCAAGCTTCCATTAAGTAATATACAAACTAGTATGATAAAGTAATGGCCTCTAGGGCATATACACTAACAATCTCCCACTTGCACTAAGGCCATGTACTGGCGTATCGAAGACCTATCATCTCGATCAGCCGCTCGAACTGAGTCTGGGGCAAGGTCTTGGTGAATGGATCTGCAGTGTTACCTTCTGAAGCGACCCTCCGAACCTCGATCTCCTGGCGATCCACGATCTCCCTGATCAGGTGATACCACCTCAAGATGTGTCTGGATCTCTGATGGGACCTGGGTTCCTTCGCTAAAGCTATAGCCCCGTTGTTGTCGCAATACAGAGGTATTGGATCAACAATGGATGGAACCACCTGAAGTTCTTTCAAGAACTTCCTCATCCAGACAGCCACTTTTGCGGCATCAGATGCAGCGATGTATTCCGCTTCCATCGTCGAGTCTGCAACGGTTTCCTGTTTGGAACTTTTCCAACACACCGCCCCTCCATTGAGGGTAAAGACAAAACCCGACATGGACTTGGAATCATCCTTATCACTCTGGAAGCTGGAGTCAGCAAAGGCCTCGATCTGGAGGTCTTTTCTGCCATACACCAAGAACATCTCCTTAGTCCTTCTCAGGTACTTGAGAATGTTCTTTACCGCTATCCAATGTTTCTCCCCAGGGTTTGACTGATACCGGCTTACCACACTCAGTGCATAAGCTACATCCGGTCTGGTACATAACATCGCATACATTATAGAGCCTACCGCAGAAGCGTAGGGTATAATAGACATGCGATCCCTCTCCAAATCAGTCTTGGGAGACATCTCTTTAGAGAGGGTGATCCCGTGACAAGCCGGGAAGTTACCGCGCTTGGAATCTTCCATACTAAATCTTTTCAGTACGGTGTCGATGTACCTGGACTGTGAAAGTCCTAACATCCTCTTGGATCTATGATGATGGATCCGGATCCCCAGGATGTATGAGGCATCACCCAGGTCTTTCATGGAGAACCTGTGTGACAAGAATCCTTTGACAGATTGTAGCATAGGAATGTCATTTCCTATTAAGAGAATGTCATCCACGTATAAAACGAGGAATACTACAGTTCTCGCTACAAATCTACTATAGATGCATGGTTCATCTGGATTTTTGATAAAGCCAAATTCCTTGACCGTCTCATCAAAACAGATGTTCCAACTCCGCGATGCCTGCTTTAGTCCGTAAATGGACTTAAGCAACTTGCACACCTTTCCGCTGCTCCCACTCTGAATGAAACCCTCTGGCTGGTCCATATAGACACACTCCTCTAAATTTCCATTTAGAAAAGCGGTCTTTACGTCCATCTGCCAAATCTCATAATCGTGGAAGGCAGCAATGAAAAGAAGGATCCGAATGGATTTCAGCATAGCTACTGGAGAAAAAGTCTCGTCATAGTCCAAACCAGGTCTTTGACGAAAACCCTTTGCAACCAGTCTAGCTTTATAGGTCTCAACCTATCCATCTACACCAATCTTCCTTTTGAAGATCCACTTGCATCCTACGGGTTTTACCCTGTCTGGAGCAATGTCCAACGTCCATACCTTGTTAGTGTACATGGACTCCATTTCGGTCCGCATTGCATCCAGCCATTTTACCGAGTCGACGCTCTGAACGGTTTGCTGGAAGCTAGTAGGCTCATCATAATCTATGATGCAATCCTCTCTATCCCCGTCTATGAGAAAACCGTAGTATCTCTCGGGCGGATGAGACTGCGTACTACTCCTGCGGAGCGGCGTAGGAATGTCCTGTTCTTTTGAACCCTCTGGTTCCACTAAGCTTTCAGTAATAGTCTGTGGTTCTGGAATTTCTTCCAGTTCTATTTCGCTCCCACTTGTTTCTTTTTCTAAGAACTGGTGTTCTATAAAATGGGCATTACGAGAAACAATGATCTTTTGTTCCTCTGCGTAATAGAAGAGATACCCCCTGGAGTTCTTTGGGTATCCCACAAACTTGCACAGTACTGAGCGTGCCTCGAGCTTGTCCGCATGCTGCTTTTTGACAAAAGCCGGACATCCCCAGATCTTCAGATATTGAAGATAGGGTTTCTTCCCACTCCATAACTCATATGGTGTGGTAGGCACAGTCTTAGTCGGAACTCGGTACAAAAGGTATGCAGCTGATTCTAGCGCATACCCCCAGAATGATCGCGGTAACTCAGTGTTACTCATCATGGACCGTACCATATCCAATAGGTTTCGGTTCCGTCTCTCCGATACACCGTTATGTTGCGGAGTGTATGGAGGAGTAAGCTGAGAGAGAATTTCGTTCTCTTTTAAATAGTCCAGGACTCGGCACTCAAGTATTCACCACCTCGATCCGATCTTAGAATCTTGATACTTTTGCCGGTTTGTTTTTCTACTTCATTCTTATATTCCTGGAATTTTCCAAAGGCTTCGGACTTATATTTCATTAAGAAGACATAACCGTACCTTGAAAAGTCATCCGTAAAAGTAATGAAGTAAGAATAACCGCTTCGCGCATGTGTAGACATTGGACCGCACACGTCGCTGTGTACGAGTCCCAAGAGCTCGCTCGCTCTTACTCCGTGTCCAGTGAACGGAGTCTTTGTCATCTTTCCTTTGAGACAGGATTGACAAGTGGCATACGATTGATATTCGAACGGATTCAAATATCCTTCTGTATGTAACTTCGTCAACCTTCTCTCATTGATGTGACTTAGTCTACAATGCCATAAGAAAGTCTGATTTATTTCCGGAGACTTTCTTTTGTGTGTATTCTGGACATTAAAAATCTGTGGTTGGTTTAATACGTATATACCATTGCTCAATGTACCTGACCCAATCAAAACTTGATTAAGGTGAATGTTTACAACATTGCTTACAAACGCAAATTCATAACCTTTTTTAGAAACCAAAGATACAGAAATGATATTACAAGTTGCGTTGGGTACAAAAAAGCAATTACGCAAAACCAAAACATGTCCATCTGACATTCCCAGGTGATAGTCCCCCATGGCCTTAGTATCCATGCTAGCACTGTTTGCAACTTTGAGGGTCATGTCACCTGCCTTCAAAACCCTACGGTTTCTCAACGCCTGCAAAGAATTACAGATATGAGATCCTGATCCGGTATCCAATACCCAGGAAGTAGAGTTTATTGAAAGTCAGTTTTCAATAACATACACACCTGAAGCTGAAGCCGCAACCTGCTTCAATTCCTATGTCCTGGCTTTCCAAGCCCTGCAATCATTCTTCCAGTGTCCTTTCTTATGATAATAAAAGCATTCTTCTTTATCTACAAGCTGCTCCGCTTTCTTTGTTGCTTTTGCTTTTCCCTTCATATCCACTTTACCAACACCGCCCCTTGGTTTGGCGGGGGCTTTCTTCTTCTTTCCCTTGGCTTTCACCTTGGACCTAGAAGAGAAAGATCCTCCTACAAACAAAGTGGATGTTTCCCTACCTTTCTGTAGGGTGCCCTCTGCACTCCTCAGCATGTTGAGGAGTTCTGAAAGTTCAACTTCTTTTTCTTGTAAGTTGAAGTTCAGGATAAACTGGGCGTAAGTGGAAGGAAGGGACTGGAGAATCAAGTCCGTATAGAGCTTGTTCTCTAACGTGGTCTCAAGTTCCGCGAGCTCCTCAATGAAGCCAATCATCTTAAGCACGTGTTGCGCTACCGATGATCCGATGGCCAACCTTGCCGAAAATAACTTCTTCGACACTTCGTATCTTGCGATACGAGATTGCTCTCCATACAGTTCTTTTGTATGGAGAAATATGGATTCGAGGTCCATATTCTCGTGACTCCTCTGATTTTCGTTGTCCATAGAGGCAAGTACGAGGCACTTGGCCTTCGCGCTATCAATCTCCCAAGTCTTATGGATTTCCTTATCCGCGTCGCTGGGGGTGGGACCTGGGACAGGGGAAGCTTTGGTGGTAAGAAGATACCCCAGTTTGTCGTAAGTGATTGTCATTTTGACATTCCTGAGCCAATCTTTATAGTTTGGCCCTGTCAGTATGTTTTTATCTAGAAGTAACTTAAGTCCAGTCATGTCGATTGATCGCTGCAATTAGGAGAGAGAAGAAGAAACACCCAGCATGATGCTCTTGCAAGTTTAGTTTGTCTAAACAGGATGGCTCCCACTGTTTCTCGAATCCCTCCTCAAACCAGAAAGGAAGAATTAGTCAGGATCAATCTCACCGTACAATTCTTGCTTAACCGTTCGGCCAGGCTGGTGTCGGTACTTCGAGGGAGGTTTTCCAACGCTTTCGCGAAGTTCCTTAATTTAAGAACCTCTTTTCCCTGGGGCGTAGCCCCGCTAACACCTTTCTAGACACCTACTAGGTTTATAGCATTGATCGTTAAGTGAGAAATTTCCCGAGGAGTAGCATATACTCACAGTAGGATCGGGATCCAAATATCATCGCGTGACGAAACTGAAGGAATCCTACCAGAATCATCACACTCCAAATGGTATGCAATGCTAGCAAGTTTCAGTACTTATGAAACTCCCGATGTGGATTTTTGCCCCATGCTCTTATGACCTTGGCGTGAGGTCAAAATGTCATAAGCCACATGTCAAGTTCTTCCCATCATTATCCAGGTTAATTTGAACCCACCCGTACATACCCTTGACGTAGGCCAAAATGGCAGTACGACTGTCTCAAACCAACGCATTTTATCTATGCAACAGATAAATATCCGGCAGCTACCAATCACTATGCCTTGGCGTGAGGTCAAAATACATAGCTTGAATACTACCGAATATTTAACTGAAATAATGGAGGGCTACGGATGGTTTTGGCAAAACCGTGAACGTAGTGAACTTGATATGATTGATGGAACGAGATAGCTTTTAAAAGGAGTGGCTCAAGCTCCGCATTTAAAAGTTAGTTTTGAAAAGAACCGAGTGGTTTTTCGAAAGTGTTCCAACGACTTTTACTTGGTTTATTTTCTTGCATTAGTTCTCTTAATGCGTGATATTCTTGCATTAGTTCTTTTAATGCGTCCCATCATTTAATCCTACCATTGCAGAAAACAACCAAAATATGACGTACGCTTATGCCATTCGCATTCGCCACGGGGTCCCGTCATTACCCGTTAGGTTACTTAACTAACGACAGAGCGGGGGCTGGGCTAGCGTGGCTGTAAAACATAAGCAACGCCTAAATAATATCATATATAGATATACATTGCAATGATAGCCATTTCAGATCACAGATGAACACATTGGATATACTAGGAACCCGCAATTCGTATGAGCCTGTAACGAAAAGCAGATTACATGGTCGCGGTGAATAGCCAAAACCCCACCCAAGACCCCTACAGGTGCGGCAAACTACCCGCCAAGTACCCGAAGCGAAGCAACCTCCCTCATCCCCGTGAGTAGGCCACTCGGCACTTCGGCATACCCGGTAGTTTGTGCACCCCCTCCATGGGTCTATCCTAGGAGCAAAAACAGTAAAAAGAAATTATACAATGACGGCTACAACCCCGACCCGGTTGTGCGTCCATACAAATAATTATTACATCAATTTACAAATTTACATGAATTGAAAGAAAAGAAAACTCTCGTCTCACAACCCCCGGCTATTCACCCGCGACAATCGAATGAATTCATATACACATTCCAATAACATTACAGATCACAGATTTGTATAACCCCCACTAATCGACATATAGCGATTAGCAGACGTTCAATACAAATATCACATCACAGAAAAACCCGTCAGCTTAAGTCTTTAGAAGTTCGATCAAAGATACGGATTTTTAGGCCCCAAACACAAAATTTTCGTTCTGGAAAATCGGGGCTAAAAAGACATATTCCGAAAATCTCAAAATACCCCACCGAACAAACTGCAACCAAAACTTCCCATTGCCGAGTCAACTCGGCCGCGGAACCGCGGCGGGAGCACGCTCCCGCCGCGTTTCCGCGGCGCTTTGATCGGTTCAGTGGACGAAATTTTGGCAGTTTGTTATAAAAACCCTGAGCTGAATTTTAAAATATGATTTATCATTTTTGGAACAGAGGAAAAATTCGACAGCAAGCATGATATCGGGGTTCATTTCGGGACTTTTTCTTTGATCGATCTTCTAGCTACTTTGCTAACATGTTAGATAGAGTTTAACCTAGCTCTGATACCACTGTAAGTCCATGCTACCTCTCCCGGTACTTTCGGGCATGCGGAATTTGGTGAAAAACAATTTTTCTAGAGGTAGTAACATGGACTCAAAACCGGATCTTTGTTAAACATCTAACTAACAACCTAACTAGGAGTTGTTAACTACTCGGTTAGGGGGTTATACCTTTCTTTCTTGAACTCCTTCGTCTTCAAGCCTCGATGGTTGTCCGGATCGGCTTCACTCCGTCGTCTCCTTGCGCCGAAGATAGATCCACCTCGAAAGCTTCTACCTTTGGCTTCTTCTTCGATCTTTGAAGAAACTAGTTCACTTGGTTTGCTAAACCTTGTGAACTAGAATGAGTAGAGAAGAGTGTGTTGGGATATTCTCTATGGTTCTTGGTTCTCAACACATGAGACAAGTGAACCATAGACTTAAAGAGAGGGAGAGCAAGAGAAAGGAGATGAGAGCTCAAGAACACAAGAGAGAGAATGAGAATGATAGAATGAGAAAGACTTTTCTCTCTTGGCTCTCATAATCCAAAGCCATCATCACAATAATAGTAATCAAGTATTGTGTAAATGGTTTAAGCTACAATAGCCATATCATTTCATGCACTCATTTCTCACAAGAGAAACAAGCAAGTAAAAAGTCTTTGCCATGAAATGATAGCCATTGTCATCATGATGGTCAACTAGTCAAACCTAGTCAACCGGTCAACAAAGTCAACAAAGTCAACCCCTCAACAACCATGTCACCATAATACTTAATTAATATTATTGTTAATCATATATCATATTCTCATTAGGGTTGAGCAAAAAGTCAATAGTCAACAGTCAACGGTCAACAACTCTAATGAGAATCATCTACCTCCGTCTCTCCGTCAACTGTGCATACACACCCGTATCCGCGTTCCGAGGAACACGAATACAAACTGGATAAATCCAATCCCAAAACGTACAGTAGGATATGGCTTAAACCAAAGCCCGCTGGTGTTAACTGTCCGGACACTGTACGTGCACAAGTGCACGGATGTGACCGAACCCTGTCGCAAAACCATGCGACCTCTACTCTTTTGCCTAAAGGCGAATAGCTTTCTGTGTGGGACTCTAAAGACTCGACACTACGCTGGCAGTGGGTTTAACCACAGACCGCAAGCGGCACTAGCTGTGCGTAACGGTCCCCAGGTAGATGCCGACAAGAAGACTGACGAGGTGAAACCCATCTGAACTCCTACTGAGCCTGAATGTGACAATCTCCGTACAGTCCGGTCTGTTCGTCTGATACATCACATGGCGGGCCTAGGGGGCGGTAAACGTCAGTCCCCTAATAGCGGTTCGGTACAAGTCGTGTCGGAGTGAAGCCCAAAACACCCTGAGATAACACTGGAAGCCTACCAATATATCTCGATTGCCCTGGCCAGGGACTACTCGTGTAATGGCTCTTCTAGACACAGCGCGATGTCAACCCCCAATACCGGGAGAGACGAATCCTGTCTAACCGTCACTGCCTCCAAATGCTTCGGGACTGCACCCAACTACTACCTGTTTGCATGACTCCTTTGAGCCATGGTAGGGTAGTAATCAAAGTATAGTGGGAACACACTCGAGGCGAAGTGACAGTGTCAAGTCAGCGGACTAAGCTGTACTCATGTCACCTGGGAACTGATAACTGACGATAGGTATAATACCAACCGGTCAGTTCCCGACGAGTCCTGTCCAGTGTACTCGTAACCTAACGAGCACCCGTATACTATCTCCAGTACGACATACTAATGGCTGTGGGACAGACCATCTCCCACACTGGGATAAGAAGCGCATACGCTAGTCTACTCCGGAGTATCGATGCCCTGTCTCGATAGTCCTGCGACTAGGGACCTATATAAGGATGTGCTTATAGATTACCCAGCCTCCACTAGTGTGACTGCCATCACAACGCTGGTAATCAAGCAAAGATCCTAAGGGCTCCACTAATGTGTATAGGTGATACACTAAAATAAACACATGTACACATTGAAGTAGAAACAAACCAAGTAGCATACTACTATATTGAGCAAGATTGTTTATACAAGGTGAATATCCCAAGCTTCCATTAAGTAATATACAAACTAGTATGATACAGTAATGGCCTCTAGGACATATACACTAACACAAAGGTCTACGAGGCAACAACCATGCCCGATTAAAATTTTAACCGTGCCGAACAACTCTAATACGGATCTTTAAACTAGGTTTTAGGCGAAAACGAGCATGTTAACAACTTTAACACTAAGTGAAAGGGATTACAACCTTTGTAAATCCGGTCCTTCACTTCATTAGCTTCGTGTAGACGTCCCCATCGCTGTGATCGTGAACTCCGGACTCTAGGGAAGCTTCATGAGAAGAACGAACGTGCTTGCTACGATGACTTCGAGGCCGAAGATGATCTACGTCGAGGAGACACTAACTTAAGCTATTCCTTCACTAGGTCATGAACTTTATGAAGAGAACACACTCTACTACATGGCAAGTGGTAGAGGATGAAGAAGTAGGAAGTGGGCTCACTTTAGAATTGATTTTCTCACTCTTTTTCTCATGGCACCATTGGAGCTAGCAAGCTTTTGGATGGAGCTTGATGAAGAAGAAGAAGAAGAATAAAAAGAATTATCCATCCAAAAGAAAACTTATCCAATAAATAATGTAACCATGGGTGAGTTAAGCTATCATGCTTAACTCATGTAGAGAATTAACCAAGGCATTAGGTTAAGGGTTGAGTTAAAGAATATCAAAAGAAATGACAAAAGAGTGGACTTTGTCAAAGCTTCTCCAAGTTTCTTCAAGCTTGATTACTTTGACTAAGTTAAACCCTTTTGTTAAATCTGAAGATAAATCAATAACCCTAATCTTTACCCTAATATTGGTGTGAGTCTCATACACCCAACTTTGATGTATCATCAAGCATGATATAAACATGTACACTTGCATATATCACATATAAACAATGTGCACAAACTAGTGAGAAAATAAATCATAAGTGAGCTAATACTAGTTAATGCAATATAATATATCAAATATATAATTATGCATTAAATTATTAAATCAACTCTTGATTTAATAATCCGGCTATAACCGACTAATATCAAAAGTAACAACTTATCGAATCAACACTTGATTCGATAACCCGGCTATATCGCATACAACCGATCTATGTCACGAATCGCGAGAATAGAATACAGTATCTCATATCGTATTAATCTCGGTCCTGCACATATCACATATGTGCTCCTACTGCGTTTCGCTTGAGCCAGGAAACCCCTGTGTAGGACTCTAAAGACTCGTCAATACGCCGGCAGTAGGTGATGATCATATCAAACACCCACAAGCCACAAGCGGTGTGCTAAACGTAACGGCCACCCGGGTATTGAGCGATCAGAAGATCAACAAGTAAGCCCGCTAGTTCTCCTGCGAATCCAATCAGTAACACTCCTGTACAGTCCGGTCTCATTGTCTGATATGTCGCATATCTTGCCTAGGGGTGGTAAACGTCAGACCCCAGTAGCTCGATAAGTCGTGTCGATATAAGGTCTATAACAGTTCGAGAAACTACTGGTAACACTTACCAGTAAATCTCAGCAACCCTGGCCAGGGATTTCCGGTTATAGCCAATCAAACACAGCACAACATCAACTCCCTATACCGGGAGAGACGAATCCCCTCCTATCGCTCATTGCCTCCATGTGATTCGGGACTGTACCCAAAAACCACCGTTTTGCATGCCCTCTTGGACGTGGTAAGGTGGAAATCAAAGTACAGTGGGAATCACACAAGACTCTGTGACGATCTTGGGTCAACAGACTAACTTGTACCAGTGTCACCAGAGAACTGCCATCTGACGTAAGGTATAATACCATCTGGGAGTTCTCGGCGAGTCCGTCCAGTGTACCCAGTCTCCACTAAGCACCCGTACACCATCCTTGATGTCAAACACCGATGGATATGGGATCATCCATCGCCCATCATATGGGTCAAGATACGTATACTGTTAGTTATATGTATGCCTTAGACGCGATTACAGTACATACGATATATATTGTAGTGGATGCTTGGACATATATAGGGAGGACTTTCTTGCTCGACATGATAGTATGCTATCTGGTTACACTTTACCTTAAACGTGTATACTGATTGTCTCTCTGTTACATGTTGGTAAAGCCCTTAGGATGTGTACTTGACTACCTGGACTATGATGCGGATCATATTAGTGGGGACATGGTAGTTCATAAGTACATCCTTCAAGGTCCCTAGTCGTGGGTGTATCGAGACAGGGCATCGATGCACCAGAGTAGACTAGCGTATACGCATCTTATCCCATATGATGGGAGATGGATGATCCCATATCCATCGGTGTTTGACATCAAGGATGGTGTACGGGTGCTCAGTGGAGACTGGGTATACTGGACGGACTCGCCGAGAACTCCCAGATGGTATTATACCTTACGTCTGATGGCAATTCTCTGGTGACACTGGTACAGGTTAGTCTGTTGACCCGAGATCGTCATAGAGTCTTGTGTGATTTCCACTGTGCTTTGATTTTCACCTTACCACGTCCAAGAGGGCGTGCAAAACGGTGGTTTTTGGGTACAGTCTCGAATCACATGGAGGCAATGAGCGATAGGAAGGGATCCGTCTCTCCCGGTATAGGGAGTTGATGTTGCGCTGTGTTCGATTGGCTATAACCGGAAATCCCTGGCCAGGGTTGCTGAGATTTACTGGTAAGTGTTATCGGTAGTATCTCGAACTGTTATAGACCACGTATCGACACGACTTATCAAGCTACTGGGGTCTGACGTTTACCATCCCTAGACGAGATATGCGACATACCTGACGAACAGACCGGACTGTGCGGTAAGTGTTACTGGTTGGATTCACAGGAGTGTGAGCGGGCTTGCTCGTTGATCTTCTGATCGCTCAATACCCGGGTGGCCGTTACGTTTAGCAGACCGCTTGCGGCTTGTGGGTGTTTGATATGATCATCACCTACTGCCGGCGTATTGAAGAGTCTTTAGAGTCCTACACAGAGGTTTCCTGGCTCAAGCGAAACGAAATAGGAGCGTATATGAGATATGTGCGGGACCGAGAATAATACCAGTATGTGATACTAAATTCTATTCTCGCGATTTGTATCATCGGACGGTTATATGTGATATAGCAGGGTTACCGAATCAAGTGTTGATTCGATACATTGATACACTTGATACTAGTCGGTTATATGCGACATGACCGGATCATTAAATCAAGTGTTGATTTAATGATTTAATGTATAATTATATATTTGATATGTTACTTTACATTAACTAGTATTTGTTCACTTAAGATTGATTTTCTCACTTGATGTGCACAAGTTGTATATGTGATATATGTTTGTGCACTAGTCTGTATCATGTTTGATAATACATGCAAACTTGGGTGTGTGTATGGATTATACCATGTTTAGGTTAAAGGTTTAGTTTTTTATTTAATTTATTTAATTTATGTAAAATAAAAAGGTGGCTTACTTTGTCTTTGCTTGAAGCTTCATGAAGCTTTCAAGCATCTTTGACAAAGTCCACCATTTTGTTTTACATAAGATTTTCCTTAACCTAACCTTTAACTTAAAATTGAGTTTAGTCTCTACAAAGGTTAATCTCACCCATGGTTGCAATATGATAACTTCACTTGATTATTCTTTTCATATAATTCTTTTTCCTTCTTCTTCATCATCTTCTTCAAGTGAAGAAGAAAGCTTTTTTGAAAATTTCTAAGTGATGAAATCAAGTGAGAAATCCAAATCCAAAGTGAACCCACTTTCTATTTCTTCATCCTCTACCACTTGCCATGTAGTAGAGTGTGTTATCTTCACAAGTTTCATGACCAAGTGAAGATGGAGCTTGAGTTAGAGTTGCCTCGACGTAGATCATTTTCGGCATCGAAGTCAACGACCTAGCCCACTCATTTCTCCGACGAAACCATCGCTAGAGTCCGGGATCCCGATGATCGCAGCGAAGAGACGTCATCACGGAGCCAAAGAAGTGGAGGACCGGATCTACAAAGGTTGTATTTCCATTCACTTAGTAGAAAAGTAGTTTGCTTGCATGTTCTTTCGCCTTACCTCTAGTAATCGATCTAGTTTAGGGTTTCTCGGCATCGGAAAATTTGAATTTGGCATGGTTGATGCCTTGTGGAACCTCTTGAGTGTGCCTAGGAACCATTCATATATGCTAGTCTACTCTGGTGCATCGATACCCTGTCTCGATACACCCACGACTAGGGACCTTGAAGGATGTACTTATGGACTACCATGTCCCCACTAGTATGATCTGCATCATAGTCCAGGTAGTCAAGTACACATCCTAAGGGCTTTACCAACATGTAACAGAGAGACAATCAGTATACACGTTAAGGTAAAGTGTAACCAGATAGCATACTATCATGTCGAGCAAGAAAGTCCTCCCTATATATGTCCAAGCATCACTACAATATACATCGAATGTACAGTAATGGCCTCTAGGGCATACATATAACTAACAGGTCATTGATTGACTTGTTTTCGAGACGGAGCATTGTTCCGGCAGGGAGGTCATTGGTTGACTTGTTTCCGAGACGGACCGCTGTTCCGGCGGGGAGGTCATTGGCTGACTTATTTCTGAGACGGAGCGTTGTTCCGGCAGGGAGGCCATTGGCTGACTTGTTTCCGAGACGGAGCGTTGTTCTAGATTGGCTGACTTATTTCCGAGACGGAGCGTTGTTCCGGCGGGGAGGTCATTGGCTGATTTATTTCCGAGACGGAGCGTTGTTCCTGTGGGGAGGTCATTGGTTGACTTATTTCTGAGACGGAGCGTTGTCCCGGTGGGGAGGCCATTGGTTGACTTGTTTTCGAGATGGAGCGCTGTTCCGGCGGGGAGGTCATTGGTTGACTTGTTTCCGAGACGGAGCGCTGTTCCGGCGGGGAGGTCATTGTGTGACTTGTTTCCGAGACGGAGCACTGTTCCGGCGGGGAGGTCATTGGCTGACTTGTTTCCGAGACGGAGCGCTGTTCCGGCGGGGAGGTCATTGGCTGACTTGTTTCCGAGATGGAGCGTTGTTCCGGCTGGGAGGTCATTGGTTGAATTGTTTTCGAGACGGATCGTTGTTCCGGCGGGGAAGTCATTGGTTGACTTGTTTCCGCTTTCTGCGGTGCTCTATCATTTCAGCTTTTTATATCGCGAAAGTCGCGATTACCCAATCATTTCGGCTATTTTCGCGGTGCCCAATCATTTCGGCTATTTTTCTTTTTACTGCTGCATTTTATTGCGAGTTGCCCAATCAATATGGCTATTTTTATTTTTTTATTTTTTTTATTTTTGGCTCACTGATTTTGTTGCGAATATGGACCTGAGATCTGATACCAATCTTAGCATCAGTATCGCTGCAACCGGAATATTGCCAGGAAAGAATCATCACTTGCCGTGAAAGGACTTGGAATTTGGTAACGATTTAGACATCAGCATCGCTACAACTGGGATATTTTAAGGAGCGAATCATCATTTGCCTTTGTCGATTCGAACAAAGGTGGCTTAGCAGACAGGGTTAGGATTCTGTCGACTAAGGCTTTTGACTTCATGAGCCGCAAGGGTCTCATAAAGGTGTTTCTCCCTATGAGTCGTGAGGATATCGTAGGTGCGTTTCTCCTTAGAAATTGTGAGGATTCTTAAGTGAGTTTTCTCTTGAGAGCCGTAAAGATCTCACAGGAGTATTTTCTCCCTACAAGTCGAGAGGACCTGCAAGTGTTGTTCACCAAATAGGGGAATTTTACACCATTGGTGGAACTGGGTGAGGGAACGCTTATTTATGCCCGTGGATTATATACAAGGGTTAATATTGACCGTCTGTAGGGCAGTTTGGGGGATATGATGGCTAAAGAACAGGTTCAGATCCCTGTATCTTAAGAATTTTGAATCCTGTGAGCCGTGAAGGTCTCATATGGGGAAAATTCTCCTTACAAGTCATGAGGATCTCGTAAGTGTAATTACTCCTTAGGGATCTGAGGATTCCTAAGTGTTTTGCTCCCTTGTGAGTCGTAAGGATCTCACGCGAGTATTTTCTCCTTACAAGGTCGAGAGGACACTGCAAGTGCACAGGAAACTTTTTTTACGAGTCTGGGCCGTTTCGGGTTTTCACAAACTCGCTGGTAGCTCTGCTGTTTTTACTCACGGAGCCCTTTCAGATTTTCATCCGTGCCCATTTTGCTTATGGACGTACCATTTTTTTTGCCGTGTTAGCCTAAGATATTGCAGTTCATAGTAGTTTAAGGACGTTACGGTCCGTAGCTAGTTTCAGGACATTTTGGTCCGTCATTAGTTTAGGGACGTTTCGGTCCGTTATTAGTTTAGGGACGTTTCGGTCCGTAGTTAGTTTCAGGACATTGCGATCCATTGGTAGTTTAGGGATGTTTTGGTCCGCAGCTAGTTTAAGGACATTACAGTCCATAGTTAGTTTAGGGACGTTTCGGTCCGTTGTTAGTTTTCTGGGATGAAGTTTTGCCGGATATCACTTACAGAGAATGGTACTTAGGAAGATAGCGGGCAGACACAAGCATCGTCATCTATCATTAACCTGGGCCATGACTCGTCAGGAGTAGTATTTCTTAAGGAATCGTCTATTTATTTGCCGGAAGGGTCTTTCGCCTTGCATATCCATGAGCAAGTAAGCCCCACCTTGGTAGACTTTGTCTATGATATACGGGCCCTCGTAGTCTGGCTCGAATTTCCCCCGTTTGGTACGATTAGGGATCATAGGTCTTTTGAAAAGTAGCACGAGTTCGCCTTGGCGGAATGTTCTCGGCCTAGTCAATCTTTCATATGAGCGCGTCATCCTTGCTTTGTAAGCTTCTAGGTTTTGTTGCACCATGAGACGAGTTTCATCGAGGGCATCGAGCTCCTCAAGCCGAAGATAAGCATTATCTTCATTTGTTAATTCGTAATGAACCGCCACTCGTAGAGAGGGTAGCTCTATCTCCAAGAGGAGTACTGCTTCTGCACTGAATACCAATGCATACGGCGTTGTATTCGTAGCCGTTTTGAACGTGGTTCAATACACCCAGAGAGCTTCATGGAGTCTCTCATGCCAGTCCTTTTTATTTTTGGACACTGTCTTCTTTATGATCTTTGTCAAGGTTTTGTTGAAAGCCTCAGCCAGACCGTTAGCTCGGGGATTATAGATCGAAGAGTATCTCCAGTCTATGTTATGCTGCTGTACGAAGTGGCTGATTCTATGACTTCTGTAGGCCGTCCAATTATCGGAGATAATCTGTCGTGGAGTACCGAACCGATAGATGACGTGTGTCTTGAAGAAATGGAGAATATTCTCCATCTTCACTTCGCATAGAGGTACTGCTTCTACCCACTTAGAGAAATAATCAGTTGTCGTCAATATGAACCGATGTCCTTTGGATGACATTGGTTCGATGGGCCCAATTATATCGGTTCCCCACATTTCAAATGGCCAGCTATCCACTGTTGGGTGTAGCGGGTTTGGATGCTGGTGGATGTAGTCTCCATGAATTTGGTACGAGTGGCACTGCTTCGTGTATTCGAGGCAGTCCTGAATCATCATGGGCTAATGGTAGCCCATTCTTTTGATCTTCAGCTTCATCTTTGGCCCGGCTTGATGAGAACCGTAGAGCCCGTCATGAGTTTCTTGGACGACTCTCCTTGCTTCTTCCAGTCCCAGGCATCTCAGCCATAGAGAGTCGAACGATCTCTTATATAGAGTATCATTGACGAAGGCGAAAGCCAGAGCTCGTTTCATGAGCTGATATCTTGAGGATGCATTTTCCGGTGTTTGACGAGATTTGAAGTAGTATATAAAGACTTCTCTCCAATCCTTAGCCTTTTCTTGGTCCTCTATTTATAGGGCTGTTTGCTTGGTCGCTTCCTTTTCTTCAGTCGACTCCAGAGATATTTCTGCTGGTGCAAGAACTCGACGGCTTTGTACAATGATCCTTAAGTTATCGAGGTTTTCGTCAGCCAGTTCTTTAGCGAGTTTGGCTAATATGTCTGCTCTGCTATTTTATGTACGCGGTATGCTTTCTAGGGCGTAAGAAGGGATTTAAGTCAGCAAGTGTTGCACTCTTTCGCCGTACTTTACCAATTATGGTTTGCATATTTGATAGTCGCCATTTACTTGACTAACGACCAACTGGGAGTCTCCGTATATGAGGAGGTCTTTGATTCCCATGTCGACAGCGATCTCAAGACCGGCAATCAAAGCCCCATATTTTGCTTCATTGTTTGTCCTCAGCTCTTGTTGGAGATAGTGCCCTCAGAGTCAATTATTGGATCACAGGCACGTGATTGCAATGATTGAGGGAGGACCTATCCCGGTAGGACAGTCTTACTCGAGATGATAGTATGCCATCTGGTTTACCTTTATCATCGTGTACTGCTTTAGGTGACCTGACAGGTCGCTATTGCACGTTGATAGAGCCCCTAGGAGTCTTGCTTGACTGCCAGCAGTATGAGGGCGATCATATAAGTGAGAGCTGGAGTCTATAAGCACATCCTTAAAAGGTCCCTAGTCGTGGGAGTTTCGAGACAGGGCATCGATTCTCCAGAGTAGACTAGTGTATACAGTCGAGACCCCGACGAGGGGCGGTGGCCGGTCTCACAAGCCACTGGTGTCAGTTGGTTCACCTAAGATGTATACAGGTGCTCATTGGGTTATGAGTACACCGGACAGGACTCGCCGGGAACATGCTAGTTGGTCTTATACCTGACATCAGATAGCAGTTCCCAGGTGACATGTGTACAGGTTAGTTCATCGACTTGGGGATCGTCATTTGTCTCGTGTGAGTTCCCACTGTGCTTTGATTACTACCCTACCACGGCTCAAAGGAGTCGTGCAAACAGGTTTTAGTTGGGTACAGTCCCGAGCCACATGGAGGTAGTGAGCGGATCTTCAGGGGTTCGTCTCTCCCGGTATTAGGGGTGAGGTCGCGCTGTGTCTAGGAGAGCCATTACACGAAGTCCTTGGCCAAGACAGGAGATTTACTGGTAGATATTCCAGTAGTATCTCAGGGTGTTCTGGGCTACACTCCGACACGACTTGTACCGCTTTTGGGGGTCTGACTTTTACCAACCCCCTAGGCCCGACATGCGATGCTCATAGACGAACGGACCGGACTGTACGGATATTGTCATTGACAGGCTCAGTAGGGTGTCAGGATGAGTTCGCTCATCGACGTCCCTTTTGATCAATAGCTGGTGGCCCGTCACGTATTGGCTTATACCTCTGACGTGCTAGTGGTTAAATCCACAGCCATAGTATTGACGAGTCTTTAGAGTCCACCACACTTACAGTTACTCAGGCTTTCGGGCGAAACGCTGTAGAGGCCGTATGGAGATATGGCAGGGTCCGATCAGATACGTGCGGTATTGCACGGATCAGGATCGGACGGTTAGTACTAGTGGCCGTATGGGTATATGGCAAGGTTCGATCGGATACGTGCGGTATTGCACGGATCAGGATCGAACGGATATTACTAGCCGGCTTTGGTTTAAGCCGGATCCTAGTATAGTACAGTGTAGATTTTGTCTCATTGCATTTGTATCCGGTCGGAATACAGATGCGGGTGTGTATGCACAGTATGGGGGTTTTCGTGTAATTTATTACGGGACCAATTTTCTGGAGTTGCCAGTTTGCATTCCGTTCCGGCCGTTTTTCCTTTGTTCTTTCCCGGCCGGACTTTTCCGATGGAGGGGGTTATTTGCAAGTTTGCAAATAACAATTGTGGAGGGAGTTTCTTGCAAATGTTTTGATTATTATGGCATCTTTTCTTTTCAACCATCATTTGATTCTCTTTACATCACTAAAAGGTGATTAGAGTTTGATGTGAGTTAGTTATGATGATGTTTGGATATGGTCACCTCTTACCTTTTACTACACTCACCTCCCTCTTGATTTTGTATTCCTTCCTCCACCATTCTCATTTTGAGATGGTTGAACACATTTGAGAGAAGAGAAGATGAGAGCTTCGTTTTTGAGAGTGTAGGATTTTGATCTCTTTTCATGTTAAGAAAAATGCAAGCACCATTTTTCTTATCTTGATTCCTCCATCATCTTCAAAGGCAACAAACCCCAAATGAGACATAGCCTCTACACTACACATTCTACAGCAAATCTTGGACGCGTCGGCCAGCCAACTTCGCGCCCGAGTTGCCTCGGTATTGAGGTGGGAGCCCGTAAAAGATGCAGGCGATGTGGTGCCCTTCCGGCGAGGAGGCGATGACCGGAGTTTCCGCAGGAGATCGGGATGACGACGAGAAGACCGGAGGACTCGGATGATTCGGTATATCTCTAACCCGTCTTGTAGTTAGCTAGAACAAGTTTAATGGTCCGATCCGGTTGTTTAGTGCGCGGTGGTGCCGGTTTGCTAAGTTCGCAAAATTAAAGTTTTTCACCGCTTTCGCATTTGGCCGTTGGATTGACGGCCGGGGCGCCGCCGTGCACTTATAGCTCTGTTAAGGACAAAGCAAAGTGCAATATCCCTCCTTGTGGAGTCACGAAGATGAGGCCCACCCCAGATTTGATTATAGGAGAGGTGTGACTTCGCTTCTTCATGGAAGATGCCCCGTCGAAGTAGTTCCCGTCGGGTATCACTCCCTCCTCTCTCCCCGTCGATCGTGTCAAACGTGTGCTCGTCTGGCAATTCGCAATTTAGGGGTGAATCAGCAGGTATCGGGTGCTCAGCAAGGAAGTCGGCGATGGCCTGGCCTTTCACTGCTTTGAGAGGTCGGTATGTTATCGAGAATTCCATTAAGAGTAGGGCCGATCTAGCGAGCCGTCCCATTAGTATGGCTCTTGACATCAAATATTTGAGAGGATCCACTTTTGATATGAGATGGACCTCATGCGCCAAAGCATAATGCCGAAGCTTCATTATCGCGAAGATTAACACCAGGCAGTGTTTTTTGATAGGGGAGTAGTTGTTTTCTGTCCCTAGGAGAACTCGACCCAAATAGTAGAGGGCTCTCTCATTCCTTGGTCGTTCTCCTGTGCCCATAACGAGCCTAAAGAACCTTCAAGGGCTGTTGTGTACAGGATGAGGGGCTTTTCCTTGACCGAAGCGGTCAGTATCGGCGGGTTCTGCAGATATTGCTTAATTTCGTCCAGCGCACATTGGAATTTACGATCCCAAACGAATGGGTTCCTTTCTTCATCAGGTGACTGTAGGGACGGCATTTTCCGGAGAGATTGGCTATGAATCGTCGGATATACGCGAGCTTCCCTTGCAGAGACCGCAATTGTTTTAAAGTTCTTGGAGTAGGCATTTTCATAATCGCCTTGATCTTCGATGGATCTATTTCGATGCCCCGATGTCGTGTGATGAACCCTAGAAATTTTCCTGAGGAGACACCAAATGCGCATTTCAGAGGGTTCATCTTCAGGTTATACTTACGAAGACGTTGGAACACTGTTTTCAAATACTCCCAGTGTTCTTCGTACGATTTGCTTTTCACTATGAGGTCATCGATATAGCATTCGATGATTTCATGTATGAGGTCATCAAAAATCTTCGTCATGGCCCTCTGATAGGTAGCACCGGCGTTCTTCAGACACCGAAAGGCATCACTTCATAGCAGAATATGCCCAGAGGAGTCCGGAAAGCGGTATGCTTCTGGTCTTCGGGATGCATCTTTATTTGATTGAACCCCGATGATCCGTCCATGAAGGAGAAGACTTCATGAGTGGACGTGTTATCTATCATCAGGTTGGTAACCGGTACGAAAAAGTCATCCTTCGGACAGGCTTTGTTGAGGTCTCGAAAGTCCACGCAGATACGCACCGTCCCATTTTTCTTCATCACTGGGACAATGTTGGCGATCCAGTCGGGGTATTGAACTTCCTGGATGAAGCCGGAGTCGATTAGCTTCTTGACTTCAGCGTTGATACTCATTTCAAGTTCAAGCCGCATTCTTCTCAGTGCTTGTTTGACTGACTTGACGTCCGGAGATATCGCTAATTTATGCATGTAAGTTGATGTGAAACACCCCACGAGTTGCGGGGAGGCGGAAATTTGAAAAACAATCATGTTTATAAAGCGAACATCAACTAACCGAAGATCGTTTGTAAACAATACTTAACAATAAGCATAGAGTTCTAAGCTACTATATAAAGAGATTATACCAAAAGATTCTAGTCCTTCGTCTTTATGATATCTACGGCCTCTTTGGATCTCCACGTCCTCCTCGGCTTCCTTCCGTGATAGACGATCCACCCGAGAACCCTAATCCAAGCTATAACCTCTAAAGTTGAGGTTACTTAGTTTCTCCAGTTGCTAATAAAGGAACTAAGATGATGTAGAGATAGGTTATGGAGTGTTTAGTCTTTCCTAATCCTTGTTCTCAACTCATGAGTGGTAGGATTAGGGTTTGGAGAATGAGAGAGAGCTTGAGGAGAGAGAAGGTGGATCTGATAATGATATGAGAAAAGCTTCTCACTTGAATATATCAAACATAATGAATTATCAAATAATATCAATTAAATGATTATTCACCATGCTTCATTTATTCAAGAAGAGTGATTCATCATGTGAGTCATTAGATCATTAATAATGCATTAATGATATGATGATTCATATGAATGAGTCACTAAAGCAATTAATGAAAATGCCACCTTAACCCCTCATGTCACATCCTTCTATAAGCTTCTCGGAAAATTACGAGAACGCCCCTCTCATCCGAGAAAATACGGAAAAAATTTAGACTGTATAAATCCAATAACCTGATATTAGAATCTGGTTTAAACCAAAGCCGGCTAGTAAAAAACTGTCCGAATGTCGTACGTGCGTTTAAACACGTATGCGTCCGAACCTTTGTCGTAAAACCATACGACCTCTATATCTTTTCGCCTGGAGTTGGGAAATCTCTGTGTGGGACTCTAAAGACTCGACTACTACGCTGGCAGTGGGTTTAACCACAGACCGCAAGCGGCACTAGCTGTACGTAACGGTCCCCAGGTAGTTGTCGATAAGAAAGCCGATGAGGTAACCCATCCGAAATCGTACTGAGCCTGTCCGTGACAATATCCGCACAGTCCGGTCTGCTCGTCTAAGAGTATCGCATGTATGGTCTAGGGAGGTGGTGGACGTCAGACACCTAATAACCGTACAAGTCGTGTCGGTATGGCTCAAGACCATCCGAGAATCTACTGATCATTCCATCAGCAATTCTCAATCAGCCCTGGCCAGGGACTTATGGTAATGACCAACCGACCACAGTGCGATATCAACTCCCTATACCGGGAGAGACGAATCCCTAACAGTCGCTTACTGCCTCCACGTGGCTTGGGACTGTGCCCAACTAAAACCTGTTTGCACGACTCCTTTGAGCCGTGGTAGGGTAATAATCAAATAACAGTGGGAACTCACACGAGACAAATGATGACTTTAAGTCAACAGACTATCTGCACACATGTCACCTGAGAACTGCTATCTGACGTTAGGTATAATACCATCCAGTCAGTTCTCGACGAGTCCTGTCCGGTGTACTCACACCCAGTGAGCATCTGTATACAATCTTAGGTGCACACCACCAATGGATGCGGGACCAATCCATCGCTCCTCATCAGGATCTAGATATGTATACACTAGTCTACTCCGGAGTATCAATGCCCAGTCTCGATACTCCTGGGACTAGGGACATCTAAGGATGTGCCTATTGACTATCCAGCTCCCACTAGTATGACAGCCATCATAACGCCGGTAGTCAGGCAAACACCCTATGGGCTTTATCAACATGTATATATAAATACCAAGTAAAATATATCATACGTTAAGATAAAGACAATCCAAATAGCGTACTATCATATCAAGCAAGACTGTCATATACATACATATCCCTAGCATCTTATACAATGAAGGCCTCTAGGGCATATATATCCAACAATCTCCCACTTGCACTAAGGCCTATATTTGGCGCAATGAGTACCCACTGTCTCTACCAGATCCAGTTGCTGGCGTACCGCATGCCCAACATCTCAAACAGCCTCTCGAACTGCACTTGAGGGATGGCCTTGGTGAATAGATCTGCCATGTTGTCTTTTGTGTCCACTCTCCGTATCTCGATCTCCCGACGATCCACGATCTCCCTGATTAGGTGAAACCGCCTTAAGATATGCCTGGATTTCTGATGGGACCTTGGTTCCTTCGCTAATGCTACAGCCCCATTGTTATCACAATACAAAGGTATTGGATTGGCAATGGACGGAACCACCTGAAGTTCAGAAATGAACTTCCTCATCCAGACAGCCTCTTTTGCGGCTTCACTAGCAGCTATATACTCAGCCTCTATAGTTGAGTCTGCGACGGTATCCTGTTTGGAACTTCTCCAACATACCGCCCCTCCATTGAGGGTAAACACAAAACCCGAAATGGATTTAGAATCATCTTTGTCACTTTGGAATCCGGAGTCGGTGAAAGCCTCAACCTGGAGGTCCCCATTACCGTAAATCAAGAACATCTCCTTAGTCCTTCTCAGGTACTTGAGAATGTTCTTTACCGCTATCCAATGCTTCTCACCTGGGTCAGATTGATACCTGGTTACCATACTAAGTGCGTAAGCTACATATGGCCTGGTACATAACATTGCATACATTATAGATCCTACCGCCGAAGTGTAGGGTATAATGCCCATGCGAGCCCTCTCTTCATCAGTCTTTGGAGACATCTCTTTGGAGAGGGTGATCCCGTGACAAGCGGGCATATTGCCGCGCTTGGAATCTTCCATACTAAATATCTTTAGTATAGTGTCAATATACCTGGACTGTGAAAGTCCCAACATTCTATTAGATCTATCACGATAGATCTTAATGCCCAGAATGTATGATGCATCTCCCAAGTCTTTCATGGAGAATTTCTGTGACAAGAAGAGCTTTACTGATTGTAGCATAGGGATATCATTCCCTATCAGTAGTATGTCGTCGACGTACAAAACGAGGAAGACTACTGCTCCTTCTACAATCTTCCTATAAATATATGGTTCATCTACATTTTTGATAAAGTCAAATTCATTGACTGTCTCATCAAAGCAGATGTTCCAACTCCGCGATACTTGCTTTAACCCATAAATGGATTTAAGAAATTTGCACACTCTTCCGCTGCTCCCACTGTCTAAGAAACCTTCTGGTTGATCCATGTAAACACTCTTTTCTAAATGTCCATTTAGAAAAACTGTTTTTACATCCATTTGCCAGATTTCATAGTCATGGAAGGCAGCAATGGAAAGCATGATCCGAATGGATTTAAGCATAGCTACTGGTGAAAAAATTTCATCATAGTCCAATCCTGGTCTTTGACGAAAACCTTTTGCAACTAGTCTAGCTTTGTAGGTTTCCACTTGTCCAAATGCACCAATCTTCTTTTTGAAGATCCATTTGCACCCAACTGGTTTCACTCCAGGAGGAGCAACTTCTAAAGTCCATAATTTATTGGTGTACATGGATTCCATTTCGGATCTCATAGCATCCGGCCACTTCACTAAGTCGTTACTCGTGATAGCCTGCTGAAAGCTAGTAGGCTCATCGTCATCGATGATGCAATCCTCTCGATCCCCATCAAGAAGAAAACCATAGTATCTTTCAGGAGGATGAAAAAGCCTACTAGATCTGCGGAGTGGCGTTGGTTCGTCATGTTCTATTGAAATCTGAGATTCTTCTAAGTCCTCGGTAGCAGTTTGAGGTTCTGGAATTTCTTCCAGTTCTACCGCGCTCCCACTAATTTCTTTTGCAAGAAACTCGCTTTCTAAGAAGACAATGTGGCGAGCGACAAACACCTTTTGTTCTTCATTGTGGTAGACCATATACCCCCTTGAATGCTTAGGGTATCCTACAAACTTGCACAAAACCGATCGTGCCTCGAGCTTGTTCGGATTATGCTTTTTAACATATACCGGACACCCCCATATCTTTGATATACTTGAGATATGGTCTCTTCCCGCTCCACATTTCATATGGAGTGGTAGGCACTGACTTAGTCGGAACTCTATTTAATAGGTATGATGCTGATTCTAGAGCAAATCCCCAGAAGGAAAGTGGCAACTCAGCACTACTCATCATTGAACGCACCATGTCTAACAGAGTGCGATTCCTCCTTTCTGATACACCATTATGCTGAGGTGTATAAGGTGGAGTAAGCTGAGAGAGAATTCCATTCTCTTTTAAGCATTCAAGGAAACTGGTACTTAAGTATTTTCCACCTCGATCAGATCGAAGTTTCTTGATGTTTTTACCAGTTTGTTTCTCTACTTCATTTTTATACTCCTTAAACTTCTCAAAAGCCTCAGATTTATGCTTCATTAAGAACACATGTCCATACCTAGAGAAGTCATCAGTAAAAGTGATGAAGTAGGAGTGACCACTTCGTGCATGCGTAGACATCGGACCACATACATCACTGTGTACTAGTCCCAAGAGTTCAGTGGCTCTTGCTCCGTGTCCGGTAAACGGAGATTTGGTCATTTTTCCTTTGATACATGATTGACAAGTTGCATATGATGAATATTCAAACGGATCTAGATATCCATCTTTATGTAACTTAGTCAACCTTGTTTCGTTTATATGACCAAGTCTACAATGCCAGAGGAAGGCTTTATTTGAATCTGGAGCCTTTCTTTTACGCATGTTTTGAATATTGAAAATTCGAGGTTGATTAAGTATGTATATGCCGTTTTCCAGTGTGCTATACCCAATCAGTTCTTGATTTAGGAGAATGTTCATGACATTTCTTTCAAGTGCAAAATTATATCATTTATTAGACAACAAAGATACTGATATAATATTACACAACATACTGGGAATACAAAAACAGCTGTACAACACCAAAATGTGTCCACTATTCAACCCTAGGTGATATTCCCCTATTGCAACTGCATCTACATGCATTCCATTGCCCATCCGGAGAGTCATATCACCTGTCCCAAGTATTCTACTATTTCTCAGATCCTGCAAAGAATTACAGATGTGAGAACCAGAACCGGTATCAAGTACCGATGAAGTAGAGTTTACTGAAAGACAATTTTCGAGTACGAACACACCTGAAGCAGAAGCAACAGCTTGCTTCTTGTCCTTGGCTTTAAAGGCCAAACAGTCCTTCTTCCAGTACCCTTACTTGTGACAAGAAAAGCATTCGTTCTTTTTTGCCTTCACCCTTCCTGCCTTGTTCGTTCCCTGCACCTTCTTGACCCCACCCTTCGGTTTGGTATCTTTCATCTTTTTCTTCCCTTTTGCTTTCGCTTTAGATTTAGAAGAGGATGATTGGCCGATATACAGAACGGGGGTCTTCTCCTTTTTCAAGGAGCTCTCTGCTACCCTCAACATGTTGAAGAGCTTTGGAAGATCAGCTTCCATCTCGTGCATATTGAAGTTCAGCACAAACTGAGAGAAGGTGTGGGGAAGGGACTTCAAAATCAAGTCGATATACAAATCATTCTCTAGCACGCATCCCAGGTTTGCGAGTTCCTTAATGAGGGTGATCATTTTGAGGACGTGCTCTCCTACAGGCGATCCTGGAGCTAACCTCATCTGGAAGAGTTTCCTTGTGGTCTCGTACCTCGCGATTCGGGAGTGCTCTCCATACAAATCTTTGCAATGGAGAAAGATGGATGTAACATCCATACTCTCGTGCTGTTTCTGGAGTTCATTGTTCATGGACGCCAGCACGATACACTTAGCTCGCTCACAGTCTAGATCCCAAGTTTTACGAACTTCCTTGTCCGCAACTGACGAATCTGGTCCTGGGATAAGGGGAGGAACAGCGGTGGTAACATATGCAACTTTGTCATAAGTCAGCACAATATTGACGTTCCTTAGCCAATCTTTATAGTTCTGCCCGGTCAGTATATTTTTTCAAGTAATAGTTTAAGTCTTGTCATGGTAGCTGCCAGAGAGAGAGAGAAAAGAAACACTCAGCATATGCTCTTGCAAGTTTAGATTGGTTATTAATTTATCTAAACAGGATGGATCCCACTGGTTCCTCAAATCCTTCTTCAAAACCTAAAAGAAGAACTAGTCAGGATTTAATCACACGTCACAATTCTTGCTTAACCTTTCAGCCAGGCTGGTGTTGGTACTTCGAGGGAGGTTTTCCAACACTTTCACGAAGTTCCTTAATTAAAGAACCTTTTTCCCTGGAGGCGAAGCCCCTTTAACACCTTTCTAGTCACCTACTTGGTTTATAGCATTGATTGTTAAGTGAGAAAAAATTCCCGAGAGTAATCCTACTCATCAGTGGGATCGGGATCCAACTATCACTGCATGATGCCCTAGATGGAAGCCACTCTAGTCACCACACTCCAGAAGGTATGCTAAATCTGCAAGTTTCCTTTATGTTTGAAACTCCCGATATGATTTTTACCCCAAACTCTTATGACCTTGACGTAGGCCAACAAATCATAAGACGCAAGTCAAGTTCTACCCGTCGTTGTCCTGATCAATTTAAGTACATCGTACAAGCCCTTGACGTAGGCCAACAAGGTGTACGTTTGTCTTAAAGTAATGCATCTATCTGTGCAACAAATAGGCGCACACACTGCTACCATACACTATGCCTTGACGTAGGCCAACAAGCATAGCATGAATATGATGTGCTGTCTATCTGAAATGACGGAGGGTTACGGCTAGTTTTTGGCAAAAAACCGTTAACGTGGTGAACTTGATTTGATCGAAGGAACTAAGATAGCTTTTATTAAAAGGGGTGGTTTAAGCTCCGCATTTAAAATTTGCTTTTTCAAGAAAACCGAGTGGTTTTTAGAAATTGTTCCAACGATTCAGTTTAGGTTTTATTTTTCTTTGCATTAAAAATAATGTGTCCCATCTTTAACCTATCATTACAGATAACAACGAAAATACAACGTCCTCTTATGCCATCCGCATTCGCCACGGGGTCCCGTCATCACCCGTTAGGTTACTTAACTAACGGCAGAGCGGGGGTTAGGCTAGCGTGGATGTAAAACATAAGTGACGTCTAAATAGCTATCATATATAGATATTGTACATTCGTCAGACGCAATAATAGGCATTCCAGATCACAGATAAACAATATTGGATTTGCAAGCAATCCGCATTTCTTTTGAGCCTGCAATGAAAGACGGATTACACAGTTGTGATGAATAGCCATTACCCACCCCAGACCCCTACTGGTACGGCAAACTACCCGCCAAGTACGAGAAGTGAAGCGGTCTGCCTCAACACTTCAAAATACCCGATAGTTTGTGCACCCCACCTTGGGTCTATCCTAGGAGCAAAAACAGTAAAAAGAAATAATACAACGGTGGCTACAACCGCAACCTGGATGTGCCCCGCAAAATAATATTATAACTTATTACAATTACATCGAATGAATTAATACAATAACCCATCACAAAACTCGGCTAATCATCACAACAATCCAATACAGTTTATATACACAAACAGTTAAAAATAACATCACAGATATGTGCAACCCCCTGCCAACCGACATACTAGCAGTTAGGGGAGGTTTATGAACACATAATACATTTCACAGATATAATCAAACAAGCAAACATCGTATAATTTCGATCGATTAAACACATTAAATTTTGCTCCAATACTTCTCTGCAAATCTGAAATCTGAGCAAAAATTATATCATACCAGAAACTACAAAATATCACAAACGATTCACAGAAGAAAACTGGGATGAATCGGTCCCAACTCGGCCGCGGATCCGCGGCCGATCGGTGGGATCGGCCGCGGTTCCGCGGCCCTTTGGACGATTCAGAAGCCCATTTTTCTTGTGTGTTCTTATATTTTCATGCTGGTCATTCTGGAGGTCCCTGAAAAATTTTTGGACTTCATTTTAAAATCGACAGAAACTTCATGATATCCGTGTTTTTTTCGATTTGTTTTCCATTCGAAATTCATATGACTTTGCAAGTGTGTTAATTATTGTTTAGTGAGGCTCTGATACCACTGTAAGTTGATGTGCAACACCCCACGAGTTGCGGGGAGGTGGAAATTTGAAAAACAATCATGTTTATAAAGCGAACATCAACTAACCGAAGATCGTTTCTAAACAATACTTAACAATAAGCATAGAGTTCTAAGCTACTATGTAAAGAGATTATAGCAAATGATTCTAGTCCTTCATCTTTATGATATCTACGGCCTCCTTGGATCTCCACGTCCTCCTCGGCTTCCTTCTGTGATAGACGATCCACCCGAGAACCCTAATCCAAGCTATAACCTCTAAACTTGAGGTTACTTAGTTTCTCTAGTTGCTAATAAAGGAACTAAAATGATGTAGAGATAGGTTATGGAGTGTTTAGTCTTTCCTAATCTTTGTTCTCAACTCATGAGTGGTAGGATTAGGGTTTGGAGAAGGAGAGAGAGCTTGAGGAGAGAGAAGGTAGAGATGATAATGATATGAGAAAAGCTTCTCACTTGAATATATCAAACATAATGAATTATCAAATAATATCAATTAAATGATTATTCACCATACTTCATTTATTCAAGAAGAGTGATTCATCATGTGAGTCATTAGATCATTAATGATGCATTAATGATATGATGATTCATATGAACGAGTCACTAAAGCAATTAATGAAAATGCCACCTTAACCCCTCATGTCACATCCTTCTACAAGCTTCTCGGAAAATTACGAGAACGCCCCTCTCATCCGTGAAAATACGGAAAAACTTTAGACTGTAAAAATCCAATAACCTGATACTAGAATCTGGCTTAAACCAAAGCCGGCTAGTAAAAAACTATCCGAATGTCGTACGTGCGTTTAAACACGTATGCGTCCGAACCTTTGTCGTAAAACCATACGACCTCTATATCTTTTCGCCTGGAGTTGGGAAATTTCTGTGTGGGACTCTAAAGACTCGACTACTACGCTGGAAGTGGGTTTAACCACAGACCGCAAGCGGCACTGGCTGTACGTAACGGTCCCCAGGTAGTTGTCGATAAGAAAGCCGATGAGGTAACCCATCCGAAATCCTACTGAGCCTGTCCGTGACAATATCCGCACAGTCCGTTCTGTTCGTCTAAGAGTATTGCATGTATGGTCTAGGGAGGTGGTGGACGTCAGACCCCTAATAACCGTACAAGTCGTGTCGGTATGGCTCAAGACCATCCGAGAATCTACTGATCATTCCATCAGCAATTCTCAATCAGCCCTGGCCAAGGACTTATGGTAATGACCAACCGACCACAGTGGGATATCAACTCCCTATACCGGGAGAGATGAATCCCTAACAGTCGCTTACTGCCTCCACGTGGCTCGGGACTGTGCCCAACTAAAACCTGTTTGCACGACTCCTTTGAGCCGTGGTAGGGTAATAATCAAATAACAGTGGGAACTCACACGGGAAAAATGATGACTTTAAGTCAACAGACTATCTGCACACATGTCACCTGAGAACTGCTATCTGACGTTAGGTATAATACCATCCAGTCAGTTCTCGGCGAGTCCTGTCCGGTGTACTCACACCCAGTGAGCATCTGTATACAATCTTAGGTGCACACCACCAATGGCTGCGGGACCAATCCATCGCCCCTCATCAGGGTCTAGATATGTATACACTAGTCTACTCCGGAGTATCGATGCCCAGTCTCGATACTCCTGTGACCAGGGACATCTAAGGATGTGCCTATTGACTATCCAGCTCCCACTAGTATGACAGCCATCATAACGCCGGTAGTCAGGCAAACACCCTATGGGCTTTATCATTATGTATATATAAATACCAAGTAAAATATATCATACGTTAAGATAAAGACAAACCAAATAGCGTACTATCATATCAAGCAAGACAGTCATGTACATACATATCCCTAGCATCCTATACAATGAAGACCTCTAGGGCATATATATCCAACAATGCACAGCTATTTCTGGATCTAGCCCCGGCATCTCGAAATAGTTCCATGCGAAGCAATATTTATACTGCATGAGCACATCTTTTTGCATAGGCACCTTCTCTTTCGACAGCAGCTCACTGACGAACGTTGGCCGTGGGTCGTTTGCCGTTCCTAAGTCGATTCTTTTCAGGTTTTCCGCCGTGGTGTGTATCCCATCTTCCAATTCTTTTGACGCCGGTGGAAATTCTGAGATCAACTCATCTTCATCCTCATTCTCGAAGCACCAGGAGAGATCATCCATATTCTCGCGCACTCCTTCTTCTGACAGCATTATCACATGACAGGTACGCGATCGTTTCTGAGACCGGTGTTGATCTGGTTCTACTCTCACCATATACGTTTCTTTTGGCATATTCCTTTGTGGTGGGGATACCCTCCAACTGTTGGATAGAGCAAACCTGCCTTGCTGAAATTGGTCTTCAACCCAGTTTATGATGGTGAAGCAGTCTTCAAGAGGATGTCCTCTCGCTCAGTGATAGGAGCAATAATCCGGGTGATGAACCTCGTTTGCTTGATCGGGGTGCCGAGACTCCGGGAGTGTCATCATTTGATGTTTCATGACAAGGTCAAAGATTCTCCTTGTCTTGTCTGGAGGGAAAGAATATGCTCGACCCATTTTTTCATAAGAGACGGATTCCGGCTGACCTTTTCTCGATCGCGTGGCCTTTTGGATCCGTTTTGCCGCTGTTGAACGTTTTTTCCGTTCTTTAACTTATTTTTGCCTTCGCGTCAGGCCTTTTTCTTATCTTGGGAGTGCATGGCAGGCTGACAGTGGAAGGCATTGTCATCCTCCATAGCCTGCTGAAGGAGGCGCTGCGTCTTGGCTTTTTCGTAAATGGCCATTTCGCGGCTGTAGTCGTTCTGAACCTTTTGACTTGCTTCCCTTACTAGCCTGTCCATTTGTTCTTCAAACGATAGGCTCGACATTTTTATGGCAGGACCTCATTCTGGTTCAACGTCAGCGTCTTTTAAAAGAGCATCCGCTTCTTCATCGAGATCATTTATGACATGGCAATCATGGAATTGCTCCCGTTTATTGGACTGGACATATCCAAGCCCAATCGTTTCCATTTTTCCGTTGGGCAATTTTCGTTGAGTTCTGGCGACGTTCCAAATCTTGTTGTAGAACTGAGCTTGTCGAGGAGTCTGTTTGAAAGGTATGCCTTGGCATCTTAATTACCTTCTCAATCCCTTCGTGTAGTATCTGGACAGACGGATGGGTTGTAGCCTGTCGAGCACAAAATCGACACCATGCCAGACTACTCTTTTGACTTTAGTCTCCGTGGATCGATAGAATAGGATCGCATTTTCACCTCTTCGCCTGGGAAGGACGTAGAATGTCTGCAGCTCTTGCATATTATATGTCTCAAGCGCATCAAGCTCTTTATAGTGCTGCCGTAGAACCATGGCGATCTGTAAACTCCGCTCACCTCCAGTGAGGGCCTGCATTGATGGACGGACTGAAAACACTGCGTTGACTTCGTCTTCAGAGTCACTGCCAAAGACCAGAATAGGAGTAGATGGTCCCGGCCTGTTGCATTAGGGCGGCCTCGAATAGACTATCTCTTCCTCCTCCTCGGTATCGCTCTCGAAGACCGGAATAATGGTGATAGCTTTTTGCTTATTCTCCGGTTTATGGCATCTTTCCGTGTCTTCAAAGTCTGGTAGGAAATACTTTGCATCTTCATACTTTCGGATTTCATTTATGGAGAATGGGTTTAGTTCCCCCGTCACGGTATACTCGAGACCATCTTTGAAATACTTCATACACTGATGTTGTGTAGAAGGGATGATGTTGTACTCGTGTAACCAAGGCCCGTCGAGCAATGCGTTGTAGCAAGTCTTGGAGCCAATGGCATGAAATTTGATGTCAGTGACGAGCAGCCCAAAGCATAACGTCAGTATTATAGACCCGAGCATCCGTGATGACTGGGAATCGAACCCGGAGATGGTGATTTTATCCCAAGCGAGATACTGAACGCTCATGCAGATTTCTTTTAGAACCCTCATATTTAGGAGGTTGACAGAGGACCCGTTGTCAACTAAGATTTTCCCTATCTTGATGTCATGGCAGTACCCGGTGACATATAGGGTACGGTTGTGCTCGCACATTCCGAGGAGGAGGTCTTCATCGCTGAAGGTAATATCGGCTGTGTGAACTTCTTCCAGCTCGTCCTTTTTCTTTTCTTTGGCAAGGAAAGATTGAAACTGCTCGGGCTCTTGTAATGCCCTGATCCGAGAATCTCGTGCCTCTTTAGACAATAGAAGGGCATCCAAAACGCTTAGCTATGAGGGTATCTTCCTCAGGTGTGCTAGGACATTGTAATCTGCTTTGTTTTTCTTGGGCGGGTCCTTGGCTGCCAGCTCTTCGACGACTCGATCATCGAGGGCGATATCATCAGGGACTTTTTCCTTCCCCTTATCTTTGTTGTTCGATCTCTTGTTTGTAGGTCCGAGATTCTTTTCGGGCAACGTACGACTACGCAGCTAAATATTCTCACAGTTCTTTATCTCTTCCTCTTTTCCTGAGGTGGATTCTTTGAAGAGAAGGCCGAGGGCTATTTCTTCCTCAGAATCACTTCCGAAGGTGAGAACTTGCGATCCCCTGGTATCAACCATGTGACAGTTTCCGGCAATTCTTTTGTGCTCATTTGTCATGCTTCTCTGCTCCCGATGAGTTTTGCGCTTCATCCGCTTGAAATGTTGTCGGTGAGCAACGTATCCCTACCATCACTTTTTAAAGGCCATGCATTCTTCGGTTGGGTATGCAATCCTCTGATGGTATAAGCAGTAGTTAGGATGTACATCCGCTTCGTCAAGGTGTATACCGCCAGGAGTATTTCCTTTGAAAGATGGCAGCTTCATTCCCATTGACAGGGCTTTAGTGAACCGTTTCCTTGTTTTAAGCCTGTCTTTGTCTGCCACAGGCGTGCTTCGATCTGGTTGGAGCGCTTTGCAACTCATCCCAACCATAACTTCTTTAACTTGATGCCGATTCTTGACTCTTTCGAATATGGCCATTTCACGCTCTTGATCAGCTTTGCTCTTCTGACGGGCTTCGTTCAGCAGCATGTCAATCATCTCATCTAACGGTTCCAAGGATTTTGACACCGATCCTGCCACCAGCTCCTCTATATTATCTTCTGATGCCAAATGAGCTTCTTTGTCATTTATTGGTGAATGAAAGATCATGTGACAACTTGCCATATAACCCTCGGGTTCTTCTGACGAGTCTTCCCCCTCAACATTGTCATTATCTCTGCTCTCAAGGATATGGTTGAGAAACTCTTGGAGTGTGACCGGGGTTCACGTCTTCTGGTTATATTCCTCCAGTGCATCATTATGCCTTTGCACACCCGTGTGCTTGTTTTCAGGCTGCGCGGGATTTTTGGTCTTCTTCTTCTTCTTTGAAGACTTCGACGGCTGGGCCAGGATGTTTTGCCCATCGCTACCAACTCTCGGTATTGGGCGCGGTTTCAGCATCCCCTCAATGATCTCAAGCTCTAGCGGGTTTTTCCACCTGATTGCCAGGTATGCTTGGAGATCCTTCAGCCTTCTTTTGGTCTTAGCCGAAAGAACAACTTCCCATAGAGCTTCCTCTATAAATGAGCATGATGCCCCCGGCGTGTCCATCTTTTTAGAAGCGTGCGGTTGTGGCGGGTTTACCCTCTAGTTTCAGACAACATGAATTTTCAATGTTGGTACTGGTCTTCAATCCAGTTTTTGAAGGCGAAGCAATCTTCGATTGGAAGGCTCACTATTCGGTGGTAGGGGCAGTAATTGGGATTGTTGACGTCGCCTGGTTGCAGTGGGCGTCTTGGATCCGGCAGAGTGATGATCCTGTTACGCACCACCAGTTCGAACAGTCTTCTCGTTTTATCCCGAGAGAATGAGTAAGGATGTCTCAGCTTTTCTCCGAGTGATCGCTGTTTATCGTTTTTGAGAGCAGCTTGTTTCGGATCACTCAGCTGCTGCTGAGCGTTGGCGACGAAGGTAGCTTTCCCTTTACCCTTTTCATTTCGAAGCTCTATTTTTTAGGAGGATGGTCTATGGCCCATTTGGTCCATTTGGGCCAGCTTGTCGATCAAAGCTTGGAAAGTGGTTGGCTTAAAGAACATCAGAAATTGGGATATAGTTGCTTACGGATCAAGCGTCCCCACAGACATGCCCACGGTAGGAGCTTCTTCTATGTGCTGTTCGCATCTCGACCATAGGTTCTGCCACCGAATTGCATACTGAACCCAAGTCTCTCCTGGCTTCACCCTGGCATTGATCAATGCCGTGATCGGGGTGCGTTTGCTGGCGCTTGCAAAATGCTGGGTGAATAGTAACTCCATTTCTGTGAAGGTTTTGATGGAGTCATTCGGAAGTTCCGAGTACTATTCAAATGCCGTCTCCGTTAAGCTGCCGACGAATTGGTGAAGCAGCAGTTTGTCGTCACCTCCAGTATTGCCTTATAAAGCCATGAACCAAGCAACGTGCTGATGGGGGTTACCTGTCCCCTTATACACGTGAAATTTAGGGATCGTATATCCCGGCGGATACTTTATTTGATCGTACTAGCTTGGATAGGGTCGCCCAGTTCTGACGACTTGGCCATTAGCTTCACTTGCTTGATGAGCTCGTATTTGTTGAGCTATGTAGTCATCAAGCGCAACTTTAAAGATTGTCTCCTCCCTGACTGCTGATAAAGCCGGAAGAGGGTTTAATGTCTCCCCTCTGTCGTCTTCAATGATTATTGGGGGATCTTCGGCTGGAGGGTCCGGCTGGATCATCATCCCCACCATGTCTTGGAACAAGAGCGCCATTTTTTTTATATTAGCCGTTTTTTCCGCGGCCTCTTTATCTTTTTTCTTGAGCATCCTTCGTAGGAACTCGGCGTCGGTTTCCTGCTCCTGGCGTTGATCCGACGATACTTCCGGGCTTTCCTTCTGCCCAGTAAGTGCGGCCATCTTTGTTAGTATCTCCTGAAGTTTCTGTTGTTGCTCCTGAGCCTTTGTTATGGACCGCGTAAGTGGTCGATGACCCCCAGAAGCACGGCTTTCCTCTTTTCCGGAAGCCATGTAGACAGTATGCACTATCATGCCCCCAGACTTAGGACGTTTGGATTCAGTGCCCTTTAGATTTGTCGTAGACATAGCGATCTTCTCCGGCCTTTTCCTTTTATGGGCGGTTGAAGTTGAGGGGACTATTGCAGATGATACTTTCCGTGGTACGATGGCAAGATGACCTTCCTCTTGTCGGACCTTCATTTTCTTCTGTCGGCGGGAGTAATCTTTGTCGATTACAGAGTCTTGGACTCTTCGCCAGACCCTGTGGATTTTGGAGGACAACCGTTGAGAGAGCTGTTCCGGGTTTGCCTTTGTAACGTTCTCCACAGATGGAGAAGACCTTTTCAACACAGCAGTTGGAGAGTTCTTGCACACCCTCCTGAGCGGCTCAAAGCTGTTCCTAGTTGGAACAACAGCATCAACTTCCACCATTGGAGTTGATGGGGTAAGTCCAGAAGGGGAACTGCCCCCAGCTTTCCTCACTCGGTGCCAGTGGCGACATCGAGCGTGTCGTGTAGCCAGGATCACCTCTATCGTCGGAGTAGCTTCATCATGCCCCCTGGTTTGGAGAGGATGTTATTGGCACCAGCCTGTCAAAGACTGACATCCACTGGGAAGGAATGGTCAACCTATCGAAAGCCGACTTTCGAGTAGGAGAAGTAGTTTGGATGACTTCACCTGCAGCAGGAGTTGGGACAGCCTTCTCCGGCATTGCGAACCTCTTCGCGGGCCCATTTGAGCTTAGGCTCAGCCTGTCGAAGACTGAGGTAGTAGACTTGGACGACCCGCTGAGAGGGGCTGCGGTAATTGCAAGCCGATCGAAGACCGACTTCTTTGGAGCTTTCTGTGACGGCATCGGGACGCTGAAGCTTGTTGGCGGGATCATGGTCCTGAAGAACAACCCAGTAGTGGCCTGTATCACCTATTCCACCGGCATTGCGAAGATGGAGGCCGCTTGGGGCCCGTAAGTTACTCCTCCAGACACGACAGAGCGGGAGTTGTTGTTGTAGTTGGTGCAGCTGGAAGCCATTGATCTTCTTTCCTCTGAATGGGAGCAAGTAACCAAATCTTAGTAACTCGAATTCACAGGCAACCATAGCAGACCGTGATTTGTTCGCAAAACACGATACACAAAGTGTGGAGTGGAAAGAGGAAAAGGTCCCACCGGGCGTGCCAGAATCTGTTTATCGCTGAAAATCGGGAAGACAAATGTCTGGCCTGAATTTAGGGGCAGATACTATTTGGGTTTATCCGTCCACCTCTCCGAAGATACCAAGTTGATTTATGGCACCGTATATCGGACGTTTGGACAGATGCAGCCGATGTAGCAGACTTTGTCAGATTCCCCCTCGTTTATGAAGGGTTTTTTGATTGTGGGGACGCTCTTCCCTGCAGGCGCAAGCCCCTGCAGTTAATTACGTTACCGTGTAGCGATAACCACTTTCTCCTGCTCCAGATGTTCACTTCGTGTCGTGTGTGTTTGTTTTATTTTTGATTGCCTGTGGATTATATACGGAGACTAATTTGTGTTATCGCCCGTAGGGTGGGGATTAGTCCAAATCCGTATTTTCTTAGATTTGGGTTTGGTTTGATTTAAGGATCGTCAGCCTTATTTGAGATCGAGATCAACTTAAATGTTTGTTTGGATATGTTAATCCGATATATGACTAAGATCTACTTAACGGGGGTTCAGGAGCACTCTTAATCCAATGAAAGAGCATTTGGGCTCTATCGTTTTAGTTTAAGGACATTACGATCCATTGGGTTTAAGAGCATCATAGTCCATGTTTAAGGATATCATAGTCCATAGAGTTTTGGGTTTAAGGACATCATAGTCCATGGAGTTTAGTTTAAGGACATTATGGTCCATAGAGTTTAGTTTAGGGGGGTTGCGGTCCATTAGGTTTAAGGACATCATAGTCCGTAGAGTTTAGTTTAGGGACGTTGCGGTCCGTTGGGTTTATTGATTGTCGGGCCCCGCCACCTCTCCGAAGACATTGAAAAATTACAACGACATATATCAGAGGTGTGGGGAGATGTACCCTTGAACCAATATCAGTTGAGAGATCTGTAGTTGGGTTCAGGACTAAGATCAAATTTAGAAAAGTTGTGAGCCCATGGGCTCGGTTGATCTGAATTAGGGACTTTTGGTCAGCTTGGACTCAACCCACTCAATTTTTGAATAAACTGTTAAACACTTGTTCGGGCTCGGTCCCTTTTGTTCACAATGCTAAGCATTGATATGGGCATTGATGCTCACCCTTTTTTTTGTTTTTTATTGAGTGTTAAACACTCTTTATGGCGCTGGGCTCTATTTACAGAGCGCTTTATGTTAAACAGCGCTCACGTGAGAAGCACGTGGGGTGCTCGGCGCTGGGCGCCAAACATTGAGCGCAGAGCATTCTTTATTTTATCAGCGCCCACGTTAGGGGCACGTGGAGCGCTGAGCGCCAATCACTGAGTGCTAAGCACTCTTTATTTTATTAGCGCCCACGTGAGGGGCACGTGAAGCGCTTAGCGCTGGGCGCCAACCGCTGGGCGCCAACCGCTGAGTGCTAAGCACTCTTTATTTTATTAGCACCCGCGTGAGGGGCACGTGGAGCGCTTGGCGCTGGGCGCCAAGTGCTGAGTGCTAAGCACTCTTTGTTTTAGCAGCACCCACGTAAGTGGCACGTGGGGCGCTCGGCACTGTTCCCCTCTTTGTGCATTTTTCTGAACAGTTCAATTCTTTGTTCCCCCTAGATATTCAATCCCCAAAAACAAATTCATCCCTATGAGAATAAAATTCTCATTTGTGGGAGATTTGCCTCATGGATCTCATATACAGGGAAAGAACTATGTTCTTTTTTAGGGTTAAACCCTTGGATATACAGATGAGATACTATGATCTCTATTTACCTTGAAGAAAGTTCTTCTTCTTTCCTTTCTGTTTTTAAAGTTCTTTTTGCTTGCTCCTTTTTTTGAACTTGAAGTTTATAGGGGGTTCTTCTGTACAAGACTTAAAGTCTTGGGTCCTTTATATATAGGAGGCTGATTTGTTGATTCAATTAAGAAACTTTCTCATTGAGAGATTTCTTAATTGATTTGGGGAATTTATCCACCGTCGGATTTTTGATCCAAGGACATGTATTTTACAGAAGACATTTTTCTTGTTTTTAATAAGATTGGGAAAATATTTTCCCATACAGAACGTATTCTGTATCTTGGTGATTTTTAATCACTATTGGATCTTTGATCCAACGGTAATCCTTCTTTTTTAGAAAGATTGGGAAAATATTTTCCCCTACAGAGCTTATTCTGTAGCTTGATAATTTTTAATCAACATTGGATCTTTGATCCAACGGTGCTCTGATTTACAGAGCACAATCTTTCTTGTTTAGAAAGATTTGAGGAGCATTTTCTCAATCAGAATTTAATTCTGTGCACTGATGATTTATCATCTCCGTTGGATCTTTGATCCAAGGGTGGAGAACTTTTAGTTCTGGCACTGTCGCTCTCGTGCTTTGAACGTGAGGCGCTGCCTCAGAGTTTTTAACTCTTGGCGCTGGCGCCCTCGTGCCTTGCACGTGAGGCGCTGCCTCGGAGTTTTTAACTCTGGACGCTGGCGCTCTCGTGCTTTGCACGTGAGGCACTGCCTCAGTTCAAATTTTGAATAGAGCCTTGCTCTCTTATTGGGGGAAACAACCTTGACGAAGATTATAAAGAAAACAGTGTCCAGAAACAAAACAGACTGGCATGAACGGTTGCACGAAGTTCTCTGGGCGTATCGAACAACGTTCAAAGCGGCTACGAATACAACACCATACATGTTGGTTTTCGGCACGGAAGCAGTGCTTTCCCTAGAAATAGAACTCCCCTCTCTACGAGTAGCGGTTCGGTATGAGCTAACAGATGAAGAAAATTCTCATCTTCGGCTTGAGGAGCTCGATGCTCTCGACGAAACGCGCCTTGTAGAACAACAAAATTTGGAGGCTTATAAGGCAAGAATGACACGGTCATACGAAAAACTGACCAGGCCGAGAACATTCGGCTAAAGCGAACTCATGCTAGTCGTCAAAAGACCCATGATCCCCAATCGTGCAAAACGGGGGAAATTCGAGCCGAACTATGAAGGTCGTACATCATAGACAAAGTCTACCAAGGTGGATCCTACCTGCTCATGGATATGCATGGCCAAAGACCCTTCCGGCCAATAAACGGCCGATTCCTGAAAAAATACTACGCTTAACGAGTCACGACTTAGGCCTATTATAGAAGATGACGCCCGTGTCCGCTCTCTATCTTCCTGAGTCAGAACTCTGAGAATAGTGTACAAAAAATCTCCGTCGCCCCAAAAATGATGACAAAGGACCAAGAAGTCCTTAAACTAATTATCCGCCTCAAATACGGCAACATATTGAATCAAAAAGTCCCTATACTAAATTTCGCTTCAAACATAGCGGTAAGGGACCGAAAAGTCCCTAAACTAAAATTTCACCTCAAACATGGCGGTAATGCACCGAAAAGTCCCTAAACTAAAATGTCACCTCAAACATGGCGATAACGGACCGTAACGTCCTTAAACTAGCACAACGCCTCAGATACGGCGATCCACTCCCTTGAGATCTATATTGCAATCGAAGTCTCAACGGCAAGGGTTTCAACTCAAGTCCTGCCGGCTACACAACTACTCTAGCCATGAATCCACCCCTAAGTCCCACCGGAAAACAGATGGGTCACGTGTGACGAAACTACTTTCGAGAGTTCCATCGTTAAAAAAACGGTATGTCCTTGAGCGAAATAGGCACGGATGAAAACCCAAAAGGGCGCTATGAGTAAAAATAGCAGGATTACCGGCGAGTTTGTGAAAACTCGAAAGGGCACAATCTCGTTAAAAAAATGGTATGTCCACCAGCAAAATGGGCACGGATGAAAACCCGAAAGGGCGACGTGAGTAAAACAGCAGAACTACTGGAGAGCTTGTGAAAACCCGGAAGGGCGCAGTCTTTTAAAAAGAAAAGTACACTTGCGGGATCCTTATGACTCGTAAGGAGAATTCCCCCCATGAGACCCTCACGGCTCATAGTATTCAAAAGCCTTGAGCTACAGGGATTCGATCCTGTTCATAAGCCGTCATATCCCCTAAGTTGCCTTACAGGCGGTCCATATTGACTCTTGTATACAATCCACGGGCACGAATAAATATTCCCCTACCAAGTTCTACCAATGGCAAGAAATGTTCCCATATGGTGAACGACACTTGTAAGTCCTCTCGACTTATAAGGAGAAAACACTCTTAGAAGATCCTTACGACTTACAAGAGAAAATATCATTTAGGAATCCCCATGGTTCCTAAGAAGAAAATACACTTACGAGATCCTCTCGACTCGTAGGGAGAAATACTTTTATGAGACCCTTACGGCTCATAAAGTCAAAAACCTTAGCCGACAGGATCTTAACCCTGTTGGCTAAGCCACCTTTGTCCAAATTAACAAAGGCAAATGATGTTTCGCTCATGGTAATATTCCAGTTGCAGCGATACTGATGCCAAGATTGGTATCAAATTTCAAGTTCCCGCAAAGGCATATGATGATTTGCTCTTGCCAATATACCAGTTGTAGCGATACTGATCTCTAAATAGGCATCAAATTTCAAGTTCCCGCAAAGGCAAATGATGATCCGCTCCTGGAAATATCCCAGTTGTAGCGATGCGGATGCCTAAATAAGTATCAAATTTCAAGTTTTCGCAAAGGCAAATGATGATTCGCTCCTGGAAATATTCCAGTTGCAGCAATACTGATGCCACAATGGGTATCAGGACCAAGTCCCCAACTCATGACAAAAATCAGCGAGCAAAAACCAAAACAACCGAAATGATAGGGCAACTTGCAATAAGAAACAACGAGCGAAAACAAAAACAGCCGAAATGATAGGGCAACTCGCAATAAGAAACAACGAGTAAAAACAAAAATAGCCGAAAAGATAGGGCAACTCGCAATAAAAAACAGCGAGTAAAAACAAAAACAGCCGAAATGATTGGGCACCGCGAAAAACAGCCGAAATGATTGGGCAATCACGACTTTCTCTATATGAAGAGCTAAAAAGATAGAGCAACGCGGAAATAAAAAAATATATATAAAATGAAATTTCCTCTGCTCTGCAGGTGATTCCACACTGACCCCTGTATACAATCCATGGGCACAAATGAAAAGGGAACCATATTTTCCCACCAGGCTCCGTCAATGGGAGAGCCAGATCTTGACGGCAACATTTACAGCCTAGAGATCAGCTTGACGTACTTCTCATACCAACAACATGCAGCCGCAACGTCAACAAAGGCCCAAGGGTCAAAGAAAAAGTGGAGTAACGGCAAAATCCCAACTTCAAGTCTCAACGGTACATATACAACCTAGAGACTATCACAACATTCACTCTCATTTCAGAAAGATGCGGACGCGACTATCAAATGAAATTGGAGCAATGGTATATTCCTAGCTCCGGACTTCAATTGCATACATACAGCATAGAAGTCCTACAGATGTCTACCCTACTTCAGCAAAGGAACGACACGGCATCATTAAAACAAAAATGAAGTGACAACATATTCCCAGCTTCGAGTCTCGACGGCAACTCATATAAAGCCTAAAAGACTATCGGAGATCATCCCACACCAGAGCAGAGTGGTTATGACTCATCGGGGCTCCAAACCAAGCCTAACCTCAAGTAAAAAGCATCATGGAAAATTCCTAACGTTTTCTCTTCCGGCGATAATATGACCTAAGGAGATTACTTGAAGACGTCTTGTCCAGCCCCCGAAGGGATCAGAGACACGACAGTCGTCGGGCTACTCGAACAGTGGCTTAAAGACCGCATATCGAGGATGTAACATTTCAAAAAAATAAAATATTATTTTTGGGAATTTTTATAATTACATAATAAAATATTGAATATTTTAATAAGGTGATATAATTAAATACCGATAAATTGGGGAAAATTTGGAAAATTATGGAAATTACTAAAAAAGGGTGTTTTATGTGAATTATGCAAATTATAAGTTTTTATGATTTATTATACGCTATTTAGTGCTAATCGCGATTAAATATCGCTAATCGCGCATTAAGCTTGTTTTGTGCAAAACATGCACCATATCATTTTTTCACTTCTGTTACAATTTCCTACATGACTTTCTCTTCATTTTTCATTCATGGCTTTGGTTTTGTGAGCAGAGAAAAGAAAAGGAAAAGAAAAGAAAAGAAAAGGGAAAGGAATAAACAAATAGGTATGGGTGAGAGAGAGAAAGGTGAGGGGTTAACTTTGACTTGGCCATTCTCTTATCTCACCATCTTCATCATTTTCTCTCCTCTCCCTCACTCATTGCTGCTGTTGCTTCCTCTCTCCCCTTTCCACTCTACCTCCTCACAATCATGCAATAAAACCCATTAAAAGTCCATCTCACATTCATGAAATTTGTGCACAAGCTCACAAGCTACACTATGGACCGGGAAAAATTTGATTTTGGTGCCCTAGGGGATTCATGAGTGCAAAATGAGGCAATTATTCCATCATTAGTGTAGAATTTCCATTCCTTTAGCATCCATGTTAAATTAGAACCGATATTGTATGGTTTTGAGAACTTTGAAAACTTTGAGTTGAGGATTAGGGTTTTAGTTGAACCCAAAGGTGAAATTAAGGTTAGTAGAGGCTATACAACCCCTGTGGTGATTGATTGGAGACATAAACCAGAGACTAGAACCCCGAATTACGAATTTAGAAACCCGGTATCAGAAGAATTGTGGATTCTGTAAGTGTATAATGAAATCTGCTAACACCCAGGTGACCTGAAAATTATTTAGCAAAGACAGTGATACATGCAGGCAACCTAGGACCCCCCACTGAAGCCCTAGCCTCTAACCCTCTACCCAGGCCGCAAATAAATTCATTCTGGTCGCAAATTGCGGCCAGAGAAGTATGGAATTGATTCGTATTTGTTCTGTGACTTTATCTCCAGTAAACTAGACCCTTGGCATATGCAAAATTGGCTGATTTCACCTAGGGTAAAATCTGGGATCATTTTCTTGTGTTGGCGCATTGTTTTACAACTTGTTTGAAACATGGATTTTTGTATTTGATAATTCATTTCCGTCGTGTGGCGTTTGGACGTCAACGACTAGGGTTATTGGTCGTGTTTGCATGCGAGGCTATAGGTTTTTACCTATGAGCGTAGCGTGTGCCGTTTTGGGTTTTTCCGATTGGATTTTAATACGCATTGCGATTGGATTATATGTTTAGGTACCCCATGTGATGTCGAGACGTTGAAGATGAAGATGGCGACATCGGCATCAGCACACAAGAAGCAAGGTGAGTAGATTATATCTACGGGGGAAGTCGGGTGGATGACGTATAGCACCCCCGCAGTTCAATGTATAGTATGCTATATATATACTATATATATGATATCTTTTAAGTGTGACGTGGATATTCAAGATATGTTTAGGTGCCCAATGGTTAGATTAGGGTTTTTAGAAGTAAACTAGTATAGCTTCTTAGTTGCGAACCCTAAAATAGGTTTACACCCACACGCACACACATACTTACTTTTTATACTTGTGCGTATATGGGGATACGTATATATATATATATACACACATAGGTATGGGACGATGTGTATATATACACGTATACCTACACTTGGATGATGAGGATAGTGGATGATATTTGGAAATGAGTCGGCGAGATTGCGCATGGTGCCATGAGATCGGTGATATGATGTGATTCGTATTATGAGATACGACATGAGATTTTAGCGGGCCTTTGGGCGTGTGTTTTCATACACGCATATATATATATCGATGGTATCAGATTGTACTAGACTTAGATCAGTACCCCAGTTCATGAGATATGATGATAAGGATACCAGATAATTGATGAGATAAATGTGAGATTCGACCCGTACCCAGATTTGGGATGTCGTACGACGGATTTACGTACGAGTTATATATTGATGATAGATCCACACTCTTGACTCGAGGATGTCATATTGTATATTGTATCGTGTATGATACTATTGAGGCGGGATCACCGACTATTATGTGTGTGTGTGTGTATCGACTCTGATTTAGGTGGTTTCCATACCCTTTTGATTAGCTTGTTAGTTAGATTTGTAGTTTACTTAATAGATATTAGACTAGACCCGAGTCATACCTATTTCAAAACCAATGAATCGTGAGTATTTTTAAGACAGGTCAAGGGATTCTACGGATATTTTAAAAGACGAATTTTTTCTTAAAAACACCGTAGCCCTTATTTTTCTAAACCCCACGATTCGTGTTATTTCAAATGGCAAAACTGTATGAGATATATATATATATATATATATATATATATTGATGTAGATTCTTCACTGCTGTGTTTATTATTCATTTCCCGCATATTCTTGCTATTCGCATCGCATTGCATGTTTAAATGTGTTTATTGTTATATTAAACCCATGCTGTCAGGACACCAGCACCATTATCGATGATGCGTATTTTCCGCGTACACCTGCCTGCCGGCTCATACACTTTATTATCGATAATTTCCATGTCACTACACAGTAGGATTGTTGCATCAGGATATGACCCCTTTCATGGCATACTTACGTACACACATATTATACACCCATACTTGCATGCATACGTATTTGCACATACATAGATGATTCTGGATTGATTTTGGAGATTTGGGAACCGCAAGATATATTTTAAAACTGGATTCATTTTAAAAGAGCGGTTTTCCCTCGATATGTGCATATTGATGTTCCATGTTGCATGATATACAGATATGCTTACACTTCTGTTATATGTCGCATACATCATGCTTTAGATTATACGCAATGAGATATTTGTTTTCATATGATTTCTGGATTTGGGAACCGTGATTATTTTAAAAGAAGTATGTATTGTTTTAAAAAAACCCGGTTTCCCTTGATATGATATTTCAGTGCGTCCACCATGTGTTTTCTTGGTTCTAAGACGTATGACATGTAGGGTTGCTAGGCACACGCACAAGGTTTTACAAGGCATCAACCATGCCTAATTAAAAATTTAGTCGTGCCGAACAACCCAAAGCCGGATCTTTAAACTAGAGTTTAGGAGAAAACAAGCATGTTAAACTCTTTAACACTAAGTGAGAGGGATTACAACCTTTGTAGATCCGGTCCTTCACTTCTTAAGCTCCGTGTTGAGGTCCCTTCACTGCGATCATCATGTTCCGGACTCTCGAGAGGCTACATGAAGAGAAAGATGCAGTCTTGCTTCCGATCTTCGATAACAAAGATGATCTACCTTGAAGTTTCATTAACACAAGCTAACACTCACTAAATGAAGTGAACACTCTCATCTAAAGGGCAAGGATAGATGAAAATGATGAAGTAGGATTTTTGCTCTCTTTTATTTTTTTATTCTCACTCATTTTCATCACTTGGAAAAAAGCTAGAAAGCTTTTTCTATGAAAGAAAGAAGGAAGAAGAAAATGAATAATTATTAGAATCCTTTTGTGATGAATAATGAAAAGATAAATATGATGAATAAAGCAACCATGGTCAACTAAACCCATGTAGAGAATTAACTAGGGTTAGGGTTGGGTTAAAGCATGAGTCATATGTAAATATCTTTGCAAAAACAAAAAGAAACCTTCTAGAAACATCTAGAAAGCATTAACCCAAATCAAACCCTAATCTTGTTTAATCTCTACTAAACATATTGCATTAGTTATCATATCATGTTACAATATTATATATCACATATATAATATTTACTGTAACAAAAGAAAATAATACAATTAACATATATCGCATATATATCAATGTATTACCCGAGTGAGAAAAAGAATCTTTTAGTGAGCTAATATTAGTTAATGTAATTTAATATATCATATATATTATTATACATTAAATTATCGAATCAACACTTGATCCGACAATCCGGCTATATCGCATATAACCGACTAATATATCATTTACCGATTCATCGAATCAACACTTGATCCGATGACCCGGCTGATATCAAATATCGCGAGAATAGAATACGGTATCACATATCGTATTATCCTCGGTCCTGCACATATCACATATGTGCCCCTACTCCGTTTTGCCTGAGTCAAGAAACCTCTGTGTAGGACTCTAAAGAATCGTTAATACGCCGGCAGTAGGTGATGATCATATCAAACACCCACAAGCTGCAAGCGGTCAGCTAAACGTAACAGCCATCCAGGTATTGAGCGCTCAGAAGATCAACAAGCAAGCCTGTACATTCTCCTGTGAATCAAATCAATAACACTCCCGTACAGTCCGGTCTCGTCGTCTGATATGTCGCATATCTCGCCTAGAAGTGGTAAACGTTAGACCCCAGTAGCTCGATAAGTCGTGTCGATATGAGGTCTGTAACAGTTCGAGAAACTACTGATAACACTTCCCAGTAAATCTCAGCAACCCTGGCCAGGGATTTCCGGTTATAGCCAATCGAACACGGCACAACATCAACTCCCTATACCGGGAGAGACGAATCCCCTCCTATCGCTCATTGCCTCCATGTGATTCGGGACTGTACCCAAAAGCCACCTTTTTCCACGCCCTCTTGGACGTGGTATGATGGAAATCAAAGCACAGTGGGAATCACACAAGACTCTATGACGATCTCGGGTCAACAGACTACTCTGTACCAGTGTCACCGGAGAACTGCCATCTGACGTGAGGTATAATACCATCTGCGAGTTCTCGGCGGGTCCGTCCGGTGTACCCAGTCTCTACTGAGCACCCGTACACCATCCTTGATGTCAAACACCGATGGATATGGGATCATCCATCGCCCATCATATGGGTCAAAATGCGTATACGCTAGTCTACTCTGGTCTATCGATGCCCTGTCTCGATACACCCTCGACTAGGAACTGTTATAGGATGTACTCGTCGACTACCGTGGCCCCACTAGTATGATCTCATCATAGTCCCAGTAGTCGAGTACATATCCTAAGGGCTTTATCAACATGTAACATAGAGACAATCAGAGTACATGTTAAGATAAAGTACAACCAGACAGCAAACTATCATGTCGAGCAAGAAAGTCATCCCTATATATGTCCAAGCATCCATTACAATATACATCATATGTACAGTAATGGCCTTTAGGGCATACATATAACTAACAATCTCCCACTTGCACTAGGGCCATCTGTTGTGGTATCGCATACCCAACAATTAGCTGTGGTTGAAGTATCTCATACTCAACCATCCCATAAAAGTATCTACTGGGAAAAAGGCCTATGTGAGTGGATCCGCGCTGTTGTCCTCTGTGTCTACTCTCCTAACCTTGATCTCCCTGAAGATCAACCATCTCCATAATCAGTTGATACTGTCTAAGAATTATATCTGGATATCAGATGGGACGGGGGTTCCTTGGCAAAAGCCACAACTCCATTGTCATACAATGGTAGGAACGAAGTTCATCTCATGAACTTATATATATCCAGACTGTCTCTTTGGTAGCATCCTTGGTAACGATGTATCTTGCCTCTAATCGTCTAGTAAGTCACGGTATCTAGCTTGGAACTCTTCCAACATACCGTCCCTCTACTGAGGGTAAAGATAATGCCTGCGACTGAGATTCAGTCGTCCTTATCACTCTGGAACCTTTCCAGTGATTCTCCCCAGGATCGATTGATACCATCTCACTACAACTAGTGAGTATCCTAATATCCAATTAGATCTATCTCATAGATCCAAAACCCAGGATTTAGAAGGTATCGATTTTGATCCTATATGGAGAATCCTTGTGATAAGCGGAGATTGACCAAGCGTAGCATAGGAAACTCCTTCCCTATCAAGAGTATGTCATCCACGTACTCTACGAGGATCACCACCATACTCTATACTACCTTTTTGTATATACAAGGTTCATCTACCATTTTGATGAAGTCAACTTTTTGACTACCACATCAAAATAGACGTTCCAACTCCGCGATGCCTGCTTTATCACATAAAACATCTTGCACACGTTTCCGCTGCTCCCACTGTCTACGAAGCCCTCTGGCTGTGTACTTATAGACGCTCTCTTCTAAATTAACATTTATAAAAGCAGTCATGACACCCAACCGCTAGATATCGTAGTCATGGTATGTAGCCGTCGCAAGTAGGATCTAGATGGACTTATGCATAGCTTTGAAAGTCTCAACTTTTCCATGTACACTAAGTAATCTTCTCAAGATATACTTGCTCCTGATGGGGATTTAACCCTTCAGATAAAGCAACCAAAGTCCATACTTTGTTGGTGTATAAAGATTTCATCTCAGATCGCTAAGCATCCAGCCATTCTTACAAAGTCCCACTCCTGATAGCCAGCTCGAAACTAGTTGGGTCATCATATCATGATGCAATCCTCTCTCCCACTGTCATAGAGAAACCGAAATATCTCTCTGGTGGGTGAGGAACCCTACTAGATCGGCGGAGAGGCTGAGGTCCGTTGGAAACTATTGAATGTTTTGGTTCTACCAAATCATCTGATGTAGTTTGTATAACTGGAACTCCTTCCAGTTCTACCTCATGACCACTAATTTCTTCTCAAGAAATTTTTTTCACAAAGGTGGCATGTTGAGAAACAAAACATCTTTTGTTCCTCAGTTAGGTAGAAGATATTCCCTTATGTATGCTTGGGATATCCAACAAACATCCACAGATCTGACTTTGCCTCGAGTTTGTCCGGTTTTGCTTTTAGACATAGGCCGGACAACCCCAAATCTTAAAAAACTTAAGATATGGGCTCTTCCCTTTCCATATCACATATGAAGTGGTAGGCAATTGATTTGATTTGAACCCTATTCAATAGGTATGCAGCTTCTCAAGTGCATAACTCCCAAAAGGAAATAGTAAACTCAGTAGTACTCATCATAGAGCACACCATATCACATAGGGTGCTATTGCTCCGCCCCGATATACCATCGTGCTATGGTGTATACGGAGGAGTAATGCTGAGAGAGAATCTCATTCTCCTTTAGAATAATCCAAGAATTCCATGCTCAAGTATTCTCCTCCTTGATCTCATCAAAGGACATAATACTTATACCCGTTTTTGGTTCTCTACTTCTTACTTATATTCTGTGAATATCTCAAAAGGTTTAGACTTGTGTTTCAACAGGAACATATTTCCGAATCTTGAGAGATCATCAGAGAATGTAATGAAGTATAAAGAACTAGTTTTGGCATGTGTAGACAGGGGACCATCGTACATCATCATGTATCAATCCCAAGAGATCACTAACTCTTTCTCTGTTTCCAATAAACAGAGCTATGGTCATCGTATCTTTGTGACATGACCGGCAAGTTTCACAAGATGTAAATTCAAACTAATTTAAATATGCATCTTTATGTAACTTCAGCCAGTCGGGTCGTATTGATATGACCTAGTCTACAATGCCTCAAGAAGGATTCATTCATTTCTGAACTCTTCCTCTTGTGTGTGTTCTTTATACTAATAACTGTAGTTTGATTTAGAGCGTCAATGCTTTTGGATAACGTGCCTAAACCGATCAACTCTTGATATAGGAAATGTTCAAAACATTATCCAACAATACAAAATTATATCCTTTCTTTACTAATAAAGAGACTGATATGATGTTGTACATCAGGTTCGGTATCTAATAACATTCGTTCAGAATCAATGTATTCTGGTAATACAGGGTGATAGTGACCAACAGACTTGGTTACAACTCTTGCATCGTTTCTATCTCATGAAACTTATCACCCGTTCTCAGTTCTCTACCTTTCTGTAGCCCATGTAACAAATTACATATGCAAGATCATGATCCGGTATCTCATACCCAGGACGTAAAGGATACTGAGAAACAGTTCTCTGTAATGAACACACCCGAAGATGATGCATCAACATGCACTTTCTTCGTTTGGGTGGCACAGGAAATCTGGTATTCCCCAATTTTATGCTCTGTCTTATAACAATTATAAGTTGGAGCGGGACCAACGTTCCCCAGTTCAGTATAACAAGTGGGTTCGATCAATATATCCGTATTATTATCTTGATTAAGGTGTGATATGGTCGCTCCCTGGAGAGAGAGAGAAGAAAACACTCAGCGTATGCTCTTGCAAGATTAGATTGGTTATCTAATATATCTAATCAGGATGTCTCCTATTGTTTTAGTCAAATCTTCCTTCAAACCCTAAAAGGAAAGACTAGCCGGGATTAATTACACACTACAAGTTCGCCAATCTTTCAGCCAGGCCAGTGTCGGTACTTTGAGGGAGGTGCCCCGTGCTTTCGCACGGACCTAATTATAGTAAACCTCGTTTTCCCAGGGGCGTAACCCCGTTAACACCTTTCTAGACACCTACTTGATCGGCTAATTGTAATGTGTAAAACTCTCTCAGGAGTAACTCTTACTCGCAGCGGGTATCGGGATCCAACTATCTCATAGAAGGTATGCAATCTCATTGAAAATTTCAACACTTGAAATTCCCAATAATATTTTACCTCTAGCAGCTATATGACCTTAACATAGTCAACAAATCATAAGTGCTAGTCAAATTCAACCTGTCATTTCCCGATTGAATTAAACCCACCCGCACGACCCTTAACATAGTCAACAAAGTCGCATGACTACCCTAATCCAATCGCATCATATGCTTATACAGATAAGCACTAATCAGCTACCGCACACTACGCCTTAACATAGTCAACAAACGTAGCACGAATACTAATGAGTACTTATCTGAAATGACGGAGGGCTACGACAGGTTTTTAAGAAAACCTTTTGCGTAATGAACTTGATATCGTTGTAGAATCGAGTGATTTTAAATGGAGTGTTTTTTAGGCTTTTCTAGTTTTGCTAAAGTGGTCACTCCCGGTGAAAGAATCGTCGGCTCTTTTCTCATCGAATAAGGTGCTGGGTATATCATGTATACCACTATGCAAAGCAAAAACTATAGAAACAATCAAAAGACAAACCGAGTGTGTAGCATCTGCTAGTTTCGCTAAAGAGGTCACTCCCGGTGAAGGGATCTCGGCTCTTTCCTTATCGAATATGGTGCTGGATGTTCTACAAGGAACACCGCTATGCAAAGAAAGAACTAGAGCTACCAGTTTTTAAACAAGTTTCTACAACGTCTTAGGTTTCTTTTATTTCATTAATCTCATTAATGAAGTCCCATTTTATTATGCTTCACAAGTATCACATTTGAAACGAAATCTGCAATATAACATATATCTCATATATATAATATAAACATTCGTCTCAGGCAGTAATATGATCTCATCACAGAACATTGCAGCAGAAGAACATATATGAAATATTGGATATACTAAGATGTCCGTGTTTTCAATACGAGCCTGTATAAAACACGGAATCCACGGTCGCGATGAATAGCCAAACCCACATCCCTAGACCCCTACGAGAGCCGCAAGCAACACTGCCAATTCTAGGGTTAGGAGACCCGGTCTCGACTCTACGAGATAGTCTCCCACTGGACCCTAGAACCCGGTTACTTGTGCTCCCCGCCTTGGGTCTACCTAATGCGGAAAAGTAAATAATATACAATGGTGACATCATCCTCAGCCCGGAAGTGCCCCAATAAAAGAATATTACATACAAATAAATTTTACATGAATGAAAAAGAAAAACTCTCATCTCACATAAAACCCCGGCTATTCAGAACACAACGATCCAATATAACATATCACAGCAACACATAATATCTCATATCATCAACGTAAGCACGTATGCGTATTCCGATTGTCGTTGATGTATAGCAACGAAGTCGGCGATACACCACATACTACGCTTACGGTCACAGAAAAGAAAGTGTAAAACTACAACAGTTGGAATCCGCAACCTCCTTAGACATCGCATGCCTAACCAAATGAATTCCTTAGACATCGCATGCCTAATAATTATAAACCCCGCATTTTAGTCTCATTATCGAAAACTCTTTCCAATATCAAGTCGGGCAATTCAACAAGATTCCCGACATCCTGATCGAATGCTCGTCGCAAACTTTAGTAGACGGCTACACCCCCGGATGCAGTCGACGAAGTGCACTAAGGTGGAACACTGCTGCCGCGAGCACCCAAACGGATGCTTTTGGCGACGGGGTTCTCCTACAGTCACTTGGTCAGGGCTATTGGGCGTGACTGTCTGTTAAGTTTACCCGGCGAGTATCCGCGTACGCTACTTGATTGCGACGGACTTTTGATCACATCAAAATTCTGTGGCAACCGATCATCTGAGACTGAACTGCTAGATTTAAAACATTCAAATTAGTTATCTCATAACTAGCTGTGGATTCCAAATATTGTATCACATTCCAAATAAAAAGACAGTGTTAAACTTTCCGATCGAATAATCAAACACCCAAGATTTCCCCAATATATCTCAACACTTGAAATCGGTTTAAAAACATCCATCACATGCCACGATACCAATGGTCCAGCCGTAGAAGGGTCAAGCCAACGCCTCACATGTGGCACGCCGTACTGCCCCAAACCCTAAGGTTTAGAGACAGTTGAAGACGGTCACATAATCGAGTTAAGGTTTGTTGTCTTCTAGAGGGTCCACCGCATTACTTGCACGACTTAGAACGCCATTAAACTACAAAAAAATCCAACGCTTGGAAATTTTTCGGTGGGGGAAAAAGTGAGTTAATGATATCGTTTCAAACTTTTTAACACGTTCTAAAAATTACCCGGACAAACTAAACGAAATTAAATTATCCGATCAAATCAACGAGTCCCCAATACAACCCTAGAAAACTCAACACTTGAGTGGAATTCAAAAATTCCCAGAAAAAAATGACAAGAAAGGACCTAAGAATAATTATATGAAGTTCTAGGGACTAATTCACAATTTGGGCCGCGGAACTGCCGCCAAACCCTTGGTTTGGCCCCGGTTCCGCGGTCAAATAAGCGCATTACAGGTCCGTACTTCACAGTAATTCTTAGTTTTTCTTGCTTAATTTTCTGAGCATTTTTAATTCATAAAAAATCACATTTTCAGAAAATATCCAGAGAAGGGTTCAAATTAGGGTTTTGGGTTTCGATCGGACTTTAAACTTCGCTCAGACTTTGCCTAAAGCTCTAGCTTGGCTCTGATACCACAGTAGGGTTGCTAGGCATATGCACAAGGCTCTACAAGGCATCAACCATGCCCGATTTAAAATTTAGCCGTGCCGAACAACCCAAAGCCGGATCTTTAAACTAGAGTTTAGGTGAAAACAAGCATGTTAAACTCTTTAACACTCAGTGAGAGGGATTACAACCTTTGTAGATCCGGTCCTTCACTTCTTAAGCTCCGTGTTGAGGTTTCTTCGCTGCGATCATCATGTTCCGGACTCTCGAGAGGCTACATGAAGAAAAAGATGCAGTCTTGCTTCTGATCTTCGATAACAAAGATGATCTACCTTGAAGTTTCATTAACACAAACTAACACTCACTAAATTAAGTGAACACTCTTATCTAAAGGGAAAGGATAGATGAGAATGATGAAGTAGGATTTTTGCTCTCTTTTATTTTTTTATTCTCACTCATTTTCATCACTTGGAAAAAATATAGAAAGCTTTTTCCATGAAAGAAAGAAGGAAGAAGAAGATGAATAATCATTAGAATCCTTTTGTGATGAATAATGAAAAGATAAATATGATGAATAATGCAACCATGGTCAACTAAACCCATGTAGAGAATTAACAAGGGTTAGGGTTTGGGTTGGGTTAAAGCATGAGTCATATGTAAATATCTTTGCAAAAACAAAAAGAAACCTTCTAGAAACATCTAGAAAGCATTAACCCAAATCAAACCCTAATCTTGTTTAATCTCTACTAAACATGTTGCATTAGTTATCATATCATGTTACAATATTATATATCACATATATAATATTTACTGTAACAAAAAAAATAATACAATTAACATATATCGCATATATATCAATGTATTACCCGAGTGAGAAAAAGAATCTTTTAGTGAGCTAATATTAGTTAATGTAATTTAATATATCATATATATTATTATACATTAAATTATCGAATCAACACTTGATCCGACAATCCGGCTATATCGCATATAACCGACTAATATATCATTTACTGATTCATCGAATCAACACTTGATCCGATGACCCGGCTGATATCAAATATCACGAGAATAGAATACGGTATCACATATCGTATTATCCTCGGTCCTGCACATATCACATATGTGCCCCTACTCTGTTTTGCCTGAGTCAAGAAACCTCTGTGTAGGACTCTAAAGAATCGTCTATACGCCGGCAGTAGGTGATGATCATATCAAACACCCACAAGCTGCAAGCGGTCAACTAAACGTAACAGCCACCCAGGTATTGAGCGCACAGAAGATCAACAAGCAAGCCTGTACATTCTCCTGTGAATCCAATCAGTAACACTCCCGTACAGTCCGTTCTCGTCGTCTGATATGTCGCATATCTCGCCTAGGGGTGGTAAACGTCAGACCCCAGTAGCTCGATAAGTCGTGTCGATATGAGGTCTGTAACAGTTCGAGAAACTACTGATAACACTTCCCAGTAAATCTCAGCAACCCTGGCCAGGGATTTCCGGTTATAGCCAATCGAACACAGCACAACATCAACTCCCTACACCGGGAGAGACGAATCCCCTCCTATCGCTCATTGCCTCTATGTGATTCGGGACTGTACCCAAAAGCCACCTTTTTTCACGCCCTCTTGGACGTGGTATGATGGAAATCAAAGCACAGTGGGAATCACACAAGACTCTATGACGATCTCGGGTCAACAGACTACTCTGTACCAGTGTCACCGGAGAACTGCCATCTGACGTGAGGTATAATACCATCTGCGAGTTCTCGGCGAGTCCGTCCGGTGTACCCAGTCTCTACTGAGCACCCGTACACCATCCTTGATGTCAAACACCGATGGATATGGGATCATCCATCGCCCATCATATGGGTCAAGATGCGTATACGCTAGTCTACTCGGGTGTATCGATGCCCTGTCTCGATACACCCTCGACTAGGAACTGTTATAGGATGTACTCGTCGACTACCGTGGCCCCACTAGTATGATCTCATCATAGTCCCAGTAGTCGAGTACATATCCTAAGGGCTTTATCAACATGTAACATAGAGACAATCAGAGTACATGTTAAGATAAAGTACAACCAGATAACGTACTATCATGTCGAGCAAGAAAGTCATCCCTATATATGTCCAAGCATCCATTACAATATACATCATATGTACAGTAATGGCCTCTAGGACATACATATAACTAACAATCTCCCACTTGCACTAGGGCCATCTGTTGTGGTATCGCATACCCAACAATTAGCTGTGGTTGAAGTATCTCATACTCAACCATCCCATAAAAGTCTCTACTGGGAAAAAGGCATTTGTGAGTGGATCCGCGCTGTTATCCTCTGTGTCTACTCTCCTAACCTCGATCTCCCTGAAGATTAACCATCTCCATGATCAGGTGATAATGCCTAAGAATTATATCTGGATATCAGATGGGACGGGGGATCCTTGGCAAAAGCCATAACTCCATTGTCACACAATGGTAGGAACGAAGTTCATCTCATGAACTTATATATATCCAGACTGCCTCTTTGGTAGCATCCTTGGTAACGATGTATCTTGCCTTTAATCATCTAGTAAGTCACGGTATCTAGCTTGGAACTCTTCCAACATACCGTCCCTCTACTGAGGGTAAAGATAATGCCTGCGACTGACATTCAGTCGTCCTTATCACTCTGGAACGTTTCCAGTGATTCTTCCCAGGATCGATTGATACCATCTCACTACAACTAGTGAGTATCCTAACATCTAATTAGATCTATCTCATAGATCCAAAACCCAGGATTTAGGAGGTATCGATTTTGATCCTATATGGAGAATCCTTGTGATAAGCGGAGATTGACCGAGCGTAGCATAGGAAACTCCTTCCCTATCAAGAGTATGTCATCCACGTACTCTACGAGGATCACCACCATACTCTCTACTACCTTTTTGTATATACAAGGTTCATCTACCATTTTGATGAAGTCAAACTTTTTGACAACCACATCAAAACAGACGTTCCAACTCCGTGATGCCTGCTTTATCACATAAAACATCTTGCACACGTTTCCGCTGCTCCCACTGTCTACGAAGCCCTCTGGCTGTGTACTTATAGACGCTCTCTTCTAAATCAACATTTATAAAAGCAGTCATGACACCCAACCGCTGGATATCGTAGTCATGGTATGTAGCCGTGGCAAGTAGGATCTGGATGGACTTAAGCATAGCTTTGAAAGTCTCAACTTTTCCATGTACACTAAGTAATATTCTCAAGATATACTTGCTCCTGATGGGGATTTAACCCTTCAGATAAAGCAACCAAAGTCCATACTTTGTTGGTGTATAACGATTCCATCTCAGATTGCTAAGCATCCAGCCATTCTTATAGAGTCCCACTCATGGTAGCCAGCTCGAAACTAGTTGGGTCATCATCTCATGATGCAATCCTCGCTCCCACTGTCATAGAGAAACCGAAGTATCTCTCTGGTGGGTGAGGAACCCTACTAGATCGGCGGAGAGGCTGAGATTCGTTGGAAACTATTGAATCCTTTGGTTCTACCAAATCATCTGCTGTAGTTTGTATAGCTGGAACTCCCTCCAGTTCTACCTCATGACCACTAATTTCTTCACAAGAAATTCTTTTTCACAAAGGTGGCATGCTAAGAAACAAAACATCTTTTGTTCCTCGGTTAGGTAGAAGATATTCCCTTGTGTATGCTTGGGATATCCAACAAACATCCACAGATCTGACTTTGCCTCGAGTTTGTCCGGTTTTGCTTTTAGACATAGGCCGGACAACCCCAAATCTTAAAAAACTTAAGATATGGGCTCTTCCCTTTCCATATCACATATGAAGTGGTAGGCAACTGATTTGATTTGAATCCTATTCAATAGGTATGCAGCTTCTCAAGTGCATAACTCCCAAAAGGAAATAGTAAACTCGGTAGTACTTATCATAGAGCACACCATATCACATAGGGTGCTATTGCTCCGCCCCGATATACCATCGTGCTATGGTGTATACGGAGGAGTAATTCTGAGAGAGAATCTCATTCTCCTTTAGAATAATCCAGGAATTCCATGCTCAAGTATTCTCCTCCTTGATCTCATCATAGGACATAATACTTATACCCGTTTTTGGTTCTCTACTTCTTACTTATATTCTGTGAATATCTCAAAAGGTTCAGACTTGTGTTTCAACAGGAACATATTTCCGAATCTTAAGAGATCATCAGAGAATGTAATGAAGTACAAAGAACTAGTCTTGGCATGTGTAGACAGGGGACCATCATACATCATCATGTATCAATCCCAAGAGATCACTAACTCTTTCTCTGTTTCCAATAAACAGAGCTAGGGTCATCGTATCTTTGTGACATGACCGGCAAGTTTCACAAGATGTGAATTCAAACTAATTTAAATCTGCATCTTTATGTAACTTCAGCCAGTCGGGTCGCATTGATATGACCTAGTCTACAATGCCTCAAGAAGGATTCATTCATTTCTGAACTCTTCCTCTTGTGTGTGTTCTTTATACTAAGAACAGTAGTTTTATTTAGAACGTCAATGCTTTTGGATAACGTGCCTAAACCGATCAACTCTTGATATAGGAAATGTTCAAAACATTATCCAACAATACAAAATTATATCCTTTCTTTACTAATAAAGAGACTGATATGATGCTGTACATCAGGTTCGGTATCTAATAACATTCGTTCAGAATCAATGTATTCTGGTAATACAGGGTGATAGTGACCAACAGACTTGGTTGCAACTCTTGCACCGTTTCTATCTCATGAAACTTATCACCCGTTCTCAGTTCTCTACCTTTCTGTAGCCCATGTAACAAATTACATATGCGGGATCCTGATGTCAAACACCGATGGATATGGGATCATCCATCGCCCATCATATGGGTCAAGATGCGTATACGCTACTCTACTCTGGTTTATCGATGCCCTGTCTCGATACACCCTCGACTAGGAACTGTTATAAGATGTACTCGTCGACTACCGTGGCCCCACTAGTATGATCTCATCATAGTCCCAGTAGTCGAGTACATATCCTAAGGGCTTTATCAACATGTAACATAGAGACAATCAGAGTACATGTTAAGATAAAGTACAACCAGATAGCATACTATCATGTCGAGCAAGAAAGTCCTCTATATATATATCCAAGCATCCATTACAATATGCATCATATGTACAGTAATGGCCTCTAGGGCATACATATAACTAACATGACATGTGAAACCCGATTCGAAGAGTTGGATGAGCCCGATTGCGGGTATATGGTGGACCCAGTATGGTACCTTAGGGCGAGAACGGATTGCTGTGCTGCAGACGGTGAGCCTGGTAGTGGGACTACTACCTACCGTTGATTGTATTTGGGCTCGGTGGATATCCAGAGGATACCGACCGAAGTCGAGAGATGATATGGGCCGATCCGGACTGAAAGAGCCCGTGGGCCGATCCGGACTGACGGAGCCCGTAGGCCGATCCGGACTGACGGAGTCCTATATATATGAGTATTTACGTGCCGATACTGGGCACAGGTTTCATGATGTTTCGAGTGTCGATGCTGGACACTCAGGTTCCATGATTTTGATGTGTCGTGAGGGACACACATTGATTATATCCTCACACTTCCATGCATATGCTTTATGATATTTACATGCATGATGTTTTTGTTTCATTGGTTGACACGTGGACGAGATCCATATGCATACACGCATTGATTATATAGTTGGATGATACCCACATACTTATAGACTTCATGATATAGTTGACATTGATTCCTGTTGATTACATTGACCTTATCTCATATTTATAATATGTTGCTCCCTGAGGCACTGGCACGAGCACTTGGCATGGTAGTTTCATGAAATTATGCATTATTTGAAAAACCCGGTTTCTCCTGATTTGTTATTTCAGCAGCCACCATGAGATTTATCGGTTCTGATATATATACCCCATGCGAGGAGCGTCGTGAGCCGTGTGAGGGTACATGGTGGGGCCCGGAGGTACCCCGGGGCAAGAAAGGGATTTCGATGTAACATGCCGATGAGGCCTGACAGGGGAACCATACCTACCGGTGACAGTACTTTTGACTTGACGGGTATCGTGGGGATACAGGCCGGGGTCATGTATGTATGGATACGTCGAAAGGCGGGGGTCAGAGCTAGGCACTCGAGTTTCGGATAGCGTATGATACGTACCTATCAGGGTGCCAGTCGTGTTGACAGCACCTGATAGATCAGTATTTAGGTGTCGATGCTTAACACTTTGTTTCATGATATTTTTACTCCTAAGTATATATAACAGTGGAATGGGACACTGTTATATATATATATATATATATATTAATGGAATGGGACGCTAATATATATGTATACATATCAATTTATAAACATCATCATAATTATTCATGTAATTTACTTAGAATATATGAGATTCACTTGATATTGGATTCATGATATATGAGATTCACTTGATATTGGATACATGATATATGAGATTTACTTAATATGATAGCCAATTTGGGGGCTGATTTGAGGAATTGGGATTTGGATTGTTGTTCATACGATAATATTGCATTATTATATTCCCCATTCTTATTCTTTTTATAAATAAACAGGTGCTTTTGACGCATGTCTGCTACATATTACAGGTTACAGGTTCTTGGACAGAAAACAGTGAAAATGATGAAAAGACGATGCAAAAGTGGACTTTGACCAACAAACAGAAGACTCTTGATCAAGCCTACATCAAAGATAAAATTCACAAAGCACAAAGCAATGCAAGGTCCAAGATTACAAAGCGAACGGTTAAAAGCCCACCGCAATTATTCACTGGAGATCTGGAAGAAACATAGAAGCTATTTTAATAAAGAAACAAATAATAAGGAATCCCAAAGATCCAAGGCCCAATACTTTCTTTTAAAGAGACATAAAATTTTACCAAAACTTGAAGTCTACTTTGACTAGGTCTTCCTAAGGATATTTTGGTAAATGTAGACATGCAAATCAATTGTAACCTAGGGTTTCTATCTCCTATAAATAGAAGCCCAAATCATTGTATTCTTTTCATGCCTCCTTTTAATAATAAATCGAGAATTCTTTATGGAGAGCATCGGTGTTTCTTTCCAATTCATGAATTCAGATCTGACAACCCTGCATTGATGATTGGAGAGATGCATCTGTAAGTAGATTTAATTCCTTGCTTTAGTTTAGATTTCAATTCTTGCCCTAGGTAATTTTTATTCTCTGCCCTAGATAAATGTTCTTCAATTCCCTAATGAGTAAGTAGTTTTCTCGCTTGTTAGGGTTATGAATGGGGAAAGATTTGAGAGACGAAGATCTCTCCTCTTTTTTCTTTGCCAATCTTTTATGAAAATTAGAACTCCATGCATACCTTCTTATTCCTCTCCCTACGGCACTCTACCCTCGAGGTAACGGTGATTCCGTAGTCTAAAGGCCCGGATTTTAAGGTTTTCCATGGAGGTTAAAGTAAAGATTAAGAAAGGAAGGACAAGGATCTAGAGGAAGAATCAATCTTCCCAATCATCCTAATCCCCTTTGTTAAGATTTACCATAACACTAATATGATATTTTTAATTAAAGGCAATGGAAAGAGATGTAGATCTTTGTTTACCAAATTTTCCCTAAACCTAATCCTAGCAAGTTTCTAATCCTAGTATCATACAACTTCAATTTTTAGATTTAATAATCATTCCGAACACCCTTCGGAATTAACTCGTTAGCGCGATTAGAAAATTCACAACATCCCTGTGGACCGACCCGTACTCACCAGCTAGCTGCAAAGCGACGCCGTTCTTGATTGCGGTTACAAATATTTTTGATCTATCTTTTAGAAAGCGCAAGCATGCTAAATAAATTCAATCAAATGGCGCCGTTGCCGGGGATCGAACCCGGGTCACCCGCATGACAGGCGAGAATACCCACCACTATACTACAACGAGTTGTGTGATTTTGTAGTGTTTGATTTGCCAGATTGTAAAGAACCCCATTCGAGTGAAACCATACTTAGCCGTTTATCGAAAATCTTTTTTGCAAAAAGTCCAAACAAATAAAAAAAAGGAAAAAGGAAAAATCTTTTATAAATAACTTGCAAATTTTTGCTGCTAAGAAATCCTTGCACCACCTACCTTCTTTCTCTTCTTTTTCTTCTAACATGGGTACCCCACATAACAAATCACTTGCCGAACTTTGGTATCCCGAACCTAATTTTGCGTCGTTCGGCAATTTGTTCGATCAATTTAAAGACGATCCTTCCTTGCCTAAAATATCTTTGAAAGATCAAATAGAGGCGTCTAGGGGAAACAGTTTGACTTTTCAACCCACTTTGTGTCAACCAAGTCAACCTTTACCACCTCCATATGTTGATACCACTTTTTCAAGTCCTACCGTCTCTCCTAAGCCGATGTCCATTGCTGAGCATATTGCTCAATCTCGCAGCCGATCTTTCACCCCTCTCCACTCATCTAGTTCTAGGGATCCACAAGACTATTCACCTTTTTATCCATATGTTGACCCTACCCCTGTCCAATCACCCACTTCCTACCAGTCCTACCCGACCTTCCCACCTTCACTAGACACTGCTTCTACACAGCCTTTTGGGAGTTTCACATATCCAAACAATTTCGAATCTTTTGCCGAAACCCCTTTACCACCAAAGTCTAGTTTGGAAGAGGCGTTGGAGGCGTATATCACAGCAAAAAACAAAATGGTTAGGAATGTGGAAGCGTCCGTGGCCGCCCTTATGCAACCTAGTGAACCGATAGCTAGTCTCCAACTAGCTCCAAATTTTTCAATGTATGAGGAGGCGGTTGGACAGAATGAGAATGTGAGAGGATTTCCAAATCAAACCTACCCTTACCCAATTGAAGCCCGCAACTCCAGTTTTCCATCGAATGTCCTCAATGATTCACAAGTTCAAAATAAAAATGAGTTGTGTGATTTTGTAGTGTTTGATTTGCCAGATTGTGAAGAACCCCATTCGAGTGAAACCACACTTAGCCCTTTCGGTCTTTACACCTCCAATCTAGAACCTGAATTGATAAATATCCATGCTTTTGATGAGGTGTCTAAAGAAATTGATTTTCACTTGATTGAGGATATAGACGCCGGGAATATTTTGGATGATGAACCTGTCGATTTAATTGAAATTTTATGTTCAAATCATCATTCCGAGTTATTAAATGTTTCTCCTGAATCTCATATTCGTCTTGATTTTGATGATAATGGCATGTATGAGTTGAATATTGAGGAGAATTATGAGGATAATATTGAGGAGAGTAGTGAGGATCATATTGAGGTTGAACCATTTTTCTTTGATGTGTCGGATTTTCCAATTCATCCTCTTGAACCTTTACCTAAATCACCCTCCCTCTTTTCCATCGTTTCGACCACGCCTCATTTCACATTTGATGACTGTGAGCTTGAAAACTTTTCCTTCGAATCTGACACAGTTCTCACAGCCGATGACACTTACAAGTGTTTCACTTTTTCGGACGATGTTGAAGTCTCACCGCCCGAGTTTGAGTCCTTTGCATTTTCAGATGAGTTAGTTAATCCATCAGACTCGGTTACTTACAGTCATTTCGAACCATTGATGGAATCTTTCCAGTTCGACACAGTTTACTACGGTGAGAATGAGACCATCCCTAATTCACTCCCTTTCGTCCTTCCTATTGTTCCGACCGTGCAAGTGACCGTTACGCTTTCATCTCCTATACCAAGTTCGGCGTACCCATGTTTTCTTGCGAATCTTGAGGGATTTGATCCCATTTCTCGACGGGTTGATAGGTTAGCGCAATCGCTTTTAACACATCGGTCATCACAAATTGCGCTAATTTATTCACTCGCTTTACACCCTCAAGTTCGTACTCCACTTCTTTCTTCTTTCCGCCATTCTTCTCCCCCACCGAGACCATATTCTCTTCTTCCCACACGGTCTCGCGTGTTTCTCATTTCTTTCTTCTACACCCCATGCTTTCACCAACTTGACCATTACCACGATAAGATTTTTGAATGGTTGGTGCTAATCTTTGGCTTGTATAAGGCCAAGCTTAAGTTTGGGGGGGAACCTTGTTGTATATATGTATATATATTTTTGTTTTCTTTTTCTATAAAAAAAATAAAAAATTCAAAACATTAAAAATATAAAAAAAAATTATAAATAAATAAACAGGGGAGTGGCGGTATTTTGACCCTCTTGGTTTAGCATGACAGTGAGGGCACTATCAAGTTCAAGTTTGGGGGTATGCTCGGTACGTCTTCTTCCTTCGCATTCATTTTTTTGCATTTGCATATTTATTTGAAAACCCATAAAAATTAAAAAATTTCAAAAATTATAAAAATCAATGTATTCAATTTGGTCTAATTGATTTGAGTTTGACAAATGGGTTAACTGGCTAGGAACAACTAGATCTTCGACTTAGTGAATTAAAAACCCTAAAAATAACATTCCTTAAAGTTTAGCGGTAGAAAGTATATGTTTTTGTAGTTTATTTAGAAATAGGCAAATTTTGGGTTCACTTCTTGGGCTAAGTCAAAATGAGGCAAGAGTATTGATGTTCTTATTAGAGTATAAGTTTGAAAAATAGTTCTTAGCTTAAGTCTAGATTCTGAAAATGTATACCCTACAATTTGCACAATCACTCATCTTGAAACTTGGAATAGTAGAAGAGACCTTGAAATGCTCTTGTCTAAAGTCCTTAGTACGAAGAAAATAAAAGAAAAAAAGTGTGAATGAAGAAGAATAAAAATGGACACTGGTTTTTGTGATTACTTAAGGCTGTAAAAAAATAGAAAAATATTTAGCGAGGGTGCTTCATCACCTAGTGCCTTAGACTAACTGGTTTGGGAGTCACTGCTAAAGCCTTGGGTGTTGCAAAACTAGGAAGTACGCTTTAAAGTGCTAACGCATCTTGTAATCGGTTGTTGGTACCTCAAGAAGTATTAACGGTCGCATGAAGGATGTGTAAGCAAATTTCATTTAAAAATTCACTAATAAAGTGCTTTGGACAATGGACGAGAGTACGATTGCTTGATTTGAATTTTCAAGTGTAGGGGTGATACACACACACACGTAGGGGTATGTGATTGGAATTTAGATAAGAGAGAGGAATGAAGAATAGAACTTGTATCTTTAGTAGAGTTGATAGAAATTCCTAAGTGGAGATGGAACCCTAGAAGGAAAACTTAAGAGATGCCGAAAGCTAAGTAAGTCTATAGAACATATATAATCTTAAGTTAAATGATGAGGAAGTGTGAAAAATATGAGTGGATAATTTACAAGTAGAAGATAATAGAATTCCTTGTAGAAAACCAAATTGGAGAATAAAAGTCGATAAGCCAAATTGATAGGATTTTGTGGGTAGTATCCGCTGAAAACCCTCAGGAGATAACACTCCTCCTACTAGGGACACCTAGAGGTTTAACGGCTTGTTGCACGAGCTCAGTGCAATCGCGTTTCCCTGCGAAAGTGCGGTTAGGATTTTAGTGAATAAAAATAAGTTTGCTCAAGGACGAGCAAAAGATAAGTTTGGAGGTATTTGTTCATACGATAATATTGCATTATTATATTCCCCATTCTTATTCTTTTTATAAATAAACAGGTGCTTTTGACGCATGTCTGCTACATTTTACAGGTTACAGGTTCTTGGACAGAAAACAGTGAAAATGATGAAAAGACGATGCAAAAGTGGACTTTGACCAACAAACAGAAGACTCTTGATTAAGCCTACATCAAAGATAAAATTCACAAAGCACAAGGCAATGCAAGGTCCAAGATTACAAAGCGAACGGTTAAAAGCCCACCGCAATTATTCACTGGAGATCTAGAAGAAACATAGAAGCTATTTTAATAAAGAACCAAATAATAAGGAAGCCCAAAGATCCAAGGCCCAATACTTTCTTTTAAAGAGACATAAAATTTTACCAAAGCTTGAAGTCTACTTTGACCAGGTCTTCCTAAGGATATTTTGGTAAATGTAGACATACAAATCAATTGCAACCTAGGGTTTCTATCTCCTATAAATAGAAGCCCAAATCATTGTATTCTTTTCATGCCTCCTTTTAATAATAAATCGAGAATTCTTTATGGAGAGCATCGGTGTTTCTTTCCAATTCATGAATTCAGATCTGACAACCCTGCGTTGATGATTGGAGAGATGCATCTGTAAGTAGATTTAATTCCTTGCTCTAGTTTAGATTTCAATTCTTGCCCTAGGTAATTTTTATTCTCTGCCCTAGATAAATGTTCTTCAATTCCCTAATGAGTGAGTAGTTTTCTCGCTTGTTAGGGTTAAGAATGGGGAAGGATTTGAGAGACGAAGATCTCTCCTCTCTTTTCTTCGCTAATCTTTTATGAAAATTAGAACTCCATCCATACTTTCTTATTCTGCTCCCTACGGCACTCTACCCTCGAGGTAACGATGATTCCGTAGTCTAAAGGCCCGGATTTTAAGGTTTTCCATGGAGGTTAGGGTAAAGATTAAGAAAGGAAGGACAAGGATCTAGAGGAAGAATCAATCATCCTAATCCCCTTTGTTAAGATTTACCATAACACTAATATGATATCTTTAATTAAAGGCAATGGAAAGAGATGTAGATCTTTGTTTACCAAATTTTCCCTAAACCTAATCCTAGCAAGTTTCTAATCCTAGTATCATACAACTTCAATTTTTAGATTTAATAATCATTCCGAACACCCTTCGGAATTAACACGTTAGCGCGATTAGAAAATTCACAACATCCCTGTGGATCGACCCGTACTCACCGGCTAGCTGCAAAGCGGCGCCGTTCTTGATTGCGGTTATAAATATTTTTGATCTATCTTTTAGAAAGCGCAAGCACGCTAAATCAATTCAATCAATTGCCTTGATGGACTTTGGTCCTACCACGAGGTCAGGATTCCGTGGGAATGACATGTTTTATTTCATACTCCGCATTTATTGTTTATGCACTGCTTCATGTATTAGTTATACCCGCTAGAGTACCTTTCATGACTATTGCATATATATGACCATTTATTGCTATTAGCTTGCATATGTTAGATTCACGATGTACGTACATACTTGCGATTACCCGCATATGTTATGTACTATTCATGAGTTGGCAACTCACCCCCATTGTGCCACAGGGTTTTGCAAGTTGTTTCCCCAGAGTAGTCGAGGCAGGCTATTCATCTATCTTATCATCTTTTGCTGCGGATACCGCTTCGGCTCACAGTGTGCAGTTTTGCTTTATGTAGATTTTGTGGTTATCCATTCATATTCATTGTATATTTGTTGTATCCTGTACTCTCCATCTACCACTTTCATGTGTATGACTTAGAGACTTGATGTGAGGACGAAATTGTATATTTTGGTGACTTGGATGTCTTTTATGCAGTTTTATTTATATCGTCTTTTATTTCTTCGTTACGGCGTTGTATATCTGTTGTGGTGGTTTTTTTCCACCGTTGGGCGTGGATTTGCTCCTGTTGGGGATGCTTTACTTATATTTATGTTGTACCCATTTTTGGGGTTGGTTTTTACAAAGGAGGTGCTGCCGAAATTTTTAAGAAAGTAAAGTTGGACTTTAAAGAATTTGGTTTGAGATTTCAAAAGTTTTGAAAATGCTATTATCACTTACTACTTTTGATGGTTTAGATTGCTGGGTTTTCGGCTTACTTAAATTGTGTTACGCCTGTAGACGTTGCGTAGTTTAAGGGCCGTCACATGCCAATTTCGGGTCGTAAAAAAGTTGGTATCAAAGCGCTAGGTTTTCCTTTCGGAGTGTAGGATGACCTTGGTATGATGGAGTAGGTAGCTTAAGTAGAGTAACGTAGTGTGTGTATGTCCACAGCATACTCACGACGCGGTACTCCGCCTAAAGTGACCTAAGTACTAATTGCTTGAAATTCCTTTCTTGATGATACATATCCTTGTGATTCGATTTCCGTGTTCTTATCGAATCGTTTTCCATTTATAGCCGTTGCCGCCGATGACTATGGGGACTCAGAGTGATGCAGCGAGGGCCGAGGTCAGAGTTGAATCGGGTGGGACAAGGACTGACCAGGATGGCACACTCGTTGCACAGGAGCAGATGGATCCGCCTTCGACAGATCGTATCGATAGGCTTGTGGCAAAGATGCAGGACATGCGCCAGATGATGAGTTCATTGGTTGAGGCCATTCAAGAGCAGCGACGGGAGGTTGTCACCCAGTTACCCAGTTCTTCCTTGCGATCAGCACGCAGCATTTCGTCACTTACACAACACCAGTGGATGCAGCCCTAGTTGACGAGACACGTATTCCAGAGACCTTGGGAGTTCAAGGACCGAGGAAGGTTAGTACAAGTGTGTCAGCCCCGAGACAGAGGTTCAGTCATCGAGGCAGATTTCATGACCGTCGCGGGAGTAGCAAAGGCTTGGGACGAGGACAGTCGTTCAGCTCTCATCCCTAGGAGGGTCAGCAGTTTTATTCTGGATGCTATCGGTGCGGGGACCTTCATCACTCCATCAGGAGTTGTTCCCTAACACCGCGTCAGGGTCGTATTCAGAAAGGTCGTGGATGCGGAAGGTTCGCTCAAAGGGGACAGGTTGGTAGAGGAGGATTTCAGCCAGTTGCGGGTAGGGGGCAGACACCAGAGTTTGCTTCTACTCATCGGGACGCGCGGGCATCAAATGCAGAGTTTTCAGGTATTATTAATTCATATGTTCTTTTGATGCACTTGTTTGTTTTACACACTTTGTGCCGTGGTTGGGCCGAGAGTCGTGTTAGCTAGATCAGCCATTTGATGTATTAACTTCTGTCAGCGATTCTTTTGTTGCGCGACACGTATTTCAGTCGTGTGCCAATCGGATAGGAGATAGAGATTCGTCTGTCATTGTGATCCTTCTAGAGATGTTGGATTTGACGTTCTCCTGGGAACGGACTGGTTAGCAACGTGCTAGGCGTCTGTGGACTACCGCAAGGAAATAGTCAGGTTTTGTTTTCCCGGCGAGTCAGTTCTCGTTGTGCAGGGGGACAGTGGTGCCGCCTCTCACAGCTTGAATTCAGCCTTTTTCAATAGTCGGCTTTTGAGGAGAGGATGTCGAGGAATCATGGCTTTCATTCGTGATACCGGAGCCACAGTGGGTTTGTTAGACCGGGTTCCTATCGTGCGAGAGTTTCTAACGTTGTTCCAGATGAGCCGGCGGAGCTTAGGGAGCTTAAGGATCAGCTGCAGAGTTATTTGTTGGGGAGGCTTGTGCGTCTGAGTGTTTCGCTTTGAGGAACTCCTATTCTGTTCGTCAGGGGAAGGACGACAGTTGAGGTTGTGTATTGATGGATAATCAATTGAACCTAGTTACGGTGCGGATAGGTATCCTTTACCTCGGATTGACGATTTCTTCGATCAGCTCCAGAGTGCGAGACATTTTCTAAGCTTGTTTGGGATCTGGTCATCATTTGTTGCGGGTTCGGAGTGATGTCATTCCGAAGACTGCTTTTGTATGTGCTACGGGCTTTATAAGTTTTGGTGGTGTCGTTGGACTCACCAATTTCCTAGCAACATTCGTGGATGTGATGAACCAGATTTCTTCAGGCCGTTCCTCGACCGGTTTATTATTGTGTTATTGATGACATTCTGGTCTTTTCCAATGTGTCGTAAGGAACTTGAGCAGCACTTGGGGATTGCTTTGCAGACATTGGGAGAGCACCAGCTGTTTGCTAAATTCTCGGAGTGTCCTTCAGGCTTGATTGTGTTGAACTCCTATGTCATGTGGTTACAGGAGACGGTATTTGTATTGACCCGAGGAAGATCGAGGCCGTACAGCCTTGGCCCATACTTATATCCGGCACAGAGGTCCGCAGATTTTTGGGCTTAGCAGGTTTTTACCGCCGTTTCGTGCAGGATTGTTTGTGTATCACTGCACCATTGGCTGGACTGGCCGGGAAGGAGGTTCCTTTTCTTGGACTGAGGCATGCGTGCTGAGTTTTCGGCAGTTGAATACTCGGTTGGCCACTGCACCAGTTCTTTCCTTGTTTCTGGATCGGGCGACTTTGGTGTTCACTATGATGTTTCACGAGTGGGGCTCGATTTTGCACTGATGTGGCATTTTAGAGTTATCGCTCATGCTTCCCGACAGTTGGAGGAAGTACGAGCAGGATATCCTACTCATGATTTGGAGATGGCCACGGTGGTCGTACGTTGAAGATTTGGGACACTACTTGTGTGGAAAGTCGTATCATATTTTCACGGACCAACAGAGCTTAATATACATCTTCCTGCAGCAGGTTTAGAGTGTTGAGACAGTCTTCTGCAGATTTACAGTTCTTGTGTAATCGTTGAGTATAGCTTAATGTTCGCCTCTACTGAGGGGACAGCTTGCTCATGTCCGCGCCCAACCACTTTTCCTTAATCGCTTTCGCGAGGCACAGCCCACCGATGCTCGTTCGTCAGAGATTCTTGAGCATACTCGGCTGGGTAAAGATTTGGAGCCCTTGATTTGTGACCAGATATGCTACGTTTAGGGACGCATTTGTGTGTACCTATTGCTGATGGGCAGAGACACGAAATCCTAGAGCAGGCACCTCAGTCGGCTTTCAGTGTTCAATCAAGTTCGACCAATTTATAACATGACTTGTGAGATAGTTACGGGTGGACAGGGATGAAGAGTGAAGTTTCAGATTTCGTTTCAAGGTGTCTGTCTTGTTGTGAGCTAAGGTTGAGCATTTGAGACCAACTGGAGAGTTGCAATCTTTAACCGTTCCGGAGTGGGAATGGGAGCAGATCTCCATGATTTTAGTTGTGGTATCAACCCAGATTTAGTCAAGGTGTGACTCCATTTGGGTGTTTGTTGTCCGGTTATGCTCAGTTTGCTCAGTTGTTCTTTGTTAAGTTTGTACGTTTGCACGGAGTTCCTTCATGCGTTTATCCAATAGGGACAACCCATTCGCTAGCCGTCTTTGGCAGAAGCTTCAGAAAGCCTTGGGTACTGGTTGAGGTTTAGCTCCGCTTTTCCATCTGTGGGACGATGGTCAGTAGAGAGGACTATACAGACTCTAGAGGATATACTTGTGTGTATGTACTAAGTGTTTGTGGGCAGTTGGGATCGTCACTTGCCATTGTTAGGGTTCTCCTTCAATAGCTGTTTTCAGGAGACGTTCCAATTGGCAACCTTTAGGTTTTGTTTGGTAGGTCGTGTCGATCGCCAGTCTATTTTTCTGACTCTGCGAGAGTAGGATTTTGGACCCCAGCTAGTCGTGAGGCTTCGGAGAAGATCCAGTTGATTCAGGTCAGGATGAGGGCAGCCCAGTGCAGACAGTGTAGGGTTCCTAGGCACCCTAGTGAGGTCTCACAAGGCATCGAACATGCCATTTTCAAAAATTCTAGGTGCCGAGAGACCCGACTACGGATCGTCTGCTAGAAGTCTAGGCGAAAACATAAACTAGTTAACACTTAACTAAGAGATACGGAAATACGACCTTTGTAGATCCGGTCGTCCACCTCCACGGCTCCGAGATGAGGTCCTCTCCGCTGTCCAAATCAAATCCGGGCTCTAACGTCGGCTTCATCGGAGAATGGACGGGCTAGGTCGTCGACGACGTGCCGAAGATGATCTACGTCAAAGCATCACTAGATCAAGCTCCACCTTCACCAAACCATGATAACTTGTGAAGGAAACACACTCTACTACTTGGCAAGAGGTAAGGATAAAGAAATAGAAAATGGGTAGACTTTAGATTTGGATTTCTCACTCTTTTTCTCACTTTGCCATTAAAGCTTTCAAGCTTTTTCTTGAAGTGAAGAAGAAGAAGAAGATGAAGAATATGATAAGTTATTTGAAAATAGAAAAATAAAAGAATACTTATCATAATCTTAACCTTAGTTAAGTGTAGAGAATTGACTAAGGTTGGGTTGAATGGTTAGGGTTAAGGATGAGAACAAAAGGTCAACAAGTCAAAGCTTCATGAAACTTCAACTAAAAACAAAAGTAGCCACCATTCATTTATCTTCCAATTTATTCAAAATGAATAAATAAATAAGATAAATGAATAAGTAAAACCCTAATCAACAACTTAACCTTGGTTTAATTCTTTATACTTAACCAAAAAGCATGCATCATCAAACATGATACAAACATGTGCACAAAATCATATCGCATATGCAATGCGCACACCCGAGTGAGAATATCCATTTAAAGTGAACCGATACTAGTTAATGCAAAGTAATATATCAAATATATAATTATGCATTAAATCATTAAATCAACACTTGATTCAATGATCCGGTCATGTCGCACACAACCGACTAATATTCAATGTATCGACTTATCGAATCAACGCTTGAATCGATAACTAGGTTATATCGCATACAACCATTCGATACATTCATCGCGAGAATGGAATACGGTATCACATACACGCATTATTCTCGGTCCCGCACATATCTCATATGCGCTCCTATTTCATTTCGCTTGAGCCAGGAAACTCTATGTAGGACTCTAAAGACTCGTCAATACGCCGGCAGCAGGTGATGATCATATCAAACACCCACAAGCCGCAAGCGGTCTGCTAAACGTAACGGCCACCCGGGTATTGAGCGATCTGAAGATCGACGAGCAAGCCCGCTCACACTCCAGTGAATCCAACCAGTAACACTACCGTATAGTCCGGTCTGATCGTCTGATATGTCGCATATCTCCCCTAGGGGTGGTAAACGTCAGACCCCAATAGCTTGATAAGTCGTGTCGATATGAGGTCTATAACAATTCGAGAAACTACTGGTAACACTTACCAGTAAATCTCAGCAACCCTGGCCAGGGATTTCCTGTTATAGCCAATCGAACACAGCGCAACATCAACCCCCTATACCGGGAGAGACGAATCCCCTCCTATCGCTCATTGCCTCCATGTGACTCGGGACTGTACCCAAAAACCACCGTTTTGCACGCCCTCTTGGACGTGGTAAGATGGAAATCAAAGCACAGTGGGAACCACACAAGACTCTATGACGATCTCGGGTCAACAGACTACTCTGTACCAGTGTCACCAGAGAACTGCCATCTGACGTAAGGTATAATACCATCTGGGAGTTCTCGGCGAGTCCGTCCAGTATACCCAGTCTCTACTGAGCACCCGTATATCATCTCTGATGTCAAACACCAATGGATATGGGATCATCCATCGCCCATCTGTATGGGTCGAGAAGGTATACGCTAGTCTACTCTGGTATATCGATGCCCCGTCTCGATACACCCACGACTAGGGACTTTGAAGGATGTACTTATGGACTACCATGTCCCCACTAGTATGATCCGCATCATAGTCCAGGTAGTCAAGTACAGATCCTAAGGGCTTTACCAACATGTAACAGAGAGACAATCAGTATACACGTTAAGGTAAAGTTCAACCAGATAGCATACTATCATTTCGAGCAAGAAAGTCCTCCCTATATACGTCCCAGCATCCACTACAATATACATCCTATGTACAGTAATGGCCTCTAGGGCATACATATAACTAACAATCTCCCACTTGCACTAGGGCCATCTGATAGCAGTGGTTGTAGTATCTCATACTCAACCATCCCATAAAAGTCTCTCTCCGGGAACAGGCCTTTGTGAGTGGATCCGCTGTGTTGTCCTCTGAGTCTACTCTCCAAACCTCGATCACCCTGGAGATCAACCATCTCCATGATCAAGTGATACTGCCTTAGAATATGTCTGGATCACTGATGGGACGGACGTTCCTTGGCATAAGCCACAACTCCATTGTCACACAATGGGAGGAACTAAGTTCATCTCATGAACCAATATACACCCAGACAGCCACTTTGGTAGCATGTTAAGTAGCGATGTATCCTGCCTTTATCGTCTAGTATGTCACGGTATCTAGCTTGGAACTCTTCCAACATACCGTCCCTTTACTGAGGGTAAAGACAATGCCTGCGACTGACATTCAGTCGTCTTTATCACCTTGGAACCCTTCCAGTGATTCTCCCCAGGATCGATTGATACCATCTCACTACAGCTAGTGAGTATCCTAACATCCATTTAGATCTATCTCATAGATCCAAAGTCCAGGATTTAGTAGGTATCACTTTGATCCTATGTGGAGAATCATAGTGATAAGCGGAGATTGATCGAGCGTAGCATAGGAAACTCTTTTCCTATCAAGAGTATGTCATCCACGTACTCTACGAGGATCATCACCATACTCCCTACTACCTTTTTGTTTATACAAGGTTCATCTACCATTTTGATGATGTCAACTTCTTTGACTACTTCATCAAAACAGACGTTCCAACTCCGCGATGCCTGCTTTATCCTATAAAGCATCTTGCACACGTTTCCGCTGCTCCCACTGTCTACGAAGCCCTCTGGCTGTGTACTTATAGACACACTCTTCTAAATCATCATTTAGAAAAGCAGTCAAGACACCCAACCGCCAGATATCGTAGTCATGGTATATAGCCGTGGCAAGTAGTATCTGGATGGACTTAAGCATAGATATTGGAAAAGGTTTCATCATTATCCACGCCTGGTCGATAACGAAAACCTTTAACAAGTCTAGTTTTGAAAGTCTCAACTTTTCCATGTACACCAAGTAATCTTCTCAAGATTTACTTGCTCCTGATGGGGATTTAACCCTTCAGATATAGCAACCAAAGTCCATACTTTGTTGGTGTATAAGGATTCCATCTCAGATCGTTAAGCATCCAGCCATTCTTACAGAGTCCCACTCCTGATGGCCAGCTCGAAACTAGTTGGGTCATCATCTCATGATGCAGTCCTCGCTCCCACTGTCATAGAGAAACAGAAGTATCTTTCAGGTGGGTGAGGAACCCTACTAGATCGGCGGAGAGGCTGAGGTTCGTTGAAATCTACTGAATCCTTTGGTTCTATCAAATCATCAGCTGCTGTTTGTATAGCTGGAACCTTTCCAGTTCTACATTACAGACCTTGCCTCGAGCTTGTCCGGATTTTGCTTTTGGACATAGGCCGGACAACCCCAAATCTTAACTAGCTTAAGACATGGGCTCTACCCTTTCCATTTCACATATGAAGTGGTAGGCAACTGATTTGATTTGAACCCTATTCAATAGGTATGCAACTTCTCAAGTGCATAACTCCCAAAAGGAAATAGGTAACTCAGCAGTACTCATCATAGAGCACACCATATCAAATAGGGTGTATCTGCTCCGCCCCGATATACCATCGTGCTATGGTGTATACGGAGGAGTAATGCTGAGAGAGAATCTCATTCTCCTTTAGAATAGTCTAGGAATTCCGTGCTCAAGTATTCTTCTCCTTGATCACATCAAAGGACATAATACTTATACCTGTATTTTGGTTCTCTACTTCTAACTTATATTCTGTGAATATCTCAAAAGGTTCGGACTTGCGTTTCAACAGGAACATAGGTCTGAATCTCGAAAGATCATCAGAGAATGTAATGAAGTACAAAGAACCGGTCTTGGCATGTGTAGACAGGGGACCTACATACATCAACATGTATCATCCCAAGAGTTCACTAACTCTTTCTCTGTTTTTCAGTAAACGGAGCTATGGTCATCTTATCTCTGTGACATGACTGGCAAGTTTCACAAGATGTAAATTCAAACTGATTTAAATATGCATCTAAATGTAACTTAGCTAGTCGGGTCGCATTGATATGACCTAGTCTACAATACCTCAAGAAGAATTCGTTCATTTCTGAACTCTTCCTCTTGTGTGTGTTCCGTATACTAAGAACTGTAGTTTGATTTAGAACATTAATGCTTTTAGATAACGTGCCTGAACCGATCAACTTTTGATATAGGAAATGTTCAAAACATTATCCAACAATACAAAATTTTATCGTTTCTTTACTAATAAAGAGACAGATATGATTTTGTATATCAGGTTCGGTATCTAATAACATTCGTTCATAATCAATGTATTGGTAATACAGGGTGACAGTGACCAATAGACCTGGCTGCAACTCTTGCCCCGTTTTCTGCCTCATGAAACTTATCACCCGTTCTCAGTTTTTCTACCCTTTTGTAGCCCTATGTAACAGATTACATATCTGGGATCCTGATCCGGTATCATATACCCAGGATGCGGAGGATACTGAGAAACAGTTCTGTATAATGAACACACCCGAAGATGATGCATCAGCACGCACTCTCTTCGTTTAGGCGGCACGGGAATTCTGGTATTCCCCAATTTCCTGCTCTGTCTTATAACAATTATAAGGTGGAGCGGGACCAACGTTCCCCAACTCAGTATAACAAGCGGGTTCGGTCAATAATCCATTTTATTATCTTGATTAAGGCATGATATGGTCGCTACCTGGAGAGAGAGAGAAGAAAACACTCAGCGTGCGCTCTGTCAAGAATAGATTGGTTATTATTTTATCTAATCAGGATGGCTCCCACTGCTTTTTATCAAATCTTCCTTCAAACCCTAAAAGGAAAGACTAGCCGGGATTAATTACACACTACAAGTTCGCCAATCTTTCAGCCAGGCCAGTGTCGGTACTTTGAGGGAGGTCCCCCGTGCTTTCGCACGAACCTAATTAATGTAAACCTTATTTTCCCAGAGGCGTAACCTCGTTGACACCTTTCTAGACACCTACTTGATCGGCTAATTGTAATGTATAAAACTCTCCCAGGAGTAACTCTTACTCGCAGCGGGTATCGGGATCCAACTATCTCATAGAAGGTATGCAATCTCATTGCAAATTTCAACACTTGAAATTCCCGATAATATTTTGCCCCATGCGATCTATGACCTTGACTGAGTCAACAAACCATAGACCGCAAGTAAAGTTCAACCCGTCATTTCTCGATTGAATTAAACCCACCCGCACGACCCTTAACTGAGTCAACAAGGCCGCACGACTACCCTAATCCAATTGCATCATATGCTTTGCAGGTAAGCAATAATCAGCTACCGCACACTACGTCTTGACTGAGTCAACAAACGCAGCACGAATACTAACTATTACCTATCTGAAATGACGGAGGGCTACGACAGGTTTTTTAAGAAAACCTTTTGCGCAATGAACTTTATATCGTTGTAGAATCAAATGAATTTTAAAATGGAGTGCTTTTGAGGCTTTTCTAGTTTTGCTAAAGGAGTCACTCCCGGTGAAGGGATCGTCGGTCCTTTCCTCGTCGAATGAGGTACGGGATATATCATATATATCACTGTGCAAAGCAAAAACTCTTAAAAGCAATCAAAAGACAAACCGAGTGTGTAGCATCTGCCAGTTATTGCTAAAGGAGTCACTCCCGGTGAAGGGATCTCGGTCCTTTCCTTATCGAATAAGGTGCAGGATATATCACATATACCGCTGTGCAAAGCAAGAACTATAGCTACCTGTTTTATTTTGAAATTCGATTCTACAACATCTTAGGTTTCTTTTAATTCATTAATCACATTAATGAAGTCCCATCATTTATGTACCTAAACATCACAGATAGATATGACGTACACTTATGCCATCCGCATTCGTCTCGATGTCCCCTCGTGCACCGTTAGGTTAGGTAACTAACGGCGGAGCGGGGCAGGGCTAGCACGGGTGTAAAACATAAGTAACGTCTATATAATATATCATATATATTATATAAAGTATCTATCACAGAACATCACATGATCACATCATAGATATCGCAGCAGAAGAAACATATGAAATATTGGATATACTAGGACATCCGTGTTTTTAATACGAGCCAGTATAAAACACGGATTCCATGGTCGCGATGAATAGCCAAACCCACACCCCTAGACCCCTACGAGAGCGGTAAGCAACCCTACCAATTCTAGAGTTAGGAGACCCAGACTCGACTCCTCGAGTTGGTCTCCTACTGGACTCCAGAACCCGGTTACTTGTGCCCTCCTCCTTGGGTCTATCCTAGTGCAGAAAAGTAAATAATATACAAACGGTGACTACTTCCGCAACCTGGAAGCGCCCCAATAAAAGAATATTACATACAAGTTTTTACATGAATGAAAATGAAAAACACTCATCTCACATAAAAACCCCCGGCTATTCAAACACGACGATCCAATATAACATATCCAGCAACACATAACATCACATGTCATCAACGTAAGTAAACATGTGTATCCCAATTGTCGTTGACATATAGCAACGAAACCGGCGATATCACATATTACACTTACGGTCACAGAAAAGAAAGTGTAAAACTACAACAGTTGGAATCCGCAATCTGCATAGACATCGCATGCCTAATCAAATGAATACCTTAGACATCACATGCCTAACAATTATAAACCCCGCATTTTAGTCTCATTATCGAAAACACTTTTCAATATCGAGTCAGGCAATTCAACAAGATTCCCGACAGTCTGATCGAATACTCGTCGTAAACTTCAGTAGACGGCCGCACCCCTGATACCATCGACGAAGTGCACCAAGGAGGAACACCGCTACCGCGAGCACCCGAACGGATGCTTTCGGCGACGGGGTTCTCCTACAGTCACTTGGTCGGGGCTATGGAGTGAGGCTGTCTATTAAGTTTACCCGGCGAGTATCCGCGTACGCTACGTGATTGCGACGGACTTTTGATCACATCAAAATTCCGTGACAACCGATCAAGTGAGACTAAACTGCTATGTTTATAACATTCATTTAGTTATCTCATAACTATTGTGAACTCCAATTATTGTATCCCATTCCAGATAAACAGAAAATGTTAAACTTTCCGATTGAATATTCGAACACCCAAGTTTTCCCGATACAGATCAACACATGAAATAAGTCTAACAACATTCAGTTCGTGCCTCAGTACCAACGGTCCAGCCGTAGAAGGGTCAAGCCAACGCCTCACATGTGGCACGCCGTACTGTCCCAAACCCGAAGGTTCAAAGGGCAGTTCAAGACGGTCACATAATCGAGTTAAGGTTTGTTGTCTTCTAGAGGGTCCATTGCGTTACTTGCACTACTTAGAACGTCGTTAAACTACGGAAAAATCCAACACTTGGAAATTTCCCGACAGGGGAAAAATTGGGTATTTATATCCGGTCGAACTTTTTAACATATTCTAAAATTATCTGGAAAGCCACACAGACAAAATTTGATACTCCGATCGATACACCGAATCCCCAAAACAACCCCAGAAAATTCAACTCTTGAAAAACAATTAAAAATTCCCAGGAAAACCAGCATTGCAAAAGAGGAATTACTGTACAAAACTAGATGCGCAAAACGACAAATCGGCCGCGGTTCCGCCGCACGAGCCATGCTCGTGCCGCGGAAACGCGGCGCATTGATAGAATCAGGAGCACGAATTTTGAAGTATCCCTTAGAATTTCCTGCTGATTTTACTGAATATTTTTAATATGGAAAAATCCCAATTTTTGAAAAAAGGACAGAGAGCATGTTTTGAGACGGGTTTCGGGTTCGTTCGGACTTCAAATTCCGTCTAGACTTCGCCTAAGGCTCTAGCTAGGCTCTGATACCACTGTAGGGTTCCTAGACACCCTAGTGAGGTCTCACAAGGCATCAAACATGTCATTTTCAAAAATTCTAGGTGCCGAGAGACCCGACTACGGATCGTCTGCTAGAAGTCTAGGCGAAAACATAAACTAGTTAACACTTAACTAAGAGATACGGAAATACAACCTTTGTAGATCCGGTCGTCCACCTCCACGGCTCCGAGATGAGGTCCTCTCCGCTGTCCAAATCAAATCCGGGCTCTAACGTCGGCTTCATCGGAGAATGGACGGGCTAGGTCGTCGACGACGTGCCGAAGATGATCTACGTCGAAGCATCACTAGATCAAGCTCCACCTTCACCAAACCATGATAACTTGTGAAGGAAACACACTCTACTACTTGGCAAGAGGTAGAGGATGAAGAAATAGGAAGTGGGTAGACTTTAGATTTGGATTTCTCACTCTTTTTCTCACTTTGCCATTAAAGCTTTCAAGCTTTTTCTTGAAGTGAAGAAGAAGAAGAAGATGAAGAATATGATAAGTTATTTGAAAATAGAAAAATAAAAGAATACTTATCATAATCTTAACCTTAGTTAAGTGTAGAGAATTGATTAAGGTTGGGTTGAATGGTTAGGGTTAAGGATGAGAACAAAAGGTCAACAAGTCAAAGCTTCATGAAACTTCAACTAAAAACAAAAGTAGCCACCATTCATTTATCTTCCAATTTATTCAAAATGAATAAATAAATAAGATAAATGAATAAGTAAAACCCTAATCAACAACTTAACCTTGGTTTAATTCTTTATACTTAACCAAAAAGCATGCATCATCAAACATGATACAAACATGTGCACAAAATCATATCGCATATGCAATGCGCACACCCGAGTGAGAATATCCATTTAAAGTGAACCGATACTAGTTAATGCAAAGTAATATATCAAATATATAATTATGCATTAAATCATTAAATCAACACTTGATTCAATGATCCGGTCATGTCGCATACAACCGACTAATATTCAATGTATCGACTTATCGAATCAACGCTTGAATCGATAACTAGGTTATATCGCATACAACCATTCGATACATTCATCGCGAGAATGGAATACGGTATCACATACACGCATTATTCTCGGTCCCGCACATATCTCATATGCGCTCCTATTTCATTTCGCTTGAGCCAGGAAACCTCTGTGTAGGACTCTAAAGACTCGTCAATACGCCGGCAGCAGGTGATGATCATATCAAACACCCACAAGCCGCAAGCGGTCTGCTAAACGTAACGGCCACCCGGGTATTGAGCGATCTGAAGATCGACGAGCAAGCCCGCTCACACTCCAGTGAATCCAACCAGTAACACTACCGTATAGTCCGGTCTGATCGTCTGATATGTCGCATATCTCCCCTAGGGGTGGTAAACGTCAGACCCCAATAGCTTGATAAGTCGTGTCGATATGAGGTCTATAACAATTCGAGAAACTACTGGTAACACTTACCAGTAAATCTCAGCAACCCTGGCCAGGGATTTCCTATTATAGCCAATCGAACACAGCGCAACATCAACCCCCTATACCGGGAGAGACGAATCCCCTCCTATCGCTCATTGCCTCCATGTGACTCGGGACTGTACCCAAAAACCACCGTTTTGCACGCCCTCTTGGACGTGGTAAGATGGAAATCAAAGCACAGTGGGAACCACACAAGACTCTATGACGATCTCGGGTCAACAGACTACTCTGTACCAGTGTCACCAGAGAACTGCCATCTGACGTAAGGTATAATACCATCTGGGAGTTCTCGGCGAGTCCGTCCAGTGTACCCAGTCTCTACTGAGCACCCGTATATCATCTCTGATGTCAAACACCAATGGATATGGGATCATCCATCGCCCATCTGTATGGGTCGAGAAGGTATACGCTAGTCTACTCTGGTATATCGATGCCCCGTCTCGATACACCCACGACTAGGGACTTTGAAGGATGTACTTATGGACTACTATGTCCCCACTAGTATGATCCGCATCATAGTCCAGGTAGTCAAGTACAGATCCTAAGGGCTTTACCAACATGTAACAGAGAGACAATCAGTATACACGTTAAGGTAAAGTTCAACCAGATAGCATACTATCATTTCGAGCAAGAAAGTCCTCCCTATATACGTCCCAGCATCCACTACAATATACATCATATGTACAGTAATGGCCTCTAGGGCATACATATAACTAACAGACAGAAGTCTTATGCCGACTGTAGATGTCGCAGACTTGAGTTCGCAGTAGGAGATCATATATTCCTACGGATTTTTCCGATGAAATGGCGTGTTGAGTTTTGGGAAGCTTATCCCAGGATTGTAGGTCCTTTTGAGATCCTCAAGCGAGTTAGTTCCGTTGCCTATAATTTGACACTTCCGCCCAGATTATTGAGTATTCACCCCATATTCCTTGTGTCGATACTTCGCAATTACCTTCATGACCTTCTCACATGATTCAGCACCAGAACATTCTTTTGGACGCGATCTTTCGTTCACCAGCAGCCGATAGTTTTAGTGGATCGGCAGGTGGAAAGACTTCGGTCAAGGGTCTTGCTATATGTGAAGGTTCTTTGGCATAGCCGTATAGTGAGGCGATCACTTGGGAGGCTGCGAGCGAGATTTGGGAGTTTTGTACTCATCTCTTTAAAGGTACGCTTAGTGAGAATTTTAAATTCGGGGACCGAATTTCTTTATGGGGGGAAGATTGTAACGTTTTAGAAATCATTTTGCGAATTTTCTTTTTTTAGGGTAAAATAGTCGGTATTTTCCGTTTTAAACCGATTGTGATCAAACTTCTGTATAGACTTGTCGGCACCTAGTTTAGCTAGAATGAAGCTAGTGTGCCGGGCTTTGGGGGTCAATGAGAAGTTTTGGTTAACATAGAATTTTTCCCTAATTAAATATTATTTTAATGTGTTATTTATGCATTTAATTAGTGGAAATTATATCTTTGTGTGGGTTAATTAGTTCTAATTAGGATCATTGCTAATCTAATCACTAGAATTAGTTTAGAACCTTCTCTTCTAATGTCTAGATATTTGTTATGACAAATGGAATTAATTTTAAAAAGAAAAGAAAGAAAGAAAATGTGGCATTACATTTATTGAAGCATTAAATGAATTTTGCTAGAATCTTCTCCACAATTTCCACAAAATACCCCCTCCCTCCATTATTGGCCGAGCCCTCCCCCAAATTCCGCCCTCATCATTTTCAAAGCTCATTTCGTCATCCTTTTGCTCTCAAATTCCTTCAAAAATCCCAAAATAAATCCATAAAATCCTAAATAAAAAAATTAAACCATCTTTTCCCTTCACTAATCTAGCTTGGATCTTCAAGAAAAGCATCTTTTTGGAGGAAAATTTTGATGGAGCTAATTGTTTTTGTGAGTTCTTGAAGAGGTATAATTTCTTACCTTAATCATTAATTATTATGTTTAAATCATTATGTTAGCTAATTAATTGGTTAATATAGCTTTTAACTCTTGTTTAATTCATTTATTATAATTTTAAAGAAATTCAGGTTAGGGTTTAAACTTGATGAAGTGTTAAAGGTTAATTGGAGATTAGGAAAACTTAACCTAGTTTGCTATTTTGTTAAATGTTATTTTCCTAATTACCTGATTAGCTTAATTACAAACTAGACTTTTACTAAATCCTAATTAAGTGAGATTAAAATTCTAGTAAGGGTTTGTATGGTATAATCTTGCTAATTAGTGATATTTGTAAATTCTAGTTTGGTAAAAAGTTGTAGTTTTGTGCTAAAATGATATATATTGCTTACTAGGTTTTTCTAAAACATAATTGGACGAGTTTAAAATTTTGGAAGTGGTTTGGATAACTTAGTTAAGCTGTTTTAAGATGTTTGATATCGCTAGAATTGTGTTAGATTCAGACTTGTGCAAAATTATGCTATAAGTTGCTTACTAGGTTTCGGTGAATTTTGGGCGTGGGTTTCTTTTGACGTTGCGACGTTAATTATATTTATTCCACTCTATATCTTGTGTTGTGAATGCGCGATCGGTACGATCAGGGTCTAGACTTGGTAGTTGTGTCGCTTTGCGTTCCTAGCTAGGGTCGTGCCGATGTCGTTCGTGTCTTTGTGTAGCTTTTGCTCTTGAGTTGGTTTCGTAATGTCGCTACGCGCGTTAGCCACTTGACGAACACTTGAGAGTATGTTTGGAGTTGGTGCGTCGGTCAAACGTAGTTGGTACGTGTTATTGGTCGATTGCTAATATATACTTGTTATATTGTTATATGCTTTCAGGATCGCAGGCGGGGACTTCGGGCGCTGCGAACAGGGGAAAGCGGGTAGTTGGCTTTACTTAGCCAGGAACGTTGGTGAGTAGATTTAACATCTACAGGGGGATCGCCCGCATGACGTTATGCATCTGGGCTAGATCAAATGACATGACTATTAGTTAGAAGTATACGGATATTGATTGTGCATGTATATCATGTTGCTTATCTCATTTCCTTGTGTATGGACTTAGTATTAATGAGACACAACACCATTATTGACAGTTCATGTTTTACGAGCACTAATTGTATACTACACACACACCGTTAATAATTTCCATGACACGCACAACACCCATACATATATAGTATTGTATTGTTTAGGGATATTGAGACTTGATCCTTATTTTCCTTCGTGCATATGACATATAGCATACCTGTATACCCACATGCTTACACAAATGCCTTGACATGCTTACATGCTAGTTACCTATATAACTATACGGTATTGTACCATTAGTGATAGGTATATACACACATAATGACATAGCTACATGTATACCTTGCATACATACTTCACTTATACCTGGAGGGTATATTACATCATTTCTGATAGGTAGATACATATACCTTGCTATACCTACAAGTTTACACATATATATGTAGCTATAACCAGATATATGTATACATATATATAAGCGTCCCATTCCAATAATATATATATACTAATGATGTAATATATATATATATATATACCTAATGATGTAGCTATAACCAGATATATGTATACATATACATATCAATTTATATATGAGATTCACTTGATATTGGATTCAGGATATATGAGATTCACTTGATATTGGATACAGGATATATGAGATTTACTTGATATGAGAGCCAATTTGGGGGCTGATTTGAGGAATTGAGATTTGGATTGTCTTGATGGACTTTGGTCCTACCACGAAGTCAGGATTCCGTAGAAATGACATATTTTATCTCATACTCCACATTTATTGTTTATGCACTGCTTCATATATTAGTTGTACCCGCTAGAGTACCTTTCATGACTATTGCATACATATGACCATTTATTGCTATTAGCTTGCATATGTTAGATTCGCGCTGTACGTACATACTTGCGATTACCCGCATATGTTATTTACTATTCATAAGTTGGCAACTCACCCCCGTTGTGCCACAGGATTTTGCAGGTTGTTTCCCCAGAGTAGTCGAGGCAGGCTATTCATCTATCTTATCATCTTTTGCTGCGGATACCGCCTCGGCTCACAGTGTGCAGTTTTGCTTTAGGTAGGTTTTGTGGTTATCCATTCATGTTCATTGTATATTTGTTGTATCCTGTACTCTCCATCTACCACTTTCATGTGTATGATTTAGAGACTTGATGTGAGGACGATATTGTATATTTTGGTGACTTGGATGTCTTTTATGCAGTTTTATTTATATCGTCTTCTATTTCTTCGCTACGGCGTCGTATATCTGTTGTGGTGGTTGTTTTCCACCGTTGGGCATGGATTTGCTCCCGTTGGGGATGCTTTACTTATATTTATGTTGTACCCATTTTTGGGGTTGGTTTTTACAAAGGAGGTGCTGCCGAAATTTTTAAGAAATTAAACTTGGACTTTAAAGAATTTGGTTTGAGATTTCAAAAGTTTTGAAAATGCTATTATCACTTACTACTTTTGATGGTTTAGATTGCTGGGTTTTCGGATTACTTAAATTGCGTTATGCCTGTAGACGTTGCGTAGTTTAAGGGCTGTCACGTGCCAATTTCGGGTCGTAACAAATTTGGCCATTGACTCTAATTCTTCAATTCAGTATTCTAGCAAGAAATTCTATCATCTTCAACTTAGAAATCATCAACCCGTATTTTTCACATTTCCTTTTCATTTAACTTAAGATCATATACGTTTTGCCAGTTTATAAAACTTTCAGCATTTCCTAAGTTTTCCTTCTAAGGTGCAATCTTAACTTAGGAATTTTTATCATCTCTACTGAAGATACAAGCCCTATCTTTTATTCTTATCTCTCCTCCAAACTCCAATTATATACCCCCTACGTGTGTGTAATTATCACCCCTACACTTGGAAATTCAATTCAAGATATCATACTCTTGTCCATCTTCCAAAATACTTTTAGTTGGTGAATTTTAGATGAAATTGCTCACATATCCTTCATGCGACCGTTAATACTTCTTGAGGTACTAAACGACCGATTACAAAATGTGCTTGCGCATTTAGGCGTAATTTCTCGTCTTGCAATACCTAAGGCTTAGCAGTGACTCCCAAACCAGTTGGTCTAAGGCACTAGGTGATAAAGCACCCTCGCTAAATTTTTTTATTTACGCTGCCTTAAATAATTACAAAACCAGTGTTCATTTTTTTATCTCTTTATTCACCACTTATACTTTTATTTTATTTTCCTTCATATTAAGGATTTTAGACAAGAGCATTTCAAGATATCCTCTACTATCCCAAGTTTCAAGATGTGTGTGAGTGCGTAAAGTAGGGTATATATTTTCAGAATTTGGACTTACAGTTCAGAATTATTTTTCATACTTATACTTCAAATAGAGCTTTCAATACTCTTCCCTTATTTCGACTTAGCCTAAGAACTGAACTCAAAATTTGCCTATTTCTAAATAAACTATAAGGACGTATATTTTCTACAGTTAAACTTTAAGATAGGTTATTTTTAGGGTTTTTAATTTACTAAGTTTAGCATCTAATTTTTCCTAACTAGTCAACCGTCATGTTGAACTTAAGTCAAATATGTCCAAAATTGAAATTTTTAATTTTTTTTAAATTTTTTTGATTTTTATGGATTTTAAAATAAGTATGCAAATGCAAAAAATATACACATGAATGCGAAGGAAGAAAGCTTACCGAGCACACCCCTAAACTTAAACTTGACAGTGCCCTCACTGTCAGGCTACACCAAGAGGGTCAAAATTGCCGGCACCCTCCCGGTTTTTTTTTATTATTATTATTAACAGAAAAGGAAAACAAAATATATATACACAACAAGGTCCCCCCCCAAACTTAAGTGAAACAGTGTTTCCACTGTTTAAGCGTTAAAGTTCAGAGTTAGGGAGGAGAAAAACACAGTATCAAGCTATACAATGCCTTACACAGGCCAAAGGTTAGCACCAACCATTCAAAAATTTTATCGTTATAAAGCTGCGGTTGATGAAAGAACATGTTGTATAGAGTCAGGAAGAAATGGGGTAAAAATAAGTGGTGTAATGGAAAAGGTTTACGTCTCGATTTGTAGAGACGAAACAATTATGGTTAACGGAAACGAGAATATGGATGATTAGGAATGGGAAGAATGGTCACATTCTCGTATGGGATAATAAGAAATGGTGGTGGTTCGACTTCTTCATGTGGAGGTTGATCAATCACAAAACCCGTGTCGTTTAGTAATGCGAGTTCGTCGGCGGAAATATCTTCGAAACTTTCATCGATGGTTCGATTGAACATTTCAATGTCAATAAGTGTCGAGTCAGAATTCAACATACTTGATTTTTCAAAAATTACGGAGGTAGGAGACTCGTAAGGCTCATCTACCTTATTCTCAAAAGAGTTTAAATCAAGTTGTTTTTCTAGAATTATCGAACTCAAAATATCAGATTGTGATTCATTAACACTCGCTATCATTAAAGGAAGATTAGAAGAAGAACCAGAGAAAGTGGGAGAAAGAAGTGGAATACGAACTTGAGGGTGGAAATGGAGTGTATAAATTAGCACAATTTGTAATGACCGATGTGTAAAAAATGATTTTGCTAATCTATCAACCCACTGAGAAATGAGGTCAAATCCCTCAAGATTCGTAAGAAAATATGGGTACGTCGAACTTGGTAAACCAGACATTGAAAATGGAAATGTAACGGTTTCTTGCAAGGTCAGAGCGAGGATGGAGGGAAGTAATTGAGGAAGGGTATCGGTTAAAGGTTCAGGAAGGTGTGCGCAGTCAATGAAAGGGATAGAATGAATTGGAAAATCTGACTCCTCAAGTAAAACTGCTCCATCCTCAATAATTTCCTCAATACTCTCCTCAAAATTTAGCTTATTCATGCAATTCTCATCAAAATCAAAACGCGTATGAAGTTCGGGAGAAACATTTAATGACTCGGAATGATGAATTGGAGATAAAAATTCAGTCAAATCTGCGGGTTCATCATCCAAAATATTCCCAACGTCGATATCCTCAATTAAATGAAAATCAATTTTCTTAGACACCTCATCAAAAGCATGGATATTAATCAAATCAGGTTCTAGAGTAGAGGTGTAGAGGTCAAAAGGATTGGTGATGGTTTCACTCGAAAGGGACCCTTCACAATTAGGGAAATCAAACACTACAAAGTCGCACAACGCATTAAACGTTCTATCTTCAACTGATGAATCATTTGGCATACTTGATAGACATTCAAAATCGGAGTTGTGGGATTCATTTAGGGATGGGTAGGTTTGATTTGGACGGGTGCACAGCTCACTCTCTCAACTTAAATTCTCAATCTGTCCAACCGCCTCATCATACATTGGAAAATTTGGAGCTAGTTGGAAACTAGCTACCGGGTCACTAGATTGTATGAGGGCGGCCATGGACGCATTCAAATCCATCATCTGTTGGCATGACGCTACCCTAAAGTCTTCCAACGCATGTTCCAAACTAGACATGGGTTGTGAAGGAGTTTCAGTAAAATATTCAAATTTGTTTGGATACTGAAAACTCCCAAATGGCTGTGTAGAAGCAATGTCCAGGGAAGGTTTAAAAGTTGGGTAGGATGGATAGGAATAGAATGGTTGGACAGGGGCAGGATCAAAATACGGATAAGAAGGTGAATGGAATTGTTGATCCAAAGAATTCGCATTGGTGAAAGGAGTGAAAGATCGGTTACGAGATTATTAAATATGTTCAGTAATAGACATGGGTTTCGGAGTTACAACAGGACTCGAAAAAGAAGTATCAACGTAAGAAGGTGGTGAAGGTTGAAATGGTTGATACAAGGTGGTTTGCGGAGTCCAATTGGTTGTCCTAGACGCGTCTATTCGATCTTTCAAAGAAATTTTGGGCATGGAGGGGTCGTTCGAAATTCGACCAAAACAAGAACCGTAGGAAGTAATGTCTGGTTGTGGGTACCAAAGTTCGGCAAGAGTTTTGCGAGGTGGGGTACCCATGATGTGATGAGAGAAAGGAGAAGAAAAAGAATGTGAAATTTTTATTTTTTAAAAAAAAAATTGTTTGTTTTTGGAGTTTTGAAATTTTTGAAAGTGTTTTTTTAGAAAGAGTTTTTGCAAGAATGTGTACGGACTTACGGCAAAATTTCAAACAATCACAGTTAAAACATGCAAAATCATACCTAGAGCTAAGGTCTCCTAAGTCAACTAGACTGCTCCTAACTGTTCCAAAGCGACAAGTTGTGAGATATCCCTCAAATCGCCTCTTCACCGCCAATTGTGACCAGGTAAGCATAAATGAAGAAAGGAGGGTTCACGAATCACCGTGAGACGGGCCTTTTAAAGTTACCTTTCTCACTTGTCTAGCCTAGGCACCAAAAAGTCAGGTTTAGATAAACGACTGAATGCCCACAACCTTCCTCTGTCCTAATGAGCGCGACAGTCCTTAATTGGCTAAGTCTAGATATTTTTTAATTAACTCAAGGATGATGCATATGCTTTTAGTGATTTCTGGGGTCTTAGGAAGGGTAATGAAATCCCCTCCTAATCTTGATTGGTGTTATAGCCTCTTAGATTCCGTATTAATTATGCAAAGCAGTCAACACACCAAAAATTTAAAACACTTGCAAAAAAAATTTTATTTGGCAGCGCAAAGAATCCTGCACAAAAACAATTTATTGGATAGGAGAAAGAGAATCTGTGCAAAGAAACCTGCAGGAAAATTTTTTCAGTGGAGTGCAGAGGAGAGTAGATGAGAAATGAGATACTCACAGAGATTTTTGGGTGCAAACGTCACCAGTTGACCTCGGTTCAGCGGTCAAACCCTTGATTCTGCCGCGGTTCCGCGACGGATGAGTGAGTTTGGATTTTCAGAATTTTTCTCTGTGCTGAGTTGGTTCTCCTCTTTCTGTTTAGATCCCCTGTTTCTGGATTTGTTCACTGAGTTTGCTCCAGATCTGAAATAGAGTTTGCTCCAAGCCTCCACACTTGAACAAAAACCTTTCAAAAATAACAAGATGGTTTTTTTTTAAAATTTTTCAATTTTTATAATTTTTTTAAATTTTTTTTATTAACCCGAAATTACACAAAGAAAGAGACTACCGTCTCTCCGGTAACGGCGGCATTTGATTGTTAGAGTTTTTTGTATTTAATTTTACCGCAATCAAGACAGTGTCGCTTGGTATCTAGCCGGTTGAGTACGGGTCGATCCACAGGGAGAAGGAATCCTTTTCTTTATGTTTTAACGAGTTAAGTCCAATTAAGTTGGGTTTAGTTTAAGATTTATGAATGAGAATAAGTTGATAAAAAGCTTGCAAGGGTTAGAATTAGATTAGTTCGAAATAGGGATCTTCTCACTTCTTTCAATACCTTAGTTGTGAATAAAGGTGTTAGGGTAATCGACAACAACGGGGATTAGCACGACTGGGAAGAAACTTAGTTTCTTCCTTTTGGTCCTTGTCTGTCCGTTCTTGGCTCTTAGCCCTAACCTCCGGTTAATTCAACCACAACCGGTCTAATTAGGGAATCACCACTATCATGTAGGATAGGGCACCGTAGTGAGCGGATTATGGTTGAATTAAAGGGAGTCATTTAATTAAAATTATTTGGGCAAAGAAAGTAGTGAGAGAGATTCCCTTCTCTCAGACCTTCCCTTTCCTACCCTAACAAGTGATGAATTACTCACTCATTAAAAAGAAAGGAAAACAAAGTTTTTCTGTTTGTATTTTTATTGATAACCTAATTGCAGATAATAAAAGAACAGATAAAAAAATTTGCAGGTAATAAATTGCAGATAAAAAAAAGAATGCGAGATAAAATGAAAACTTACTTTATTGATGTCCTCTCAACAACGCATTACAATGAAATTTAATTCTAGAAATTAAAAAGAGACCTAAAAACTAAAAAGAGGCATGCCTAATTTGGTTTTGAACCCTCCTATTTATATATAGGAAAAACCCTAGGTTACATTCTGATCCACACATGAATTTACAAAACTACCCTAAGAAAGCCGGGTCAAAGCACCGACACCCACCAACACGTGCATCGACACGTGCACCATACGGCCTTGGTTCCGCGGCAGAAAGGCATGTTTGGCCGCAGTTCCGCGGCCATTTGGTGGGATCTTGGTCTCAATCTTTCAGGGTTGCTTCATGTTTCTTTTACCTTCTGTTTTCTTCACTTGGTTTCTTAGAATCTCTTCTATTTTCTTCCAGATTTTCAACAGTGCAGAATAATGTGGACTTTTGTCTTGAGCTTCGCGTTGAAGTCTTGAATCTTATTTAGCTCCACCCCCGAGGCAATTCGTAGGCCGACCAATAAGGCTTCATACGCCGCGGCGTTGTTCGAGGTTTTAAAGTCGAACCGCAGAGAATACTCAATCTCAGCTTCATTGGTGCCGCGGATGACCAGTCCTACCCCACTTCTTTCCTCTGTAGAGAAACCATCCACATAGAGTACCCAGTCCGGAATCGGACCGAGATTTTCTTCTACTGAGTGCTATAGGTTTAGGTCCCGTGTCAGCGTTTCTTCTCTGCTGGGAATGGTGCATTCAACCACAAAATCGGCTAGGGCTTGGTCTTTAATAGCTTGCCTTGATCTGGATGTCGAATTGCGACAACTCTCATCTCCACTTCTCCAAGCGGCCCGACGACTCGGGGGAACCGAGAATGTTCCCCAAGGGTCGGTCGGTGAGAACAATGATCATATAAGCTTAGAAATAGTGTCGAAACTTCCTAGAGGCGACAACAAGAGCCAAGACTATCTTTTCGATGGCCGGGTACCTTGTCTCCACGTCTTTAAAAATGTGGCCAATGTAGTAAACCGGCCTCTACATTCCCTCGGATCCTTTGATGAGAACGAAGCTAGCTGCCTGGCCGGAGAGGGCCAGGTACAGCAGTAACTCGCTTCCTTCAGCTAGTCGGGTGAGCAGCGGTGGCGAAGACAGATGTGCATTTAGCTGCTCGAAGGCGACTTGACACTCCTCAGACCACTCGAACCCTGAGATATTCCTTAAGGCTTTGAAGAAAGGTAGGCGCTTTTCCCTGGATCTGGACATGAACCAACTCAGAACGGCCACCCTATCTGTGAGTTACATGATTTCTACGTTGCTCTTGGGCGTGGCTTTGATTTTCTTCGAGTTTGCCTTGATCCTTGGTGGGTGACCATGAATCCGATGAACTTTCCGCCCGTGGCGCCGAATGCACACTTGGCTGGATTTAGCTTCATTTTGTACTTTTGTAGGACCTCGAAGATTTCACCAAGTTCCGTGGTATGCCCGGCTAACTGGGTGGACTTCACAAGCATATCATCGACGTATACTTCCATATTCCGCCCGATCTGTGGCTTGAACAGCTTGTTGACCAGCCGTTGATAAGTAGCCCTAGCATTTTTTAGGCCAAAGGGCATTATCTTATAGTAAAAGACTCCTCGATCAGTAGTGAAAGTGGTGAGCTCTTCGTCGGCCAGGTCCATCCAGATTTGATTATAATCGGAGAAGGCATCTATGAAGCTCAGCAGCTCATGCCCGATCGAGCTATCCACAAGCTGATCTATCCGAAGGAGCGGATAGTTTTTTTTCGGGCAGGCCTTGTTCAGATCGGTAAAGTTAACGCACATGCTTCCCATTTTCTTTCTTGACCATGACTACGTTGGCTAGCCAAGCCGAGAAGTCCAGGTTTCTGATGAAGTCCGCTGTGAGTTGTCGATCCACTTTCTTCTCAATCGCCTTCTGTTTGACAAGCGCAAAACTTCTTTTTCTTTTTTCGGACCGGCCGGGCTTTTGAGTCAACTCCGAGCTTGTAGGATATCACCTTGGGGTCGATCCCCGGCATCTCCACGGGAATCCAAGCGAATACGTCAGAGTTGTCTCAGAGGAACTGGATAAGGTTTTCCCGAGTTTCCCTGGTCAAGAGGGATCCGATCTGGATAGGTCGACTTATATTCCCCTCTTTAAGAGGAACTTCGGACAAGGCTTCTACCGGGGAACCCTGGATCTCCTTCTTGTCATCACCTGTATACAACGATTCCCAAGGATCACACGGTCCTTCGGTCAGATCAACTTCTTTGTCCTCGGGAACTATCGTAGCGAGACACACCCTATAGATTTGTTGATCTCCGTATACCCAGCCTATCCCACCATCGCTCAAAGAAAACTTGAGTGCGAGGTGGTAGGTCGAGATCTGAGCTTGAAAAGAATTTAAGGTAGGGCGATCCAAGAGGATGTTATAAGATGAAATAACCCGAACGACGAGAAAACTCATCGACATTTTTCAGGTTCTTCCAACCTCCCTAATGTTGAAAGGGATAGTGATCGTTCCCTCGGCTTAGATAGAGTGGTTAGTAAACCCAAAGAGAACGTGTGAGATTGGTTGGAGATCGGATGGGTTTAATCCCATGCGCTGGAAGCAGTCGTAAAATAGAATGTCCGCCGAGCTTCCTGAGTCAATGAGTATTCTCCTGACTTCGTACCGATTTACCCGGGCCATGATCACTAGGGGATCATTATGCAGGACAGATATGCCATGCAGGTCCTCGTCGGTGAAGGTGATAGGAGCAACCTTCTTATACTTCTTGGAGGGGGGAGCATCTAAGGTCATGACCTGCCAGATACGGCAGGTGTCTTCGTTGCTCGGAGACGACCATGATCTATCTGACCGTCAACTCTCTGGTGGGAGGTTGGTCGGCTTGCTCCCTATCTGCTTGACACTTGTCTCGTAGGTACTTTGCCAAGTGACCAGAGCGGATCAGCTCCTCGATGTAATCGTGCAGCTGTTTGCAGTTCTCAGTTGGGTGTCTCTATGACAGATGAAAGGCAAAATATGGGCCGTGGAGTCGCTTGACCGGCCTTTGTATCATCGGCGGCAGTTTGAAGAATCTCTCACACTTCGCCTCCTCTAGCAGCTCAACCTGAGAGACGTTTAGAAGAGTGTACTCGTGAAACCTCGGAGAATAATGTTTCGAACGACCGGTCTTCTTCTTCTCTTCCCGGTCCTATTTCTTTCAGTCTGTCTGGTCTCCACGGGGAAGATTAGCGTTCACCTCAAACTCGAGTTGGATTTCCTATTCGGTCCATACTTTTACCTCAGCCATGATCTTAGGTTGCGTCTATGCAAAAGAGCGGAGCCACTCTTTATGCCCAAGACCGGATCTCAGGGCGGTGATGACCGTCTCGTCCCGATGCTTGGGTACTTCTAGAAGAGCATTGTAGAACCGGATGATATTGTTAGTTATATGTATGTCCTAGAGGCCATTACTGTACATACGATGTATATTGTAGTGGATGCTAGGACATATATAGGGAGGACTTTCTTGCTCGACATGATAGTATGCTATCTGGTTGTACTTTATCTTAACATGTACTCTGATTGTCTCTATATTACATGTTGATAAAGCCCTTAGGATATGTACTCGACTACTGGGACTATGATGAGATCATACTAGTGGGGCCACGGTAGTCGACGAGTACATCCTATAACTGTTCCTAGTCGAGGGTGTATCGAGACAGGGCATCGATGCACCAGAGTAGACTAGCGTATACGCATCTTGACCCATATGATGGGCGATGGATGATCCCATATCCATCGGTGTTTGACATCAAGGATGGTGTACGGGTGCTCAGTAGAGACTGGGTACACTGGACGGACTCGCCGAGAACTCCCAGATGGTATTATACCATACGTCAGATGGCAGTTCTCCGGTGACACTGGTACAGAGTAGTCTGTTGACCCGAGATCGTCATAGAGTCTTGTGTGATTCCCACTGTGCTTTGATTTCCATCATACCACGTCCAAGAGGGCATGCAAAAAGGTGGCTTTTGGGTACAGTCCCGAATCATATGGAGGCAATGAGCGATAGGAGGGGATTCGTCTCTCCCGGTATAGGGAGTTGATGTTGTGCTGTGTTCGATTGGCTATAACTGGAAATCCTTGGCCAGGGTTGCTGAGATTTACTGGTAAGTGTTATCAGTAGTTTCTCGAACTGTTATAGACCTCATATCGACACGACTTATCGAGCTACTGGGGTCTGACGTTTACCACCCCTAGGCGAGATATGCGACATATCAGACGACGAGACCGGACTGTACGGGAGTGTTACTGTTTGGATTCGCAGGAGAAGTTACAGGCTTGCTTGTTGATCTTCTGAGCGCTCAATACCTGGGTAGCTGTTATGTTTAGCTGACCGCTTGCAGCTTGTGGGTGTTTGATATGATCATCACCTACTGCCGGCGTATTGACGATTCTTTAGAGTTCTACACAGAGGTTTCTTGACTCAGGCAAAACGGAGTAGAAGCACATATGTGATATGTGCGGGACCGAGGATAATGCGATATGTGATACCGTATTATATTCTCGCGATATTTGATATCAGCCGGGTCATCGGATCAAGTGTTGATTCGATGAATCGGTACGGATAAATATTAGTCGGTTATATGCGATATAGCCGGATTGTCGGATCAAGTGTTGATTCGATAATTTAATGTATAATAATATATATGATATATTAAATTGCATTAACTAATATTTGCTCACTAAAAGATTCTTTTTCTCACTCGGGTAATACATTGATATATATGCGATATATGTTAAATGTATTATTTTATTTTGTTACAATAAATATTCTATATGTGATATATAATATTGTAACATATTATAATTATTAATGCAACATGTTTAGAGGAGTTTAAACATGATTAGGGTTTGGATTAGGGTTAAACCTTCTAGTTGATTCTAGAAGCTTTACTTTGTCTTTGTTAAGATATTATGATAGATATTTACAAGTGACTCACCCTTTGACCTAACCCAAACCCTAACCCTAGTAAACTCTCTACAATGGTTACTACAACCATGGTTGCATAAATGATTATGATAACATTCTTTCTATTCATCACAAATGGTTGTTCATCTTCTTGCTTCTTCTTCTTTGCTTGAAATGGTTTCTTACTTTGATTTATGTGATGGATAAATATGAGAAAAAGATAAATAAAAAGAGCAAAAATCCTACTTCATCATCCTCATCTTCCCTTGCCATTTAGATGAGGGTGTTCACATCATTTCATGAGTGTTAGCTTGTGTTAAAGAAACTTCAAGGTAGATCATCTTAGTATCGAAAATCGGAAGCAAAGGTTGCGTCTTTCTCTTCGTGGAACCTCTTGAGAGTCCGGATCCCAATGATCGCAGCGAAGGGACCACAACACGGAGCATATGAAGTGAAGGACCGGATCTACAAAGGTTGTAATCCCTCTCACTTAGTGTTAAAGTGTTTAGCATGCTTATTTTCGCCTAATCTCTAGTTTAAAGTTCCGTATTCGGGTTGTTCGGCACGGCTAAATTTTTAATCGGGCATGGTTGATGCCTCGTAGACCCTTGTGCGCGTGCCTAGCAACCCTACAGTGCTATCAGAGCCAAGCTAGAGCTTTAGGCGAAGTCTAGACGGAGTTTGAAGTCCGATCGAACCAAAACCCTAACCCGAAACATGCTCTCTGGAAATTTTCTAAACATTGGGATTTTTCCACATTAAAAATGCTTAAAAAATTCAGCAGGGAATTCTAAGAATTACGGTGCAAAAATTTTTTGGTGAACAGTAAAAAGCGCGGCGGAACCGCGGCAGAAGCATGCCTTCTGCGGCGATTCCGCGGCTAAATGATGACGTCACCCACTCAATTTTGCACAGTAACTTCTTTTATTCAGTGCTGAGTTCTCTGGGAATTTTTAATATTTATTCTACAGTTGTGTTTTCTGGGGTTGTTTTGGGGATTCGGTGTTTCGATCGGAGTATCAGATTTTGTCTATGTGGTTTTCCGGATAACTTTTAGAAACTGTTAAAAAGTTCGAACGGATATCAATAACTCACTTTTTCCCCTGTCGGAAAAATTTTCAAAAGTTGGATTTTTTCTCGTGTTTAAGAATGTTCTAAGTCATGCAAGTAACTCGGTGGACCCTCTTGAAGACAACAAACCTTAACTCGATTATGTGACCGTCTTGAACTGCCTTTTGAACCTTAGGTTTGGGGCAGGGGCAGTACGGCGTGCCACATATGAGGCGTTGGCTTGACCCTTCTACGGCTGGACAATTGGTACTGTGGCATGTGATGAATGTTTTTAAACTGATTTCAAGTGTTGAGATATATTGGGGAAATCTTGGGTGTTTGATGATTCGATCGGAAAGTTTAACTTTGTCTATTTATCTGGAATGTGATACAATATTTGGAATCCACAGGTAGTTATGAGATAACTACTTTGAATATTATAAACATAGCAGTTTAGTCTCAGATGATCGGTTGCCACGGAATTTTGATGTGATCAAAAGTCCGTCGCAATCACGTAGCGTACGCGGATACTCGCCGGGTAAACTTAATAGACAGCTACGCCCCATAGCCCCGACCAAATGACTGTAGGAGAACCCCGTCGCCGAACGCATCCGTTCGGGTGCTCGCGGCAGCGGTGTTCCGCCTTAGTGGACTTCGTCGACGGCATCTGGGGGTGCGGCCATCTACTAAAGTTTGCGATGAGCATTCGATCAGGACATCGGGAATCTTGTTGAATTGCCCGACTTGATATTGAAAAGAGTTTTCGATAATGAGACTAAAATGCGGGGTTTATAATTGTTAGGCATGCGATGTCTAAGGAATTCATTTGGATTGGCATGCGATGTCTAAAGAGGTTGCGGATTCCAACTGTTGTAGTTTTACACTTTCTTTTCTGTGACCGTAAGCGTAGTATGTGGAGTATCGCCGGCTTAGTTGCTATACATCAACGACAATCGGGATACGCATACTTGCTTACGTTGATAATATGAGATATTATGTGTTGCTGTGATATGTTGTATTGGATCGTCGCGTTTGAATAGCCGGGGGTTTTATGTGAGATGAGAGTTTTTCTTTTTCATTCATGTAAAATTCATTTGTAGGTAATATTCTTTTATTGGGGCACTTCCAGGTAGCGGAAGATGTCACCGTTGTATATTATTTACTTTTCCGCATTAGGTAGACCCAAGGAGGGGAGCACAAGTAACCGGGTTCTAGGGTCCAGTGGGAGACCATCTCGAGGAGTCGAGACCGGGTCTCCTAACCCTAGAATTGACAGTGTTACTTGCCGCTCTCGTAGGGGTCTAAGGATGTGGGTTTGGCTATTCATCGCGACCATGGAATCCGTGTTTTATACAGGCTCGTATTGAAAACACGGACGTCCTAGTATATCCAATATTTCATATATGTTCTTCTGCTGCAATGTTCTGTGATGAGATCATATTACTGCCTGAGATGAATGTTTATATTTTATATATATGAGATATATGTTATATTGCAGATTTCGTTTCAAAAGAGATGCTTGTGAAGCAAAAATTAAAATGGGACTTCATTAATGAGATTAATGAAATAAAAGAAACCTAAAATGTTGTAGAAACTTGTTTTAAAAACTGGTAGCTACGGTTCTTGCTTTGCATAGCGGTGTTCCTTGTAGAACATCCAGCACCTTATTCGATAAGGAAAGGACCGAGATCCCTTCACCGAGAGTGACTCCTTTAGCAATAACTGGCAGATGCTACAAACTCGGTTTGTCTTTTGATTGCTTCTATAGTTCTTGCTTTGCACAGCGGTATATATGATATATCCTGCACCTTATTCGATGAGGAAAGGGCCGACGATCCCTTCACCGGGAGTGACCCCTTTAGCAAAACTAGAAAAGCCTCAAAAACACTCCATTTAAAATCACTCGATTCTACGACGATATCAAGTTCATTACGCAAAGGGTTTTCTGAAAAACCCGACGTAGCCCTCCGTCATTTCAGATAAGTACTAGTTAGTATTCGTGCTACGTTTGTTGACTATGTTAAGGCGTAGTGTGCGGTAGCTGATTAGTGCTTATCTGTATAAAGCATATGATGCGATTGGATTAGGGTAGTTGTGCGACTTTGTTGACTATGTTAAGGGTCGTGCGGGTGGGTTTAATTCAATCGGGAAATGACGGGTTGAACTTGACTAGCACTTATGATTTGTTGACTATGTTAAGGTCATATAGCTGCTAGGGGTAAAATATTATTGGGAATTTCAAGAGTTGAAATTTGCAATGAGATTGCATACCTTCTATTAGATAGTTGGATCCCGATACCCGCTGAGAGTAAGAGTTACTCCTGGGAGAGTTTTACACATTACAATTAGCCGATCAAGTAGGTATCTAGAAAGGTGTTAACGGGGTTACGCCTCTGGGAAAACGAGGTTTACTGTAATTAGGTTCGTGCGAAAGCACGGGGGACCTCCCTCAAAGTACCGACACTGGCCTGACTGAAAGATTGGCGAACTTGTAGCGTGTAATTAATCCTGGCTAGTCTTTCCTTTTAGGGTTTGAAGGAAGATTTGACTAAAACAGTAGGAGACATCCTAATTAGATATATTATATAACCAATCTAATCTTGCAACAGCATACGCTGAGTGTTTTCTTCTCTCTCTCTCCAGATAGCGACCATATCACGCCTTAATCAAAATAATAAAACGGATATATTGACTGAACCCGCTTGTTATACTGAGCTGGGGAACGTTGGTCCCGCTCCAACTTATAATTGTTATAAGACAGAGCAGGAAATTGGGGATTGCCAGAATTCCCGTACCACCCAAACGAAGAAAGTGCATGTTGATGCATCATCTTCGGGTGTGTTCATTACACAGAACTGTTTCTCAATATCCTTTACGTCCTGGGTATGTGATACCGGATCAGGATCCCGTATATGTAATCTGTTACATGGGCTACAGATAGGTAGAGAACTGAGAACGGGTGATAAGTTTCATGAGACAGAAAACGGTGCAAGTGTTGCAGCCAAGTCTGTTGGTCACTATCACCCTGTATTACCAGAATACATTGATTCTGAATAAATGTTATTAGATACCGAACCTGATATACAAAATCATATCGGTCTCTTTATTAGTAAAGAAAGTATATAATTTTGTATTGTTGGATAATGTTTTGAACATTTCCTATATCAAGAGTTGATCAGTTCAGGCACGTTATCTAAAAGCATTGACGTTCTAAATCAAACTACAGTTCTTAGTATAAGGGACACACACAAGAGGAAGAGTTCAGAAATGAACGAATCCTTCTTGAGGTATTGTAGACTAGGTCATATCAATGCGACCCGACTGGCTGAAGTTACATATAGATGCATATTTAAATCTGTTTGAATTTACATCTTGTGAAACTTGCCGGTCATGTCACAAAGATAAGATGACTATAGCTCTGTTTATTGGAAACAGAGAAAGAGTTAGTGAACTCTTGGGATTGATACATGCTGATGTATGAAAGTCCCCTGTCTATATATGCTAAGATCGGTTCTTTGTACTTCATTACATTCTCTGATAATCTCTCAAGATTCAGACATATGTTCCTGCTGAAACACAGGTCCGAACCTTTTGAGATATTCACAGAATATAAATTAGAAGTAGAGAACCAAAATACGGGTAAAAGTATTATGTCCTTTGATGAGATCAAGGAGGAGAATACTTGAGCACGGGATTCCTGGACTATTCTAAAGGAGAATGAGATTCTCTCTCAGCATTACTCCTCCGCATACACCACAGCACGTCGGTGTATCGGGGCGGAGCAAAAGCACCCTATGTGATATGGTGTGCTCTATGATGAGTACTACTGAGTTGCCTATTTCCTTTTGGGAGTTATGCACTTGAGAAGTTGCATACCTATTGAATAGGGTTCAAATCAAATCAGTTGTCTACCACTTCATATGTGATATGGAAAGGGAAGAGCCCATATCTTAAGTTTGTTAAGATTTGAGGTTTTCCGGCCTATGTCTAAAAGCAAAATCCGGACAAGCTCGAGGCAAGGTCTGTTATGTAGAACTGGAATGGTTCCAGCCATACAAACTGCAGCTGATGATTTGGTAGAACCAAAGGATTCAATAGTTTCCAACGAACCTCAGCCTCTCCGCCGATCTAGTAGGGTTCCTCACCCACCTGAGAGATACTTCGGTTTCTCTATGACAGTGGGAGCGAGGATTGCATCATGAGATGATGACCCAACTAGTTTCGAGCTGGCCATCAGGAGTGAGACTCTGTAAGAATGGCTGGATGCTTATCGATCTGAGATGGAATCCTTATACACCAACAAAGTATGGACTTTGGTTGCTTTATCTGAAGGGTTAAATCCCCATCAGGAGCGAGTATATCTTGAGAAGATTACTTGTTGTACATGGAAAAGTTGAGACTTTCAAAGCTATGCTTAAGTCCATTCAGATCCTACTTACCACGGCTACATACCATGACTACGACATCTGGTGGTTGGGTGTCATGACTGCTTTTCTAAATGATGTTTTGGAAAAGTGCGCCTATAAGTACACAGCCAGAGGGCTTCATAGACAGTGGGAGCAGCGGAAACGTGTGCAAGATGTTTTATATGATAAAACAGGCATCGCAGAGTTGGAACGTCTGTTTTGATGTGGTAGTCAAAGAGTTTGACTTCATCAAAATGGTAGACGAACCTTGTATATACAAAAAGGTAGTAGAGAGTATGGTGGTGATCCTCGTAGAGTACGTGGATGACATACTCTTGATAGGGAAGGAGTTTCCTATGCTACGCTCGGTCAATCTCCGCTTATCACAAGGATTCTCCATATAGGATCAAAGTGATACCTCCTAAATCCTGGATTTTGGATCTATGAGATAGATCTAATTGGATGTTAGGATACTCACTAGTTGTAGTGAGATGGTATCAATTGATCCTGGGGAGAATCACTGGAAAGGTTCCAGGATGATAAGGATGACTGAATGTCAGTCGCAGGCTTGTCTATACCCTCAGTGGAGGGACGGTATGTTGGAAGAGTTCCAAGCTAGATACCGTGACATACTAGACGATTAAAGGCAAGATACATCGTTACCAAGGATACTACCAAAGAGGCAGTCTGGATATTTATAAGTTCATGAGATGAACTTCGTTCCTACCATTGTGTGACAATGGAGTTGTGGCTTTAGCCAAGGAACTTACGTCCCATCAGAAATCCAGATATAATTCTTAGGCAGTATCACCTGATCATGGAGATGGTTGATCTCCAGGGAGATCGAGGTTAGGAGAGTAGACACAGAGGACAACAGCGCGAATCCGCTCACAAAGGTCTTTTTCCCAGTAGAGACTTTTATGGGATGGTTGAGTATGAGATACTTCAACGGCAGCTAGTTGTTGGGTATGCGATACCATAACAGATGGCCCTAGTGCAAGTGGGAGATTGTTAGTTATATGTATGCCCTAGAGGCCATTACTGTACATACGATGTATATTGTAGTGGATGCTAGGACATATATAGGGAGGACTTTCTTGCTCGACATGATAGTATGCTATCTGGTTGTACTTTATCTTAACATGTACTCTGATTGTCTCTATATTACATGTTGATAAAGCCCTTAGGATATGTACTCGACTACTGGGACTATGATGAGATCATACTGGTGGGGCCACGGTAGTCGACGAGTACATCCTATAACTGTTCCTAATCGAGGGTGTATCGAGACAGGGCATCAATGCACCAGAGTAGACTAGCGTATACGCATCTTGACCCATATGATGGGCGATGGATGATCCCATATCCATCGGTGTTTGACATCAAGGATGGTGTACGGGTGCTCAGTAGAGACTGGATACACTGGACGGACTCGCCGAGAACTCCCAGATGGTATTATACCATACGTCAGATGGCAGTTCTCCGGTGACACTGGTACAGAGTAGTCTGTTGACCCAAGATCGTCATAGAGTCTTGTGTGATTCCCACTGTGCTTTGATTTCCATCATACCACGTCCAAGAGAGCGTGCAAAAAGGTGGCTTTTCGGTACAGTCCCGAATCACATGGAGGCAATGAGCGATAGGAGGGGATTCGTCTCTCCCGGTATAGGGAGTTGATGTTGTGCTGTGTTCGATTGGCTATAACTGGAAATCCTTGGCCAGGGTTGCTGAGATTTACTGGTAAGTGTTATCAGTAGTTTCTCGAACTATTATAGACCTCATATCGACATGACTTATCGAGCTACTGGGGTCTGACGTTTACCACCCCTAGGCGAGATATGCGACATATCAGACGACGAGATCGGACTGTACGGGAGTGTTACTGTTTGGATTCGCAGGAGAAGTTACAGGCTTGCTTGTTGATCTTCTGAGCGCTCAATACCTGGGTAGCTGTTACGTTTAGCTGACCGCTTGCAGCTTGTGGGTGTTTGATATGATCATCACCTACTGCCGGCGTATTGACGATTCTTTAGAGTCCTACACAGAGGTTTCTTGACTCAGGCAAAACGGAGTAGGAGCACATATGTGATATGTGCGGGACCGAGGATAATGCGATATGTGATACCGTATTATATTCTCGCGATATTTGATATCAGCCGGGTCATCGGATCAAGTGTTGATTCGATGAATCGATACGGATAAATATTAGTCGGTTATATGCGATATAGCCGGATTGTCGGATCAAGTGTTGATTCGATAATTTAATGTATAATAATATATATGATATATTAAATTGCATTAACTAATATTTGCTCACTAAAAGATTCTTTTTCTCACTCGGGTAATACATTGATATATATGCGATATATGTTAAATGTATTATTTTATTTTGTTACAATAAATATTCTATATGTGATATATAATATTGTAACATATTATAATTATTAATGCAACATGTTTAGAGGAGTTTAAACATGATTAGGGTTTGGATTAGTGTTAAACCTTCTAGTTGATTCTAGAAACTTTACTTTGTCTTTGTTAAGATATTATGATAGATATTTACAAGTGACTCACCCTTTGACCTAACCCAAACCCTAACCCTAGTAAACTCTCTACAATGGTTACTACAACCATGGTTGCATAAATGATTATGATAACATTCTTTCTATTCATCACAAATGGTTGTTCATCTTCTTGCTTCTTCTTCTTTGCTTGAAATGGTTTCTTGCTTTGATTTATGTGATGGATAAATATGAGAAAAAGATAAATAAAAAGAGCAAAAATCCTACTTCATCATCCTCATCTTCCCTTGCCATTTAGATGAGGGTGTTCACATCATTTCATGAGTGTTAGCTTGTGTTAAAGAAACTTCAAGGTAGATCATCTTAGTATCGAAGATCGGAAGCAAAGGTTGCGTCTTTCTCTTCGTGGAACCTCTCGAGAGTCCGGATCCCGATGATCGCAGCGAAGGGACCACAACACGGAGCATATGAAGTGAAGGACCGGATCTACAAAGGTTGTAATCCCTCTCACTTAGTGTTAAAGTGTTTAGCATGCTTGTTTTCGCCTAATCTCTAGTTTAAAGTTCCGTATTCGGGTTGTTCGGCACGGCTAAATTTTTAATCGGGCATGGTTGATGCCTCGTAGACCCTTATGCGCGTGCCTAGCAACCCTACAGATATAGCCCTTGAAAGATTCTCTGTCCTCACTCTTGATAATGAATAGCTAGTCGACCGACCTCTTTTGTGGTCGGTTGCCAACGAAGTGGCTAAGGAACTGAGTAGCAAACTCGTCGAAAGTTGAGATTGAGTGCGGAGTCAGGCCGCGGAACCAATCTCACCCGGCCCGGATGAGAGTGGTGGGGAAGGTTTGTTGGGTTCCTTAGGGTGGCAGTGAGGTTTCGGGAGGTATTGTCCATACCATTTTCAAAAATTTTCCGTACTAGCTAACCCTAACCCTAGAATCTTAACTAGAAAATCCGACGATACAACAATGTAAACAACTTTACATCTAAGTGAATGAGAAATACAATCTTTGTAGACCGGTCCTTCACTTCTAAAGCTCCGTGTAGTGGTCCCTTTGCTCCAAGTAGTGAACACCCGAACTCTAGTAAGGGTTCACATGAAGAAATGAACAAACTTGCTCGAAGTCTTCGAGGCCGAAAATGATCTACGTCGAGGAGACTCAAACTCATGCTACATCTTCACTAATGGTTGATTAGTGAAGCAAACATCCTAAACTAAATGGCTAATATAGTAGAGAACGATGAAGTAGGAAATGGACTCACTTTAAATTTAATTTTCTCACAATATTTTCTCACCTTTGGAAAAGCTAGCAAGCTTTTTCAATGAAGAAGAAGATGAAGAATGAAGAAGAAGAGAATGAATTCATGAGGTGAGAATAGCAATCATGGGTGAGTTAGTGTCATACACTAACTCATGTAGAGAATAAACCATGGCTAAACAATAATGGTTAGGTTAATAAATATCTACAAATAAAACAAAATTAGTGGACTTGGTCAATGGTTCCACAAGCTTCAACCATGTGACTAATTACCATTAATTTTGATTAATTTTAAATAAACAAAACCCTCACATTATTATAAGCATGGTGTTAGTCTCGTACACCCATATAGCATGTGGCATCTAGCATGACACAAAAGATGTACATTAATATATATCACATATATACTAAGTGTATACTAGTGAGAAAAAGAATTCTTAAGTGAGCTAATATTAGTTAATGTAAGTTAATATATCAAATATATAATTATACATTAAATTATTAAATCAACACTTGATTTAATAATCCGGCTATATCACATACAACCGGCTAATATCAAACGTAACAATCTATCGAATCAACACTTGATCTGATAACCCGGCTATATCACAATTAACCGACCGGTATCACATATCGCGAGAATAGAATGCGGTATCACATACGCGCATTAATCTCGGTCCCGTACATATCACATATGTGCTCCTACTTCATTTCGCATGAACCAGGAAACCTCTGTCTAGGACTCTAAAGACTCGTCAATACACCGGCAGTAGGTAATGATCGTATCAAATACCCACAAGCCGCAAGCGGTCTGCTAAACGTAACGACCACCCAGGTATTGAGCGATCAAAAGATCAACAAGCAAGCCTGCTCATACTCCTGCGAATCCAATCAGTAACACTATTGTACAATCCGGTCTCTTCGTCTGATATGTCGCATATCTCGCCTGGGGGTGGTAAACGTCAGACCCCAATAGCTTGATAAGTCATGCTGATGTGAGGCTCATAACGGGTCGAGAAACTACTGATAACACTTACCAGTAAATCTCAGAAACGGCCCTGGTCAGGGACTTCCTGTTATAGCCAATCGAGCACAGCGTAATATCAACCCCCAATACCGGAAGAGACGAAATCTCCTCCTATCGCTCATTGCCTCCATGTGACTCGCGTCTGTACCTAAAAACCACCGTTTTGCACGTTTTCTTGAACGTGGTAAGGTGGAAATCAAATCACAGTGGGAATCACACAAGACTCTATGACGATCTCGGGTCGACAGACTAATCTGTACCAGTGTCACCAGAGAACTGCCATCTGACATGAGGTATAATACCATCTAGGAGTTCTCGGCGAGTCCGTCCAGTGTACCCAGTCTCCACTGAGCACCTGTATATCATCTCTAATGTCAAACACCAATGGATATGGGATCATCCATCGCCCATCTACATGGGTCGAGAAAGTACACGCTAGTCTACTCTGGTATATCGATACCCCGTCTCGATACACCCACGACTAAGGATATTAAAGGATGTACTCACGGACTACCTTTGTTCCACCAGTATGATCCGCATCATAATCCAGGTATTCAAGTAAACATCGTAAGAGCTTTATCAAAATGTAATAGAGAGACAATCAATGTACATGTTAAGATAAAGAGTAACCAGATAGCATACTATCATGTCGAGCAAGAAAGTCCTCCCTATATATGTCCAAGCATCCACTATAATATACATCATATGTACAATAATGGCCTCTAGGGCATACATATAACGAACAATCTCCCACTTGCACTAGGGTCATATATTGTAGTATCCAATACCCAACAATCTGTAGTGGTTGTAGTATCTCATACTCAACCATCGCATAAAAGTCTCTCTTGGGAAAAGGCCTTTGTGAGTGGATCCGCCGTGTTGTCCTCTGAGTCTACTCTCCTAACCTCAATCCCCTTGGAGATCAACCATCTCCATGATCAGGTGATACTGCCATAGAATATGTCTGGGTCGCTGATGGGACAGGGGTTCTTAGGCATAAGCCATAACATCATTGTCACATAATGGTAGGAACGAAGTTCATCTCATGAACTAATATACACCCAGACTGCCTCTTTGGTAGCATCTTTGGTAGCGATGTATCCAGCCTTTATCGTCTAGTTTGCCATGGTATCTAGCTTGGAACTCTTCCAACATATCGTCCCACCACTGAGGCTAAAGACAATACATGTGACTGACATTCAGTCGACCTTACCATCCTGGAAGCTATCCAGTGATTCTCCTTAGGATCGATTGATACCATCACACTACACCTAGTGAGAATCCTAACATCCACTTAGATCTATCTCATAGATCCAAAACCCAGGATTTAGGATGTATCACCTTGATCCTTTATGAAGAATCCTTATGATAAGAGGAGATTGACTAAGTGTAGCATAGGAAATACCTTCCCTATCAAGAGTATGTCATCCACGTACAATACGAGGAAGACCGCCTTACTCTCTACTACCTTTTTGTATATACAAGGTTCATCTACCATTTTAATGAAGTTAAATGCTTTGACTACCATATCAAAACAGATGTTCCAACTCTGCGATACCTGCTTTAACCCGTAAAGCAACTTGCACAAATTTCCGCTGCTCCTACTGTCTACGAAGCCCTCTGGTTGTGTACTTATAGACGCTCTTTTCTAAATCAATATTTAGAAAAGAAGTCATGACACCCAACCGCCAGATATCGTAGTCATGGTATGTAGCAATGCAAGTAGAATCCGAATGGACTTAAGTATAGCCACTGGAGAAAAGATTTCATCATAATCCACACCTGGTCGATGACGAAAACCTTTTACAACAAGTCTAGTTTTGAAAGTCTCAACTTTTCCATCTACACCAAGTGATCTTCTCAAAATATACTTACTCCTGATGGAGGTTTAACCCTTCAGATATAGCAACCAAAGTCCATACTTTGTTGGTGTATATAGATTCCATCTCAGATCGCTTAGAATCCAGCCATTCTTATAGAGTCCCCACTCTTAATGGCCTGCTCAAAACTTAGTTGGGTCATCATCTCATGATGCAATCATCGCTCCTACTGTCATTGAGAAAACCGAAGTATCTCTCAGATGGATGAGGAACCCTACCAGATCGGCGGAGAGGCTGAGGTTCGTCAGGAGCTATTGAATCCTCCAGTTCTACCAAATCATCAGCTGTAGTTTGTATAGCTGAAACTTATTCCAGTTTTACCTCATGACCACTAATTTCTTCCATAAAAAATTCCTTTTCTAAAAAAGTGGCATGCCGAGAAATAAAACACCTTTTGTTTCTCGGTACGGTAGAAGATATTCCTTTGTGAATGCTTGGGATATCTAACAAACTTCCACAGAACTGACCTTGCCTCGAGCTTGTCCGGATTTTGCTTTCAGACATAGACCGGACAACCCCAAATCTTAACTTACTTAAGACATGGGCTCTTCCTATACCAATCTCATATGGAGTGGTAGGCACCTGATTTGGTTGGAACCCTATTCAATAGGTATGCAACTTCTCAAGTGCATAATTCCCAAAAAGGAAATAGGCAACTCAGTAGTACTCATCATAGAGCGCACCATATCTAATAGGATGCGATTGCTCCATCCCGATACACCATTATGCTGTGGTGTATGCAGAGAAGTAATGCCAAGAAAGAATCTCATTCTCCTATTGAATTGTCCAGGAACTCCGTGCTCAAGTATTCTCCTCCCTGATCACATCAAAGGACATAATACTTATACCCTTTTTGGTTCTCTACTTCTGACTTATATTCAATGAATTTCTCAAAACCTTCAGACTTGTGTTCCAACAGGAACATATGTCCGAATCTTGAGAGATCATCAGTGAATGTAATGAAATACAAAGAACCGGTGCTGGCATGTGCAAACAGGGGACCTACATACATCATCATGTATCAATCCCAAGAATTCACTAACTCTTTCTCTGTTTCCAGTAAACGGAGCTATGGTCATTTTATCTTTGTGACATGGCTGGCAAGTTTCACAAGATATAAATTCAAACTGATTTAAATATGCATCTTAATGTAACTTAGCTAGTCAGGTCGCATTGATATGACCTAGTCTACAATGCCTCAAGAAGGATTCGTTCATTTCTGAACTCTTCCTCTTGTGTGTGTTTGTACGTTAAGAACTGCAGTTTGATTTAGAACGTATATGCCATTAGATAGCATTCTTGATCCGATCAACTCTTGATATAGGAAATATTTAAAACATTATCCATCAATACAAAATTATATCCTTCTTTACTAAATAAAGAGACTGATATGATGTTGTATATTAGGTTCGGTATCTAATAACATTCGTTCAGAATCAATGTATTTGGTAATACAGGGTGATAACCGTCAACGACGTTGGCTGCAACAATTGCACCGTTTCCAACTCTTGAAACTTATCACCCATTCCCAGTTCTCTACCTATCAATAGCATGTAACAGATTACATATGAGGGGTCCTGATCCGGTACCTCATACCCAGGACGTAGATAATACTGAGAAATAGTTCTCTATAATGAACACACCCGAAGAAGATGCATCATCATGCACTTTCTTCATTTGGGCAGCACGGAAATCCTGGTAATCCCATATCTCCTGCTCGATCTTATAATAATTATAAGGTAGAACGGGACCAATGTTCCTCAGCTCAGTATAACTAGTGGGTCTGGTCAATACATCCATATTATTATCTTGATTAAGGCGTGACATGGTCACTACCTGGAAAGAGAGAGAAGAAAACAGTCTGCGTGTACTCTTGCAAGATTAGATTGGTTATTATTTTATCTAATCAGAATGGCTCCTACTGTTTTTATCAAATCTTCCTTCAAACCCTAAAAGGAAAGACTAGCCGGGATTAATTACACCCTACAAGTTCACCAATCTTTCAGCCAGGCCAGTGCCGGTACTTTGAGGAGGTTCCCCGTACTTTCGCACGAACCTAATTAAAATAAACCTCGTTTTTCCAGGGACATAACCCCGTTGACACCTTTCTAAACACCTACTTGATCGGCTAATTGTAAAGTGCAAAACACTCTCAGGAGTAACAATTACTCGCAGTGGGTATCGGGATCCAACTATCTCATAGAAGGTATGAAATCTTATTGCAAATTTCAACACTTGAAATTCCTGATAATATTTTGCCTCTAGCGACTTATGACCTTAACATAGTCTACAAATCATAAGCGCTAGCCAAGTTCAACCCGTCATTTCCTGATTGAATTAAACCCACCCGCACGACCCTTAACATAGTCAACAAAGTCGTACGACTACCCTAATCCAATCACATCTCATGCTTTAGCAGATAAACACTAATTAGCTACCGCACACTACGCCTTAACATAGTCAACAAACGTAGCACGAATACTAAGTAGTATTTATCTGAAATGACGGAGGGCTACGTCGGGTTTTTAAGAAAACCTTTTGCGTATTGAACTTGATATCGTTGTAGAATCGAGTGATTTTGAAAAGGGGTGTTTCTTAGGCTTTTACTAGTTTTGCTAAAGAGGTCACTTTCGGTGAAAGGATCTCGGCTCTTTCCTTATCGAATAAGGTGCAGGATATTTCTCAAATACCACTATGCAAAGCAAGAACTATAGAAGCAATCAAAAACAAAACCGAGTATTTATAGCATTTTCTAGTTTCGCTAAAGAGGTCACTCCCGGTGAAGGGATCTTGGCTCTTTCCTTATCGAATAAGATGCTGGATATTCTACAAGGAATACCGCTATGCAAAGCATAAACTAGAGCTACCCTTTTTGAAATTGTGATTCTACAACATCTTTTAGGTTTCTTTTCTTTCATTAATCTCATTAATGAAGTCCCATCATTTATACTTCCTAAGCATCACAGAAGAAACGAAAATACAACGTTCGCTTATGCCATCCGCATTCGCCACAGTGTCCCGTTATGCACCGTTAGGTTACTTAACTAACGGCATAGCGGGGCGGGACTAGTGCGGGTACAAAACATAAGTAACGTTTATTATATATCATATATATAATAATAAAGCAATCGTCTCAAGCATATAAAGTGATCACATCACAGAATATCAGCAGCAGAAGAAAACATATGAAATATTGGATATACTAGGAGGTCCGTGTTTTATTTTAAGCCTGTATAAAACACGGATTCCACGGTCGCGATGAATAGCCAAACCCACATCCCTAAACCCCTACGAGAGCGACAAGCAACCCTACCAATTCTAGAGTTAGGAGACCCGGACTCGACGCCTCGAAATGGTCTCCCACTGGACTCTAGAACCCAGTTACTTGTGCTCCCCTCCTTAGGTTTATCCTAATGCGGAAAAGTAAATAATATACATCAATGGTGACATCTTCCTCAACCCGGAAGTGCCCCAATAAAAGAATATTACATACAAGTTTTTACATGAATGAAAATGAAAAACTCTCATCTCACATAAAAAAAAACCCCGGCTATTCAAACACGACGATCCAATATAACATATCCTAGCAACACATAACATCATATGTCATCAGCGTAAGTAAATATGCGTATCCTAATTGTCGTTGACTATAGCAACGAGACCGGCAATACACCACATATTACACTTACGGTCGTAGAAAAGAAAGTGAAAAACTACAACAATTGAAATCCGCAACCACCTTAGATATTATAAACCCAAAATATCACATACTTTGGATTTCATGCTTAACCAAATGAATTCCTTAGACATCGCATGCCTAACAATTATAAACCCCGCATTTTAGTCTCGATATCGAAAACACTTTTCAATATCAAGTCGGGCAATTCAACAAAATTCTCGACATCCTGATCGAATGCTCGTCGGAAACTTTAGTAGACGGCCGCACCCCAGATACCGTCGACGAAGTGCACTTAGGTGGAACACCACGGCCGCGAGCACCTGAACGGATGCTTTTGGTAACGGGGTTCTCCTACAGTCACTTGGTCGGGGCTATGGGACATGGCTATCTAATAAGGTTACTCGGCGAGTATCCGCGTACGCTGCGTGATTGCGACAGACTTTTGATCATATCAAAATCCCGTGGCAACCGATCAAATGAGACTAAATTGCTAGATTTATAAAATTCAAATTAGTTTTCTTGTGGATTCCAAGTATTGCATCACATCACATGATATCCGAACGACGTTAAACTTTTCGATCGATTCATCAAAGTCCTACAATTCCCCAAGAGCTCAACACTTAAGCACAGTTTAAAAATACCCAAAACATGCCACAGTACCTATAGACCAACCGTAGAAGGGCAAACCCAGGCCACATTAATGGCACCGCGGAACTGCCGCAAACCCTAAGGTTCGAAAGCGGTTCCATGGTCATTATGTCGAGTTAGGGTTTCATTCTTCTAGAGGGTCCACAAAATTACTTGCATGTTTTTCCGAATACCTTAAACTTGGAAAAATGGGTTTCTGACATTCGTTCGAACTTTTTAACTTCGCATAGACAACATGTGAATACCCGAAACAGTGTTAGAATTACAAATACGAAACACTCCGAATTGCCTTTGCACAAAAATAACATCACATACAAAATTAGCTAAAATAAGCAACACCTGAAACACCAAAACCCAGAAACTGGAACACACTAAAATTCTACCCTGGTCTCTTCTATTGGGCCGAGCAAGCCGGTTTTACCATCAATGTGGCCGGCCAAAATCCGGCGAAGGGGGTGAATTTTATATTGTGTTCATGTTATATCACATACAATATTCTGCAGTTTCTTAAAAAAAATTGCCACTTTAAAAAAAACGACAGAAACCGGGTTGCAATGTTTCAAGTTTCGGAGTTGTTTCGGTTTCATAATCCTAGCAAATATCGTCTAATTTTCTAGCATGGCTCTGATACCACTGTTGGGTTCCCTAGTGCGGCAACGAAGTTTCGGGAGGTATCGTTCATGCCATTTTTAAAAATTTGCCGTACTAGCTAACTCTAACCCTAGAATCTTAACTAGAAAATCCGACGATACAACAATGTAAACAACTTTACATCTAAGTGAATGAGGAATACAACCTTTGTAGACCGGTTCTTCACTTCTAAAGCTCCGTGTAGTAGTCTCTTCTCTCCAAGTAGTGAACACCCGAACTCTAGTAAGGGTTCACATGAAGAAATGAACAAGCTTGCTCAAAGTCTTCGAGGCCGAAGATGATTTACGTCGAGAAGACTCAAGCTCATGCTACCTCTTCACTAATGGTAGATTAGTGAAGCAAACACCCTAAACTAAATGACTAATATAGTAGTGGATGATGAAGTAGGAAATGAGCTCACTTTAGATTTAATTTTCTCACAATATTTTCTCACCTTTGGAAAAGCTAGCAAGTTTTTTCAATGATGAAGAAGATGAAGAATGAAGAAGAAGAGAATGAACTCATGAAGTGAGAATAGCAACCATGGGTGAGTTCGTGTCATACACCAACTCATGTAGAGAATAAACCATAGCTAAACAATAATGATTAGGTTAATAAATATCTACAAGTAAAACAAAATTAGTGGACTTGGTCAATAGTTCCACAAGCTTCTACAAGCTTCAACCATGTGACTAATTATCATTAATTTTGATTAACTTTAAATAAACAAAACCCTCACATTATTAAAAGCATAGTGTTAGTCTCATACACCCATGTAGCATGTAGCATCTAGCATGACACAAAAGATGTACATTAATATATATCACATATATACCAAGTGTACACTAATGAGAAAAAGAATTCTTAAGTGAGCTAATATTAGTTAATGTAAGTTAATATATCAAATATATAATTATACATTAAATTATTAAATCAACACTTGATTTAATAATCCGGTTATATCACATACAACCGACTAATATCAAATGTAACAATCTATCGAATCAACACTTGATCCGATAACCCGTCTATATCACATATAACCGATCGATATCACATATCGCGATAATAGAATACGGTATCACATACGCGCATTAATCTCGGTCCCGCACGTATCACATATGTGCTCCTACTTCATTTCGCATGAACCAGGAAACCTTTGTGTAGGACTCTAAAGACTCATCAATACACCGGCAGTAGGTGAAGATCATATTAAACACCCATAAGCCGCAAGCGGTCTACTAAACGTAACGGCCACTCGGGTATTGAGCGATCAGAAGATCAACAAGCAAGTCTACTCATACTCCTGCGAATCCAATCAGTAACACAACCGTACATTCCGGTCTCTTTTTCTGATATGTCGTATCTTGCCTGGGGGTGGTAAACGTCAGACCCCAATAGCTTGATAAGTCATGCTGATGTGAGGCTCATAACGGGTCGAAAAACTACTGATAACACTTACCAGTAAATCTCAGAAATAGCCCTGGCCAGGGACTTCCTGTTATAGCCAATCGAGCATAGCACAACATCAACCCCCAATACCGGGAAAGACGAAATCCCCTCCTATCGCTCATTGCCTCCATGTGACTCGGGACTGTACCAAAAAACCACCTTTTTGCACGTTCTCTTGAACGTGGTAAGGTGGAAATCAAAGCACAGTGGGAATCACACAAGACTCTATAACGATCTCGGGTCGATAGACTAACCTGTACCAGTGTCACTAGAGAACTGCCATCTGATGTGAGGTATAATACCATCTAGGAGTTCTCGGCGAGTCCGTCCAGTGTATCCAGTCTCCACTGAGCACCCGTATATCATCGCTGATGTCAAACACCAATGGATATGGGATCATCCATCACCCATCTACATGAGTCGAGAAGGTATACGTTAGTCTACTCTGGTATATCGATGCCCCATCTCGATACACCCACGACTAGGGACATTAAAGGATGTACTCACAGACTACCTTTGTCCCACTAGTTTGATCCGCATCATAATCCAGGTAGTCAAGTAAACATCCTAAGGGTTTTATCAACATGTAACAGAGAGACAATCGGTGTACATGTTAAGATAAAGAGTAACCAGATAGCATACTATCATGTCGAGCAAGAAAGTCCTCCCTATGTATGTCCAAGCATCCACTATAATATACATCATATGTACAATAATGGCCTCTAGGGCATACATATAACTAACAAGGCTCGGCACTGAGCCGCGTCCGAGTTACCTTGAAAGATCATGCCCATGCTGAACACGTCCAAGTGGTCTTTAGGGTCAGACTTCCTGTCGAAGAGAGCCACTTTGGGGGGTTTGTTCCGGGATGAGACTCGCTCCCTCAGCAACTGCTTAGTGAAGGGCTTCATGAGAGAGCCCGCGGAGTATTTTGCCGATCCGCCGAGCGAGCCGCATGTCCTCAATCTTCTTCTCGAAGACCTTGATTCGCTGCTGGTACCCAGAGGATTCTCCGTAATCGAAGTGCCTGCTGTCTCTGCTTCGGGCTTGGGCGATGGAGCAGTTTCGGTTTTGCTCTATCATGTTCCTCATGGTGAACCCTTCGTGACTCCCCCTGACATGCTCCATGGGCATGGCCTCGATGATTATGGTGATGTCGGTCTTTCCTGGAATCATGCGACCTGACCGACGTCGCCTCGAAGGGCGAGAAAGCGCGGTGAACGTTGAAGCAACAGTTCGGTTGGTGCTCAGACCTCGGCATTAGACTGTCCGGCGCCCAACAAGTTATGGAATCATTCCTTGTATGGGGGTCGTGACTGTCGGAATCGGAATGACGGTGTTCTATGGTATGAAGATTGGCACACGCAAGGCCGAGGACCTGAACCCATCCATCTGCCGTCTCATGCCTGCCGCCGTTCTAAGGAGCAGGGGTGGCTGGCAGTTTGGACACGAGCGAGTGCATCCACCATAGCTGTCAGTCGATCGATCCATGCAGTTAAGGCTTCAACGATGTTAGGAGGAGGAGTGGAACCACCTCGCCTCCATTACGGAGGATGAGATGGCTCGTGCTGGGATTTTCGTTGCGATAATCGCTGGCCATCGAATCGAAGGCGGAAGATCAACTTTTTGGATGGAAAAGCTTCCAGTTCCCACAAACAGCGCCAACTGATGGAGATCGGAATCTCTTTCAAATGTTGTCCTCCGTCGATCTTGAGGCCTGCAGGGCTGAAGGGGCTACGATTTGGAGAAAAGGTGTGGATCTCAATAGGTGGTTGATTAATGTTGAAGCCGAACTACCTGCAAAGAAGTCCCGGGGTAGGAGACCACCGTAGGACCCTCCGACGATCAAGTATGTACCGGAGAATATTCAGGCAGAGCAGCGGCGTATTAGAATGAGTTCGAATTACCTGAATCGTCTGGAGGAGGGGTTTATACAGGGATCGCATCGGAGCGAGCCGTTGCGAGATTCTCGCCGTCAGTTCCGCCCAGGTGTAATGTTCGCATTAATAGCAAGATACGCTCATTAAATGCGAAATACGCTAGCACGGGACGTGGAGTGGCGGAGATCTCGTCGTAACGAGATACACGGAACCATTAAAAGGGCGCTCGTACTCCATACCTCTGGCCAAATAGGGAAGCGGAGGAATCTCTGCTATAAGATAGCTAGGGGACGAATAAAGGAGCCGAGGAAACTCAGCTCTATGATTGCTCGGAAATGAGCTACTGACCGATGGTTGGCCAAAGGAGGAATGTACGAAGGGGAAGCCCCTAAGAGGTCGGGTTCTATTTCTCGGACCGAGCCTTGGAGACGAGGCACTGAGTAGTGTTCCTTTTGCATCATCCTTATTCCAGTTCGGTAGCCCCTTCAGAAATTTAGACGGCGTGCACGGAGGACACGTCATCTGCTACGTGTTAAGATATGGGGAATCCCCAACTCTGAGTATCATCAATAGGTCTTTAGAGTTCTAACAAATTAGCAATCTTAATTAAAGAATATAAAAATCAAAATACACATTCTCAAACAATAAAACTTAATAGCATTCATAATAAATATTTTAAATATAAACTACTTATTCTCTTGTCTATAAAAAACCAATGAAATAGCTCTGACTTTGTTCAACAAAGACGGGTTAAACATTATGAACCCGACCCGTGGGTGAACCTACGAACCGGCCGGGTAAAACCTACGAATCCACGGGCCGGATCGACCCGGTGATAATTGTAAAGGAGCAGGCCGAGTACAGGTAATACTTTAAGAAGTAATAAAACGTTAACCCGTAACATATGTTTTATAGGTCAACCGGTGGGCTGAACAAGTAACAGGTAACTATTGACACCCCTAATTTGTGGATTGTGTCCAAGGAAAATACCGCTAGCAAATGATAATTTGCCAAATCAAGTAAAAGGAGGGTGCAGGGAAATGAGAAAAAGAGTGCTCTGAGGACCATATGAGGTAGAGAGACGATCAGAATTATAGATTGTTAATTTATAATATGTGGAATTTCATTGTCTTTGGTTGTTACTATTATAGCCAGGGCTGTTCACGAGTCATTAAGATTTTATCTCTACTATCGATACCATTATAGCAAAATTAAGATTTTATCTCTATTATTGTTACTATTATAGCCAGGGTTGTTCACGAGTCAGGATAACCTGTATCCGTCCCTACCCACGTGCTGTATGATGGGTTAAAGTTTGATTTAAAACTTGTCGGATATGACATCGGGCAGGACATTACGGACTGGTTTTTAATTTTTATGATCCTACCCATCATCTAGATCTACACCCCTCCATGCATAACCTATCGGAGATAATTTCTAAGATAAAAAAAATAGCAGACACAAAGCAGCAAATACGATAAATAAGGAAAATACTGAGACCAAGGACAAATCTCAGAACTTCTATACAGCAACCAGAACTTCTCCACTTCTATACAGCAACCAGAACTTCTCCCAGATGCTGCAATTTGTATTCTAATTCAACAAATATAATGTTTCGTTACAACTCAATCAAAAAAAATTCTATTATGTGGATACAGACTTCAAACCAGAAAAGAAGAACCGCTATACACAACTCTTTGCGACGCTATGAAAGGAAAGGGAAAAATATATGCAGGAACCTCTATTCACGATGTTCTATGCAAACAAAAACAAATTGTATGAGAAGAGGTGTGAAAATCACTAGAAGCGCCAGGCCACCTTTTTTTCCCCATCCGTCTCCTTTCTAACCTCCAATATGTATGCAAGGGCCATCCCTACAGCTGCTTTTACCATGCCCCTTGTAGGTGTAGAACACCAGGTAAAATTAAGATTATAAACGTTTTCATAAGCATTTTGGATCCCTCCGCTGGCAATTCCTTTTCTAAAGTGTTCCAATTTGGGTCATTGGCACTCGAGACGACTTCAGTAAATCTGATATTGTTTACTAATAAGAGTTCTCAGAACTCAAACAAAATATGCGCAAAACACACATTGCAAATCTATGGCACGATGTAATGCCTATGTGGATTGTGTGTAGGTAGGTAGGAAATTGCAAAGTGAATGCTCTTCTAACCGTTTTCCATTATTTTCGCTGAATGTACTAATACATTTGTGACCCAAATTAAACTTCACCCGTGAATTAAAATATATGCATACAAAAATGCGAGAAGCTTGCAAAAACATAACTACAACACATTTCTGGCTTATAATGCATAAATCTTAGATGTTTAAAGGAATAATAAGGCTTAATTTAAAGAACTACTAAATTTTTTGCCTCGTTTAAAAGAAATTATCAAATTCTTCTAAAATTAAAAGAATCGGCCATACTTTGAAAGTTTTTCAGATAGCCTCTTGCAATTATTGTTGAGATGGCATCTTATATATGGTAGTTTTTCATAGTTTTTGTTCTTGCATATTTAACAGGAATTTGGTAGTGTCTCGGCCAAATTATTTGGTAGTTTTTTTTAAATTAAGCCAAATGATAACGTTTCCAATATTCTCAAACATAAACAGTTCATACACTACGATACAAGCACAAATACAAGTTGTGTACGAAATTTATTTATCTTTAAATCTATCTAAAAATAACTGGCTCAAAACCAAAAACACTTTCTTCTTCTTTTTTCTCTTTGCTTTTTATTCATTTATTTTGACAAAAGAGCAAGACTGAGCCCGTCTCATCCAAACTATATATACATTCTTTACTTTCCCTTATAAGTTTACCCATCCATATATATCCCAGAGTCTCAGAAAGAATACGAAGACAATATAAGTCTACTTTAGATTTTTACTGGATGTACATGCTACTCCCATTTTTCTCAGCAGCCATCACTTTATCATTCCTTTTTTTTCCAACCCTTTTTTTCCTCTATTTTTCCTTTTCTTTTATTTGTTATTATAAAAATAGACTGAAAGTAGGGAGCCTTACGATTCGGTTTAAAGCATAACAGATGACTTCAAATTCCAGATCCTCATATTCTAGATCTGAATGAGGATAATTGCATACAAATGTGAAATTCTTTATATTGAGAAAGGACACGTACATGGAAATCTCAGGTCGAACAAAGCAAGGGCCTGTAGGGCCTAGAGCCATTTTTCCCAAAACTTTTTAAAGAAATCGCATAACAAATCCATGTGAAAAGAAGAAGAAGAAACTCAAATCCGTATTGACAATTGAGAATTAGGACACTGAATCTGGACAACTTAAAAATTGGTATCAATCTATACGCATGATGTTCGATCAGAATTTTCCCCATCTCTATTACTTCATTTGGAATAATTACTGAATAGGTTATCACGATGACAAAACTTTCAAGCATGGATAAAAAGATATAATAAAAATGTCAAACGGACAGGAAAAAGGAAATACAGGGAGAAGAAAAACAAAGACGAAAAAAATAAAATAAGTTAAATTAGCAGCTCCTCAGCATTCACAAGAAGTGATATTTCACATGTCGTATTTTATCGTGTAACACTCCCCATTGGCATTTGCGTTTGCCTGTGTATACTACACCTTTTTTAGCATTTTATCATTTAATACGCCCCATTGGCATTTGCGATTGCCTGTGTATGCTACACCTTTGTTAGCTTTTGATGCATCACTTTCTTAATTGATACATGGCACGCTACGGGACCAATTATTGGCGTATTACCATTGTGACCTATACCAATAAGATACACATGGATAGATGCTTATGTCACATGTAGAGTTTTGTGAGGGGATTTATCAATACACTCTATATCGCATTGGATACGTCATTATAAGACTGGAATTTATAGGTTTCCCATTCAGAATGCGTTACCAGATGGGTCCCAAATGTAACAAAAACACATTCAATTTAGACATCTTTTTCCATTTTCTATCCTTTACCTTTCCATTCCGCTTCAGAGTTTAGGCTTCCAGCTCAGAACAAGAAACAACGACTCTACGAACAGTATAAACAGAATAAGCAACCATACTTGATGGCTTTTCATTCACAATTATAGCCGGCATTCCATGGATCACTACACTTACAGCACCATCGTGTTCTTTTTTGTCAGAGATGAAAGACTGGTTTCACTATTGCTAAACCCAACACGTCAATAAATTATCAAAGACAACACACGAAGTTCTACAGATAAATTAATGTAAAAAATGCATATAGAGAGAATTTTTTTCTGAAAAAGGCCAATGAATTCACAAAACTATGCCACCCCATGAACTCTGGCATACCGCGCCATTCAACCTCACAACACATGTACCTCGATCAACTAACAATGTGCAGCTACTAAACATGCCATATAAATTAAATTCAATACAAATATGTCATGGATCTATAATCATTCCAGTAACATGTAGCAACATACCGGCCATCAACATATACAGACATAAAAGTACTGTGTAAGAATGCAGCGTTCAAGTACCACCCAACTATTTTTTCCTTCTTTGCAACTTGCTAACATGCAACATGATTAAATACATGTGTCAAACATGATGAAAAACAAGAAAAGAATTGCAACCTACAAATAAAACGTAGCACACAAGAAAACAGTCCTCGGAAACTAACAAACAAACTACTAAAAGGAGAAAGAAATAATGTAACATCTATGCATACAGATAGGTGTTCCCACGTATTAAAACTCTCCAAAACCACCAAACTAGCTCTATGATCTGAATCATTAAGGTTCCAAAAGGTTGATGGCCATGCTCGACTCCTTAAGACATCTGCATGCAATCAATATTTCTTACTTCTCCGTTGCATCAATGGATATTACTAAATAAATATATAATATAAAAGACTCGGCCCTTCTAAACATGTCTAGCATATTTCAAGTTGTGAAGATTGACTTTCTAAACTTAATATGTTGCATTTACAACACCCAGCTATTGTATGATGCGAAATTGCCAAGGAGTTGGTGTTGGCTACATAAAGTTGTAGACTCAACAAACCAAACTTATGCCATGTTTAAATGTTGCATAAAAAAGCAATAGAAAGTAGGGAAACTAGTCAATGCACAAAGCAAGGTATGTCGGGCTAAGTAATAAAGGTTCTAAATCAGCATTATATCGAACTCTTTGCCAAAAAAGTTATGCCTCAATGGTTATTTGATGTTACTAATTCAAGTTCCTATTTGTAATGTGTAGCTTGAATTTAATGTAGAACAAAACAAGAACACAAAAACAAGATTTGGAGAAAAGCTGGAATTTATTTTATTTCCTTTTGTGAAAGTTTGGAAATATTAGATTTTAAGAATTAAATTTTATTTTGGGAGTAGTTATTTCTTTCGAGGGTTTTTTACCCAATATTTTCCTTGCTCCCCCTAATATGACTTTATCCCACGCCATCTAATCCCTCTCTAATCCCTCAAGTTACTCTTCCAGCCTCCCTAACTAACAGGATCAGCATCTTAAAAGAATAATCCTTTAGCTCTATGAAGGGCGTTAACGGTGGTTTGGTGGGGCCTTATTTAAAACAAATCTCCCCTGATCCCTAACTCACTTCTTCCCCAAATTGGATTTTAGGGGTTTTTCTTTCTCAAATTGAAATCCAAATTGTCGATAGTGATAACACATGCAAATAACACCATACTTTCAAGAATTGGTCTATCTATAACCCTATATAAAGAGAGATTGGTGTATTGTTTCTTATCCATGATTGAAAATCTTGGTCGTTTTTTATCCAATATGGCCGATTCAAAAATGATATTTTTAACCATCTGAGTTACGGAACCACGTACTATTGGATTTACCATTTGATTAGCGGGGTTTTAGTAGTAAGGTTATCAATAGTTAGCGGGTATACCTATGAAGTACAAACACGGACACATGTACGGACACGGCAAGTTTGTAAAAAGGAGGTCACGGAAACACAGCTATATTATTTATCTATATATTTAATTATATATATATATATATATATATATATATATTAAACCAAATATAGTAAACTATAAGAAGAAATCTGTATTAAGACAATCTTAAAAGCATTATAAAATAAAAAAGGTTATAACCTTATCCAAAATCGTAATTTTTTTGGCACAAACAAATACATATATAAAACTAAAAGTAAAGCACATAAAAATACAATCCATAAGAATGTAAACAAATAATAATCCTTTTTAATTGGAGCCGACTTTCATATACCCGAGAATTGGTCATTTTCTTTTTCTAGTTGTAGTCATCATGAAAGAGGTTCAACCCCCTACACTATTAAAGAGTGGCATCATTTTTCCAGTAGTCTATTATGAAAGAAATTTACCCAACCCCACTATCTAGAATTGTCAGCCACATTCAGCATGAACGGACACGACTCAAGTGTGTCCGGCGAAGTGTCCAAATGTCCAATACGTGTTGGAGTGTCGGATACGGACACGGCAAGCAAATAGAAGTGTCCGTGCTTCCTAGGGGTTTACTGATAGACTAATGGGTTCATTAACAGTTAAATTGTTTTATTATTTATCAGTGGGTTATTATGGTTAATTTGACACCATAAATACAACTTACACATTATTATTTACTAAACAATCTGCCAAATTGTTATAGTTACTTAAGCCGCTTATTAAAAATTTCCTAAATTATTAAAAATTATGTTTCTTAAATGATATAAAACCTAATATTCCCAATCCAAGACGGCCGGTATGGTCGAGATTGCCGATTTCGATCCCAAAAGTGATCGTCCGATATTGATCCCCGGTATCGAGATTTTAAGCCTTGTTCTCACGCTTTTCATAATTAATTAAATTGAGGTTTTCTCCAACTCGGTGGATTCATATTATCGCTCATCGATTCAAACACCCTCATGGGTTCAAGGAAGACTTGCGTATTTAATCAACCTTTTTCCAACGACGTAGAAACTACACATCACAAACCTTCGCTACATCAGAATATGGTGATTGGATTCGCATTACTTGTTCGATCCCTATTCACAGTTCTTGTCGAACTCTAAAGCGTACTAGTACGGTTTTTCGGGCCTGAACCCTCTTTGTAGTCGAACCCGTAAGGCGAGCTGAGCAATTATTAATCGTTGACTGCCCGTAGAAATTGGTGAGCCAAAGTCTGACCCAGGGGTGCAAGGGTAGAGCCCCCACAATTCGGAACTTACTTAAGGGGCAAGTGTTTGAGGACTATATATATATCTTTTATCTTATATAAGCTTCAAGGTTTTGTGATGGAATTTTGGCTGAAAAAACAAGGCAGCTGTCATTTGGTGAGAATGTGTGTGTGTGTGTGTCTTGGATTAGGATTTGAGATTTCCTCCACCAACATTGTGACCTCGCTATTTCTGATTATAGTAGAGGGCTTCTCCTTCATCCGAAGATGTAGGTCAATTTGGTCAAACCTCCTTAAATATGTTAATTTTAAGCTGTGCTTTTCTTTATTGTTTTGCCCTATTTTGTGCGCATGTCAAGACTACTCCCCTAAGGAGAAAAGATCCATGCAAACAAATCTTCCGACAATACAGCCATTTCAACTTTTCTTAGATGTAATCATCCAGTGACATCACCTCAGCAATGTTTTTACACTATTGAAAAAAGAACTGTCTAGAATTAGGTTAAGCTCCAAGATATCATGCGTTCACTTTTCCTCTCGAAAAAATAATTTGATTAAATATTTTTGACTATTTGCGCCCAAGAAATTCACTGTACTATTACATAATTCAGGTACAGAGAGAGAATTTTCAGAAACCAAAAGGCATACCTCAATTATAAATACAGCACCAACTGTCATCCAAGTATAAGCTACTTGTCAACATGCCTGCGCTTGTGTTTACGATGCCCATGATTTGTGTGGACCCCAGAAGGCTTCCTCACCTTCTTGCTACAAATTTGAAACATAAAAGGCTTTTAAAAAATAGTGGGTGAAACCAAATTGCAAAAGGGCATGTGAAATAATAAGAATAGAGGCATAGCAGTGGATAAAAAAGAACCAAACTAACCAGAACATAGCCGAAAAGATTCTGTATATAAAAAATACTGGTAATGCTAACACAGCCGAGGCCTGCAATTGGATAATCCAAGACATTCAGGATAATTCAAAAGAAAAGTAGAAACCAAATTTATAAGAAGGCATAAATCTGGAATATAGCATACCATAAACCAAACAAATTCTTTGGTGGCAAGAGGCTTTGTCAGTTCATGCTTCTTGAGTTTATTGTGAACTGCACTTTGAATCTACGAAACCAAACTATATAATATCAGATGTTGACCCTGTTAGTACCTACCAATTATAGACAATACACATAGTATGGGATCATTTTTACAGAGAGGAATAGTTTATGTGGTCAAAATGAACGGAAGAATATATAGCTAAGATCATCAAACATAAAGCACATGAATCACCTTCAAGGTCATCTCCTTATATCAGACATACCTTGCAGCTTCTACAGTCGTACTTGTGCATGTGTTCAAATTAGAAGCCATAACCACTTACCACTGGGCACTGGCAGATTCATAGTCTAATTCTTTCTGCCTCTAAAAGAAGTTATATACCATATAGCAGGAGGGTGTGCGTGCATGTGTGCATGTGAAGAATGATTCAGTGATATTGCAGTATCTCTAAATAGCTTCTCTCTACTTTTGTTTCTGCTCCATTCTTCCTTCGTTTAGTTCCTATCTACTTCTTCCCTACAGTTCTCTTCATTCCAGAACTTTTCTACACCAATAATCTTCACAGTTGTTCTTTAATTAAAAAAAACAAAAGTTTTACAATCTGCAATATTTGGTTTGCTGTGTGTACCAATAAGCAAGTTGTAAGACCAAAAAAAAGGTAAAATACATAACATGGCAAGGCATATTTGTCCTAGAATGTAGTGTTGTGACTGTCAAAGACAAGGCAGTATATAAACTTTACATACCTGATTATGATACATTGTTGCTGATTCAAGAAATTTTCCATAAGCGTAAACAGCATGATTTGTATAAGGGTTCAAAACAACACGGACTTTTTCAACATGAGGCTTCGTGACCATAGCAATTTGATCAATGTATGGTTTAGAGAGCCTCCTAGCTTCCTGCAATGCAATTGAAAAACCGGTAGTGAATAGACAGTAACCGTTTGACTATAAAGGATAACTTCAGCAAGAGAACATCAACAAGTATTCCCCTCACATAATTAAGCATGTCACTCAATTCAATTAGCCAATAGGGAGGGTGCAAAAAATACCTGGATATATGGGGCTGTGTGTTCTTGTACTTTGACAAAATGTGGTGTTATGGTACTTCGGCAAACTTCATAAACCTCAACACTTTTGGTAGATACTGTCTGTACATGAGGCTCAATGTAAGTTGTGAAGGCAATCCATTTCTCCTTCACGGCTGGAATCCATTTCTGCAAAAGTAATACCAAACTTTACTTGAGAACTCTTTAGAACATAGCTACTCAAGGTTACTTTTTAGGCTATAGGAAGGGACAAGAGTAGGTAAAGTGTTGGAATTAAATATCCAAAAAGTTGTGCTGCTTGATGATATACTACAACCACATTTCGGAAAAAAATCTATGAAGAGTGGCATCTAAGAATAATGCTTAATCCTCTATTGTGAATTCTTTACAAAATGGTATAAATATATACCATTTTAAGATTAAGTGACTGCTGCTTTATCATGAAACTGAAATAGATGATCTCAACCATTACTTACAGTTTTGGCTAATTCTAGGTGGGGCTCAGCCCATTTTTGTGCCTGTGATGATTTCTCTGACGCCTGAAAAGGTTGAGATCCAGCACATATAATCATCAATTGAACATTCGGAGAAGTACCAGTAAGGTACAAAATTGAAGTAAGATTAAGAAATAAAACAATGCACTCAATAAATTTTGTCAATAATGGGACAGCCTACAGAAGCAATAATATTACCTTTTGCAGGAAAACATCCATCGCAGGTTTTCCATGCTCATTCCAGTGAGTGGCTGCAAGTTCCTGCAAGCAGTAAGTGCATCTTCTCAGGGTTGATCTGGCATCATGTTGATAGCATGCATACATCGACAGAGGTTTACCTGGAAACGGCCTATGTGGCTGGCAAGCCAGGGGGGTAGCCATGCTCCATGAATCTGACCAAGGACCACAGAAATTAAACCTTGCACCAAATAATTAGCAACAATTACAGTTACAGCTATGCATGCTACAATATGGAAATGCTGCAAGATCATAGCTCCCCAAAGAAGCCTCGGTAGACAAGACGGGAGTAAAACAATCTATAACATTTACTTCTAAATGTTGTGTGTGTATGCAAACTTCAACATAAATCTACCTCGCCCTGACTCAGGCGATTCCAAACCCGACTCAGGCGATTCCAAACCCGACCCAGGCGATTCCAAATAGTTCATACACTAGTCTATGGAAACATCAATCTTATGCCAAACAGGATTCCTGTTGGCGAAGTCTTACCCCTTCACAATATTTGTAGGAATGCAATGTTAGCAAGGTTTTAAATATCGTAATATATCAGATATCAGAAACGTATGAGAGAGATGCTTCATATAGCGTATACCGTCCATGTATCGGGAGATATCGGCCAATATATCGGGCGATATTATAACAGTTTTATCATATCGTTACGGGTCCCAAAACGATATATTGGTCGGTATATCGGCCGATATGACCGATATCCGATTCCCTTATGTTAGGTGGTTTGATTCAAACGAGGGGTGCGCGTGTGCATGCTGTCTTAACAAACTTGAGATAGGATTATCAACATTTCTTCACTTCCGGTGCAAAGTAAGCTTCCTTCATTTGTAACAAGTCAAATGCTTCAGAAACAGTGAAGTTACAACACAAAATAATTGACAGGTTCCCATAGAGCAGGACAAATCAATCAATATCAACTTGAAAGATCTCCGTAATTATACATCTCCCTACCACCACTATCCCATACCTTGCAACTCTTAGACCTGCAAGCAATGACCTGAACCTAGACTTATGAAGGACCACACTCCAGGTACATTTTGATGTTAAGTAAACAATAGACAAGTTGCAAACACCAAGTTGCCAGCCAATACATAAATAACCACATTCCTGATACATTTTAGTGTTAATTTGGATGAACTTTCCAATCGCATTTTCAGTTTTCATCTCAAATCAGAACGGCTTAAAAAGAATATGGCATCGTCCAAGTATCCACTTATTTAGAAAATTTATATAAGAAAATCTTCATAAAACCTTACATGCATGCAATCCTATAGCCTGTATGTCAGAGCATACACAAAATACACAGCAATGCATTTGGCTTATAAATAGTTTGTTGAGAAGAAGACTACTCGAAATTTTGTTAAAAGCCACAACAGTTAATAATGCAATCTACACAAAGCACCACATCTTATAATGAAATGAAGGTGATGTTTTTGTTGATTCAATATGCAGATGGAATCACCAAATTGGGCCGATTGTCAATGCATGCATATTTATCTAGGAATCTGATGATTTATGTGTAGCTAGAAATTGAGCCACACTTGAATGCAAATTAAACACACCCAAAATCCACATTGCTTAATTAGTTATCAAACACAAGACATGATTGAAAAACAGGCAACTCTACAGTATATTACAACGAACTATAATAGTAACAACCCATATACTTGCCTCATGCAGTACTTTTGATTTTGATGTTGCTTCTAAGTGTGCCCTCATTAACTCTTCCTGAGAATATAAAGAAACGATCCAGTAAATACGAGCAAGATGAAATACCCTAATGAAATTAATTTTTGTATATAAGCAAACCTCTGCAACTTGAAGTGCACGTTCTGTCTTCTGGAGTCTGCGCTTCTGATCCTCATTTGTCTTTTCAAGCTGGAAAAGAGCAGTGACATTGCCGGCTTAGATTGGAGTTAACAGGCCACAATTCAATGGTTATATTACCCTTATCATCCCTATTTATAACAACAAAATCCCTATAATACCCAACTTTTGAGTAGTAAAGGTTTTGATGCACCTCCACAAATTAGCTAGAATGCGAAAAAAGAAATAAATTGTTGTGTTTTGTAAGCAAACAACTGAAAGCTACATCGTTATTTTCTATTAAAAGAATTATCACTTGCCTAGTTAGATTAAGAAGGGTCCATCTATCCGTTTAAGGGACCAGTAGGAAACACAGGTCCAGGATGCTGCATTGTCTCTACACTGTCCCCCCCCCTCCCCCCCGGAAGATCAGAACTTGTTCCATTATTGAAAAAATTCTAATAATTACTCTTTTCTTCTGGAAAGATTGTAATAAATTTAATTATGGAACATTACGCAAGAATAAATAGTCTCCAAATTAGCGTCCTCGAAAGTCAAACGAGCTTCACAATAGATCTTCCAGCATATAACTGCTATTCTCAGATCCTTCCAAATTGCAGGACTTATGGTGACGGATCAATGGCAGACAATAATAACAGCAGTTGGAAGAAGATTGAGGAAACTCTCCTATATCTAGCAGCAAGTTCCCTTGGCAAGTAAGAAGTTCCCCAACAAATCAACCATGCTTGCCTTAAAATATAATGCTTGCTTTGCAATTAGTGTCCATCACCTCTTAATGGTGGGAACTAGTTTTGCGAAGGTATCTTACCTTTACATAGCAGAAATCTGTTTTTATAAGTGGAAGTGCCTGCATTTGATTCAAAAACTACTACAGCAAAGGCCAAAGGTTGATGCACTTGAGAGTCACAATACACATGCAGTGTCTTTAACATCTCATGCACCCATGTTAGCTAGCCTTCCAATATACTATTATAATTTCCGCATCATAAGATCTCTAAAGTAGACTGGATAAAGGCAGTATTGTTACTCTTGCATGTCAAACAACCTTTAAGGACTTGCTTTTACAAAACTAAATATCTGCTATTGATTTTGAAATGGCTGCAGGAAAGACCAAACGTCAATGCACTGCAAGTCACAACACAATGTCGTCACCCTACAGCACAAAAAGCATTTCGAACAACTCGTCGATTATAGAAACATATTGACATCCATATGTATGTGTGAAACGCAACATATTTAGAGGGGGGGTTCAAAGAATGGGTGTTGGATAGGTTATGTGACTCATGTACGAATATTTCAAAAATCAGAATCTAAAGAAATGAGTGGTTTTATTGGATTTCATTATTTCCCTACTAGTAGGCATGCTAATATTCTTAAATTTAAAGTCCATATTGCTCGCAACATTGTTCACGGAGAGACTAAGGTTATCAAACCATAGAGTTTGGATGGGTCATGTGTCTCATGTACTAAAAGTATCCAAAATCATCATATTGACTAGATGGGAGTATCAATAACAATGGCACAAGTAACAGTAGTTGTCAAATTAATAATAACCCAATATAGTTCAAATAAATAGCAACAAATCTGTTGAAAAACATGTTCGTAGACAAAGTAATGTAAGAAAAATGTAATAAATGCACATATGTACTCACACTTTCCAGTTGCATCTTAAGCTCCTCAGCTTTCTTCTCAGCTTCACTAGCTCGTGCCTCGAAAGCCCCCTTCTTCCTGGTTAATGTCTCTAAATCAGCTTTAAGCTTCTCAACCTGTCCAAGAGATAACTCACACTTAAATACGGCGCCTCACATTGATCTCTGAAATATTATCTTCTTAGTTTTTATTAACCTCTTTCTCGAGTTCACCAGCTCGCGCATGGGCTTTGCCTACTTGTTCCTCAGCAACTACAGCCCCCTTTTTCTACATGCCAACAGAAATACAAATCTCCATATCAAAATTAAATAACCCAAGCAAAGAAAGAAGCCCTAGAGGACCTCTCTTCTCAAGCCACTTGAATCTCACCTTCAGTGATTCGATCTCAGTTTGTAACTTAGCAATGCCCGCAGATTTCTCTCGAATAAAGGTATCTAAAACAGAGATTTTCTCATCCTTGATCTTCAGTTCTTTGGCTTTTTCAGAGAGACTAGATTCTACAGCAAAATTAATGTCAAGATGTTATCCATAAGGGAATATAAACAGGGAAAATTTTCGACTTCCAAAAAAATTATTATACTACAGCAGATAACTGAACTTCCAAAACAAGAAATCAAACAGAAACGCGCCAAAGAATTGAAACCCTAATATCTGCTACATCGACTAATTAAAGGGATCGAACTGAAACCCTAGCATCTCAATTCGAAACCGATCGTACCTAAAGAGGATATCTTTGATCTGAGCTGCTTGATTTCCTGCTTCAGAGGCGCATCCGAGGCCGCCGCAGGCTCCACGATCGCCTCTTCCACCTGCGAATCCGCCCTAATTCCCACGAGCAAGATCGAGCAAGCGACCCAAAGCATCAGCAGCTTCGAATTCGCCATTATTCTAAAATTTCACGAAATTATAATTCTTTTCCCCTTTAGTTTTCTCTTCGCATCGTGTGCGAGGAGAGAGAAAAGCGAGAAGAGAGAGAAGCGAAAGCCTTTGATCTGCGTATCGAATATATAGATTTTATCGATTTCAGAACTGAACCGACACGTGTCAGTCACGGGTGCTGATGTTAGAGCATCACGTGTCGATGGTAAGCAGGGCCAGCAAAACCTTTCACGTGTCTCGTTTACAGCCGTTTGATTTAATTGGTGATCGGGAGAGGGGAAGGTTGGATCGGGTCAACGCCGGTAAACGGTTGAGGTTCGATCACCGACCTTGGATTCAACGCCTTTGGCGTAAGGCCCTTTTGGTGGGAGAATTCATGGAGATTTGGCACTGTTTGGATTGTGCAATCCAAAAAAAAGAGTGAGAGATCTGTTTTGGTTGGAGAATTACAAATTTATAGATTTCTTTGTTTTTATTTTGGGGGCCACACAAAAAGATGGATTCATGAATCCTATTTTTTGGTTAGATTTTGCTGGATTTGGCACTGTACACGTGGAACCCGTGTGCTTTAGTTATTAAAAAATCCTCCTCTCTGTAACTTTATGTACTTCTCAAATTAAAATCCCATTTATTTTTTCTCAACCAAATAAGAATTATAAGAATCTACAAATCCAATATAAGAAATCTAATATCAACCAAACATAAAATTAAATAATCCAGAATTTTGCATGTATACCATTTTGAAATCCAAATTTCACAACCGTCAAACAGCCCTGAACGCGAGGGTCAATCAAAGCACGAAGGGAATGTGTGCTTCACGTGGGCCTTAAATATATTGAAGTGGGTGGATGAAGTCACTGTCGGTGAGCTTAACTTCGTCCTTCTAATTAAAGCGTTTTATTATAGTAAAATAGCTTAGAAGTATGTCTATTACGGTAAAACACCTTAAGCTTAGGTTTTTTAAGATGTTTTTTTTGGACTAAATTACCCTTAAGTAGCACTAAAAGCAACTTATTGTAATTTTAAAACTGTAAGATGTTTTAGTGAAAAGTCATGATAGTTAAGGATATTCCAGTGTAATTTACCCATGATGTTTTTACAAAATGGATAGCGTCAATAAGACTGCAGCCTAAAAGAACGTCCGCTTTATATTATACAATACGAAAAGCCACAAAAACAAGCAAAGAAGATAAAAAAAAATTAAAAGAAAACTAATTCAAGAATATCTATCCTCGACATGCAACAGAATATTAATTATATAGTGATTTTGAACCACCGTTTGTCTGCGGTAACCTTCATAAGGGATTCAGGATCATAAAACAAAGTAAACAAGAGGATGGAATGAGAACTGGCTTTGATCTTTATTTGAATTGAAAAGTATTTGGATACAGAAGCAAAGAGTAAAATTTACAAAGTCTGAACTCTCTCTCTGAAACCTCTCCAAAAACCTCTGCCTAGTTACATGAATGAACCTAGTTTATATAGACTTGAATCCTTTTTGAGTTGGATGAGCACGAATCTTTTGAGTGGATGTCTTGTCTTTCATTTTGAAAAGCTGAGTGGCCATTTGCCTTAGCTGTCTTCAATTATTTGAGTGGCCTTCTTGTCTTCTTCTTATGAATTGGTGTCTTGTCTTGTCTCGTCTTCTTTGTAGAAAGCATCTTTTGAATAGGCATCTTTTTCTTTTGAGCTGGCGTCTTTGAGTGGTCATCTTTTGCTTTTGAGAGGAATCTTTCTTTTGAGTAGGCACCTTTTGTTCTTTGTCTTTCTTTGAGAAAGCATCTTTGAGTAGACAACTTTACTTTTGAGCTGGCATCTTTGAGTAGACTTGTTTTGTTTTCTGGCATCTTTTGAGTTTCAATTATTGGGGTGGAAGATCCCTCTGCTAATAATTCATTGGATTTGCTGGTTCTTCAGATTGATCTTCTTCTCCGTCTTCTTGTCCACAGATATATGAGAACAGTTTTGTAGTATTGGATTCAGCTAATAATTCCAAATTTGTTAAATCGACGTCTTTTAGATTTCTTCGGAACTTGAAATATTTTGATCGATCATTGATGTCCTTGAAATCATATTGAGCACTGAATCCTCCCAAGGGTATATGTACTGAGGACATTATTATAATTCTTTCTGCGGGATAGAAGATCCTGCCTTCTTGATGTGGGAATGTTGAAAATATTGTTAAGTAATATCTTCCTTCAGGGGCAAATTCCTGGATAGCATTATAAATTTTTTCTCCAAAGAATTCGGGGATTCTGTCAGTAATAACAATTTCCCTAATCATACCTGCCCAATAAAAATCCTGAAGATTTTGTAATAAGTATGGCATTGCTCCTTCATTGAATGTAATATTCAAAATTAAGGGCTCCAGATCGAAAAAATGGATTACTTCTTGAACAACATTGTTATGAGTGTACCACCTGTCTGTTTCTGCATTCTTCTTTAAAATATTCTGGAGTTCTATGAGTTTATCATAATGTGATTTTTTTGCCATATCTTTGATTTTTTCTTGGATTTCATAAGGAAGTTTTTCCAAGAAATTTTGTCGAAATGAATGACTCAATGTCATCCTCTTCTTGAATTGTAGGAAGGGAATAGGTTCCATCCTTAATTGTGCCTCCAAATGATAAATTATGTCATTTAATCTGGAAATTTCTTCGACATAATCTTCAATATTGTGAGTAACTGAAGAATAAGCTTCTTGAGTTTTTCTGGCCATCTCCTTGAAGTAAAGATTTTCTTTCTTCAGCCTTTTAACCTGCAAATTGAAACGCTCACTTTCTTTTTTGTACTCACTCATTTTAGTGGAACTCTCATCCTCACTCATTTGAATTGGGGATCCCAACGGATCTACTATGATTTTTGGTAAATCATCAACCATCAACGGATTTGAGATGTCTTTACCTTTTACCGTTTGAAAAGGACTAGGCTCATCATTTATTTTAATTGGTGATGAACTACCAATTTGAGATTTCAAGATCTCTATGAGCTTTAATTGCTCTTTGTCACGTTCGTCTTCCACAAAGAAGTTACGAACATTATTGTTTGAGAGCGAAAAATCCCTCAATGCTTCTTCAAGGTTGTAATAACCTTTCCATCTACAGTCTTTTCTGTTGCCGACTGTATTCATCAAAGAACCATAATTGATATAGACTCCGGACTTTGGGCCGTTGAAGAGTACATAATGAGTAAAATTCTTTGAAGTGGGCTTTGTAATATTTTTTGTAAAATAATATGTAAGAGCACTAAGAGCTTTTAATTTCTCTTGTGGTGTTCTTGCCATCCACAGTGCGTTAAGAATACACTGTTGTTGCTCATCAACTGATGATCCTTTTGCGACTTTATAAGATTTGTCGTCATTTGCTTGAAGTAAAGGGAGGGTAATCCTTCCGAACTTCATATTTTTGTTGCTGTTACCTTTGTGGCTACATTGAAACATATAAACAGAGTTAGAAGTAATAAACATCAGCTCCTGAATTATTTTTCCTTTTACATTGATCCTGCATAAATAATCCACAAAGTTAACCCAACGATTTCTGTATAATTTATCAGCAAAATCAAAACTTCGATTTATAGGAATAATAGTACCTTGATTTATGAAATGTCCAAGAAAGCAAATATTGTTTTGGAATAATTTCATTTTTGTGGCTGAAAGAACCAAGCCATTTACCGTATATAGGAAAGTTTTCAAATGTTTGAAATGCTGATCAATGTTTTCAGAGAAAACTAATACATCATAAACAATCATAAACTTTGAATATGGATTCAGAATGTTATTCATTATCCTTTGAAATTCTGAAGGGGCGTTTTTGAGTCCAAAAGGCATTACATTCCATTCGTAATGGCCAAAGGGTACAGTGAAGGCGGTTTTGTATCTGTCTTTTTCAGCAACTTGAATTTGCCAAAAGCCAGATTTCATGTCAGACTTTGAAAAGATTTTTGCAATGCTTAAACGTTTTAATAAATCTCTTTTATTTGGAATAGGGTAACTAATCCATTGAAGAACCTTGTTGAGAGGTTTATAATTAATAACAAGCCTAGGGACACCACGTTCCTTTTCTGCTTGATTTATGACATAAAATGCTGCACAGCTCCAAGGTGATTTGGATGGCCGTATCAGCTCTTTATCTAAAAGAGTTTGAATTTCCTTTTTACAAACTTCTAATAGATCATGATTCATTTGAATGGGTCTTGCTTTTGTAGGAATATTTCTTTCTGAAAATTCCTTTTCATATGGTAATTCAACGATGTGCCTTTTTCTTTCCCAAAAAGCATTAGGAAGATCTGCACAGACTTCTCTTTTGAATAGATCCTCTAACTGTTGAATTTCTTGTTTTGTGCTGGGTAATTGTAGGTGTTCTTCAATTTGAGCATAAGACAAATCTTCTTTGAGAAAATTTATCTTATTCTGCTTCCTTTGAATAAGGTTGATATGTTGATATATGGAGTTATTTTGCAAAGCATTTAACTCCTTTTGTCGAACAGGAATCAAGAATCTGAAATGTATAGTATTACCCATAATGTTAGTGCTGATACCTTTGTTATCAACAACAAAAGGGTAAATTTGAGTAAGGAATGGAGTACCTAAAATAATATCAGTGTTGAGATTTTCTACTACAATAAACTGATGTTTAAAGCAGTAGTTTTGATTACATATCTCAGTTTTTGTCAATTTTCCTTTGATTCGAAGGGGAGAGTTGTTGGCGGCTATAAGAACTTCATTAGTAAAACTATAGTATTTTGTTGGTATTAGACCATCTCTGATGCAGCTTTGATCTGCACCACTGTCTAACATTGCAACAAAAGTTTGTTTGAAATTTCCTATAGAAACTGTTAGATGAACTAACCACTTTTGAAATTGGAATTTCTCAATCGTAGAAATGAATTGAGAAGCTGAAGGTTGAGTAGGGGTAATATTTATTTCTTGTGGAGGAATAAGTGTTTCTTCTTCTTCTTCTTCTACATAAGTTTCTTTTCCTTTGGAAAGTCTAGATTGAATAATTGCAATATGAGCTTCTAAAGAGAGATTTTTCATTTCTATATTGTTAGTAGTCTGTTTTAATGACTTGACTTCTTCTTTCAGAATATGAATCTCTGTTTGCAATTCTCTGGTAGAGATGGACTTAATACCAGAGGTTTGATTCATAGGATATTTTTCAAAAACTTTTGATATACTGAAAGGTTGAATGATATTAAACTTCTCATCTTCTTGCAGAATTAAAGATTTTAATCTTTCAAAAAGTTCCTTCTGTTTAATAGGATCAGGTAATTGTTGAATCATATCAAAGATGAATTCTTTTGTATCGGATTTTATCTTCTTCTTATCAGTAGAAGACTTAATCATATTAATCTGTTTACAGTGACAGTCATCCTGACTTTCACTAGAGGAATCATAATTGCCATTATCATTGTCAGTAATATAATTGATCTCAGAATAGATTTGCAATCTGTCTTTTAATTTGTTTCTGATATTTTCCTCAATATCAGAAATGCCATCAATGATTTCATTTATCTTTCCTTTTCCTTTGCTTCGACATTTGCTAGCAATATGGCCTTTCTTGCCACATTTAAAGCACTTGAAATCATTTGAATTCTTTTTTCTATTAAATCTCCTGAATTTCTTTGGGGAAAAGGAATCTTCTTTATATTCCTTTTTCTTTGAATATCTTTTTTGTGAAAAAGATTTTTGAAGGAATTTTTTCTTTCTTTCAGTGGAAGGAGCACTGATTCCAGTAATTCCGAACGCTTGACAGAAAGATCCCATTTCTTTCCTCTTACTGCCATATTTAGCTTGGAATTTAAGCTCTTGGCAAGCTGCAAGGGCTTCTTTCTTGACAAAAGCAAAAAGTTGACCAAAGGTCATTGAAGTGAAATCAATCTGTTCTGTTCCCATTTCCTTTTGTAAATTAATCATAATCCTTTGGGAAAACAGAGTTGGTAAACCAGTAATGAATTTTTCTTTCCAGAATGGTGCGGTACTATCTGTTCGTTTAAGAACATGAGTTAAAAACATGTCTTTGTACCACCTGAAATCACTAAGTGTTGGACACCTAATGTTAGTAAGGAATATCTTTGAAGAAGCTAATTCTTCCTGAGGATTTCCTACAAAGTGCATAGCTATGGTAACTATGAGGAAATCACTTGAATCGTTTTGGGTAGTAATTTCTCCTTGGGCATTTTCTACGTCTATAGTATGCTCAAGAATTGCTGTTTTGTCTTGCAAGGTCAAAGCATTGTCCCACCAATACTTTAACTGTCCAGTAAAACCAGTTATGAATAAACTCGCAATATCTTGTTCAGAACATCTTTTCATTTTGTATGCCAATTTGGCCATACCCATTTCTTGTAATGTGTTGAGTATTTCATACTCACTTTTTCCATCAATATTCCATTCATATATGGAATTTCCATCATAATCTTTCGTATGGAATTTTGCTCTTTCTTCATACATAATGTCAGGAGGAGTAGGTCGTGGATAATAGTCTTTAGTTCTACTATTGTTCCAATTTTTACGAGGTTTATTGAAATTTGGTTTCCTTTCTCTTCCAATTTTATTAATATCCTGATTAGAGTTATTTTGTAAGATATCTTTTTCAATATTATTGATTTTTTGAATTACAGAGTTGTCAGAGGAATCAGATTTTAATGAGGAATTTGAGTTGTCAGAGGAATCAGATTTTAATGAGGAATTTGAAGAATCCGATTCTTCGTTATCTTCTATAGTATCAATATTATTGATTTTTGAAGGACCGGGAAGGTTCTTGTTAATTGAATCAAGTGTTTGATTTAGTTTAGATAATAATGACTCGTTCTCAAACGTGAGCTTATTTTCTAAGGCTCTAGGAATACTTCTTGGTTGAAAATGTGGTAAAGAGGTACTGTGAGGGAATGTTGAACTTGTTGGTTTTGAAATAGCCTTGATGTCGGTAGATAAGGAATCTATTTGTGTTGAGATCGTGTGTAAAACTTGATTGGAATAGTTATTCTGGTGATATAATTTCTTGATATCATCCAGATTAACTTGATCATTTCCTCTAGGGTCAATACTTTCACGACCCTTTTTGAAAGGTGTAGCTATGACTTCTCCTTCTTTGGAATGGAGTTTCAAGGTCTGTAAGGGAGGAGTGATGGCAGAAATAATAGTGCCATCTTGAAGTTGCCATTTCTTGTACAAACTTGTTTGTACATTAATAGCAGATTTTTTGAATGGTTCAGAAATTTCATTTTTTGTAAAATAGAAGTCTAACCAGCTTTCAAAATGAAAGGGAGCATGATATTTTTGAATGTCTTTTATCCATTGAAGTCGAATCTTAGCTTGACAGTAAGCATCAAGCTTAGAATACCATGTGTAGTATTCAGATTCTTCTTTGAAATCTTTTTCTAGTTCTTCGATATCAATCTTAACACCAAGTTTAGTGATAACATTAATACCGTGGAATTCTCCATGCATCTGACTGGAATTAGGAGAATTATTAGGAGAAAAATTGAGTTCATTTGAAATGTCTGGTATAGGTGTTTGATTGTGAATCCTTATTGAAGGATCTTCTTGAAGAGAGGGAGTTTCTACTATGAAAGATCTAGATTCTCTAAATGAATTTCTAGGAATAGAGTAGGGTCTGATGGATCTCCTATTTTCATTGAGTGAGTTGAAACGAACCAGGACTGTACCATCTAGTTCTTCAACTATCTCTTGAATTTCTGTTCTTTCGAGATTTCTTGGTCTCTGAGGAACATCTATTTGAAAGGCTTCTGGAATGGTAATTTCATTCCATTTCAGGCGTTTAGGGACAAAGGTCTTTGAATAGTCAGCATCAATTTGTAATAGTATTGTCTCATCGGTAAAGTTATTAATTAATTTGCATTTGGGATTAATAGCAGAACTCATTAATCTAAAGTAAATGCGATAAATAATTACAAATTGTTCTGCAAGTTTTTCAAATTCTTCTCCTTGCAGATGAACATCGAGAATTAAGGAATTCATAATTAAAGGATCAGTTAATGAAACTGGAAAATTAGGAATACAATTGAAATAAATAGGACCATTACAAATATTATTTTGAATCATACTTAAAATTGACGATTTGTATCTTCGCAAACGTTTATCACGTAAAGCCATGTAAACAGGAATGTCTATACTAATATGAGCAAGTGGTTTGACTGCTACTTGAATCATACCAAAATGAATATAACGAAATCCTTTCTCTAAATATTTTCGTATAGAAATATGAGATAAAAGAGGAATTGATTGAAACTTATTTTGAATGTTTAAAGTCTCTTCATGAATTTTTACGCTAAAAGCGCTTTTGAAATCAAAAGTACCAATTTTGTAAATATTTTCTATATTTTCATTAGGAAGAGTCCAGTTTGAAAAGTCCTCATTAATCATCTCTTCTTTGCTTTGTATTATGTGTCCTGAATTACTTCCAGAACCAGAGAAAAATTTTCTAATAAAACCAGCCATCATCAATAGCAATTTTATGAACTAGACATAGATTATACCTTGACCGGGAACAACGGGAACACTCCACCGGGAACACCACGCTCTCTTCGGGCTTACCAACGGGTTCACGAGCTTACCAACGTCTTACCAACGCTCAGGATACTCACTATGAATAGGTCACTCGTTGCTCTCAACGAAGAGCTGAATTACTAGAGCACTTGGCTCTGATACCATAAGGGATTCAGGATCATAAAACAAAGAAAGACAAAGAACAAAAGGTGCCTACTCAAAAGAAAGATTCCTCTCAAAAGCAAAAGATGACCACTCAAAGACGCCAGCTCAAAAGAAAAAGATGCCTATTCAAAAGATGCTTTCTACAAAGAAGACGAGACAAGACAAGACACCAATTCATAAGAAGAAGACAAGAAGGCCACTCAAATAATTGAAGACAGCTAAGGCAAATGGCCACTCAGCTTTTCAAAATGAAAGACAAGACATCCACTCAAAAGATTCGTGCTCATCCAACTCAAAAAGGATTCAAGTCTATATAAACTAGGTTCATTCATGTAACTAGGCAGAGGCTTTTGGAGAGGTTTCAGAGAGAGAGTTCAGACTTTGTAAATTTTACTCTTTGCTTCTGTATCCAAATACTTTTCAATTCAAATAAAGATCAAAGCCAGTTCTCATTCCATCCTCTTGTTTACTTTGTTTTATGATCCTGAATCCCTTATGACGCACCCACTTGAGGGCAGGGTGGGGACATGACCCCACCTAGTTTTGAAAAATAAACACCCTATATATGTATATATTTTGATGGGCATGTAAAGTGTTTTTTGTCATCCTATTGAGATAGAAATCCATGCGCTTATCAGGCATTCACAGATTTCCCCTGCCCAGGGTAGGCTGGGTTTTATTGATTGTGTGGATTCAAATCTCCGATGGCCGTGGACAAAACTGTCGTTAATTACCCATCTTTTTTGGGGCGTGAGAACCTCCGATCAACGGGTCATGTGAAGAAATCTAATATCAACCAAACATAAAATTAAATAATCCAGAATTTTGCATGTATACTATTTTGAAATCCAAATTTCACAACCGTCAAACAGCCCTGAACGCGAGGGTCAATCAAAGCACGAAGGGAATGTGTGCTTCACGTGGGCCTTAAATATATTGAAGTGGGTGGATGAAGTCACTGTCGGTGAGCTTAACTTCGTCCTTCTAATTAAAGCGTTTTATTATAGTAAAATAGCTTAGAAGTATGTCTATTACGGTAAAACACCTTAAGCTTAGGTTTTTTAAGATGTTTTTTCTGGACTAAATTACCCTTAAGTAGCACTAAAAGCAACTTATTGTAATTTTAAAACTGTAAGATGTTTTAGTGAAAAGTCATGATAGTTAAGGATATTCCAGTGTAATTTACCCATGATGTTTTTACAAAATGGATAGCGTCAATAAGACTGCAGCCTAAAAGAACGTCCGCTTTATATTATACAATACGAAAAGCCACAAAAACAAGCAAAGAAGATAAAAAAAAATTAAAAGAAAACTAATTCAAGAATATCTATCCTCGACATGCAACAGAATATTAATTATATAGTGATTTTGAACCACCGTTTGTCTGCGGTAACCTTCAAAAAAATTCCGCAAATTATGTGGATACAAACAAGGATCCTTCTCTTTAGAGCGTCGGCAGAGGCGCACCCACTTGAGGGCAGGGTGGGGACATGACCCCACCTAGTTTTGAAAAATAAACACCCTATATATGTATATATTTTGATGGGCATGTAAAGTGTTTTTTGTCATCCTATTGAGATAGAAATCCATGCGCTTATCAGGCATTCACAGATTTCCCCTGCCCAGGGTAGGCTGGGTTTTATTGATTGTGTGGATTCAAATCTCCGATGGCCGTGGACAAAACTGTCGTTAATTACCCATCTTTTTTGGGGCGTGAGAACCTCCGATCAACGGGTCATGTGAACTCAATATGAGATGTTGGTGCTTGAAATAATGGAAAATGGGTGTTTTCATTTCATTTTTTGTTAGAGCAAAACTGTGACAAAAGGAGATTTATTTATTCAAAAAGAAAAAAATTCTTTACTTATTAATTTATTTACACACGGTTTTATTTTTATTTTTATTTTATTTTGAAGATGACAAGCGAGGGGCACCGGCAGAGAGCGTGCGTGGCACGTGAAAAACAAAGCGGAAGACTACACCAAATAGTCTTAGAGAATGGTGAATAGGACTAAGCAAGGATATGCTCAAATTAAAAAACCTACACTGCACTTATAAGATAACACAAAAGAGTAACTCGGCGAACAATGTAAATCAATATGACAAGTGACTAAGCAACACTTCAAATGTGAGGAACTAAGCATATAGCAATCAAGCAAGCAATCTAGGAATTTCTAACTAATGAGCAAATAGAGATAAGAAATTGTAAATTCAAGACAATCGCAAACAAAATCTCTTTTAAAGAGGTCCGGCCACCGATAACGTCTCGGTTTCTAGTTCTCTTTCTTTAAGCCCTTGAGCCCGTTCCCTTTAACTTCACGTCTCCTCCAAAGACTACACGTCTCCACCGAGACTCCAACATGTCACTCGACACACGAATGACTCTTCTCTCTACAAGATAATTTTCTCTCTTCTTACCAAGGCACCCTTACACTCAAGAGTTCTCACACAAAAAAACGAGAAGGAAATTACAAACCCAAATACTCTTCAAAAGAATTTCACTCAAAGCTCACAACTAATACTCAATGAGTATAGAATAATCAAATTAAGCACTTTTATGTCTTGAGTGTGTGAGAGAAATAGATAATAAAAATCAAGATTTTGCTCTCACAAGATATGAGAAAACACTTTTGGGATGTTTCAGAATATTTTATAAGTCTTAGTGTCTCAAAAACTAAGGCGGATCTTAATAAATACCACTCAAACAAAATAACCATTAGCGGATGTAAGTCCACGGTAGCGCCCCGGCCGTCTAACAAACGCCAATTGCGGAACAAAAACTTTTACGACTGGCGCTATCGCGTGCTATAACCCGGATCTGCCATTAAACCTAAACTAACAAACTACAAAGTGGGTAGAAATGTTATACCGAACGATCCGAGTCCTTCGGTCTTCAACCATCATCCCACACTTTGTTGTGGCTGATCCAAACTCGCTCGATCTCTAGTCTCGTCGTCCAGGTGGCACCACGTCGACGGATTTTTAAACGGGCTCCCGCCTCTGAACCGAGGCAACTCGATCATCAAGTTTGCTAAAATAGATGACCAAGATTGATGTAGAGAATGAGTAGAACACTTTGTCTAGTTACGTCCAAGGTTATGGACGAACGGTTAATGAAGTTGCATTTTGAATCGGGTGATGGAATAAAATGAGCTATGAAATTATATGAAGCAAAACAATCATCATAATTTTCCAAAATCAATCTATGAAGCTCCACAAATGTGGCCGGCCTCAATAAGAAGAGGGGGGTGAGTGTAGGAGAGAGGAGGGGGTGATAATAAGCATTAATGAAGAAATGAGTCACTTATCACCTTGCATTTATCATTAATGCTTCCTAATGAGTCACCACCCTAGTCATCATAACACATCACCACTCAATTAATGCATCATTAATGAACTAATGACTCACTAGCTAAGTCGTCATCTAGAAGCATCTAGAACCATGACTAACCCAAGAAAAGATAAATCCGCATTTAACCGAATGTTTAATACGGGTGATAGAAAACTGGAAACTGGTAACTTCCAAAAGCGATCCTGAAATGAATTTCAAGATAACCCCGTAACAGTATAAACACACCCGCATTTGTATTACGACCGAATACAAATGCAACTGAGACAAAGATATTATATCTACACAGTATAATACTTGGATCCGGCTTAAACCAAAGCCCACCAGTATTATCTTCCCGAAAAATGACACGTGCGAAAACGCACGTGCATTTTCCGAACCCTGCCATAATACCATACGGCATTTACAACGTTTCGCCCGAACTTGGGAAAGTGTCTGTGGGGGACTCTAATGACTCATCAACACACTGGCACTGGGTATAACCCCTAGCACGTCAGAGGTACAATATGTACGTAACGGTTGCCTATGTATTGATCGGAAGGGAAGCTGACGAGCGAACTCATCCAGAAACCCTACTGAGCCTGACAGTGACAATATCCGTACAGTCCGGTCCATTCGTCTATGAGTATCGCATATAGGGCCTAGGGGGCCGGTAAACGTCAGACCCCCAATAGCTGTATAAGTCGTGTTAGAGAGCAGCCCAGAACACCCTGAGATACTACTGAAATACCTACCAGTAAATCTCGATTACCCTGGCCAGGGATTTCGTGTAACGGCTCTTCTAAACACAGCGCGATCTCACCCCCAATACCGGAAGAGGCGAATCCCCGACGATCTGCTCACTGCCTCCATATGGCTCGGGACTGTACCCAAAAAATACCTGTTTGCACGACTCCTTTGACCCGTGATAGGGTATAAATCAAAGCACAGTGGGAACTCACACGAGAAAAATGACGACCTCAGGTCGATGAACTAACATGTACACATGTCACCAGGGAACTGCTATCTGACGCTAAGTATAATACCAACCAGCAAGTTCCCGGTGAGTCATGTCCGGTGTACTCATAACCCAATGAGCACCTGTATACATCTTAGGTGAATCAGCTAACACCAATGGCTTGTGAGACCGGCCACCGCCCCTCGTCGGGGTCTCGAATGTATACACTAGTCTACTCTGGAGTATCGATGCCCTGTCTCGAAACTCCTACGACTAGGGACACTTTAAGGATGTGCTTATAGACCCCAACTCCCACATATATGATCGCCATCATACTGCTGGCAGTCAAGCAAGAATCCTATGGGCTCTATCATGATGATAAAGACAAACCAGATAGCAAACTATCATCTCGAGTAAGACTGTTTTATCGGTATAGGTCCTACCTCAATCATTGCAATCATGTACCTGCGATCCAATAATTGACTTTGAGGTCACTATATCCAACAATCTCCCACTTGCACTTAAGGCTAATTATTGCGACGTCGCATACTCACAGCCCGTGTGATACCGAACATCCAACTCCTCTACTAATCAGTTTCACAAAGCTCGTTTGTAAAACTATTGTGTTCGAGAAATAGCCTCAGTGGGAAGATCCACCCTGATGTATCTTTCTATGTCTCTCTTAAAATCAAGTTCGCGGAGAAAACCATCTCCCGAATCGAGTAATAGGTGTCTTAGAATATGTCTGGATATCTGATGGGACCTAGTTCATAAATGAACTCCAAATCCAAACTTCTTAGACTGTATTGATAACTGAACCTTATTAGTTTCGCGCACCATGCCTCCCACAGTATCTTCTTGGACCACCTGTCCATCATACTGTCCCTCGTCAGAGGGAAAACTATAACTCTGACAATCACTCTGTCATCCAGGTCACCTGTGAAGCCTGGAATAATAACTGTCTCCCAAAGGAGGCTGCCGTCATCAAATCCGTAGAACATGTACTTATGTTCTATAACTGCTTCCGTATGTTTCTTCAGGATTGGATTAATATAAACTTATCGCATCTAGTGCAAAAACAACATCTGGTGTGGTACTTGACATCTCACGGTTGACTCAATTGCCTAATCAAATGATCTGCCAATCATGCACGTCCCTCTCCCCTTTAGTCTGTAAGACACCTTTAGAGAAGATGACTCCATCACCTGCAGGTACACCACCATGCCAGGAGTCATCTATTCTAAAATACTATTAGAATACTGTCAAAGTACCCTCATTGGGAAACTACCCAAATGTAGATCTAAAACTATAGATCTATTAACCAGAATGTCAGATATTATATCTATATCCTTTGTGGAGAAACTACTGTGTGACGACCACAGTACAACCAATCATAGTGTAGGAATTTTACTTCCTACTCTGTGTATGTCATCCAAATACCAGGACATCACACCCTACTACCTTCTTAACAGATCCATCCCCTATTCTGATGAAGTCAAACCCATGACTGTCACATCAAAAATTAGATGATCTTATCTCCGCTATATGTGCTTAAGTCTATAAATAGACATAAGCTACTTGCCCACTATGCTTCCGCTGCTCCCACTGACTAGGACAACCCTCTTGCAGAATAATATATACGTACACTTCTAAAGCTAGTTTAGAACGACGTTATACATATCCTCCTGCCGGGTCTCGTTGTCTGGAACAACAGTAGTGTCAAGTCTGGGTAAACAAGAACCTCCCTGACACCGTCCTTGAAGGTACCGAAGTACCTCTCGGGTATCTGAGGTTACCCACCATATCTGCGGAGTGGCTAATGGAATGTCAAATCTGATTGAATATATAGGTCCTATTAAATTTTCCGTAATCGTTTGCGGTTCTGGAATCACTTCCAGTTCTACCATACTCCCACTACTGTTTTCTGAAAAAATCCATTTTAATAAAACTGTGGTGAGTCAAGAATAATATCACTATTGATCTATCAGATGGTAGAAAGTCAACCCTCGTCAAAGCCAGGGTCAACCCACAAACTGCCATTATAGAAACGTGCCTTGAGTTATCCAGTGTCTGGTTTTAAGCATAAGCTGGACAATTCCCCTTACCTTAACATCGTTAAGATCTGAAGCATTCTATATCCAATATAGAAACTTTGACACTTATTTAATTAGAACCAGATTCAAATCATGCAGCTGTCTCCAGTGCATATCAACTTAATGGAAAGAGGCAAATCAGCATTACTCAACTTAGGAATGCATCCAATTATGAGTAATCTGAAAGAGAAACAAGTTTCTCAAAACCATTACTATCATCTGAATACCAATCACAAGAATCTACATCTTCAATCTCTTTGAAGAATACCGATACTTGTGATACCTGGTTCTCTACTTTATTCTCATACCCACAACTTCTCAAAACTTAGACATTGTATTTCTACGAAACATTTGTCTAAAAACTAGAGAAGTCATAAGTAAACAGAACATAGTACGAGGACGAACCCCTTTGTCCTGATTGACACTGGACAACATACAATACTCTGTATAAGTCCTCTGAGTTGAATAACTCAAAACATGTGCGTCGTTGGTTGAAAACTGTACCCAGGCGATTTCCTCAAATATCACCAATTACAACGAATTCCGATATAATGAGGATGATCACCTAATTCCTAATAACTTACTCCCACTCATCATCTGTAAAACCATATAGATATGAGAATGAAACCTGGTAAATACATACCCTGGAGTAAGTATCCAATCGGGAAATCAGTTTCTATTAACAATGCACTGAAACATAAAAAATGTTTTGTAGGGGTATCCAGATATTTCTAGTAATGCCTCTTCCATAATCCAATTTATGACTTTAACCGTATATTTGTTTGCCATCTCCCCAAATCCCTTTATTTGTCTTTATTCACTACCTTCTGTACACCATCATTAGGCTAAGTCGTTTTCTTCCTTCCTTACCGTTCGACACCGGCCTATGGTTTGGAAGAAGAATATCCAGTAAGCATAATAGGTGTACCCTCCTAAACCTAGGAGTACTTGCAACTTGAGAGAAGGTGATGATAAAAGACAACTGAATAAACCTTATTCCTATTTCTCCTGAACCAGAATCCATCCTCGAAAAAATATCCTTCGAGTTCGTATATAACCATACGATGGATTTATCCAATGGAATTGGATGTTCGTAGTGATACGGGTTGTTCTGGAGAAATTAAAGATGAAGTAGGAGTGGCGATGAAATACGTGGTTTGGTCGTGAATGTTAGTAGTCGCAGTTTACTTTGCTCTCTTTCTAATTCCTTTATTTGTCTTTACATATTACCTTCTGCACACCCTACTTAGGCTAATTGGTTTTCTTCATTCCCTACCTTTCGGCACCTGCCTATGGTTTGGAAGAAGACTATCCAATAAGCGTAATATGTGTACTCTCCTAAACCAAGGAGCCCTTACAACCTGAGAGAAGGTGATAATACAAGACAACTGAATAATAACTTATTCTATTTCTCCTGAACATGGATCCATCCTCGAAGAAGTCCTTCGGGTTCGTATATAACCATACGATGGATCTATCCAATGAAAGTGGATGTCCGTAGTAATACGGGGTGTTCTGAGAAATGCAAAGGGTAAAAGAAGGAGCGGCAATGACTTATGCAACTCGGACAATCCATAAGCCAGTATTTTTAAGAAGGTTCGGTCAACTTGGTCACTGAGTCATAGTCTAGGGTCGGTCAAAAGTCGCTGCCAAAGAGAGAGAGAAAAGAAACACTCTGCGTGCACTCTAACCTGATCAGAAAGGTTATCACTTTATCTAATTAGGAAACCTCCCACTGTAATCTCAAATTCTTCTCCAAACCTGAAAGAAGAATTAGTCGGGATCACCCGAAGAGTAAACCAACTCATCAGTGAGAATCGGGATCCAACTATCATCGCATGATAACGTGAAGGAATCCACTCATGTTATCATACTCCAGAAGGTATGCTCAAGTTTTGCAAGTTTCCTGTATGTTTGAAACTCCCGATATAATTTTTATCCCATGCTCTTATGACCTTGACGTAAGCTAACAAATCATAAGCCACATGTCAAGTTCTACCCGTCGTTGTCCTGATTAATTTAGGTCATCGTACATGCCCTTGACGTAGGCCAACAAGGCTGTACGTCTGTCCTAAACTAATGCATCCATCTATGCAACAAATGAATACCCAGCAGCTACCAAACACTGTGCCTTGACGTAGGCCAACAAACATAGCTTGAATACTACTGACCATCCATAAGAAATGACGGAGGATTACGGCTGGTTTTTGGCGAAAAACCTTTAACGTAATGAACTTGATCTCATTGAAGGAACCTGATAGCTTTTTATAAAATATAGTGGCGAAAACCTTTGCTAAAGAGGTCACTCCCGGTGAAGGGATCTCAGCTCTTTCCTCGTGGAATGAGGTGCAGGATATTCCAACTGAATACCGCGATGCAAAGCAACTTGTAATCGACTATATTGAAGTTATTACCCTGACGCAAACTTCTGCCCAAGGGGTCACTCCCGGTGAAGGGATCTCGGCCCTTGCCTCGTCGAATGAGGTGCAAAATATTCTAACTGAATATCACTGTGCAAAACAAAAGGAAACGTCTTTGTAATAACACTTTTAAAATTTTGTTCCAACAATATCATATATAGGTTTGTTTTATCCTTGCATTGATAAGAATCAATGCAGTCCCATCAATCAATCACACCAGAAAAGAACGAAAATAAAATGTACGTATATGCCATCCGCATTCGTCACTGGGTCCCGTCATCACCCGTTAGGTTACTTAACTAACGACAGAGCGGGGACTGGACTAGCGCGGATGCAAAACATATACAACATCTACTAGTATATATAAATATGTAATAATCGCTCCAGGCATGATAAAATGCAACATTACAGAAAGTAATAAGCATCACAGAACAATACAGATAATCTGGGATCCCCGGGTGTCACAGAGCCACTACTGAAACCCGACGTTCCCCTGGTCGTGTGGATAGCCTGTATAATGAAACCTAGACCCCTACGGGTGCGGCAAGTTACCCGCCAAAACCTGAAGCGAGGCAGCCCCCTACAGCAAAATGAATGGACCACCCAGCTCTTCACGGAATCCGGTAACTTGAGCACCCCTCCTTGGGTCAACCTGTACCCCCTACGAGTACGGCGAATAGTCTGCCAATTCTAGAGTAAGGCCCCTCTGCCTCTCAAAACCATGAGATACGGACCCGTTGCCCTCCAGAAACCGGCTATCCGTGCACTCCGTCGCGGGGTAAACCTAGTACAGAAATAAAAATATACAACGGGTATATCGACCTCATCCCGGTCGTGCCCCAAAAGAATAATATACAAACTGACAGTGACGGCAGTCCACATGTTGGACGCTCGCCCCGCAATATCAAAAGTACAAATAAATTCAAACAGTACTACCATTGCACACTGCTATCCACCACGACAAATCCGCAACATCACAGCACAACACAGAACATCAACGTGAATGTCACGTTTGCAAACCCGTCTAAAAGAACTATAGCAATCAGACGCGGTTTACCGATCGAATGACATTCACGGTCGGAGATATAATGTAAATACTATAAACTAACAAGTCTAAAATTTCGATCGACAAAATTTCCCGAAGTGGGCCCCACAAACATCTGCTGTATAGTACTAAAAACTGGGCCCAAAAGAACAGTACCAGAAACCACAATTTCCCAAGATGAAAGCCCAGAAGAAAAATGGCCCACCAATTCACCAAGACGGCCGCGCTTCCGCGGTCAAAGGTAGGCATTGACCACGGATCCGCGGCCGTACGGTCGAATTGGGGGATCGTTTTTTTGCCGTTTCCATAAAAAAACCCTGCTTATAATTCTGGTATGGTTAAAATAATTTTTAGAACAGATTTAAAATCAACAGAAACTTTAACACTAGAAATTGATGTTCTGGAAATTTCGCTCGATCGATATTTTAAACGCGTTAGCACAAGTTAGTAAAGCTTAATGGTGAGGCTCTGATACCACTGTAAGTCCACGGTAGCGCCCCGGCCGTCTAACAGACACCAATTGCGGAACAAAAACTTTTACGACTGGCACTATCGTGTACTATAATTCGAATCTGCCATTAAAGCTAAACTAACAAACTACAAAATCGGTAGAAATGTTATACCGAACGATCCGAGTCCTTCGGTCTTCAACCATCATCCCACGCTTTGTTGCGGCTGATCCAAACTCGCTCGATCTCTAGTCTCGTCGTCCAGGTGGCACCACGTCGACGGATCTTTAAACGTGCTCCCGCCTCTGAACCGAGGCAACTCGATCATCAAGTTTGCTAAAAGAGATGACCAAGATTGATGTAGAGAATGAGTAGAACACTTTGTCTCGTTACGTCCAAGGCTATGGACGAACGGTTAATGAAGTTGCCTTTTGAATCGGGTGATGAAATAAAATGAGCTATGAAATTATATGAAGCAAAACTATCATCATAATTTTCCAAAATCAATCCATGAAGCTCCATAAATGTGGCCGGCCTCAATAAGAAGAGGGGGTGAGTGTAGGAGAGAGGAGAGGGTGATAATAAGCATTAATGAAGAAATGAGTCACTTAACACCTTGCATTTATCATTAATGCTTCCTAATGAGTCACTACCCTAGTCATCATAACACATCACCACTCAATTAATGCATCATTAATGAACTAATGACTCACTAGCCAAGTCATCATCTAGAAGCATCTAGAACCATGACTCACCCAAGAAAAGATAAATCCGCATTTAACCGAATGTTTAATACGGGTGATAGAAAACTGGAAACTGGCAACTTCCAAAAGCGATCCTGAAATGAATTTCAGGATAACCCCGTAACAGTATAAACACACCCGCATTTGTATTACGACTGGATACAAATGCAACTGAGACAAAGATATTATATCTACATAGTATAATACTTGGATCCGGCTTAAACCAAAGCCCACCAGTATTATCTGCTCGAAAAATGACACGTGCGAAAACGCATGTGCATTTTCCGAACCCTGCCATAATACCATACGTCATCTACAACGTTTCGCCCGAACTTGGGTCTGTGGGGGACTCTAATGACTCATCAACACACTGGCACTGGGTATAACCCCTAGCACGTCAGAGGTACAACCTGTACGTAATGGTTGCCTATGTATTGATCGGAAGGGAAGCTGACGAGCGAACTCATCCAGAAACCTTATTGAGCCCGACAGTGACAATATCCGTACAGTCCGGTCCATTCGTCTATGAGTATTGCATATAGGGCCTAGGAGGCCGGTAAACGTCAGACCCCCAATAGCTGTATAAGTCGTGTTAGAGAGCAGCCCAGAACACCTTGAGATACTACTGGAATACCTACCAGTAAATCTCGATTACCCTGACCAGGGATTTCGTGTAATGGCTCTCCTAAACACAGCGCGATCTCACCCCCAATACCGGGAGAGACGAATCCCCGACGATCTGCTCACTGCCTCCATGTGGCTCGGGACTGTACCAAAAAAATACCTATTTGCACGACTCCTTTGACCCGTGGTAGGGTATAAATCAAAGCACAGTGGGAACTCACACGAGACAAATGACGACCTCAGGTCGATGAACTAACCTGTACACATGTCACCAGGGAACTGCTATCTGACGCTAGGTATAATACCAACCAGCAAGTTCCCAGCGAGTCCTGTCCGGTGTACTCATAACCCAATGAGCACATGTATACATCTTAGGTGAATCAGCTAACACCAATGGCTTGTGAGACCGGCCACCGCCCCTCGTCGGGGTCTCGAATGTATACACTAGTCTACTCTGGAGTATCGATGCCCTGTCTCGAAACTCCCACGACTAGGGACACTTTAAGAATGTGCTTATAGACCCCAGCTCCCACATATATGATCGTCATCATACTGCTGGCAGGTAAGCAAGAATCCTATGGGCTCTATCATGATGATAAAGACAAACCAGATAGCAAACTATCATCTCGAGTAAGACTATTTTATCGGTATAGGTCCTACCTCAATCATTGCAATCACGTACTTGCGATCCAATAATTGACTTTGAGGGCACTATATCCAACAGCGGACGTCTGAACTTATATGTGATTAACGTTTGAAGAAGAAAAGTTCTTCAGGTGTTTTGACCTTCAGACATTAGTGTAGCAAGCTTTCAGACGTTTGTCGTGGTTTTGAAGAAAGAAAACTTAAGAACAACCAGGCAACAAACGTCTGAATAAGCATAAGAGTAACGTCTAGATATGGAAACTTTTTTTTATAAAAATGCGCTTCAGACGCTTGTCTAACTACCCTTCAAACGTTTGCCAAAACTTTTAAAAAAATAAAAAGTTAAATCAAAAGATGCAACTGGCGTTTTAAGTATAGGCATACTAATGTCTGAAGAAGAAAATAATTTCAACCAATATGAACTTCAAACGTTTGTTAAATAAGGTGAAAACGCAGTCGATGAAAATCAAAGAAATCAGTTTGAAGATATTGAAAAACAGACGATTGAAGAAAAACAAAACTGACGTCTGAAGAAGAAAAACTTTTCAACCAAAATGACTTTCAGACGTCTGTCTAAAGTACCTTCAGACGTTTGCCTCGAAATTTAGAATTTAGAAAACTTAACTCCAAGAAGGCAACTAACGTTTGAAGAAGACCAATACTGACGTCTATTTTCATTCAGAGAATCCATCCGAGACGTCTGATTTTCATGACAGACGTTTGTTCTGTTTTCAGGCGTTTGTACAAAATAACTTCAAACGTTTGTTCTGAAGTATGTCAGAAAATATGCATATCTTGAAAACAAAAACTGATATCTGAAGAACAGTAGGACTGACGTCTGAACAAGGATTTCTTAGAAAACTTTGAACTGGATTTTGAAAAACTTTTTCATCGAAAACCAACGCAAGTTTTAACCAAGTGTTTTCAAAACCATACAAAGAGTGTGTGCAAGAGCTTAACTTAATGTTTTCCATAACCATTGAATACTTACATCGTTTCTGTCGGTATCAATATTTTGCCAAATCTTGAATTTTCCGATATCTCGACACGAGCTCTTGAATTCTTCGCTATATTGATTTTCTTAATTTCTTTGATATCTTGAATTCTTTAAACATGGATTTTTGTCTCCTTAGCTTCTTGAAGCTTTAATATGAACTTTAAGGAGCTCTAGTCCATTATACTCCAACCTCCAATAGATTTGTCGTTTTAGCTCAATTTCCTCAATTCTCCATCATAGACTTTTGTCGTTTGATATCCTGAAATCTTTCTCAAACATGACCAAGTTCATATACAGTAGTATGAAATATAAAATATAAAACACATGTATAAATCTATTAATATTGTATAATATCATCAAAACTAAATAGTAAGATTAGCGATCAATCTCCCCCTTTTTGATGATATCAAAATATTAATAGATGAAGTATATCGATATATTAAAAAAAAGTTTGAAACTTTAATATATTAATATAATGACTTATTGTTCTCCCCCTTTTTGACATGATCAAAAATGGTGTCATAAGGAGTAAAACGTTTGAATAGCCCCCCTAAACACATACGTACATCCAAAAGTAACTTAAACGTTTGAATAACTCCCCCTAAATGTATGCATATAAGACTAACAGGAGTTGATATGAGTAAGAATTAAAGTTAAACGTTTGAATAACTTTCAAAATAAGCATTGGCTCATATCTGTCACGCCCTGCTTCTTGGTGTACGGGGAAGGGGAAGCGACGAGGCCGCTACGTATTTACTCTGAAGTAAACACGCTAAGCGTATCTAAGCAATATAAGTAAAGTGCACAAGAGACAGAATATATCAGCAAGTTTATTCATTAACATTCTTTTACAGTACATGGAAAAGTAAATACATGGAATGCCTAAACAGTAGCATAACAGAAATGGAAAATACAGAATGTAAATGTGTACAAGGAATCTAAAGCTCTGGGTCGAAAGCTAGCTGGTCCAAATCCTCTCTGGCGCGCTCGATCTCCAGTGAGTCCGAATCACCTGACGACATTCCAAAGAAGAAGAAAGAGAATGTCATCAGCGAACAAATCGCTCGGTAAGTCTCGTAAATAGACAGGAATGGAATAGACAGAATTGAGAGTATATTGTTATAATGTTGTATTTAGTGTTAACGCTGTTGTTTATACTTTGGTACAGAAGAATGCCAGTGTATACGAGAAGAGTCCCACTATTCCGGAGACTAAGGTATATGGAGCACAAAGAACCGTTCAGCCATGGTACAACAGCAATTGAATTCAGGTTAGGTGTGTTATGGTTACAGTCTCCTGCCACTTCTAACATATTCCGTACCAATCCACCCCTTATAAATCCCGCGATATCTTGATTGTATCGTTTGTATTGTATATTGTATATAGATGGATGCCTCGCCGAAACCATGATATCAGTTATAGAACGGATATAATGGATGAACATGTAGGTAAAGTATATCCATGGTTCGGTTCAGTCAAGTTGTTTAGATTGAATAGATTGAATATATGAATTCATGTTGAATATTGAGTTGTAATATATATACTTGAATCATATTCAAGTCAGTTTGATTATATTGAGACTCAGTCTGAGTCAGATACTTAGAAAAGAATTTGAAGTCCTGAATTAGTTTGATGTCATCGGTAACTGCTGCACATAGACGGCAGGATTTGTGTCTTTTTCCAAAACAATTGCCGTGTTAATAACACCGTTTGTTATATTGTCTACCTTAAATAGACAAGTACCCATATCTCCGGCTCCCTGAGGCTCAGGAGACTGGTTCCGCTTAAACCTATGTTTAGCAGGGTCCTTATTGTAATTTAGTATAACTTGAGGGGGTTTTATGTAAAAATAGTTTTGACATAATTTCAAAATACACCTCAAGTAATTAATTATCGTCTTTAGGGTTTTCATAAATGTATATTTTATAGAATATGAAGTTTCTAGTGAGTAGAACCTATTTTCATAGTATAAGGTATTTTTTTGTAATACTGGAATTTTCTTGTAAATGGAATGTTTTCTTGAATTTTGAAAATGTGGAATATTATAGATATTAAAAATATATATTTTGATATTAATTATATATATATATATATATTTATTAAAAATATAAGTTTTATTTATAATAGAAATAACATTTTCTAAAGAAAAATATATTTTTAAATCTTTCGAGACCGTATGCTCCTTGCGAAGGTCTGCACCTCGCACTACTAAGCCCGAGAATGTGCGATAATCCGCACCATCCTGAACGGGTTCTCCGAAATGGGTTGTAGCGGCGCATTGCAAAGTTTTGTTAAAAATACATATCTTGTAGAAAAAGGTTTTTATAAATCGGAGGTAGTTATGTGTAAACTCGTATTTTCCCAAATCTATGTTCCCAAAATATCATCGTGCTATGTTACATATGAGTGTTGTGAGGAGATAGGTCATTACCTCATGAGTTTTCTAAAGGTAATATAAGCAAATATGATAAAAGATATCGTATGTAAAGTTTATGGTATTTAAACGTAAAAGTGCAATAAAAGTTACATAATATGGTATTTGTTATGAAATACCCAAATTAGCAAAAAAAATATGATTTTACAGGTTTATCATTAATTTTACCAATATATAAAAATTCACTATAATTTTTCTATGTTTTAATATTAAGGAACTAATTATCGATAACCTTTATTTATCACTGTAGAATAATTACATTTATTCCTGCAAAAGTTGTCCCGGTCATGATAGTTATTTTAAGACTTAGTTCCATATGTCCAAGTATGAATCCGGGGTTGTCCGTTACCCCGTGATTTTATCGTGAAGGATAACTGCTAAAAGTTCATTATATTATTATGGTTTAATATAGTTTTTAATCGTTAAAACTCGTAAAATAGATAATACAGTTCAAACATCATAATTAGGTTTTTGAAATTTTTTTTCATAGATTTATATTTTCATTATGAAGATAACAGGGGGTCAAGTGTTGAGAGATCTTACCTGAAATGATCTATAAAAATGAAAGTCGGCGAGCGTCGGGTTGTACGAGAAAAAGGATATTTTGAATCCAAGAATTTTTCTGCCCTTGAGGCTTGATCCAAAGTGTAAAGGACTCAAATAGAAAGCTTTGGAAATTTTTTGGAATTTATTTTTTGAACAGATATTTTTTGGTGAATTTTAGAAGTTCAGGGCTATTTATAGGGATTTCTGGGATTAAAATTTATTGTTTTTTCAAATTGCTACAGTAGCCGACCGGATCTGACCGTTGATGGATCAGATCCGACGGCCCATATTAAATCACGTGTGAACTGACATGGGAACCGGCTGGGGTTGGTGTAGGTGATTCTTGACCGTTGATCGTTGATCCGACGGTCTAGATTAAAGGCGCGCGCGCGCGCACGCACACACACATATATATATTTCATTTTTTTATAATAAAAACTGTCGGCAGAATCTGGGCCATTGGATTTTAAATCTGACGGTCCAGATTTATACCTGCTCAAATAAAATAAAATAAAATAAATTTTAATATTAAAAAATGTTTTAAAAATTATTTTTGGCTTCTAAAAATTATTTAAAAGTAGTAAAAAATATTTTAAAAATCTAGAAAAATTATATAAAATGTATTTTGATATTTTATATCTTTTGCAACCAAATTTGATCTAAAATAGATCTCCTTGTCGGTTATAAAAAAATTTCCCTTCGATAAAAAAACATTTAAATTCTTAAAAATTCTCAAAAATTCCTAAAAATCATATTAATTCATTTTAAATATGGAAAAATAATTTTAAAGTGTTTTCTACCAATATAAGCAGTAAAATAATAGTTTTGATCTCGGAAAAAAATTATAAAATGTTTTTATTACGTATCTAAGGTACACAGTCGTTACAATATCAATAAACATGTATAAAAGATAAGCAAAAGCAAAGTGATACATGCAACAATAACTATATGCAAGATATATTCAAGTTCTAGTATCATATAGTTACAAAAATTAGATAAGAGATTATGCAAAAAGGATTGTCTCATCTTTTATTATCGGTAAATCTATGAAGACCCTAAATACACCCGCTAGACCCTATGATATATTATAAACAATAAATCCACAATTGGGTTCCATTAAAGAGGGTTGCGGAGGTCATTTGGTAAGATGATACTTAATAAAACTCATGCCCAAAAAAATATATACCTTTGGTTTTCTCACGCACATTCCAAGTTATGCACAATGCTAATGAATCAAGTATGTGGCTCCATAAGATCCATACACTCATACACATTTGAAGCTTGTACGCTTGGTGAACCTTGTAAGGTTGGAAAATATGTTCCATTGAAAACTTGTATGTGGATTCATCAAGTGCCATGCAACTCATATACTTGGTGAAACAAAGATGTCAACATCAAGCACAACAAGTTATAGTAACTGCATAAAAATACCACAGATTTGCACAAGATATCTTGAAGCTCACAATATTAAACTTATAAGACAAAAACAAAACCAAAAGCTACTTAAGATTATATCCTATCAACATTCATAATTAAATAACAAGCAACTAAATAGTTTTATATAGCTACTACAAAAATCATCGGTAATCAAAATTTTTCTAGAACCGACATCTCTATCACCAAGAGGAAACAAATAAAAAACTAAACCATTCAAACCTTAAAACCAAAACACTTCAAACCATCATCTAAAATAACATCAAAACAAAACAAAGATCTCATCTTTCATCTCCTCACTAAGCGTCACCATCATCATCACTATCCCAACCAATATTTTCATCACCATTGCCACTTTTACCACCTCCTTTACCACTACTAGGCTTTCCGAGACTCGCATTGATATTACCAAACTGTATTCCCAAGTATCTCATCATAAGCCCATGGAAATCATGACTTTCTTTCCTCATCGCATTCACATCTTCAATTAAGTTCTCTTGATTGGCTCTCACATATCTCACTTCTTACTCCAAATGATCGAAACGTTCAAAGATGGCGGAATAGTTAGGATCGAATCCGGCTTGCTGTTCCATAGACTCATCAACAGGCGTAGCTTCTTGTTGTTGTTCACTTTCCTCTTCTATATCTTCTTCAACAACTCCATGTCTTGCGGCATGCTCGGCCGCAGATATTATCAGATTAATAGTTTTAATGTCAAGTGGTGTGTCTACGGTGCCCAATTCCTGACCCTCTAAAGGAACTTTGAAATGCTTGAAGATAAGAGTGAAGATCATACCATAAGGTGGGGTTTTTGTAGGGCCGAAGTTGGCAGCTGAAGAGATAACTTCCAAAAGGAGATTCGGAAGATTAATTTTGACCTTATGAAAGAAGAGGAACGTTAATAACTTGTGGCAACCCCTCTACGCACCCCGATCTCCCAATTTGCAAAGGAGCACTTTTCCAAGTGCATTCCCATCTAGCTTAACCTCTAATTTTAAAAATGTTGTGGAGAAGTCACGGAGATGAGCCATCATAACAAGAAGAAAATTTGATGCACTCACGGCATTCCATCCACTGGTGTATTCAGGGTAAGTCTCAAGGGTGAAGGGGTGGACGATTGCACCACTAGTGAGAACACCAAGGAGTTTTCTTAAAAGAGCTTCATCTATGGCAATTTTCTTTCCAAGGGCAAAGGAGTGAAGCACAATACCACTAGTTCATGAAATGGTGAGATTGGCAAAGAAGTATCTCACTAGATTTGGCAAGAAAAGCTCATCCAATAACGCAAAATTGCTCCATCCTTGAGAGCTAAAGAGGTCGGATAGATGATATGCACTATACTCAAGCAAATATATCCAAAAACCCGAAATTACCTTTTGGGCTCGAATTCTATTAAACAACATCTCTCCAGATGCACTAAGGAAGAGATTTTGATCAAAGGTAGCACGAGAAGACGGTCCCTCTCTTCTTGTTCTCTTCTTTGAAATATCTTCGCGGGTTGAAAGATTGGGAATCATCGAAAGGGGGAAAAGCCTTGGGAATAGGAAATCTAAGGTTAGAGATATGAAGAGGTTGAGTTAAGGTTTTGATTTGCAAAAGGAATCCTTGATTTTGATGGGTTTCTCCTTGAATAGCAGGTGGTAGGGCATTGGGGTTTCGGCTAGGGTTTTAGAGATGGAGGCTCGGTTGAGAGAGAAGAGAGGGGGAGAGAGAGAGAACCCCCAAAACAATTCATATATAAATACCAATAAAATCCCGAGTCGGACGTTTGTCTAAGTTATGTTTTGTCGACGACTGACATCTGAATGAGACTTCAACAAACGTCTGGGCAGGTTCAAACAGCCCAGAAATTTCAGTTTTCCAATAAAATTTTGCTGTTCAAAATAAAACTAAATCAACTCAAATAAGAAAAAAATCTCATTGAATAAGAAAACAATTAAGCCAAATTAGAGAATATTCATGAACACATGTGCAAGTTGAATGAAACACAACAAGATAGGTTGTTAAGAAAAGTGATTTCGGTTTAACCAAAAAAACTAATGAAAGCATAAAACCATAAAACTATACAAGGTCATAACCATCAAGAGTTGATAATAAAAGGTAAATGCATGTTTGTTACCTCACATATTGATGAGCCAAGCAAATTTCTCCTTTTGTTGTGCTCTTGCTTATCGTCTCCTCAAATCCTAAGTCAAAACTTTATCCATACCTACAAAACAAGGCATGGAGGCGGATTTTGGTATCCAAGTCTTATTGGATCCACTAGAGTTAGTTTTTGAAACCAACATCATATTCGTGTTAGATAAATTTATTCCTCTTAAATAACACGAATAAACAAAGTGATCAAAACCACCACAATAATAACATGATTATGTATGTGAGTGTAAGGTGCTAGATGTGTCACCATATGCAAGAGATGAAGTAGGGGTAGGATGTATATGTTTTTCAAAAGTTTTTCTAGTGCCAAAATGATATAGATATTCATGTGTGTGGGTACATGATTTAGCACCAGAAGTGCTCTTGGTAACACGAGTAGAAAGAGATTTTTGAAAGTGTGGCCTTTTGAAAACAACACCATCTCTATTCAAGCCTTCTTTTTGCATGCTAAGTTTTAAATCAATAATATCCTTTTGTTTTGAAGTGTTAGCATGAAATTCACTTAAAACCAAATTCTGTCTTTTTAGAGAACCATTTTCCAAAAGCAATATTTCATTTCCGCGCTTGAGAGATGAAACATCAAAGGCAAGGGAATCACACAAATCAACTTCTTAATTGAAATCCAAGATCATATCATCGCTTTTATTTTTCAACAACTCATGAGACACAACCAAATTTCCATTCTCATTTTTCAAAGCATCGATGATATCGTTTTGAGAAGCAAGCTTTGAAATCAATTCCTTATTTTCCAAATCTAAATTTTCAAGAGATGCCATATGAGAATCATGAGTGCTACATAACACATTATATTTAGCAATGAAATGAACATTCAAGGATTCCGATGTTTCACAACATAAAGCTAATTCGGAAACTTCATTTTCAAGTATGTTGTTTTTTGATGCGAGCAAGTTAATCTTTTTGAAGACTTTGAAAAGCATCAAGTAGTTGATCATGAGTAAGTTTGTGAAAATCATAAGAAGAGATACTTATAATCTCATGGTCAACAATCTCTATTTCTGACTCCATAGAGTTGGATGAACCCGTTTGATTCGCTTTTGATTGAGTTTCATCCAAAGTCCCAATAGATGTCGTTCTCTTGGTTTTCTCCTCGTTATCGCAAATAGCTTGCACTCCATAGATATTCTTCAAGGAGCACGAAAATTTATGAGCTGTCTTGCAAGAAGAGACATTGTTAAGAGCATCACTATATAAAACACAATGCATAAATTTAAGAGCTTTGATATTCAACACAAAGAAATATTTTTCATGAGTAGTCCTCATAGATTTACTACTAGTAGGAAACAAATACTCACGATCAACAACTAACCATATATTCCTACCAAGAGATTCAAGAAAACATTGCATTTTTATTTTCCAAATATCGAAATTCTTTCCATCAATGTGAGGAGGATCAAAAATAGAACTACTTTCAACGAAAGGGCAATTTTGCGAAGAAGACGCCATTAGGATTACTCTAAGGTGTAAAGCCTATAAAGATGAGTACTAAGCTCTAATACCAATTGAAATAAAACAGAAGACTACACCAAATAGTCCTAGAGGGGGAGGGGGTGAATAGGACTAAGTAAAAATATGCTCAAATTAAAAAACCTACTCTATACTTGCAAGACAACACAAAAGAGCAGCTTAACAAACAATGTAAATCAATATGATAAATGACTAAGCAACACAATAAATGTGAGAAACTAAGCATATAGCAATCAAGCAAGCAATCTAGCAATTTCTAACTAATGAGCAAATAGAGATAAAAAATTGCAAACTCAAGACAATCGCAAACACAATCTCTTTAGAGAGGTTCGGCCACCGATAACGTCTCGATTCCTAGTCCTCTTTCTTTAGGCCTTCGAGCCCATTCTCTTTAACTTCACATCTTCTCCAAAGACTACATGTCTCTACTGATACTACAACACGTCACTCGACATACGAGTGATTCATCTAGCGCGTTATTTTGGGCAAGGAGCGTGCCGAGTGATTCATTTAGCGCGGTAGTGTAGAAGATCATTAGTTTATTTGGAATGTGAGTAGCAGGCACTGAAGGATGTAACAGGTACTGTTTGATACTTTTGAACGCTTCTTGACATTCGGCGTCCCAGACAAAAGGAGTCTTTTTCTTCATGAGCTTTGAGCAAGACCGACATTTCCCTGATAGGTTCGAGATGAACTTTCGTATGTAAGCGAGCTTGTCTTAGAAGGATCTTAGACGCATCAGATTCTTTGGAGGAGCCATGTCCATGATGGTCTTTATCTTTGATGGATCAATTTCGATTCCTTATATCGCATTCTCTTAGTCTGGTGAAAACAGTCCTGAGATCTTGGATGTGGTTGGTCTTGACTTTAGTCTTGACGACCAAATCATCAACGTAACATTCGACAACCTTATGGATTAAATCGTCAAAGTTCTTAGTCATTGCCCTTTAATGTGTGGCACCTGCGTTCTTCAGTCCAAACGGCATCACCTTGTAACAGTATATGTCAATCAGCGTTCGAAATGCTATGTGTTTCTCATCCCCAGGCGACATTTTTATGTGATTGTATCCAGACGAACCATCCATGAAGGTGAATAGCTCGTAATTTGAGGCATCATCGACCATCATTTTCATGACCGGAAGCGGGAAATCGCCTTTAGGGAATGCCTTGTTAAGGTCCCTGAAATTGATACAAACTCGGATCTGCCCATTCTTCTTCTTCACCAGGACATTGCATGCGATCCGGTCCGCATATTTCTCTTCTCTGATGAAACCGACATCGATGAGTTTCTTGGTTTTCTCGATGACCTTTTCTTCCAACCCCCTTCTCATTCTTCGAGGAGCTTGCTTGACTGGCTTGGCATCAGAAGATATAGCCAGCTTATACACGGCCACTTCAAGGGAGAGGCCTGGCATTTCTTTGTACGTCCACACGAAGAAGTCGACGAACTCATATAGCAGGGTAATTATCTGCTCTTTCATTTTCTCTGGTAAGAGTGAACTGATATAGGTTAGCATGGGGTTATCAGGCGTTCCCAAATAAATCTCGGTTAACTCGTCAAACATTGCTTGTCCGCTATCTTCAAGCTCTTGAGGGGCTTCTTCTGGCTCAGCTTGCTCATCGTCATCATTTTACTTTTCGCTGGATTCACCAACATAGATTATGTAGCATGCCTTGACATCAGGTTAAATGAAACCAATACCCCGTCTATCTGGGACCCGCCTATCGATAAGTGATCGGATTTGAGGCGAGTGCCATAGCCCCTCATAAAACTTCGCTTCGGAGTCCATTTGATATAACCGACATCCACGCGTTTTAAAATATTCCTGCATCTCAGACGCATAATATATGAGGTGTAGGATGGCTCTTATGCCTCTTTCATAGTGAAGACACGTTACGGACAAATCATCCAGATGCACAATAGTGTTTGACCCATAAAATAGGATACCCTTCTGTTCGCTCTCTCTTCCGAGGACGCAGAAGGTTTTCAGCTGGTCCACGGTGGAGACTGACAATACGTCAAGCTCTTTGCACATCTGCTCTAGCACCCTTGTGATGGTTAATGTCACGCTCCGCTTCCCAGAGTACGCTAAGATAGGCACGTGACAGAGCCAACCATGCTACCTGTGGATAAGAAATATCCTTCCACAGTCACATTACAGCTGCAGAGATATCAAGAACAATAATAAACTATCTAACACATGTCCATAAGCCAGAATAAACGAGTCAAGAATAAAATAATGCGGAAGCAAAAGATCCAATACAAGAATAACTAGAATGTACGTCCCATAATGCGGGCTCACATCAGGAATGAAATGCATAAATAAAACTAAAATACTAACGGGTCCTCACTGCTCGGCCTGCTGACTGAAATACTCCTGCTCGGCCTGCAGCAAAGGTAAAGAATCTGGGCCATGCAAAACCCAGACGTCAGTGCGTCATAATATCAAGCAACAATACATCAAGGAGTAGCAAGTCATACAGGTATGAGTATAAACGTTAAAACAGGTATAATAGTAATATAAATAAGGACAGTGAAGGGTAATGTGCAGTGAGTAATCTAAACTGGTCTATTGGGTTAACTACTCTCAAGTCTTTGAAATCAATTTGATAAATCATCGATGTAACTCAATAGTATCCCGTCATCAGAGAGAAAAGTGAAGTAAGAGGTTCGTACCAGATCTAGATGAGATGACGTTCCACTCCGCCGACATCAGAGATGCGATGCGCATGCCGAGGCATGGTACTTGGATTTACCTTCCAGAAGGAGTCGTGATGAGTATGCAGCCATTCTGGAACGAGAACAGATTTAGTAAGGGACGATGACTTTCGGACAGTTCGGCAGAGGCGAGATTTGGGAGAGACCTCGACAGGACCTTTCTGGGACAAATTACGAGAAGACTTGGACCCAGGAGTGGTCATGTTACGCACACCAGTAGGTCAGAGTTCATGATCATCGATGAGACGTCCCACTAGTGACCGCGACAGTTGGCCCAAGATTCTTAGAGGATACACTTGAGCGGTACTATTCCGCCATTATTAATTTCGATGTTTTGGATGATTTATTCGCATGATTTGATTTTGAGGATTGAGGAATTACGATCTTTGCACAGTGTTGCACTTGATATCGTCTTCGTGCTTGGTTTCACATGTTTGTGATTTTACAGTTTTAGACATTTGAGTTGATTTTGTGCGTATGCACGCACACGATTTGGTTCCTGCACTCTGTATAGTTTATATATGCTTGCAGTGCAGTGATACGCCTTTTATGCACTTAGATGCACTGGACTTCGATTTCGATTGTGATACTCGATATTTGTTTTGTGCACCTGATTTGATTTTGTGCATGTTCGGCGCTTGATATTGGATTTCATGATTTCGTGCATGATAGATGCACTTGCCTTGGATTTTCGCACATGTTGAGCGCATGTTTTGAGATGTGATTTTGGTGCACACCAGATGCACTAAATCAAGAGTTTTTGTGTATATCAGATGCACCTGATTTTGCTGTCAGGCACACACGTTGCCTGCGACAGATGCTTTGTGCACACCCGATGCACTTAGATCTTGTTTCTGTGCATATGTATGGCACATATATGGATTTTGATTTCCGTGCGCACCAGACGCACGTAGTATTCATACGCGTATTTTGGGATTGATTTCTTATAGAGCAGTACATTTTTTATGATGATTGCTATGAGTTTTTATACTGAGCAGGACTAGTCAGAGGACAGTACCTGAATATATTTTGCATGCATTGATAGTTATTGAAGAGATTTCCAAAAAGCGAGCTATAGTCTCAGTATTTACCTATGTGTCTGATATGACACGAAATGTTTAAAACAAGAAGACCCTTCTAAATTGTTTCCCAAAACGGCGGAACGTACATTTCAAACAAAGGTATATATGTATATAGCTATTTTCTTATGGTAGACGTCCGCCATTGTGCAGTGTTATGTGCATTGCACAGCAACTTAAATGATTTGGCATGCATTCCTTCCTAATATTTGCATGTATAGTTCCGATTTATAGCATATCGGTCTTGCTTGAGATTTGGCATTCGTGTCTTCACCCTGACTCCGATGATTGCGGGATGCTTGACGGAGTTTTGATTTTGAGTTTTATGCTTATTTTTCATGCGCATGCGTTGCGCTACGATTTGTTTTATGTATTTACGATTTCGGAGCCCCGACGACTTGATGGTTTTGCTTAGATGTTTTAGTATTTGGGGGGAGTTTTTAATTTAAAATTCGGGGACCGAATTTCTTTAAGGGGGGAAGATTGTAACGTTTTGAAAATCGTTTCGGTGAAATTTCGAAAAATCGGTAAAATAAGGGGGTTTTCGGTAAAAAGTCAAAATACAAATATCTTTATTATAAAATTAAATATACATATTCTAGCTAGGTAATTGCTAGTATTTGGTGTTTATTGACCCACTGGTGAAATTTCAAATTTTCTGAAATTTTTTCCGAAATTAATTATTTTAATATTATTTTAAGCCGTCACTAATATATTTAATTAGGGAAAATTACAAATTGGAATGAGTTGAAACAAATTTTGTGCATCATAAAACATTAAATAAAATTTTATCATGTAGTTTTTGAAATGAAATCGTTTGCCAAAACGGTTTAGAAATTATTGAAGAAAAAAGGATTTTTTTAGTATAAATGGATGTTGGGGTATTGTATTTGTCATTTTCCTTCACCCCACACTCACACACCCCCACTTTCCATCATTGGCCGAACCCATGGCAGCCCTACACCCACACATCTCACACTTCTAGTTTAGTTTGAAATGAAACAATATGTAGGGAAAAAGAAAGTGAAAGAAGGCATATATTAGGTATGGGCTTGATTGACTTGGTCAATTCTTGACTTCATAACCTCACCAATTTCTCTCTCCCCTCACCCACCCTCTTCAGGCCGAGCCCCCCTTCTCCCAACAGCAGCAGCCCCCCCAAATCCCACTCAATTTTGCATCAAAAAAATCCACAAAACCACTTCAAAATCCATACAAATTCAAATCTAAATCCAAACCCAACACTTACCCATTATTCCTTAACATTTTAAGCATGGATCTTTGTGAAAAGAGAGCATTTTGGGAGGCTAGATCTTAAGTTTGATCTCATGGTTTGGAGGTATAATCCTAACCCTAGTGTTTAGATTTTTATAAGCTACTTTAAATTAGTTTAATTAGCTAATTATGTGATTCCAATTTCAAGATTGAAATTGTATGAATGTGTTTGAATGTAAATTAGGGTTTCTATCATGGGATTATGGTTGTGGTGGGTAGATTAATATGTTATGACACGTACAAATCTAGGCTAGTTGCTATATTACAAATTGCCACTTTTAATCGTCCAATTTAAGCTATTTTGCTTACTAGATCTTTATTATTGCATTTGATGAAATTAAAAATCTAGTGAGGGTTGTATTTTTTAAATTAGGGTTTTTATTATATCATCAAGGTTGAAATGTATAGTTTGACATCTTAAAATATGTAAAACTTAGTTTTGGTGTTAAATTGCAAATTATTATATGTAAATTGTCCAAATTACTTAATTGTTGCAAACTAGGTTTTTGGGTTTAATGAAATTGATGAGAGTAAATTATGGAAATGATTTATATGACTTATTTAAGATATTTAATAAGTATATTGGCCACTACATTCATTTAAATATCATGTTTTGTACAAAAACGGCGAATTGTGCTTGCTAGATTTTTCGGAAAAATGACTTTTAAGTGAAATTGGGGTTTTTGTGAGTTTTAACCTATTTTATATTAAAATTAGTGTTCGTGAATGTGCAAATGAGTGTATTTGGGTTTTTCTCGATGGTCTGGCGTTTGTACACCGACGTCGAGGGTTTTTGGGTTGATTCGTGAAAGCAACCATAGGTTTTGACTTATGTGGGATTCGTGTGTCATTTTGGTCATGAGTCGGATTTTAATGCGATACGATGCGTTGTGATATGTAGGTACCCCCATGTGGACTTCGAGACGACAAGCAAGCGCGTGGCGACGTCGGCACCGGCGAGCGAGGACCAGGTGAGTAGATTTATATCTACGGGAAGAAGTCGGGTGGATGGCGTATAGCACCCCCGCAGTCCGTAGTGTAGCTCATATATATATGTTTATATAGGTGTTTTATGATATGAGAATGTTCATTCATGTTATGGTTATGAGTTCATGGAGTACCTTTGAGTTAGTTGCGAAACCCTAGAGTAGTTGTTATACCCACATACGCACACACAGACTTGCATACTTTACTTTCTTGTGCACCGATTGGGATGTGTATATATGTATATATGCGTGGGTATGGGACTATGCATATGTACATTCATATACGCATGCTTGGATAATGAGGATAGTACTTGAGATTTAAGATGAGTCGATGAGATTTGGTTTGAGGCTGTGAGATCGGTGATATAGCAGGGTTCATATTTGAGATACGACATGACGTTGTAGCGGGTCCTTGACGTAGTGTTTCACACACGTCCATGCATACTTAGGCGGTATCAGTATTGTACTATACATAGATCAGTACCCCGATCATGATATTGATAAAGAGGATACCAGGTGAATAGTATGATGAATGTGATATTGACCCGTACCCAGATTTGGGGATGCCGTACGACGGATTTACGTACGAGCTATATTTTGATGATTGATCCGCACTCTTGACTTGGGATGTCTGGTTATAGATATGGTATCGGGTATGATATTATTGAGGCGGGATCACCGACTAATATATATATACAGGTATGTATATGTATCGACTCAGATGTTAGGCGGTTTTCTTACCTATAGTCTAGCTTGTAGCTTAGCCCTTTAGTTTAGTTAGTTGTCAGATTATATTCGGTTCCTACCTATTTCAAAGCTTACGAATCGTGCGTATTTTAAAAGACATGTCAAGGGATTCTACGGATATTTCAAAAAAAAACGTATCTTTTCTTAAAAACACCGTAGCCCCTATTTTCAAAACCCCATGATTCGTGTTATTTCAAAAGGCACCATTTGTAGGATTTATATTAGGGTAATGCAGATTAGTTATCGTTGTGTTTAGTATTTAGCTCCCGCTCATCATTACTGTTCGCTCCGCATCGCATACTTATATTATAATTTCTTATTGCATTGTTGATATCATACTGTTAGGACACCAGCACCATTACCGATGATGCGTATGTACCACGTACACTTACTTGCCGGCTCACACACATCTTCATCGGTAATTGCCATGTCACGTACACCTTAGAAATATTATTGCTTGACATAGCCTGTTAGCTAATAGTTTAGACATTGTAGTTATTACCTACTACTTTATGCATACTGTTATTCATTGTTATGCTGCATTCATGGATTCTCATGCATATATTCACTTTTTACGTGCTATTGAGGTTTTGGATTCGGATTTCCATGAGATTTTCTGGATTTGGGGAAAACCGCAAAAACTATACAAACTTCTTCTTTCTCTTTTTAAATGAAAAGCGCGGTTTTTCCCATGATGTATGAATCGTCCTCCATGAGTTTGCTGATGGATTTCGAGACCCGATTCGAGTAGTTGGATGAACCGTTTCGGGTACATGGTGGACCCGGTAAGGTACCCCGGGGCAAGAAGCTCGTGGTGATGATGATGAGCCTGGCAGGGGGAGACTACCTACCGATGATATTACCCGACGCGTTGGATATCCAGAGGATACCGTCGTGGTCTTGAGATGGATGGTAGGGGCCGGTCTGGACTGACGGCGTCCTAGATATTAAGATTGAGACATTGAGATTTCGAGATATTGAGGTACTGAGATTTGATGATACAGGCTAGTCCGGATAGCCGGAGCCTGAGATTTTGAGACATTGATATTTATGTTTTGTGTCGATGCTAGACACTGTTGATGCTGATTTCATTATGATACCTCATTTTAAAAAAATACAAAGGAAATCTCACTAAATTATGAAAACAGTTTCTTCATTTACATATATTCTGTTTTCATGCATTCATACCTCATTCATATGATATATTGCTACCTGAGGCACTGACACGGGCACACGAGACTACATTCGGGTTAGATATTACCCTAGCCATTCTTATAGGCTGCATGTTATACATATATTTGAGGTTATATTATGATCATTGACCTAGGATTGCGTTATTTATGCGATTTCTATTCGTAGATATTTTTCTATTCACGAGTTGGCAACTCACCCCCGTTGTGCCCCAGTTTCTTGCAGGTTTGCCGTACAGGTTTCATTACGGCTTGCGGGCATAGTTTCCTTCAGGTGATTTGCTAGTAGGTGGGTTTACTTGTATCGTACCCCCCATTATATAACTTGTATATTATTATACTGTTGTATCTAGAAGTTCCATCTACCAAACATGTATTTATTTTGAGATAGAGACCATTGATGTTATTCCTTCGACCTTAGAGTTGCGCGTTATATTTCTGTGGTTTTCTTGTGGTTTTGAGTTTCCTTTTGAATTTTGATCCTCGCCGTTGGCGTTGTATATATTATTGCTTGTGTGGTTGTGACCGTCGATTGACGAAGAGCTAGCTCCTGCTTGGGGATGCCTTTTATTGATTTCGTATGCTATTCATGTTGTATCCCGTTTGGGAGCCAGTATTTATAAAGGAGACTCTGCCGAAATTTTCAGGAAATATTTGATGTTTTCTTAAGGGCATAATTCGGCTTATGCTATTAAAACTACTTGCTTTTCTTGGTTTTCCTTCACTCTACTGCTTTTCTTGGTTTGGATTTCTGGGTTTTCGGTTTACTTAGATTACGTACGCCTCGAGACGTTCGTAGTTTAAGTGCCGGTCTTGTTCCGTATTTTCGGGACGTGACACATATACCAAGAACATCCACTTATGTTTACAACTTCTTCCTAATATTTCTCCAGGATTGGATTAATATATGCTTATTGCAGCCAGTGCAAACGCAATATCCGGTGTGGTACTTGACATTTCATGATTGACTCAATTGCCTAAGCAAGTGATATGCCAATCATGCAAATCCATCTCCTCATCAGTCTACAAGACATCTCTTTAGAGATGGTGACTCTATCATTTGCGGGTACACCACCATGTCAGGAGTCGTCCATTCTAAAACACTTTAGAATAGTGTAAAAGTACCCAAATTGGGACACTTCCCAAATCTAGATCTAAAACCATAGATCTAGTGACCAAAATCCCTGATATTTTATCCAGATCCTATGTAGAGAAATACCTTGTGACAACCATAGTATAACCGATCGTAGTATAGGAATTTCACTTCCTATAAGAAGTACGTCATCCAAATACCAGGACATGACTCCCTACTACCTTCTTACTAGGTTCATCTATTGTTCTGATGAAGTCAAACTCTATGACTATCATATAAAAAAATAGACGATCTATCTCCGCTATACTTGCTTTAGTCTATAAATAGATATAAGCTACTGTCCTACCACGCTTCTGCTGCTCCCACTGACTACAACGACCCTCTGGCAGAGTCATATACACGTGCACTTCTAAAGCTAATTTAGAATGACGTTATATTCATCCACTGGCAAATCTCATAGTCCAGGACAGCAGTAGTGGTAAGCTTGGGTCATCAAAAACCTCCCTTTCACCGTCTTTGAGGAGAACGAAGTACCTCTCGGGTGGTTGAGATTACCCACCATATCTGCGGAGTGGCTAATGGATTGTTGAATCCAATTGAAATTTTTAGGTTCTACTAAATTTTCAGTAATCGTTTGTGGTTCTGGAATCATATCCAGTTCTACCATACTTCCACTTGTGTTTTCTGAAAAGAATTCAATTTACTAAAGAGGTAGCGAGTCAAGAACAATATAACTATTGATCCTCCAAATGGTAGAATGTTAACCCTCGTCAAAGCCCAGGATAACCCACAAACTGCCATTACTGAAACGTGACCTGAGTTTATCTAGATTATGGTTTTAAGCATAAGCCGGACTACTCCATATACCTTAACAGTGTTAAGATATGAATCCATTCTATATCCAATATAGAAACAAATGCACTAATTTAATTTGAATCAGATTCAAAATACATGCAGCTCCAGTGCATATTAACTAAATAGAAGAAGGCCAAGCAACATTACTCATCATGGAGCGTACTCACGGATGAGTAACTTGAGAGAGAAACAAGTTCTCAAATATATTACTTACAATAGAATACCTAGCATAAGTATCTACACCTTCGATCATCCCGAAGAATGCTCATACTTGCAATGTATGGTCCTCTACTTTATTCTTATGCCTATAACTTCTCAAAATTTAGACCTTATATTTCAATGAAATGCGTGTCTAAAACCAGAGAAGTCATAAGTAAACGGAATACAGTACGAGTACCAACCCCTTTGCCTTAATGGATATCGGACAACATACAATACTTTGTATAAGTCCTCTGAATTTAATAACTCAAATCTTGTGTGTCATAAGTTGAAAACTGTAAGGATTACACCGTTGTTGAATGCACCTTACCTAACCATCAATTCATATAGGTAAACGTTATAAAAATAATTTTAAAAAGTTATATCTCACTTTATAAAATAAATGTACAGATATATCAGTTTGAAATAGGCGCATAACAACGAATATTCAAAACCAAATATTTGACGTTAGGCGAAACCCAGGTGATTTCCTCAAATATCACAAATTACAAAAAATTCTGATATATTGAGGATCTAATCACCCAATTCCCAATGTTCTACTACCACTCAGCATCTGTAATGCCAAACAGATGTAGGAATAAAGTCTGGTAAATACATACCCTGGAGTCAGAATTTAATTGGGAAAGCAGTTTTCAATTAACACCGCACAGTAAGAATTAAACATGAAACTGTTTTGAGGGGTGGCCGGGTATTCTTAATAATGCCTCTTCCACTATCTATATTCGTGACTGTAGTCGCAATTTTCCTAGCTCTCACTCCAATCCTTTTATATATCTTTACTTCTTATCTTTTGTACACCATACTTAGGCTAATTGGTTTTCTTCCTACCCTACCTTTTGACACATGCCTAAGATTTGGAAGAAGACTATCCAATAAGTGTAATAGGTGTACTCTCCTAATACTAGGAGCCATCGCAACCTGATAGAAGGTAAAGAGAAAAGACAACCGAATAGTTTTATTTAATTTTTCCAGAACCAGAATCCATCCTCGAACAGAAACATGTTTCTTCAAGTTCGTATGTAACTATACAATGGCATATCCAAGCAATATGGATCTTCGTAGTGATACAGAGTATTCTGGAGAAATGCAAAGGGGAAGTAGAAGTGGCAGGGATATATGCAGCTTCGTCGTGAATGATAGTAGTCGCAATTTCCTTTACCCTCACTCTAATCTCTTTAGATGTCTTTACTTATTACATTATGTACACCATACTTAGGCTAATTGGTTTTCTTCCTTCCCTACCTTTCGGCACTTTCCTATGATTTGGAAGAAGACTATCCAATAAGCGTAATAGGTGTACTCTCCTAATACAAGAAGCCCTCGCAACCTGAGAGAAGGTAAAGAGAAAAGACAACCGAATAATTTATTCAATTTCTCCATAACCGGAAACCATGCTCGAATTGAAACAAGTTTCTTCGAGTTTGTATGTAACTATACGATAGCATACCCAAGCAATATGGATCTTCATAGTGATACAGAGTATTCTGGAGAAATGTAAAAGGGGAAGTAGGAGCGGCAGGGATATATGCGACTTTTTCGTGAACTATGACAATCCAAAAGCCAAAGTGTTTAAGAAGGTTCAGTTAACTTGGTTAATGAGTTTTAGTTTAAGGTCAGGCCATGGTCGCTGCCAAAGAGAGATAGAGAGAAGAAACACTCAGCGTGCACTCTAACATAAATTAGATTGGTTAATCACTTTATCTAATCAGGATGACTCCCACTATTTCCTCGAATTATCCTTCAAATCCTAAAAGAAGAATTAGTCGGGATCATCTGAAAATCACCTGAGAAGTAACACCTACTCATAAGTGGGAATCGGGACCCAATTATCATCGTATAATAATTTGATGGAAGCCACTCAAGTTACCACACTACAGAAGGTATGCGCATGCCTGGCAAGTTTCCTTTATATTTGAAACTCCCGATATGGTTTTTACCCCTACGACCCAACTGACCTTGACCGAGCCAACATATCAAAGGGTCCTAGTCAAGTTCAACCCGTCATTATCTTGATTGCATTAAACACACCCGTACGAGTCTTTGACCGAGCCAAAATGACAGTACGACTGTCCTAACTAATCGCATCACCATGCAACAGAAAAGCACTACATAGCTACTGAACACTACGCCTCGGCTGAGCACGACATACGTAGTACGAATATTAAGCAATACTAATCTGAAATGATGGAGGACTACGACTGGTTTTTGGCAAAAAACCTTTAACGTAATGAACTTGATATCGTTGAAGGAACTGAGTGGTTTTACAAATATATAGTGGCGTAAACTTTTGCTAAAGAGGTCACTCCCTGTGAAGAGATCTAGGCTCTTTCCTCATCGAATGAGGTACTGAATATTCATAACCGAATACCGCTGTGCAAAGCAAAAGAATCGACTATAGTGAAGTTATTCTAATGACGCAAACTTTTTGCCTAAGAGGTCACTCCCCATGAAGGGATCTCGGCTCTTACCTCGTCGAATGAGGTGCTGGATATTCATAACCGAATACCGCTGTGCCAAGGAAAAGGAAACGTCTGTAATGTCAGTTTTCAAAAATTGGTTCTAACAACATCATGTAGGTTTATTTTTCCTTGCATTAATCCAAATTAACGCAGTCCCATCAATTAATCCCTATCACACCAGAAAAGAATGAAAATACAATGTATGTATATGCCATCCGCATTCACCATGGGGCCCGTCATGGACCGTTAGGTTACTTAACTAACTGCAGAGCGGAGGCTGGACTAGCGCGGATGCAAAAAATATACAACATCTACTAGTATATATATATAACATTCGTCCCAGGCATGATATAAGCAACATCACAGAAAAGCGATAAGGAACACAGAATAACGGATAATCTAGGAGCTCCGAATTTCACTTGAGCCGCAAATGAAACTCGACGTTCCCCGTTCGTGTGGATAGCCTGTGCAATGAAGAACCAAGACCCCTATGAGTGCGGAAAGTTACCCTCCAATCCCAGAAGTGAGGCAACCCCAATCAACAAAGTGAATGGGCCACCCAGCACTTCACGGAATCCGGTAACTTGGGCACCACTCCGTGGGTCATCCTATACCCCCTACGAGTGTGGCAAACAGCCCGCCAATTCTAGAGTAAGGCTCTCTCCGTCTCAACGCCATGAGATGCGGGACCGTTGCCCTCTAGAATCCGGCTTTTCGAGCACTCCTCCGCGGGGTAATCCTAGTACAGAAAAAAACATATATACAATAGTGACATCGACCTCAACCCGATCGTGTCCCAATAAAAAAATATACAAACTGGCGGAAACGGCAGTCCACATGTCGGACGCTCGTCTCATAATAATGTATACATAAATGAATCTAAACTGTACAAGTACCATTGCACTGGGGGCTATCCATCACGACAATCCGAACATACCATCACAGATAACAACATTACAGCAGTATAAGCAAGTATGTGCAACCCCGTCTAAATGACATATAGCAAATAGACAATGTTCGAAAAACACATACACCAAATCACAGATACAAATGATGCAAAATTTCAAGTTTTGAAACTTTCCAAGTTTCCCCCAAAGTAAAGACAAAACTAAGTGAAATCTGGGGAAATAAAAAAAAACCAAAAACACCAATTTACAAAACCCAAGACACTGGATGAAAATAGGGCCCATAAGTGAATAGTAAAAAGGCAGAATCGGGAATTTTGGCAATTTGGCTGGCCGAATCTTGAAGGAATGGCCTCGTTTTTATTGTGTGTCACATACATGTCTAGACTAAGTCTCCGCACTTGTTCAAAAAAAATTTAGAGACCAAAAAAATTTCTGAACAGAGAGTGGGTTTTGAAATCGGAATTTTTCAGTTTTGAAACTAATGCATCGTCTACTACTAGTTTCTAATGTTTGGCTGGCTCCGATACTATGTTGGGGTTCCTAGCGCCCTGGCCGTTGCGGAACGAAAAATTTTGGTGTTTAAAACTTGGCGCTAGAAACAACTACCTAGAATCAAAACCAAACATGAAACTAGCAAACTACAAAGAGGTTATCTACTGTGATAGAAGCGTTATACCGAAAGATCCGTGTTCTTCGGTCTTCTACCATCTTCTTTAGCTCCTTAAGGTCTCCTTGATCGAGCTTGACCGCCGGTCTTCCTCCGTCGAAGATGATCCACCCGAGAGATGTGGTTTATGACTCTAGCCCCACACTAAAAATCTAGTGGAGCAACTAGGGACTCTAGATAGCTAATCTAGAGTGTCTAGTGATATAGTGAGTTGTTCTAAGTGTATTTCTATCTCTCATCCATCCTTAATTCTCAACACATGAGATGGTAGGATGCAAGATCAAGAAGAAAGAGGAGGAGCTCAAGAAAGGCTAGTGATAAGAGATGAGGCAAATTGTGAGAAAGTTTCACCCAAAAAATCAAGTGAGGGAAAAATATGAAGCATGGTTTTGAGAATTTTTCCCCCCAATAAACATATAGCAACCATACTTGAATAGTTTGCATAAATGAATATACAATTCATTTGTCAACACTATTCAAGCATGGTTCTCACCATTCTCACCTCACTACCGTTACACCTCATTTTCCATTAAAATAGATAAATGGATAAACTAAAATGAGGTGTCCACCATCTAGAATGTTTTTCGTATAAATACGGAATACACTCAACTGTATATATATACCTGTATTCGTATCAAAATACGAACACCCAAAGAGATAGAATAACATAAAGAACATAATACTAAAATATACATATCGAAATATATATATATATATACGTAAATTATTAAATCAATACCTGATTTAATAATCCGGCTCGATCCTAAGCCGGCTAGTATAATTAACCGTCCGATCGAAAGTTCGGGTAACCGGTACAATCATTCGATCGGAACCCTGCTCGTATCAAAATACGGCAACAACATCATTTCGCCTGAACCATGGAAACCCTCTATGTGGGACTCTAAAGACTCGACAGTACGCCGGCAGTGAGTTACTGGATAAATTTATAACCACAAGCACGTCAGTGGCACTAGCTGTACGTAACGGCTACCCAGGTACCTTTCGAAAAGGAAGGCCGACGAACAAACTCATCCATATCCCTACCGAGCCTGTCTGTGACAATCTTTGTACAGTCCGGTCTTTTCGTCTAAGAGTATCACATATCGGGTCTAGGGGTGGATAAAATCAGACCCCTAATAACACGATATTTCGTGTCGGTGTGAAGCCCATCATCTACTGAGAAATTACTAATCCAAATCAGTAATTCTCATTCACCTTAGCCAAGGATTTTTGGTGATGGCCACCCGTGCACAGCGCGACATCAACCCCCAATACCGGGAGAGACGAATCCCCGACGATCCGCTCATTTTCTCAATGTGGCTCGGGACTGTACCCAACTAAAACCTGTTTGCACGACTCCTTTGAGCCGTGGTAGGATAGTAATCAAAGCACATAGGGAAATCACTCGAGACAAATGACGATCTCATGTCGAAGGACTAACATATACTCATGTCACCTGAGAACTGCTATCCGACAATATGTATAATACCATCTAGTATGTTCCCGGCGAGTCCGTCCAGTGTACTCATCCCCATTGAGCACATGTATACGATCTTAGGTGTGAAAGACCAATTGCTGTGGGACCAACCATCGCCCATCGTCGGGGTCTAGAAACGTATACACCAGTCTGCTCCGGAATATCGATGCCCAGTCTCATCACTCCCACGACTAGGGACATTTAAGGATGTGCTTATAGACTACCCAGCCCCCACATGTATGATCGCCATCATAACGCCGGTAGTCAAGCAAGAATCCTATGGGCTCTATCAACATGTAATAGTGATCTGTAATACCACATAATGCATGTACATGATGATAAAGACAAACCAGATAGCATACTATCATTTTGAGTAAGACTGTTCTACCCGTATAGGTCCTCACTCAATCATCACAATCGCGTGCCTGCGATTACAATAATTGACTTGAGGAAACTGTAGGGTTCCTAGGCACGCTAGTGAGGTCTCCCAAGCCATCAACCATGGCAATTTCAAAAATTATGGTGCCGAGAAACCCTAAACTACGGATCGTTTGCTAGAAAACTAGGCGAACAATGAACTAGTTAACACTTAACTAATGAGAAAACGGAAATACAACCTTTGTAGATCCGGTGCTCCACCTCCACAGCTCCGCAACGAAGTCCTCTCCGCTGTCCAAAACAAATCTGGGCTCTAGAGTCGGCTTCGTCGGAGAAAAAGTGAGCTAGGTCGTCGATGTCCATGCCGAAGATGATCTACGTCGAGGCATCGCTAAATCAAGCTCCACCTTCACCAAGCCCTAAAACTTGTGAAGGAAACACACTCTACTACTTGGCAAGAGGTAGAGGATGAAGAAATAGGAAGTGGGTAGACTTTAGAATTGGATTTCTCACTTGTTTGCTCAATTCACCATTGTTGAAGAAAGCTTTTTCTTCTTGAGTTCAAGGAAGAAAATGATAAGATAAGATAATTCAAAAAGAAAAGAATTATCCATTCTTATCATAACAAACCATAGTTAGCTGTAGAGAATTAACAAGGGTTAGTGAATGGTTGGGTTAAGACATGAAGACAAAATGGTTGCTTAGGTCAAACCTTCATGAAGATTCATAAACAAACAAAGAAAGCCACCATTATCTCTTCATTATTTTCTTTTGCTAAAATAAACAAAATGGATAAATAAATGAATAAATGAAGCAAAAGAAACCCTAACCATTGACCAACCATGGTTTAATTCATACACCAAACTATCATGTATCATCAAACATGATACAATCAAATGTACAAATGTATATCACATATACAATGTGCACAATCCAAGTGAGAAAATCCATCTAAAGTGAACCGATACTAGTTAATGCAAAGTAATATATCAAATATATAATTATGCATTAAATCATTAAATCCACACTTGATTCAATGATCCGGTCATGTCATACATAACCGACTGGTATCATCTGTAACATCTTATCGAATCAACACTTGATCCGATAACCCGGCTATATCGCATATAACCGATCAATGTCACATCGCGAGAATCGAATACAGTATCACATACTCGTATTATTCTCGGTCCCGCACATATCTCATATGCGCTCCTATTTCGTTTCGCTTGAGCCAGGAAACCTCTGTGTAGGACTCTAAAGACTCGTCAATACGCCGGCAGCAGGTGATGATCATATCAAACACCCACAAGCCGCAAGCGGTCTGCTAAACGTAACGGCCACCCGGGTATTGAGCGATCTGAAGATCGACGAGCAAGCCCGCTCACACTCCAGTGAATCCGACCAGTAACACTACCGTACAGTCCGGTCTGATCGTCTGATATGTCGCATATCTCGCCTAGGGGTGGTAAACGTCAGACCCCAATAGCTCGATAAGTCGTGTCGATATGAGGTCTATAACTATTCGAGAAACTACTGGTAACACTTACCAGTAAATCTCAGCAACCCTGGCCAGGGATTTCCTGTTATAGCCAATCAAACACAGCGCAACATCAACCCCCTATACCGGGAGAGACGAATCCCCTCCTATCGCTCATTGCCTCCATGTGACTCGGGACTGTACCCAAAAACCACCGTTTTGCACGCCCTCTTGGACGTGGTAAGATGGAAATCAAAGCACAGTGGGAACCACACAAGACTCTATGACGATCTCGGGTCAACAGACTACTCTGTACCAGTGTCACCAGAGAACTGCCATCTGACGTGAGGTATAATACCATCTGGGAGTTCTCGGCGAGTCCGTCCAGTGTACCCAGTCTCTACTGAGCACCCGTATATCATCTCTGATGTCAAACACCAATGGATATGGGATCATCCATCGCCCATCTGTATGGGTCGAGAAGGTATACGCTAGTCTACTCTGGTATATCGATGCCCCGTCTCGATACATCCTCGACTAGGGACTTTGAAGGATGTACTTATGGACTACCATGTCCCCACTAGTATGATCCGCATCATAGTCCAGGTAGTCAAGCACACATCCTAAGGGCTTTACCAACATGTAACAGAGAGACAATCAGTATACACGTTAAGGTAAAGAGCAACCAGATAGCATACTATCATGTCGAGCAAGAAAGTCCTCCCTATATATGTCCCAGCATCCACTACAATATACATCCTATGTACAGTAATGGCCTCTAGGGCATACATATAACTAACAATCTCCCACTTGCACTAAGGCCATCTGTAGCAGTGGTTGCAGTATCTCATACTCAACCATCCCATAAAAGTCTCTCTCTGGAAAAAGGCCTTTCGTGAGTGGATCCGCTGTGTTTGTCCTCTGAGTCTACTCTCCTAACCTCGATCCCTTGGAGATCTACCATCTCCATGATCAAGTGATACTGCCTTAGAATATGTCTGGATCACTGATGGGACGGACGTTCCTTGGCATAAGCCACAACTCCATTGTCACACAATGGGAGGAACTAAGTTCATCTCATGAACCAATATACACCTAAACAGCCTCTTTGGTAGCATCTTAAGTAGCGATGTATCTTGCCTTTATCGTCTAGTATGTCACGGTATCCAGCTTGGAACTCTTCCAACATACCGTCCCTTTACTGAGGGTAAAGACAATGCCTGTGACTGACATTCAGTCGTCTTTATCACCCTGGAACCCTTCCAGTGATTCTCCTCAGGATCGATTGACACCATCTCACTACATCTAGTGAGTATCCTAACATCCATTTAGATCTATCTCATAGATCCAAAATCCAGGATTTAGTAGGTATCACTTTAATCCTATATGGAGAATCATTGTGATAAGCGGAGATTGATCGAGCGTAGCATAGGAAACTCCTTCCCTATCAAGAGTATGTCATCCACGTACTCTACGAGGATCGTCACCATACTCCCTACTACCTTCTTGTTTATACAAGGTTCATCTACCATTTTGATGATGTCAACTTCTTTGACTAACACATCAAAACAGACGTTCCAACTCCGCGATGCCTGCTTTATCCTATAAAGCATCTTGCACACGTTTCCGCTGCTCCCACTGTCTACGAAGCCCTCTGGCTGTGTACTTATAGACGCTCTCTTCCAAATCATTATTTAGAAAAGCAGTCAAGACACCCAACCACCAGAGATCGTAGTCATGGTACGTAGCCGTGGCAAGGAGGGTCTGGATGGACTTAAGCATAGTTACTTGAAAAGGTTTCATCATTATCCACACCTGGTCAATGATGCAAACTTTTAACAAGTCTAGTTTTGAAAGTCTCAACTTTTCCATGTACACCAAGTAATCTTCTCAAGATATACCTGCTCCTGATGGGGATTTAACCCTTCAGATATAGCAACCAAAGTCCATACTTTGTTGGTGTATAAGGATTCCATCTCAGATCGATAAACATCCAGCCATTCTTACAGAGTCTCACTCTTGATGGCCAGCTCGAAACTAGTTGGGTCATCATCTCATGATGCAATCCTCGCTCCCACTATCATAGAGAAACAGAAGTATCTCTCAGGTGGATGAGGAACCCTACTAGATCGGTGGAAAGGCTGAGGTTCGTTGGTTACTACTGAATCCTTCGGTTTTACCAAATCATCAGCTGCTGTTTGTATAGCTGGAACCTTTCCAGTTCTACATTACAGACCTTGCTTCGAGCTTGTCCGGATTTTGCTTTTAGACATAGGCCGGTCAACCCCAAATCTTAACTAACTTAAGATATGGGCTCTTCCCTTTCCATATCATATATGAAGTGGTAGGCAACTGATTTGATTCGAACCCAATTCAATAGGTATGCAGCTTCTTAAGTGCATAACTCCCAAAAGGAAATAGGTAACTCAGTTGTACTCATCATAGAGCACACCATATCAAATAGGGTGTATCTGCTCCGCCCTGATATACCATCGTGCTATGGTGTATACGGAGGAGTAATGCTGAGAGAGAATCTCATTCTCCTTTAGAATAATCCAGGAATTCCGTGCTCAAGTATTCTCCTCCTTGATCTCATCAAAGGACATAATACTTTTACCCGTATTTTGGTTCTCTACTTCTAACTTATATTCTGTGAATATCTCAAAAGGTTCGGACTTATGTTTCAACAGGAACATATGTCTGAATCTAAAGAGATCATCAGAGAACGTAATGAAGTATAAAGAACCAGTCTTGGTATGTGTAGACAGGGGAGCTTACATACATCAACATGTATTATATCCCAAGAGTTCATTAACTCTTTCTCTGTTTCCAATAAACAGAGCTATGGTCATCTTATCTTTGTGACATGACTGGCGAGTTTCACAAGATGTAAATTCAAACTGATTTAAATATGCATCTAAATGTAACTCAGCCAGTCGGGTCGCATTGATATGACCTAGTCTACAATACCTCAAGAAGGATCCGTTCATTTCTGAACTCTTCCTCTTGTGTGTGTTCTGTATACTAAGAACTGTAGTTTGATTTAGAACATTAATGCTTTTAGATAACGTGCCTGATCCGATCAACTTTTGATATAGGAAATGTTCAAAACATTATCCAGCAATACAAAATTTTATCGTTTCTTTACTAATAAAGAGACTGATATGATTTTGTATATCAGGTTCGGTATCTAATAACATTCGTTCAGAATCAATGTATCGTTAATACAGGGTGACAGTGACCAACAGACTTGGCTGCAACATTTGCCCCGTTTTCTGCCTCATGAAACTTATCACCCGTTCTCAGTTCTCTACCTTTCTGTAGCCCTATGTAACAGATTACATATCTGGGATCCTGATCTGGTATCACATACCCAGGACGTAAAGGATACTGAGAAACAGTTCTCTGTAAAGAACACACCCGAAGATGATGCATCAGCATGCACTCTCTTCGTTTGGGCGGCACGGGAATTCTGGTAATCCCCAATTTCCTGCTCTGTCTTATAACAATTATAAGGTGGAGCGGGACCAACGTTCCCCAGCTCAGTATAACAAGCGGGTTCGGTCAATATTCCGTATTATTATCTTGATTAAGGTGTGATATGGTCGCTACCTGGAGAGAGAGAGAAGAAAACACCCAGCGTGCGCTCTTGCAAGAATAGATTGGTTATTATTTTATCTAATCAGGATGGCTCCCACTGCTTTTTATCAAATCTTCCTTCAAACCCTAAAAGGAAAGACTAGCCGGGATTAATTACACACTACAAGTTCGCCAATCTTTCAGCCAGGCCAGTGTCGGTACTTTGAGGGAGGTCCCCCGTGCTTTCGCATGAACCTAATTAATGTAAACCTCGTTTTCCCAGAGGCGTAACCCCGTTGACACCTTTCTAGACACCTACTTGATCGGCTAATTGTAATATATAAAACTCTCCCAGGAGTAACTCTTACTCACAGCGGGTATCGGGATCCAACTATCTCATAGAAGGTATGCAATCTCATTGCAAATTTCAACACTTGAAATTCCCGATAATATTTTGCCCCTAGCTCGCTATGACCTTGACGAATGCCAAACAACCCATAGTCCACTAGTCAAGTTCAACCCGTACATTACTTGATCGAATTAAACCCACCCGCACGACCCTTGACGAATGCCAAACAACGCCGTACGAATACCCTAATCCAATCTGCATCATATGCATAAGCAGATAAATACTAGTTAGCTACCGCACACTACGCCTTGACGAATGCCAAACTACAGCAGCACGAATACTAACTAGTACTTATCTTTAATGACGGAGGGCTACGACAGGTTTTTCTGAAAACCTATTGCGTAATGAACTTGATATCGTTATAGAATCAAATGATTTTAAAATGGAGTGCTTTTGAGGCTTTTCTAGTTTTGCTAAAGGAGTCACTCCCGGTGAAGGGATCGTCGGTCCTTTCCTCGTCGAATGAGGTGCGGGATATATCATATTTATCACTGTGCAAAGCAAAAACTCTTAAAAGCAATCAAAAGACAAACCGAGTGTGTAGCATCTGCCAGTTATTGCTAAAGGAGTCACTCCCGGTGAAGGGATCTCGGTCCTTTCCTTATCGAATAAGGTGCAGGATATATCGTATATACCGCTGTGCAAAGCAAGAACTGTAGCTACCTGTTTTATTTTGAAATTCGATTCTACAACATCTTAGGTTTCTTTTATTTCATTAATCACATTAATGAAGTCCCATAATTTAATTACCTAAACATCACAGATAGATATGACGTACACTTATGCCATTCGCATTCGCCTCGATGTCCCCTCGTGCACCGTTAGGTTAGGTAACTAACGGCAGAGCGGGGCAGGGCTAGCGCGGGTGTAAAACATAAGTAACGCCTATATAATATATCATATATACTATATAAAGTATCTATCACAGAAACATCACATGATCACATCACAGATATGGCAGCAGAAGAATCATATGAAATATTGGATATACTAGGACGTCCGTGTTTTCAATACGAGCCAGTATAAAACACGGATTCCACGGTCGTGATGAATAGCCAAACCCACACCCCTAGACCCATACGAGAGCGGCAAGCAACCCTACCAATTCTAGAGTTAGGAGACCCGTACTTGACTCCTCGAGTTGGTCTCCCACTGGACTCCAGAACCCGGTTACTTGTGCCCTCCTCCTTGGGTCTATCCTAGTGCGGAAAAGTAAATAATATACAAACGGTGACAACTTCCGCAACCTGGAAGCGCCCCAATAAAAGAATATTACATACAAGTTTTTACATGAATGAAAATGAAAAACACTCATCTCACATAAAAATCCCCGGCTATTCAAACACGACGATCCAATATAACATATCCAGCAACACATAACATCACATGTCATCAACGTAAGTAAATATGCGCATCCCAATTGTCGTTGACATATAGCAACGAAACCGGCGATATCACATATTACACTTACGGTCACAGAAAAGAAAGTGTAAAACTACAACAGTTGGAATCCGCAATCACCTCAGACATCGCATGCCTGACCAAATGAATTTCTTAGACATCACATGCCTAACAATTATAAACCCCGCATTTTAGTCTCATCATTGAAAACACTTTTCAATATTAAGTCGGGCAATTCAACAAGATTCCCGACATCCTGATCGAATACTCGTCGCAAACTTCAGTAGGCGGCCGCACCCCTGACGCCGTCGACGAAGTGCACCAAGGCGGAACACCGCTACCGCGAGCACCCTAACGGATGCTTTCGGCGACGGGGTTCTCCTACAGTCACTTGGTCGGGGCAATGGGGTGAGGCTGTCTATCAAGTTTACCCGGCGAGTATCCGCGTACGCTACGTGATTGCGACGGACTTTTGATCACATCAAAATTCCGTGGCAACCGATCAAGTGAGACTAAACTGCTATGTTTATAACATTCATTTAGTTATCACATAACTACTTGTGAATTCCAATTATTGTATCCCATTCCAGATAAATAGAAAATGATAAACTTTCCGATCGAACAATCGAACACCCAACTTTTCCCGATACAGATCAACACATGAAATAAGCCTAACAACATTCAGTTCGTGCCTCAGTACCGACGGTCCAGCCGTAGAAGGGTCAAGCCAACGCCTCACATGTGGCACGCCGTACTGCCCCAAACCCGAAGGTTCAAAGGGCAGTTCAAGACGGTCACATAATCGAGTTAAGGTTTGTTGTCTTCTAGAGGGACCGTCGCGTTACTTGCACTACTTAGAACGTCGTTAAACTACGGAAAAATCCAACACTTGGAAATTTCCCGACAGGGGAAAAATTGGGTATTTATATCCGGTCGAACTTTTTAACATATTCTAAGATTTATCCGGAAAGCCACACAGACAAAATTTGATAATCCGATCGAACATTCGAATCCCCAAAACAACTCAGAAAATTCAACTCTGGAAAAAATATTAAAAATTTCCAGAAATACCAGAAATAATATATAATAATTACTGTGCATAAATTAATTCATAACACGACAAAAGGCGCACGGATCCGCGGCCTGAGCCTACTGTGAGGCCGCGGATCCGCGCTCAGTTTAATGGATCAATCGCCTGAATTTGCACAGTAATTCTTATATTATTTTACTGAGTTTTCTGAATATTTTTAATCTGGAAAAATCCCAGAATTTGGAAAACGTCCAGAGAGCTATTTGTAATAGGGTTTCGGGTTCGTTCGGAGTTCAAAATCCGTCTAGACTTCGCCTAAGGCTCTAGCTAGGCTCTGATACCACTGTAGGGTTCCTAGGCACGCTAGTGAGGTCTCCCAAGCCATCAACCATGGCAATTTCAAAAATTATGGTGCCGAGAAACCCTAAACTACGGATCGTTTGCTAGAAAACTAGGCGAACAATGAACTAGTTAACACTTAACTAATGAGAAAACGGAAATACAACCTTTGTAGATCCGGTGCTCCACCTCCACAGCTCCGCAACGAAGTCCTCTCCGCTGTCCAAAACAAATCCGGGCTCTAGAGTCGGCTTCGTCGGAGAAAAAGTGAGCTAGGTCGTCGATGTCCATGCCGAAGATGATCTACGTCGAGGCATCGCTAAATCAAGCTCCACCTTCACCAAGCCCTAAAACTTGTGAAGGAAACACACTCTACTACTTGGCAAGAGGTAGAGGATGAAGAAATAGGAAGTGGGTAGACTTTAGAATTGGATTTCTCACTTGTTTGCTCAATTCACCATTGTTGAAGAAAGCTTTTTCTTCTTGAGTTCAAGGAAGAAAATGATAAGATAAGATAATTCAAAAAGAAAAGAATTATCCATTCTTATCATAACAAACCATAGTTAGGTGTAGAGAATTAACAAGGGTTAGTGAATGGTTGGGTTAAGACATGAAGACAAAATGGTTGCTTAGGTCAAACCTTCATGAAGATTCATAAACAAACAAAGAAAGCCACCATTATCTCTTCATTATTTTCTTTTGCTAAAATAAACAAAATGGATAAATAAATGAATAAATGAAGCAAAAGAAACCCTAACCATTGACCAACCATGGTTTAATTCATACACCAAACTATCATGTATCATCAAACATGATACAATCAAATGTACAAATGTATATCACATATACAATGTACACAATCCAAGTGAGAAAATCCATCTAAAGTGAACCGATACTAGTTAATGCAAAGTAATATATCAAATATATAATTATGCATTAAATCATTAAATCCACACTTGATTCAATGATCCGGTCATGTCATACATAACCGACTGGTATCATCTGTAACATCTTATCGAATCAACACTTGATCCGATAACCCGGCTATATCGCATATAACCGATCAATGTCACATCGCGAGAATCGAATACAGTATCACATACTCGTATAATTCTCGGTCCCGCACATATCTCATATGCGTTCCTATTTCGTTTCGCTTGAGCCAGGAAACCTCTGTGTAGGACTCTAAAGACTCGTCAATACGCCGGCAGCAGGTGATGATCATATCAAACACCCACAAGTCGCAAGCGGTCTGCTAAACATAACGGCCGCCCGGGTATTGAGCGATCTGAAGATCGACGAGCAAGCCCGCTCACACTCCAGTGAATCCGACCAGTAACACTACCGTACAGTCCGGTCTGATCGTCTGATATGTCGCATATCTCGCCTAGGGGTGGTAAACGTCAGACCCCAATAGCTCGATAAGTCGTGTCGATATGAGGTCTATAACTATTCGAGAAACTACTGGTAACACTTACCAGTAAATCTCAGCAACCCTGGCCAGGGATTTCCTGTTATAGCCAATCGAACACAGCGCAACATCAACCCCCTATACCGGGAGAGACGAATCCCCTCCTATCGCTCATTGCCTCCATGTGACTCGGGACTGTACCCAAAAACCACCGTTTTGCACGCCCTCTTGGACGTGGTAAGATGGAAATCAAAGCACAGTGGGAACCACACAAGACTCTATGACGATCTCGGGTCAACAGACTACTCTGTACCAGTGTCACCAGAGAACTGCCATCTGACGTGAGGTATAATACCATCTGGGAGTTCTCGGCGAGTCCGTCCAGTGTACCCAGTCTCTACTGAGCACCCGTATATCATCTCTGATGTCAAACACCAATGGATATGGGATCATCCATCGCCCATCTGTATGGGTCGAGAAGGTATACGCTAGTCTACTCTGGTATATCGATGCCCCGTCTCGATACACCCTCGACTAGGGACTTTGAAGGATGTACTTATGGACTACCATGTCCCCACTAATATGATCCGCATCATAGTCCAGGTAGTCAAGCACACATCCTAAGGGCTTTACCAACATGTAACAGAGAGACAATCAGTATACACGTTAAGGTAAAGAGCAACCAGATAGCATACTATCATGTCGAGCAAGAAAGTCCTCCTTATATATGTCCCAGTATCCACTACAATATACATCCTATGTACAGTAATGGCCTCTAGGGCATACATATAACTAACAGAAACTATATCCAACAATCTCCCACTTGCACTTAAGGCTAATTATTGCGGTGTCGCATACTCACAGCCCATATGATACCGAACACCCAACTTCTCTACTAATCAGTCTCACAAAATACGTTTGTGAAACTATTGCGTTCGAGAAATACTCTCAGTGGGTGGATCCGCTCCAATGTTTCTATTTTTATCTCTCTATATCTCAACTTCGTGGAGAAAAACTATCCCTGAAATAAGCGATACATGTCTTAGAATTTGTCTGGATATCTGATGGGACCCAGTTCACAAATGAACTCCAAATCTAACAAACTTCTTATATCGTATCTTCCACTGAATTTAATCAATATCCTGCGCTATGCCTTCCTCAGTATCCTCTTGGACCACCTGTCTAACATACGGCCCCTCAAAAGAGGGAAAACTATTAACTCTGACTGCCACTCTGTCATCCAGGTCATCTTGGAAGCCTGAAATGATAACCACCTCCTGAAGGAGGCTGTTGTTACCATATATCAAGAACATCCACTTATGTTCACAACTGCTTCCTAATGTTTCTCCAGGATTGGATTAATATATGCTTATTGCAGCCAGTGCAAAAGTAATATCTGATGTGGTACTTGACATTTTATGATTGACTCAATTGCCTAAGCAAGTGATATGTCAATCATGCAAATCCCTCTCCTCATCAGTCTAGAAGACATCTCTTTAGAGATGGTGACTCTATCATCTGCGGGTACACCACCACGTTAGAAGTCGTCCATTCTAAAACATTTTAGAATAGTGTCAAAGTACCCAAATTGGGACACTTCCCAAATCTAGATCTAAAACTATAGATCTAGTGACCAGAATCCCTGATATTTTATCTAAATCCTATGGGGAGAAATACCTTGTGACAACCACGGTATAACCGATCGTAGTATATGAATTTCACTTCCTATAAGGAGTACGTCATTCAAATACCAGGACATGACTCCTTACTACCTTCTTACCAGATTCATCTATTGTTCTGATGAAGTCAAACTCTATGACTGTCATATAAAAAACAGACAATCTATCTCCGCTATACTTGCTTTAGTCTATAAATAGACATAAGCTACTGGCCTACCACGCTTCCGCTGCTCCCACTGACTACAACAACCCTCTGGCAGAGTTATATACACGTGCACTTCAAAAGCTAATTTAGAACGACGTTATATTCATCCACCTGCCGGATCTCATAGTCTAGGACAGCAGTAGTGTCATGCTTGGGCCATCAAAAACCTCCCTGTCACCGTCTTTAAGGAGACCGAAGTACCTCTCAGGTGGTTGAGATTACCCATCATATCTGCGGAGTGGCTAATGGATTGTCGAATCCAATTGAATATTTAGGTTCTACTAAATTTTCAGTAATCGTTTGTGGTTCTGGAATCATTTTCAGTTCTACCATACTCCCATTTGTGTGTTCTGAAAAAATTCATTTTACTAAAGAGGTGGCGAGTCAAGAACAATATAACTATTGATCCTCCAAATGATATAATGTTAACCCTCGTTAAAGCCCGGGATAACCCACAAACTGTCATTACTGAAATGTGCCTTGAGTTTATCCAGATTCTGGTTTTAAGCATAAGCCGGACTACTCCATATACCTTAACAGTGTTAAAATATGAATCCATTCTATATCCAATATAGAAACAAATGCACTAATTTAATTTGAATCAGATTCAAAATACATGCAGCTCCAGTGCATATTGATGTTAGTTATGTATATGCCCTAGAGGCCATTGTTGTACATATGATGTATATTATAATGGATGCTTGGATATATATAGAGAGGACTTTCTTGCTCGTCATGATAGTATGCTATTTGGTTTTTCTTTATCTTAACATGTTGACTTATATTAGTTTACTGTCTTACTCTCACATGTTGATAAAGCCCTTAGGATCTGTACTCGACTACCGGGACTATGATGAGATCATACTAGTGGGGCCACGGTAGTCGATGAGTACATCCTATAACTGTTCCTAGTCGAGGGTGTGTCGAGACAGGGCATCGATACACCAGAGTAGACTAACGTATACGCATCTTGACCCATATGATGGGTGATGGATGATCCCATATCCATCGGTGTTTTGACATCAGAGGTGGTGTACGGGTGCTCAGTGGAGACTGGGTATACTGGACGGACTCGCCGAGAACTCCCAGATGGTGATATACCACACGTCAGATGGCAGTTCTCCGGTGACACTGGTACATGGTAGTCTGTAGACCCGAGATCGTCATAGAGTCTTGTGTGATTCCCACTGTGCTTTGATTTCCACCTTACCACGTCCAAGAGGGCGTACAAAACGGTGGCTTTTGGGTGCAGTCCCGAATCACATGGAGGCAATGAGCGATAGGAGGGGATTCGTCTCTCCCGGTATAGGGAGTTGATGTTGTGCTGTGTTCGATTGGCTATAACTGGAAGTCCCTGGCCAGGGCTGATATAGAGATTTATTGGTAAGTGTTACCAGTAGTTTCTTGACATGTTATGAGCCTCACATCGACATGACTTATCGGTTACTGGAGTCTGACGTATACCACCCCTAGACTAGATATGCAACATATCAGACGAAGAGACCGGACTGTACGGGAGTGTTACTGATTGGATTCACAGGAGAATGTACAGGCTTGCTTGTTGATTTTCTGATTGCTCAATACCTGGGTGGCTGTTACATTTAGCTGACCGCTTGCAGCTTGTGGGTGTTTGATATGATCACCACCTACTGCCGGCGTATTGATGATTCTTTAGAGTCCTATATAGAGGTTTCTTGACTCAGGCAAAATGGAGTAGGGGCACATATGTGATATGTGCAGGACCGAGGATAATGCGATATGAGATACCGTATTATATTCTCGTGATATTTTGATATTTGCCGAGCCATCGGATCAAGTGTTGATTCGATGAATCGGTACATGATATATTAGTCGGTTATATTCGATATAGCCGGATTGTCGGATCAAGTGTTGATTCGATAATTTAATGTATAATAATATATATGATATATTGCATTACATTATCTAATATTGGCTTGCTTTATTATTTCATTTTCTCACCGGGTAATACATTGATATATATGCGATATATATTAATTGTATTATTTTCTTTTGTTACAAACAAATAATATATATGTGATATATATTATTGTAACATGATATGATTACTAATGCAACATATTTAGTGGAGATTAAACAAGGTTAGGGTTTGAATTGGGTTAGTTCTTTCTTGATACTTCTAGAAGGATTTCTTTTGTCATGAGTTAAGATATTATAGTTGATATTTTCTAGTGACTCATTCTTTAACCCAACCCAAACCCTAGCCCTAGTTAATTCTCTACATGAGTTAACCTTTTCATAGTTGACCATGGTTACATTATTAATCATATATCATTTCTTATTCATCACAAAAGGATTTATCCATTTCTTCTTCTTCTTCTTCAACCTTGAGTTTTGAGAAAGCTTTCTAGGTTTTCACTTTGTGATGATTAAGAGTGAGAATTTGATAAGAAAAGAGAGCACAAATACTACTCCATCATCCTCATCTAATTTAACCAATTAGATTAGGGTGTTCACCTCATTAGAGAGAGATAGCTTGAGTTATAGAAATTTCGAGGTAGATCATCGGAGAAAAGGAAGACTACAAGTTAGCATGGATCGTTCGAGTTGTGGAGCCTCTCTTGAGTCCGGGAGATCATGGATCACGGCCAAGGGACTTCTACTCAGAGCTTATGAAGCGAAGGAGCGGACTACAAATGTTGTAATCCCTCACACTTAGTTGTAAAGATGTTTACTTGCATGTTAAACCCTAATTATCTAGCAAAGATCCCCGCTTTGGGTTGTTCGGCACGTCTAAATTTTTATTCGGGCATGGTTGATGCCTTATTAACCCTTGTAAGAGTGTCTAGTAACCCTACAGTGGTATCAGAGCCTAGCTAGAGTATTAGGCGACGTGTATACGAAGTTAAAACTCCGATCGAACCCCGATACGACGAAATAGACCCCCTCTCTGGAAATTTTGTAAAAATATGATTTTTTCTGCATTAAAAATACTTAAAAAAATCAGCAGGGAATTCTAAGAATAACCATGAAACACGAGCCCAAAATACCATGAAGTCGCCGCGGAACCGCGGCAGGAACCTGCTTCCCACGGCGGTTCCGCGGCCGAACTTTGGCATTATGGACACGTGTTTGCACAGGATTATCCGTAGGAGTTTCTGCAAATTTCTGGGTATTTTTAATCCGACTCAAGTGTTGAGTGTTCTGGGCATTATTTTGTATTCATTGATTTGATCGGAAAATTTAATTTCGTTATGTTTTCCAAATATTTTAGAAACTGTTAAAATGTTCGAACGGATATCATTAACTCACTTTTTCCCGGCACAAAAAACTTTCAAGTGTTGAATTTTTCTTGGGTTTAAATTTTTCAGAAAAACGTGCAAGTAACGCGGTGGACCTCTAGAAGAACACAAACATTAACTCGATTATGTGACCGTCTGAACCGCCTCTAAACCTTAGGGTTTGGGGTAGTACGGCGTGCCACATGTGAGGCGTTGGCTTGACCCTTCTACGGCTGGACCATTGGTACTGTGACATATTCTGGGATTATTTGAACTCCGCTCAAGTGTTGAGCTATTTAGGAAATCTTGGGTATTTGATTATCCTATCGGAAAGTTTAATACTGTCTATTTATCTGGAATGTGATACAATATGTGGAATTCATATAGTTAGGCATGAAATACGAAGTATGTGATATTTCAGATTTATGATGTCTAAAGTGATTGTGGATTCCAAATGTTGTAGTTTTACAATTTCTTTTCTGTGACCGTAAGTGTAGTATGTAGTTGTATTGCCGGTTTTCGTTGCTATACATCAACGACGATCGGTGTATGCATACTTACTTATGCTGATGATATGAGATATTATGTGTTGCTGTGATATGTTATATTGGATCGCCGTGTTCTGAATAGCCGAGGGTTTTATGTGAGATGAGGGTTTTTATTTTCATTCATGTAAAATTCATTTGTATGTAATATTCTTTTATTGGGGCACTTCCGGAATGAGGTTGATGTCACCAGTGTATATTATTTACTTTTCCGCATTAGGTAGACCCAAGGAGGGGAGCACAAGTAACCGGGTTCTAGGGTACAGTGGGAGGCCATCTCAAGGAGTCGAGACCGGGTCTCCTAACCCTAGAATTGGCAGTGTTACTTGCCACTCTCGTAGGGGTCTAGGGATGTGGGTTTGGCTATTCATCGCGACCGTGGAATCCGTGTTTTATATAGGCTCGTATTAAAACACGGACATCCTAGTATATTCAATATTTCATATATGTTCTTCTGCTGCAATGTTCTGTGATGAGATCATATTATTGCCTGAGACGAATGCTTATACTATATATATATGCTGATATATAAATATTACTGCTTTCGTTTCTTCTGTGATGCTTAGGAATCATAAGCTGATGGGATTTATTAATGAGATTAATAAAAGAAAAGAAATCTAAAAGATGTTGAAGAAATCAAAACTTTATAAAAAGGGTAGCTACAGTTTTGCTTTGCATAGCGGTATATATGATATACCCTGCACCTTATTCGATGAGGAAAGAGCCGAGATCCCTTCGCCGGGAGTGACCTCTTTAGCGAAACTGGCAGATGCTACAAACTCGCGGTTTAGTTTTTGACAGCTTTTATAGTTCTTGCTTTGCACAGCGGTATATATGATATACCCTGCACCTTATTCGATGGGGAAAGAGCCGAGATCCTTTCACCGGGAGTGACCTCTTTAGCGAAACTAGAAAAGCCTAAAAAACACTCCTTTTCAAAATCACTTGTTTCTATAACGATATCAAGTTCATTACACTCATGGTTTTCTGAAAAACCTGCGTAGCCCTCCGTCATTTCAGATAAATAATATTTAGTATTCGTGCTGCGGTAGTTTGGCATGCTTCAAGGCGTAGTGTACGGTATCTGATTATTACTTATCTGTAGCATGAGATGCGATTGGATTAGGGTATTCGTACGGCGTTGTTTGGCATGCGTCAAGGGTCGTACGGGTGGGTTTAATTCAATCACGAAATGTACGGGTTGAACTTGACTAGCGGACTATGGGTTGTTTAGCATGCGTCAAGGTCATGGTATGCTAGGGGTAAAAGTATTATCGGGAATTTCAAGTGTTGAAATTTGCAATGAGATTGCATACCTCCTATGAGATAGTTGGATCCCGATACCCACTGCGAGTAAGAGTTACTCTTGGGAGAGTTTTACACAGGACAATTAGCTGATCAAGTAGATGCCTAGAAAGGTGTTAACGGGGTTATGCCTCTGGGAAGACGATGTTTATTTTAATTAGGTCCGTGCGAAAGCACGGGGAACCTCCCTCAAGTACAACACTGATTTGGCTGAAAGATTGACGAAATTGTAGGGTGTGATTAATCCCGGCTAATCTTACCTTTTAGGGTTTGAAGGAAGATTTGATAAAAACAGTGGGAGAAATCCTGATTAGATAAGATAATAACTAATATAATCTTGCAAGAGCATACGCTAAAGTGTTTTCTTCTCTCTCTCCAGGTAGCGACCATGTCAGGCCATAATTAAGATAATAATATGGATGTATTGACTGAACCCGCTTATTATACTGAGCAAGGGAACGTTGGTCCCGTTCTTTCTTATAAGAGTTATAAGACTGAACATGGAATAGGAGAATATCTGGATTCTCACGCCGTCCAAATAGAGAACATGCATGTTGATGCACCTTCTTTGGGCGTGTTAGTTATTGAGAACTGTTTCTCAGTTCACCCTACGTCCTGGGTATTAGATACCGGATCAGGATCCCATATATGTAAATTGTTACATGGGCTATGTAAAGGTAGAGAACTGGGAAAAGGTGATCATTCCGTTCAAGTAGGAAATGGTGCAAGTATTGCAGCCAAAGCAGTTGGCGAATATCACCTTGTATTACCAAGTCGTAATACACTGATTCTGAATGAGTACTATTATATACCGAACATGATGTGCAACATTATATCAGTTTCTTTATTAAGTAAAGAAGGATATAATTTTGAAGTACAGGATAATGTTATGAACATATTCCTGAATCAAAAGTTGATTGGATCAGGCTCGTTACATAATGGCATATTCATTCTCAATCAAAATACAGTCCTTAATATACAAAGCACACACAAGAGGAAGAGTTCAGAAATGAACGAATCCTTCTTATGGTATTGTAGACTTGGTCATATCAATGCGACACGGCTAGCTAAGTTACATAAGGATGGATATTTGAATTCGTTCGAATTATCATCTTATGATACTTGCCATTCATGTCTCAAAGGTAAAATGACCAAAACTCCATTTAGTGGACACGGAGAAAGAGTTACAGAACTCTTAGGGCTGATACATAGTGATATATATGGTCCCATGTCTACACATGCCAGGAACGGTTTTTCCTATTTTATTACATTCACTGACGATCTCTCTAGATACGGACATATGTTCCTGATGAAACACAAGTCTGAAGCTTTTGAGAAATTCAGAGAATATAAGCATGAAGTAGAGAACCAAACGGGCAAAAGTATTAAGATCCTTCAATCTGATCGAGGAGGAGAATACTTGAGCAATGAGTTTCTGGACTATCTAAAAGAGAATGGGATTCTCTCTCAGCTTACTCCTCCTTATACACCACAGCACAACGGTGTATCGGAGCGGAGGAATCGCACCCTATTAGATATGATGCGCTCTATGATGAGTACTGCTGAGTTACCTATTTTCTTCTGGGGGTATGCGCTTGAGACAGCCATAGACCTATTGAATAGGGTTCTTACCAAATCTGTGCCAACCACTCCATATGAGATATGGAAAGAAAAGAGACCACATCTTAATTATATTAAGATATGGGGTTGTCCGGCATATGTGAAAAAACAAAATCCGGATAAGCTCGAAGCAAGATCAGTTCTGTGGAAGTTTATTGGATATCCCAAGCATTCGCAAGGGTATATCTTCTACCACTCCGAGGTACAAAAAGTGTTTTTTTCTCGACATGCCACCTTCTTAGAAAAGGGTTTTCTTATGAAACAAGATAGTGGCAATGGGGTAGAACTGGAAGAAGTTCCAGCGACACAAACTGCAACTGAAGATTTAGTGGAACCAGAGGATTTAGTAGTACCCGACGAACCCCAGCCTCTCCGCCGATCTAGCAGGGTTTTTCATCCACCTGAGAGATACTACGATTTTCTCATTGATGGTGGGAGCGAGGATTGCATCATGGAAGATGATGACCCGACTAGTTTTGAGCAGGCCATCATGAGTAGTGACTCTGTGAAATGGCTGGATGCAATGCGATCTGAGATGGAATCCATGTACACCAACAAAGTATGGACTTTGGAAAATGCTCCTGAAGGGGTAAAACCCATTAGGAGCAAGTGGATCTTTAAAAAGAAAATTGGTGTAGATGGAAAAGTTGAGACTTTCAAAGCTAGACTTATTGCAAAAGGTTTTCGTCAACGACTAGGTGTGGATTATGACGAAACCTTTTCTTCAGTGGCTATGCTTAAGTCCATCCGGATGTTACTTACCATTGCTGCATACCATAACTACGAAATCTGGTAAATGGATGTTAAGACCGCCTTTCTAAACGGTGATTTAGAAGAGTGCGTGTACATGACTCAGCCAGAGGGCTTCGTAGATAGTGGAAGCAGCGGAAAGGTGTGCAAGCTGCTTAAATCCATTTATGGGTTAAAGCAAGCATCTCGGAGTTGGAACATCTGTTTTGATGTTGTAGTCAAATAGTTTGACTTTATCAAAAATATAGATGAACCTTGTATTTATAAGAAGGTTGCAGAGAGTAAGGTTGTATTCCTCGTATTGTATGTGGATGACATACTCTTGATAGGAAATGATGTTCCTATGCTGCAATCAGTCAAGCTCTTCTTATTACAAAGATTCTCAATGAAAGATCTAGGTGATGCCTCCTGCATATTAAGAATTATGATCTATAGAGATAGATCTAAATGGATACTGGGATTGTCCCAATCTAGGTACATTGACACCATACTAAAAAGGTTTAGTATGGAAGAATCCAAGCGTGGGAACCAACCCACGATCTCTGGACTCACTCTCTCCAAAGAGATGTCTCCCAAGACTGATTTGGAGAGAGCTCGCATGCAAGGGATATCCTATGCTTCGGTAGTAGGCTCTATCATGTATGCGATGCTATGTACCAGACCCGATGTAGCATACTCACTAAATGTAGTGAGTCGGTATCAAGCAAATCCTGGAGAGAGTCACTGGATAGCTGTGAAGAACATTCTCAAGTACTTGCAAAGGACTAAGGAGATATTCTTGGTGTATGGTAACGGAGAACTCCAGGTGGAGTCCTTTACCGATTCTAGCTTCCAAAGTGATAAGGACGACTCTAAGTCGCACTCGGGATTTGTCTTTACCCTCAATGGAGGGGCGGTATGTTGGAAGAGTTCCAAACAGGATACCGTTGCAGACTTGACGATGGAGGCTGAATACATCGCTGCCAACGATGCTGCCAAAGAGGCTGTCTGGATAAAGAAGTTCATTAGTGAACTTGGTGTGGTTCCATCCATTGAACATCCAATACCTTTGTATTGCGATAACAATGGAGTGTGGCTTTGGCCAAGGAACCCAGGTCCCATCAAAAGTCCAGACATATTCTGAGGCGGTATCACCTGATCAGGGAGATAGTTGATCGCCGGGAGATCGAGGTCAGGAGAGTAGATACGAAGGACAACACTGCGGATCCACTCACGAAGGCCATTCCCCAGATACAGTTTGAGAGATTATTCGGGATGCTAGGTATGAGATACTACAGCAGCTGGCTTTAGTGCAAGTGGGAGATTATTAGTTATGTATATGCTCTAGAGGCCATTGTTGTACATATGATGTATATTATAATGGATGCTTGGATATATATAGAGAGGACTTTCTTGCTCGTCATGATAGTATGCTATTTGGTTTTCCTTTATCTTAACATGTTGACTTATATTAGTTTACTATCTTACTCTCACATATTGATAAAGCCCTTAGGATCTGTACTCGACTACTGGGACTATGATGAGATCATACTAGTGGGGCCACGGTAGTCGATGAGTACATCCTATAACTGTTCCTAGTCGAGGGTGTGTCGAGACAGAGTATCGATGCACCAGAGTAGACTAGTGTATACGCATCTTGACCCATATGATGGGCGATGGATGATCCCATATCCATCGGTGTTTTGACATCAGAGATGGTGTACGGGTGCTCAGTGAAGACTGGGTACACTGGACAGACTCGCCAAGAACTCCCAGATGGTGATATACCACACGTCAGATGGCAGTTCTCCGGTGACACTGGTACAGGGTAGTCTGTAGACCCGAGATCGTCATAGAGTCTTGTGTGATTCCCACTGTGCTTTGATTTCCACCTTACCATGTCCAAGAGGGCGTGCAAAACGGTGGCTTTTGGGTGCAGTCCCGAATCACATGGAGGCAATGAGCGATAGGAGGGGATTCGTCTCTCTCGGTATAGGGAGTTGATGTTGTGCTGTGTTCGATTGGCTATAACTGGAAGTCCCTGGCCAGGACTGATATAGAGATTTACTGGTAAGTGTTACCAGTAGTTTCTCGACCTGTTATGAGCCTCACATCGACACGACTTATCTGTTACTGGGGTCTGACGTATACCACCCCTAGACTAGATATGCAACATATCAGACGAAGAGACCAGACTGTACGGGAGTGTTACTGATTGGATTCACAGGAGAATGTACATGCTTGCTTGTTGATCTTCTGATTGCTCAATACCTGGGTGGCTGTTACGTTTAGCTGACCGCTTGTAGCTTGTGGGTGTTGATATGATCATCACCTACTGCCGGCGTATTGACGATTCTTTAGAGTTCTACATAGAGGTTTCTTGACTCAGGCAAAACGGAGTAGGGGCACATATGTGATATGTGCAGGAACGAGGATAATGCGATATGAGATATCGTATTATATTCTTGCGATATTTTGATATGAGCCGGATTATCGGATCAAATGTTGATTCGATGAATCGGTACATGATATATTAGTCGGTTATATTCGCTATAGCCGGATTGTCGGATCAAGTGTTGATTCGATAATTTAATGTATAATAATATATATGATATATTGCATTACATTATCTAATATTGGCTCACTTTATTATTTCATTTTCTCACCGGGTAATACATTGATATATATGCGATATATATTAATTGTATTTTTTTTTTGTTACAAATAAATAATATATATATATATATATATATATATATATATATGATATATATTATTGTAACATGATATGATTACTAATACAACATGTTTAGTGGAGATTAAACAAGGTTAGGGTTTGAATTGGGTTAGTTCTTTCTTGATACTTCTAGAAGGATTTCTTTTATCATGAGTTAAGATATTATGGTTGATATTTTCTACTGACTCATTCTTTAACCCAACCCAAACCCTAGCCCTAGTTAATTCTCTACATGAGTTAGCCTTTTCATAGTTGACCATGGTTACATTATTAATCATATATCATTTCATTATTCATCACAAAAGGATTTATCCATTTTTTCTTCTTCTTCTTCAACCTTGAGCTTTGAGAAAGCTTTCTAGGTTTTCACTTTGTGATGATTAAGAGTGAGAATTTGATAAGAAAAGAGAGCACAAATATTACTCCATCATCCTCATCTAATCTAGCCAATTAGATTAGGGTGTTCACCTCATTAGAGAGAGATAGCTTGAGTTATAGAAACTTCGAGGTAGATCATCGGAGAAAAGGAAGACTACAAGCTAGCATGGATCGTTCGAGTTGTGGAGCCTCTCTTGAGTCCGGGAGATCATGGATCGCGGCGAAGGGACTTCTACTCGGAGCTTATGAAGCGAAGGAGCGGACTACAAAGGTTGTAATCTCTCACACTTAGTTGTAAAGATGTTTACTTGCATGTTAAACCCTAATTATCTAGCACAGATCCCGGCTTTGGGTTGTTCGGCACGTCTAAATTTTTATTCGGGCATGGTTGATGCCTTATTAATCCTTGTAAGAGTGCCTAGGAACCCTGCAATTGACTAAATAGAAGAAGACCAAGCAGCATTACTCATCACAGAACGTACTCACGGATGAGTAACCTGAGAGAGAAACAAGTTCTCAAATATATTACTTACAACGAAATACCTAGCATAAGTATCTACACCTTTGATCATCCCGAAGAATGCTCACACTTGCAACGTATGGTTCTCTACTTTATTCTTATGCCTATAACTTCTCAAAATTTAGACCTTATATTTCAACGAAATGCGTGTCTAAAACCAGAGAAGTCATAAGTAAACAGAATATAGTACGAGTACCAACCCCTTTGTCCTAATAGACATTGGACAATATACAATACTTTGTATAAGTCATCTGAGTTTAATAACTCAAACCTTGTGCGTCGTAGGTTGAAAACTGTATTGGTTAAGAAGAATTACACCGTTGTTGAATGCACCTTACCTAACCATCAATTGATATAGGTAAACATCATAAACATAATTTTAAAAAGTTATATCTCAATTTATAAAATAAACGTACAAATATATCGGTTTGAAATTGGCGCATAATTAAGTACTAATATTCAAAACCAAATATTTGCCGTTAGGCAAAACCCATGTGATTTCCTCAAATATCACCAATTACAAAGAATTTTGATATATTGAGGATCTAATCACCCAATTCCCAATGTTCTACTCCCACTCAGCATCTGTAATGCTATATAGATGTGAGAATAAAGTCTGGTAAATACATACCCTGGAGTCAGAATTTAATTGGGAAAGCAGTTTTCAATTAACACCGCACAGTAAGACTGAAACATGAAAATATTTCGAGGGGTGGCCGTGTATTCCTAGTAATTTCTCTTCCACTATCCAGATTCATGACTGTAGTCGCTATTTTCCTTGCCCTCACTGCAATCTTTTTATATGTCTTTACTTCTTACCTTCTGTACACTATACTTAGGCTAATTGGTTTTTTTCCTTCCCTCTCTTTTGACATATGGCTAAGATTTGGAAGAAGACTATCCAATAAGCGTAATAGGTGTACTCTTCTAATACTAGGAGCCCTCGCAGCCTGAGAGAAGGTAAAGAGAAAAGACAACCGAATAATTTTATTCAATTTTTCCAGAACCAGAATCCATCCTCAAACAGAAATAAGTTTCTTCGAGTTCGTATGTAACTATACGATGGCATATCCAAGCAATATGGATTTTCGTAGTGATACAGAGTGTTCTGGAGAAATGCAAAGGGGAAGTAGTAGTGGCAGGGATATATGCAGTTTCGTCGTGAATGATAGTAGTCGCAATTTCCTTTGCCCTCGCTTTAATCCTTTTATATTTCTTTACTTATTACCTTCTATACACCATACTTAGGTTAATTGGTTTTCTTCCTTCCCTACCTTTCGGCACCTGCCTATGGGTTGGAAGAAGACTGTCCGATAAGCGTAATAGGTGTACTCTCCTAATACAAGGAGCCCTCGCTACCTGAGAGAAGGTAAAGAGAAAAGACAACCGAATAATTTATTCAATTTCTCCAGAACCGGAAACCATGCTCGAACTGAAATAAGTTTCTTCGAGTTCATATGTAACTATACGATGACATACCCAAGCAATATGGATCTTCGTAGTGATACGGAGTGTTATGGAGAAATGCAAAATGGGAAGTAGGAGCGGCATGGATATATGTGACTTTTTCGTGAACAATGACAATCCAAAGGCAAAGTGTTTAAGAAGGTTTGGTTAACTTGGTTAATGAGTTTTAGTTTAAGGTCAGGTCATGGTTGCTGCCAGAGAGAGAGAGAAAAGAAACACTCAGCGTGCAATCTAATCTAGATTAGATTAGTTAATCACTTTATCTAATCAGGATGGCTCCCACCATTTCCTCGAATTCTCCTTCAAACCTTAAAAGAAGAATTAGTTGGGATCATCTGAAAATCACCCAAGGAGTAACACCTACTCATCAGTGGGAATCGGGACCCAACTATCATCGCATGATAACTTGATGGAAGCCACTCAAGTCACCACACTTCAGAAGGTATGCACATGCCTGGTAAGTTTCCTTTATATTTGAAACTCCAGATATGGTTTTTACCCTTAGGACCCAAGCGACCTTGACTGAGCCAACATATGAAAGGATCCTAATCAAGTTCAACCTGTCATTATCTTGATTGCATTAAACCTACCCATACGAGTCTTTGACTGAGCCAAAATGACTGTACGACTGTTCTAACCGATCGCATCACCATTTAAAAAAAAAGCACTACATAGCTACCGAACACTACGCCTCGGCTGAGCACGGCATACGTAGCACGAATACTAAGTAATACTGATCTGAAATGATGGAGGGCTACGACTGGTTTTTGGCAAAAACCTTTAACGTAATGAACTTGATATCGTTGATGGAACCGAGTGGTTTTACAAATATATAGTGGTGTAAACTTTTGCCAAAGAGGTCACTCACTGTGAAGGGATCTAGGCTCTTTCCTCATCGAATGAGGTGCTGGATATTCATAACCGATTACCGCTGTGCAAAGTAAAAGAATCGACTATAGTGAAGTTATTACAATGACGCAAATTTTTGCCTAAGAGGTCACTCCCCATGAAGGAATCTCGGCTCTTACCTCGTCGAATGAGGTGCTGGATATTCATAACCGAATACCGCTGTGTAAAGCAAAAGGAAACGTCTGTAATGTCAGTTTTCAAAAATTGGTTCCAACAACATCATTTAGGTTTATTTTTCCTTGCATCAATCAAAATTAACGCAGTCCCATCAATTAATCTCTATCACATCAGAAAAGAACGAAAATACAATGTACGTATAAGCCATCCGCATTCGCCACGGGGCCCGTCATGCACTGTCAGATTACTTAACTAACGGCAGAGCGAGGGCTGAACTAGCGCGGATGCAAAACATATACAACATCTACTAGTATATATATATATATACATAACATTCATCCAAGGCATGATATAAGCAACATCACAGAAAAGCGATAAGCAGCACAGAATAACGGATAATTTAGGAGCCCCGAGTTTCACTTGAGCCGCAAATAAAACTCGACGTTTCCCGGTCATATGGATAGCCTGTGCAATGAAGAACCAAGACCCCTATGAGTACGGCAAGTTACCCGCCAATCCCAGAAGTGAGGCAACACCAATCAACAAAGTGAATGGGTCACCTAGCATTTCACGGAATCCAGTAACTTGAGCACCCCTCATTGGGTCATCCTATACCCCCTACAAGTGCGGCGAATAGCCCGCCAATTCTAGAGTAAGGCCTCTCCGTCTCAACGTCATGAGATGCGGGTTTGTTGCCCTCTTGAATCCGGCTTTTCGAGCACTTCTCCGCGGGGTAATCCTAGTACAGAAAAGAAAAAACATATATACAATGGTGACATCGACCTCAACCCGGTTGTGCCCCAATAAAAGAATATACAAACTGGCCGAAACGGCGGTACACATGTCGGATGCTCGCCTCGCAATAATGAATACATAATTGAATCTAAATTGTACAAGTACCATTAAACTAGGAGCTATCCATCATGACAATCCGAACATACCATCACAGATATCAACATCACAACAGTATAAGTAAGTATGTGCAACCCCGTCTAAATGACATATAGCAAATAGACGACGTTTAAAAAACACATGTACTACATCACAGATATAAACGATGCAAAATTTCAAGTTTTGAAACTTTCCAAGTTTCCCCCAAAGCAAAGACAACACTAAGTGAAATCTGCGGAAATCAAACAAAACCAAAAACACCAATTTACAAAACCCAAGACACTGGATGAAAATGGGGCCCAAAAGTGAATAGTAAAAAGGCAGAATAGGGAATTTTGGCAATTTGGTCGGCCAAATCTTAAAGGAATGGCCTCATTTTCATTGTGTGTCACATACATGTCTAGACTAAGTCTTTGCACTTGTTTAAAAAAATTTAGAGACCAAAAAAATTTCAGAACAGAGAGTGGGTTTTGAAATCTGAATTTTTCGGTTTTGAAACTAATGCATCGTTTACTACTAGTTTCTAATGTTTGGCTGGCTCTAATACCATGTTAGGATTCCTAGCGCCGTGGCCGTCGACCACGGCTGTTGCGGAACAAAAAAATTTGGTGTTTAAAACTTAGCGCTAGAAACAACTATCTAAAATCGAAACCAAACATGAAACTAGCAAACTACAAAGAGATTATCTACAGTGATAGAAGCGTTATACCAAAAGATCCGTGACCTTCGGTCTTCTACCCTCTTCTTTAGCTCCTTGAGGTCTTCTTGATCGAGCTTGACCGCCGGTCTTCCTCCGTCAAAGATGATCCACCTGAGAGATGTGGTTCATGGCTCTAGTTCCACACTAAAAATCTAGTGGAGCAACTAGGTACTCTAGATTGCTAATTTAGAGTGTCTAGTGATGTAGTGAGTTGTTCTAAGTGTATTTCTATCTCCCATCCATTCTTGATTCTCAACACATGAGATGGTAGGGTGGAAGATCAAGAAGAAGGAAGAGAAGCTCAAGAAAGGCTAACGAGGAGAGATGAGGCAAATGGTGAGAAAGTTTCATCCAAAAAACCAAGTGAGAGAAAAATATGAAGCATGGTTTTGTAAAAACATTTTTCCAATAAACATATAGCAACCATATTTGAATAGTTTGCACAAATGAATATACAATTCATTTGTCAACACTATTCAAGCATGGTTCTCACCATTCTCACCTTACTACCTTAACACCTCATTTTCCATTTAAATCAATAAATGGATAAACTAAAATGAGATGTCCACCTTCTAGAATGTTTTCCGTATAAATACGGAATACACTCAACTGTATATACATACCCGTATTCGTATCAAAATATGAACACCCAAAGAGATAGAATAACACGAAGAACATAATACTAGAATATACATATCGAAATATATATATATATATACATAAATTATTAAATTAGTACCTGATTTAATAATCCGGCTCAATACTAAGTCGGCTAGTATTATCAACCGTCCGATTGAAAGTCCAGATAACTAGTACAATCATTCAATCGGAATTCTGCTCATATCAAAATACGATAACTACATCATTTCGCCTGAACCAGAGAAACTCTCTGTGTGGAACTCTAAAGACTCGACAGTACGCCGACAGTGAGTTACTGGATAAATCCATAACCACAAGCACGTCAGCGGCACTAGCTGTACGTAACGGCTACCCAGATACCTGTCGAAAAGGAAGGCCGATGAGCAAAGTCATCTGGATCCCTACCGAGCCTATCTGTGACAATCTCCGTACAGTCCGGTCTCTTCGTCTAAGAATATCGCATATCGGGTCTAGGGGGTGGATAAAATCAGACCCCTAATAACACGATATTTCGTGTCGGTGTGAAGCCCATCACCCACTAAGAAATTACCGATCCAAATCAGTAATTCTCCTCCACCTTGGCCAAGAATTTATGGTGATGGACACCCGTGCACAGCACGACATCAACGCCCAATACTGGGAGAGACGAATCCCTGACGATCCGCTCATTTCCTCCATGTGGCTCGGGACTGTACCCAATTAAAACCTGTTTGCATGACTCCTTTGAGCCGTGGTAGGGTAGTAATCAAAGTACAGTGGGAACTCACACGAGACAAATGACGATTTCAGGTCGAAGGACTAACCTGCACTCATGTCACCTGAGAACTTCCATCTGACAATAGGTATAATACCATCTAACATGTTCCCGATGAGTCCGTCCAGTGTACTTACCCCTAGTGAGCACCTGCATACGATATTAGGTGCGAAAGACTAATGGCTGTGGGACCAACCATCGCTCCTCGTCGGGGTCTAGAAACGTATACACCAGTCTACTCCGGAATATCGATTTCCAGTCTCGATACTCCTACGACTAAGGACATTTAAGGATGTGCTTATGGACTACCCAGCCCCCACATGTATGATCGCCATTATAATACTGGTAGTCAAGCAAGAATCCTATGGGCTCTATCAATATGTAATAGTGATCTGTAATACCACATAATGCATGTACATGATGATAAAAACAAACCAGATAGCATACCATCATTTTGAGTAAGACTGTTCTACCGTATAGGTCCTCCCTCAATCATCACAATCGCGTGCCTGCGATTACAATAACTAATTTGAGGGCACTATATCTAACAATCTCCTTGTCTTTACTTCGAAGCTATTTTCGGAGCTTTTGGAGGAGCTCCAGTTCTGCGGTCCTGGGGCGGAAAGTCGGCTCTTCTTCGCTGTCTAAGCTTGATTCCACATGGACTGAGAGATCTTTCTACTTATCGGCCTCACCAAGAGGGTTTTCATTATCCTGCGGAGGAGATTGATCTTAGGAAGTGGCAGCCACATTCAAGCCAGATTGAGCTCAGGATGTGGCAGCCCTATCCTAGCTTTTGCCGCGAAGATTATCATTAGGGCGTGCGCCCGCCATATAGACCTCATGGATCACACATCCGAACATTCTTTTATCACTGGCAGCTGATTTTGTGGATCGTTGTTGTGGCCCTTCCTCTTTTAGAAAGGATAATCCTTTAAAGATGGTTGGCCTGACTGGGTTCTCGGGGGGCGCTGATACCCCTCTTCCGGATTTGCCTCGCTGGTTTAGGGTAGTACGTGTTGGGTTCCCTAGCCACACCGCTGGGTTTTGGGAGGCATCGACCATGCCGTTTTTAAAAAAATTGGCGCTCTAAAGAACCCTAACCTAGAATCTTAACTAGAGAATTAGACGAATTAAGAAAGTAAACATCTTTACATCTAAGTGAATAAGAAATACAACCTTGTAGACCGGACCTTCTCTTTAATAGCTCCGTGTAGCAGTCTCTTCGCTCCAAGTAGTGAACTCCCGGACTCATGAAAGGCTCCACAAGATGAAAGGAACAAGCTTGCTTGAAGTCTTCGAGGCCGAAAATGATCTACGTCGAGGAGACACTAACCCAAGCTACCTTTTCACTAAGTGATGAACTAGTGAAGAAACAACCCAATCTAAATGGCTAGTTTAGAAGAGCTTGATGAAGTAGGAATTTTGCTCACTTTAGAAATTATTTTCTCACTCATTTTCTTCACCTCCCAAAAAGCTAGAGAAGTTGAGGAAGGAGATGAAGATAAGCAACCATGGAAAAAGTCAAGTGTAGAATGGCAACCATGGATGAGTTAATATCATATATTAACCCATGTAGAGACATAACCATGGTTTAAGATAATGGTTGGGTTAATATATATCTAATGTAAAACAAAATTAGTGGACTAAGTCAATGGTCACTACAAGCTTCTCCAAGCTTCTAACCATGTGACTAATTTCCAACTAATTTTGATTTACTTTAAATAAATAAAACCCATCATTATGATAAGCATGGTGTGAGTCTCATACACCTATGTCTCATGTATCATCAAGCATGACACACAAAAAATATACATTAATATATATCACATATATACTAAATGCACAAGTGAGAAAAAGAATTCTTAAGTGAGCTAATATTAGTTAATGTAAGATAATATATCAAATATATAATTATACATTAAATTATTAAATCAACACTTGATTTAATAATCCGGCTATATCATATACAACCGACTAATATCAAATGTATCAACTTATCGAATCAACACTTGATTCGACAGCCCGACTATATCACATATAACCGACCGACATCACATATCGCGAGAATAGAATACGGTATCACATACACGTATTAATCTCGGTCCTGCACATATCACATATGTGCTCCTAGTTCATTTCTCTTGAGCCAGGAAACCTCTGTGTATGACTCTAAAGACTCGTCAATACGCCGACAGTAGGTGATGATCATATCAGTCACCCACAAGCCGTCAGCGTTCTGCTAAACGTAAGGGCCACCCGAGTATTGAGCGATCATAAAATCAACAAGCAAGCCTGCTCATACTCCTGCGAATCTAATCAGTAACACTACCGTACAGTCCGGTCTCTTCGTCAGATATGTCGCATATCTCAGCATGGGGTGGTTAACGTCAGAGCCCAATAGCCTGATAAGTCATGCCGATGTGAGGCTCATAACGATTCAAGAAACTGCTGATAACACTTACCAGTAGATCTCAGCAACCCTGACCAGGGATTTTCTGCTATGGCCAATCGAGCATAGCGCAACATCAACTCCCAATACCGGGAGAGACGAAATCCCCTCCTATCGCTCATTGCCTCCATGCGACTCGGGACTGTACCCAAAAAACACCGTTTTGTATGATCTCTTGAACGTGGTAAGGTGGAAATCAAAGCATAGTAGGAATCATACAAGACTCTATGACGATCTCGGGTCGACAGACTAACCTGTACTAGTGTCACCAGAGAACTGCTATCTGACGATAGGTATAATACCATCTAGAAGTTCTCGGCGAGTCCGTTCAGTGTACCCAGTCTCCACTGAGCACCCGTATACCTTCTCTGATGTCAAACACCAATGGATGTGGAATCATCCATCGCCCATTATATGGGTCGAGAAGCGTATACGCTAGTCTACTCTGGAATATCGATACCCCGTCTCGATACTCCCACGACTAGGAACATTTGAAAGATGTACTTACCGACTACCTCTGCCCCACTAGTATGATCCGCATCATAATCCCGGTAGTCAAGTACTCATCCTAAGGGCTCTATCAACATGTAATAGAGAGACAATAAGTGTACATGTTAAGATAAAGAGCAACCAGATAGCCTACTATTATGTCGAGCAAGAAAGTCCTCCCTATATATGTCCAAGCATCCACTATAATATACATCACATGTATAATAATGGCCTCTAAGACATACATATAACTAACAATTTCCCACTTGCACTAAGGCCATTTGCTGTAGTATCTCATACCCAACGTCCCATAAAAGTCTCTCTAGGGAAAGGCTTCTGTGAGTGGATCCGCCGTGTTATCCTTCGCGTCAACTCTCCTAACTCGATCCATTGGAGATCAACCATCTCCCTGATCAGGTGATACTATCCTCAGAATATGTCTGAATGGCTGATGGGACCGGCGTTCCTAAGCCAAAGCCACAACTCCATTGTTGTCACAATAACAGTTATTGGACGCTTAATGGTAGGAACCATGTTCATCTCATGAACAAGAAATATCCAGACATCCACTTTGGTAGCATCGTTGGTAGCGATGTATTCATCCTTTATCGTCTAGTCTGCCACGGTATATAGCTTGGAACTCTTCCAACATACTGTCCCTCCACTGAGGGTAAAGACAAATCCCGAGACTGACTTTCAGTCGACCTTATCACTCTGGGAGCTGGAATTGGCAAAGGACTCCCACTGGAGTTCACCGTTACCAAACACCAAGAACATTTCTTTAGTACTTCTCAAGTACTTAAGAATGTCCTACACAGCTATTCAGTGATTCTCCCAAGATCCGATTGATTCTTTATCACTACACCTAGTGAGTTAGCTACATCTGGTCTGGTAGATAACATCGCATACATGATAGAGCCTACTGCCGAAGCATAGGGCATCCCTTGCACGCGAGCTCTCTCTAAATCAGTCTCGGGAGACATCATTTTGGAGAGAGTGATTCATGAGTAAATGGGCGAACCACCATACTTAGAATCCTCCATACTAAACTCCTTTAGTATGGTGTTAATGTACCTGGATTTGGGACACTCCCAATTTCCACATAGATCTGTCACTATAGATCATAATCCACAAGATGTAGTAGGTATCATCCAGATCTTCCATGAAGAATCCACGTGATAAGAGGAGCTTGACCGAGTGTAGCATATGAAACCATTTCCTATCAAGAGTATGTCATCTACGTAAAATACGTAGAAGACAACCTTACTCTCTACAACCTTCTTGTATATACAAGGTTCATCTACCTTTTTGATGAAGTCAAACTCTTTGACTGCCACATCAAAACAGATGTTCCATCTCCGCGATGCGTGCTTTGATCCCGATGGACTTAAGCATAGCCACTGGAGAAAAAGTTTCATCATAATCCACACTTGGTTATTGACGAGAACCTTTTGTAACAAGTCTAGCTTTGAAAGTCTCAACTTTTCCATTTACACCAAGAATCTTCTCAAGATCCATTTGCTCCTGATGGGTCTTACCCCTTCAGGTGCAACATTCAAAATCATACTTTGTTGGTGTACATGGATTCCATCTTTGATCGCATAGCATCCAGCCACTTCACAGAGTCCCCACTCGTGATGGCCTGCCTGAACCTAGTTGGGTCATCATCTACCATGATGCAATCCTCGCTCCCACCGTCACCGAGAAAACCGTAGTATCTCTCAGGTGGATGAGGAACCCTACCAGATTCGCGGAGAGGCTAAAGTTCGTTGGAGACTATTGAATATTTTGGTTTCACCAAATCATCAGCTGTCAGTTTGTCCAGCTGGAACTCCTTCCAGTTCTACCTCATGACCACTAATTTCTTCATAAGAAATTCCTTTTCTAAAAAGGTGGCATGCTGAGAAACAAAATAAATTTTGCTCTTCGGTGTGGTAGAAGATATTCCCTCGCAAATGTTTGGGATATCCAACAAAATAAATTTTTCTTTTCAACATAGGCCGGACAACCCCATATCTTAACTCGTTTAAGACATGGTCTCTTCCCATACCATATCGCATATGGAGTAGTAGGCACTGATTTGGATGGGACCGCATTCAATAGGTATGCAGCTTCTCAAGTGCATAACTCCAAAAGAAAACATGTAACTCAGCAGTACTCATCATAGAGCGCACCATATCTCATAGGGCGCGATACCTCCATCCCGATACACCATTGTGCTATGGTGTACAAGAAGGAGTAAGCTGAGAGAGAATCCTATTCTCTGTTTAGAAAATCCAAGAACTCCATGCCCAAGTATTCGCCTCCCCGATCTCATCGAAGGACTTAATACTTCTACCCATCTGGTTCTCAACTTCAAACTTAAATTCCTTGAATTTCTTAAAAGTTTCAGACTTGTGTTTCAACAGGAACATATGTCCGAATCTTGAGAGATGATCAGCGAATATAATGAAGTACGAGGAACCAACCCTGGCATTTGTAGACATAGGACCGTATACATCATCATGTATCCGTCCTAAAAGTTCAGTAACTCTTTCTCTGTTTCCAATAAACGGACTATTGGTCATTTTATCTTTAAGACAAGACTGTCAAGTATCATAAGATGAAAATCCGAACAGATTCTAATATTCATCCTTATGTAACTTGGTTAGTCGTGTCGCATTGATATGACCTAGTCTACAATGCCACAAGAAGGATTCGTTCATTTATGAACTACTCCTCTTGTGTGCGTTTTATATACTTTGAACTGTGGTTTGATTTAGAACGTATATGCCATTACATAACGGGCCTGATCCAATCAACTCTTGATTAAGGAAAATGTTCACAACATTATCCTGCAATACAAAGTTATATCCTTCTTTAACTTAATAAAGAAACTGATGTAATGTTGTATATCAGGTTCAGCATGTAATATCATTTGTTCAGAATCAATGTATTAATACAAGGTGATATTTGCCAACTGATTTGGCTGCAACAATTGCACCATTCTCTAACACTTAGAGACATATCACAATTCTCTACCTTTTTGTAGCCAATGTAACAAATTACATATGTGGGATCCTGATCCGATATCTCATACCTAGGACGTAGAGGATACTGAGAACTAGTTCTCGGTAATGAACACACCCGAAGAATATGCATCAATATGCTCTTTCTTCGAATGGGTGGCATGGGAATCCTGGTATTTTCCTGTTTCCTGCTCGGACTTATAACAATTTTAAGATAGAGTGGAACCAACGTTCCCTAGCTCAGTATAATAAGCAGGTTCGGTCAATACATCTATATTATTATCTTGATTAAGGCATGTCATGGTCACTATCAGGAGAGAGAGAGAAGAAAACACTCTGCGTATGCTCTTGCAAGATTAGATTGGTTATTATTTTATCTAATCAGGATGGCTTCCACTGTTTTTATCAAATCTTCCTTCAAACCTTTAAAGGTAAGACTAGCCGGGATTAATTACACCCTACAAATTCGCCAATCTTTCGGCCAGGCCAGTGTCGGTACTTTGAGGGAGGTTCCCCGTGCTTTCGTACGGACCTAATTAAAATAAAACTCGTTTTCCCAAGGGCGTAACCCCGTTAACACCTTTCTAGATGCCTACTTTGATCGACTAATTGTAATGTGTAAAACTCTCTCAGGAGTAACTCTTACTCGTAGCGGGTATCGGGATCCAACTATCTCATAGAAGGTATGAAATCTCATTGCAGATTTCAACACTTGAAATTCCCGATAATATTTTGCCCCTAACAATTTATGACCTTGGTTATGGTCAACAAATCATAAGCACTAGCCAAGTTCAACCCGTCATTTCATGATTGAATTAAACCCACCCGTATGACCCTTGGCTAAGATCTACAAAGCCGTACGACTACCCTAACTCAATCGCATCATATGCCGCAGATAAGCACTAATTAGCTACCGCATACTACGCCTTGGCTAAGGTCAACAAACGCAGCACGAATACTAAATAGTACTTATTTGAAATGACGGAGGGCTATGACAGGTTTTTAAGAAAACCTTTTACGTAATGAACTTGATATCGTTGCAGAATCGAGTGATTTTGAAAAGGAGTGTTTTTTAGGCTTTGACTAGTTTTGCTAAAGAGGTCACTCCCGGTGAAGGGATCTCGGTTCTTTCCTTATCGAATAAGGTGCTGGATATTTCACAAATACCACTACACAAAGCATGAACTAAAAAAGCAATCTAAAGACAAAACCGAGTTAGTTGTAGCATCTGCCAGTTTCGCTAAAGAGGTCACTCCCGGTGAAGGGATCTCGGCTCTTTCCTTATCGAATAAAGTGCTGGATATTCTACAAGGAATACCGCTATGCAAAGCAAGAACTAGAGCTACCATTTTGTAAAACAAGATTCTACAACATCATTAGGTTTCTTATATTTCATTAATCTCATTAATGAAGTCCCATCATTTGTGCTTTCTAAGCATCACAGAAGAAACGAAAGCAGCAATATTTATTATATATCATATATATAATATAAGCATTTGTCTCAGAATATCAAGTGATCACATCACAGAATACCAGCAATAGAAGTCCACATATGAAATATTGGATATACTAGGAATTCCGTGTTTTAAATTAAGCCAGTAAAAAACACGGATTCCACGGCCGCGATGAATAGCCAACCCACATCCCTAGACCCCTACGAGAGCAGCAAGCGACCCCTACCAATTCTAGAGTTAGGAGACCCGGTCTCGACTCCTCGAGATGGTCTCCCACTGGACCCTAGAACCCGGTTACTTGTGCTTTCCATGGTCTATGCTAATGCGGAAAAGTAAATAATATACATCAGCGGTGACATTATCATCAACCCGGAAGTGCCTCAATAAAAGAATATTACATACAAGTTTTTACATGAATGAAAATGTAAAATCCTCATCTCACATAAAAAAAACCCGGCTATTCAAACACGACGATCCAATATAATATATCACAGCAACACATAACATCACATGTCATCAACGTAAGTAAATATGTGTATCCCAAATATCGTTGACATATAGAAACGAAACTGGCGATACACCATATATTACACTTACGGTCGCAGAAAAGAAAGTGAAAAACTACAACAATTGAAATCTGTAACCACCTTAGACATCATAAACCCAATGTATCACATATTTTGGGTTTCATGCCTAACCAAATGAATTTCTTAGACATCGCATGCCTAACAATTATAAACCCCGTATTTTAGTCTCAATATTAAAAACACTTTTCAATAACCAGTCGGGTAATTCAACAAGATTCCGGACATCCTGATCGAATGCTCTTCGGAAACTTTAGTAGACGGCCGCACCCCCGATACCATCGACGAAGTGCACTTAGGTGGAACACCGCGGCCGCGAGCACCCGAAAGGATGCTTTTGGCAACGGGGTTCTCCTACAGTCACTTTGTTGGGGCTATGTGGCGTGGCTATCTAGTAAGGTTACCCGGCAAGTATTCGCGTACACTACGTAATTGCGACGGACTTTTGATCCACATAAAAATCCCATGGCAACTAATCAATTGAGACTAAAGTGCCAGATTTATAAAATTCAAATTAGTTTTCAAAAAACTAAACATTGTGGATTCCAAGTATTGTATCACAATCACAGATAGCTAGACGATGTTAAAATTTTTGATCGAATCAACAAACACCCACAAATTCCCAGAGAGCTCAACACTTGAGCGCAGTTTAAAAAATACCCAGAACATACCACAACACTTATGGACCAACCGTAGAAGAGTCAACACTTGCCTCACCTATGGCGCCACGGAACTACCGCAAACCCTAAGGTTTGGTGGCGGTTCCGGCGGTCACAGAATCGAGATAGGGTTTCGTTCTTCTAGAGGGTCCATAGAAAACACCTGCATGATTTTCTGAAGATTTTAAATATGGAAAAATCCAACTCTTGGAAAATTTCCAGCGAGGGAAAAATGGGTTACTGATATCCGTTCAAACTTTTTAACATCGTATAAATAACCCGAAATGATGTTAGAATAACGACTACGAAGCACTCCGAATTGCCTTTACTTAAAGATAACATCACATGCACTCTCAAATACAACAAGCAACACCTGAAACACCAAAACCTAGATACTGGAACACCAGACAAATACGAAGCCCAAACTCCTTACTAAAACCGGTGGGGCCGGAATTTTGCAACATGTGGCCAGTCTAAATCCGGCGAAAAGGGTCCGTATTTGTGTGGTGTTCATTTTACATCTCATGTAACATTCTGCAGTTGCTTAAAAAAATTTTAGACACCCTGAAAATTTCGACAGAAACTTGGGTTTGTTTCGAGTGTTTCAGAGTTATTTCGGTTTCGTAATTCTACAAATATCGTCTAATTCTCTAGCATGTCTCTGATACCACTGCTGGGTTCCCTAGCTACGCCGCTGGGTTTCAAGAGGTATCGACCATGCCGTTTTTAAAAAAATTAGCGTGCTAAAAAACCCTAACCTAGAATCTTAACTAGAGAATTAAACGAATCAAGAATGTAAACATCTTTACATTTAAGTGAACAAGAAATACAACCTTTGTAGACCGGTCCTTCACTTCAATAGCTCCATGTAGTAGTCTCTTCACTCCAAGTAGTGAACTCTCGGACTCTTGAATGGCTCCACAAGATGAAAGGAACAAGCTTGCTTGAAGTCTTTGAGGCCGAAGATGATCTACGTCGAGGAGACATTAACCCAAACTATCTCTTCACTAAGTGATGAACTAGTGAAGAAACAACCCAATCTAAATGGCTAGTTTAGAAGAGGTTGATGAAGTAGGAATTTTGCTCACTTTAAAAATTATTTTCTCACTCATTTTCGTCACCTCCCCAAAAGCTAGAGAGCTTGAGGAAGGAGATGAAGAAAAACAACCATGGAAAAATTCAAGTGTAGAATGGCAACCATGAGTGAGTTAATATCATATATTAACCCATGTAGAGACATAACCATGGTTTAAGATAATGGTTGAGTTAATAAATATCTAATGTAAAACAAAATTAGTGGACTAAGTCAATGGTCACTACAAGCTTCTCCAAGCTTCTAACCATGTGACTAATTTCCAACTAATTTTGATTAACTTTAAATAAATAAAACCCATCATTATGATAAGCATGGTGTGAGTCTCATACACCTATGTCTCATGTATCATCAAGCATGGCACACAAAAAATGTACATTAATATATATCACATATATACTAAATGCACAAGTGAGAAAAAGAATTCTTAAGTGAACTAATATTAGTTAATGTAAGATAATATATCAAATATATAATTATACATTAAATTATTAAATCAACACTTGATTTAATAATCCGGCTATATCACATACAACCGACTAATATCAAATGTATCAACTTATCGAATCAACACTTGATTCGACAGCTCGGCTATATCACATATAACCGACCGACATCACATATCGCGAGAATAGAATACGGTATCACATACAAATATTAATCTCGGTCCCGCACATATCACATATGTGATCCTAGTTCGTTTCGCTTGAGCCAGGAAACCTCTGTGTAGGACTCTAAAGATTCGTCAATACGCCGGCAGTAGGTGGTGATCATATCAGTCACCCACAAGTCATCAGCGTTCTGCTAAACGTAACGGCCACCCGGGTATTAAGCGATCAGAAGATCAACAAGCAAGCCTGCTCATACTCCTGCGAATCCAATCAGTAACACTAGCGTACAGTCCGGTCTCTTCGCCAGATATGTCGCATATCTCAGCCTGGGGTGGTTAACGTCAGACCCCAATAGCCTGATAAGTCATGCCGATGTGAGGCCCATAACGATTCAAGAAACTGCTGATAACACTTACCGGTAGATCTCAGCAACTCTGGCCAGGGATTTCCTGTTATGGCCAATCGACCATAGCGCAACATCAACTCCCAATACCGGGAGAGACAACATCCTCTCCTATCGCTCATTGCCTCCATATGACATGGGACTGTACCCAAAAACCATCGTTTTGCACGATTTCTTGAACGTGGTAAGGTGGAAATCAAAGCACAGTGGGAATCACACAAGACTCTATGACGATCTCGGGTCAACAGACTAACCTGTACCAGTGTCACCAGAGAACTGCTATCTGACGATAGGTATAATACCATCTAGGAGTTCTCGGCCAGTCTGTTCAGTGTATCCAGTCTCCACTGAGCACCCGTATACCTTCTCTGATGTTAAACACCAATGGATGTGGGATCATCCATCGCCCATCATATGGGTCGAGAAGCGTATACGCTAGTCTACTCTGGAATATCGATGCCCCGTCTCGATACTCCTACGACTAGGAACATTTGAAGGATGTACTTACCGACTACCTCTGCCCCACTAGTATGATCTGCATCATAATCCCGGTAGTCAAGTACTCATCCTAAGGGCTTTATCAACATGTAATAGAGAGACAATAAGTGTACATGTTAAGATAAAGAGCAACCAGATAACATACTATCATGTCAGCAAGAAAGTCCTCCCTATATATATCCAAGTATCCACTATAATATACATCACATTATAATAATGGCCTCTAGGGCATACATATAACTAACAGTACGAAGTGCTTGGTAGACTCCTGAAGAGAGGGTATCACGCCTTTTGTGTTGGGACTTGGACACATCGCTTCATAACACCGTTCGAATCATCGTCTTATTGATTTTGGCGGACATGGCGTCTTTCTAAACCCACTTTAAAGGTTCAAAAGAGTTGCGGATTTTCATGGCTGAGATGTTCGTCGTCGCGGGAAAACACGGTTCTTGGAATTTTACAAAATGCAACCTGGCCAAAGCCCGTACCCTTTTGTTGGCTCTATACCTAAGCCGCTTCTGCCTTATCTTTTCTGTTTTGAGCCCCTGTAGGCTTCTGCTCTTCTGGAAGCCGATGTAGGTCAGTTGATAAAGAGTTTTGAAAAGACGTCCGATCGTGCACTTGTCGAAAGTACCGTCTGAGCTTACCCGCGACTCCTGGCGTTTTTTTTGTTTCGACGGCCTTGCCCCAAGCTGGGGAACAGAAAGCTGTTCAAAAACTGACTTGCGCCTGAGTTGTGGTGCCTTCGCAATCACCACATTCGGCATTTTGCCCCTTGAAGTTGGTTTAACCACTTTGCTTGACGGAGCTTTCACAATAGGAGCGCTGCCAGTTGGGCAGATTATGACTGAGCCGAATTAACGTGGAGGATCCTCCCATTGCCCCATGAGATTTTCTTAGAGAATCGCATGTGCATTCGTTTTTACCACGTAGGTCACTGGAGTTGCATCAGAGACAAAGTTCGTCTTGGAAGACATGCGTGTTGAATTTGAGATTGCGGTTGAAAGCTATTAAGCTACACAAAGAAGCATGGTTTCGGTACAAACAATCAATACATATATTAATTGAGTTTTCATGAACGTTTGACCCGAAATATGGGAGGAAGGATAAGGTCCCACCGGACGTCCCAGAATCTATAGAGAATTTTTCGTCACCTTATTGAGATGAATGTGCGTGCTTATTAGGCGTCCATAGGTTCTCCCTGCTCAGAATAGGCTGGGGTTTATTGAGTGTGGTCTCTGGCAGCCGCGGATAAAACTGACGTTAATTACCTCTCGCTTTTAGGGGCAAGGGAACTTCCGATTAACGGGTCGAACGGGTCATGCGAACTCATTATGAGGTATTGGTGCTTGAAAATAATGCAAAAAAGGGCATGTCCATTTTATTTTTTGTTAGAGCAAAACTGTGACAAAAAGAGATTTATTTATTTAAAAAGGAATTTTTTTCTTTACTTATTATTTTATTTACACACATATTTCATTTTTTTATTTTTCATTTTGAAGATGTTGCCCGCGCGACGCGTGCGTGGCACGTGCCCGCTGGGCGTCCGCGTGGCTCCAACAGGAGAAGGGAGCTGACCCCGGTTTAAGAGTTAAACTCCCGAAAAAAGATTGGAGTTAAACTCCCTAAACGTTTCGGACCGAAAGATTTGGATTTAGAGTTAAACTCCTGAAAGATCTGAATTTGGAGTTAAACTTCTAAAAGATTCTAATTTGGAGTTAAACTCCTAAAGAATTTGCATCTTGGATGATGAAAAGATGTCTCTTTTCTTCTTCTTCAAGTCTTGAACTTTCCTAAAATTGTTTTTAGATGATTTCTTCTTCTTTCTCCTCTTCTCTTTTAGGATCTTGAAGAATGAAGGGAATGCGATTAAAAATCTTTTTTTTCTTGGATTAAAGGGTAGATCCTCTCTCTGTTCAATGAGTTTTATGGTCAAAATCTACTTATTTTTGAAATAGAGAGATTAAATCCCTTGGAAAAAAAGAAGAAAAACCTTGAAGAGAGAGAGAAGTCTCAAAAGCCTAGAAAGATATGGAAAAGAATAAAGTTGGTTATCATTTCATCATGATATCTTTTATAGGCTTACAACATTTTCATATAACCCCTTGGGTTTTACAAAATGGCACTTGTGCCTTTTCCATACTTATATGCTCATTTCTTTTTGCACAAACGTCATGATCTTTTACAAAATTGACTTCTTGCTCACTTTTTACATTTCTACAAATTACATCTATATTTATTTATCACATAATCCTTCTTTCTTTGGGATGGGCCGGCCTTACCCCTTTTTTGGGTTTGACTTGGGATTAAGCCCGCTTGCTCGGGCTCAGCCCCCTTGCTTACTTTGATTTTGACTTGGTCAACGGGGTGCAATTTTTGACTCTATCAGTGCATATATATCATTATATAGATATAAATAAAAATTTGAAGATAAGAGTGGTCTAGCGTTCTTAGGCGCTAGCCTTAAGTTGGGACGTGGGTTTAACTCCCACTTGAGATTTTTTTGGAATTAGAGTATGATGTGCCCCCACTCTCCCTCTCTCTGTGTTTATATATATATATATATATATATATATATATATATATATATATATATGTTTTTGAAGGCATTTTATTTGTCACACAGAAAACACCATATACGTGCTATTACTCAAAAAATCCGTCTTAAAGTCTACCGTCCCCGAACCCCACGTATAGCAATTTTGGTTCCATCCTTGATAAAATCCTGGATCCGCCACTGAGCGTCGGTCTAAAACTCAGCAGAATAATAATTTTATGAAATATAACAATAAAAAAAAGACTTATTATGACAGAAAATCATGGTATTTTTTCGGCCCAAATGCATTGACAAAATAATATGACAAAAATATCCTGAGCATCCATGTATTCTGTTTGATCCATTTGATTCTCCACTTCGTCATAACATTGATGCTGGATTTGTTATAACCTTTCATTAGTATCGTTAATTATCCCATATGAAAGTGCACTCTATTGAGCTGAGAATTTACGAGAGGCCAACGCAGTGAATGCATTCTCCGTGAATCTTTTGGTCAATCGTTTAATTGTAATTGTGATCCAATGAGCCCACTGGCACATGATGTGCTAAAAGCTTTGTAAAATTTGAGGGGCTAATAACCGACTTTTTATGTCATTTACTTTTTGGTTGGTAGTAAAGAGCGAGAAGGTGCCGAAGAGAGAATCCAACGAAGGCTGGTAATGTTATTGGGTTTGATTCGTTTCAAGCTTTGTTTGCAACATTTTATAAAGAAAGACTCTCTTGTCTCCTGTAAATTAAAGATTTGTAGTCAATCCAATGGCATCTTTTAATCAAAAATAAACTTAAATAGTAAACATAAGCTGGATTTTAAAAACAAAGTGGAGAACATTTGACAAAGTTTTCTATCTCTTTTTATGACAGTCGATATAGCCCACCTACCTAACATTAAGGAGAGATTGGCTAGCTGCTGACTTCGAGCAAGGGTGTTGATTACTCGATCTAATCCATTTGGACTGCTTTTTATAATTTTACGATATTAGCATCATGGGCTTAAAAAACAAACATACATCTTTCTGAAATGGATCATTGGGAAGGGAAGTATGATCTTCCCTATTAAGACTGGGTCTCCATATATAGTTTATGTAACATAGAGACAAGTATGAAAAAATTTAGAAACTTGCATTGATCATATTAAAATAGAAAATATGAAATTACACATGACGTGACCGTACAGCAACTAAGACGGCTCTGAAAGCAATTATAGCCGTAAAGTAGCGGAAGCAGTACATATAATTTCCGATTATTCATCTAATATGAATCATAAAAATATACCTTTGTAGATCTGAATATCCGTTGGCAAAAAAATATCTCCTGTAGCAACCACTAGCACAGAAACCTCCAATTAAATCCACCATCTCAAATCAAAAACTTAGACGATAAGAACACTTCTTTTAGAAGAGAAGATTTAAATAACACTTCTTTTAGAGGAGAAGATTTAAATAATTCTCATCTATTTTTCTATATGAAATCTCTTATTTCATCATTGTTTTTCATTATCATTTATGGTCTACTATAGCCATCCTTTTTATAGAGTTGTGATACAATATTCTTTTTCTATTTTACCGATGTGGGACTAAACTCCCCAACAATATAATCACAACAAATTATATTATAATATTTCTTCTCTCATTTGTTTTTATTTGCACTTCTACATTAAGGTTTTACGGTGGGACCAATTGGGTCTCACATAGAGAACTAATTGTCAATCTCAACTAATTCGTAATTAATTAATTGATAATTTTAATTTAACAATTAAACTTCCATCAAGCCGATTGTGCATAAAAGTTCTACCTAATGTGAGATAATAATTAATATTAATTTATATGCAACCCCTTCCAATATCAAGTTATCTTTTTTAGGTCTTTTAACTGAGCAGGATAAAAGCACTTAATTGCTCAAAAACCAAATCTTCAATTGCTCATGAACACAATAAATTCATTTCGAAAATAAATATAATAATAATAATATAATTTTGAAAAAATAATTTCTAAAATACCTGATCAGGATTTGACGCTTTCATGGGATTGAACGGTAAACTTATTCTCATCAGTATGAGAATGTTGGATTTTATTTAGATATCCATAGTTTTTCTAAATGCATTTAAGCAATATTTCAGATTTTTTGTTCCCGTCTAAACGACAAGATTTACCATCATATTAAATCTTACTTGTCAACAAATCGAACAATATCATCAAGTTGAAGGGACTATGTAACAGTTTAAATTCTCCTTCTCTGTAGGTGACATTTCCTAGAGAATTCAAATATGGTCATATACTACACATATCATTATATACGCTCATGACACACACATGGAGAATCTTCCATCTCAGTGATTGAGACACACCACCACATCTCACATGTCAGTATCATGCATGATAATCTGTCATAGCTCTAGCTATCCTTTACTAGTTGTAAGTAAAGTACTCAATTAAAGAAATTACTAAATTCGATCATATCTCCATGCAAATGACTCATCACAGTGCATGATCTAACAATATAATTTTTAAGGATACTATAACAATTATAAATAAATAAGAATACATGCATTATAAATTATTAAGTACAACTATAAAACTTAATTAATATTCCACTAATATTACATGAATTATAATGAATGTTCAAGAATATATATTACTACTCTAGTAGGCTCATAACCCGATCTTTGGCCGCAGGTGTAACGACTTTGTTTTTACCACATTGCTTTCTAATAAATAATTAAAAAATTATTTGTTTCGAATTGATCCGTTTTGTAATTTGCAAAGGTTTTGAAAGATTAAAAGAAAGAGATATATTTTAATATTAAAAAATTATTCAATTTTGGTTTGAAAGGAAAATTTTAGAAAAAGAGAATCCGTTTTTTTGGAAAAAAGAAAAATTAATGATTTATTCCATTTATCTTTTAAATTATTCTCTTTTGAAAGTATGCATATATTTATTTCTAGTTATTTTTATGCAATAGTAACATTGTAGCTTATTGTTTAAAACCTTAACTTGTTGTTCCATAGGCTATATGTTTGAATCTCGAGATTTGCAATTATTTTTTACCATTTTTTTAAACCTCTCATAACCTACATATGAGACCTTTCATTTTCTCTTCCTTTCAACTCCCATAATTTATTCAAAATAAATTAGATTATTATGAAGAGTTTTTTTTATCACCATTAAACCTAATTTTAATCACTCTTATTAATTCTTGTATATTTTTATATTACTTATATACGCTTAGCGTATTTGTTTCAAGAAAAGACCTTTTCGGAATAAATACGTCGCGGGTCTTGTCGCGGGCCTGCTCCTGAATTTTGGGAAGCGGGGCTTGACAGGTTTTATTGGTGGCCCATGCAGATTAGTTCTGCATGAATATCGAACGCAATGTAATACAAGAAATATGAAATCCAACTATTACATTTGACTTTTCTTTTGAAGCTTATCATATTCCTTGAATATATCTTAAATTTCACTTTCGACTTTCTTAATGATCGTCTCTCGACCTTTGAATCCTTAGCTTCGGTTTCACTCCTTCTACTTGTATCTATTAGATTATCCTTATCTTTTCATCGTGCTTTGTAACGACTCTGAATTTACTGTACGAAAATTTTCAATTTAATGTACAGAAAGGAGTTTACAAGCATGAGTATACTTTAAAAGTTAATTTTTGTTTAAGAACAGTAAGAAACAACTTGTAGCTCACTGGTAAAGGTTTGCACTGCTGTGACGTAGCCATGTGTTTGAACCCTATCAGACACATATTTTTTTTTCTGATTTTCTTTTAAACTTTTTGGAAGCTCAAAAGTTTACATGTGCAATGCACATAAAAATAAAAGCCTGGAAAGATAAAAATGTGGAAAAGGATTAAAATACAGAGGAGGACACATGGCATGAATCCACCGGCCCCCTCCACAAAATGACTGGCAAGATACCCATTATGGCCAGCGCCGACGGCCCCCCGTGGCTATTTATGCCCGTGCTTTGCACACATGACTCTTGGCCTACCCCTATCACCCTTGCACTGTTTGATTGCTCTGCAATCAAACAAAGACTCCTCATTTCTCCAATTTATCATATTTTCATGCATTTTAATTCACGCTTTTAATCCCAAAACCCTAATTCCACACTATAAATACTATCTCATGTTCTAGCCCTTCCTCATTCTGAAAATTCTAACCAAACCCCTCAAATTTTCTCATGTACAAGTGGAGTAGAAGAGGAGTTCGTCAACGACCAAATTCCGGCGAGAAATCGAGTCTATTCCGGCGAACCATCGATGCCACGGCTACCAATTTGTCTTCTTCAACCTTTCCCTTAACCTAATTCACTTGTAAGTTCCTATCTATCCCTCTCTTTCTTCTTGAAAAGTTCTATTTTTCAAAACATGTCGGCAAGTGAAGTTAATACCGACATCTTATTCTAAATCCTAAAAATTTCACTATTTCTTCCATATCTTTCATCCAAATTCTTACCCTATGTTTATAACCATAAAGCTAATGTTTAGAACCAACTTTCACTCAAAAACATCATGCTAAATAACATTAATCTAATTTTTACATGAAAATACCATGAACTTTATATACATCATCTTTTATTCCTTTGTTAAACATACGTTTAGAAAACTTCACGGGGTAATGACCTACCCCTCACATACAAACATGTTTCCATATCACGATGTCCATCGAACATATTTTTGTTACCATATTACATCAAAATACCATGTACTATATAAACGATTTTCTTTTAGATTGTATTTAAAATCCCTTTGCGATTGTGCCTCTACAACCTTTTTTAGGGGATCCGCTATTGGATGGTGCGGATTATCGCACATCCTTGGGTAAGTAGAGTAAGATACTGATCTCTTCATGGAGTATTCGGTCTCGAAATGTTTTTAATACGATTTTAAAGAAAAACGAAATTTTCTACTTAATAATAAAGATTAATATTTAATAATTATATAAATATTATAAAATCCATATATTTTCAAAATATAATAACTTATATTTTTCAAATAAAAGAATTACAAGTTTCATCAAAATACCATCAAGATATCAATACAAGACAAGTTTACAGTAAAATATTATGAACTATTCAAGTTAAGGTAATTATCACTAAAATATCTCAATTCTTAAAATATACATCCATGGAAACCCTAAATAATATAAATAATTTCTCGAGATTATTTTGAATTATATCTTAAAAATATTTTTCATAAAACCCCCTCGAGTTATATAAAATACATTTAAGAACTTTAGTAAATATGGGTTTAAGCAGGATCAATTCTCTTGAGCCTCAGAGAGCCGGAGAAAGTGAGTGCTTGCCTATTTAAGGTAGAAAACTTAACGGTGTTATCAATGGTAATTGTCTTGGAAAAAAATATAAATCCTGCCGTTCATGTGCAGCTATTACCGATAACAACCGAACTTAATTCAGGATCCAAATCAGTTCTAAGTTTCTGACTCAAGTCTGAGTCTAAATCAAGCTAGAATCCAAAATCAAACCAGAATCCAATTCAAATATGAATCCAAATTCTAACATGTATACCTGAACCTGAACCTGAATACCAGAACAATATCAACATGCAAACAGACTTGACTTGACCGAACCTAGCTATAACTTGACTTGATTACATGACTACTTGTTTACATCGTGAACCTGATTACATGAACAACTTGTATCCATGGTTTCGGCAAGTCTGATAATTATAATTTATATTAAACATTACACGGGATTAACGGGGTAGATTGGTACGGAATGTATTAAAAGTGGCACGATGATGGTCACTAAAAGACACCTACATGAACTTTCGTACCATTGTCCCGTGGGTTTTGACGGGGCCTTGTACTTACATGTTACCATAGTCCACGGGACCGTTGGAATCCTCTCGTATACACTGATACCTTCTGTACCAAACAACAAACAACTACGTCAGAATAATAAACTAATACCTGTATAACTTAATAGTTTCCTTCCACATTACTTGTTCTATTCCTTCTTTTCTTTTGGGACTTACCAAGCGCTAGTTCGCTGACGTCATTCCTATTTATTTCTTTCTTGGAATGTTCGTCAGGAGGACAGGACCCTCCGGAGATTGATTAATCCAAAAATACTTGCTTACCGCAATCAGAAACGGCGTCGCTTTGCAGCTAGCCGGTGAGTACGGGTCGATCCACAGAGATGGGTAATTTCCTTAATGTGTTTTTACGAGTTGATTCCAAATGTTGTTTTGGCTGGTTTAATCTAAAACCTTGATCTATCACTAAACCAGATTAATCTAAATTAAAATCTTGCTAGGGTTAGGTTTAGGGGAAGTTTGGAGATTAAAGGTTTCCTCACCGCTTTCAATGCCTTATTTTTGATCTATTAGATGTTGGTGTAATTATTAATAAGTGGATTAGAATCTTTTGGGAAGATGTTTCTTCCTCTAGATTCTTATTCTTCCTTTATCGATAATTACCCTAACCCCCATGGAAAACACGTGCAACCGGGCCTTTATACTACGGTGTCACCGTTACCTCGAGGGCTAGGGTGTCGTAGGGAGCGGTTGTGCGTGTATGCATGGAGTTCTAATTTTTAGTTGTGAAGGGGCATGAAAGGGGTGAGAGATCTCATCTCTCAAATCTTTCCCTAAGGCTAACCCTAACAAGCGAGGAGATTACTCGCTCATTAGGGGATGAAAAAACATTTTAATTAAAGAGAATTAAAAGCACAGAAATAAAATTACTTACTAATTTGATGCCTCCCTCCAAGCAAGAATACAGAACAGATCTGAATTTTATTTATTGAAAAGAGGCATAGGGTTTTACAATTTTCGATTACAATTTATAAGTAAACAGGGAAAATTAGGGTTTCAGAGTTTCGCGCATGTGCAATTACAGATATGCCCACGAAAAATCCCAACACCCGCACCGACGCACCGACACCAGAAGTTTCCACCGACACGGGCACTAAGCGGCCGCGGAACCGCGGCATTGGTTGGCTTGGGCCGCGGTTTCGCGGCCCTTTGGTGAGATCATCTCACCAAACTTCCTGGGCTGGTTCTTTATACTTTGGGCTTTTTATTTCCATAATTCTTTTCTGTGTTTAGCTTCTTATTCTTCTCCAGATCTTTCAGTGAAAACTTGTAGCGATCTTTTAACTGTTTGCCTTGACATTTTAGATCTTGCACTGTTCTTCATCTAGGCTTGACTGGGACCCTTCTACTTGTTGGTCAAAAGTCACTCTTTTGTATCGTTTTTTTGTCTTTTTCGCTGTATTCGCTCCAAGAACCTGTATCATGTAACATGCAGCAAACATGCGTCAAAAGCACCTGTTTAATTATAAAATGAATAAGAATTGGGGAATATAAATTGCAATATTATGATATGAATAAATACCCCCAAACTTATCTTTTTCTCGTCCTCGAGCAAACTTATTATTTTATTCACTAAAATACTAACCTAACCTAACCGCACTTTCGCAGGGAAACGCGATTGCACTAAGCACGTGCAACAAGCCATTAAACCTCTAGGTGTCCCTAGTAGGAGGAGTGTTGTCTTCTGAGGGTTTTCAGCGGATTACACCCACAAAATCCTATCAATTTGGCTTTTTGACTTTTATTCTCCAATTAGGTTTTCTAACTAAGAATTCTATTATCTTTTACTTGTAAATTATCTACCCATATTCTTCACACTTCCTCATCATTTAAGTTAAGATTATATATGTTGTGTAGACCTACTCAGCTTTCGGCATCTCTTAAGTCTTCCTTCTAGGGTTTCATCTCCACTTAGGAATTTCTATCAACCCTACTAAAGATACAAGTTTTATTCTTCATTCCTTTCTCTCATCTAAACTCTAATCACATATCCCTACGTGTGTGTATAGATCACCCCTACACTTGGAAATTCAAATCAAGCAATCGTACTCTCGTCCTTTGTCCAAAGCACTTATTAGTGAATTTTTAATTGAATTTCGCTTACACATCCTTCATGCGACCGTTAATACTTCTTGAGGTACCAACAACCGATTACAAAATGTGTTTGCACATTTAAGCGTAATTCCTAGTTTTGCAACACCCAAGGCTTTTAGCAGTGACTCCCAAACCAGTTGGTCTAAGGCACTAGGTGATGAAGCACTCTCGCTAAATATTTTTCTATTTTTACAGCCTTAAGTAATCACAAAAACCAGTGTCCATTTTTTTTTTCTTTATTCACTTTTTTCTTTCTTTCTTTATTTTCATTGTACTAAGGACTTTAGACAAGAGCATTTCAAGGTCTCTTCTACTATTCCAAGTTTCAAGGTGCGTGATTGTGCAAATTGTAGGGTATACATGTTCAGAATCTAGACTTAAGCTAGGAATTATTTTTCAAACTTATACTCTAATAAGAATATCAATACTCTTCCCTCATTTTGATTTAGCCCAAGGAGTGAACCCAAAATTTGCCTATTTCTAAATAAACTACAAGGCATATACTTTCTACCGTTAAACTTTAAGGAATGTTATCTTTTAGGGTTTTTAATTCACTAAGTCTAAGATCTAGTTATTCCTAGCTAGTTAACCTATCTGTCAAACTCTAGTCAAATAACCAAAATTGAATACATTAATTTTTATAATTTTTCAAATTTTTATGAGTTTTCAAATAAATATGCAAATGCAAAAATATGTACAAATGAATGCGAAGGAAGAAAACGTACCGAGCATACCCCCAAACTTGAACTTGACAGTGTCCTCACTGTCATGCTAAACCAAGAGGGTCAAAATACCGGTACTTCCCTGTTTATTTATTTATAATTTTTTTTATTGTTAAGAAAAACAAAAAATATATACAGAAAGGCCCTCCCCCAAACTTCATTTAAACAACGTTAGACATTACTGCCAAACTTTGCATAACCTAAACGTCAACACCAACCAGTTGAAAAATTTATCAGTAAAGAGTATTGGTTGGTGGAAGAATAAGTCGTAGCGATCCATTAAGAATTGGGGAAGATAGAAGTGGTGGTATGGAAGGTATGGAGGTGAATAGACATGAGGTTGTGATGAATCAAAACGAGAATGCGAATGATCAGTAATCAGTGGAATGTTGGCATTCTCGTAGCTTATTAAAAGAAATGGGGGTGGTTCAACTTCCAAAGGAGAAGGTTGACTAACCACAATACCCCCAAAATGTTCCTGTAGGTCCTCTATTGACTTGGCATCATCCATCAATTGCATATGATATTCAATTATAAGGGAACTGGTCTCCTCGATATCCGCCATAGTCCAACCGAAAACTTGCCGCCTATCTTGTAAGACTTTTAAAAGGGCGTTCTCTTGCTCAAAGGCTAGAGAAGCTGATATTATAATGGGAAAAGTCTCATTCGCACCTATGCAAGCATATTTAAGGTGAGGTGGCAAGGACATGAGTTCGAGTTTTGGAGGCGAAAGAATCATTGCAGAATCTACCTCAAACTCAAAGGACTCCAACACAGGTTCGAAATCACTGCAAACAACCGATTCGGATGGTTTAACCAACTCATCCACAAATTCAAAAGACTCATATTCGGGCCGTGAGTCGTTATCATCCGAAAAAGTGAAACATTCATAATCCATATCGGTTGTGTCAACGGTGGTAGGCTCAAGGAGGGACGCACTAGTGGCGTCAAAACTGTTTTCTTCAAACAAGAATCTTTCAAGCTCGCAGTCCTCCTGCGTGATTTCATGAATAGAGCAAACTTCTCGTGTACTAGTTTTAGGCATGGGGGGCAGACTTCCCATCTTATAAATATTGAACTCACTAGACATCTTCCCAAAGGATAGAGTCATGGAGCCATTGCGACAGTTTATTACAGTATTGGAAGTGGCCAAAAATGGTCGACCGAGGATCACCAGAATTTGGTTTCTTGGGTTAGCAACAGGTTGTGTATCCATAACAATAAAATCAACGGGGAATATGAACTCCCCAACTTTGATCAACACATCCTCTAGCTGACCCTTGGATGGGTGATTGATCAATCAGCCATTTGGAGAGTACAACGAGTGGGTTTCAACTCTCCAACCCCTAATTGTTCGTACACAGAGTAGGGAATCAGGTTAACACTAGACCCAAGATCTAAAAGTGCTCGATTAATTTTTTTATCCCCAATTGTGATTGAAATCGTAGGACAGCCGGGGTCCTTTCGTTTTTGGGGTAAGGTTTGATGGTGGTTAATTGCATTGCTCACTGCACTAGCCACTAGCACTTTCTTGGGTACTTGAGATGCCTTTCTCTTCGAGGTGCATAAGCCCTTTAAGATTTTCGCGTATGAAGGGACTTGTTGGATTGCATCCAAGAGAGGTAAATTTATGCTAACCTGCTTAAATATCTCCACAATCTTCTCCACTTGTGCAGTTGGTTTATTAGGACTCAACCTGTTTGGGAATGGAGCATTTTGAAAATTCGTTGAGTCAAATGTCTGTGGAGTAGAATTTGGAGTAGGAACGGATCCCGGTGTAGACGTGTTCATGTTGTGAGAAATGGGTCCGTTCGAGCTAGAAGAAGTAGAGCCATGTGAAGGGTGGAGAATAGGCTCTAAAGAAAAAGGTAAAGAAGAAAGTGAAGAAAATGAAGAAGGGGAAGATGACGATGGAGAAAAAGAAGAAGAAGAAAGAGAACCACCGGCGGGGATGTCATCACTAGTTCCCACATTATTTTGCAACACTCTTCCGGATCTCAACGTGGTCACCGCATTTACATTGTGATTGGGATATGCGTTTTGTGTGTGACCGGGATTTGGCAATGGTTGAAATGGAAGCTTTCCCTTTTCTCTCTTGCTCAACGCAGCAGTTAATTATGCAATTTGTGCCTCAATAGATTTGATACTTTGATCGTGCGAGGCATTGTTATGCATCAAAGATTGAACATAATTTTCAAATCTTGCTGCGGATTCTGTAGATTGCTTGAGAAATGCATCTAGACTTTTTTCGAGCGAGATAACCTTATCATCATTTGGTTGAACCAAATTGTTCATTTGATTTGTATAAGGTTGTTGTTGGAAAGGTTGCTGGTTTTGAGTTTGTGAAGGTGCTTGTTGTTGTTGTAGAGGAGGTCTTTGAAAATTGTTATTCCCTTGGAACTGTTGATTTGGGTGACTCCTCCACCCCGGATTGTATGTCGAAGAGTATGAATCATTTCTTTGTCGTTGCTGAAATGCAGCATTGACTTGATCCTGTCCTTGAGTAGATGCATTATAAGGACACTCTTCGGTGAGATGTGATGGGGCCGAACAACAAGCACAAACAGTTCGTGGAGGCACAACAGGGGCAGGAGAAGACGATGAGATTTTGGTCTCAATGACTTCTAGCTTTTTCATAAGTGCGGCCATCTCGGCCTTCATAGCAATCGACATATCTACTTGATGTATGCCTGCCCTAGATTGACCACTAGAAGAAGATGATGTGGTCTTGGTACTCTCCCACTGAATTGTTTGCTCACTAAGATACTCAAGAAACTGCCACGCTTCGTCGCTAGACTTGGAGAGAAAATGACTTTGACATATGGTTTCTAGCAACTGCTTCGTTGCCGAGTTCAATCCCTCATATAATGTTTGGCAAAGTTGCCAACTTTCGATCCCATGATGAGGGCATTGAACAAGTAGGTCTTTAAATCTCTCGAAGCACTTCCAAAATGGTTCGGAAGGAAGCTGTGAAAATTGTATTATCTCGTTACGGATTCTAGCAGTTTTGTGATGATGATAGAAATTTTTCAGAAAAGCTCTCACAAACTCGTCCCAATTTCTAATGGAATGTGATGCGGTGCTGTATAGCCACTTCTCGGCTAGGTCACATAAGGTAAAAGGAATGACCCTTAGCCTTATAACGTCATCACTTAATTGGGTCGTTTTCATCATAGCACATACATTTTGGAATTTATTAATAAAAATATACGCATCTTCCGATTCCAAACCATGAAATTTTGGCAGCATATTGATGAAATGTGGTTTTATTTCAAAGTTGTCCCCATTTTCCGGTGGGGGTGAAAGACATGTAGGTAAAGAAGTGCGGACGGTGTAGAAGAGATCCTGGAGTGCGACTCGTGCGGGCGCTACAACAGGTGGAAGATTCGGGTTATTCGCACCTAACGGAGGTGGAATCATTCCCGTCGGTAAGGTATCGTTGGGGTTGAATCCCGACATACCTTCGAAAGAAGAATTTGAAGGTGGAGGTAAGGAAATGGAGGGAATTTCGACTTCGGTGTCGAAAGGTTCGTTGGTCGGTACCAACGAAACACGGATTAATCGGGCGTTAGTATCCCTAGTCCAAAGTGACATACACTAAAGGAGTAGTGTTGTCAGAAAAAAAAGAAAAAACAGAATGTGGGGGTAAGAAAACGTCAATGGAGGGAAGTAGTGGAAGTGAGTTGCAAGTTCCTTTAGCGACAAGTTGCAAGTTTTAAAAAGATTTTTCTTTTTCTTTATGTGAGAGTTTTGCAAAGAGATTTATGAAAAGAGACTTATGAGACAAATGTATCAACCACACATGTACAATCAGGCCTAGATCTAGGGTCACCTAGGTCTGCTAGACAGCTCCTAACTAGGGCTAGAAATAGGACCTCAAACCGCCTCTTTACCGACACTTGCGGCCAGGTAAGTGCCAGGTAAGTGGGAAGGAACCACAACAGTGGGCTTAATTAATAACCACTAGCCTATACACACTTGCCTAGACACCGCAAGGTCAGGTTAGGATAAACGGCCGATGCCTATACTAGTCCTTTTCCTATTGAGCTCGATGTCCTCAGGGCTGAGTCTAGTATTTTTTAATTAATTGTGGTCAATGCAAATGCTTTAAAGTGATTTCTGGGGTCCTGGGAAGGGTTATGAAATCCCCACCCAATCTGAGTTTGATCAATTAGCCTCTTAAAGTCCGATTAGATTATGCAAAACAATAAAATTCACCTGCAATCAATTTTTTTAGCGCGGCGCAAAGAAACCTGCAGAAAATCTGTTATTTGGAAGGGGAGAGAAGATTTTTAGCGCAAAGAAATCCTGCAGAAAATTTTCACAAAAGATATATGGGGATTTTTAGAGAGGAGAATAAGGAAACAGACCAGAAAATTTCGCACACTGATCTCACCAAGTGGTCGCGGTTCCGCGGCATTTGGTATGTCAAGGCCGCGGTTCCGCGGTATTCTGGTAGAATTAGGGTGCTGTAAAAATTGTACGGCTCTGTTTTGAACTTTCCCTTCTGTTCTGATGTGATTTTTTTCTATTTTGCTCTCTGTAAATCTCCAGATCCGCTATTCTTTGCTGTTCCTGCAAGATTCAAAAGATACACCCTTCAAACAGATCACAATTGATAATTTTTTATTTCTTTTTTTTATTTTCAGATTTTTATAATTTTTTTTAAAAATTCATATCTACCCGAAATTACACAGAAAAAAATTTTACGCCATCCCCGGCAACGGCGCCATTTGATTAATCCAAAAATACTTGTTTACCGCAATCAGAAACGGCGTCGCTTTGCAGCTAGCCGGTGAGTACGGGTCGATCCACAGAGATGGGTAATTTCCTTAATGTGTTTTTACGAGTTGATTCCAAATGTTGTTTTGGTTGATTTAATCTAAAACCTTGATCTATCACTAAACTAGATTAATCTAAATTAAAGTCTTGCTAGGGTTAGGTTTAGGGGAAGTTTGGAGATTAAAGGTTTTCTCACCACTTTCAATGCCTTATTTTTGATCTATTAGATGTTGGTGTAATTATCAATAAAGTGGATTAGAATCTTTTGGGAAGATGTTTCTTCCTCTAGATTTTTATTCTTCCTTTATCGATAATTACCCTAACCCTCATGGAAAACACGTGCAACTAGGCCTTTATACTACGGTGTCACCGTTACCTCGAGGGGTAGGGTGCCGTAGGGAGCGGTTGTGCGTGTATGCATGGAGTTCTAATTTTTAGTTGTGATGGGGCATGAAAGGGGTGAGAGATCTCATCTCTCAAACATTTCCCTAAGGCTAACCCTAACAAGCGAGGAGATTACTCGCTCATTAGGGGATGAAAAAACATTTTAATTAAAGAGAATTAAAAGCACAGAAATAAAATTACTTACTAATTTGATGGCTCCCTCCAAGCAAGAATACAGAACAGATCTGAATTTTATTTATTGAAAAGAGGCATAGGGTTTTACAATTTTCGATTACAATTTATTAGTAAACAGGGAAAATTAGGGTTTCAGAGTCTCGTGCATGTGCAATTACAGATATGCCCACGAAAAATCCCAACACCCGCACCGACGCACCGACACCAGAAGTTTCCACCGACACGGGCACTAAGCGGCCGCGGAACCGCGGCATTGGTTGGCTTGGGCCGCGGTTCCGCGGCCCTTTGGTGAGATCATCTCACCAAACTTCCTGAGCTGGTTTTTTATACTTTGGGCTTTTTATTTCCATAATTCTTTTCTGTGTTTAGCTTCTTATTCTTCTCCAGATCTTTCAGTGAAAACTTGTAGCGATCTTTTAACCGTTTGCCTTGACATTTTGGATCTTGCACTGTTCTTCATCTAGTCTTGACTAGGACCCTTATACTTGTTGGTCAAAAGTCACTCTTTTGTATCATTTTTTTGTCTTTTTCACTGTATTCGCTCCAAGAACCTGTATCCTGTAATATGCAGCAGACATGCGTCAAAAGCACCTGTTTAATTATAAAAAGAATAAGAATTGGGGAATATAAATTGCAATATTATGATATGAACAGAGATCGAGCCCAGTCCGGAGTACTTGGATCAGATTGAGGCACAGCCAGACTACTAGCTTTACTTGTACTTACCTTCCAGTTTGTATGCCACTGTTTAGGCATTGCTTTTATCATTGTACATTTCCTTTTCAAATCAGTTATATTGTAAAGATGAATGTTAATAAAAATTATTGTTTACATTATATCCCTTGTCATTTCTTATACTTTTCATATATTGTTTATTTACGCTTAACGTATTTATTTATAAGTAAATACGTCGAGTGCCCGTCACGTCTCCTTCGTCGTACACTGGGAACCGGGGCATGACAGGTTTTGTTGGCGACCCATGCAGGTCAGTTCTGCATGGAATCATAAGCAATATATCGTAAGAATAATAAGAATCAGCAACTATATATTTTTTACATTTCAAATTCCTTGAATCTATCCTAACATTTCTTTTTTCTATCAAGGTCATGGATTCTCCCAACAACATAAGCACGAACGTTAATGGAAACACTCCACCTCCTATCCTCCCACTACCACCTACCATTGCAGCTCCCATCAACGAGCAAATGGTATTGCTTGAGGTAATCAAGAGCCTCCTGGAGGGTCAGCAGCAGCAGACTGCTATCCTCATGCACCGCCCGAAGGTCGAGGCACCCGGAGTCAAACAATTCCGGGCACTGCACCCGAAACATTTCTCTAGGAAAGAGAGCCCACTAGAGGCAGAGGAATGGGCTCAGTCTATTGAGGATGATCTGGCAGCAGCACAAGTGCCAGAGGTTGCTGGGTGAGAGTTGCGAAGCTGCAACTAACAGATAACGCCAGAGTCTGGTGGAAGGACGAAGAAAGACGACTCTCCCAACCGATTGAATGGAGGAAATTTCGCGATATGTTCGACGCGAAATACTTCCCTGAGATTGCCTGTTTCAACATGGAATAGCAGTTCATCCACTTACAATAAGGTTCAATGTGGAACAAATCTGTAGATGAATACGATGCTGAGTTTACCATGCTTAGCAGGTAAGATATATCTCAATATTCAATTTCCTGATATCACATACTACACTGCAAATACAAGGTCGTAACAGGTTCGCGGCACACCTGATCCTGACTGCTGAGATTCGGGCATGAAGATTTCAGTAAGGGTTGGACCCGGAAATCAAAGCTGCACTCGCTATAGGGGATTTCCCAACCCATGATCTCACTCTGAAGGCGGCCCGACGCTATGAGGCAGTGGTGAAGAAGAAGGGCAGACCTCAGACTGCCGATGTGAAATCCCTTCCACTCAGATGGTAGGAGGAGCATCTTCCAGGCCAACTTTTGCACCCGGCGAAACTTTTAACCGGCCCAGTTTAGATTTTTGCTTCTATTACAAGAGGAAGGGACACCTGGCGAAAGACTGCAGGCGTGCGAATGGCCTGTGCTTAGTTTGTGGCGCATCTGCTCACGCCATTGGAGCTTGTCCATATCGTCTCAACCCAGCTCCCGCACCCCGACCAACAATCACTGTTCCGAAGCGGCCAGCTATGCAGGCTCCTGCACCTTGTCTTGCTCTACCTGCTCTACCTCCATATGGACCTCATGCACAACCTCCTCGTCAATTCCATCAGGCACAGAGGAACATGCCTTAAGAGCAGAGGAACATGCCCCAGCGTCAGAGGAATGTGCCTCCAGCAAGGAGGAATGTACCCCGACGTCAGGCTTTCACCATGACCGTTGAGGAAGCCGAGGCCACTGTCCAAGTTATCACCGATGTTCCCAATCCTTTCATCTTTTCAAATCCTTGTATATCTCTATATTTTCCCTATATCTAAACCAACCTCACACAACTTAGGTACTATACTAGTAGCCACCCTTCCTGCACCAGCACCGTTTGACACTGGAGCATCACACCGCTTCATGTCCCAACATTTTATGAGAACACATGCGATTCCCGTGAAGCCGCTCATTTCAAGCTGGAATGTCAGTTCCGGGAATGGAGTATTGAAGGCAACTATGGGATTGGATTAGTGTCCAGTTGTAATTTGCGGACGAGAATTCTATGCGAATTTCAAATTACCGGACATCCCAAACTTCGATGTTGTATTGGAAATTGACTGGCTGGGAGTTTTCTATGCTACGATTGACTGCTATCAAAGGATGGTAGTATTTGAGATACCGGATCACCCAGTCTTTTACTTCAAGAGTGGAGACAGAACTTGTCACGCCCCGCTTCCCAGTATATGGGAAAGGAGACGTGGCGGGCCGCGAACGTATTTACTCAGAAGTAAACACGTTAAGCGTAAATAAGCAATATAAATATAAAGCACAAGAATGAAAAGAGATGTAATAAAACAACAACTTTTTATTGATAATCATTCTTCATATACAACTGAAAAGTAGAGTACAATGATAGAAAATGATGCCTAAACAATGATATATGAACTGAAAAAAAAATAGTACAAGTAAGGCCTAAAAGTCTGCCTCCTCTTTAAACTACTCCAAGTCGTCCTGGCTGGGCTCGATCTCGTGAGAGTCAGGTCCTCCTGACAACATTCCAAAGAAAGAAGAAACATGAATGTCGTCAGCGAACTAGCGCTCGGTAAGTCCCAAAAGATAGAATGTAATAGATAGGTAAAGAGAATAGAATAGGTAAAGTATGTAATTGTTATGCTAACGTAGTTGTTTGTAGTTCGGTATAGAATGTATCAGTGTATACGAGAGGTGTCCAACTTGCTCCGTAGACTAAGGTAACATGTAAGTATAAGACCCCATCAAAACCCACGGGACAATGGCACAGGATGTTCATGTAGGTGTCTTTTAGTGACCATCATCGTTCGACTTTTAACACATTCTGTACCAATCTACCCCATTAAAATCCCGTAGTGTATATTGTATTGATTTGTAGTTATCAGACTTGCCGAGACCATGGTAAAAATTGTTTATATAAACTGATTCAGGATGTAAACGGTAGTCATGTAGTCAAGTTCAAGATATAGCCATGGTTCGGTCAAGTCAAGTTATGTTGCATGTTTGATATTGTTCTAGTATTCATGTTCAAGTATTCATGTTTAGATTCATGTTGACTTAGATTCATATTTGGATTGGATTCAGATTGATTTAGACTTGGACTCAGACTTGAGTCAGACACTTTAAACAGAATTGGATCCTGAATTAGGTTTGGGAATTATCGGTAGCTGCTGCACATGTACGGCAGGATTTGTGTCATTTCCTAAGACAATTACCATTGATAACTCCATTTTAGTTTTCTACCTTAAATAGGAAAGCACCTACTTTCTCCGGCTCCCTGAGACTCAAGAGAATTGGTCCCGTTTAAACCTATATTTACTAGGGTCATTATTGTAATTTTATATAACTCGAAGGGTTTTATAAAAAATGATTTTAATATATTTTCAAAATAAATCTCGAGTAATTATTTATATTTTTTAGAATTGTCATGAATGTGAATTTTTAGAGAATGTGGTATATTAGTAAACATATGCATAGCTTGAATAGTTCAAGGTATTTTAGTGTAAAGTTTGACCTGTATTGATTCTTGATGGTATTTTAGTGAAACTTGTCATTCGTTTATTTTCTAGAAAACATGAAATTTTATTATTTATTAAAAATATATAATTTGATAATATTTATATAATTATTAAAAATAAATTTTTATTATTAAATAGAAATCCTCATTTTTCTTAAAAATTGTATTAAAATTCTATCGAGATTGTATGCTCCGTGAGGAGGTCTGCATCTCGCCCTACTAGCCCGTGGATGTGCGATAATCCGTACCATCCAATAGCGGGTTTCCCGAAATGGGTTGTAGAGGCACAATCGTAAAGAATTAAGTAACACAATTTAAAGAAATCCGGGTTTTTAATAGTTTAAGGTATTTTGATGAAAAGTCGTATTTTGCCACAAAAATTGTTGCGCTCCGGCCGTCTACTCGAGACCAAAATGCGGAATCAAAATTTTTCTTAACTTTTAAACCGGCGCTACCGCGGACAATAAAACCCGGATCGTAACCATTAACCTATACTAGCCAACAAGAGATGGGGTAGAATGCTATACCGAGCGATCCGTGTCCTTCGGTCTTCGTCTCCACTCCGATCTCCCGCGGAATCTCCGTCCATCACGTCCTCGTCGGAAAGGCACCACGTAGCCGGGTTCGTATACGGGCTCCCACTTCTGGACCGAGGCAACTCGGGCGCGAAGTTGGCTAGCCGACGCGTCCAAGATTTGCTGTAGACTAGTGTAGAAAACATGTCTTTTTGGGGTAGTGAAGTTGCCATGGATGGAGGAAGTGAAGAATGAACTTTGGAGAGGGTTTTAGAATTTAGCAAGCATGCAAATGAGATATGAACAATTCCCTCATCAAAAATGAACCTCTCATTCTAACTCCCAAAGTGGCCGGCCCCCCTTATCAACAAATGGTGGAGGGAATGAAAACATGAAGGGAGGTGAGTGTAGTAAAAGCAAAGGGGTGACCACATCCAAAAGAAATGATAACAAAGTCATATCAATTTCTAATCCATTCTTATCTCATTAATGCAAGAAATGATCACAAGAAAAAGCAAAGATGCTTAAACCATCATAATCCCTCAAATGCAAGAAACCCCCTCCACAATAACTTATTTGCGCAACTGCAAATAAGCCACTCCATCGAAAAAGTCCGGCCGGGAAGGAACAAAGGAAAAACGGCCGGAACGGAATGCAAACTGACAACTTCAGAAAACTGATCCCGTAATAAATTACAGGAAAACCCCGCTACTGCATATACATGCCCGCATTTGTATTTCCACTGAATACAAATGTAAAGAGACAAAATCTACACTGTCTAATATTAGGATCCGGCTTAAACCAAAACCGGCTAGTAAAAACCGTCCGATCACGATTAGTGCAATACTGCACGTATCTGATCGAACCCTGCCATATCTCCATACGGCCTCTACAGCGTTTCGCCCGAAACTTGAGTAACTGTCTGTGGTGGACTCTAAAGACTCGTCAATATTATGGCTGTGGATTTAACCACTAGCACGTCAGAGGTATTAGCCATACATGACGGGCCACCAGCTATTGACTAAAAGGGACGTCGATGAGCGAACTCATCCTGACACCCTACTGAGCCTGTCAGTGACAATATCCGTACAGTCCGGTCCGTTCTTCTATGAGTATCGCAAGGCGGGCCTAGGGGGTTGGTAAAAGTCAGACCCCCAAAAGCGGTACAAGTCGTGTCGGAGCGTAGCCCAGAACACCCTGAGATACTACTGGAATACCTACCAGTAAATCTCCTGCCTCGGCCGAGGGCTTTGTGTAATGGCACTCCTAGACACAGCGTGACCTCACCCCCAATACCGGGAGAGACAAACCCCTGCAGATCCGCTCACTGCCTCTATGTGGCTCGGGACTGTACCCAACTAAAACCTGTTTGCACGACTCCTTTGAGCCGTGGTAGGGTAGTAATCAAAGTACAGTGGGAACTCACACGAGACAAATGACGATCTCAGATCGATGAACTAAACTGTACACATGTCATCAGGGAACTGCTATCTGACATCTGGTATAATCCCAACTAGCAGGTTCCCGGTGAGTCCTGTCCGGTGTACTCATAACCCAATGAGCACCTGTATACATCTTAGGTGAACCAACTACCACCAGTGGCTTGTGAGACTGGCCACCGCCCCTCGTCAGGGTCTCGACTGTATACACTAGTCTACTAATGGAGTATCGATGCCCAGTCTCGAAACTCCCACGACTAGGGACCTTTTAAGGATTTGCTTATAGACTCTAGCTCCCACGTATATGATCGCCCTCATACTGCTGGCAGTCAAGCAAGAATCCTAGGGGCTCTATCAATGTGTAATAGTGACCTGTCACGTCACCTAAAGCAGTACACGATGATAAAGATAAACCAGATAGCATACTATCATCTTGAGTAAGACTGTCCTACTGGGACAGGTCCTCCCTCAATCATTACAATCACGTGCCTGTGATCCAATAATTGACTCTGAGGGCACTATCTCCAACAATCTGTTAGTTATATGTATGCCCTAGAGGCCATTACTGTACATAGGATGTATATTGTAGTGGATGCTGGGACATATATAGGGAGGACTTTCTTGCTCGACATGATAGTATGCTATCTGGTTACACTTTACCTTAACGTGTATGCTGATTGTCTCTCTGTTACATGTTGGTAAAGCCCTTAGGATCTGTACTTGACTACCTGGACTATGATGCGGATCATACTAGTGGGGACATGGTAGTCTATAAGTACATCCTTCAAAGTCCCTAGTCGTGGGTGTATCGAGACGGAGCATCGATATACCAGAGTAGACTAGCGTGTACCTTCTCGACCCATGTAGATGGGCGATGGATGATCCCATATCCATCGGTGTTTGACATCAGAGGAGATATACGGGTGCTCAGTAGAGACTGGGTACACTGGACGGACTCGCCGAGAACTCCCAGATGGTATTATACCTCACGTCAGATGGCAGTTCTCTGGTGACACTGGTACAGAGTAGTCTGTTGACCCGAGATCGTCATAGAGTCTTGTGTGGTTCCCACTGTGCTTTGATTTCCATCTTACCACGTCCAAGAGGGCGTGCAAAATGGTGGTTTTTGGGTACAGTCCCGAGTCACATGGAGGCAATGAGCGATAGGAGGGGATTCGTCTCTCCCGGTATATGGGGGTTGATGTTGCGCTGTGTTCGATTGGCTATAACAGGAAATCCCTGGCCAGGGTTGCTGAGATTTACTGGTAAGTGTTACCAGTAGTTTCTCGAAAAGTTATAGACCTCATATCGACACGACTTATCGAGTTACTGGGGTCTGACATTTACCACCCCTAGGCGAGATATGCAACATATCAGACGATCAGACCGGACTGTACGGTAGTGTTACTGGTCGGATTCACTGAAGTGTGAGCGGGCTTGCTCGTCGATCTTCAGATCGCTCAATACCCGGGTGGCCGTTACGTTTAGCAGACCGCTTGCGGCTTGTGGATGTCTGATATGATCATCATCCGCTGCCGGCGTATTGACGAGTCTTTAGAGTCCTACACAGAGGTTTCCTGGCTCAAGCGAAACGAAATAGGAGCGCATATGAGATATGTGCGGGACCGAGAATAATGCGTGTATGTGATACCGTATTCTATTCTCGCGATAAATATATCGAATGGTTGTATGCGATATAACCTAGTTATCGATTCAAGCGTTGATTCGATAAGCCGATATATTAGATACCAGTCGGTTATGTGCGCATGACCGGATCATTGAATCAAGTGTTGATTTAATGATTTAATGTATAATTATATATTTGATATATTACTTTGCATTAACTAGTATCGGTTCACTTTAGACGGATTTTCTCACTTGGTTCGTGCGCATTGCATATGCGATATGTTTTTGTGCACTTGATTGTATCATGTTTGATGATACAAGTTTACTTGGTTAAGTGCAAAGAATAAACCATGGTTAAAAGAATGGTTAGGGTTTCATTTCCTTTATTTATTCATTTATTTATTTATTTATTCATTTTGGAAAAGAATGAGAAAAAGAATGGTGGCTTCTTTTGTTCTTTAGTTGAAGCTTCATGAAGCTTTGTTCAAGTCAACCATTCTTATCTCATCCTTAGCCTAACCATTCCCACTAACCTTGATTCATTCTCTACACTTAACTCTAGTTAAAATTATGATAAGAATTCATTTTCTATTCATTTTCTATGAACTTATCATAAACTTTTCTTCTTCTTCTTCCTTGACTTCAAGAAGAAAAGCTTCACCTCATCAATGGTGATTGATGAATTAGAGTGAGAAATCCAAAACTAAAGTCTACCCACTTCCTATTTCTTCATCCTCTACCTCTTGCCAAGTAGTAGAGTGTGTTTACTTCACAAGTTTCTTGACTTGGTGAAGTTGTGAGCTTGATCTAGCGATGCCTCGACGTAGATCATCTTCGGCATGGACATCGACGACCTAGCTTGCCCATTCTCCGACGAAGCCGATCCTAGAGCCCAGATTTGACTTGGACAGCGGAGACGACCTCGTTGCGGAGCTATGGAGGTGGACAAACGGATCTACAAAGGTTGTATTTCCGTATTCCCTTAGTTAACTGTTAACTAGTTCTTGTTTCGCCTAGAAATCTAGCAAATGATCCGTAGTTTAGGGTTTGTAGGCACCATAATTTTTGAAATTGCCATGGTTGATGGCTTGGGAGACCTCACTAGTGTGCCTAGGAACCCTACAGTGGTATCAGAGCCTAGCTAGAGCCTTAGGCGAAGTCCAGACGGAAATTGAAGTCCGAACGAACCCGAAACCCCGCATCGATATTGCTCTCTGTACAATTTTTAAAATCTGGGTTTTTTCAATATTAAAAATGTTCATAAATATCAGAAGACAATTATAAGAAAGTGTGTAAAATTCGGATGCCTAATTCCTACAGTGCGCCGCGCTTCCGCGGCACGAGCTTGGCTCGTGCGGCGTAAGCGCGGCCATTTTGTCGTTTCTGGCATCCTAATTTCTACAGTAATTCATATTGTGCTGTTCTGGTATTCCTGGGTATTTTTAATAATTTTTCAAGAGTTGAATTTTTCTGAGTTGATTTGGGGATTCGGTTTTTCGATCGGGATATCAAATTTTGTCTGTGTGGCTTTCCGGATAAATTTTAGGATATGTTAAAAAGTTCGACCGGATATAAATACCCAACTTTTCTCCTGTCGGGAAATTTCCAAGTGTTGGATTTTTCCACAGTTTGACGACGTTCTAAGTAGTGCAAGTAACGCGATGGTCCCTCTAGAAGACACAAACCTTAACTCGATTATGTGACCGTCTTGAACTGCCCTTTGAACCTTCGGGTTTGGGGCAGTACGGCGTGCCACATGTGAGGCGTTGGCTTGACCCTTCTACGGCTGGATCGTTGGTACTGAGGCACGAACGGAATGTTGTTAGACTTGTTTCATGTGTTGATCTGTTTCGGGAAAACTTGGGTGTTCGATTGTTCGATCGGAAAGTTTAACATTTTCTATTTATCTGGAATGGGATACAATAATTGGAATTCACAAAAGTTATGTGATAACTGAATGAATGTTATAAACGTAGCAATTTAGTCTCACTTGATCGGTTGCCACGGAATTTTGATGTGATCAAAAGTCCGTCGCAATCACGTAGCGTACGCGGATACTCGCCGGGTAAACTTAATAGACAGCCTCACTCCATAGCCCCGACCAAGTGACTGTAGGAGAACCCCGTCGCCGAAAGCATCCGTCCGGGTGCTCGCGGTAGCGGTGTTCCGCCTTGGTGCACTTCGTCGACGGTATCGGGGGTGCGGCCGTCTACTAAAGTTTGCGACGAGCATTCGATCAGGATGTCGGGAATCTTGTTGAATTGCCCGACTTGATATTGAAAAGTGTTTTCGATAATGAGACTAAAATGCGGGGTTTATAATTGTTAGGCATGCGATGTCTAAGGAATTCATTTGGTCAGGCATACGATGTCTGAGGTGATTGCGGATTCCAACTGTTGTAGTTTTACACTTTCTTTTCTGTGACCGTAAGTGTAATATGTGATATCGCCGGTTTCGTTGCTATATGTCAACGACAATTGGGATGGACATATTTACTTACGTTGATGACATGTGATGTTATGTGTTGCTGGATATGTTATATTGGATCGTCGTGTTTGAATAGCCGGGGGTTTTTATGTGAGATGAGTGTTTTTCATTTTCATTCATGTAAAAACTTGTATGTAATATTCTTTTATTGGGGCGCTTCCAGGTTGCGGGAGTTGTCACCTGTTGTATATTATTTACTTTTCCGCACAAGGATAGACCCAAGGAGGAGGGCACAAGTAACCGGGTTCTGGAGTCCAGTGGGAGACCAACTCGAGGAGTCGAGTCCGGGTCTCCTAACTCTAGAATTGGTAGGGTTGCTTGCCGCTTTCGTAGGGGTCTAGGGGTGTGGGTTTGGCTATTCATCACGACCGTGGAATCCGTGTTTTATACTGGCTCGTATTGAAAACACGGACGTCCTAGTATATCCAATATTTCATATGTTTCTTCTGCTGCGATATCTGTGATGTGATCATGTGATGTTCTGTGATAGATATAGTATATAGTATATATGATATATTATATAGATGTTACTTATGTTTTACACCCGCGCTAGCCCTGCCCTGCTCTGTCGTTAGTTACCTAACCTAACGGTGCACGAGGGGACATCGAGGCGAATGCGGATGGCATAAGTGTACGTCATATCTATCTGTGATGTTTAGGTACTTAAATGATGGGACTTCATTAATGTGATTAATGAAAATAAAAGAAACCTAAGATGTTGTAGAATCGAATTTCAAAAATAAAACAGGTAGCTACAGTTCTTGCTTTGCATAGCGGTATATGTGATATATCCTGCACCTTATTCGATGAGGAAAGGACCGAGATCCCTTCACCGGGAGTGACTCCTTTAGCAATAACTGGCAGATGCTACACACTCGGTTTGTCTTTTGATTGCTTTTAAGAGTTCTGCTTTGCACAGTGATATATGTGATATATCCCGCACCTCATTCGACGAGGAAAGGACCGACGATCCCTTCACCGGGAGTGACTCCTTTAGCAAAACTAGAAAAGCCTCAAAGACACTCCATTTCAAAATTCATTCGATCCTACAACGATATCAAGTTCATTACGCAATAGGTTTTCAGAAAAACCTGTCGTAGCCCTCCGTCATTTCAGATAAGTATTAGTTAGTATTCGTGCTGCGGTTGTTTGGCATGCGTCAAGGCGTAGTGTACGGTAGCTAACTAGTGCTTATCTGCCAGCATATGATGCGATTGGATTAGGGTATTTGTACGGCGTTGTTTGGCATGCGTCAAGGGTCGTGCGGGTGGGTTTAATTCAATCAAGAAATGTACGGGTTGAACTTGACTAGCAGACTATGGGTTGTTTGGCATGCGTCAAGGTCATAGCGAGCTAGGGGCAAAATATTATCGGGAATTTCAAGTGTTGAAATTTGCAATGAGATTGCATACCTTCTATGAGATAGTTGGATCCCGATACCCGCTGCGAGTAAGAGTTACTCCTGGGAGAGTTTTATACATTACAATTAGCCGATCAAGTAGGTGTCTAGAAAGGTGTTAACGAGGTTACGCCTCTGGGAAAACGAGGTTTACAGTAATTAGGTTCGTGCGAAAGCACGGGGGACCTCCCTCAAAGTACCGACACTGGCCTGGCTGAAAGATTGGCGAACTTGTAATGTGTAATTAATCCCGGCTAGTCTTTCCTTTTAGGGTTTGAAGGAAGATTTGATAAAGAGCAGTGGGAGCCATCCTGATTAGATAAAATAATAACCAATCTATTCTTGACAGAGCGCACGCTGAGTGTTTTCTTCTCTCTCTCTCCAGGTAGCCACCATATCACGCCTTAATCAAGATAATAATACGGATTATTGACCGAACCCGCTTGTTATACTAAGCTGGGGAACGTTGGTCCCGCTCCAACTTATAATTGTTATAAGACAGAGCAGGAAATTGGGGAATACCAGATTTCCCGTGCCGCCCAAACGAAGAGAGTGCATGCTGATGCATCATCTTCGGGTGTGTTCATTATACAGAACTGTTTCTCAGTATCCTTTACGTCCTGGGTATTGATACCGGATCAGGATCCCAGATATGTAATCTGTTACATAGGGCTACAGATAGGTAGAGAACTGAGAACGGGTGATAAGTTTCATGAGGCAGAAAACGGGGCAAGAGTTGCAGCCAAGTCTGTCGGTCACTGTCACCCTGTATTACCAATACATTGATTCTGAACGAATGTTATTAGATAGCGAACCTGATATACCAAATCATATCACTCTCTTTGTAAGAAAAGAAAGGATATAATTTTGTATTGATGGATAATGTTTTGAACATTTCCTATATCAAGAGTTGATCGGTTCAGGCACGTTATCTAAAAGCATTGATGTTCTAAATCAAACTACAGTTCTTAGTATACAGAACACACACAAGAGGAAGAGTTCAGAAATGAACGAATTCTTCTTGAGGCATTGTAGACTAGGTCAGATCAATACGACCTGACTGGCTAGAGTTACATATAGATGTATATTTAAATCAGTTTGGATTTACATCTTGTGAAACTCGCCAGTCATGTCACAAAGATAAGATGACCATAGCTCCGTTTATTGGAAACAGAGAAAGAGTTAATGAACTCTTGGGATGATACATGTTGATGTATGTAAGGTCCCCTGTCTACACATGCCAGGACTGGTTCTTTATACTTCATTACGTTCTCTGATGATCTCTTTAGATTCAGACATATGTTTTTTGTTGAAACACAAGTCCGAACCTTTTGAGATATTCACAGAATATAAGTTAGAAGTAGAGAACCAAAATACGGGTATAAGTATTATGTCCTATGATGAGATCAAGGAGGAGAATACTTGAGCACGGAAATCCTGGACTTTTCTAAAGGAGAATGAGATTCTCTCTCAGCATTACTCCTCCGCATACACCATAGCACGATGGTATATCGGGGCGGAGCAATCACACCCTATATGATATGGTGTGCTCTATGATGAGTATTACTGAGTTACCTATTTCCTTTTGGGAGTTATGCACTTGAGAAGCTGCATACCTATTGAATAGGGTTCGAATCAAATCAGTTGCCTACCACTTCATATGTGATATGGAAAGGGAAGAGCCCATATCTTAAGTTAGTTAAGATTTGGGGTTGCCCGGCCTATGTCTAAAAGCAAAATCCGGACAAGCTCGAGGCAAAGACTGTAATGTAGAACTGGAAAGGTTCCAGCTATACAAACTACAGCTGATGATTTGATAGAGCCAAAGGATTCAGTAGATTCCAACGAACTTCAGCCTCTCCGCCGATCTAGTAGGGTTCCTCACCCACCTGAGAGATACTTCAGTTTCTCTATGACAGTGGGAGCGAGGATTGCATCATGGGATGATGACCCAACTAGTTTCGAGCTGGCCATCAGGAGTGGGACTCTGTAAGAATGGCTGGATGCTTATCGATCTGAGATGGAATCCTTATACAAAGTATAGACTTTGGTTGCTATATCTGAAGGGTTAAATCCCCATCAGGAGCAAGTATATCTTGAGAAGATTACTTGGTGTAGATGGAAAAGTTGAGACTTTCAAAGCTAGACTTGTTAAAGGTTTGCATCATTGACCAGGCGTGGATAATGATGAAACCTTTTCCAGTGGCTATGCTTAAGTCCATCCAGATCCTACTTGTCACGGCTACATACCATGACTGCGATATCTGGTGGTTGGGTGTCTTGACTGCTTTTCTAAATGATGATTTAGAAGAAAGCGTCTATAAGTACACAGCCAGAGGGCCTCGTAGATAGTGGGAGCAGCGGAAACGTGTGCAAGATGTTTTATATGATAAAGCAGGCATCGCGGAGTTGGAACATCTGTTTTGATGAATTAGTCAAAGAAGTTGACATCATCAAAATGGTAGATGAACCTTGTATAAACAAAAAGGTAGTAGGGAGTATGGTGACGATCCTCGTAGAGTACGTGGATGACATACTTTTGATAGGGAAGGAGTTTCCTATGCTACGCTCGATCAATCTCCGCTTATCACTAGAATTCTCTATAAAGGATCAAAGTGATACCTACTAAATCCTGGATTTTGAATCTATGAGATAGATTTAATTGGATGTTAGGATTCTCACTAATTGTAGTGAGATGGTATCAACAGATCCTGGGGAGAATCACTGGAAGTGTTCCAGGGTGATAAAGACGACTGAATGTCAGTCGCAGGCATTGTCTTTACCCTCAGTAAAGGGACGGTATGTTGGAAGAGTTCCAAGCTAGATACCGTGACATACTAGACGATAAAGGCAGGATACATCGCTACTTAAGATGCTACCAAAGAGGCTGTTTGGGTGTATATTGGTTCATGAGATGAACTATGTTCCTCCCATTGTGTGACAATGGAGTTGTGGCTTATGCCAAGGAACGTCCGTCCCATCAGTGATCCAGACATATTCTAAGGCAGCATCGCCTGATCATGGAGATGATTGATCTCCAGGGTGATCGAGGTTTGGAGAGTAGACTCAGAGGAAAACACAGCGGATCCACTCACAAAGGCCTGTTCCCAGAGAGAGACACTTTTATGGGATGGTTGAGTATGAGATACTGCAACCACTGCTACAGATGGCCCTAGTGCAAGTGGGAGATTGTTAGTTATATGTATGCCCTAGAGGCCATTACTGTACATAGGATGTATATTGTAGTGGATGCTGGGACATATATAGGGAGGACTTTCTTGCTCGACATGATAGTATGCTATCTGGTTACACTTTACCTTAACGTGTATGCTGATTGTCTCTCTGTTACATGTTGGTAAAGCCCTTAGGATCTGTACTTGACTACCTGGACTATGATGCGGATCATACTAGTGGGGACATGGTAGTCTATAAGTACATCCTTCAAAGTCCCTAGTCGTGGGTGTATCGAGACGGGGCATCGATATACCAGAGTAGACTAGCGTGTACCTTCTCGACCCATGTAGATGGGCGATGGATGATCCCATATCCATCGGTGTTTGACATCAGAGGAGATATACGGGTGCTCAGTAGAGACTGGGTACACTGGACGGACTCGCCGAGAACTCCCAGATGGTATTATACCTCACGTCAGATGGCAATTCTCTGGTGACACTGGTACAGAGTAGTCTGTTGACCCGAGATTGTCATAGAGTCTTGTGTGGTTCCCACTGTGCTTTGATTTCCATCTTACCACGTCCAAGAGGGCATGCAAAATGGTGGTTTTTGGGTACAGTCCCGAGTCACATGGAGGCAATGAGCGATAGGAGGGGATTCGTCTCTCCCGGTATATGGGGGTTGATGTTGCGCTGTGTTCGATTGGCTATAACAGGAAATCCCTGGCCAGGGTTGCTGAGATTTACTGGTAAGTGTTACCAGTAGTTTCTCGAAAAGTTATAGACCTCATATCGATACGACTTATCGAGCTACTGGGGTCTGACATTTACCACCCCTAGGCGAGATATGCAACATATCAGACGATCAGACCGGACTGTACGGTAGTGTTACTGGTCGGATTCACTGAAGTGTGAGCGGGCTTGCTCGTCGATCTTCAGATCGCTCAATACCCGGGTGGCCGTTACGTTTAGCAGACCGCTTGCGGCTTGTGGATGTCTGATATGATCATCATCCGCTGCCGGCGTATTGACGAGTCTTTAGAGTCCTACACAGAGGTTTCCTGGCTCAAGCGAAACGAAATAGGAGCGCATATGAGATATGTGCGGGACCGAGAATAATGCGTGTATGTGATACCGTATTCTATTCTCGCGATAAATATATCGAATGGTTGTATGCGATATAACCTAGTTATCGATTCAAGCGTTGATTCGATAAGCCGATATATTAGATACCAGTCGGTTATGTGCGCATGACCGGATCATTGAATCAAGTGTTGATTTAATGATTTAATGTATAATTATATATTTGATATATTACTTTGCATTAACTAGTATCGGTTCACTTTAGACGGATTTTCTCACTTGGTTCGTGCGCATTGCATATGCGATATGTTTTTGTGCACTTGATTGTATCATGTTTGATGATACAAGTTTACTTGGTTAAGTGCAAAGAATAAACCATGGTTAAAAGAATGGTTAGGTTTTCATTTCCTTTATTTATTCATTTATTTATTTATTTATTCATTTTGGAAAAGAATGAGAAAAAGAATGGTGGCTTCTTTTGTTCTTTAGTTGAAGCTTCATGAAGCTTTGTTCAAGTCAACCATTCTTATCTCATCCTTAGCCTAACCATTCCCACTAACCTTGATTCATTCTCTACACTTAACTCTAGTTAAAATTATGATAAGAATTCATTTTCTATTCATTTTCTATGAACTTATCATAAACTTTTCTTCTTCTTCTTCCTTGACTTCAAGAAGAAAAGCTTCACCTCATCAATGGTGATTGATGAATTAGAGTGAGAAATCCAAAACTAAAGTCTACCCACTTCCTATTTCTTCATCCTCTACCTCTTGCCAAGTAGTAGAGTGTGTTTACTTCACAAGTTTCTTGACTTGGTGAAGTTGTGAGCTTGATCTAGCGATGCCTCGACGTAGATCATCTTCGGCATGGACATCGACGACCTAGCTTGCCCATTCTCCGACGAAGCCGATCCTAGAGCCCAGATTTGACTTGGACAGCGAAGACGACCTCGTTGCGGAGCTATGGAGGTGGACAAACGGATCTACAAAGGTTGTATTTCCGTATTCCCTTAGCTAACTGTTAACTAGTTCTTGTTTCGCCTAGAAATCTAGCAAATGATCCGTAGTTTAGGGTTTGTAGGCACCATAATTTTTGAAATTGCCATGGTTGATGGCTTGGGAGACTTCACTAGTGTGCCTAGGAACCCTACACAATCTCCCACTTGCACTCAAGGCTAATTATTGCGATGTCGCATACTCACAGCCCGTGTGATACCGAACACCCAACTCCTCTACTAGTCAGTCTCACAAAGCTCGTTTGCGAAACTATTGCGTTCGAGGAATAGCCTCAGTGAGTGGATCCGCTCTGATGTTTCTTTCTATGTCTCTCTATATCTCAAGTTCGCGGAGAAAGCCATCTCCCGAAATGAGCAATACCTGTCTTAGAATATGTCTGGATATCTGATGGGATCTAGCTCATAAATGAACTCCAAATCCAAACTTCTTAGACTGTATCGTCAACTGAACTTAATCAGTATCCTGCGCCATGCCTCCCCTCAGTATCCACTTGGACCTCCTGTCCAAACTACTGCCCCTTGTTAGAGGGAAAACTATAAATCTGATAACCACTCTGCCATCCAGGTCACTTTGGAAGCCTGGAATGATAACTGTCTCCCGAAGGAGGCTGCCGATATCATATCCCTAGAACATCCGCTTATGTTCTAAAAACTGCTTCCGACTGTTTCTCAAGGATTGGATCAATATCAACTTATTGCACCTACTGCAAAAACAACATCTGGTGTGGTACTGTTGGAGATAGTGCCCTCAGAGTCAATTATTAGGTCACAGGTACGTGATTGTAATGATTGAGGGAGGACCTATCCCGGTAGGACAGTCTTACTCGAGATGATAGTATGCTATCTGGTTTACCTTTATCATCGTGTACTGTTTTAGGTGACCTGACACGTCGCTATTACACGTTGATAGAGCCCCTAGGATTCTTGCTTGACCACCAGCAGTATGAGGGCGATCATATAAGTGGGAGCTGGGGGTCTACAAGCATATCCTTAAAAGGTCCCTAGTCGTGGGAGTTTCGAGACCGGGCATCGATACTCCATTAGTAGACTAGTGTATACAGTCGAGACCCCGACGAGGGGCGGTGGCCGGTCTCATAAGCCACTGGTGTCAGTTGGATCACCTAAGATGTATACAGGTGCTCATTGGGTTATGAGTACACCGGACAGGACTCGCCGGGAACATGCTAGTTGGTAATATACCAGACGTCAAATGGCAGTTCCCTGGTGACATGTGTGCAGGTTAGTTCATCGACCTGGGGATCGTCATTTGTCTCGTGTGAGTTCCCACTGTACTTTGATTACTACCCTACCACGGCTCAAAGGAGTCGTGCAAACAGGTTTTAGTTGGGTACAGTCCCGAGCCACATGGAGGCAGTGAGCGTATCTTCAGGGGTTCGTCTCTCCCGGTATTGGGGGTGAGGTCGTGCTGTGTCTAGGAGAGCCATTACACAAATTCCTTGGCCAAGGCAAGGAGATTTACTGGTAGGTATTCCAGTAGTATCTCAGGGTGTTCTGGGCTACACTCCGACACGACTTGTACCGCTTTTGGGGGTCTGACTTTTACCAACCCCCTAGACCCGCCATGCGATGCTCATAGACGAACGGACCGGACTGCACGGATATTGTCACTGACAGGCTCAGTTGGGTGTCGAGGTGAGCTTCCTCATCGACGTCCCATTTGGTCAGTACCTGGTAGCCCGTCACGTATTGGCTTATACCTCTGACGTGCTAGTGGTTAAATCCACAACCAAGGTGTTGACGAGTCTTTAGAGTCCACCACACTTTCAGTTACTCAAGTTTCGGGCGAAAGGCTGTAGAGGCCGTATGGAGATATGGCAGGGTCCGATCAGATACGTGCGGTATTGCACGGATCGGGATCGAACGGTTTGTACTAGTAGCCGTATAGGTATATGGCAGGGTTCGATCAGATACGTGCGGTATTGCACGGATCAGGATCGAACGGATATTACTAGCCGGCTTTGGTTTAAGCCGGTCCTAGTTTAGTACAGTGTAGATTTTGTCTCTTTGCATTTGTATCCGGACGGAATACAGATGCGGGTGTGTATGCACAGTATCAGGGTTTTCCTGTAATTTATTACGGGGCCAGTTTTCTGGAGTTGCCAGTTTGCATTCCGTTCCGGCCGGTTTTCCTTTGTTCTTTCCCGGCCGGACTTTTCCGATGGAGGGGGTAATTTGCAGTTTTGCAAATTACATTTGTGGAGGGGTTTTCTTGCATAAAGATTGATTATGATAGCATCATTATCTTTTCCACCATGCTTTTGTTTTTATTGTGACATGAAAGGGTATGGTTTGAAAAAGGTAAAGCATGGTTGTATGTTTTCTTGTCTCTTGATGTGGTCACCTCTTTCATCTCCTACACTCACCTCCCTTCATGCTTCATAACCTTTGCTCCACCATTTTCTTAGTATGAGAGTTTTCATTTTTAGAAGAGAGAAAAAAAAGGTGAGAAGAAGAAAAGAGAAGGAGAGAGCTTCATCTTTGAGAATGATTCATTCTGTGTATATCATTCTTCATCTCATTCCATTGCTAGAAAATTGAAAGCACCAATTTTCCATACACCATTCCTCCATCTATGGCAACCAACCTCAAAGTGAGACATACACTCTACACTATATTCCTACAGCAAATCTTGGACGCGTCGATTCGCCAGCTTCGCGCCCGAGTTGCCTCGGTATTGTGGTGGGAGCCCGTAAAAGTACCCGGCTTTGTGGTGCCCTTTTCGACGAGGAGGAGACGGACGGAGATTCCGCGAGGAGATCGGAGTGGAGATGAAGACCGGAGGACTCGGATCAGTCGGTATATCTCTAACCCATCTTTTAGTTAGCTTAGACTAGTTTAATGGTTACGATCCGGAGTTTAGTGCGCGGTGGTGCCGGTTTGCAAAGTCCGCAAAATTTAAGTTTATCACCGCTTCCGCATTCCGGCGTCGGATTGACGGCCGGGGCACCACCGTGCACTTACAGGTACTTGACATCTCATGATTGACTCAATTGCCTGAGCAAGTGATCTGCCAATCATGCACATCCCTATCGTCTTTAGTCTGTAAGACACCTTTAGAGAGGGTGACTCCATTACCTGCAGGTATACTACCGTGCCAGGAGTCGTCCATTCTAAATACTCATAGAATGCTGTCAAGGTACCTAGATTGGGAAACCACCCAAATCTAGATCTAAAACCATAGATCTAGTAACCAGAATGTCTGATATAATATCCAAGTCCTATGTGGAGAAACCATTGTGTGACAACCAAAGAATAACCGATCGTAGTATAGGAATATCACTTCCTACTCTGTGTATGTCATCCAAATACCAGGACATCACACCCTACTGCCTTCTCGACAGATCTATCCCCTATTCTGATGAAGTCGAACCTATGGCTATCATATCAGAAATAGATGATCTATCTCCGCTATATCTGCTTTAGTCTATAAATAGACATAAGCCACTTATCCACCAATTCTTCCGCTGCTCCCACTGACTACGACAACCCTCTGGTAGAGTCATATAGACGTATACTTCTAAAGCTAGTTTAGAACGAGGCTATACTCATCCTCCTGCCGGGTCTCACAGTCTAGAACAACAGCAATGGAAAGTCTGGGTAAACAAGAACCTCCCTGCCACTGTCCTTGAGCATACTGAAGTACCTCTCGAGTGCCTGAGGTTACCCACTTTATCTGCGGAGTGGCTAATGGAATGTCAAACCAGATTGAATCTTTAGGTTCTTATCAAATCTTCAGTAATCGTTTGCGGTTCTGGAATCACTTCCAGTTCTACCATACTCCCACTACCGTTTTCTGAAAAAAAATCCATTTCTTTTAAAACTGTGGCAAGTCAAGAACAATATCACTATTGATCTTCCAGATGGTAGAAAGTCAACCCTCGTCATAGCCTGGGTCAACCCACAAACAGCCATTACAGAAATGTGCCTTGAGTTATCCAGAGTCTGGTTTTAAGCATAAGCCAGACAACTCCCCGTATCTTAACAATGTCAAGATATGAACTGTTCTATATCCAATACAGAAATAGAGGCACTGATTTAATTGAACCAGATTCAAATCATGCAGCTGTCTCCAGTGCATGTCAAGTAAATGGAAAGAGGCCGATCAGCATTACTCAACTTAGGAGTGCTTCCAATTATGAGTAACCTGAAAGAGAAACAAGTTCTCTTAACCATTACTATCAACTGAATACCATATACAAGTATCTACATCTTCGATCACTTTGAAGAATCCCGATACTTGCAATATCTGGTTCTCTACTTTATTCTTATATCTATAACTCCTCAAAACTTAGACCTTGCATTTCTACGAAATACATGTCTAAGAACTAGAGAAGTCATAAGTAAACAGAATATAGTACGAGGACCAACCCCTCTGTCCTAATGGACACTGGACAATACACAAAACTCTGTATAAGTCCGCTGAGTCTAACAACTCATTCACTGTGTGTCGTAGGTTGAAAACTGTACTATAGTTATGAAGAATTACACCGCTGTTTAATGCTCCTTACCTAACCATCCACTGATATAGGTAAATGTCATAGACATAATTTCAAAAAGGTATATCTCACTCTATAAAAATAGACGTACAGTTATATCAATTTGAAATTGGTGTATAACAACGGATATTCAAAACCAAATATTTGCCGACGGCAAACAACCCGGGTGATTTCCTCAAATATTACCAGTTACAACGAATCGCGATATAATGAGGATGATCACCTAATTCCCAATAACTTACTCCCACTCATCATCTGTAAAACCATACAGATGTGAAAATCAAACCTGGTAAATACATATCCTGGAGTAAGTGTCTAACTGGGAAATCAGTTTTCCTTTAACAGTACACAGTGAAACTGAAATATTGAAATGTTTCGATGGGGTATTCGGGTATTCCTAGTAATGCCTCTTCCATTATCCAGATTCACAACTGTAACCGTATAATTCTTTGCCACCTCTCCAAATCCCTTTGTATGTCTTTAGTCATTACCTTCTGCACACCTTTTTAGGCCAAATGGTTTTCTTCCTTCCCTACCGTTCGGCACCAGCCTATGGTTTGGAAGAAGACTATCCAATAAGAATAAAGGGTGTGCTGTCCTAATCCTAAGAGCACTCGCAATGCGAGAGAAGGTGAAGATAAAAGACAACTGAACAAACCTTAGAAATAGGTGATTTAGGATTGGCAAAGAAATACTTGGTTTGGTCGTGAATAGCAGTCACAATTTACTTTGCCCTCTTACTAATCCCTTGCTTTGTCTTAACTTAATACCTTCTGTACACCGTTTAGTCTAACTGGTTTTCTTCATTCCCTACCATTCGGCACCAGCCTAGGGTTTGGAAGAAGACTATCCAATTTGCGTAATAGGTGTACTATCTCCTAAACCAAGGAGTACTCGCAACCTGAGAGAAGGTAAAAGGAAAAGAAAACTGAATAGTCCTATTCGTTTTATCCAGAACCGGAAACCATCCTCGAATTCCTTCGAGTTCGTATATAACCATATGATGGTTTTGTCCAATGGAAGTGGATGTTCGTAGTAATACGGGGTGTCCTGGAGAAAAGGGTAAAAATAGGAGTGGTAATGAGGTTTGCAACTCTGACAATCCAAAAGCCAGTGTTAAGAAGGTTCGGTCAACTTGGTCACTGAGTCATAGTCTAGGGTCGGGTCAATGGTCGCTGCCAAAGAGAGAGAGAGAAAAGAAACACTCAGCGTGCACTCTAACCTAGATCAGAATGGTTATCACTTTATCTAATCTGGAAACCTCCCACTGTAACGTCAAATTCTTTCCCAAACCTGAAAGAAGAATTAGTCGGGATCACCCGAGGAGTAAACCAACTCATCAGTGGGAATCGGGATCCAACTATCATCGCATGATAACGTGATGGAATCCACTCACGTCACCACACTCCAGAAGGTATGCGCATGCCTGTCAAGTTTCAGTTTCTTTAGAAACTCCTGATGTGATTTTTACCGCTAGGACCCAAGTGACCTTGACACAGTCAACAAATCAAAGAGTCCTAGTCAAGTTCAACCCGTCATTATCCTGGATTGCATTAAACTCACCCGTACGAGCCCTTGACACAGTCAACAAGGCCGCACGACTGTCCTAACCAATCCCATTAATATGCTACAAACAAACACTACTTAGCTACCGCACACTACGCCTTGACACAGTCAACAAACGCAGCACGAATACTAAGTAATACTTGTAAGAAATGACGGAGGGCTACGTCTAGTTTTTGGCAAAAAACTTTTAACGTAATGAACTTGATATCGTTGAAGGAACTGCATAGTTTTTATAAAAATATAGTGACGAAAACCTTTGCTAAAGAGGTCACTCCCGGTGAAGGGATCTCGGCTCTTTCCCCGTAGAATGAGGTGCAGGATATTCCAACTGAATACCACGATGCAAAGCAAAAGGCAATCGGCTATAGTGAAGTTATTACCCTGACGCAAACTTCTGTCCAAGGGGTCACTCCCGGTGAAGGGATCTCGGCCCTTGCCTCGTCGACTGAGGTGCTGGATATTCATAAACGAATACCACTATGCAAAACAAAAGAGAACGCCCTTGCAATAACAGCTTTTTGAAAAAGTGTTCCAACAACATCTGAATAGGTTTGTTTAACTTGCATTGATCCGAATCAACGCAGTCCCATCAATTGATCACACCACAAAAGAACGAAAATAATGATGTACGTATATGCCATCCGCATTCGTCACTGGGTCCCGTCATCACCCGTTAGGTTACTTAACTAACGACAGAGCGAGGACTGGACTAGCGCGGATGCAAAACATATACAACATCTACTAGTATATATATCAATATATAATATTTCGCTCAAGGCGTGATAAAATGCAACATCACAGAAATGTAACCAGCATCACAGAATAATACAGATATTTGGGATCCCCGGGTTTCATAGAGCCGCTACTGAAACCCGACGTTCCCCTGGTCGTGTGGATAGCCTGTGCAATGAAATCCTAGACCCCTACGGGTGCGGCAAGTGACCCGCCAAAACCTGAAGCGAGGCAGCCCCCTTCAGCAACGTGAATGGACCACCCAGCACTTCACGAAATCCGGTAACTTGGGCACCCCTCCTGGGTCAACCTATACCCCCTACGAGTGCGGTGAATAGCCCGCCAATTCTAGAGTAAAGCCCCCTCCATCTCAACGCCATGAGATGCGGGCTCGTTGCCCTCTAGAACTCGGCTATCCGTGCACCCCTCCACGGGGTAATCCTAGTACAGAAAGTAAAATATACATACAACGGGTACATCGACCGCAACCTGGTCGTACCCTAAAAGAATAATACAAACAGGCAGTGACGGTAGTCCACATGTCGGACGCTCGTCCCGCAATATCAAATGTACATATAAAATAAAACTGTACTACCACTGCAATCAGGCTATCCCCCACGACCAATCCGCAACATCACAGCACAAACGCAGAACATTAACGTGAATATCACGTTCGCAAATCCGTCTAACCGGGCTATAGCAGTTAGACAGGATTTACCGATCAAGTGACATTCACGGTCGCAGATATAATGTAAATACTGTGAACTAGCATGTTTAAAATATCTGATCGATCAAAAATTACCAAGTGGGCCCCAAGCAATACTGTAGCACTTACAGAAAATCTGGGCCCAAAAATAATATTCCAGAAACCCTATTTTCTAGTGTAAGACAATCTGGAAAAATTTGGTGCAGTGAGGAGCCTAAGTGGCGGCGGAACCGCGGTCCAAGCATGGCTTTGGCCGCGGTTCCACGGTGGGATGATGGATTAAGGCGACCAAATTTTACCAGAATTCTTGTACTTCCCTGCACATCATTCTGCAACTACCTGAAAAATTTTTAGAGTCCAAAAAATTTCGACAGAAACCTGATGCACACGAAATACGGTTTTTGGGATTTTTGTTCGATCGGGTCTTTAAGCATACTAGAGCAAGCTAGACTAGGTTAATGGCGTGGCTCTGATACCATGTTGCACCACGGCAGCGCCCCGGCCGTCTACTCAAGGCCAAAATGCGGAATCAAAATTTTTCTTAACTTTTAAACTGGCGCTACCGCGGACAATAAAACCCGGATCGTAACCATTAACCTATACTAGGTAACAAGAGATGGGGTAGAATGCTATACCGAGCGATCCGTGTCCTTCGGTCTTTGTCTCCACTCCGATCTCCCGCGGAATCTCCGTCTATCACGTCCTCGTCGGAAAGGCACCACGTAGCCGGGTTCGTATACGGGCTCCCACCTCTGGACCGAGGCAACTCGGGCGCGAAGTTGGCTAGCCGACGCGTCCAAGATTTGCTATAGACTAGTGTAGAAAACATGTTTCTTTGGGGTAGTGAAGTTGCCATGGATGGAGGAAGTGAAGAATGCACTTTGGAGAGGGTTTTAGAATTTAGCAAGCATGCAAATGAGATATGAACAATTCCCTCATCAAAAATGAACCTCTCATTCTAACTCCCAAAGTGGCCGGCCCCCCTTATCAACAAATGGTGGAGGGAATGAAAACATGAAGGGAGGTGAGTGTAGTAAAAGCAAAGGGGTGACCGCATCCAAAAGAAATGATAACAAAGTCATATCAATTTCTAATCCATTCTTATCTCATTAATGCAAGAAATGATCACAAGAAAAAGCAAAGATGCTTAAACCATCATAATCCCTCAAATACAAGAAACCCCCTCCACAATAACTTATTTGCGCAACTGCAAATAAGCCCCTCCATCGAAAAAGTCCGGCCGGGAAGGAACAAAGGAAAAACGGCCGGAACGGAATGCAAACTGGCAACTTCAGAAAACTGATCCCGTAATAAATTACAGGAAAACCCCGCTACTGCATATACATCCCGGATTTGTATTCCCACTGAATACAAATGTAAAGAGACAAAATCTACACTGTCTAATACTAGGATCCGGCTTAAACCAAAGCCGGCTAGTAAAAACCGTCCGATCACGATTTGTGCAATACCGCACGTATCTGATCGAACCCTGCCATATCTCCATACGGCCTCTACAGCGTTTCGCCCGAAACTTGAGTAACTGTCTGTGGTGGACTCTAAAGACTCGTCAATATTACGGCTGTGGATTTAACCACTAGCACGTCAGAGGTATTAGCCATACATGACGGGCCACCAGCTATTGACTAAAAGGGATGTCGATGAGCGAACTCATCCTGACACCTTACTGAGCCTGTCAGTGACAATATCCATACAGTCCGGTCCGTTCGTCTATGAGTGTCGCATGGCGGGCCTAGGGGGTTGGTAAAATTCAGACCCCCAAAAGCGGTACAAGTCGTGTCGGAGCGTAACCCAAAACACCCTGAGATACTACTGGAATACCTACCAGTAAATCTCCTGCCTCGGCCGAGAGCTTTGCGTAATGGCTCTCCTAGACACAGCGCGACCTCACCCCCAATACCGGGAGAAACGAACCCCTGCAGATCCGCTCACTGCCTCCATGTGGCTCGGGACTGTACCCAACTAAAACCTGTTTGCACGACTCCTTTGAGCCGTGGTAGGGTAGTAATCAAAGTACAGTGGGAACTCACACGAGACAAATGACGATCTCAGGTCGATGAACTAACCTGTACACATGTCACCAGGGAACTGCTATCTGACATCTGGTATAATCCCAACTAGAAGGTTCCCGGCGAGTCCTGTTCGGTGTACTCATAACCCAATGAGCACCTGTATACATCTTAGGTGAACCAACTGACACCAGTGGCTTGTGAGACCGGCCACCGCCCCTCGTCGGGGTATCGACTGTATACACTAGTCTACTAATGGAGTATCGATACCCAGTCTCGAAACTCGCACGACCATGGACCTTTTAAGGATTTGCTTATAGACTCCAGCTCCCACGTATATGATCGCCCTCATACTGCTGGCAGTTAAGCAAGAATCCTAAGGGCTCTATCAACGTGTAATAGCGACCTGTCACGTCACTTAAAGTAGTACACGATGATAAGATAAACCAGATAACATACTATCATCTTGAGTAAGACTGTCCTACTGGGACATGTCTTCCCTCAATCATTGCAATCACGTGCCTGTGATCCAATAATTGACTCTGAGGGCACTATCTCCAACAAAAATATTGTTCAAAAGAATCGTGCTATATCAAGATGTATGTATGTGAGAGGTAGGTCATTACCTCATGAGCTTTTCTAAATGTAATATTAAGCAAAACAATTAAAAGATGTCGTATGTAAACTTCATGGTATTTAAACGTAAAAGCTTAATTAAAGTTATTTAATATGGAGTTTTAGAGTGAAATTGGTTTCTAAACATTAGTTAAATGATTACAAGGTATATACATGAGTACAAGTGATTCTTAAGAAGAATTGTGGTTTTCAAAGGTTTTAGAAACAAATGTCGGTATAACTCCACTTACTGACATGTTTTGAAAAAGAGAAGTTTTATAGTAGAAAGAGAAGAGGAGATATGGGACTTACAAGTTTAAAGGAGAGAAGGGAGGTAGAAGATGAGGGTAGTAGCCTTCGTGGATTCGCGGGGTCGCCGGAAACGTCTCGAATTCTCGCCGGAATTTGACCTAGGGCTAACTCCACTTGTACTCTTCTTAGACTTAGAAATTTTTTGAGAATTTTGGCAATAGATTTCAGAATGAAGAAGGTTAGGGTATGGGGTTGTATTTATAGTGTAAAATTTGGGTTTTGGAATTGAAGAAAAAATTAAAAATGCATTAAAAATGGGATTTATGATGAATATAAATTCTCTGGATAATTGCAGGAAAAATATACAGAACAGGGGTAGTGGGGTAGTCCAAGGGGTTTAGTGGGCAAAACACAGGGACCATCCCCTATGGGGGGCCGGCGGTGCCGGTCCAAAAGGGCATCTCGCCGGCCATGTGGAGGAGGTGGGGGGTTGGATTCTTGCCACGTGTTCTCGGCTGTGTACTCAACATTTTACACATGTTTACTTCCTCTGTCTTTTCAATTTTTACGTGTATTACACGTGTAAACTTTTAGGCTTCCAAAAAGTTTAAAAGAAAAATCAGAAAAAAATATATGTGGCTGCTGGGATTTGAACACATGGGCTATGTCATAGCAGTGCAAGGCTTTACCAATGAGCTACAAGTGCTTTCTTGCTGTTCTTAAATAAAAACAACATTTAAAGTATACTCAGGCTTGCAAACTCCATTCTGTACATTAACTTGAATTTTTTTTTTGTACAATAAAAACAGAATCGTTACATTCTACCCTCCTTATTAAAATTTTGACCTCAAAATTTATAATTATATAAGGACTAATTTACAAACAAGTAAGGGTATTTTGCACGCATGTCATCATCTCGTTCCCACGTTTATTCTCCTGGTGAATCTTTTCTCCACATCACTCGGTCTAAATTTACTTCCTTGTTCCGTAGTGTCTTCACCTTTCTGTCTAAGATCTCAACGGGTTGTTGCTCACAGGATAGGTCTGTCTGTACAGTGAGCTCGGAGTGATCAAGAATGTAGTTGGGTTCGTTCACATATCTTCGAAACTGGGATATGTGGAACGCATTGTGTACTCCTTCCAATGATGGTGATAGTGCTAAACGATATTCCACTTCTCTGACTCGTTCGAGTATGTCGAACGGTCCAATATCTCGGACTGAGCTTACCCCTCTTGCCAAAGCGAATTACTCTATGATTTGGAGAGATCTTCAAGAACACATGATCTCTCAGTTGGAACTCCAGGTGTCGACGCTTTGCATCAGCCCAGTGCTTCTGTCTGTCTTGGGCTATGCGCATTCTTTCCCTGATCGTGCGAACTACGTCCACAGTTTCCACAACCATCTCTGGTCTAAGGAGTTCCCTATCTCCGATGTCGTCCCAACTTAGTGGTGAATGACACTTCCTTCCATAGAGAGCTGCAAATGGTACTGATTGGTAAAGATTTGGTGTGTTTAGTTTTAATTACCGCAATCAAGACGTTTTCGCTTGGTAGCCAGCCGGATGAGTACGGGTTGGTCCACGAAGAGATGAGAATCTTTTTCTTAGTGTTTTAACGAGTTAAGTCCAAATTGTCCAGATTTGTGTAAGATTAACTATGTGCTAAATATGTATAAAAAGAGCTTGTTAGGGTTATGATTAGGTTAGTTTGAGTTAGGAGTCGCTCACTTCTTTCGTTGCCACTCTTAATATTGATGTTACGGTAATCGGCAATAACGGGGATTAGCACGACTAGGAAGGAAACTTGCGAGTATAAGCTAGGCTTTCCAACGCTTAGTTCGTTCCTTTTAGTCCTTGTCCGTCCATTCTTGGCTCTTAGCCGTAACCTCCGGTCAATTCAACCACAACCGATCTCACTAGGCAGTCACCGCTATCATGTAGGATAGGGTGCCGTAGGGAGCGGATTGTGGTTAAATTGACGGGAGTCCAAATCAAGATATTGGGCAAAGACAAGAGTGAGAGAGATTTCCTTCTCTCAAACTTCCCTTATCCTACCCTAACAAGTGAGAAACTACTCACCCATTATAAAGAAAAAGAAAATAATACAAAGAAAGAAGATAGAAAGAAATGAGTTAGAGAATCACAACTAGCTATTTGGGACCTCACTTAGGCAAGGATTACACTTGAGCATCATTGTTGTAAGGATAAAGGAAAAGAGAAAAAGAAAACAAACAAACAACCAAATAACAACAACTACTTTAACAAAGAAAATTACAAGCAAAATATAAGAACTTAATTATAAGACATGCATGTTAAAAGAACTCTTCTTTATTCATCATTCACTCAAAAGCTCACTACAATATCAATGGAGAATAGATGAAGAGGAAGAGAAAGTTACAAATTACTATCCTAAATCCTGATACAAGAAAAGCATCCTTTACTTGGCCTGAAACTGGGCTATTTATAGGCAGATACAAGAAGCCCTAGGTCTAAAATCTGAGCTCTTACACAATTACAAAACTACCCTGAAAATATGTCCTGTCTCCGAGTCAACTCGGCCGTGGAACCGCCGTATAAGTGCCACATCGGCCGTGGTTCCGCGGCCCTTTAGGTGAGTTGCTGTGTCGTTTTTTCTGAGGTTTTCCATGTTGCCGTTCTTCTCTGTTTAGTACACTTGATTTCTCAGAATCTCTTAATTCTTCTCCCAGATTCTCAACAATCCAAGAATGTGGACTTTTGCCTTGATCTTCTTGAGCTCCGCGTTATAAACTTGGTTCTTGTGCTACCTCCTTGTGCTTTTTTGCATGAATGACCTTTGATTGTCATTTTGTCCCTTGAACTGGTAGGGGGCATATGACGGATGGTGAGCGGAGACCCGTATTTTTATCTGTTGTTGGCAGTTGTCCTGAATTTGTCGCGACTATTCTTGATTTTTATTGTTTAGAGCTGAGAACCTGTAACCTGCAATTATTTAGCAAACACGGATCAAAAGTACCTACCTATATGCAATGCAATCAAGAATGGACGGTATAAAAGTGCAAAATTCTGATATGAACAAATACCCCCAAACTTATCTTTTGCTCGTCCCGAGCAAAACTATTTCATTCACAAAAAGTCTTAACCTCACTTTCGTAGGGAACGCGATTGCACTGAGCTCGTGCAACAAGCCGTTAAACCTCTAGGTTGCCCTAGAGGAGGAGTTTTGTCTCCTGAGGGTTTTCAGCGGATGCTACCCACAAAATCCGATCAAGTTGGCCGTCGACTCTAATCCTACAGTTCAGCATTCTAGCAAGAAACTCTATCATCTTTAACCTAGAAATCACCATCCCTTATTCTTCACACTTCCTTTTCATTTAACCTAAGATCCTATACGTTTTGCCAGTTTATAAAGCTCTCAGCATCTCTTGAGTTTTCCTTCTAAAACGTAATCTCAAATTCGGAATTTTTATCATCTCTATTGAAGATATAAGCCCTATTTTTCATTCCTATCTCTCCTCCAAACTCCGATCATATACCCCTACGTGTGTGTAAATGTCACCCCTACACTTGGAAATTCAATTCAAGCTATGATACCCTTGCCTTAATACCTACTACTACTTCTTCTTTATTAATGGTGGACGGATTTGCTCACACATCTTTCACGCGACTATTACAGCTTCCTGAGGCATTAATCAGCCTATTACTGAAGGTGTGAGCATTAAAGCGTAAATAGCAGTTTCCAGGTCTTGTACTTCTTCTTTTTATTTATATTTATTTTTATTTCAAGACCGGATATATTTTTCAGTGATACTCTTTTGGTGGTTAGTTTTAAATACCGTTTTTTCTTTCATACTAGGCTTTCAGGCAAGAGTAATTCTAGGTATCCTCTACTATCCTAAGTTTCAAGGTGCGTGCATGTGCGGTTTGTAGGGTATATATATTTTCAGAATTTGGACTTAAGATTCAGAACTATTTTTCAGACTTACTCTTCAAAATAGAGCTTTCAATACTCTTTCTTCATTTCAACTTAGCCCAAGAACTGAACTCAAAATTGCTTATTTCTAAATAAACTGCAAGGACGTATATTTTCTACAGCTATACTTCAAGGAAGGTTATTTTTAGGGTTTTCAATTACTAAGTTTAGGATTTAGTTTTTTTCTAACTAGTCAACCGTCATGTCGAACTTGAGTCAATAATAACCAACATTGAAATTTTTCATTTTTTAAAAATAATTTATTTATTTATTTATTATTTTTTTATAGGATAATAATGCAATGCAGAAAAATGCGATGCGGAATTTAAACATGCAAAGTAAAAGAACAAATATTTAAATAAAAAAACATGTAGATGCAGAATGCAAGGTAACTATTTATAACAAAATCTTACCCCTAAACTGACTCACAGCAGTGCCCTCACTGCTGCCTACCATGTCTCCTAAAACCAGACGCGGTGTCACTCGTACCCGCTTCACTCCTGTCCGTTCCACGACCCCCCGATCTCGCTCTTTCCTCTCGTGCCAGCAGGGTAGACATTCCCTGCTCAAGACTGTTAGTTTATATGCCCTAGAGGCCATTACTGTATTATACTAGTATGTATATTACTTGATGGAAGCTTGGGATATTCACAGTTGTATGTACAATCTTGCTCGAAATGGTAGTATGCTACTTGGTTTGTCTCTACTTCAATATGTGCATGTGTTTCTTTTAGCATATCGCTTATATACATATTAGTAGAGCCCTTAGGATCTTTGCTTGATTACCAGCGTTGTGATGGCGCTCACACTCGTGGGGGCTGGGTAATCCATAAGCACATCCTTATACAGGTTCCTAGTCGTTGGACTATCGAGACAGGGCATCGATACTCCGGAGTAGACTAGCGTATGCGCTTCTCATCCCAGTGTTGGAGACGGTCTGTCCCACAGCCGTCAGTACGTCGTACTTGAGATAGTATGCGGGTGCTCGTTAGGTTACGAGTATACTGGACAGGACTCGTCCGGAACTGTTGGTTGGTATTATACCTATCGTCAGTTATCAGTTCCTAGGTGACATGAGTACAGCTTAGTCCGCTGACTTGATACTGTCACTTCGCCTCGAGTGTGTTCCCACTGCACTTTGATTACTACCCTACCACGGCTCAAAGGAGTCGTGCAAACAGGTAGTTTTTGGGTGCAGTCCCGAAGCACTTGGAGGCAGTGACGGTTAAACAGGATTCGTCTCTCCCGGTATTGGGGGTTGACATCGCGCTGTGTCCAGGAGAGCTATTACACAAGTAGTCCCTGGCCAGGGCATGCGAGATATACTGGTAGGTTTCCAGTGTTATCTCAGGGTGTTCTGGGCTACACTCCGACACGACTTGTACCGCTATTAGGGGACTGACGTTCACCATCCCCTTAGGCCCGCCATGCGATGTATCGGACGAACAGACCGGACTGTACGGAGACTGTCACATACAGGCTCAGTAGGAGTTCAGATGGGGTCACCTCGTCAGTCTTCTTATCGGCATCTACCTGGGGACCGTTACATACAGCTAGTGCCGCTTGCGGTCTGTGGTTAAACCCACTACCAGCGTAGTGTCGAGTCTTTAGAGTCCCACACAGAGAGCTATTCGCCTTTAGGCAAAATGAGTAGAGGTCGCATAGTTTTGCGACAGGGTTCGTTCACATCCGCGCACTTGTGCACGTTTGCTGTCCGGATAGCTTATACTAGCGGGTTTTGGTTTAAGTCGGATCCTAGTATATGATTTAGGATTGGTTTTTTTTCTAATTGTATTCGTGTTCCTCGGATCACGAATACGGATGCGTATGCACAGTTGATTGAGACAGAGGGAGATGACTTTGATTAGGGTTAATGACCATTGTCATTTTATTAACCCTAATGCTTATGTGTGTATTATGGTTAATTGATATTAGTTAAATATAATTGTGCATGGTTAGGGTTGTTGACCTTTTGACTATCTTGACTTGTTGACCTTGGTTGACACTTTGACCATCATCATTTCATATAAAAGATGCTCTTTGATCCTTGCAATTTGCATTAAAAATGAAATGATAATGGTCATGTCTTGATTAAGCCATGACAATTATCTTGCTAATTATCAATTTACAATAATTCACACATATATGTGAGAATGGTTCCTTTTATTCTCTCATTCTATCATATGCTTTCTCTCTCCTCCTCTTCCTCTCTCTCAAGCTCTCCCCTCTCATGTGTTGAGAAACACTTGAGCTTGAGAAAAACCTCTTCTTGATAATCTCTACTCTCATCTAAGGTTTTAGGATTAGCACTTCTAGCACTTTAGTTACTTCTAGCTTGTAGTTGAAGCCAAAGGTTGAGGCTTTCGGGTGGATCCTTCTTCGACGAGAGAAGACGACAAGGAGATCACTTTCGTTCACTACAAGGAGCAAGGAGAGAAGGACATAAAGCCCTAGGTATAACCATTCTTCCATGTAGCTAATTTCTAGTTAGCTTTAGTTAGTTTTTGTTTAGAAAAGATCCTCCTTTGTCTAGTCCATGTTGCCTAGAGTGATAAAAATCCGTTTTTTATTCCGTTTTCCGCCTCCCCGCAAGCACCGGGGTGGGCAACGTGGACTTACAGTGGTATCAGAGCCTAACTAAACATAAACTAGCTAGGTAGTAAAAGTGTATGGAAGTTTGATCGGAAAAATCGCAAAACCAAAACATACAAAACCCTAACTTTCTGTTGAAATTTTTTCTGCTCTAAAAATAAAAAATCATACTTCAAAAATTAGCTCAGGGTTTTGTTAAGAAACTCACCAAACCCGGTCCAGTGAATCGTTCAAAGCGCCGCGGTTCAGCGGCAATAGCAAGCTATTGCCGCTGAACCGCGGCCGAGTTGGCTCGGTTCTAGATCGAGTTTGGTGCAGTGTTCTTCTGACATGGTTTTGGGATTTTTAAGTTGGTTTATTTGTGCCTAGGTTTTTCAGAAAAGAAATTTGTATTTGGGGGCCTATAAATCCGTATTTTTTGATCGAACTTCACTACACTTTGACTAATGGGTTATATCTGTGATGTTTGTATGTATTGAACGTCTGCTAATCGCTATACGTCGATTAGTGGGGGTTATACATATCTGTGATCTGTGTTTGTTGATGGTATGTATATATGAATGCGTTGGATTATCGCGGGTGAATAGCCGGGGGGTTTTATGACACGAGAGTTTTTCTTTTCTTTCAATTCTCGTAACATGTAAATTGATGTAATATTATTTGTATGGCCGCACAACCGGGTCGGAGTTGTAGCCGTCATTTCATAATTCTTTTTACTGTTTTTGCTCCTAGGATAGACCCATGGAGGGGGTGCAAAAACTACCGGGTATCTCGAAGTGCCGAGTGGCCTACTCACGGTGTTGAGGGAGGTTGCTTCGCTTCGGATACTTGGCGGGTAGTTTGCCGCACCCGTAGGGGTCTTGGGTGGGGTATTGGCTATTCACCGCGACCGTGTAATCCGCTTTTCGTTGCAGGCTCGAACGGATTGCGGATTCCTAGTATATCTAATGTATTCATCTATGATCTGTAATGTCTATCATTGCTATATATCTATATATAATAACTATTTAGGCGTTGCTTATGTTTTACAGCCGCGCTAGCCGAGCCCCCACTCTATCATTAGTTAAGTAACCTAACGGGTGATGACGGGGCCCCGTGGCGAATGCGAATGGCATAAGCGTACGTCATATTTTGGTTGTTTTCTGCAATGGTAGGATTAAATGATAGGACGCATTAAAAGAACTAATGCAAGAAAATAAACCAAGTAAAAGTCGATTGGAACACTTTGAAAACCACTCGGTTCTTTTCAAAACTAAACTTTTAAACACGGAGCTTGAACCACTCCTTTTAAAAGCTATCTCGTTCCATCGATTATATCAAGTTCACTACGTTCACGGTTTCGCCAAAACCATTCGTAGTCCTCCATCATTTCAGTTAAATGTTCGGTAGTATTCAAGCTATGTATTTTGACCTCACGCCAAGGCATAGTGATTGGTAGCTGCCGGATATTTATCTGTTGCATAGATAGAATGCGTTGGTTTGAGACAGTCGTACTGCTATTTTGGCCTACGTCAAGGGTAGGTACGGGTGGGTTCAAATTAACCGGGATAATGATGGGAAGAACTTGACATGTGACTTATGACATTTTGACCTCACACCAAGGTCATAAGAGCATGGGGCAAAAATCCACATCGGGAGTTTCATAAGTACTGAAACTTGCTAGCGCTGCATACCATTTGGAGTGTGATGATTCTGGTAGAATTCCTTCGGTTTTATCACGCAATGATATTTTGATCCCGAACCTACTGTGAGTATATGCTACTCCTCGGGAAAACTCTCACTTAACGATCAATGCTATAAACCTAGTAGGTGTCTAGAAAGGTGTTAGCGGGACTACGCCCACAGGGAAAAGAGGTTACTTAATTAAGGAACTTCGCGAAAGCGTTGGAAAACCTCCCTCAAAGTACCGACACTGGCCTGGCTGAACGGTTAAGCAAGTATTGTACGGTGAGATTGATCCCGACTAATTCTTTCTTTACGGTTTGAGAAGGGATTCGAGAGACAGTGGGAGCCATCCTGTTTAGACAAACTAAAAACCACTCTAAACTTGCAAGAGCATCATGCTAAAGTGTTTCTTTTCTCTCTCCTAATTGCAGCGACCATTCAACATGACCGGACTTAACTTATTAGTAGATAAAAACATACTGACAGGGCCAAACTACAAAGATTGGCTCAGGAATGTCAAGATGGCAATCACTTATGACAAGTTGGGGTATATCCTTACCACCAAAGCTCCCCCTGTCCCAGGTCCCACCTCCAGCGTTGCGGATGTAGAAATCCGTAAGATATGGGAGATAGATTGCGCGAAGGCCAAATGCCTCGTACTTGCCTCGATGGACAACGAACATCAGAGGAGGCACGAGAATATGGACCTAGAGTCCATATTTCTTCATACAAAAGAACTGTATGGAGAGCAGTCTCATATCGCAAGATATGAAGTGTCGAAGAAGCTATTTTCGGCAAGATTGGCCGTCGGATCATCGGTAGCGGAACACATGCTTAAGATGATTGGCTACATAGAGGAGCTCGCAGACCTTGGGACCACGTTGGAGAATGAACTCTACACTGATTTAATTCTCCAGTCCCTTCCTTCCACTTACGCCCAGTTTATCCTTAACTTCAACATGCAAGGAAAGGAGGTTGAACTTTCCGAACTTCTGAACATGTTAAGGAGTGCTGAGGGCACCCTACAGAAAGGTAGGGAGACATCCACTTTGTTTGTAGGAGGATCTTCCTCTTCTAGGTCCAGGGTGAAAGCCAAGGGTAAGAAGAAGAAAGCCCCCGCCAAACCAAGAGGCGGTCTCAGTAAAGTGGATACGAAGGGAAAAGGAAAGGCAACAAAGGTAGCGGGAAAGCTGGTGGGGAAGGAAGAATGCTTCTACTGTCACAAAAGTGGACACTGGAAACAGGATTGCAAGACTTGGAAGGCCAGAACCCAGGATCTGATGCGAGTTGCGGCTTCAGTTTCAGGTGTGTATGTTATTGAAAACCGTCTATCAATAAACTCTACTTCCTGGGTATTGGATACCGGATCAGGATCTCATATCTGTAATTCTTTGCAGGCGTTGAGAAAGCATAGAGTTTTGAAGGCAGGTGACATGACCCTCAGAGTTGCAAACAGAGCTAGCATGGATGCTGAGGCCGTGGGGGACTATCACCTGGGATTGTCAGATGGACACTTTTTGGTTTTGCGTAGTTGTTATTTTGTACCAAATGCAACCTGTAATATCATTTCTGTATCTTTATTATCTAAAGAAGGTTATGAATTTGCATTTGTAAGTAATGTAGTGAACATTCACCTTAATCAAGTTTTGATTGGGTCAGGTACATTGAACAACGGTATATACGTATTAAACCAACCACATATTTTCAATGTCCAGAATACACACAAAAGAAAGTCTCCAGAAATCAATAAAACTTTCTTATGGCATTGTAGACTGGGTCACATCAATGAGAGAAGGTTGACTAAGTTACATACAGAAGGATATTTGGATCCATTCGAATATCAATCGTATGCAACTTGTCAATCCCGTCTCAAAGGAAAGATGACATAGACTCCGTTCACTAGACACGGAGTAAGAGCGAGCGAGCTCTTGGGACTCGTACACAGCGACGTGTGCGGTCCAATGTCTACACATGCGCGAAGCGGTTATTCTTACTTCATTACTTTTACGGATGATTTTTCAAGGTTCGGACATGTCTTCTTAATGAAGCATAAATCTGAAGCTTTTGAAAAATTCCAGGAATACAAGAATGAAGTAGAAAAACAAATAGGCAAAAGTATCAAGACACTAAGATCTGATCGAGGTGGTGAATACTTGAGTGCCGAGTTCCTGGGTTACCTAAAAGAGAATGGAATTCTCTCTCAGCTTACTTCTCCATACACTCCGCAACATAACGGTGTATCGGAGAGACGGAACCGAACCCTATTGGATATGGTACGGTCCATGATGAGTAATGCTGAGTTACCGCGATCGTTCTGGGGATATGCGCTAGAATCAGCTGCATACCTTTTGAACCGAGTTCCCACTAAGACCGTGCCTACTACACCATATGAGTTATGGAGTGGGAAGAAACCCTATCTTCAATACCTGAAGATTTGGGGATGTCCAGCTTATGTCAAAAAGCAGCATGCGGACAAACTAGAGGCACGCTCAGTACTGTGCAAGTTTGTGGGATACCCAAAGAACTCCATGAGGTATCTTTTCTATTACGCAGAGGAACAAAAAGTCCTTGTTTCTCGTAATGCCCATTTTCTGGAACATCAGTTCTTAGAAAAGAAAATAAGTGGGAGCGCTATAGAACTGGAAGAAATACCAGAACCACAAGCTATTACTGAAATCTTAGTAGAACCAGAGGGTTCGAAAGATCAGGACATTCCCACGCCACTCCGCAGGAGTAGTAGGCAGTCTTATCCGCCCGAGAGATACTACGGTTTTCTCATAGACGGGGATAGAGAGGATTGCATCATAGATTGTGATGAGCCTACTAGCTTCCAGCAAGCCATTCAGAGCGTTGACTCGGTAAAATGGCTGGATGCAATGCGGGCCGAAATGGAATCCATGTACACCAACAAAGTATGGACGTTGGACATTGCTCCATATGGGGTAAAACCTGTAGGATACAAGTGGATCTTCAAAAGGAAGATTGGTGTAGATGGACAGGTTGAGACCTATAAAGCTAGATTGGTTGCAAAGGGTTTTCGTCAGCGACCTGGTTTGGACTATGACGAAACCTTTTCTCCAGTAGCTATGCTGAAATCCATTCGGATCCTTCTTGCTATTGCTGCCTTCCATGATTATGAGATTTGGCAGATGGACGTAAAGACCGCTTTTCTAAATGGAAATTGTGCGGGAAGGTGTGCAAGTTGGTTAAGTCCATTTATGGACTAAAACAGGCATCGCGGAGTTGGAACATCTGTTTTGATGAGACGGTCAAGGAATTTGGCTTTATCAAAAATCCAGATGAACCATGCATCTATTGTAGATTTGTAGCGAGAACTGTGGTATTCCTCATTTTATACGTAGATGACATTCTCTTAATAGGAAATGACATTCCTATGCTACAATCTGTCAAGGGGTTCTTGTCACACAGGTTCTCCATGAAAGACCTGGGTGATGCTTCTTACATTCTGGGTATCCGGATCTACCGTGACAGATCCAAGAGGATATTAGGACTTTCACAGTCCAGGTATATCGACACCATACTGAAAAGATTCAGTATGGAAGATTCCAAGCGCGGTAATCTACCGGCTTGTCACGGGATCACCCTCTCCAAAGAGATGTCTCCCAAGACTGATTTGGAGAGGGAGCGCATGTCTATTATACCCTACGCTTCTGCGGTAGGCTCTATAATGTATGCGATATTGTGTACCAGACCAGATGTGGCTTATGCACTGAGTGTGGTAAGCAGGTATCAGTCAAACCCTTGGGAGAAACACTGGATAGCGGTAACGAACATTCTCAAGTACCTGAGAAGGACTAAGGAGATAATCTTGGTGTATGGCTGAAAAGACCTCCAGATTGAGGCCTTTGCTGACTCCAGCTTCCAGAGTGACAAGGATGATTCCAAGTCCATGTCGGGTTTTGTTTTTACCCTCAATAGAGGGGCGGTGTATTGGAAGAGCTCCAAACAGGAAACCGTTGCTGACTCGACTATGGAAGCGGAATACATCGCTGCATCTGATGCCGCAAAAAAAGCTGTCTGGATAAGGAAGTTCTTGAAAGAACTTCAGGTGGTTCTGTCCATTGTTGACCCAATACCTCTGTATTGCGACAACAACGGGGCTATAGCTTTAGCGAAGGAACCCAAGTCTCATCAGAAATCCAGACACATCATGAGGCGGTATCACCTGATCAGGGAGATCGTGGATCGCCAGGAGATCGAGGTTTGGAGGGTTGCTTCAGAAGATAACACTGCAGATCCATTCACGAAGGCCTTACCCCAGACTCAATTCGAGCGGCTGATCGAGATGATAGGTCTTCGATACGCCAGTATATGGCCTTAGTGCAAGTGGGAGATTGTTAGTGTATATGCCCTAGAGGCCATTACTGTATCATACTAGTATGTATATTACTTGATGGAAGCTTGGGATATTCACAGTTGTATGTACAATCTTGCTCGAAATGGTAGTATGCTACTTGGTTTGTCTCTACTTCAATATGTGCATGTGTTTCTTTTAGCATATCGCTTATATACATATTAGTAGAGCCTTTAGGATCTTTGCTTGATTACCAGCGTTGTGATGGCGCTCACACTCATGGGGGCTGGGTAATCCATAAGCACATCCTTATACAGGTCCCTAGTCGTTGGACTATCGAGACAGGGCATCGATACTCCGGAGTAGACTAGCGTATGCGCTTCTCATCCCAGTGTGGGAGACGGTCTGTCCCACAGCCGTCAGTACGTCGTACTTGAGATAGTATGCGGGTGCTCGTTAGGTTACGAGTACACTGGACAGGACTCGTCGGGAACTGTTGGTTGGTATTATACCTATCGTCAGTTATCAGTTCCTAGGTGACATGAGTACAGCTTAGTCCGCTGACTTGACACTGTCACTTCGCCTCGAGTGTGTTCCCACTGCACTTTGATTACTACCCTACCACGGCTCAAAGGAGTCGTGCAAACAGGTAGTTTTTGGGTGCAGTCCCGAAGCACTTGGAGGCAGTGACGGTTAGACAGGATTCGTCTCTCCCGGTATTGGGGGTTGACATCGCGCTGTGTCCAGGAGAGCCATTACACAAGTAGTCCCTGGCCAGGGCAAGCGAGATATACTGGTAGGTTTCCAGTGTTATCTCAGGGTGTTCTGGGCTACACTCCGACACAACTTGTACCGCTATTAGGGGACTGACGTTCACCACCCCCTAGGCCCGCCATGCGATGTATCAGACGAACAGACCGGACTGTACGGAGACTGTCACATACAGGCTCAGTAGGAGTTCAGATGGGGTCACCTCGTCAGTCTTCTTATCGGCATCTATCTGGGGACCGTTATGTACAGCTAGTGCCGCTTGCGGTCTGTGGTTAAATCCACTACCAGCGTAGTGTCGAGTCTTTAGAGTCCCACACAGAGAGCTATTCGCCTTTAGGCAAAATGAGTAGAGGTCGCATAGTTTTGCGACAGGGTTCGTCCACATCTGCGCACTTGTGCATGTTTGCTGTCCGGACAGCTTATACTAGCGGGCTTTGGTTTAAGCCGGATCCTAGTATATGATTTGGGATTGGTTTTTTTCTCATTGTATTCGTGTTCCTCGGATCACGAATACGGGTGCGTATGCACAGTTGATTGAGACAGAGGGAGAGGACTTTGATTTGGGTTAATGACCATTGTCATTTTATTAACCCTAATGCTTATGTGTGTATTATGGTTAATTGATATTAGTTAAATATAATTGTGCATGGTTAGGGTTGTTGACCTTTTGACTATCTTGACTTGTTGACCTTGGTTGACACTTTGGCCATCATCATTTCATATAAAAGATGCTCTTTGATCCTTGCAATTTGCATTAAAAATGAAATGATAATGGTCATGTCTTGATTAAGCCATGACAATTATCTTGCCAATTATCAATTTACAATAATTCACACATATATATGAGAATGGTTCCTTTTATTCTCTCATTCTATCATATGCTTTCTCTCTCCTCCTCTTCCTCTCTCTTAAGCTCTCCCCTCTCATGTGTTGAGAAACACTTGAGCTTGAGAAAAACCTCTTCTTGATAATCTCTACTCTCATCTAAGGTTCTAGGATTAGCACTTCTAGCACTTTAGTTACTTCTAGCTTGCAGTTGAAGCCAAAGGTTGAGGCTCTCGGGTGGATCCTTCTTCGACGTGAGAAGACGACAAGGAGATCACTTCCGTTCACGACAAGGAGCAAGGAGAGAAGGACATAAAGCCCTAGGTATTACCATTCTTCCATGTAACTAATTTCTAGTTAGCTTTAGTTAGTTTTTGTTTAGAAAAGATCCTCCTTTGTCTAGTCCATGTTGCCTAGAGTGATAAAAATCCGTTTTTATTCCGTTTTCCGCCTCCCCGCAAGCACTGGGGTGGGCAACATGGACTTACAAAGACTCGTCAAACGTTGATCAAAATTTTTCAGCATCCCCAACACTCTCTCCACCCTCCTATGAGTACGTCATAGCAAGCGTGCTTGCACGGCGGGGGTTAGCTCTTCATCGCTCGCTGTGGATCTCGAGCTGGGCGTCTTCGCCATCACATCTTCGGCCGGCTCGGTGCGCGACCATAACCTATGAAATCTCGTGTATGATGTGGAGACACCCTCAAGCAGGGGTCGAATGGGAACCTCACCATGCATAAAAGTATCGAATTCCTCAACAGAAAGGAAATAGCGAAATAATTGTGTCACTAACATTGGGCATGGGTAATTGGCTGCCCCCTTGCCAGCACCAACCGAGTGTAAAAGCACAGTTCACATGTCATAGCTAGGGTTCTTCATCATTAATGTGTGCACAATGTGTAGGGACGGTGTGAAAAAGGTGGTGTTTTGCGAACTTCCAAAGATATTGTTTTGTGCTCAACGGCACACGGTTAAGATGTTCGCATACAGCGTTCGTGCTTGAATGCCCTTCCTAGGTTCTCTAGAACAATCATCGCCCATCAACGGCATGTAATCCTCAAAGCGGAGGGGTTGATCCCGTGCGGGGATACGAGGTATCAAAGTGACTTCGTGATTGAAGTTCTTATCTATAACAATTTCCCACTCCCCCCACAACAAGCGTATAAACCCGTATTTAGCTAAACAACCCTCCTCCATACTCTCAAAGAAACGTGCAACGAGATCCGGAATCGCGAACGCTTTCGGATGGTTATACAACAGGAAATTCCATCCGCGTTTCCAGATCTCATCACCAAAATAGCTACCATAAACGTCATGGGTAAATAATTGGGAGAAATCCCGTTCAAATTGAAAATTAGGAGCCATGGACAGAAAATGCAGAACTATTAAATTTACAGTGAGAAAATCAAACATCCTCTGAAAATTTCAGAGGGAGAAGAGGCGTATCGGCGTCGGATGGGGTGTTCGGCGGCGGTTCCGCGGCGAGTTGAGGCGATCGCTGGTGTAAATTGCAGTGACGGCTAGGGTTTTCTGTGAGGGTTTGAATGAAGGCTCGGGAATTTACAGAAAAAGAGAGTGAGTGTATTTAAAGGGTCGGTCAACAAGAAGGGTCTATTTGTACAAAAGTCCTCCCAAAGGAAGAAATTATTTATTTAAAAAAAATTGTTTTATTTATTTTTTTAATTTTAGATAGTTCTGAATATTTACAAACCCCCCTGTTTTTTAATTATATATATATATATATATATATATATATATATTTTCTTTTATTTTTTTATTACAAATGGGAATTTCACCGGGCAAGAAATATCCCGACACACAAAAAAAACAAAATGGATATGCACCGGACAAGAATATCCATTATATATATACAAGATGGTATATAGATACCCCCAAACTTATTTGAAACAGTGTTTCCACTGTTTATGACTGGATAGCCGAAGTTTGGTGGTAAACGGAAGAAGATTAGTCAATGTAAACCGGCTCCTGCAACATCAGGAGCTCCTCCGATAGTTCTGCGGTGAGGAACGGTTTTACTCTGGGTCCATTCAATTTGAATAGTGAACTATCCTCTGGATTCTCCAAATCCACCGCGCCGTGCGGGTATACACTCCGCACAAAAAAGGGTCCTTTCCAGCGAGATCGAAGCTTACCGGGATGGAAATGGAGTCGGGTGTCGTAAAGAAGTAGCTGTTGTCCAGGCGTGAAGGTTTTGTGCGTAAGGTGTTTATCATGAAACACCTTCGTTCGGTTCTTTATAACAGCCACGTTCTCATAAGCTTCATCCCTAAGCTCATTTAGTTCGTTAAGTTGCAGCTTCCGATAGCTGCCCGCATCTTCAAGGTTTAGATTCAGCTCTTTGATCGTCCAAAATGCGCGATGCTCGATTTCCACAGGAAGGTGGCAAGCCTTTCCATACACAAGCCGATAGGGAGACATTCCAAGATCAGTATTGTACATAGTTCGAAATGCCCAAAGGGCATCAGTTAGTTTCAACGACCAATCTTTACGGTTCTTGGAAACCGTTTTCTCCAAAATCTGCTTGATTTTCCAATTTCAAACTTCGGCTTGCCTACATGTTTGGGGGTGGTAGGGCGTGGATAGTTTATGATTAATAGAGTATTTCCGCATCAAGGCCTCGAGAGTCCTATTACAGAAATGTGTCACATTATCGTTAATGATCATGCGGGGGTGCCCAAACCGGGAAAAAATGTTTTCTTTAAGGAATCTAACGACAACCTTGTTGTCGTTCGTCTGACTTGGCACTGCCTCGACCCATTTAGAGACATAATCAACAGCTAAGAGAATATACAGGTTCCCAAAAGTGCTGGAAAACGGCCCTATGAAATCAATTCCCCAAACATCGAAAATCTCTGTCACGCCCCGCTTCCCGGTATACGGCAAAGGGGACGCGATGAGGCCTGATACGTATATACTCAGAAGTACATACGCTAAGCGTACCTAAGCAATATAAAATAAATGCACAAGAGACAAGATATAAAAGGAACAGCAACTTTTATTTATTAACATTCTTTTGTACAATGCATGAAAGGAAATACAACTGAAATAAAATGATGCCTAAACAGTGGCGTGACAGGAAATGAAAAGTACAGAGAGGAAAAGTGTACAATGAAACTAAAGTGCAGGGTCTTCAGCAAACTGCTCCAAGTCTTCTTGCGATGGCTCGATCTCTGCCGGGTCCAAATCACCTGACGACATTCAAAGAAGAAAGAACAGAATGTCGTCAGCGAACGGGTCGCTCGGTAAGTCCCAAAGGTAAGAAGAAAGTAGAATAGACATAATAAAAAGATATCTTTTAAAGTTGTATACTATTGTTGTAATGTTATGTTAACGCTGTTGTTTGTAGCTTGGTACAGAAGGATGCCAGTGTATACGAGGGGAGTCTCTATATGCCAGAGACTAGAGGCACATATAGTACAAGGAACCGTTTATACCACGGTACAACAGCAACTGGATTCATGTTAGGTGTATTAAATCTGACCACCTCGTGCTACCTTTAACACCTTCCGTACCAATCTACCCCTTAAACCCCGCGATATCTTATTTGTATTGTTATCTTGTAAATTGTATTGATTGTAAGATTGATTGACTAACTGACCGAAACCATGATATCAGGAAACGGTTGTAACCGTAGAGTCATGTAAATGGAATATTGAGAATCATGTAAAAGGAATATATATCCATGGTTCGGTTCAGTCAAATTGAATAAATTGATAATTGTATTCATGGATTCATGTGTTCATTTTGAATTGGAATCTTGTAGATTATAGATTGACTTGAATCATATTCAAGTCAGATTAATCAGACTCAAAACCGAATCAGACAATCAGAAATGTGAATCGAAGTCTTATAATTGCTAGGGTCCTTAGGGTAATTTATAGAACTTGAGTGGGTTTTATGTAAAAGTACTTTTATATACTTTTTAAAATACACCCCAAGTATTTAATGTTCGTCTTTAGAGTTGTAATGAGGGTGGATTTTATGTTATGACATTTCTAGTGAAAATATCCTATTTTTATAAATAAGGGTATTTATCTGTAATATTGATTATTTGAAGTTCATGGTATTTTAGTGTAAAATTTATTCTTGTGATTTTGAGAAAAAGGTGGAATACTTATATTATAATAAAATAGATATTTAAATGATAAATATACATATATTTATACAAAAATAGTTTTAATAAATATTTTATATTCCAAAAATCTCATTTTCTTAAGATGTCGTATTTTAAACCTTTCGAGACCGAATGCTCCTTGCGGAGGTCTGAATCTCGCACTACTAGCCCGAGGGTGTGCGATAAACCGTACGATCCCGAACGGGTTCCCCAAAGATGGGTTGTAGCGGCGCTTTGCAAACATTGTAAAATACTAATCCTTTAGAAAACGGTTTTATAAAGTAAAAGGTATTTATTTGCAAAGTGTAAATTTCCGTATTTTAGATTCTAGGGTTTCCTAAGCCAACTAGTCTATTTCTAAATGGTCTAAACGACAAGTCGTTAGAAGCCTCAAATCGCCTCTTCACCGCCAATTGTGGCCAGGTAAGTACAAGTGAGGAAGGAGGGATCCGCTCACGAATCGTGAGACGGGCCTTTTAAAGTTACTTAAGCTCACTTGCCTAGCCTAGACACCACAAAGTCAGGTTTAGATAAACGATCGATGTCCACAACTTATCATATTTTTCCTATTAAAGATATTGTTTAAACAAATGTATCAAACCTAAACTTTTATAAAAGGTTTTATTAAGGAAATGGTATTTTAATGTAAAATCTTGTTTTATCGTATTAGGAGTTTTCTAGATAGCGTATTACGGTTGCATATGTGTGTGTGAGGAGGTAGGTCATTACCTCGTGATCTATTTTAAGGTATAGCAATGTTAACGGGTTAAATGTGAAATTGAAATATGATGGTATTAAAGTGAAAAAAATACGGTAAGTTAAAAAGGTTATCATTTCATGTGTGAAAACTTATTCAAATTGGTTTTTACAAGTTTAATAATCATGATAAAGATATTTAGACATGTTTGAATTGATTAGAAGTGAAATTTTATAGAAAACCGAATCGGAAATCGGATTTGTTCCGATTCCGTCGGGTTTCGTAATTTCGTATTTTTGAGAATTAGAAAGGGAGATAGAATGGGACTTACGGGTTTCGATCTATACTAAAGAGTATAGGGGAACTAAAGAAGTTGCCGAGGCGTTGCTTCATCGCCGGTTGTTTCTAAAAACGTCGCCGGAATTCCCGCCGGAATCTCGTCGGAGCTTCGCCGCGAACTTGTTTTCAAACCACACACTTCTTAGAAAACTTTTGAGAGGGTGGCTCAAGATTTTGGGGGTGAGAGGGTAGTATGTAGGGTTGGTATTTATAGGGTTAAGCTAGGGTTAGGGTAGATGAAAAGTTAAAAATAAAAATATGATAAAATGTAATAAAAATGTATTAAAAGTGAAGTAATTGGGGTTTTTAAAGATTTATGGAAGTGGTCTGAAGCTGAAATTTTACAGGAGCATAGGGAATATGAAAAGACACAACTTTCATGTTGTGGCCGTCGCCGGAATCGGCCGACTCGAGGGTGGCTCGGCCGTGACACGGTCGGAGCACGGAGTCGGCCGAGTCAAGGCCGAGTTGGCCGATTCCCGGCCGAGTCCGGTGGCCTGGATCCCTCCCGACTGTTCATCTAACTCTTGCAAGTGTTACATGTTTGGGTGTAGTGGGGTTTTTGTGAGATATGCACGTGTAAACTCTTGGTATTCTAAAGGTTTAAAAAAAAATCAATATTAAAAATAATGTGGGGTATGGGATTTGAACTCTGGTGGCTTGGTTCAGCAGTGCAAGGTATTACCAATGAGCTACAAGCTCCTTCTTGTAATTATGGAGTTATTTAATTACTTAAAATGATAGCAGCAATAGTAAATACTCTAAGTATACATTAAATTTAAAGTAATTTCTTGTACACTAAAAATAAAGTTATTATATTCTTGTAGCTTGAAATTAAAAACAAAATAATTACTTATATCTTGTGCTCAGGCTAAAATACCCCTTTATGGATTTTGAAAAAAAAAATTTTAAAATTCTGTGTAGAAAAGTGTATAGGAAAATTATGGTTGTTACATTCTACCCTCCTTATAAAAATTTCGTCCTCGAAATTTGTAAAAGGAAAGTGTAACAGTTTGGTGACAGAACTAAAGATTGTAAAGAAGTTTTGATCAAAGTTGTGATGGAGTTACTTGGGTTACCTTGGTTCACAGTTTCAGGTTCTATGGCTGCTAAGGTGAAAGCTTGTCGCCGTGGCACTTTCATCCTCGCTGGAGGCATATTCCCCTGTACTCGAGGCATGTTTCTCAGTGCCTGATGGAATTGGCGATTTGGCTGAGCAGAAAATCCATGTGGAGGTGGTGCTGGGAGTGTAGGACGAGTTGCAGGAGCCTGGATAGCTGGCTGCTGCGGGTAGTTGATGGGTGGGTGTGCTGGGTTGCGTCTATAAGGACGGTTTCCAATTCCGTAATTGGACGCGCCACAAACCAAGCATAGGCCTTTTGCGCGCCTACAGTCCTTCCACAAGTGTCCTTCCCTCTTGCAATAAAAGCAAAAATCAGGTCTTAGCCGATCCTTGGCTTCTTCCAGTCTTCTGAGTTCGACAGCTGGCCTGAAGAGGCCCCTCCTGCCATTTGAGTGACAGGGCGTTTCACTCCTGCAGACTGAGGTCTGCCCCTTACCTTTATCACTGCCTCATAGCTGCGGGCAGCTTCCAGAGCATCTTCATGAGTTGGAAATTTCCCTGTGGCTAGTGCAACCTGTATTTTCGTGTCCAAATCTTGTTCAAATTGACGGGCTCTGATCTCATCCGTCGGTATCAGGTGTGCCGCAAATCTGTTATGGTCTTGTGTTAGTTGTGTAGTATGTGATATTTAAAACTGAACTATCGCAACATATCTTACCGGCTTAACATGGTGAATTCAGCGTCGTATTCATCTACCGATTTGTCCCACATCGATCCTTGCTGTAGATGAATGAACTGCTGCTCCATGGCAAACCTGGCAGTCACAGAGAAGTATTTCGCGTCGAACTTCTCGCGAAACGTTTTCCATTCAATAGGCTGTGCAAGACGGCTTTCTTCCGCCTTCCACCAGTTGCGAGCGTTGTCCGTGAGTTGTGGTTTCACTACACGGACCCAAGCGATGTCTGGCACTTGTGCTGCGGCCGGATCATCCTCGATACTTTGAGCCCATTCCTCAGCTTCCAGTGGGCTCCCCTTTCGTGAGAACTGCTTCGGATGTAAAGCCCTGAATTGCTTTACCCCCGGAGCGTCAGTCTCGGGACGGTTCAAGAGTTGTTGCTGTCCCTCGAAAAGGTTGCGGATTGCCTCAAGTAGCACTGTTTGCTCGGTAGGTGGCGCAGGAACAGCTGGTGTGAGAGGTAGTGCTGGATGTGTGTTGTTGACGTTGGTGCTGGTGTTGTTTGGGGAATCCATAACCCTGAAGAAAAATTTGGGTTAGGACAGATTCAAGTACATGAAATGATAAGATTCGAGGAATATGGAATTGCAAGATTCAAGGAACATGAATTGTAGAGAATGTTTTAGTTGCTGGTTCTTGTGTTATATTGCTTAGGTTGTTCACGCAGACCAGAACTGCGTGATAGGAATTCATACAGCTCTGACCTGCATGGGCCACCAACAAAACCTGTCACGCCCCGCTTTCCGGTATACGTCGAAGGGGACGCGACGAGGCCCGCTACGTATATACTCAGAAGTACATACGCTAACCGTACCTAAGCAATATAAAATAAATGCACAAGAGACAAGTTATAAAAGGAACAACAACTTTTATTTATTAACATTCTTTTGTACAATGCATGAAAGGAAATACAACTGAAATAAAACGATGCCTAAACAGTGGCATGACAGGAAACGAAAAGTACAGAGAGGAAAAGTGTACAATGAAACTAAAGTGCATGGTCTTCAGCAAACTGCTCCAAGTCTTCTTGCGATGGCTCGATCTCTGCTAGGTCCAAATCACCTGACGACATTCAAATAAGAAAGAACAGAATGTCGTCAGCGAACGGGTCGCTCGGTAAGTCCCAAAGGTAAGAAGAAAGTAGAATAGACATAATAAGAAGATATCTTTTAAAGTTGTATACTATTGTTGTAATGTTATGTTAATGCTGTTGTTTGTAGCTTGGTACAGAAGGATGCCAGTGTATACGAGGGGAGTCTTATATTCCAGAGACTAGAGGCACGTACAGTATAAGGAACCGTTTATTTCACGGTACAATAGCAACTGGATTCATGTTAGGTGTATTAAATCTGACCACCTCGTGCTACCTTTAACACCTTCCGTAACAATCTACCCCTTAAACCCCGCGATATCTTATTTGTATTGTTATGTAGTAAATTGTATTGATTGTAAGATTGACTGACTGACTGACTGACCGAAACCATGATATCAGGAAACGGTTGTAACCGTAGAGTCATGTAAATGGAATATTGAGAATCATGTAAAAGGAATATATATCCATGGTTCGGTTCAGTCAAATTGTATAAATTGATAATTGTATTCATGGATTCATGTGTTCATTTTGAATTGGAATCTTGTAGATTATAGATTGACTTGAATTATATTCAAGTCAGATTAATCAGACTCAAAACCGAGTCAGACAATCAGAAATGTGAATCGAAGTCTTATAATTGCTAGGGTCCTTAGGGTAATTTGTAAAACTTGAGGGGGTTTTATGTAAAAATACTTTTATATACTTTTCAAAATACACCTCAAGTATTTAATGTTCGTCTTTAGAGTTGTAATGAGGGTGTATTTTATGTTATGACATTTCTAGTGAAAATATCCTAGTTTTATAAATAAGGGTATTTATCTGTAATATTGATTATTTGAAGTTCATGGTATTTTAGTGTAAAATTTATTCTTATGATTTTTAGAAAAATGTGGAATACTTATATTATAATAAAATAGATATTTAAATGATAAATATACATATATTTATACAAAAATAGTTTTAATAAATATTTTATATTCCAAAAATCTCATTTTCTTAAGATGTCGTATTTTAAACCTTTCGAGACCGAATGCTCCTTGCGGAGGTCTGAATCTCGCACTACTAGCCCGAGGGTGCGCGATAAACCGCACGATCCCGAACGGGTTCCCCAAAGATGGGTTGTAGCGGCGCTTTGCAAAGATTGTAAAATACTAATCATTTAGAAAACGGTTTTATAAAGTAAAAGATATTTATTTGCAAAGTGTAAATTTCCGTATTTTAGATTCTAGGGTTTTCTAAGCCAACTAGCCTATTTCTAAATGGTATAAACGACAAGTCGTTAGAAGCCTCAAATCGCCTCTTCACCGCCAATTATGGCCACGTAAGTACAAGTGAGGAAGGAGGGATCCGCTCACGAATCGTGAGACGGGCCTTTTAAAGTTATCTAAGCTCACTTACCTAGCCTAAACACCACAAAGTCAGGTTTAGATAAACGATCGATATCCACAACTTATCGTATTTTTCCTATTAAAGATATTGTTTAAACAAATGTATCAAACCTAAACTTTTATAAAAGGTTTTATTATGGAAATGGTATTTTAATGTAAAATCTTGTTTTATCGTATTAGGAGTTTTCAAGATAGCGTATTATGGTTGCATATGTGTGTGTGAAGAGGTAGGACATTACCTCGTGATCTATTTTAAGGTATAGCAATGTTAACGGGTTAAATGTGAAATTGAAACATGATGGTATTAAAGTGAAAAAATACGGTAAGTTAAAAAGGTTATCATTTCATGTGTGAAAACTTATTCAAATTGGTTTTTACAAGTTTAATAATCATGATAAATATGTTTAGACATGTTTGAATTGATTAGAAGTGAAATTTTATAGAAAACCGAATCGGAAATCGGATTTGTTCCGATTCCGTCGGGTTTCGTAATTTCGTATTTTTGAGAATTAGAAAGGGAGATAGAATGGGACTTACGGGTTTTGATCTATACTAAAGAGTATAGGGGAACTAAAGAAGCTGCCGAGGCGTTACTTCGTCGCCGGTTGTTTCTAAAAACGTCGCCGGAATTCCCATCGGAATCTCGTCGGAGCTTCGCCGCGAACTTGTTTTCAATGCACACACTTCTTGGAAAACTTTTGAGAGAGTGGCTCAAGATTTTGGGGGTGAGAGGGTAGTATGTAGGGTTGGTATTTATAGGGTTAGGCTAGTGTTAGGGTAGATGAAAATTTAAAAATAAAAATGTGATAAAATGTAATAAAAATGTATTAAAAATGGAGTAATTGGGGTTTTTAAAGATTTCTGGAAGTGGTCTGAGGCTGAAATTTTGCAGGTGCATAGGGAATATGAAAAGACACAACTTTCATGTTGTGGCCGTCGCCGGAATCGGCCAACTCGATGGTGACTCGGCCGTGACTCGGTCGGAGCACTGAGTCGGCCGAGTCAAGGCCGAGTTGGTCGATTCCCGGCCGAGTCCGGTGGGCTGGATCCCCCCGACGGTTCATCTAACTCTTGCAAGTGTCACATGTTTGGGTGTAGTGGGGTTTTTGTAAGATATGCACGTGTAAACTCTTGGTATTCTAAAGGTTTTAAAAAAAATCAATATTAAAAATAATGTGGGGTATGGGATTTGAACTCTAGTGGCTTGGTTCAGCAGTGCAAGGTATTACCAATGAGCTACAAGCTCCTTCTTGCAATTATGGAGTTATTTAATTACTTAAAATGATAGCAGCAATAGTAAATACTCCAAGTATACATTAAATTTAAAGTAATTTCTTGTACACTAAAAATGGAGTTATTATATTCTTGTAGCTTGTAATTAAAAACAAAATAATTACTTATATCTTGTGCTCAGGCTAAAATACCCCTTTATGGATTTTGAAAAAAAAAATTTAAAATTTTGTGTAGAAAAGTGTATAGGAAAATTAGGGTTGTTACATTCTACCCTCCTTATAAAAATTTCGTCCTCAAAATTTGTAAAAGGAAAGTGTAACAGTTTGGTGACAGAACTAAAGATTGTAAAGAAGTTTTGATCAAAGTTGTGATGGAGTTACTTGGGTTACCTTGGTTCACAGTTTCAGGTTCTATGGCTGCTAAGGTGAAAGCCTGTCGCCGTGGCACGTTCCTCCTAGCTGAAGGCATATTCCCTGTACTCGAGGCATGTTTCTCAGTGCCTGATGGAATTGGCGATTTGGCTGAGCAGGAAATCCATGTGGAGGTGGTGCTAGGAGTGTAGGACGAGTTGCAGGAGCCTGGATAGCTGGCTGCTGCGGGTAGTTGATGGGTGGGTGTGCTGGGTTGCGTCTATAAGGACAGTTTCCAATTCCGTGATTGGACGTGCCACAAACCAAGCATAGGCCTTTTGCGCGCTTACAGTCCTTCCACAAGTGTCCTTCTCTCTTGCAATAAAAGCAAAAATCAGGTCTTAGCCGATCCTTGGCTTCTTCCAGTCTTCTGAGTTCGACAGCTGGCCTTGAAGAGGCCCTTCCTGCTAGTTGAGTGGCAGGGCATTTCACTCCTACAGACTGAGGTCTGCCTCTTGCCTTTATCACTGCCTCATAACTGCGGGCAGCTTCCAGAGCATCTTCATGAGTTGGAAATTTCCCTGTGGCTAGTGCAGCTTGGATTTCCGTGTCCAAATCTTGTTGAAATCGACGGGCTTTGATCTCATCCGTCGGTATCAGGTGTGCCGCAAATCTGTTATGGTCTTGTGTTAGCTGTGTAGTATGTGATATTTAAAACTGAACTATCGCAACATATCTTACCGGCTTACCATGGTGAATTCAGCGTCGTATTCATCTACCGATTTGTCCCACATCGATCCTTGTTGTTGATGAATGAACTGCTGCTCCATGGCAAACCTGGCAGTCACAGGGAAGTATTTCGCGTCGAACTTATCGCGAAACGTTTTCCATTCAATAGGCTGTGCAAGACGGCTTTCTTCCGCCTTCCACCAGTTGCGAGCGTTGTCCGTGAGTTGTAGTTTCGCTATACGGACCCAAGCGATGTCTGGCACTTATGCTGCGGCCAGATCATTCTCGATATTTTGAGCCCATTCCTCAGCTTCCAGTGGGCTCCCCTTTCCTGAGAACTGCTTCGGATGTAAAGCCCTGAATTACTTTACCCCCGGAGCGTCAGTCACGGGACGGTTCAAGAGTTGTTGCTGTCCCTCGAGAAGGCTGCGGATTGCCTCAAGTAGCACTGTTTGCTCGGTAGGTGGCGCAGGAACAGCTAGTGTGAGAGGTAGTGCTGGATGTGTGTTGTTGACATTGGTGCTGGTGTTGTTTGGGGAATCCATAACCCTGAAGAAAAATTTGGGTTAGGACAGATTCTAGTACATGAAACGATAAGATTCGAGGAATATGGAACTGCAAGATTCAAGGAACACGAATTGTAGAGAATGTTTTAGTTTCTGGTTCTTGTGTTATATTGCTTACACGCAGACCAGAACTGCATGATAGGAATTCATACAGTTCTGACCTGCATGGGCCACCAACAAAACCTGTCACTCCCCGCTTCCCGGTATACGGCGAAGGGGACGCGATGAGGCCCACTACGTATATACTCAGAAGTACATACGCTAAGCGTACCTAAGCAATATAAAATAAATGCACAAGAGAAAAGATATAAAAGGAACATCAACTTTTATTTATTAATATTCTTTTGTACAATGCATGAAAGGAAATACAACTGAAATAAAACGATGCCTAAACAGTGGCATGACAGGAAATGAAAAGTACAGAGAGGAAAAGTGTACAATGAAACTAAAGTGCAGGGTCTTCAGCAAACTGCTCCAAGTCTTCTTGCGATGGCTCGATCTCTGCCAGGTCCAAATCACCTGACGACATTCAAATAAGAAAGAACAGAATGTCGTCAGCGAACGGGTCGCTCGGTAAGTCCCAAATGTAAGAAGAAAGTAGAATAGACATAATAAGAAGATATCTTTTAAAGTTGTATACTATTGTTGTAATGTTATGTTAACGCTGTTGTTTGTAGCTTGGTACAGAAGGATGCCAGTATATACGAGGGGAGTCTCTATATGCCAGAGACTAGAGGCACGTATAGTACAAGGAACCGTTTATGCCACGGTACAACAGCAACTGGATTCATGTTAGGTGTATTAAATCTGACCACCTCGTGCTACCTTTAACACCTTCCGTACCAATCTACCCCTTAAACCCCGCGATGTCTTATTTGTATTGTTATCTTGTAAATTGTATTGATTGTAAGATTGATTGACTGACTGACTGAAACCATGATATCAGGAAACGGTTGTAACCGTAGAGTCATGTAAATGGAATATTGAGAATCATGTAAAAGGAATGTATATCCATTGTTCGGTTCAGTCAAATTGTATAAATTGATAATTGTATTCATGGATTCATGTGTTCATTTTGAATTGGAATCTTGTAGATTATAGATTGACTTGAATCATATTCAAGTCAGATTAATCAGACTCAAAACCGAGTCAGACAATCAGAAATGTGAATCGAAGTCTTATAATTACTAGGGTCCTTAGGGTAATTTATAAAACTTGAGGGGGTTTTATGTAAAAATACTTTTATATACTTTTCAAAATACACCTCAAGTATTTAATGTTCATCTTTAGAGTTGTAATGAGGGTGGATTTTATGTTATGGCATTTCTAATGAAAATATCCTAGTTTTATAAATAAGGGTATTTATCTGTAATATTGATTATTTGAAGTTCATGGTATTTTAGTGTAAAATTTATTCTTGTGATTTTTAGAAAAAGGTGGAATACTTATATTATAATAAAATAGATATTTAAATGATAAATATACATATATTTATACAAAAATAGTTTTAATAAATATTTTATATTCCAAAAATCTCATTTTCTTAAGATGTCGTATTTTAAATCTTTCGAGACCGAATGCTCCTTGCAGAGGTCTGAATCTCGTACTACTAGCCCGAGGGTGCGCGATAAACCGCACGATCCCGAACGGGTTCCCCAAAGATGGGTTGTAGCGGCGCTTTACAAAGATTGTAAAATACCAATCCTTTAGAAAACGGTTTTATAAAGTAAAAGGTATTTATTTGCAAAGTGTAAATTTCCGTATTTTAGATTCTAGGGTTTCCTAAGCCAACTAGCCTATTTCGAAATGGTCTAAACGATAAGTCGTTAGAAACCTCAAATCGCCTCTTCACCGCCAATTGTGGCCAGGTAAGTACAAGTGAGGAAGGAGGGATCCGCTCACGAATCGTGAGACGGGCCTTTTAAAGTTACCTAAGCTCACTTGCCTAACCTAAACACCACAAAGTCAGGTTTAGATAAACGATCGATATCCACAACTTATCGTATTTTTCCTATTAAAGATATTGTTTAAACAAATATATCAAACCTAAACTTTTATAAAAGGTTTTATTATGGAAATGGTGTTTTAATGTAAAATCTTGTTTTATCGTATTAGGAGTTTTCAAGATAGCGTATTATGGTTGCATATGTGTGTGTGAAGAGGTAGGTCATTACCTCGTGATCTATTTTAAGGTATAGCAATGTTAACGGGTTAAATGTGAAATTGAAATATGATGGTATTAAAGTGAAAAAAATACGGTAAGTTAAAATGGTTATCATTTCATGTGTGAAAATTTATTCAAATTGGTTTTTACAAGTTTAATAATCATGATAAAGATGTTTAGACATGTTTGAATTGATTAGAAGTGAAATTTTATAGAAAACCGAATCGGAAATCGAATTTGTTCCGATTCCATCGGGTTTCGTAATTTCGTATTTTTGAGAATTAGAAAGGGAGATAGAATGGGACTTACGGGTTTCGATCTATAATAAAAAGTATAGGGGAACTAAAGAAGTTGCCGAGGTGTTGCTTCGTCGTCGGTTGTTTCTAAAAACGTCTCCGGAATTCCCGCCGGAATCTCGTCGGAGCTTCGCCGCGAACTTGTTTTCAAAGCACACACTTCTTGGAAAATTTTTGAGAGAGTGGCTCAAGATTTTGGGGGTGAGAGGGTAGTATGTAGGGTTGGTATTTATAGGGTTAGGCTAGTGTTAGGGTAGATGAAAATTTAAAAATAAAAATATGATAAAATGTAATAAAAATGTATTAAAAGTGGAGTAATTGGGGTTTTTAAAGATCTCTGGAAGTGGTCTGAGGCTGAAATTTTGCAGGTGCATAGGGAATATGAAAAGACATAACTTTCATGTTGTGGCCGTCGTCGGAATCGGCCGACTCGGGGGGACTCGGCCGTGACTCGGTCGGAGCACTGAGTCGGCCGAGTCAAGGCGGAGTTAGCCGATTCCCGGCCGAGTCCGGTGGCCTGGATCCCCCCAACGGTTCATCTAACTCCTGCAAGTATTACATGTTTGGGTGTAGTGGGGTTTTTGTGAGATATGTACGTGTAAACTCTTGGTATTCTAAAGGTTTTTAGAAAAATTAATATTAAAAATAATGTGGTGTATGGGATTTGAACTCTGGTGGCTTGGTTCAGCAGTGCAAGGTATTACCAATGAGCTACAAGCTCTTTCTTGTAATTATAGAGTTATTTAATTACTTAAAATGATAGCAGCAATAGTAAATAATCAAAGTATACATTAAATTTAAAGTAATTTCTTGTACACTAAAAATGGAGTTATTACATTCTTGTAGCTTGTAATTAAAAACAAAATAATTACTTATATCTTGTGCTCAGGCTAAAATACCCCTTTATGGATTTTGAAAAAAAAAATTTAAAATTTTGTGTAGAAAAGTGTATAGGAAAATTAGGGTTGTTACAATCTCAACAACCAAGATTGGTTGGAGCGGCATCTCGTTTCTCCTTGAAATCCGGCCCAAATGTTGGCATCGGGAGCAAGTCTTGCAGTAATCATGGGCATCTTTGAAGAGTTGTGGCCAGTAAAAGCCACATTGCATGACTTTCTCGGCTGTCTTCCTTGGGCCAAAATGTCTGCCATACGCTTGATCGTGGCAAAACGACAGCACACTCTTGAACTCAATATCAGGAACACACCGATGAATAATTTGGTCTGGAAAGTATTTTAACAGTTAGGGTTCGTTCCAATAAAAGTGTTTTACTTGGTATAAAAATCTAAGTCTGTCCTGACTTGATCATTCGTTCGGTATTAGTCCTGTCGCCAAATAGTTCACAATATCTGCGAACCAGGGTTCGCATGATACTGTCAAGAGTTGTTCATTAGGAAAACATCGTTAATTGGGAGAGGAAGCGTCGGCGAAGAAGGAAGTCGTGAAAGATGGTCGGACACTACGTTTTCATATCCTCTTTTGTCCTTAATGACAAGATCAAATTCTTGAAGTAAGAGGATCCAATGTATTAACCGAGATTTTGCATCCTTTTTCGCAAAAAGATGTCGCAGAGCTGAATGATCGGTGTAGACAATGACTGGAAAGCCGATCAAATAAGGCCTGAATTTCTCTAAAGCAAACACAATAGCCAAGAACTCTTTCTCGGTTGTTGTGTAATTCATTTGGGTGTCATTCGGGTCCGGCTTGCGTAGTAGATTACGTGCGGCATTTTATCGATGTGCTGTCCTAGGACCGCACCGATAGCAAAGTCGGATGCATCGCACATAATCTCAATGGGATACGTCCAGTCAGGTGAAGAAAGAACGGGGGCAGAGGTGAGTGAGCTTTTCATTGATTCGAAAGCAGTCAAACAGCTCGAGTCGAAGTCGAATGTGGTATCCTTGGCTAGAAGAAGAGTCAAGGGTCTAGCAATCTTGCTAAAGTCCTTGATAAACCGTCTGTAAAAACCGGCGTGGCCAAGGAAAGCTCGGATATCTCTGACCCATTTGGGTGGAGGGAGATTGGAAATGACTTCAATCTTTGCTTTGTCAACCTCAATGCCATTTCGCAAAATGATATGTCCTAGGACAATACCTTCGCGTACTATGAAGTGGCATTTTTCCCAGTTTAAAGTGAGGTTTTTATCCTTACATTGGGTAAGGACAGCGTCAAGATGTTGCAGACACTCGTCGAAAGAATCGCCAAAGATGGAAAAATCATCCATGAATATATCCAAAAATTTCTCAACCATGTCAGAGAAAATTCCCATCATACACCGCTGAAAGGTAGCGGAGCATTGCATAGCCCAAAGGGCATGCGGCGATATGCGAACGTACCGAAAGGACAAGTGAACGTGGTTTTTTCCTGGTCTTTCTCGGTGATGGGAATCTGGTTGTAGCCTGAGTAGCCGTCCAGAAAACAGTAGCACTCATGTTCAGCTAATCTTTCGAGCAATGGTAGCAGAAAGTGATCCTTCCACGTTGCGGCGTTGAGTTTTCGATAATCAATGCATACTCGCCACCCTGTCTGGGTGCGAGTAGGGATCAACTCATTCGCCTCGTTTGTGATGACCATAAAACCCGACTTCCTAGGGACAACATGTATAGGACTGACCCACTGGCTGTCTGAGATAAGGAAAATGATACCCCTATCCAGACATTTGATGATTTCCTTTTTCACAGCCTCCTTCATGACTGGATTTAGTCGCCTCTGTGGATCCCTAGCTGGTTTGGCATCATTCATCATATGAATGTGATGTTCAACGATCAGGGGACTAATCCACTTGATGTCCGCTATCATCCAGCCGAAAGCTTGCCGATTGGATTGCAAGACCGTGAGAAGGGTTTTCTCTTGCTCGAGTGCTAGAGAAGCCGAGATGATGACTGGGAGGGTCTCGTTCCCACCTAAGTAAGCATACTTGAGGTGAGGTGGCAGAGGCTTGAGTTCGAGTGTCGGAGGAGAAACAACTGAAGGCAAGATTGGTGAAAATGTCTCGAACTCAAAAGATTCCAACAGAGGCTCAAAGTGAGTGTATGCGACCGAGTCGGATGGTCCAACTAACGCATCCGAAAAGTCGAAAGATTCAAACTCGGGCGGCGATAAGCCAAGATCGTTTTAAAACATGAAGCACTCGTAATCGTTTTCGGGAGCGGAAGCAGCAGCAGGTTCAAAGAGGAACACGCTAGTGGCGTCAAGATCACTGTGATCAAACAAGAATTCCTCAAATTCACAGTCCTCTGGGGCGATCTCCTGGATGGAACAAACATCTAGTATATGAGCACTTGGTTCGGATGGCTGATTCCCTAACCTAAAAATATTGAGTTCAATTGTCATGTTGCCAAATGATAGGTTCATCGAACCATTTCGACAATTGATCACAGTATTTGAGGTTGCAAGGAATAGGCGACCGAGTATCACCGGAATTTGATTCCGGGGGTTAGCTACAGGTTGTGTATCTAAAACAATGAAGTCAACGGGGAATATGAAGTCCCCAACTTTTATTAACGCATCCTCTAGCTCACCCCTAGGATGGGTGATAGATTGGTCGGCCATTTGAAGAGTACAGTGTGTGGGTTTCAGCTCTTCTACACCTAGTTGCTCATATACAGAATACGGAAGCAGGTTAACACTGGCACCAAGATTCAAAAGAGCGCGGTAGATGTTCTTATCCCCAATGGTTATTGAAATCGTAGGACAACCAGGGTCCTTCTGTTTTTGAGGTAAAGCTTGGGTAAAAGCAGCACTCACGGTACTAGCTAAGAAAATCTTCTTTGGTACCTGAGATTTCCTATTCTTAGTGCACAAGTCCTTTAAGATTTTTGCGTAAGATGGGACTTGCTGGATTGCATCTAAGAGGGGAATGTTGATGTTAACCTATTTGAACAACTCCAGAATCTTCTCCATTTGTGAATTTTGTTTATTGGACCTCAACCGGTTTGGAAATGGAACGTTTTTGAAATTGGTCGAGTCCAATGCTTGTTGAGGAGATTGTGGAGTTGGAACGGATCCTAAAACTGGAGTTTGAGTGGAGTGAGAAGTGGATCCGTTCGGAGCAGCAAAAGAAGAAGAAGAAGAGCCTTTTGAAGACTGGAGAATAGGCTCAGAAGAAGAAGGAGTAGAAGAAACGGCCAGGGTGTCATCATCTATCCGTGTGCCAATGTTATTGTGCAGCATCCTTCCAGATCTCAATGTAGTCACGGCACTCACATTATGGTTCTGTTGTTCAAGAGCAACATGTACATTATGTAGGTGACCAGGATTTGGGAGTGGTTGAGATGGAAGCTTCCTTTTCTCTCGCTCGCTTAAAGCCGCGTTCAGCTGTGCAATCTGGGCTACGATGGTCTTGATGCTTTGCCCGTATGCAGCGGTGTGTTGTACCAGAGACTGAATAGATGACTGGATGTTGGCGGTGGATTGAGTCGATTGCTTTACAAAAGCCTCTAGACTCCGTTCTAGCGAGGAAACCTTATCGTTGTTTGACGGAACAAAGTTGTTTTGAGGAAAAGAATTGTTGCAGGGTGCAAAGTTGTTCATCGGATTTTGAAAAGGTTGGGGTTGGAAGGGCTGCTGAAATTGTTGCTGAGCTTGTTGTTGAGGAGGAGGAGGCTTCTGGAAGCTTTTGTGGCCTTGGAATTGATGCTGATTCTGATTCCAGGTGAAATTAGGATGGTTCCTCCAACCAGGATTGTATTGTTAGTTATATGTATGCTCTAGAGGCCATTACTGTACATACGATATATATTGTAGTGGATGCTTGGACATATATAGGGAGAACTTTCTTGCTCGACATGATAGTATGCTATTTGATTACACTTTATCTTAACATGTACTCTGATTGCCTCTATGTTACATGTTGATAAAGCCCTTAGGATGAGTACTTGACTACCAGGACTATGATGCAGATCATACTAGTGGGGACAGTGTAGTCGCCAAGTACATCCTTCAAATGTTCCTAGTCGTGGTGTTGGATATATGTATGCCCTAGAGGCCATTATATGATAGTGGATGTATATATACATGTATATATATATTCAGTATGCATTGTTGCTCGACATGATAGTATACTATCTGGTTATTCTTTATCTGACATGTTGATTTGATCATGCTTTTATTCATTCATACATGCTGATAAAGCCCTGAGGATATCGGCTTGACTACTCTGATTATGATGGAGATCATACTAGTGGGACATCTGTAGTCTATAAGCATATCCTGGAACGTCCCTAGTCGTGGGTATATCAAGACGGGGCATTGATATACCAAAGTAGACTAGCGTATATGATATTAGACCCATACGATGGGCGATGAATGTTCCCACATTCATCGATGTTTGACATCAAGATCATATACGGGTGCTCAGTGGTGACTGAGTACACTGGACGGACTCACCGAGAACTCCTATATGGAATTATATCTATCGTCGGATAGCAGTTCTCAGGTGACACTGGTACAGGTTAGTCTGTAGACCCGAGATCGTCATAGAGTCTTGTGTGTTCTCCCACTGTACTTTGATTACCACCCTACCACGGCTCTACTGAGTCGTGCAAACAAGTGGCCGTTGGGTACAGTCCCGAGACACGTGATGGCAATGAGCGATAGGAGGGGTTTCGTCTCTCCCGGTATTGGGAGTTGATAATGCGCTGTGCCCGACTGGTTATATCAGTAAGTCCCTGGCCAGGGCTGCTGAGATTTGCTGATAAGTGTTATCAGTAGTTTCTCGATCTGTTATAGACCATTCAGCGGCACGACTTATTGAGTTATTAGGGTCGACGTGACCATCCCTAGGCTCGATATGCAGCATATCTGACGAAGAGACCGGACTGTACGGTAGTGTTGCCGGATGGCTCGACGAGAGTTGTAGCAGGTTCGCTTGTTTTCTTCTTATCGCTCAATACCCGGGTGGCCGTTACGTTTAGCTGACCGCTTGCGGCTTGAGGGTACCTGATATGATCATCACCCTCTGCCGGCATATTGACGAGTCTTAGAGTCCCACAAAGGAGTTACCCAGTCCAGGCGAAACGTTGTGGTGCGCGTATGCGATATGCGCATGCACCCGATTGAAATGTGCGTATATGATACCGAACGTTGATCGGGCGGCCTGCTTTTGGTGGGGTCATATGAGATATGACCGGATTGATAAATCAAGTGTTGATTTATAATCTAACCATTAGTTTTCTCACTTGAAACCTTTCTAGTATGTGATGGATGTATGCAAGCATGCATGTGTTTCTTCATTTCTTTCTAGTTTCATGCACATATGGATGTGCATACATGCATACATACATACACCCATCCATCATGGTTGTTAGCACATGGAAATGGTGGCAATATAAGATTCACACCATAGATTAAGTGATGGATTTTTATTTAATTTTGTATTTAAATAAAATTGAAAAGAAAAGGATAATCATTTCTAGCTTCTACACTCTTCATTTAACCTAACCAAGCTCACCTACCTCTAACCTTGGGTTATCCTTCTCTTTATCATTTAAAACTCAAGTTAAATAAACTCTCCATCACTTAACCATGGTTGGACATGAGAAGAAATAAAATATATAAAGATATATTTCATTTCTTTTCTATGGTTATCACATTAACCCTTGTTCAAAAAAAAGCCTCCATCTTCATCCTCCTTCTTCCTTTTGCTCTCTAGTTTTTTCTAGTGAGTAATACACACTTAAAGAAAGGTTTTTGAAGTGAGAACCTTAACCACAACTTCATTCTACACAAGTTTAGCCGACTTGTTTAGAGTGTTCTTTTCGGTTTTACGAAGTTGCGAGCTTGGACGGAGAACTCCGTGGTGGATCGTCGTGGACGCGAGAGGACTTCAAGAGGACCTCCATTCAACACCCAAGAGACCAAGGAGTCCAGTGAAAGGGAGCTACAAAGGTTGTAGTCTCGAAACCCTAGTTTAGTTCACTTTAATTTTCCGAAACCCTAATTTTCTAGGATCGATTCCATTGCATGCTTGTTTAGCACCATAAAAACTTGAACTTTGTGACATGTGATGCTTCTAAACTCATTATAGGGTGCTAGGAAAACCTTTCATTGGTATCAGAGCCGACCTAGAACATTAGGCGACGCTTTTACGAAGTAAAAATCTCGATCGGACAAAAAATACGATTTTTTGGACCCTCTCTGGACAAATTTTAAAATCTGACATTTTTTAGAATTAAAAATACTTAAAAATACAGCAGGGAAAACTAAGAATAATGGTGAAATACGATCAAGTGAACTGTTCATATGGCCGCGGAACCGCGGCAATTCCTTGCTTAGGCCGCGGATCCGCGGCCGTACAGTGGCATCTTGCTATAAAAATTACACCATAATTCCTAGGTCTGCTAGTATACTGTTTTAGGTATGTTTAATCTGAATATAGTACTGTATTTTCTGGAGATGGTTTTGGAGGCGTAGTTTTGATCGGTATTTTCATTTCGTAGCTTTTCCGGGTAAATTAGAAAGTGTTAAAATGTTTGAACGAGTATCATTTACTCACTATTCACGGGGTTTAAATGCTTTGGAGATACGTGCAAGTATTTTTATGGTGGTCCCTCTAGAAGACAACAAACCTTAACTCGATTATGTGACCGTCTTGAACTACCCTTTGAATCTTAGGGTTTGGGGCAGTACGGCGTGCCACATGTAAGGCGTTGGCTTGACCCTTCTAGGGCCGGACCGCTACTACTGTGTCACACTTCGGATTTTTTGAACCCTGCTCAAGTGTTGAGCTTTAGTGAATCTTGGGTACTTGATCGTTCGTTCGAAAACTTTAATACTGTTTGTTTATCTGGAATGTGATACAATATGTGGAATTCATATAGTTTAGGCATGAAATACGAAATATGTGATATTTCGCATTTATGATGTCTAAAGAGAATCTGGATTCCAAATATTGTAGTTTTACACTTTCTTTTCTATGACCGTAAGTGTAGTATGTTCGATATCGCCGGTTTCGTTGCTATACGTCAACGACAATTGGGGTATGCATACTTACTTACGTTGATGATATGAGATATTATGTGTTGCTGAGATATGATGTGCAGGATTGTCGCGATTGAATAGCCGGGGGGTTTTATGTGAGATGAGAGTTTTATATTTTCATTCATGTAAATTCAAATGTAATGTAATATTCTTTTATTTGGGGCACTTCCGGGTTGAGGTTGTGTTACCAGTGTTTTATATTATTTACTTTTCCGCATTAGGATGGACCCAAGGAGGGGAGCACAGGTGACCGAGTTCTGGGGTTCAGTGGGAGGCCATCTCGAGGAGTCGAGACCAGGTCTCCTAAACTCCAGAATTGGTAGGGTCACTTGCTGCTCTCGTAGGGGTCCAGGGTGTGGGCTTGGCTATTCATCGCGACTGTGGAATCCGTATTTTCTATTCTGGCTAAATACTAAATACGGACGTCCTAGGATATCCTACGTTATATCTATGTTTCTGCTGCCTGTGTTCTGTGATATCTGAGACGAATGACATATTATATATATGATATATAGTAGACGTTGCTTATGTTTTACACCCGCGCTAGTCCCGTCCCGGTATGCCGTTAGTTAAGTAACCTAACGGTGCATAACGGAACATTGCGGCGAATGCGGATGGCATAAGCATACGTGTTATTTTCGTTTCTTTTCTGTGATTGGCTTAAGGACTTAAATGATGGGATTACATTAATATGATTAATGTAAAGAAAATAAACCTAAAAAGATGTTGTAGAATCGGATTTGAAAACCACTCGGCTATTTATGAAAAAGCTATATTTCAAAACTGCGGAGCTTAAGCCACTCTTTTTGAAAACCATTTGATTCTACAACGATATCAAGCTCAAAGCGTTAAAGATTTTCTTAAAAATCATCCGCAACCCTCCGTCATTTTAGGAAGTAGAGTACTTAGTATTCGTGCTACGTTTGTTGACTATAGTTAAGGCGTAGTGTACGGTAGCTAAGTGATGTCTTCCTACAATGCATATGATGCAGATTAATTAGGACATTCTTATGACTTTGTTGACCATAGTTAAGGTGTGGGTCTAATTAATCAAGAAATGACGGGTAGAGCTTGACTGGTACTTATGATTTGTTGACCTTAGTTAAGGTCATAGGTACTAGGGGTAAAAACCACATCGGGAATTTCAAGAGTTGAAATTTCCAATGAGATTGCATACCTTCCATGTGATGGTTGGATCCCGATCCCACTGTGGGCAATAGTTGCTCCTAGGAGAGTTTTACAGTTTACAATTAGCTAACTCATTAGGTGTCTAGAAGGGTGTTATCGGGGCTCCGCCTCTGGGAAAACGAGGTTTACTCTAATAAGGTCCGTGCGAAAGCACGGGGAACCTCCCTCAAGTACCGACACTGGCCTGGCTGAACGGTTAGCGAAGTTGTAGACTGTAATTAATCCTGGCTAGTTTTTCTTTTTAAGGTTTGAAAGAAAAACTCGATAAAAGCAGTGGGAAATATCGATTAGACAAGATAATAACCGATCTGATCTATGCAAGAGCTTTCGCTGAGTGTAGTCTTTTCTCTCTCTTAATGGCAGATACCCATGACTGGACTCAAGCTTTTATTAGATAAAAACAAACTGAATGGGACCAATTATAAAAACTGGCTGAGGAATCTGAAAATCGCCTTGACTTATGATAAAGTATCATATGTCCTCACGGCTTCAGCCCCGCCCATCCCTGGTCCAAAATCCTCAGTTGCGGACATTGAAGTCCGCAAGACATGGGACGCTGACTGTGCCACGGCCAAATGCCTCGCGCTTGCATCGATGGACAACACACATCAAAAGCAGCACGAGGACATGGACATTCACGGTATATTGCTCCATACAAAGGAGTTGTATGGGGAGCAATCCCGCGTATTACGATACGAAGCATCAAAGAAACTGTTTCAGATGCGAATGGCCCCTGGCACACCAGTAGGAGACCATGTTTTGAAGATGATAGCTCTTATAGAAGAGCTTGAGGACCTTGGATGGACAATGGACAATGAACAATATATAGATATTATTCTGCAGTCCCTCCCCTCCACCTTTGCTCAGTTCATAGTGAACTTCAACATGCACGGCATGGAGAAGGAACTCCCTGAACTCCTTAACATGTTAAGGAGTGCAGAGAGCACTATGAAGTCAGCAAGAACTCCCGTTATGACTATTAGACAGTCTTCCTCTTCTCGCCCGAAAGCTAAGGCCAAGGGAAAGAAAAAGAAGAAACCCACTAATCCTAAGGGCGGAGTTCAAAAGGTGAAAGGAAAGGAAAAGTCCAAGGCTGGAGACTCGGGGAAGGGCGAATGTTTTCATTGCCACAAGACAGGACATTAGAAGCGCAACTGCACAGAATACTTGAATCTCAAGAAGAAGCATGGTGATGCTTCTGCTTCAGGTGCGTTTGTGACTGAAAACTGTTTTTCAATAAACTCTGCTTCCTGGGTATTGGATACCGGTTCAGGTTCTCACATTTGCAATTCTATGCAGGGACTGAGAAATAGCAAGGTTTTGAAGACAGGTGACCATACTCTCCGCGTTGGAAATGGTTCCAATGTACATACAGTCGCAGTGGGAGAGTATCACTTGGGGTTGCCATCTGGATGTATTTTGGTTTTGAATCCATGTTATTTTGTACCAAGTATGCTTTGTAATATAATATCCGTTTCTTTGTTAGACAATGAAGGATATAATTTTGTATTGCAGAACAATGTTATGAACATTCACCTGAATCAAATGTTGGTTGGGTATGGTACGCTTAACAACGGGATATATGTCCTAAATCAACACACAGTTTTCAGTATACAACACACTAATAAAAGAAAACTTTCAGAATTAAATGAAGCTTTTCTTTGGCACTGTAGACTTGGTCATATTAACGAAACAAGACTAAACAAGTTACATAAAGATGGATATTTAAATTCTTTTGAATATAAATCTTATGTGACTTGCCAGTCTTGTATCAAGGGTAAAATGACCAAAACTCCGTTTACCGGACACGGAGAAAGAGCTACTCAGCTCCTGGGCCTCATACATAGTGATGTATGTGGGCCAATGTCTACGCAGGCTAGAGGCGGTTTTTCATACTTCATTACATTCACTGACGATTTCTCAAGATTCGGTCATGTATTTTTATTAAAGCACAAGTCCGAAGCTTTCGAAAAATTTATTTAATATAAACAAGAAGTAGAGAAACAAACCGGCTTGAGTATCAAGATGCTTCGATCAGATCGAGGTGGTGAGTATCTCAGTACAGAATTTGCAAACTTCCTAAAAGAGAATGGGATTCTCTCTCAGCTCACTCCTCCTTACACACCACAGCACAACGGTGTGTCAGAACGACGGAATAGGACCCTATTAGATATGGTCCGGTCCATGATGAGTGATGCTGAGTTACCAGTCTCGTTTTAGGGACATGCATTGGAGACTGCAGCGTTTCTACTAAACAGGGTTCCAACCAAAGCCGTGTCCACCACACCATATGAGATATGGCATGGGAAGAGACCATCTCTTAAAAGAATTAAGATTTGGGGTTGCCCGGCCTATGTCAAAAAGCAGAATCCGGACAAACTCGAGACACGGTCAGTCTTATGTAACTTTATGGGATATCCAAAGAATTCTTATGGATATCTATTCTACCACAAAGAGGAACAAAAAGTGTTTGTTTCTCAGTATGCCACATTCTTAGAAAAAGAGTTTTTCACAGATAAAGATGATGGTAAGGTGGTGGATCTAGAAGAGGTTCTAGAGACACAAACTACAAATGACGATTTGGTTGAACCGGCTGTTGCAATAGAAACTCAGGAACTTCGGCCACTCCGTAGGTCTGGTAGGACTTCTCGCCCACCGGAGAGATACTACGGTTTCCTCATTGATAGTAACGGAGAAGATTGCATCATAGATGATGATGATCCTACCAGTTTTCAGCAAGCTATCACGAGTAAAGACTCTGTGAAGTGGTTGGATGCCATGAGATCTGAAATGGAGTCTATGTACACCAACAAAGTGTGGACTTTGGACGTTGTACCCCCTAGGGTAAAACCTGTGGGGTGCAAATGGATCTTTAAAAGAAAGATTGGTGTAGATGGGCAGGTGGAGACCTATAAGGCAAGACTTGTGGCGAAGGGTTTTCGTCAAAGACCAGGTTTGGACTATGACGAGACTTTTTCTCCCGTAGCCATGCTTAAATCCATTCGGATCCTACTTGCTATTGCTGCTCACTACGACTATGAAATCTGGCAGATGGACGTTAAAACCGCGTTTCTAAATGGAAATTTAGAAGAATGCGTTTATATGGATCAGCCAGAGGGCTTCATTGACAGTGGGAGCAGCGGGAAAGCATGTAAATTGCTTAAATCCATATATGGGTTAAAGCAGGCATCACGGAGTTGGAACATCTGTTTCGATGATGTCATCAAAGAGTTTGATTTCATCAAAAATCTAGATGAACCTTGTGTTTATAAGAAGGCTGTAGGGAGAGCTGTCACATTCCTCGTATTGTACGTGGACGACATTCTTCTGATAGGAAATGATATTCCTATACTACAGTCGGTCAAATCTTTCTTATCACTGAGGTTCTCTATGAAGGACCTGGGTGATGCCACGTACGTTCTGGGCATAAGGATCTATAGGGATAGATCCAAAAGGTTATTGGGATTGTCCCAAACCAGGTACATTGACACCATCCTAAAAAGGTTTAGTATGGAAGACTCCAAGCGGGGTGCCTTACCCGCTTGCCATGGGGTCACTCTCTCCAAGGATTCTTGTCCAAAGACCGATGAAGAGAGAGCTCGCATGAGTATTATACCCTATGCTTCGGCAGTAGGATCTATAATGTATGCGATGTTATGTACACGCCCAGATGTAACTTATGCACTTAGTGTAGTAAGCAGGTATCAATCCAACCCAGGGGAGAATCACTGGACAGCTGTGAAGAACATTCTTAAGTACTTGCGAAGGACTAAAGAATTGTTCTTGGTGTATGGTAATGGAGATCTCCAAATGGAGGCCTTTACCGATTCGAGCTTCCAGAGTGATAAGGACGACAGCAAATCTATCTCTGGGTTTGTATTTACCCTCAATGGAGGGGCGGTGAGTTAGAAGAGTTCCAAACAAGATACCGTTGCAGACTCTACGATGGAAGCTGAGTACATTGCTGCAAATGATGCCGCCAAGGAAGCCGTCTGGAAGAAGAAGTTCGTCTCGGAGCTAGGAGTAGTTCCAACCATTATTGATCCAATACCTTTGTATTGTGACAATAATGGGGCTATGGCGTTAGCCAAGGAGCCCAGATCCCATCAGCGGTCCAGACATATCCTGAGGCGCTTTCATTTGATCCGGCAGATTGTAGATCGCCGCGAGATCGAGATTAGGAGGGTAGACACAAAGAATAACGCCGCGGATCCATTCACCAAGGCCCTCCCTCAGCCGCAACATGAGCGACTTTTTGAGATGTTGGGTATGAGATACGCCAATAACTGGCCTTAGTGCAAGTGGGAGATTGTTGGATATATGTATGCCCTAGAGGCCATTATATGATAGTGGATGTATCTATTCATGTATATATATATTCAGTATGCATTCTTGCTCGACATGATAGTATGCTATCTGATTATTCTTTATCTAACATGTTGATTTGATCATGCTTTTATTCATTCATACATGCTGATAAAGCCCTGAGGATATCGGCTTGACTACTCTGATTATGATGGAGATCATACTAGTGGGACATCTGTAGTCTATAAGCATATCCTGGAACGTCCCTAGTCGTAGGTATATCGAGACGGGGCATTGATATACCAGAGTAGACTAGCGTATATGATACTAGACCCATACGATGGGCGATGAATGTTCCCACATTCATCGATGTTTGACATCAAGATCATCTACGGGTGCTCAGTGGTGACTGGGTACACTGGAAGGACTCACCGAGAACTCATATATGGAATTATATCTATCGTCGGATAGCAGTTCTCAGGTGACACTGGTACAGGTTAGTCTGTAGACCCGAGATCGTCATAGAGTCTTGTGTGTTCTCCCACTGTACTTTGATTACCATCCTACCACGGCTCTACTGAGTCGTGCAAACAGGTGGCCGTTGGGTACAGTCCCGAGGCACACGAAGGCAATGAGCGATAGGAGGGGTTTCGTCTCTCCCGGTATTGGGAGTTGATGCCGCGCTGTGCCCGACTGGTTATATCAGTAAGTCCCTGGCCAGGGCTGCTGAGATTTGCTGATAAGTATTATCAGTAGTTTCTCGATCTGTTATAGACCATTCACCGGCACGACTTATTAAGTTATTAGGGTTGACGTGACCATCCCTAGGCTCGATATGCAGTATATCTGACGAAGAGACCGGACTGTACGGTAGTGTTGCCGGATGGCTCGACGGGAGTTGTAGCAGGTTCGCTTGTTTTCTTCTGATCGCTCAATACCCGGGTGGCCGTTACGTTTAGCTGACCGCTTACGGCTTGAGGGTACCTGATATGATCATCACCCTCTGCCGGCGTATTGACGAGTCTTAGAGTCCCACAAAAGAGTTACCCAGTCTAGGCGAAACGTTGTGGTGCGCGTATGCGATATGCGCATGCACCCGATTGAAATGTGCGTATATGATACCGAACATTGATCGGGCGACCTGCTTTTGGTGGGGTCATATGAGATATGACCGGATTGATAAATCAAGTGTTGATTTATCATCTAACCATTAGTTTTCTCACTTGAAACCTTTCTAGTATGTGATGGATGTATGCAAGCATGCATGTGTTTCTTCATTTCTTTCTAGTTTCATGCACATATGGATGTGCATACATGCATACATACATACACCCATCCATCATGGTTGTTAGCACATGGAAATGGTGGCAATATAAGACTCACACCATAGATTAAGTGATGGATTTTTATTTAATTTTTTATTTAAATAAAATTGAAAAGAAAAGGATAATCATTTCTAGCTTCTACACTCTTCATTTAACCTAACCAAGCTCACCTACCTCTAACCTTGGGTTATCCTTCTCTTTATCATTTAAAACTCAAGTTAAATAAACTCTCCATCACTTAACCATGGTTGGACATGAGAAGAAATAAAATATATAAAGATATATTTCATTTCTTTTTTATGGTTATCACATTAACCCTTGTTCAAAAAAAGCCTCCATCTTCATCCTCCTTCTTCCTTTTGCTCTCTAGTTTTTTCTAGTGAGTAATACACACTTAAAGAAAGGTTTTTGAAGTGAGAACCTTAACCATAACTTCATTCTACACAAGTTTAGCCGACTTGTTTAGAGTGTTCTCTTCGGTTTTACGAAGTTGCAAGCTTGGACGGAGAACTCCGTGGTGGATCGTCGTGAACGCGAGAGGACTTCAAGAGGACCTCTATTCAACACCCAAGAGACCAAGGAGTCCAGCGAAAGGGATCTACAAAGGTTGTAGTCTCGAAACCCTAGTTTAGTTCGCTTTAATTTTCTGAAACCCTAATTTTCTAGGATCGATTCCATTGCATGCTTGTTTAGCACCATAAAAACTTGAACTTTATGACATGTGATGCTTCCAAACTCATTATAGGGTGCTAGGCAAACCTTTCACGTGGGAGTACCGAGACAGGGCATCGATACTCCAGAGTAGACTAGCGTATACGCATCTTGACCCATATGATGGGCAATGGATGATCCCATATCCATCGGTGTTTGACATCAAGGATGGTGTTCGGGTGCTCAGTGGAGACTGGGTACACTGGACGGACTCGCCGAGAACTCTCAGATGGTATTATACCTCACGTCAGATGGCAGTTCTCTGGTGACACTGGTACAGCTTAGTCTGTAGACCCGAGATCGTCATAGAGTCTTGTGTGATTCCCACTGTGCTTTGATTTCTATCATACCACGTCCAAGAGGGCGTCCAAAAAGGTGGCTTTTGGGTACAGTCCCGAATCATATGGAGGCAATGAGCGATAGGAGGGGATTCGTCTCTTCCGGTATAGGGAGTTGATGTTGCGCTGTGTTCGATTGGCTATAACTGGAAATCCCTGGCCAGGGTTGCTGAGATTTACTGTTAAGTGTTATCAGTAGTTTCTTGAACCGTTATAGACCTCATACCGACACTACTTATCAAGCTACTGGGGTATGACATTTACCACCCCTAGACGAGATATGCGACATATCAGACGAGGAGACCGGACTGTATGGGAGTGTTATTGATTGGATTCGCAGAAGAATGTGCATGCTTGCTTGTTGATCTTCTGATCGCTCAATACCTGGGTGGCTGTTACGTTTAGCTGACCGCTTGCAGCTTGTGGGTATTTGATATGATCATCACCTACTGCCGGCGTATTGACGATTCTTTAGAGTCCTACACAGAGGTTTCCTGGCTCAGGCAAAACGGAGTAGGAGCACATATGTGATATGTGCGGAACCGGGAATAATACGTGTATGCGATACCGTATTAGATTCTCGGGATATGAGATATCGGTCGGGTATATGTGATATAGCCGAGTCATCGGATCAAGTGTTGATTCGATGAACTGATACAGATTATATTAGTCGGTTATTTGTGAAATAGGAGGATTATCGGATCAAGTGTTGATTCGATAATTTAATGTATAATTATATATTTGATATATTAAATTACATTAACTAATATAAGATCACTAAAAGATTCTTTTTCTCACTCGGGTAATACATTGATATATATGCGATATATGTTAATTGTATTATTTTATTTTGTTACAATAAATATTGTATATGTGATATATAATATTGTAACAAGTTATGATTACTAATGCAACATGCTTAGAGGAGATTAGACATGGTTAGGGTTTGATTTGGGTTAAACTTTTCTAGAAGTTTCTTGAAGATTTTATTTTTGTTTCTTGCAAAGATATTTTGTTTAGATATTTTTCTTGATATTCTTTAACCCAACCCAAACCCTTAACCCTAGTAAACTCTCTACAATGTTTAGCCTCTTCATCTTTAACCATGGGTTGCATTTGTAATTATCACTACAATTCATTATTCATCACAAATGAGTTCATCTTCTTCTTCCTCCTTGCAAAGCTTTCTAGCTTTGAGTTTAGTGATGAAAATGAGTGAGATTAAGAAAATAAATGAGAGCTAAAATCCTACTTCATCATCCTAATCTATCCTAGCCATTTAGATTAGGGTGCTCACTTCATTTGTGAGTGAAAGCTTGTGTTAAAGAAACTTCAAGGTAGATCATCTTAGTTATCGAAGATCGGAAGCAAGTTTGCATCATTCTCTTCGTGGAGCCTCTCTAGAGTCCGGGTACATAATGATCGCAGCGAAGGGACCTCAACACGGAGATTATGAAGCGAAGGACCGGACTACAAAGGTTGTAATCCCAAACTCTTAGATATTAAAGTGTTTAACATTCTTTGTTTCGCCTAATCTCTAGTTTAAAGATCTTGGTTAGGGTTGTTCGGCACGTCTAAATTTTAAATCGGGCATGGTTGATGCCTAATAGACCCTTGTGAGAGTGGCTAGTAACCTTACAGTGGTATCAGAGCCAAGCTAGAGCTTTAGGCGAAGTCTAGGCGAAGTCTAAAGTCCGATCGAACTCCGAATACCCGATAAAACCTAGTTTCTGGAAATTTTTTTAAAATGTTGATTTTTTCGTATTAAAAATACTCAGAAAAATAAGCAGGAAATTATATGAATTAATGTGAAGTACGGCACCCTTACTCCTCCACGTGACCGCGGAACCGCGGCCAAACCATGGGTTTGGCGGCGGTTCCACGGCCAACGTACGGAGTTAGGAGTTGAAACTTCTGGGTTATATTCTTGGGTATTTTTTATTTCTTCTGGGAATTTTTAATTCTACTCAAGTGTTGAGTTTTCTGGGTTGTATTGGGAACTCGTTGATTCGATCGGAAAGTTTAACTTCGTTTATGTTTTTTCCGGATAATTTAGAACATGTTAAAAAGTTCGACCGGATATCAATAACTCACTTTTTCCCCTGCCGGAAAATTTCCAAGTGTTGGATTTTTCCGTAGTTTAAGAACATTCTTAGTCGTGCAAGTAACGCGGTGGACCCTCTAGAAGAACACAAACATTAACTCGATTATGTGACCGTCTGAACCGCCTCTAAATCTTAGGGTTTAGGGCAGTACGGCGTTGCCACATGTGAGGCGTTGGTTTGACCCTTCTACAGCTGGACCATTGGTACTGTAGCATGTGATGGATGCTTTTAAACTCTATTCGAGTGTTGAGCCATTTGGGAAATCTTGGGTGTTTGTTTATTCGATCGGAAAGTTTAACATTGTCTATTTATCTGGAATGTGATATAATATTTGGAATCCACAAGTAGTTATGAGATAACTAATTTGAATATTATAAATCTAGCATTTCAGTCTCAGATGATCGGTTGCCACGGGATTTTGATGCGATCAAAAGTCCATCGCAATCACGTAGCATACGCGGATACTCGCCGGGTAAACTTAATAGATAGCCACGCCCCATAGCCCCGACCAAGTGACCGTAGGAGAACCCCGTCACCAAAAGCATCCGTTCGGGTGCTCGCGGCAGCGGTGTTCCGCCTTAGTGCACTTCGTCGACGGCATCCGGGGGTGCGGCCGTCTACTAAAGTTTGCGACGAGCATTCGATCAGGATGTCGGGAATCTTGTTGAATTGCCCGACTTGATATTGAAAAGAGTTTTGGATAATGAGACTAAAATGCGGGGTTTATAATTGTTAGGCATGAGATGTCTAAGGAATTCATGTGGTTAGGCATGCGATGTCTAAGGAGGTTGCGGATTCCAACTGTTGTAGTTTTACACTTTCTTTTCTGCGACCGTAAGTGTAATATGTTGTGTATCTCCGGTTTCGTTTCTATACATCAACGACAATTGGGATACGCATATTTACTTACGTTGATGATATGAGATATTATGTGTTGATGTGATATGTTATATTGGATCGTCGTGTTTTGAATAGCCGGGGGTTTTATGTGAGATGAGAGTTTTTCTTTTTCATTCATGTAAAATTTAATTGTATATAATATTCTTTTATTGGGGCACTTCCGGGATGAGGATGATGTCACCATTGTATATTATTTACTTTTCCGCATTAGGTAGACCCAAGGCGGGGAGTACAAGTAACCGGGTTCTAGGGTCCAGTGGGAGACCATCTTGAGGAGTCGAGACCGGGTCTCCTAACCCTAGAATTGGCAGTGTTGCTTGCCGTTCTCGTAGGGGTCTAGGGATGTGGGTTTCGCTATTCATTGAGACCGTGGAATCCGTGTTTTATGCAGGCTCGATATAAAACACGGACGTCTTAGTATATCCAATATTTCATATATGTTCTTCTGCTGCAATATTCTGTGATGAGATCATATTACTTTCTGAGACGAATGTTTATATTATATATATGAGATATATGTTATATTGCAGATTTCGTTTCAAATGTGATGCTTGTGAAGCATAATAAAATGGGACTTCATTAATGAGATTAATGAAATAAAAGAAACCTAAAGATGTTATAGAAACTTGTTTAAAAACCGGTAGCTCTAGTTCTTGCTTTGCATAGCGGTGTTCCTTATAGAACATCCAACACCTTATTCGATAAGGAAAGAGCCGAGATCCCTTCACCGGGAGTGACCTCTTTAGCGAAACTAGCAGATGCTGCATACTCGGTTTGTCTTTTGATTGCTTCTATAGTTTTTTCTTTGCATAGTGATATTTATGAAATATCCTGCACCTTATTCGATGAGGAAAGAGCCGACGATCCCTTCACCGGGAGTGACCTCTTTAGCGAAACTAGAAAAGCCTAAAAAACATTCCATTTAAAATCACTCGATTCTACAACGATATCAAGTTCATTACGCAAAGGGTTTTCTTAAAAACCTGTCGTAGCCCTCCGTCATTTCAGATAAGTCCTACTTAGTATTCGTGCTACGTTTGTTGACCTCCGTCAAGACGTAGTGTGCTGTAGCTAACTAGTATTTATCTGTTTATGCATATGATGCAGATTGTTTTAGGGTAGTCGTGCGGCCTTGTTGACCTCCGTCAAGGGTCGTGCGGGTGGGTTTAATTCAATTAGGAAATGACGGGTAGAACTTGACTAGCTGTCACGACCCGAAAGTACGGAACATGACCGACACTTAAACTACGAACGTCTCGAGGCGTACGTAATCCAAGTAAACCGAAAACCCAGAAATCCAAACCAAGAAAAGTAGTAGAGTGCAGGAAAAACCAACTTAAAGCAAGTAGTTTCAATAGCATAAGCCGAATTATGCGGTTTTTTAAAAAACATTAAAAATTTACTGAAAATTTCGGCAGAGTTTCCTTTGTAAATACTGGCCCCCAAACGGGATACAACATGAATAGTATACGAAATCAAGAAAAAGGCATCCCCAAGCGGGAGCTAGCTCTTCGTCAATCGACGGTCACAGCCACACAAGCAATATAATATACAACGCCAACGGCGAGGATCAAAACTCAAAAGGAAACTCAAAACCACCAGAAACATAACGAGCGACTCTAAGGTCGAAAGAATAAACAACACTGGTCTCTATCTCAAAAATACATGTTTGGTTGAAGGAACTTCTATATACAACAGAATAATGATATACAAGCTAATATGATGGGTACGATACAAGAAAAACCCACCTACTAGCAAGTCACCCGAACGAAACTATGCCCGCAAAGCCGTAATGAAACCTGTACGGCAAACCTGCAAGAAACTGGGGCACAACGGGGGTGAGTTGCCAACTCGTGAATAGAAAAATATCTACGCACAGAAATCGCATAAATAACGCAATCCTAGGTCAATGATCATAATATATCCTCAAAAATGTATATAACACGTAGCCTATAACAAGGCTAGGGTAAATATCTAACCCTAGTATAATCTCATGTGCCCGTGTCAGTGCCTCAGGTAGCAATATAACATATGGATGATGTATGAATGCATAAAACAGAATGCATGTACTGAATAAAACTGGTTTCATAACTCAGTGAGATTTCTGTATTTTAAAAGAAATGAGGTACCATATATGAAATCAGCATAAAACAGTGCCCAGCATCGACACAAAACAAGTGTCCAAATACCTCGATATCTCTGTGTCACAATTTATGTACCTCAAGTCTCAATATCTAGGGCGCCGTCAGTCCAGACCGGCCCCTACCATCCATCTCAAGACCACGACGGTATCCTCCGGATATCCGACGCGTCGGGTAATATCACCGATAGGTAGTGCTCCCCTGCCAGGCTCACATCATCATCATCACGCGCTTCTTGCCCCGGGGTACCATACCGGGTCCACCATGTACCCGAAACGGTTCATCCGTCTCCTCGAATCGGGTCTCGAAATCCATCAGCAAACTCATGGTGGACGACTCATACATCATGGGAAAACCGCACTTTTTATTTTAAAAGAGGAAAAAGGTTTATTTATGTTTTTGCGGTTTTCCTCCAAATCCAGAAAATCTCATGGAAATCCGAATCCAAAACCTCAAGAACACGTAAAATGGTGAATATATGCATGAAAATCCATGAATGCGGCATAACAATGAATGACAGTATGCATAAAGTAGCAGGTAATAACTACAATGTCTAAACTAACATATAAGGCAAGTACACTAATATCATGTCTAACTATTAGCTAACAGGCTATGTCAAGCAATAATATTTTCTAAGGTGTACGTGACATGGCAATTACCGATGAAGATGTGTGTGAGCCGGCAAATAAGTGTACGTGGTACATACGCATCATCGGTAATGGTGCTGGTGTCCTAACAGCATGATATCAATAATGGAGTATGAAACATAAAATAAGCATGCGATGCGAAGCGGACCACAAAAGAAGAGCGGGAGCTGAAAACTAGACGCAACTATAACTAATCTGCATTAATCTAATATAACTCCTACAAATGGTGCCTTTTGAAATAACACGAATCATGGGGTTTTGAAAATAGGGGCTACGGTGTTTTTATGAAAAGATAAGTCTTTTGAAATATCCGTAGGATCCCTTGGGCTGTCTTTTAAAATACCCACGATTTGTTAGTTTTTGAAATAGGTAGGAGTCTAATCTAATCTAACAACTACGCTAAACTATACGGCTGAACTAACAAGCTAAACTACAGGTAAGAAAACCGCCTATCATCTGAGTCGATACATATACATACCTGTATATGTATAGTCGGTGATCCCGCCTCAATAATATCATATCCGATACCATATCTATAATCAGGCATCCCAAGTCACGAGTGCGGATCAATCATCAATATAGCTCGTACGTAAATCCGTCGTACGGCATCCCAATCTGGGTACGGGTCAATATCATATTCATCATACTATTCACCTGGTATCCTCTTTATAAATTATCATGATCGGGGTACTGATCTACGTCTAGTACCATACTGATACCGCCTACGTATGCATGGACGTGTGTGAAACACTACGTCAAGGACCCACTACAACGTTATGTCGTATCTCAAATACGAATCCTGCTATATCACCGATCTCACGGCCTCAATCAAATCTCATCGACTCAGCTCAACCCCAAGTATCATCCTCAATCCGTATGTGAACACATAGTCCCATACCCATGTGAACACATAACTATAAAGAATCCCATGAGCACATATCAATAGGAATGTATGCAAGTATGTATGTGTGTATGTGTGTGTGTATGTGTAGTGCAACACTACCCTAGGGTTCGCAACGCTAAAATAATCCAACACACCAATATCCATCCTAACATCGATATTAAGCCCAAATAACATACAATAATTGTTGGTGTGTATACGCATCCGTATACACCACCACGGACTGCGGGGGTGCTATACGCCATCCACTCGACTTCTCCTCATAGATATAAATCTACTCACCTGGTCCTCGCTAGCCGGTGCCGACGTCGCCACGCGCTTGCTTGTCGTCTCGAGGTCCACATGGGGGTACCTACATATCATAACGCACCATATCATATTAAAACTAAATTCGAAATCGAAACGGCATACGAAAATCAAATCGGCACGCGTATCACGCATAGGTCCAAACTTATCGCCTACGCATGCAAGAATAGTCAAACCAACCCTCGATGTCGATGTACAAACGTCAAACCATCGAGAAAAATCCAATCACACTCATTTACACAATTACAAGCACTAATTATAATATAAAATAGTTTACAATTCCCAAAAACCCCAATTTCACTTAAAAAGTCGTTTTTCCGAAAATCTAACAAGCACAATTCGCCGTTTTTGTACAAAACATGATGTTTAAATGAATGTAGCGGCCAATATACTTATTAAATATCTTAAATAAGTCATAAAAACAATTTCCATAATTTAATCCCAATAAATTTCATTAACCCCAAAATTCTAGTTTACAATATACCCAAATTTTAACAATTTTATAGCAAAAATGCACAAACAATAATTTAGCTTGGATTTCCATGAACTAAAAGCATTAAACCACTCAATATAATATTTATAATGACATGGAACCTTAATTAGAATTTTATCTTACCAAAATATAATTATTTTAAAAACCTAGTTTACAATTTATATAATTATCACAATTTAAATCAATAAATATGCAAACTAGCAACTTAATTTGATTTAGCATAACCTAATATGTCAAATACATCACACAACCATAATCTCACAACCCAAAACCCCAATTTGAATTCAAGCCCCTCTCTTGAATTTCAAATCATGCACTTAGAACTAATTAAAAACATATTTAAACATATAATTAAGCTAACCTAAGGCAATTAACAACAATTTAAGAGAAATGTTAGAATTATACCTCATGATCAAGAGATCAAACATGAATCTAGCACGAAAATCTTGGCCTCCAAAATGAAAACTTTTCACTAAGAACCATGCTAAAGAAGATGAGGGAAAATGGGTAGGAGTCGGATTTGGATTTTAGCTTGATTTTTTATGGAATTTGGACATTTTTTTGAGGGGAAATGAGGTGGGGTTTTGGGGAAAAATTCTGGACAGCAAGAAGGAGGGATCTCAGCTTCAAGTAGGGGGAAAGAGGAGAGAGAGGGAGGTGGGGAAAATGATATCTAGTCAACCTAGTCAAAGTCCACTCTCATTTCTACATTTCCTCTTTTCTTTTCTTTTCTTTTCTTTTGCAAAACAAGTGGGGACAAGAGAGGGGGGCTGCTGAATTCAGCCAAGGGGGAGGGAAAATGGGGGTGTGTGAGTGTGGGTATGGGTGTGGGGTGATGGAAAATGATAAATACTATACCCTAAACATCCATTTACACAAAAAAAGCCTTTTTTCTTCGATATTTTCTAAACCGTTTTGGCAAACGATTTCGTTTCAAAAATCACATGATAAAATTTTGTTTAATGTGTTATAATACACAAAATTTGTTTCAACTCATTCCAATTTGTAATTTTCCCTAATTAAATGTATTAGTGACGGCTTAAATAATAATAAAATAATATTTTTTTCAGAAAATTTGAAATTTCACCAGCGGCTCAATAAATACCAAATAATAGCAATTACAAAGCTAGAATATGTATATTTAATTTTTATAATAAGATATTTGTATTTTGACTTTTTACAGAAAACCCCCTTATTTTACCGATTTTTTTGAAATTTCACCGAAACGATTTTCAAAACGTTACACTAGCAGCCTATGGTTTGTTGACCTCCGTCAAGGTCATAGGACGCTAGGGGTAAAATATTATTGGAAATTTCAAGTGTTGAAATTTGCAATGAGATTGCATACCTTCTATGAGATAGTTGGATCCCGATACCAGCTGCGAGTAAGAGTTACTCCTGAGAGAGTTTTACACATTACAATTAGCCGATCAAGTAGGTGTCTAGAAAGGTGTTAACGGGATTATGCCCCTGAGAAAAAGAGGTTTATTTTAATTAGGTCCGTGCGATAGCTCGGGGAACGTCCCTCAAAGTACCGGCACTGGCCTGGCTGAAAAATTGGCGAACTTGTAGAGTGTAATTAATCCCGGCTAGTCTTTCCTTTTAGGGTTTGAAGGAAGATTTGACTAAAACAGTGGGAGCCATCCTAATTAGATAAATTCATAACCAATCTAATCTTGTAAAAGTGCATGCTGAGTGTTTTCTTCTCTCTCTCTCCAGGTAGTGACCATGTCACGCCTTAATCAAGATAATAATACGGATGTATTGACCGAACCTGCTTGTTATACTGCGCTAAGGAATATTGGTCCCGCTCCAACTTATAATTGTTATAAGATAGAGCAGGAAATAGGAGATTACCAGAATTCCCGTGCCACCCAAACGAAGAAAGTGCATGCTGATGCATCTTCTTCGGGTGTGTTCATTACAGAGAATTGTTTCTCAGTATCCTTTACGTCCTGGGTATGAGATACCGGATCAGGATCCCGCAAATGTAATATATTACATGGGCTACAGATAGGTAGATAACTGAGAATGGGTAATAAGTTTCATGAGTTGGAAATGATGCAAGTGTTGCAGCCAAATCTGTTGGTAGTTATCACCATGTATTACCAGAATACATTGATTCTGAACGAATGTTATTAGATACCGAACCTGATATACAATATCATATCAGTCTCTTTATTAGTAAAGAAGGATATAATTTTGTATTGTTGGATAATGTTTTGAACATTTCCTATATCAAGAGTTGATCGGTTCAGGCACGTTATCTAAAAGCATAGACGTTCTAAATCAAACTACAGTTCTTAACGTACAGAACACACACAAGAGGAAGAGTTCAGAAATGAACGGATCCTTCTTGAGGCGTTGTAGACTAGGTCATATCAATGTGACCCGACTAGCTGAAGTTACATTTAGATGCATATTTAAATTTGTTTGAATTTACATCTTGTGAAACTTGCCGGTCATGTCACAAAGATAAGATGACCACAACTCTGTTTATTGGAAACAGAGAAAGAGTTAGTGAACTTTTGGGATTGATACATGATGATGTATATAAGGTCCTCTGTCTACACATGCCAAGACCGTTTCTTTATACTTCATTACATTCACTGATGATCTCTCAAGATTCAGACATATGTTCCTGTAGAAATACAAGTCCAAAACTTTTGGGATAATCACAGAATATAAGTTAGAAGTAGAGAACCAAAAATCAGGTTTAAGTATTATGTCCTTTGATAAGATCAAGGAGGAGAATACTTGAGCACGGAATTCCTGGACTTTTCTAAAGGAGAATGAGATTCTCTCTCAGCATTACTCCTCCGAATACACCACAGCACGTCGGTGTATCGGGGCGGAACAATCACACCCTATGTGATATGGTGCGCTCTATGATGAGTACTACTGAGTTTCCTATTTCCTTTTAGGAGTTATGCACTTGAGAAGCTGCATACCTATTGAATAGGGTTCCAATCAAATCAGTTGCCTACCACTTCATATGTGATATGGAATGGGAAGAGCCCATATCTTAAGTATGTTAAGATTTGGGGTTGTCCAGCCTATGTCTAAAAGCATAATCCGGACAAGCTCGAGTCAAAGTCAGTTCTGTAGAAGTTTGTTGGATATCCCAATCATTCGCAAGGGAATATCTTCTACCTAACCGAGGAACAAAAGATGTTTTGTCTCTCAACATGCCACTTTTGTGAAAGGGAATTTCTTGTGAAGAAATTAGTGGTCATAAGGTAGAACTGGAAAGAGTTCCAGCTATACAAACTGCAGCTGATGATTTGGTAGAACCGGAGGATTCAATAGTTTCTAACGAACCTCAGCCTCTCCGCCGATCTAGTAGGGTTCCTCATCCACCTGAGAGATACTTCGGTTTCTCTATGACAGTGAGAGCGAGGATTGCATCATGAGATGATGACCCAACTTGTTTCGAGCAGGCCATCAGGAGTGGGGACTCTGTAAGAATGGCTGGATGCTTAGCGATCTAAGATGGAATCCTTATACACCAACAAAGTATGGACTTTGGTTGCTTTATCTGAAGGGTTAAATCCCCATCAGGAGCAAGTATATCTTGAGAAGATTACTTGATGTACATAGAAAAGTTGAGACTTTCAAAGCTATGCTTAAGTCCATCTAGATCATACTTGCTACGGCTACATACCATGACTACGATATCTGGCGGTTGGGTGTCATGACTGCTTTTCTAAATGTTGATTTGGAAGAGAGCGTCTATAAGTACACGGCCAGAGGGCTTCATAGATAGCGGGAGCAGCAGAAACGTGTGCAAGATGTTTTATGTGATAAAGCAGGCATCGCGGAGTTGGAACATCTGTTTTGATGTGGTAGTCAAAGAGTTTGACTTCATCAAAATGGTAAATGAACCTTGTATATACAAAAAGATAGTAGGGAGTATGGTGATGATCCTCGTAGAGTACATGGATGACATACTCTTGATAGGGAAGGAGTTTCCTATGCTACGCTCGGTCAATCTCCGCTTATCATAAGGATTCTCCATATAGGATCACAGTGATACCACCTAAATCCTAGGTTTTATATCTATGAGATAGATATAATTGGATGTTAGGATTCTCACTAGGTGTAGTGAGATGGTATCAATCGATCCTGGGGAGAATCACTGGAAAAGTTCCAGGATGATAAGGACGACTGAATGTCAGTCGCAGGCATTGTCTTTACCCTTAGTGGAGGGACGGTATGTTGGAAGAGTTCCAAGCTAGATACCGTGACTTACCAGACGATTAAAGGCAAGATACATCATTACCAAGGATGCTATCAAAGAGGCAGTCTGGATATATATAAGTTCATGAGATGAACTTAGTTCCTACCATTGTGTGACAATGGAGTTGTGGCTTATGCCAAGGAACCCCCGTCCCATCAAAAATCCAGATATAATTCTTAGGCAGTATCACCTGATCATGGAGATGGTTTATCTCCAGGGAGATCGAGGTTAGGAGAGTAGACACAGAGGACAACAATGCGGATCCACTCAAAAAGGCCTTTTTCCTAGTCGAGACTTTTATGGGATGGTTGAGTATGAGATACTTCAACCACAGCTAATTGTTGGGTATGCGATACCACAACAGCTAGCCCTAGTGCAAGTGGGAGATTGTTAGTTATATGTATGCCCTAGAGGCCATTACTGTATATACGATGTATATTGTAGTGGATACTTGGACATATATAGGGAGGACTTTCTTGCTCGACATAATAGTATGCTATCTGGTTACACTTTATCTTAACATGTACTCTAATTGCCTCTATGTTACATGTTGATAAAGCCCTTAGGATGAGTACTTGACTACCAGGACTATGATGCGGATCATACTAGTGGGGACAGTGTAGTCGCCAAGTACATCCTTCAAATGTTCATAGTCGTGGGAGTACCGAGACAAGTCATCGATACTCCAGAGTAGACTAGCGTATACGCATCTTGACCCATATGATGGGCGATGGATGATCCCATATCCATCGGTGTTTGACATCAAGGATAGTGTACGGGTGCTCAGTGGAGACTGGGTACACTGGACGGACTCGCCGAGAACTCCCAGATGGTATTATACCTCACGTCAGATGGCAGTTCTCTGGTAACACTGGTACATCTTAGTCTGTAAACCCGAGATCGTTATAGAGTCTTGTGTGACTCCCACTGTGCTTTGATTTCTATCATACCAAATCCAATAGGGCATGCAAAAAGGTGGCTTTTGGGTACAGTCCCGAATCACATGGAGGCAATGTGCGATAGGAGATGATTCGTCTCTCCCGGTATAGGGAGTTGATGTTGCGCTGTGTTCGATTGGTTATAACTGGAAATCCCTGGCCAGAGTTGCTGAGATTTACTGATAAGTGTTATCAGTAGTTTCTCGAACTGTTATAGACCTCATATCGACACGACTTATCAAGCTACTGGGGTCTGACGTTTACCACCTCTAGGCGAGATATGCGACATATCAGACGAGGAGACCGGACTGTACGGGAGTGTTACTGATTGGATGCGCAGGAGAATGTACAGGCTTGCTTGTTGATCTTCTGATCGCTCAATACTTGGGTGGCTGTTACGTTTAGCTGACCGCTTGCAGCTTGTGGATGTTTGATATGATCATCACCTACTGCCGGCGTATTGACGATTCTTTAGAGTCCTACACAGAGGTTTCCTGGCTCAGGCAAAACGGAGTAGGAGCACATATGTGATATGTGCGGGACCGGGAATAATACGTGTATGCGATACCGTATTAGATTCTCGCGATTTGAGATATCGGCCGGGTATATGTGATATAGCCGAGTCATCGGATCAAGTGTTGATTCGATGAATTGATACAGATTATATTAGTCGGTTATTTGTGAAATAACCGGATTATCGGATCAAGTGTTGATTCGATAATTTAATGTATAATTATATATTTGATATATTAAATTACATTAACTAATATAAGCTCACTAAAAGATTCTTTTTCTCACTCGGGTAATACATTGATATATATGTGATATATGTTAATTGTATTATTTATTTTTTTACAATAAATATTGTATATGTGATATATAATATTGTAACAAGTTATGATTACTAATGCAACATGCTCAGTGAAGATTAAACATGGTTAGGGTTTGATTTGGGTTAAACTTTTCTAGAAACTTCTAGAAGATTTTATTTTTGTTTCTTGCAAAGATGTTTTGTTTAGATATTTTGCTTGATATTCTTTAACTCAACCCAAACCCTTAACCTTAGTAAACTCTCTACAATGGTTAGCCTCTTCATCTTTAACCATGGGTTGCATTTGTATTTATCACTACAATTCATTATTCATCACAAATGAGTTCATCTTCTTCTTCCTCCATGCAAAGATTTCTAGCTTTGAGTTTAGTGATGAAAATGAGTGAGATTAAGAAAATAAATGAGAGCTAAAATCCTACTTCATCATCATAATCTATCCTAGCCATTTAGATTAGGGTGTTCACTTCATTTGTGAGTGAGAGCTTGTGTTAAAGAAACTTCAAGGTAGATCATCTTAGTTATCGAAGATCGGAAGCAAGTTTGCATCATTCTCTTCGTGGAGCCTCTGTAGAGTCCGGGTACATGATGATCGCAGCGAAGGGACCTCAACACGGAGCTTATGAAGCGAAGGACCGGACTACAAAGGTTGTAATCCCAAACTCTTAGATGTTAAAGTGTTTAACATGCTTTGTTTCGTCTAATCTCTAGTTTAAAGATCTTGGTTAGGGTTGTTCGGCACGTCTAAATTTTAAATCGGGCATGGTTGATGCCTAATAGACCCTTGTGAGAGTGCCTAATAACCCTACTTGTATGTGGAAGAGTATGGATCATTTCTTGGTCTTTGCTGAAATGCAGCATTAACCTGATCCTGTTCTTGAGATGGTGGGTTGTAAGGACACTCTTCGGTCAAATGAGACGAATCCAAACAACAAGCGCAAATGGTACGAGAGGGAAGAACAGGCGCAGGAGAAGAAGATGAGAATTTGCTCTCAATTGCTTCCAGTTTCCGTGTGATTGCAGCCATCTCGGCCTTCATTGCAATTGAGATGTCGAGTTGATGAACTCATGTCCTAGAGAGACCTGAAGAAGAAGAAGAAGTTGAGGTGTTCGGTCGGGTGCTCTCCCACTGCAGTGTTTACTCCGCAAGATCGTCAAAGAATTGCCAAGCCTCCTTGTCAGATTTGGACAGGAAGTAGCCCTGACAAATGGTTTCCAGCAACTGCTTAGTTGCTGGATTCAGGCCCTCATATAAAGTCTGGCAAAGTTGCCATCTCTCAATACCGTGATGAGGGCACTGAACAAGGAGGTCCTTGTACCGGTCAAAGCAATTCCAAAAAGGTTCGATTGGAAGCTGGGTGAATTGATTTATTTCGTTTCGGATCCGTGCGGTCTTATGATTTAGGTAGAATTGTTTAAGAAACGCTTTTACAAACTCGTCCTAACTGGCTATCGAATGAGATGCGGTTCTATACAGCCACTTTTCAGTAAGGTTACACAGAGTGAAAGGAATGACTCGTAGCCGTATAGCATCATCTGACAGTTGGGTTGTCTTCATCATCGCACAAACATTCTGGAACTTACTGATGAAGATGTAGGCATCTTCGGATTCCAGCCCGTGAAATTTGGGCAACATGTTGATGAAGTGGGGCTTAATTTCGAAATTATCCCCATTGGCTGGTGGAAGTGAACGACAAGTCGGAAAAGCAGCGCGGGTAGGAAAGAAACGATCTTGGATCGCAATTCGCTGTGGCACTTCAACAAGAGGTGGTTGCGGGTTATTCGCACCTAATGGAGGTGGAATGAGTCCCGGGGGAGGTAAAGGGATGTTAGGAGGAAATCCTGACATCTCGGAAGAAGAATTTAGTGATGGTGATGGTGAAGGTGAAGGTGAAGATGGATGAACAGAACTGTGGTCAACGCCGGAGTTGGCCAGCAAAGGTAAGGGTGAAAGAGGCGTGGAGGGAGTTTCGACGTCGGAGTCGATCGCGTAGTCGGTAGCGACTAACGTAATGCGGACTAGACGGGCACTAGTGTCCCGAGTCCTTCCGGACATACACTAAACGAGTTTAGTATAGTCAAAGCGTAGAATGTGAGGGTAAGAAAACGTCAATGGAGAAACGTTGATGAAAGGTGGGTGAAATGGAATTCTGGTGATAAAGGGCAAGTTTTTATAAAAGTTTTTGTTTTGTTGTTTTTTTTAGAAAGAGTTTTGCAAAATATATATATACGGATTCATGACACAACTTCAAACAATCACAGTCACAACATGCACAATCATACCTAGAGCTATGGTCTTCAAAGTCCACTAGACTGCTCCTAACTGTTCCAAAGTGACAAGTTGTGAGATAACCCTCAAATCGTCTCTTCACTGCCAATTGTGGCCAGGTAAGCACAAGCGAGATAAGGAGGGTTCCGCTCATGAATCACCGTGAAACGGGCCTTTTAAAATTACCTTCTCACTTGTCTAGCCTAGACACCACAAAGTCAAATTTAATAAACGACTGAATGCCCACAACCTTCCTATGTCCTATTGAGCACGACAAGTCCTTAGTTGGCTGAGTCTAGATATTTTTTATTAAGCTCAAGGGTAATACGTATGCTTTTAGTGATTTTTGGGGTCTTAGGAAGGGTGATGAAATCCCCACCCAATCTGAATTGGTGTTATAGCCCCTTAAAGTCCGTATTATTTATGCTAAACAATAACAAGCAAAAATCTAAAACACTTGCAAAAATTTATTTGGCGGCGGCGCAAAGAATCCTGCACAAAAACAGTTTTATTGGAGAGAGAAAGAGAGTTTGCGCAAAATATGCTGCAGAAAGAATAGTTCAATGGAGTTCAGAGGGGTAGATAGAAGATTTGAGTACTCACATAAGTTTTTAGGTGCTGACGTCACAGGTTGATCGCGGTTCCACGGTCAAACCTACACTTTTGCCGCGGTTCCGCAGCTTAACAGACGATTGAGAGCTTCAAAATTCTTCCCTGTGCTAAATTCAGTCTCCTCTTCTTGGTTAGAGCCCCTGAATCCTGATTTGGTCACTGAATTCGCTCCAGAATTGTACAGGTAACCGTGGTTTCGTCTTGATCCACCGCGGTGTAGCCGCGAGATATGGGTCTAACTCCCCACGACTTTGGCACTGAACTTGATCTTCTTCCTATTCTGCACACTTGCACAAAAAAGAATAAAAAATGACAAGATGATTTTTACAGTTTGTTTTTTTTTTTGTTTTTGGTTATATATATATTTCATAAATTAACCCGAAATGACACAAAGAAATAAACTACCGTCTCCCCGGCAACGGTGACATTTGATTGGTAAAGGTTTGGTGTGTTTAGTTTTAATTACCGCAATCAAGACAGTTTCGCTTAGTATCTAGCCGGATGAGTATGGGTCGGTCCACGGAGAGATGGGAATCTTTTTCTTAGTGTTTTAACGAGTTAAGTCCAAATTGTCCAGGTTTGTTTAAGATTAACTATGTGCTAAATATGTATAAAAAGAGCTTGTTAGGGTTAGAATTAGGTTAGTTTGAGTTAGGAGTCGCTCACTTCTTTCGTTGCCACTCTTAATATCGATGTTACGGTAATCGGCAACAACGGGGTTAGCACGACTAGGAAGGAAACTTGCGAGTATAAGCTAGGCTTTCTAACGCTTAGTTCCTTCCTTTGGGTCCTTGTCCGTCCGTTCTTGGCTCTTAGCCGTAACCTCCGGTCAATTCAACCACAACCGGTCTCACTAGGGTGTCACTGCTATCATGTAGGATAGGGCGCCATAGGGAGCAGATTATGATTAAATTGACCGGAGTTCGAATCAAAATGTTGGGCAAAGAAAAGAGTGAGAGATTTCTTTCTCTCAAACTTCCCTTATCCTACCCTAACAAGTGAGAAACCACTCACCCATTATAAAGAAAAATAAAATAATACAAAGAAAGAAGATAGAAAGAAATGAGTTAGAGAATCACAACTAGCTATTTGGGACCTCATTTAGGAAAGGATCACACTTGAGCATCATTATTGTAAGGATAAAGGAAAAGAGAAAAAGAAAACAAACAAACAACCAAATAACAACAACTACTTTAACAAAGAAAATTACAAGCAAAATATAAGAACTCAATTAAAAGACATGCATGTTAAAAGAACTATTCTTTATTCATCATTCACTCAAAATCTCACTACAATATCAATGGAGAATAGATGAAGAGGAAGAGGAAGTTACACATTACTATCCTAAATCCTAATACAAGAAAAGCATCCTTTACTTGGCCTGAAACTGGGCTATTTATAGGTAGATACAAGAAACCCTAGGGCTAAAATATGAGCTCTTACACAATTACAAAACTACCCTGAAAATATGTCATTTTCCTGTCTCTGAGTCAACTCGGCCGTGGAACCGCCGCATAAGTGCCACATCGGTCGCGGTTCCGCGACCCTTGGGTGAGTTGTTGTGTCGTTTTTTCTGCGGTTTTCCATGTTGTTGTTCTTCTCTATTTAGTACACTTGGTTTCTCAGAATCACTTCATTCTTCTCCCAGATTTTCAACAGTCCAAGAATGTGGACTTTTGCCTTGATCTTCTTGAGCTCCACGTTATAAACTTGGTTCTTGTGCTACTTCCTTGTGCTTTGTGCAAGAATAACCTTTGATTTCCATTTTTTCCCTTGAACTGGTAGGCGGCATATGACGGATGGTGAGCGGAGACCCATATTTTTATCTGTTGTTGACAGTTGTCCTGAATTTTTCGCGACTATTCTTGATTTTTATTGTTTAGAGATGAGAACCTATAACTTGCAATTATTTAGCAAACACGGATCAAGAATAGCTACCTATATGCAATGTGATCAAGAATGGGCGGTATAAAAGTGCAAAATTCTGATATGAACAGGTGCCATTCCAATACTCGCCTGGTAGCTGTTGTTGTATGAAAACTCCAAAAGATGTAGGTGATCTCCCCACGATCCTCCAAAGTCTAACATACAAGCTAGTAGCATGTCTTTTAGAATCTGAATTGTTCGCTCAGACTGTCCATCCATTTGTGGATGATAAACTGTTCTGAAGTTTAGACTCGTTCCCAGACTAGCTTGCAGACTCTGCTAAAACTGCGATCAGAATCTGGTGTCACGATCGGAGACGATGCAAACCGGTACTCTATGTAATCTCACGATCTCCTGCATGAGTTCACGGGTATCAGAAATAGTACATCTTGAGCTTAAATCTTACATTAGATTCGTGCTTACCTCCATATACTTCTTTGCTAGTGTCTCGGTAGATTGGCCAACTCGAAATGGGATGAAGTGAGCCGACTTGGTGAGTTGATCCACAATAACCCATACCGCATCGTTACCTTTCGTGCTGTGAGGAAGTGCAGTCATGAAGTCCATGGTGATGTGTGTTCCATTCTAGGATAGGTAACGGTTAAAGTAAACCAGCAGTTCTGTGATGTTCAGCCTTACTTGCTGACACACCAAGCACTTGGCTACGCTTCTGGCCACTTCACTCTTCATTCCATGCCACCGGTAATGTTGCCGTAGATCTTTGTACATCTTTGTACCGCCAGGGTGTACTGAGTAAGGAAAGCTGTGAACTTCTTTCATCAACTCTTCCTTAACAGAACTTTGTGGTACACACAACCTGCTTCCATATCTCAAAGATCCGTCTTCGTGGATGATGAAGTCTGTTCGCAGTCCACTTTCTACTTGTTCTCGGATCTTTTGAAACTTGGCATCACTTGCTTGAGCTGCCTTGATCTGATTGACAATAGTAGATTGAACTTGTATTTTCATCAAATACGAAGAGTTATCTGGCATAACCACTTCTATATCCATCCCGTGCAATTCCTGCTGAAGCTTCCACTGTGCAGTAAGATTCATTGATAGTGGCTGGCGACTAGGTTCATCGGGAACTACATTCACCTTCCCTGGATGATATTGTAGGTTGATGTCAAAGTCCGTCATAAGTTTTAGCCATCTTCTCTGCTGCATATTCAACTCCTTATGAGTAAACATATACTTCAAACTCTTGTGGTTAGTGTATATGTCCACTCGCTCTTCAAGCAGATAATGGCGCCAAATCTTAAGTGCAAAGATAACGGCTGCCAATTCCAAGTCCTGTATGCGATAGTTGCGCTCATGAATCTTCAGCCGTCTTGATGTAAAAGCTATAACTTTTCCATGCTGGTGTAGAACGCATCCTAATCTCTTACCGGATGCATCGCAATGCATAATGAAACCTCCAGATTGATCCGGTATTACGAGAATAGGTGCTGATGTCAATCTTGACTTGAGTTCTACAAAACCTTGTTTACATGCTTCTGACCACACGAATGCTTCGTATTTATGTGTGAGCTTGGTCAGGGATGTTGCAATCTTTAAAAAACCTCTAATAAATTTTTGGTAGTATCATGCTAAACCCAAGAAACTTCGAATGTCCTTCACTGTCTTTGGTGTCGGCCATTCTCTTACGGCTGATACCTTAGCTGAATCTACTGAGATTCCTTCACCCGAAACAACGTGTCCGAGAAATCCGACTTGATCTAGCCAAAATTCGTACTTGCTGTACTTGGCATAGAGTTGATGCTGTCGTAATGTTTCCAAGACAATCCGCAAATGCTCAACGTGCTCTTTCCAATTCTTTGAATACACCAAGATGTCATCGATGAAAATAACAACAAACCTGTCTAGGTACTCTTAGAAAACCTGGTTCATCAGATTCATGAAAATAGCAGGTGCATTGGTCACTCCAAATGGCATCACGAGAAACTCATAATGACCATAGAGAATCCTGAATGTCGTCTTCGGAATACCAAACTCTTTGACCTTCACCTGATGACAACCTGAACGAAGATCTAGTTTTGAGAAAACACAAGACCCACTTAGCTGATCGAACAGATCGTCGATGCATGGTAGTGGATACTTGTTCTTTATCGTCACTTCGTTCAAAGCTCGGTAGTCTATACACATTCTGTATGAACCTTCTTTCTTTTTCACGAGCAAAACTGGAGATCCCCAACTTGAAGTACTGGGATGAATCCATCCTTTTTTCAAAAGTTCATCTAATTGAGTACGGATCTCCTTCAATACTTCTGGACTTAACTGATATGGTGCTTTGATCACCGGTTGTGCACCAGGTACTAAGTCAATACTGAATTCAAGAGCTTGATCGGGAGGCAAACCTGAGATGTCTTCAGGGAATGCATCCTCAAACTCTCGAACTACCTCTGGCTTGTCTTCTTCCGCTTGTATTGTTGCAATCACTGCCTTCCATGGTTTAGCCTTGTAGGTGCTAGGTTCCAGGGTATGGTCTCCACTCTTGAAATAAAAGACCGGATGATCTGATATCTCGAACACTACCCTCCTTTGACGACAGTCGATGGTAGTGAAGAAAGTTCCTAGCCAGTCCATTCCCAAGACTACGTTGAAATTCGGTATATTCAGCACCTTGAAGTCCGCATAAAATTCTTTGCTGCAGATGACTACCGGACACAAATCGTATCCCATAGTTGCCTTTAGAACATCATTCCCTGAACTGACATTCCAACTGGATACGAGTGGTTTAACTAGAATCGCATGAGTTCGGACGAACCGTTGCGACATAAAGCAATGTGATGCTCTGGTGTCGAAGAGTGCTAAGGCAGGTAATGAGGCTACTAAGATTGTACCTAAGTTGTATGGGATATGTTTAGTTATAGGAAAAGAAAAATATATTGATGTATACAAGATTTGAAAGATTGGGAGGTTACCAGTGATGACTTGGCCAGTGGCTTTAGCTTCTTCCACAGTCATTATGAAAGCCTGATGCCTAGTTATATTCCTCCTTGCTGGAGGCACATTCCTCTGTCCTTGAGGCATGTTCTTCTGTGCCTGATGGAACTGACGAGTAAGCTGTGCAGGAGGTCCATATGGAGGTGGAGCTGGGAGAGCAAGACAAGGTGCAGGAGCCTAGATAGCTGGCCGCTACGGAAAGGTGAGTGCTGGTTGGGGTGTCGGAGATGGGATGAGATGATGGGGACAATCTACAATGGTGTGAGTGGATGCGCCACAAACTAAGTATAGGCGGTTAGCACGCCTGGAGTCCTTCGCCAGGTGTCCATTCCTTTTGCAATAGAAGCAAAAGTCTGGACTGGGCCGGTTAAATGGTACTCCCAGTCTCCTGGATACAAAAGGTGGCCTGGAAGAGACTCCTCCTGCCATCTAAGTGACAGTGCTCTTCACACCGGCAATCTGAGTTCTGCCCTTCTTCTTCACTACCGCCTCATAACATCGGGCAGCCTTCAGCGCAAGATCATGGGTTGGGAAATCCCCTGTAGCTAATGCAGCTTGGATTTCTGGATCCAACCCATGCTGAAATCTTCTTGCCCGGATCTCAGCAGTCGGGATGAGGTGTGCAGCGAACCTGTTATGACCTTGTATTAGCAGTGTAGTATGTGATATCAAGAAATTGAATATTGAGACATATATTACCTGCTGAGCATGGTAAACTCAGCATCGTATTCATCCACAGATTTGTTCCACATCGAACCTTGCTATAAATGGATGAACTGTAGTTCCATGTCGAAACGGGCAGTCTCGAGAAAGTATTTCGCGTCGAACATGTCGCGAAAAGTCTTCCATTCAATCGGCTGGGCAAGACGGTTTTCTTCAGTCTTCCACCATACTCTGGCGTTGTCAGTTAGTTGCAACTTCGCAACTATCATCCAAGCAATCTCTGCCACTTGTGCTGCTGCCAGGTCATCTTCAACGGAATGAGCTCATTCCTCTTCCTCTAGTGGGCTCTTTTTCCCAGAAAAGTTTTTAGGGTGCAATGCCCGGAATTGTTTGATTCCGGGTGCCTCGGTCTCAGGGCGGTGCAAGAGGATAGCAGTCTGCTGCTGCTGTCCCTCCAAGAGGCTCTTGATCGCCTCAAGCAATACCGTCTTCTCATTGATAGGAGCTGCTACGGTAGGTGGTGGTTGTAGAGGAGGTGGAGTGTTTCCATTCACATTGGTGCTCGTGTTGTTGGGAGAATCCATAACCTTAAGAGAAAAGGTAGGGTTAGGATAGATTCTAGGAATTGAAATGTAAAGAATGTATAGTTGCCGATTCTTATAATTCTTGTGATATATTGCTTAGGTTTCCATGCAGAATTGATCTGCATGGGCCGCCAACAAAACCTGTCACGTCCCGCTTCGTAGTGTACGGGGAAGGAGACGTGGCGGGCCGCGACGTATTTACTTAGAAGTAAACACGTTAAGCGTAAATAAACAATATAAATGTAAAGCACAAGAATGACAAGAGATGTAATAAAACAACAACTTTTTATTGATAATCATTTTTTACATACAACTGAAAAGTAAAGTAAAATGATAGAAAGCGATGACTAAACAATGGCATATGAACTGAAAAGAAAATAGTACAAATAAGGCCTAAAGTCTGCCTCCTCTGTAAACTGCTCCAAGTCATCTTGACTGGGCTCGATCTCCTGAGAGTCGGGTACTCATGAAAACATTCCAAAGAAAGAAGAGACATGAATGTCGTCAACGAACTAACGCTTAGTAAGTCCCAAAAGATAGAATGTAATAGATAGGTAAAATATGTGTTTATTATGCTAACGTGGTTGTTTGTAACTTGGTACAAAATGTATCAGTGTATACGAGAGGAGTCCAACTTGCTCCATGGACTAAGGTAACATGTAAGTACAAGGCCCAGTCAAAACCAACGGGATAACGGCACAGGATGTTCTTATAGGTGTCTTTTAGTGACCATGATCGTGCTACTTTTAACACATTCCGTATCAATCTACCTCGTTAAAACCCTGTAGTATATATTGTATTGATTGTATTGATTTGTAGTTATCATACTTGCCGAGACTATAGTATAAGTTTTTCATGTAAAATGATTCAGGATGTATATGGTAGTCATGTAGTCAGGTTCAAGATATAGCCATGGTTCTGTCAAGTCAAGTTATGTTGCATATTTGACATTGTTCTGGTATTCATGTTCAAGTATTCATGTTTAGATTCTTGTTGACTTGGATTCATATTTGGATTGGATTCAGACTGATTTATACTTGGACTCAGACTTGAGTCAGACACTTTAAACAGAATTGGATCCTGAATTAGGTTTGGGAATTATTGATAACTGCTGCACATGGACGACAGGATTTGTGTCTTTTTCCAAGACAATTACCATTGATAACTCCATTTTAGTTTCTACCTTAAATAGGCAAGCACCCACTTTCTCCGGTTCCCTGAAGCACAAGAGAATTGGTCCTGCTTAAACCTATATTTATTAGGGTCCTTATTGTAATTTTATATAACTCGAGGGGTTTTATGAAAAATGATTTTAATATACTTTCAAAATAAATCTCGAGTAATTATTTATATTTTTTTACAATTGTCATGAATGTGAATTTTTAGAGAATGGGGTATATTAGTGAACATATACATAGCTTGAATAGTTCAAGGTATTTTAGTGTAAAGTTTGACTTGTATTGATTCTTATTGGTATTTTAGTGAAACTTGTCATTCGTTTATTTTCTAGAAAATATGGAATTTTATTATATATTAAAAATATATAATTTGATAATATTTATATAATTATTAAAAATAAATTTTTATTATTAAATAGAAATCCTCGTTTTTCTTAAAAATTGTATTAAAATTCCATTGAGATCGAATGCTCCATGAGGAGGTCTGCATCTTGCCTACTAGCCCGTGGATGTGCGACAATCTGCACCATCCAATAGCGGGTTCCCCGAAATGGGTTGTAGAAGCACAATCGCAAAGAATTAAGTAACACAATTTAAAAAAAATCCGGGTTTTTCATAGTTTAAGATATTTTGATGAAAAGTCGTATATTGCCACAAAAATATTGTTCAAGAGAATCATGCTATGTCAAAATGTATGTATGTGAGAGGTAGGTCATTACCTCGTGAGGTTTTATAAAGGTAATATTAAGCAAAACAATTAAAAGATGTCGTATGTAAATGTCATGGTATTTAAACATAAAAGCTTAATTAAAGTTATTTAACATGGAGTTTTAGAGTGAAATTGGTTTCTAAACATTAGTTAAACGACTACAAGTAAGGTATATATATGAGTACAAGTGATTCTTAAGAAGAATTGTGGTTTTCAAAGGTTTTAGAAACAAATTTTGGTATAATTCCACTTATCGACATGTTTTGAAAAAGAGAAGTTTTATAGTAGAAAGAGAAGAAGAGATATGAGACTTACAAGTTTAAAGGAGAGAGGGGAGGCAGAGGATGAGGGTAGTAGCCTTCGTGGAGTCATGGGGTAGCCGGAAACGCCTTGAAACCTCGCCGGAATTTGACCTAGGGCTAACTCCACTTATACTCTTCTTAGACTTAGAAATTTTTTGAGAATTTTGGCAATAGATTTCAGAATGAAGAGGGCTTGGGTATGGGGTTGTATTTATAGTGTAAAATTAGGGTTTTGGAATTGAAAAAAGAATTAAAAATGCAATAAAAATGGGATTTACGATGAATATAAATTCTCTGGATAATTGCAGGGAAAATAAACAGAACAGGGGTAGTAGGGTATTCCAAGGAGTTTAGTGGGCAAAACAAGGGTACCATCCTCTACGGGGGGCCCGGCGGTGCCGGCCCAAAAGGGCATCTCGCCGGCCACGTGGAGGAGGTGGGGGCTTAGATCCTTGCCACATGTACTCAACATTTTACACATGTTTATTTCTTCTGTCTTTTCATTTTTTACGTGTATTGCACGTGTAAACTTTGAGGCTTCCAAAAAGTTTAAAAGGAAAATTAGTAAAAAAATATATGTGGCTGCTGGGATTCAAACACATGGGCTATGTCACAACAGTGCAAGGCTTTACCAATGAGCTACAAGCGCTTTCTTGCTGTTCTTAAATAAAAACAACATTTAAAGTATACTCAGGCCTACAAATTCCATTCTGTACATTAACTTAAAAAAAATTGTACAATAAAAACAGAGTCGTTACAGAACTTTGGAGCCAGGAATCTTCCATGCCAAGCCGAAGAATGCAGAAGTATTTACTCTACCGGCAGAAGAAGATAAGCTAGAGGTAGTTCGAGAGTTCGAGTATGTGTTTCCTGAAGACATAACAGGTTTGCCTCCCGATCGAGCTCTTAAATTCAGCATTAATTACTACCTGGTGCACAACCTGTGATCAAAGCTCCGTACCGGTTAAATCCTGAAGGATTGAAGGAGATCCGTACTCAGTTGGACGAACTTCTAAAGAAAGGTTGGATTCGTCCCAGTACTTAAAGTCGGGGATCTCCAGTTTTGCTCGTGAAGAAGAAAGAAGGTTCATACAGAATGTGTATAGATTACCAAGCTCTGAACGAAGTGGCGATAAAGAACAAGTATCAACTACCGTGCATCGATGATCTATTCGATCAGCTAGGTGGGTCTTGCGTTTTTTCGAAGCTAGATCTTCGTTTGGGTTATCATTAGGTGAAAGTCAAAGAGTCTGATATTCTGAAAATGGCGTTCAGGACTCGCTATGGTCATTACGAATATCTCATGATGCCATTTGGAGTGACCAATGTACCTTCTATTTTCATGAATCCGATGAACCAAGTTTTCCGAGAGTACTTAGACATGTTCGTTTTTATTTTCATCAACAACATCCTAGTGTATTCAAAGAATCGGAAAGAGCACGCCGAGCATTTACGGATTGTCCTGGAGATATTGCAACATCATTAACTCTATGCTAAGTACAGCAAGTGCGAATTTTGGCTAGATCATGTCGGATTTCTTGGACATATTGTTTCAGGCGAATGAATCTTAGTAGATCCAGCTAAAGTGGCAGCTGTTAGCGAATGGCCGACACCAAAGACGGTGAAGGATATTCGAAGTTTCTTGGGTTTAGCAGGTAACTACCGAAGATTCATTGAAGGTTTCTCGAAGATTGCAGCACCCCTGACCAAGATCATACGTAAAAATGAAGCATTCGTATGGTTAGAAGCATGTGAACAAGCTTTTGTAGAACTCAAGTCAAGATTGACATCAGCTCCTATTCTCGTAATACCGAATCAATCTGGAGGTTTCGTCGTGCATTATGATGCATCCGGTAAGGGATTAGGATGTGTTCTACACCAGCATGGAAAAGTTGTGGCCTTTGCATCGAGACAGCTAAAAGTTCTTGAGCGCAACTATCCAACGCATGATCTGGAGTTGGCAGCCGTTATCTTTGCACTTCAGATATGGCGCCACTATCTTCTGGGAGAACAAGTGGATATATACACGGACCATAAGATTCTGAAGTATATATTTACTCAGAAGGAGTTGAACATGCGGCAGAGAAGATGGCTAGAACTTATGGCGGACTTCGATATCAACCTACAATATCATTCAGGAAAGCTGAATGTAGTTCCTGATGCATTTAGCCGTCAGCCATTATCAATGAATCTCACCGCACAGTGGAAGCTATAGCAGGAATTACACAGATTGGCAATCGAAATAGTTATGCCAGGAACGCTTCGTATTTGATGAACTTACAAGTCCCATCTACTATTGTCAATCAGATCAAGGCAGCTCAAGCAAATGATGTCAAGCTGCAAAAGATCCGAGAACAGGTAGAAAGTGGACTTCGAACAGACTTCATCATCCACGAAGACGGATCCTTGAGATATGGAAGTAGATTGTGTGTACCACAAGGTCCTGTTCGAGAAGAGTTGATGAAAGAAGCTCACAGCTCTCCGTACTCAGTACGCCCCGATGGTACCAAAATGTATAAGGATCTATGGCAACATTACTGGTGGCATGGAATGAAGCGCGAAGTAGCCAGAAGCGTAGCCAAGTGCTTGGTGTATCAGCAAGTAAAGGCTGAATATCACAAAACTGCTGGTCTAATTCAGCCGTTACCTATCCCAGAATGGAAATGGCAACACATTACCATGGACTTCGTGACTGCCTTTCCTTGCAGCACAAAGGGTAGTGATACAGTATGGGTTATTGTGGATCGACTCACCAAGTCGGCTCACTTTATTCCCTTTCGAATTGGCCAATCTACAGAGACGTTAGTAAAGAAGTACATAGAGGTAAGCATGAATCTAAAGTAAGATTTAACCTCAAGATGTATTATTTTTGATACCCATGAACTCATGCAGAAGATCTTGAGATTACATGGAGTACCGGTTTGTATCGTCTCCGATCATGACACCAGATTCCGATCACAGTTTTGGCAGAGTCTGCAAGCTAGCCTGGGAACGAGTCTGAACTTTAGCAAAGCTTACCATCCACAAACGGACGGACAGTCTGAGCGAACAATTCAGATTCTGGAGGACATGCTAAGAGCTTGTATGTTAGACTTCGGAGGTTCGTGGGAAGATCACCTACACCTTGTGGAGTTTTCATACAACAACAACTATCAGGAGAGCATTGGAATGGCACCATTTGCATCTCTCTATGGAAGGATGTGTCGTTCACCACTAAGTTGGGACGACATCGGAGATCGTGAACTCCTTGGACCAGAGATGATCGTGGCAACTGTGGATGTAGTTCGTACGATCAGGGAAAGAATGCGCATAGCTCAAGACTGACAGAAGCATTGGGCTGATACAAAGCGCGGACATCTGGAGTTCCAACCTGGAGATCATGTTTTCTTGAAGATCTCTCCAAATCGAGGAGTACTCTGTTTTGGCAAGAGGGGTAAGCCCAGTTCGAGATATATAGGACTGTTCGACATTCTCGAACGAGTCAGAAAAGTGTCATATTGTTTAGCACTACCACTCTCATTAGAAGGAGTGCACAACGTGTTCCACATATCTCAGCTCCAAAGATATGTGAGCGATCCCAGCCACATCCTTGATCACTCCAAGCTCACTGTACAGACTGACCTGACTTGCGAGCAACAACCCGTTGAAATCCTGGACAGAAAAGTGAAGACACTGCGGAACAAGGAAGTAAACTTGGTTCGAGTGACGTGGAGAAAAGATTCACCAGGGAAATCAACGTGGGAACGAGAAGATGACATGCATGCAAGATACCCTTTCTTATTTGTAAATTAGTCCTTATATAATTGTAAATTTCGAGGACGAAATTTTTATAAGGAGGGTAGAATGTAACGACTCTGAATTTACTGTACGAAAATTTCAATTTAATGTACAGAAAGGAGTTTACAAGCCTGAGTACACTTTAAAAGTTAATTTTTGTTTAAGAACAACAAGAAACAACTTGTAGCTCAATGGTAAAGCCTTACACTGCGGTGACGTAGCCCTGTGTTCGAACCCCATCAGTCATATTATATTTTTTTTTGATTTTCTTTTAAACTTTTTGGAAGCTCAAAAGTTTACACGTGCAATGTACATAAAAATGAAAAGTCTGGAAAGATAAACATATGGAAAAGGATTTAAATACAGAGGAGGACACATGGCATGAATCACCGAGCCCCTTCCACAAAATGACCGACGAGATACCCATTATGGCCGGCCCCGACGGCCCCTCATGGCTATTTGTGCCCGTGCTTTGCACACATGACTCTTTCCCTACTCCCATTACCCCTGCAGCAATCAAACAGTGACCCCTCATTTCCCCAATTTATCACATTTTAATGAATTTTAATTCACTCTTTTAATCCCAAAACCCTAATTCCATACTATAAATACTATCTCATACCCTAGCCCTTCCTCATTCTGAAAATTCTAGCCAAAACCATCAAATTTTCTCAAGTACAAGTGGAGTAGAAGAGGAGTTAGCCAACGACCAACTTCCAGTGATGAATCGAGGTTGTTCCGGCGACCCCAAGATACTACGACTATCAATCTATCATCTTCAACCTTTCCCTTAATCTAATTCACTTGTAAGTCCCTCCCTATCCCTCTCTTTCTTCTTGAAAAGTCTTATTTTTCAAAACATGTTGGTAAGTGAAGTTAATACCGACATCTTATTCTAAATCCTAAAAATTTCACTATTTCTTCCATATCTTACATCCAAATTCTTACCCTATGTTTATAACCATAAAACTAATGTTTAGAACCAAATTTCACTCAAAAACATCATGCTAAATAACATTAATCTAATTTTTACATGAAAATACCATGAACTTTATATACATCATCTTTTATTCCTTTGTTGAACATACCTTTAGAAAACTTCACGGGGTAATGACCTACCCCTCACATACACACATGTTTCCATAGCACGATGTCCATCGAACATATTTTTGTTACCATATTACATCAAAATACCATATACTATAAAAACGGTTTTCTTTTAGATTGTATTTAAAATCCCTTTGCGATTGTGCCTCTACAACCTTTTTTAGGGGACCCGCTATTGGATGGTATGGATTATCGCACAACCTGGGCTAGTAGAGTGAGATACAGATCTCCTCACGGAGCATTCGGTCTTGAAAGGTTTTTAATACGATTTTAAAGAAAAACGAAATTTTCTACTTAATAATAAAAATTAATTTTTAATAATTATATAAATATTATAAAATCCATATATTTTCAAAATATAATAACTTATATTTTTTCAAATTAAAGAATTACAAGTTTCATCAAAATACCATCAAGATATCAATACAAGACAAGTTTATAGTAAAATACCATGAACTATTCAAGTTAAGGTAATTATCACTAAAATACCTCAATTCTTAAAATACACATCCATGGAAACCTTAAATAATATAAATAATTTCTCGAGATTATATTGAACTATATCTTAAAAATATTTTTCATAAAACCCCCTTGAGTTATATAAAATACATTTAAGGACTTCAGTAAATATGGGTTTAAGCGGGATCAATTCTCTTGAGCCTCAGGGAGCCAGAGAAAGTGATTGCTTGACTATTTAAGGTAGAAAAATTAACGGTGTTATCAATGGTAATTGTCTTGGAAAAAGATACAAATCCTGCCGTCTATGTGCAGCAGTTACCGATAACTCCCAAACTTAATTCAGAATCCAAATCAGTTCTAAGTGTCCGACTCAAGTCTGAGTCTAAATCAAGCGTGAATCCAAACTCAAACCAGAATCCAATTCAAACATGAATCCAAATTCTAACATGTATACTTGAACCTGAACCTGAATACCAGAACAATATCAACATGCAAACATGACTTGACTTGACCGAACCATGGCTATAACTTGACTTGATTACATGACTACTTGTTTATATCCTGAACCTGATTACATGAACAACTTGTATCCATGGTCTCGGCAAGTCTGATAATTATAATCTATATAAAACATTACACGGGGTTAACGGGGTAGATTGGTACGGAATGTATTAAAAGTGGCACGATGATGGTCACTAAAAGACACCTACATGAACTCTCGTGCCGTTGTTCCGTGGGTTTTGATGGGGCCTTATACTTACATGTTACCATAGTCTACGGAACAGTTGGACTCCTCTCGTATACACTGATGCCTTCTGTACTAAAATACAAACAACTACGTTAGAATAATAAACTGATACCTGTATAACTTAACAGTTTTCTTCCACATTACTTGTTGTATTCCTTCCTTTCTTTTGGGACTTACCGAGCGCTAGTTCGCTGACGACATTCCTGCTTATTTCTTTCTTGGAATGTTCATCAGGAGGACATGACCCTCAGGAGATCGAGCCCAGTCTAGAGTACTTAGATCAGATTGAGACACAGCCAGATTACTAGCTTTACTTGTACTTACCTTCTAGTTTGTATGACACTGTTTAAACATGGCTTTTATCATTGTACATTTCCTTTTCAAATTAGTTGTATTGTAAAGATGAATGTTAATAAAAGTTGATGTTTACATTATATCCCTTGTCATTTCTTGTGCTTTTCATATATTACTTATTTACGCTTAACGTATTTATTTCTGAGTAAATACGTCGCGTGCCCGTCACGTCCCCTTCCTCGTATACTGGAAAGCGGGGCGTGACATGCTTTCTTTCAACGTATTTTTTGAGTAATTTCGAGAACGAAATTATTTTTAAGGAGAGTAGAATGTAACGACCCTGTTTTTACCACAAAACTTTTTAATAAATAATAAAAAATATGTTTGTTTCGAAATGACCCGTTTTGTAAAAAATAGGGTTTCGAAAGATTTAAGAAAAAGATATATTTTGATATAAAAAAAATTATTCGATTTTGGTTTGAGAGGAAAATTTTGGAAAAAGAGATTCTGTTTTATTGAAAGAAAAATAATTAATGATTTATTCCATTTATCTTTTAAATTATTCTTTTTTGAAACTATGCATATATTTACTTCTAGTTATTTCTATGCAATAGTAACTTTATATCCCATTGGTTAAGACCTTTACTTGTTGTTCTATAGGCTGCATTTTCGATTCTCGGGACTTGCAATTATTTTTTACCATTTTTTAAAGTACTCATAAGCTACATATCAGACCTTTCATTTTCTCTTCCTTTCAACACCCACAATTTATTCATAATAAATTAGATTATTATGAAGAGTTTTTTTATCACCATTAAACCTAATTTTAATCACTCTTATTAATTCTAGCTTGCATGTTTTTATATCGCTTATATACACTTAGCATATTTGTTTCGAGCAAAACCTTCTCGGAATAAATACGTCGCGGGAATCGTTACGTACATACTCCCATCTTTTGGGAAGCGGGGCGTGACAGAAAGGCCAAATCTCTATTAAAATATTTGAAGCTGAGCAAATAAACACATTGTAAATTAGGAATCACCGATTCGTCGATCATCAATCGAGACTCAATCTAAAAACCGTGCGCAAAAGTAAGATTAGACGTCAAGATTGCTTATGACACGAGCCTAAAACCGAATCAGGGCTCATGGCTTGGTGTCTCGGTCTGTCTTTGTGAGATTGGGCGCATGACTAGTGTAACATTTTGGAAAATTATAAATATTAATTTATAATTTAAAATGTGAATATAATGAGTTTACAAAACTGATATCGCATATGAATTTTGGTATCGGATTGATATCCGCAAAAATGTAATTATTTTGGTAAAAATAAAGAAAAAAATGTATGATATCATAAAAATGATATTTAAATTATTTTAATATGATATGAGATTTTATTAAAAGGATATGGTATTTAAGTATTATGATAAGTGTTTTATTTCTTTTGAAAACTTGAATTTTGATTTAGTGTAACATGAGGGTACTTATTTAAAAAAGTTTGTTTTTATTTTGTATGAGGATTGGATAAATGTTTAGGTTAGAATAACCCTCACAACCAACACACCCTCACACTCACTCTCCTCACTCCACCTCCTCCTTATACCTTTACACCTCCTAGTTACTCTACACCTCTCCTACACTTTACCAACATATGGTTGTACTCTTTCACTCATTCAAAAATTGAACCAATACTTCCTTCAAGATCCAAAACAAAAAACTTCAAGCATTCATCATATCAAAAGAGAAATGAGAGGGTTCCTTCATCAATATTGCTCATACCATCAAGTTAGAGCCACAACCACTTCAAGAAATCTCAAGCCACCAATTCATGAGCGGGAATTCCCTTGTGCACTATCCCTATAGGTATATCTTACCTCTCTTGCAAGTTCCTTTTTGTTACATATCTGTTTTTGTGTACAAATATCTAAAACTAGTTTTTTTTTTATTTGTATGGGTAAATTTGAATATGGAACTACTAGGTTAACCCACAAGAAAAACTAACAATACTAGGAATACTAGGATATGGTGAGACCACTAGAAGACCATACCTAAAGCCCGAGCCCCTAACTCCACGGTAAAACCGTCGGTTCTTCCCATTTTCCCGGCGCCGCCGGTCTTGCAAGGTAATGGTGTTTTGGGTTTTTGTCAGTAGCTTTATTTGGTAATATTATAAGCTACTGTATTGTTTGATTTGTCCCAGATTTCATATAGAGAAATCTGAGAGTGTTCTAGTAATGTTTTATCAATATTTCCAACATTTTTAATACGGTTTTTCGTATTTCTGTACCGCGACTGAAATATTGACGTTCGTACATTAATGTCAGGGGTATTTGGTCGTATTTGGAGTAAGTAAGCTATATGTTCTAACCTATGGGTGTTTAGCTCATTGTTTTGGTTTTGATATGATATTTACGCTGATGTGTTATAACTACGATTGTAGGTACGATCGCGGAGGTTTTCGAGACGGGAAGGACGGACAAAGAAAGCGTGGATTTCGACTAGCTCGACAATAGTGAGTGGATTTATATCTACGGGGGAAGTCGGGTGGATGGCGTATAGCACCCCCGCAACCATTTAACTAGGATAGTTATGCTATCTAGTTAGATTTTAATGATATGTTAGATAATTTAGCTTTATTAGATTGATGTTATTTCGCATCTAGCAGGTTATACTTGTGTTATATTTGATATATGGTTATGATGACATACGTACGTGACGATAGATCCGTACAATTTGGATATGATATTGGATGGACATTGTACGAGGCATCATACCGTACTTGTGATGATGAGGAGAGTGTGCCGATTACGACCAAGTATCATTTGGACTCGTGGAGTCATGAGTTATCCCGACTTGGGACGTTACGTTTGAGTGAGCTATACTCTTTTAAAAACCAATGATACGTTTTCCATTTTAAACGATAAATGATAACGATGTGATGCTTTTTTCCAAAACTAATATTTATTTTAACTTAATGCAGCTTGCTTATATCAAAATAATGTTTCATTCCATTTCCAAAGATAACGGTATAGCTCATAGCAATTAATTACGTTTAATAATTACGCGATACGCTTAGATTTCCTTTACATGTCCGCGATACGCTTATCGATTATATACGTTCTCTTTATACGAACATACTGATAAAACACTGCACAACTACCAATGAGTACTATGTTGAACACGCACAGACGCATATGTTACACTACACCTCATTGGTATTGCCATGACACTGTAGGACCGTTATACCACGCGATGTGTATGTAAATGCCGATACGAGGTGTATGAATTCCCTATATCTGGAAAATTGGATTGTAATTATATGCTACGGATATAGGTAGAATTACTTTCTGCTTTAAACACTTATAGAACACTTGCACAAATACTAATGATTGCCATGCTGCACGAGCACAGACGCGTATGCTACACTATACATCATTAGTATGGCCATGACACAGTAGAACTGTTACGTTTGTTTGCATGCCAAACTATACTTACGTACGGTGTCTTTATTACCTGCCGAGTTATTGAGAATACCAGTACCATGGGTATTCGTATTTGATTCTTATGAGTTTTTATGATGTTTTTACTTTTGATGATACATACAATGGTATGAGATGCTACTATATATATATATATAATATCATCAGAATGATATATGCAATTATTCTTCTTCCTTACTTGATATTTCTGGATACGATGAGTTGACGTCCACCATGAGTTTTATGTTTTCTGATTTGATTTTATTCTGAACCGAGTGGGGGGCTATACAGTTACGGACGTGCTGTATATCCAGACTGAGTGGGGGAGTATATAGTCGGGTACATGGTGGATCCGGTCGAGACCGAGGGGCAGAAAAGCCGTGATAGAGGCGGGGAGCCTAGCGAGGACACTCGATACCGGAAATAGATATGAGCAAGGCAGATATCTAGGGGATACTGACCGGGGCTAGGGATATCGAGTGACGACCGATCTGTTGAGACGTTGTCGACAATATCTGGATTTGCGTGTCGGTGATGGACATGAGAGATTTGATGATTTTGCGTGTCGGTGATGGATACGAGAGATATGATGATTTAGGGTATCGATGCTGGACACCCATATATTGATGTTTTGCGATCATTCAAGATATACCGTTATAGTTTATGCGTTATAGTAGCTGATCAGGACTGATCCGGGGGACAGTACCTGAATACTATTTTACCTGTGGATATATATAAAATGGGTTTATAAACGAGCTATAATCTCATTATTTTGACATGTCTCGGGTGACCCGATGATCTTTAAAACTTTAAATCTCTCAAAACTCGCCTGTCATTCGTGTGACCCGGGTAGTATAGTGGTGAGTATTCCCGCCTGTCAAGCGGGTGACACGGGTTCGATCCCTGGCAACGGCGCCATTTGATTGATCATGAAAAAGTGTTTGTAGAATAACCACAATCAATAACGGTGTCGCTTGTAGCTAGCCGAGATGAGTACGGGTCGTCCGCAGGGATGCGTAAAACTTTTAATCTTACTTTAGACGAGTTGAATAAAATAAACGAAGAAAGGAGAATAGTTTATTTAAGATCTAAATTAATTACGGATGTAGATTTTATATAAAGAAGGCTTGTAGGGTTCGTTAGGATTTATTAGTCATGGATGACTAATAAAGATGACTTCTTTTATCTATTGATAGATTTAAAACTAGATTGATAGAGATGAATGAGAGTTAGGGTTCTTGAAAGAAACTAGGGTTTCCCCACTATTAACCCTTGTCCCTTCATTGATCTATATTCATGTCTAGTCCTTAACAAAACAATTGTTAATCTGATCTCAAATCGCGGTCAAGACTAGCAATAGATTGGTAGCGCGCCCGATAAGGATGTTAACTATTCTTTTGCTAAAGTTTATAAACTTCATAAGACTTAAAAGAAGTTAAAATATTTTCTCATCCATTATTCTACCATAATCCTACGAACCCTAACAAGCGGAGAATTATTAGCGCATAATTTTAGAAGAAGAAAAAAGGATAGTTAAAGAAATCACAATGCAGAAAAATACTGAAAATAAATAATTAAACAAAATGATCTACCTTTATTAATCAACATCACAAGTACAAATCCTACGAATCTAGATTACAAGAGGATGAAGTTGCTCTCGATCTCTGCCCCGTAGGAAGTAAATGCTCCGTCGATATTCACGTCGTCCTATCACGTCGAATCGTGGACCTGTCGTGGATCTCTTGTTCTTTGACGGTGATTTGCTTTGTGGTAAAGGTGATGCCCTCTAACTTTAGCCCTCGGTCCTTTATATAGCTCTCAAATCAGAAAACCAAGTTATCTAATATGGTGATTTCCTAATATGGTGATTTCCATGCCTAGATTCTGAGTCTCTGCCAGTATTGATTTTATGATTTTGGCAGATTTTTGATCCTGACATCTTGAAAATCTTGATCTCCTGACCTAAGCTAAATTTTGTACAATATCTCCATGAATAATGTTAGTGCTATTATTAATTTAGAGAGAGTATCTTAATCACTTTATATGGTAATAAATCTTTAAGCAACTTGATTAAGAACATTTGATATGCTATGCATATTTTAATTACCAAAATATTATACATATATTTTGAAACATTATTCTAACCATTTGTATGATATTATTTCATTTAAGAATTGTGATTAGAATATTTGATATGATATGCATATTTTCAATTACCAAAATATTATATAAATATAAAATGCATATATTTTCCTTCATAATGTTAATTATAATATATAAACATATGGTAAATAGTATTTTGCAGATAAATCCAAATATGTTCTTTATTTATAATAAACACCTTTAAATATTTAACAAAAATATGGAAAATGTTATATCAAAAGTGCAGTTTTTTCGACTGAACAAATACCCCCAAACTTAACTTTGATCGTCTCGAGCAAACTTGTTATTCAAGAGAGGGAGAAAGAAGAAAAAAGAAAAATTAACTAGCACACTTTTGTAGGCAACACGATTGCACCGAGCACGTGCAACAAGCCTTTAAACCTCTAGGTGTCCATAGTAGGAGGAGTGTTGTCTCCTGAGGGTTTTTAGCGGATTGCACCCACAAAATCCTATAATAAAAGGAAGATGGTGAAAGTTACATATAAAGATAAGAACTATAAAAAAAAGAACTTGAAAATAAGAGTTTCCAACTACACTAGCTTTTCGGTTGCCCTGAGCTCTATCTTAATGGTCATGAAAAGATGTCAGAAATCATATCATCCCTCAATAAAACATCGCCGTTAGTCTTCCTCCCTACATTTCTTCCAAACATCGATCATATACCCCTACGTGTGTGTAAAAGACATCCCTACACTCGGAGAATTCAATTCAAGCTATCATACTCTTGTCCATCTACCTCAATATTATTTTTTTTATGGTGAATATTTTAGATGCTTCTCGCTTACATATTCTTCATGTGACCATTAATACTTCTTGAGGTACTAACCAACCGATTACCAAATGTGCTCGCTCATTAGCAATATTCTCGTCTTGTAATACCTAAGGCTTAGCAGTGGCTCCAAAACCAGTTGGTCTAAGGCACTAGGTGATAAAGCACCCTCGCTATATTTTTTTATGCTGCCTTAGTAATTACAAAACCAGTGTTCATTTTTTTCTTCACCACTTATATAATTTTTTTTCATACTAAGGCTTTTAGACAAGAGCATTTCAAGGAATCCTCTACTATCCCAAGTTTCAAGACGTGTGCAAGTGCGTATAGCAGGATATCAACGTTCATATGTTTGGCTTTAAGAATAGGGACTATTTTTCAGATTTATTTTTATCCTCAGACTAGTAATTTCTTTTTTCTTACTAACCCTTGGGACAACGGCTCATAATAACCTATTACTAGTTTCGTTTAAGAAAACATCTAATTTTCTTGTTTTTCTTAAACTCTTCCTATCTTTCATATGTAATTTTTCACTTTCTAATTTTCATTATCAATTTTTTTATATAGTATAATGCAAGATAATGCGTGAATAAGCACAAACCTCCTCCAAACCTGTTTGCAGCAGTGCCCTCACTGATGTCATCTGTTAAGCTTACAAAATACTGTAGACTTGGGAGGAAAAGTTATGAAAAGGGACAAGAAATCATGACAATGAAATTCTCCCCAAACTTATTTTTGGCTCACAATAAAAAATTATTTTCGTTCAAGAGCCAAAATATTTCTCCCCCCCCCCCAACTTGAGTAAAATAGTATTAAGCATTTAAAATTATGAGGAGGGTTAAAGTTATTGGTCAATATAAAGTTTTACAAAGACCAAAAGTCAACATCAACCATTCAAAAAATTTATCAATGTAGCACCAAGGTTGGTAGAAGATCATGTCACCTATTGACGTGAAGAAGTGGGGAGGGGATAAGAGGTGGAATAGAACGGGTTTACGTCTCGGGGTATAAAGACGAAACAGTGATGGTGGATTACTCGCATTCTCGTTCTTGATAAGAAGAAGAGGTGGTGGGTCAATTTCTTTATGTTGGGGTTGATTCATTACAACGCCCATGTTTTCTAAGAATGCGAGTTCTTCAGCGAAGATTTCTTCAAAGCTTTCATCGATATCCCGAATAATAATTTCATCGGAAAGAACGGGATGATACTCGGACTCTATAAACGGTTCATATTTAACGTTAGATGTTGATTCGGACAGCTTGATAGAAGGGTCCATATGTGTATAATAAAAAACAGGGTCAAACAACAACGTAATAGCGGAGTCGAGATCAGTATCGTGAAGCTTTTCAAGTTCGCTGCTGTCGGAATTTATCGCTTCGACAGAACATACTTGAGCATAGGGTTCGGAGGGTTCACTTCCCAACTTGTAAATGATAAGCTCAATTGACATCTTCCCGAAGGATAGGGTCATAGAGCCGTTTCAACAATTGATTATTGCGTTGGAAGTCGTGAGAAAAGGTCAACCTAAAATCACCGGGATTTGGTTTCGTGGGTTAACTACAGGTTGTGTATCTATAACGATAAAGTCCACATGGAATATAAATTCCCCGACTTTGATTAACACATCCTCAAGCTCACCCCTCTGTTGGGTGATAGATCGATCAGCCATTTGAAAAATGCAGTGCGCCGGTTTTAACTCTCCGATCCCTAATTGCTCATAGACAGAATATGGAAGCAAGTTAACACTAGCACCTAAATCGAGTAGAGCACGATCGATATTTTTACCCCCAATAGAAATAGAAATTGTAGGACTTTCGGGGTCCTTTCGTTTATTGGGTAGTTGTTGTGTAAAAGCAGTGCTCACATTACTCGTAAGGAAAACCTTTTTAGGTACTTGAGTTTTTCTTTTCCTAGTGCACAAGTCCTTTAAAATTTTCGCATAGGACGGAACTTGTTGGATAGCATCTAGAAGAGGAATGCTTATGTTAACTTGCTTAAAAATTTCCACAATCTTCTCCATTTGTGGACTTGGTTTGTTGCCCCTTAACCTGTTTGGATAAGGTGCTTTATCAATAAGTTTGGGTCCAACATTCGTGGAGAAGTTTGTGGGGATGGACTCGATCCCATAATTGGAGTTGAAATCGTTTGAGGTTGACTCGAGAAAGTGGGCGAAGTTTTCGAGCCTTGGGGAAAACGGAGAATACCCTCGGAAGAGGGTGGGAGACTAGACGAAGTACGGTAAGAAGTGGAAGCTGGGGTATTATTGATTGATTCCTCATTATCAACCTGTTCACCGACCTGATTGTTCAATACTCTTCCCGATCTCAACGTAGTAACGGCACTCACATTATGATTTTGTGAGTGGCTAGGATTCGGTAGGGGTTGAGATGGAAGTTTCCCTTTCTCTCTCGCACTCATTGCAGCATTTAATTGTGCAATTTATGCTTCTATCAATTTTATACCTCACCGTAGGAGGCGGAGTCTTTCATTAATGTGTCGATAGAAGACTTTATATCAGCCAATGTTTGCATGGAATGTTTTATAAACATATCCAAGGTGCGTTCGAGTGTAGAGGAGTTTTCAGTACCGGCCGTTTGGAAAGAATTATTATAAGGTGTGTAATTGTTGGCCGAATTTTGAAAAGTTTGTGGTTGAAAGGGGTGCTGACTCTATGGTGGTTTCTGTTGCTGTGGAGGAACCCTTTGATAGTTATTTTGGTTTGGAATCGTATTTTGAGTTTGGTTTCGGTGTTGGTTCCAAGCAAAATTAGGATGATTCCTCCATCCCTGATTATATGTGGATGAATAAGGATCGTTTCTAGGTCGCTACTGCATTCGTTTGTTCTTGACCTTGAAACGGTGGATTTAAAGTACATTCTTCCGTTAAGTGCGATGGGTTGGAACAGCAACCACATACGGTTTTGGGGAGAGTAAATTGGTTTAGGGAGGCTGAAGAGACTTTGTTTTCTATAGTATCGAGTTTCCTTTGTATCGCGGCCATTTCGGCTTTCACTGCGATGGAAACCTCGAGCTGATAGATACCCCCCTAGACGATGTTGGTCTAATGCTTTCCCACTGCAAAGTTTGTTTGGCGAGATCTTCCAGAAATTGCTAAGCTTCACCATCATCTTTAGACAGGAAATGACATTGACACATGGTTTCAAGCATTTGTTTTGTTGTGGGATCAATACCCTCATATATAATGCAACACAGATCCCATCTATTGATTCCATGATGAGGGCATTGTAGAAGAAGATCCTTAAACCATTCAAAACATTTCCAAAATGGTTCATTGGGAAGTTAGTAAAACTGGTTGATCTCGCTTCGAACGCGGGCGGTCTTATGATTGAGATAAAATTTCTTAAGGAATGCTACAACGAATTCATCCCATTTAGAAATAGAACGTGCGGCAGTGTTATAAAGCCATTTTTCTGCCAGACCGCACAAGGTAAAAGGGAGAAGACGTAATCTCATAGCATCCACAGAAAGTTGTGACGTGCCAATCATTGCACATACGTTTTCGAATTTGATTATAAAAACGTATGCGTCTTCGGATTCAAGCCCGTGAAATTTGGGCAACAGTTTGATGAATTAGGGTTTAATTTCAAAATTATCCCCATTGGCTGGTGGAATAGATTAACAGGTAGGAAGGGTTCCACGCACGGGGTAGCATCTCTCTTGGAGAGAGATGCGCGGTGGAATCTGCGCACCTACGGGTGGTGGCAGGGTGGTATTATAATCTGATGGAGAACCGTCTATCTCGGTCGATGTGGTGGGTGGAGGGGAAAAAGAAGATGAAGAGGCACCGACTTCGGAGTCGATTGCAGAAACGCAGACAAGACGGGCATTAGAATCCCGTGTCCAGCCAAGCATACACTAAGCGGGTTTAGCGCACGTGGCAGCGTGTGTACGATTTAATAAATAAAAAAATGGTTTGTTTTGAAACAGACGGATGTGAGACAAATCACAAAAAAATGCACAATCAAACCTAGAACTAAGGTCACCTAGATCAAGTCACTATACCGCTCTTAGACTTCCAAAGGACAAACCGCAGGATCAATCCTCTACCACCTCTTTATTACTCTTGTGGCCAGGTAAGTGCCAGATAAGTGGGAGGTATCCGCTATACGAATCACCGAAATAGCGGGCCTAATTAAGTAACCACTTGCCTTAGACACACTTTCCTAGACACCACAAAAGTAATGCGGATAAGCGATAAATTATCTACGACCTTCCTCTGTCCTATTTGAGCGTGACGGTCCTTAGAGTCTTGGTCTAGATATTTTTTAATTAATGTAGGTTGATGCGGATGCTTGTTTTGTAATTTTTGGGGCCTAGGAAGGGTGATGAAATCCCCATCAAATCTGAATTTTGGTCTTGCCCCTTAAAGTCCGTATTAAAATATACACAAATAAACCAATTACAAAACTTGCAAAAAGATTTTTTTGAGCGACGATATTTTGCAAAGAATCCGGCAGAAAATTATTTTATTTGTTTTTAAAGGAGAGAGAAGGAGTTGAGAGTTATACCAGAGAATTTTGGGGGCGCAAATCCCCAACTCTGCCGCGGTTCCGCCGCCAAATAGACGTTTCTGCCTCGGTTCCGCCGCCAAATTGAGAGATCTTTTGAAGATTTTTGGTACGGTGGCCTCCCTTGCTCCTCTGGAATTGTCTTGATGTCTCTGAATCTCTGTTTCCTCAAATCTGTGACTCCAGACCCCCTTGCAAAAATCGCACACTAATCGTTAAATACACAATTTGCTGTTTTGTTTTATTTTTATATTATGTTTCTGGATTTATAAAAATTCAACACGAACAGTAAGAAAAAAATTACGCACGTATCCCCGGAAACGGCGCCATTTGATTGATCGTGAAAAAGTGTTTGTAGAATAACCGCAATCGATAACGATATCGCTTGTAGCTAGCCGAGATGAGTACGGGTCGTCCGCAGGGATGCGTGGAACTTTTAATCTTACTTTAGACGAGTTGAATAAAATAAACGAACAAAGGAGAATAGTTTATTTAAGATCTAAATTAATTACGGATGTAGATTTTATATAAAGAAGGCTTGTAGGGTTCGTTAGGATTTATTAGTCATGGATGACTAATAAAGATGACTTCTTTTATCTATTGATAGATTTAAAACTAGATTGATAGAGATGAATGAGGATTAGGGTTCTTGAAAGAAACTAGGGTTTCCCCACTATTAACCCTTGTCCCTTCATTGATCTATATTCATGTCTAGTCCTTAACAAAATAATTGTTAATCTGATCTCAAATCGCGGTCGAGACTAGCAATAGATTGGTAGCACGCCCGATACGGATGTTAATGATTCTTTAGCTAAAATTTATAAACTTCATAAGACTTAAAAGAAGTTAAAATATTTTCTCATCCATTATTCTACCATAATCCTACGAACCCTAACAAGCGGAGAATTACTCGTGCATATTTTTAGAAGAAGAAAAAATGATAGTTAAAGAAATCATAATGCAGAAAAATACTGAAAATAAATAATTAAACAAAATGATCTACCTTTATTAATCAACTTCACAAGTACAAATCCTACGAATCTAGATTACAAGAGGAAGAAGTTGCTCTCGATCTCTACCCTGTAGGAAGTAGATGCTCCGTCGATATTCTGTTAGTGTATATGCCCTAAAGGCCATTACTGTATCATCTAGTTTGTATATTACTTAATGGAAGCTTGGGATATTCACCTTGTATTGACATTCTTGCTCAAAATGGTAGTATGCTACTTGGTTTGTTTCTGCTTTAATGTGTGCATGTGTTTCTTTTAGCATATCGCCTTTACACATTAGTGGAGCCTTTAGGATCTTTGGTTGATTACCAGCGTTGTGATGGCAGTCGCACTCGTGGGGGCTGGGTAATCCACAAGCACATCCTTATGCAGGTCCCTAGTCGTAGGACTATCGAGACAAGGCATCGATACTCCGGAGTAGACTAGCGTATGCGCTTCTCATCCCAGCTTGGGAGACGGTCTGTCCCATAGCCGTCAGTACGTCGTACTTGAGATAGTATGCGGGTGCTCGTTAGGTTACGAGTACACTGGACAGGACTCGTCGGGAACTGTTGGTTGGTATTATACCTATCTTCAGTTATCAGTTCCCAGGTGACATGAGTACAGCTTAGTCCGTTGACTTGACACTGTCACTTCGCCTCGAGTATATTCCCACTGTACTTTGATTACTACCCTACCACGGCTCAAAGGAGTCATGCAAACAGGTAGTTTTTGGGTGCAGTCCCGAAGCACTTGGAGGCAGTGACGGTTAGACAGGATTCGTCTCTCCCGGTATTGGGGGTTGATATCGCGCTGTGTCTAGGAGAGCCATTACACAAAGTCCCTGGCCAGGGCCAGCGAGATAGACTGGTAGGTTTCCAGTGGTATCTCACGGTGTTCTGGGCTACACTCCGGCACGACTTGTACCGCTATTAGGGGACTGACGTTTACCGCCTCCCTAGGCCCGCCATGCGATGATCTTTGACGAACAGACCGGACTGTACGGAGACTGTCACATTCAGGCTCAGTAGGAGTTCAGATGGGTTTACCTCGTCAGTCTTCTTATCGGCATCTACCTCGGGACCGTTACGTACAACTAGTGCCGCTTGTGGTCTATGGTTAAACCCACTGCCAGCGTAGTGTCGAATCTTTAGAGTCCCACACAGAGGGTTATTCGCCTTTAGGCAAAATGAGTAGAGGTCGCATGGTTTTGCGACAGGGTTCGTTCACAACCGCGCACTTATGCACGTTTGGTGTCCGGACAGCTTGTACTAGTGGGCTTTGGTTTAAGCCAGATCCTAGTATATGTTTTGGGATTGGTTTTATCTCTTTGTATTCGTGTTCCTCGGAACACGGATACGGGTGTGTATGCACAGTTGACTGAGGCAAAGTCAGAGGACTTTCATTAGGGTTGATGACCATTGTCATTTTCTTAACCCTAATGTTTATGTATGAAATATGATTTATTAATATTAGTTAATTATAATTGTGTTATGGTTATGATTGTTGACCATTTGATTTTGCTTGACTTGTTGACCTAGGTTGACAAGTTGACCATCATCATTTCATATGAAAGATGCTCTTTGATCCTTGAAAAAGTAATTAATGTGAAATGATAATGGTCATTTCAAGATTAACTATCACAATTATCTTTAGCTAATTATTTATTTATCATAATTCACATATATGTGAGAAGGTTGGCATTATTCTTTTCATCCTATCATTCTCATTCTCTCTCCTCCTCTTCCTCTCTCTCTAGCTCTCCCCTCTCATGAGTTGAGAACCATTTGAGCTTGAGATAAATCCCTTAAAATTACTCTCTACTCTTTCTAAGGTTCTAGGTTTAGCACACCAAGCACCTTAGTTACTTCTAGTTTGAGGTTGGAGCCAAAGGTAGAGGCCCTCGGGTGGATCTTTCTCCGGCAAGAGAAGGCGACGAGGAGAACCCGTTCTTTCACTCCAAGGAGCAAGAAGAGAAGGACTTCAAGACTTAGGTATAACCCCCTTTCCGAGTGGCTAACTCTTTTAGCTTGGTAGTTAGTTTATGTTTAGCAAAGATCCCTCCTTTAGCTAGTCCATGTTGCCTAGTGTTGTAAAAATCCGATTTTTCATAACGTTTCCCCTCCCCGCAAGCACCGGGATGGGCAACGTGGACTTATAGTAGTATCAGAGCCTAGCTAAACACAAACTAACTAGTTAGCAAAGTATCTAGAACTTCGATCGGATAAAATCGCAAAACACTTTTCAAAAACCCTAAGTTTCTGCCGATTTTTATTTCTGCTTTAAAAATAATAAATCATACACTAAAAATCGGCTCAGGATTTTTACAGAACACCCAAGAAAAACGAACCAGCGAGTCGACCAACTCACCGCGGATCCACGGCCAAGTTGACTCGGCCGTGGGTCGTTTTTCCTGCAGCATTCTTCTGTTGCTGTTTTGGGATTTCTAGGATGGTTTGTTTCTGTCCATATTTTCCCGAGAACAAGTTAGTTTTTGGGGTGGTCACAAATCCGTATTTTGATCGAACTTCTTTACACTTTGGCTAATGGGTTATATCTGTGATGTGACATATGTATTGAACGTCTGCTAATCGCTATACGTCGATTAGTAGGGGTTATACATATCTGTGATCTGTAATGTTGATGGTTTGTGTATATGAATTCGTTGGATTGTCGCGGATGAATAGCCGGGGGTTGTGAGATGAGAGTTTTCTTATTCTTTCAATTCTTGTAATATGTAATTTGATGTAATATTTATTTGTATGGCTGCACAACCGGGTTGGGGTTGTAGCCGTCATTGTATAATTTCTTTTACTGTTTTTGCTTCTAGGATAGACCCAAGGTGGGGTGCATAAACTACCGGGTACCTCGAAGTGCCGAGTGGCCTACTTACGGTGTTGAGGGAGGTTGCTTCACTTCGGATACTTGGCGGGTAGTTTGCCGCACCCGTAGGGGTCTAGGGTGGGGTTTGGCTATTCATCACGACCGTGTAATCCGCTCTTCGTTACAGGCTCGTACGAAATACGGATTCCTAGTATATCCAATGTGTTCATCTGTGATCTGGAATGGCTATCATTGCATGTGACGAATGTTTATATATATCTATATGATATCTATTTAGGCGTTGCTTATGTTTTGCATCCGCGCTAGTCCAGCCCCCGCTCTGTCGTTAGTTAAGTAACCTAACGGGTGATGACGGTACCCCGTGGCGAATACGGATGGCATAAGCGTACGTCATATTTTCGTTGTTTTCTGCAATGGTAGGATTAATTGATGGGACGCATTAATATTAATGCAAGAAAAAATAAACCAAGTAAAAGTCGTTGGAACACTTTCAAAACCACTCGGTTCTTTTCAAAAACCAACTTTTAAATGCGGAGCTTGAACCACTCCTTTTGAAAGCTATCTCGTTCCTTCGATTATATCAAGTTCAGTACGTTCACGGTTTTGCCAAAACCATTCGTAGCCCTCCGTCGTTTCACATGGATGGTCAATAAGTATTCAAGCTATGTTTGTTGGCCAAAGTCAAGGCATAGTGATTGGTAGCTATTGGGTATTCATGTGCAGCATAGATAGATGTGTTGGCTTGGGACAGTCGTTCTACCTTGTTGGCCAAAGTCAAGGGTATGTGCGGGTGGGTTCAAATTAACCTGGAGAATGACGGGTAGAACTTGACATGTGACTTATGATTTGTTGGCCAAAGTCAAGGTCATAAGAGCATGGGGCAAAAATCCACATCGGGAGTTTCAAAAGAAACTGAAATTTGCTAGCGCTACATACCATTTTGAGTGTGATGATTCTGATAGGATTCCTTCAGTTTTGTCACGCGATGATATTTGGATCTCGATCCTACTGTAAGTATATGCTACTTCTCCGGAACTTTCTCACTTAACGATCAATGCTATAAACCAAGTAGGTGTCTAAAAAGGTATTAGCGGGGCTACGCCCACAGGGAAAAGAGGTTACTTAATTAAGGAACTTCGCGAAAGCGTTGGAAAACCTCCCTTGAAGTACCGACACTGGCCTGGCTGAACGGTTAAGCAAGTATTGTACGGTGAGATTGATCCCGACTAATTCTTCCTTTATGGTTTGAAGAGGGATTCGAGAGACAGTGGGAGCCATCCTGTTTAGACAAATTAAAAACCACTCTAAACTTGCAAGAGCTAAAATGTTTCTTCTCTCTCTCCTAATTGCAGCGACCAAATATCATGACTGGACTTAAGTTACTTCTAGATAAAAACATACTGACAGGGCCAAACTACAAAGATTGGCTCAGGAATGTCAAAATGGCAATCACTTATGACAAGTTGGGGTATCTTCTTACCACCAAAGCTCCCCCTGTCCCAGGTCCCAAAACCAGCATCGCGGATAGGGAAATCCGCAAGACCTGGGAAATCGACTGCGCGAAGGCCAAGTGCCTCGTGCTTGCCTCTATGGACAATGAACATCAGAGGAGGCACGAGAATATGGACCTCGAATCTATATTTCTCCATACAAAAGAACTGTATGGAGAGCAATCCCGTATCGCCAGATACGAAGTGTCGAAGAAGTTGTTTTCGGCGAGATTGGCCGTCAGATCATCGGTAGCGGAACACGTGCTTAAGATGATTGGCTACATAGAGGAGCTCGCGGACCTTGGGACCACGTTGGAGAATGAGCTCTATACGGACTTGATTCTCCAGCCCCTTCCTTCCACTTACGCCCAGTTTATCCTGAACTTCAACTTGCAAGAAAAGGAGGTTGAACTTTCAGAACTCCTCAACATGCTGAGGAGTGCAGAGGGCACCCTACAGAAAGGTAGGGAAACATCCACTTTGTTTGTAGGAGGATCTTCCTCTTCTAGATCCAAGGCGAAAGCTAAGGGAAAAAAGAAGAAAACCCCCGCCAAACCAAAGGGCGGTGTTAGTAAGGTGGATACGAAGGGAAAGGCAAAAGCAACAAAGGTAGAAGGAAAGCTTGTGGGGAAAGAAGAGTGCTTTTACTGTCACAAAAGCGGACACTGGAAGAAAGATTGCAGGGCTTGGAAGGCCAGAACACAGGATCTGAAGCAAGTTGCGGCTTCAGCTTCAGGTGTGTATGTTATTGAAAACTGTCTATCAATAAACTCTACTTCCTGGGTATTGGATACCGGGTCAGGATCTCATACCTGTAATTCTTTGCAGGCATTGAGAAAGCGTAGGTTTTTGAAGGCAGGTGACATGACCCTCAAAGTTGCAAACGAAGCCAGCATGGATGCTGAGGCCGTGGGGGACTATCACCTGGGAATGTCAGATGGATATGTTTTGGTTTTACGTAATTGCTTTTTTGTACCCAATGCAACTTGTAATATCATTTCTGTATCTTTAATATCTAAAGAAGGTTATGAATTTGCGTTTGTAAGTAATGTTGTAAACATTCACCTTAATCAAGTTCTGATTGGGTCAGGTACATTAAGCAATGGTATATACGTATTAAACCAACCACAGATTTTCAATGTCCAGAATACACACGAAAGAAAGTCTCCGGAAACAAATCAGGCTTTCTTATGGTATTGTAGACTGGGTCACATCAATGAGAGAAGGTTGACGAAGTTACATACAGAAGGATATTTGGATCCGTTCGAATATCAATCATATGCAACTTGTCAATCCTGTCTCAAAGGAAAGATGACAAAAACTCCGTTCACTGGACACGGAGTAAGAGTGAGCGAGCTCTTGGGACTCGTACACAGCGACGTGTGCGGTCCAATGTCTACGCATGCACGAAGCGGTTATTCTTATTTCATTACTTTTACGGATGACTTTTCAAGGTACGGATATGTCTTCTTAATGAAACATAAATCCGAAGCCTTTGGAAAATTCCAGGAATACAAGAATGAAGTAGAAAAACAAACAGGCAAAAGTATCAAGACACTGAGATCTGATCGAGGTGGTGAATACTTGAGTGCCGAGTTCCTGGATTACTTAAAAGAGAATGGAATTCTCTCTCAGCTTACTCCTCCATACACTCCGCAACATAACGGTGTATCGGAGAGAAGGAACCGCACCCTATTGGATATGGTACGGTCCATGATGAGTAACGCTGAGTTACCGCGATCATTCTGGGGATATGCACTAGAATCAGCTGCATACCTTTTAAACCGAGTTCCAACTAAGACTGTGTCTACTACTCCATATCAGATGTGGTGTGGGAAGAGACCCTATCTTAATCACATTAAGACATGGGGATGTCCAGCTTTTGTCAAAAAGCAGCATACGGACAAACTCAAGGTACGCTCAGTACGGTGCAAGTTTGTGAGATATCCAAAGAACTCCAAGGGATATTTCTTCTATTGCGAAGAGGAACAAAAGGTTTTTGTTTCTCGTCAAGCCCACTTCTTGGAAACTGAGTTTTTGGAAAATCAGATAAGTGGGAGCGCAATAGAACTGGAAGAAATTACAGAACCACGAGCTATTACTGAAAGCTTAGTAGAACCAGAGGGTTCGAAAGATCAGGACATTCCTGCGCCGCTCCGCAGAAGTAGTAGGCAGTCTCATCCGCCCGAGAGATACTACGGTTTTCTCATAGACGGGGATAGAGAGGATTGCATCATTGATAGTGATGAGCCGACTAGCTTCCAGCAAGCCATTCAGAGCGTTGACTCGGTAAAATGGCTGGATGCAATGCGGACCGAAATGGAGTCCATGTACACCAACAAAGTATGGACGTTGGACGTTGCTCCAGATGGGGTAAAACCCGTAGGATGCAAGTGGATCTTCAAAAGGAAGATTGGTGTAGATGGACATGTTGAAACCTATAAAGCTAGACTTGTTGCAAAGGGTTTCCGTCAAAGACCTGACTTGGACTATGACGAAACCTTTTCTCCAGTGGCTATGCTGAAATCCATTTGGATCCTTCTTGCCATTGCTGCCTTCCACGATTATGAGATTTGGCAGATGGACGTAAAGACAGCTTTTCTAAATGGAAATTTAGAGGAGTGTGTCTATATGGACCAGCCAGAGGGTTTCATTCAGAGTGGGAGCAGCGGAAAGGTGTGCAAGTTGCTTAAGTCCATCTATGGACTAAAGCGGGCATCGTGGAGTTGGAAAATCTGTTTTGATGAGACGGTCAAAGAATTTGGCTTTATCAAAAATCCAGATGAACCATACATCTATTGTAGATTTGTAGCAAGAACTGTAGTATTCCTCGTTTTATACGTGGATGACATTCTTTTGATAGGAAATGACATTCCTATGCTACAATCTGTCAAAGGGTTCTTGTCACACAGGTTCTCCATGAAAGACCTGGGTGATGCCTCATACATTCTAGGGATCCGGATCTATCGTGACATATCCAAGAGGATATTTGGACTCTCACAGTCCAGGTACATCGACACCATACTGAAAAGATTCAGTATGGAAGATTTCAAGCGCGGTAATCTACCGGCTTGTCACGGGATCACCCTCTCCAAAGAGATGTCTCCCAAGACTGATTTGGAAAGGGATCGCATGTCTATTATACCCTATGCTTCTGCGGTAGGCTCTATAATGTATGCGATGTTATGTACCACACCGGATGTAGCTTATGCACTGAGTGTGGTAAGCCGATATCAGTCAAACCCTGGAGAGAAACACTGGATAACGGTAAAGAACATTCTCAAGTACCTGAGAAGGACTAAGGAGATGTTCTTGGTGTATGGCGGAAAAGACCTCCATATCGAGGCCTTTGCTGACTCCAGCTTCCAGAGTGACAAGGATGATTCCAAGTCCATGTCGGGTTATGTCTTTACCCTCTATGGAGGGGCGGTGTGTTGGAAGAGTTCCAAACAGGAAACCGTTGCTGACTCAACGATGGAAGCGGAATATATCACTGCTGCAGATGCCGCAAAAGAAGCCGTCTGGATAAAGAAGTTCCTAATAGAACTTCAGGTGGTTCCGTCCATTATTGATCCAGTACCTTTGTATTGCGACAACAACGGGGCTATAGCTTTAGCGAAGGAACCCAGGTCCCATTAGAAGTCCAGGCACATCTTGAGGCGGTATCACCTGATCAGGGAGATCGTGGGTCGCCAGGAGATCGAGGTTCGGAGAGTTGCTACGGAAGATAACACTGCTGATCCATTCACGAAGGCCTTACCCCAGACTCAGTTCGAGCGGCTGATCGAGATGATAGGTCTTTGATACGCCAGTACATGACCTTACTGCAAGTGGGAGATTGTTAGTGTATATGCCCTAGAGGCCATTACTGTATCATACTAGTTTATATATTACTTAATGGAAGCTTGGGATATTCACCTTGTATTGACATTCTTGCTCAAAATGGTAGTATGCTACTTGATTTGTTTCTGCTTTAATGTGTGCATGTGTTTCTTTTAGCATATCGCCTTTACACATTAGTGGAGCCCTTAGGATCTTTGCTTGATTACCAGTGTTGTGATGGCAGTCACACTCGTGAGGGCTGGGTAATCCACAAGCACATCCTTATGCAGGTCCCTAGTCGTAGGACTATCGAGACAGAGCATCGATACTCCGAAGTAGACTAGCGTATGTGCTTCTCATCCCATCTTGGGAGACGGTCTGTCCCACAGTCGTCAGTACGTCGTACTTGAGATAGTATGCGGGTGCTCGTTAGGTTACAAGTACACTGGACATGAGTCGTCGGGAACTGTTGGTTGGTATTATACCTATCGTCGGTTATCAGTTCCCAGGTGACATGAGTACAGCTTAGTCCGTTGACTTGACACTGTCACTTCGCCTCGAGTGTGTTCCCACTGTATTTTGATTACTACCCTACCACGGCTCAAAGGAGTCATGGAAACAGGTAGTTTTTGGGTGCATTCCCGAAGCACTTGGAGGCAGTGACGGTTAGACAGGATTCGTATCTCCCGGTATTGGGGGTTGATATCGCGCTGTGTCTAGGAGAGCCATTACACAAAGTCCCTGGCCAGGGCAAGCGAGATAGATTGGTAGGTTTCCAGTGGTATCTCAGGGTGTTCTGGGCTACACTCTGGCACGACTTGTACCGCTATTTGGGACTGACGTTTACCGCCCCCCTAGGCCCGCCATGCGATGTTCTTAGACGAACAGACCGGACTGTACGGAGACTGTCACATTCAGGCTCAGTAGGAGTTCGGATGGGTTTACCTCGTCAGTCTTCTTATCGGCATCTACCTGAGGACCGTTACGTACAGCTAGTGCCGCTTGCGGTCTGTGGTTAAACCCACTGCCAGCGTAGTGTCGAGTCTTTAGAGTCCCACACAGAGGGTTATTCACCTTTAGGCAAAATGAGTAGAGGTCGCATGGTTTTGCGACAGGGCTCTTCACAACCGCGCATTTGTGCACGTTTGGTGTCCGGACAGCTTATACTAGCGGGCTTTGGTTTAAGCCAGATCCTAGTATATGTTTTGGGATTGGTTTTATCTCTTTGTATTCGTGTTCCTCGGAACACGGATACGGGTGTGTATGCACAGTTGACTGAGGCAGAGGCAGAGGGCTTTCATTTGGGTTGATGACCATTGTCATTTTCTTAACCCTAATATTTATGTGTGAAATATGATTTATTAATATTAGTTAATTATAATTGTGTTATGGTTATGCTTGTTGACCATTTGACTTTGCTTGACTTGTTGACCTAGGTTGACAAGTTGACTATCATCATTTCATATGAAAGATGCTCTTTGATCTTTGCAAAAGTAATTAATGTGAAATGATAATGGTCATTTCAAGATTAACCATCACAATTATCTTTAGCTAATTATTTATTTATCATAATTCACATATATGTGAGAAGGTTGGAATTATTCTTCCAATTCTATCATTCCCATTCTCTCTCCTCCTCTTCCTCTCTCTCTAGCTCTCCCCTCTCATGAGTTGAGAACCATTTGAGCTTGAGATAAATCCCTTAAAATTACTCTCTACTCTTTCTAAGGTTCTAGGTTTAGCACACCAAGCACCTTAGTTACTTCTAGTTTGAGGTTGGAGCCAAAGGTAGAGGCCCTCGGATGGATTTTTCTTCGACAAGAGAAGGCGATGAGGAGAACCCGTTCTTTCACTCCAAGGAGCAAGAAGAGAAGGACTTCAAGACTTAGGTATAACCCCCTTTTCGAGTAGCTAACTCTTTTAGCTTGGTAGTTAGTTTATGTTTAGAAAAGATCCCTCCTTTAGCTAGTCTATGTTGCCTAGTGTTGTAAAAATCTGATTTTTCATAACGTTTCCGCCTCCCCGCAAGCACCGGGGTGGGCAACGTGGACTTACACATTCACGTCGCCCTATCACGTCGAATCGTGGATCTGTCATGGATCTCTTATTCTTTGACAGTGATTTTCTTTATGGTAAAGGTGATGCTCTCTAACTTTAGCCCTCGGGCCTTTATATAGCTCTCAAATCAGAAAACCAAGTTATCTAATATGGTGATTTCCTAATATGGTGATTACCTAATATGGCCATGCCTGGATTCTGAGTCTCTGCCAGTATTGATTTTATGATTTTGGCACATTTTTGATCCTGACATCTTGAAAATCTTGATCTCCTGACCTGAGCTAAATTTTGCACAATATCTTCATGAATAATGTTAGTGCTATTATTAATTTAGAGAGAGTATCTTAATCACTTTATATGGTAATAAATCTTTAAGCAACTTGATTAAGAACATTTGATATCCTATGCATATTTTAATTACCAAAATAATATACATATATTTTGAAACATTATTCTAACCATTTGTATGATATTATTTCATTTAAGAATTGTGATTAGAATATTTGATATGATATGCATATTTTCAATTACCAAAATATTATATAAATATAAAATGCATATATTTTCCTTCATAATGTTAATTATGATATATAAACATATGGTAAATAGTATTTTGATGATAAATCCAAATATGTTCTATATTTGTAATAAACACCTTTAAATATTTAAGAAAGTAAGGAAAATGTTATATCAAAAGTGCAGTTTTTTCGAATGAACAAACATCAAGACATATATCTCAAATAAAATACATATTATACTCCATACTATTACGTCTTCTTTTATGCCGTGGCATACGTATCCCGCGGCTATTTTAAGAAGAGGGTTTGCATACATATTTCAGCTACCTTTTAGGTTTAGACCTGGATATAGGTCATATACATATGAGACGATATATTTTGGGTTTACGTGATGGATAGGTTTGCATTACAGTACTTATGCATTATATATATATATATATATATATATATATATATATTAGTAAAGGATATGATGGTACTATACTTTATGGCCTAGGATATCGTTGTGCATTTCAATTTGTACCTTGTGATATACTTTTATTCACTGAGTTGGCAGCCCACCCCCGTTGTGCCCCAGTTTCTAGCAGGATATACCGCTCGGATCATCAGCGGGTTACGGCACACACTTATTTTCGGTGATTGCTTTGGTATGTGGGCTACTGTTGTATCGTACCCATATATATATATATATATATATATATATATATATATATTCTTTTGTATCTAGTAAAACTCCATCAACCCGGTACTTGTATAATTGTGGACTTAGAAGCGAGACTTAGAGTTATGGTTATTCCGCTTTTTATCTCGTTGGAGTCGACTTTTTATTCTTGTTGTTTATTGTTTCGCTTTTCTTTTCTTCGCCATTGGGCATCGTATATTCTGCGTGGTTGCTCCGCCGTTTAGACGTGGAAGTTAGCTCCCATTGGGATGCTTTTTATATTGTAATATTTTGGAAAATTATAAATATTAATTTATAATTTAAAATATGAATATAATGAGTTTACAAAAATAATATCGCATATGAATTTTGGTATCGGATTAATATCCGCAAAAATATAATTATTTTGGTAAAAATAAAGAAAAATGTATGATATCATAAAAATGATATTTAAATTATTTTAATATGATATGAGATTTTATTAAAAGGTTATGGTTTTTAAGTATTATGATAAGTGTTTTATTTCTTTTAAAAACATGAATTTTGATTTAGTGTAACATGAGGGTACTTATTTAAAAATGTTTGTTTTTATTTTGTATGAGGGTTAGGTAAATGTTTAGGTTAGAATAACCCTCACAACCAACGCACCCTCACACTCACTCTCTTCACTCCGCCTCCTCCTTATACCTTTACACCTCCTACTTACTCTACACCTCTTCTACACTTTACCAACATATGGTTGTACTCTTTCACTCATTCACAAACTGAACCGATACTTCCTTCAAGCTCCAAAACAAAAAACTTCAAGCATTCATCATATCAAAAGAGAAATGAGAGGGTTTCTTCATCAATATTGCTCATACCATCAAGTTAGAGCCACAACCACTTCAAGAAATCTCAAGCTGGAATTCCCTTGTGCACCATCCCTGCAGGTATATCTCACCTCCCTTGCAAGTTCCTTTTTGTTACATATCTGTTTTTGTGTACAAATATCTGAAACTAGTTTTTTTTATATTTGTATGGGTAAATTTGAATCTGGAACTATTAGGTTAACCCACAAGAAAAACTAACAATACTAGGATATGGAGAGACCACTACAAGATCATACCTAAAGCCTGAGCCTCTAACTCCACAGTAAAACCGTCGGTTCTTCCCATTTTTCCGGCGCCGCAGGTCTTGGAGGGTAATGGTGTTTTGGGTTTTTGTCAGTAGCTTTATTTCGTAATAATATAAGCTACTGTATTGTTTGATTTGTCCCAGATTTCATATAGAGAAATCTGGGAGTGTTCTAGTATTGTTTTATCAATGTTTCCGACATTTTTAATACGGTTTTTCGTATTTCTGTACCGCGACTGAAATATTGACGTTCGTACGTTAATGTCAGGGGTATTTAGAATAAGTAAGCTATAGGTTCTAACCTATGGGTGCTTAGCTCATTATTTTGGTTTTTATATGATATTTACATCGTAGTGTTATAACTACGATTGTAGGTACGATCGCGGAGGTTTCCGAGACAGCAAGGACGGACAAAGCAAGCGTGGATTTCGACTAGCTCGACAAGAGTGAGTAGATTTATATCTACGGGGGAAGTCGATTGGATGGCGTATAGCACCCCCACAACCATTTAATTAGGATAGTTATGCTATCTAGTTAGATTTTAATGATATGTTAGATAACTTAGCGTTATTAGATTAATGTTATTTCGCATCTAGCAGGTTATACTTGTGTTATATTTAATATATGGTTATGATGACATCCGTACATGACGATAGATCCGTACGATATGGATATGATATTGGATGGACATTGTACGAGGGATCATACCGTACTTGTGATGATGAGGAAAGTGTGCCGATTACGGCCAAGTGTCATTTGGACTCATGGAGTCATAAGTTATCCCGACTTAGGACGTTACGTTTGAGTGAGCTATACTCTTTTAAAAAACAACGATTCGTTTTCAATTTTAAACAATAAATGACAAGGATGCGATACTATTTTCCAAAACGAATATCTATTTTAACTTAATGCAGCATGCTTATTTCAAAATAACGTTTCGTTCAATTTTCAAAGATAACGGTATAGCTTATAGGAATTAGTTACGTTTAATAATTACGCGATATGCTTAGATTTTCTTTACATGTTCGTGATACGCTTATCGATTATATACGTTCTCTTATTACGAACACACTGATAGTACACTGCATAACTACCAATGAGTACTATATTGCACGCGCACAGACGCATATGTTACACTACACCTCATTGGTACTGCCATGACACTGTAGGACAGCTATACCACACGATGTGTATGTAAATGCCGATACGAGGTGTATGAATTCCCTATATGGGTATTCGTATTTGATTCTTATGAGTTTTATGATATTTTTACTTTCGATGATATATATCAGTGGTATGAGACGCTGCTATATATATATATAATATTATCAGAGTGATATATGCAATTATTCTTCTTCCTTACTTGATATTTCTGGATACGATGAGTTGACGTCCACTATGAGTTTTATGTTTTCTGATTTGATTTTATTCCGAACTGAGTGGCGGGGGGACTATACGGTTACAGATGTGCTACATATCAAGTCTGAGTGGGGGAGTATATGTAGGGTTACCTAGCACGACAGCGAGGTTTCAGGAGGCATCGTCCATGCCATTTTCAAAAATTTGCCATGCTAAACAACCCTAACCCTAGAATCTTAACTAGAGAATTAGACAATACAACATGTAAACATCTTTACATCTAAGTGAACAAGGAATACAACCTTTGTAGACCGGTCCTTCACTTCAATAGCTCCGTGTAGTAGTCCCTTCGCTCCAAGTAGTGATCTTCCGGACTCTAGAATGGCTCCACAAGATAAAAGGAACAAGCTTGCACGAAGTTTTCGAGGCCGAAGATGATCTACATCGAGGAGACACCAACCCAAGCTACCTCTTCACTAATTAGAGATTAGTTAAGCTAACACCTTAAATTAAATGGCTAATCTAGTAGAGGATGATGAAGTAGGATTTTTGCTCACTTTAGAAATCTTTTTCTCACCTCTCCAAAACCTAGAGAGCTTTCTCTTGTTGAAGATGAAGATGAAGATAATAGAATGAGTGAATCAGAGAGGAAACCATGGGTGAGATAATATCTCATATAACTCATGTCGAGACTTAACCATGGCTAATGAGAATGGTTGGGTTAATAAATATCTTAAGTAAAACAAAATTAGTGGACTAAGTCAATGGATCTACAATCTTCTACAAGCATCATGCAATGTGACCAATTTCCAACTAATTTGGATTTACTTTAAATAATTAAACCTTACATTATCATGAGCATGGTGTGAGTCTCATACACCCATGTAATGTGTATCATCAAACACGACACAAAAAAGAAAACATAAATAATATATATCACATATATATTAAGTGTGCACATGTGAGAAAAAGAAATGCACAAGTGAGCAAATATTAGTTAATGTAAATTAATATATCAAATATATAATTATACATTAAATTATCAAATCAATATTTGATTCAATAATCTGGCTATATCACATATAACCGACTAATATCATATGTATCATCTTATCGAATCAACACTTGATTCGATAACCCGGCTATATCACATATAACCGACCGATATCACATATCGCGAGAATAGAATACGGTATCACATACACGTATTAATCTCGGTCCCGCACATATCACATACGTGCTCCTACTTCGTTTCTCCTGAGCCAGGAAACCTCTGTGTAGGTCTCTAAAGACACGTCAATACGCCTGTTGTAGGTGATGATCATATCAAGCACCCACAAGCCGTCAGCGGTACTAGCTGGACGTAACGGCTACCCGGGTATTGAGCGATTAGAAGATCAACAAGCAAGCCTGCCCATACTCCTGTAAAGCCTGTCAGTAACACTACCGTACAGTCCGGTCTTTTCGTCTGATATGTCACATATCTAGTCTAGGGGAGGTAAACGTCAGACCCCAGTAACCGATAAGTCGTGCCGATTTGAGGCTCATAACAGGTCGAGAAACTACTGATAACACTTACCAGTAGATCTCCGTATCAACCCTGGCCATGGACTTCCAGCTATAGTCAACCGAGCACAGCGCAACATCAACCCCCAATACCGGGAAAGACGAATCCCCTCTTATCGTTCATTGCCTCCATGTGATTCGGGACTATACCCAAAAGCCACCGTTTTGCACGTTCTCTTGAACGTGGTAAGGTGGAAATCAAAGCACAGTGGGGATCACACAAGACTCTATGACGATCTCGGGTTTACAGATTAACCTGTACCAGTGTCACCAGAGAACTGCTATCTGACGATTGGTATAATACCAACTAGGAGTTCTCGGCGAGTCCGTTCAGTATACCCAGTCTCCACTGAGCACCCGTATACCATCTTTGATGTCAAACACCAATGGATGTGGGATCATCCATCGCCCATCATATGGGTCAAGAAGCATATACGCCAGTCTACTCTGGAATATTGATGTCCTGTCTCGATACACCCTCGACTAGGAACAATTAAAGGATGTACTTGTAGACTACCCTGGCCCCACCAGTATGATCTCCATCATTGTCCTGGTAGTCAAGTAAACATCCTAAGGGCTTTATCAACATGTGAGAGCAAGACAGTATCACAATACAAGTCTACATGTTATGACAAAGAGAAACCAGATAGCATACTATCATGTCGAGCAAGAAGGTCCTCTTTATATATGTCCAAGCATCCATTATAATATACATCATATGTACAATAATGGCCTCTAGGGAATACACATAACTAACAATCTCCCACTTGTGCTAAGGCCAGTTGTTGTGGTATCTCATACCCAACATCCCGAAAAGTCTCTCAAATTGTATCTGGGGTATGGCCTTCATGAGTGGATCTGCCGTGTTATTCTTCGTGACAACTCTACTGATCTCGATCTCCCGGCGATCAACTATCTCCCGGATTAGGTGATACCGCCTCAGAATATGCCTGGATCGCTGATGGGACCTGGCTTCCTTGGCCAAAGCCACTGCTCCATTTTTATCACAATACAAAGGTATTGGATACTCGATGGAAGGAATCACACCAAGTTCGGTTATGAACTTCTTCATCCAGACAGCCTCTTTGGCAGTATCGTTGGCAGCGATGTATTCAGCCTCCATCGTCGAGTCTGCCACGGTTTCCTGTTTGGAACTCTTCTAACAAACCGTCCCTCCATTGAGGGTAAAGACAAATCCCGAGACCGACTTAGAGTCGTCCTTATCACTCTGGAAGCTCGAATCGGTAAAGGACTCCACTTGGAGTTCACCGTTACCATACACCAAGAACATCTCTTTATTCCTTCTCAAGTACTTGAGAATGTTCTTCACAGCTGTCCAGTGATTCTCTCCTAGATCTGCTTGATACCTACTCACTACACTTAATGGGTATGCTACATCGGGTCTGGTACATAACATCACATACATGATAGAGCCTACTGCCGAAGCATAGGGCATCCCTTGCATGCGAGCTCTCTCTAAGTCAGTCTTGGGAGACATCTATTTGGAGAGAGTGAGTCTTGTGATCGTGGGTAAATTCCCACGCTTGGAATCTTCCATACTAAACCTCTTTAGTATGGTGTCAATATACCTGGATTGGGACAATCCCAGTATCCGTTTAGATCTATCTCTATAGATCTTAATCCCCAAGATGTAGGAGGCATCACCTAGATCTTTCATTAAGAATCTTTGTGATAAGAAAAGCTTGACCGAGTGCGTCATAGGAACATCATTTCCTATCAAGAGTATATCATCCACGTACAATACCAGGAAGACAACCTTACTCTCTGCTACCTTCTTGTATATACAAGGTTCATCTATGTTTTTTATGAAGTCAAACTCTTTGACTACCACATCAAAACATATGTTCCAATTTCGCGATGCTTGCTTTAACGCGTAGATGGATTTAAGCAGCTTGCACACCTTCCCGCTGCTCCCACTGTCCACGAAACCCTCTGGCTGAGTCATGTATACACTCTCTTCTAAATCACTATTTAGAAAGGCGGTCTTAACATCCATTTTCTAGATTTCGTAGTCATGGTATGCAGCGATGGCAAATAGGATCCGGATAGACTTAACATAGCCATTGGAGAAAAGGTTTCATCATAATCCATACCTGGTCGTTGACAAAAACCTTTTGCAATAAGTCTAGCTTTGAAAGTCTCAACTTTTCCATCTACACCAAGTTTCTTCTTAAAGATCCATTTACTTCCAATGGGTTTTACCCCTTCAGGAGCAACTTCCAAAGTCCATACTTTGTTGGTGTACATGGATTCCATCTCAGATCGCATTGCATCCAGCCATTTCACAGAGTCCCCACTCGTGATGGCCTGCTCAAAGCTAGTTGGTTCATCATCTTCCATGATGCAATCCTCGCTCCCACCATCAACGAGAAAACCGTAGTATCTCTCAGGTGGATGAGGAACCCTACTAGATCGGCGGAGAGGCTGAGGTTCGTTGGGAAGTATCGAATCCTCTAGTTCTACCAAATCTTCTGTCGTAGTTTGTATAGCTGGAACTTCTTCCAGTTCTACCTCCTTGCCGCTAATTTCTTTTTCAAGAAATTCATTTTCTAAAAAGGTGGCATGTCGAGAAACAAACACTTTTTGTTCCTCGGTGTGGTAGAAGATATACCCTCGCGAATGTTTGGGATATCCAATAAACTTACACAGAAAAGACCTTGCCTCGAGCTTGTCCGGATTTTGTGTTTTCACATATGTCGGACAACCCCATATCTTAACATTAAGATATGATCTCTTTCCTTTCCATATCTTATATGGAGTGGTTGGCATAGATTTGGTGGGAACCATATTCAATAGGTCTGCAGCTGTCACCAATGCATATCCCCAAAAGGAAATAGGCAACTCAGCATTACTCATCATAGAGTGTACCATATCCAATAGAGTGCAATTCCTCCGCTCCGATACACCGTTGTGCTGTGGTGTATACGGAGGAGTAAGCTGAGAGAGAATCCCATTCTCTTTTAGATAATCACGGAATTCCGTGCTCAAGTATTCTCCTCCCCGATCAGATCGTAGAATTTTAATACTTTTACCTGTCTTGTTCTCAACTTCATGCTTATATTCTTTGAATTTCTCAAAAGCTTCAGACTTGTGTTTCAACAGGAATACATGTCCGTATCTAGAGAGATCATCGGTGAATGTAATGAAGTACGAGAAACCATTCCTGGCATGTGTAGACATGGGACCGCATACATCACTATGTATCAGTCCCAAGAGTTCCGTAACTCTTTCTCCATGTCCAGTAAATGGAGTTTTGATCATCTTTCTTTTGAGACATGACTAGCAAGTTTTATAAGATGGTAATTCGAACGGATTCAAATATCCATCCTTATGTAACTTAGCTAGTCGTGTCGCATTGATATGACCTAATCTACAATGCCACAAGAAGGATTCGTTCATCTCTGAACTCTTCCTCTTGTGTGTGTTTTGTATGTTAAGAACTGTGGTTTGATTTAGAACGTATATGCCATTAATTAACGAGCCTGATCCAATCAACTTTTGGTTCAGAAAAATGTTCATAATATTATCCTGTACTACAAAATTATATCTTTCTTTACTTAATAAAGAAACTGATATAAGATTGCATATCAAGTTCGGTATGTAATAGCATTCGTTCAGAATCAATGTATTACCATTTGGTAATACAAGGTGATATTCGCCAACTGTTTTGGCTGCAATATTTGCACCATTCCCTACTCTTACGGAATGATCACCCATTCCCAGTTCTCTACCTTTCCTTAGCCCATGCAACATATTACATATATAGGATCCCGATCCGGTATCTAATACCCACGACGTAGAGTGTACTGAGAAACAGTTCTCGGTGACTAACACACCCGAAGAAGATGCGTCAAAATGCTTATTCTTCGTTTGGATGGCGTGGGAATCCGGATATACCCCTATTCCCTGCTCGAACTTATAACAATTATAAGTTGGAGCGGAACCAACGTTCCACTGCTCAGTATAACAAGCGGGTTCGGTCAATACATCCATATTATTATCTTGATTATGGCCTGACATGGTCGCTACCTGGAGGGAGAGAGAAAAGAAAACAGTTTAGCGTATGCTCTTGCAAGATTAGATTGGTTATTATCTTATCTAATCAGGATGGCTCCCACTGTTTTTATCAAATCTTTCTTCAAACCCTAGAGGTAAGACTAGCCGGGATTAATTACACCTTACAAGTTCGCCAATCTTTCAGCCAGGCCAGTGTCGGTACTTTGAGGGAGGTTCCCCGTGCTTTCGCACAGACCTAATTAAAATAAACCTCGTTTTCTCAGGGGCGTAACCCCGTTAACACCTTTCTAGACACCTACTTGATCGGCTAATTGTGATGTGTAAAACTCTCCCAGGAGTAACTCTTACTCGCAGTGGGTATCGGGATCCAACTATCTCATAGAAGGTATGCAATCTTATTGAAAATTTCAACACTTGAAATTCCCGATAATACTTTTGCCCCTAGCGTCCAATGACCTTGATGCAGGCCAACAAATCATAGTCCGCTAGTCAAGTTCAACCCGTACATTTCCCGATTGAATTAAATCCACCCGCAGGACCCTTGACGCAATCCAACAAAGTCGCACGACTACCCTAATCCAATCTCATCTTATGTTGCAGATACGCACCAGTTAGCTACCGCACACTACGCCTTGACGCAGCTGATCATCAACTGTTCATCTACCTCCTTCGAAGAGATCGAGAAGCAAGATCTAGAAATCTTTCTATAAAATTCTTTATCCCTCCTCTCTTTCTCAACACATCTAAAATAAAAGTAAAAGGTTCCACGTTTCCCAGAGGACGACCCGTACTCATCTCGGTCTAGCTACGCGCGACACCGTTATTGATTGCGGTTAACTACAAACACAAATTTTCGTACCAATCAGCAGCCAACAAACGTAGCACGAATACTAAGTAGTACTTATCTGAAATGACGGAGGGCTACGATAGGTTTTTAAGAAAATCTTTTGCGTAATGAACTTGATATCGTTGTACAATCGAGTGTTTTTGAAAATGAGTGTTTTTTAGGCTTTTGCTAGTTTTGCTAAAGAGGTCACTCCCGGTGAAAGGATCTCGACTCTTTCCTTATCGAATAAGGTGCATGATATTTTACAAATACCACTATGCAAAGCAAGAACTAGAGAAGCAATCAAAAGACAAAACCGAGTGGGTTGTAGTATCTGCTATTTTCGCTAAAGAGGTCACTCCGGGTGAATGGATCTCGGCTCTTTCCTCATCGAATGAGGTGCTGGATATTCTACAAGGAATACCGCTATGCAAAGCAAAAACTAGAGCTATCCTTTTTGAAAATTTGGTTCCACAACATCTTTTTTTAGGTTTTTTTCTTTTTCATTAATCTCATTAATGAAGTCCCATCATTTATGCTTCCTAAGCATCACAGAAGAAACGAAAATACAACGTACGCTTATGCCATCCGCATTCGCCACAGTGTCCCGTTATGCACCGTTAGGTTACTTAACTAACAGCATAGCGGGGCGGGACTAGCGCGGGTGCAAAACATAAGCAACGTTTATTATATATCATATATATAATAATAAAGTATTCATCTCACGCATATAAAGTGATCACATCACAGAACATCAGCAGCATAAGATAACATATGAAATATTGAATATACTAGGAATTCCGTGTTTTAAATTAAGCCAGTATAAAACACGGATTCCACGGTCGCGATGAATAGCCAAACCCACATCCCTAGACCCATACGAGAGCGGCAAGCAACCCTACCAATTCTAGAGTTAGAAGACCCGGTCTCGACTCCTCGAGACGGTCTCCCACTGGACTCTAGAACCCGGTTACTTGTGCTCCCCACCTTGGGTCTATCCTAATGCGGAAAAGTAAATAATATATAACAATGGTGACATCATCCTCAACCCGGAAGTGCCCCAATAAAAGAATGAAAATGAAAAACTCTTATCTCACATAAAAAAAACCCGGCCATTCAAAACACGACGATCCAATATAACACATCACAGCAACACATAACATCACATGTCATCAACGTAAATAAATATGCGTATCCCAATTGTCGTTGATATATAGCAACAAAACCGGCGATACACCACATATTACACTTACGGTCGCAGAAAAGAGAGTGAAAAACTACAATGATTGGAATCCGTAACCATCTTAGACATCATAAACCCAATGTATCACATACTTTGGATTTCATGCCTAACAAATGAATTCCTTAGACATCATAAACCCGGGAAATCTCATATTCCGAATTTCATGCCTAACAATTATAAACCCTGCATTTTAGTCTCGTTATTGAAAACACTTTCCAATAACAAGTCGGGCAATTCAACAAGATTCCCGACATCTCGATCGAATGCTCGTTGGAAACTTTAGTAGACGACCGCACCCCCGTTGCCGTCGACGAAGTGCACTTAGGCGAAACACCGCGGCCGCCAGCACCCGGACGGATGCTTTTGGCAACGGGGTTCTCCTACAGTCATATGGTCGGGGCTATGATGCGTGGCTGTCTAGTAACATTACCCGGCGAGTATTCACGTACACTACGTGAATGCGACAGACTTTTGATCCACATCAAAATTCTGTTGCAACCGATCATTTGAGACTAAATTGCTAGATTTATGAAATTCAAATTAGTTTTCACAAAACTAATTATTGTGGATTCCAAATATTGTATCGTATTCCATAGATAGCTAGACGATATTAAACGTTTTGATCGAATTAACGAATTCCCAAAATTTCCCAGAGAGCTCAACACTTGAGCAGTGTTAAAAATACCCAGAACCATACCACAGTACCCATAGACCAACAGTTGAAGGCCCGTCCTAAGCCTCTCAAGTGGCGCCGCGGAACCGCCGCCAAAACCATGTTTTGGCCGCGGTTCTGCGGTCACTTAGACGAGTTAAGGACTCATTCTTCAGGTGGGTCCATGGAATTAGCTGCATGATTTTTAGAGTATTTTTAACAAGAAAAATTCCAACTTTTTGAAAATTTTCCAGAGGGGGGTCCAAAATCGGGTTTTCGGGGTTCGATCGGACTTCTAACTTCGTCTAGACAACGCCTAATGCTCTATCTAGGCTCTGATACCACTGGAGGGTTACCTAGCACGACAGCAAGGTTTCAGGAGGCATCATCCATGCTATTTTCAAAAAATTTCCATGCTAAAAAACCCTAACCCTAGAATCTTAACTAGAGAATTAGACAATACAACATGTAAACATCTTTACATCTAAGTGAACAAGGAATACAACCTTTGTAGACCGGTCCTTCACTTCAATAGCTCCATATAGTAGTTCCTTCGCTCCAAGTAGTGATCTTCCGGACTCTAGAATAGCTCCACAAGATAAAAGGAACAAGCTTGCACGAAATCTTCGAGGCCGAAGATGATCTACGTCGAGGAGACACCAACCCAAGCTACCTCTTCACTAATTAGGGATTAGTGAAGCTAACACCCTAACTAAATGGCTAATCTAGTAGAGAATGATGAAGTAGGGTTTTTTCTCACTTTAGAAATCTTTTTCTCACTATTTTCCTCATCTCTCCAAAACCTAGAGAGCTTTCTCTTGTTGAAGATGAAGATGAAGAGAATAGAATGAGTGAATCAGAGAGGCAACCATGGGTGAGATAATATCTCATATAACTCATGTAGAGACTTAACCATGGCTAATGAAAATGGTTGGGTTAATAAATATCTTAAGTAAAACAAAATTAGTGGACTAAGTCAATGGATCTACAAGATTCTACAAGCTTCATGCCATATGACCAATTTCCAACTAATTTGGATTTATTTTAAATAATTAAAACTTACATTATCATGAGCATGGTGTGAGTCTCATACACCCATGTAGTGTGTATCATCAAACATGACACAAAAAACAAAACAAAAATAATATATATCACATATATCTTAAGTGTGCACATGTGAGAAAAAGAAATGCACAAGTGAGCAAATATTAGTTAATGTAAATTAATATATCAAATATATAATTATACATTAAATTATCAAATCAATACTTGATTCAATAATCCGGCTATATCACATATAAATGACTAATATCATATGTATCATCTTATTGAATCAACACTTGATTCGATAACCCGGCTATATCACATATAACCGACCGATATCACATATCGCGAGAATAGAATACGGTATCACATACACGTATTAATCTCGGTCCTGCACATATCACATATGTGCTCCTACTTCGTTTCTCCTGAGCCAGGAAACCTCTATGTAGGACTCTAAAGACTCGTCAATACGTCAGCTGTAGGTGATGATCATATCAAGCACCCACAAGCCGTCAACGGTACTAGCTGGACGTAACGGCTATCCGGGTATTGAGCGATCAGAAGATCAACAAGCAAGCCTGCTCATACTCCTGTAAAGCCTGTCAGTAACACTACCGTATAGTCCGGTCTTTTCGTCTGATATGTCGCATATCTAGTCTAGGGGTGGTAAACGTCAGATCCCAGTAACCGATAAGTCGTGCCGATTTGAGAGTCATAACGGGTCGAGAAACTACTGATAACACTTACCACTAGATCTCCGTATCATCCCTGGCCATGAACTTCCTGTTATAGCCAATCGAGCACAGCGCAACATCAACCCCCAATACCGGGAGAGACGAATCCCCTCCTATCGTTCATTGCCTCCATGTGATTCGGGACTGTACCCAAAAGCCACCGTTTTTCACGTTCACTTGAACGTGGTAAGGTGGAAATCAAAGCACAGTGGGAATCACACCAGACTCTATGACGATCTCGGATCTGCAGACTAATCTGTACCAGTGTCACCAGAGAATTGCTATTTGACGATAGGTATAATACCAACTAGGAGTTCTCGGCGAGTCCGTTCAGTGTACCCAGTCTCCACTGAGCACCCGTATACCATATTTGATGTCAAACACCAATGGATGTGGAATCATCTATCACCCATCATATGGGTCAAGAAGCGTATACGCTAGTCTACTCTGGAATATCGATGCCTTGTCTCGATACACTTTCGACTAGGAACAATTAAATGATGTACTTGTGGACTACCCTGGCCCCACTAGTATGATCTCCATCATAGTCCTGGTAGTCAAGTAAACATCCTAAGGGCTTTATCAACATGCGAGAGCAAAACAGTATCACAATACAAGTCTACATGTTAAGACAAAGAGAAACCAGATTACTTACTATCATGTCGAGCAAGAAAGTCCTCTCTATATATGTCTAAGCATCCACTATAATATACATCATATGTACAATAATAGCCTCTAGGGCATACACATAACTAACAGTATACAGTCGGGTACATGGTGGACCCGGTTGAGACCGAGGGGCAGAAACACCGCGATAGAGGCGGGGAGCCTAGCGAGGACACTCGATACCGGAGATAGATATGAGCAAGGAGGATATCCAGGGGATACTGACTGGGGCTAAGGATATTGAGGGACGACCGATCTGTTGAGACGGTGTCGACGATATCTGAATTTGCGTGTCAGTGATGGACACGAGAGATTTGATGATTTTGCCTGTCGGTGATAGACACTAGAGATATGATGATTTATGGTGTTGATGCCGGACACCCATATATTGATGTTTTGCGATCATTCGGGATATACCGTTATAATTTATGCGTTATAGTAGCCGATCAGGACTGATCAGGGGGACAGTACCTGAATACTATTTTACCTGTTGATATATATAAAAGGGGTTTATAAATGAGCTATAGTCTCATTATTTTGACATGTCTCGGATGACCCGAGGATCTTTTAAACTGTAAACCTCTTAAAATTCTTTACTAAACAGCAAGACATATATCTTAAATAAAATATCTATTATACTTCATACTATTACGTCTGCTTTTATGCCGTGACATACGTATCCCGCGGCTATTTTAAGAAGAGGTTTTACATACATATTTCGGCTACCTTGTAGGCTTAGACCTGGATACAGGTCATATACATATGAGACAATATATTTTGGGTTTACGTGATGGATATGGTTGCATTACAGTACTTATACATTTTATATATATTAGTACAGGATATGATGGTACTATATTTTATGACCTAGGATATCATTGTGCATTTCGATTTCTACCCTATGATATACTTTTATTCACTGAGTTGGCAACTCATCCCCGTTGTGCCCCAGTTTCTAGCAGGATATACCGCTCGGATCATCAGCGGCTTACGGCACACATTTCTTTTCGGTGATTGCTTTGGTAGGTGGGCTACTGTTGTATCGTACCCACACTTATATATATATATATATATATATATATATATATATATATATATATATATATATTCTTTTGTATCTAATAAAACTCCATCAACCCAGAACTTGTATAATTGTGGACTTAGAAGCGAGACTTAGAGTTATGTGTTTGTGGGCGTCGCACTCGTTGGAGTCGACTTTTTATTCTTACTGTTTATTGCTTTGCTTTTCTTTTCTTCACCATTGGGTGTCGTATATTCTGCTTGGTTGCTCCGCCATTTGGGCGTGGAAGCTGGCTCTCGTTGGGATACTTTTTATATTATTATGCTTATATCGGGTTTTATTCAAAATTTACAAAGGAGGTGCTGCCAATTTGTAAAACGTCATAGATATTTTTCAAATATACTTATTTAGACTTAAATATTTATTTTAAACTAATTCCATCAAATGACTATTTTAAAACCTCACCTCCAATATTTTCGTAAAAAGGTTTAGATTCCGGGTTTTCGGCGTACTTGGACCGCGTCGACGTCTTTAGATGTCACGTGATTTAAGTGCCGGTCACGTGCCATTTTCGTGTCGTGACAACTAGGCATCTAGATCACCTAATCAGGCTCAAACTGAGTATTTTGGTCACTCAGTCGAATGCAGGACTATGGATCTGGGTCATTCAGCCTAACGAATCCAGACTGAGCGGAGCCGAATACCTCATCTTGGTCGAGATCGAGTCTAAACCCGCCACGGTATGAACGTAGGGTTGAACATCGAGCTGGATCATTCGTGTGGGTGACCTTAAACCAAATCTGGTCATAAGCACCGTCAGCCATATTTCGATCGACACAACTTGTCATTGAAGGTTTGCGCATCGATAAGAGCACAAGGATCGTCCTCTCTCTAATATTTAGTTGCTTTAATCGGAGAAGACGACTAAGGCATATCTGCTCAAGAAGGACTGGACTCCTCGGTCTCAATGGATGCTGACGAAGATCCGCTGACGTCCTAAGTTATCATTAACTCCGATAAGAGGTCGCAAGAGCCCTAAGATAAAAGCTATGATAATTTTCATTTGGAGATTAGTTCCTTTCTTCATCATGGGTTTCTGCTAATTATAAGGTTTAAGGCTCCTTTGGAAATTGTTCAAAACCCTAAATTCTCATCAATCAAAATCTCGATTACGCACTTCCTTAGTGCTCAAGTCCTGCAATTTTTCTTCTTCTTTCCTTATCAGCTCATACATGCGAATATTATCACATCTCCCATCATGCCGATTCCTGGGATGGGCCACAAAACTTTCTATGCGGCTTGCATTTCAAGGGCCGAATTACTTTTGCTCAAACATCTTCCCCCATGTGTCATTGGCTACTTTTGCTCAAACATCTTCCCCCATGTGTCATTGGCTGAGATGTCGAAGCCCGATGACATATGTTATTTCGATCGGCCTTTTCTTCATCATACACTGGTCAAGGGATCATCGACTGATATATATATATTATGGCGAGTATTTTGCAAGCTAACATGTGGATATATTTCAGCCGTGTTGTTTTTACTTTTATAAACTTTTAAATTTAAGTTCGATGAATGCAAAACATTTCCGATCGATTCGATTTTTCATCCATTCACTATCTAAAACGTATAGAACAACTTGAATGGAGTGGACCATTCATAGGACGCCGCACGAAATGTTCCTGAATTTGAAAAACAAAAACCCTGTTCTAACGAATTCATAAATATATATAAGGGTCATTCATGACAGGGTACACGGGTAATTTAGGTGGTTTCTGATGGATATTTTGAAAAAGGTTTTGCAATCTTACAAGCAAAAAAGATTATTTAGACTTACCTGGCTTAAAAACATTAATTATTATAACCATAGATGATAACTATATTTGAACCTGCATTCTGAGAGTTGCTTAGTATTCATCGTATAACTTTAGCATGAAAAACTAATTGATCGTAACTTGAAAAATTATATGAAAAGTTGACTTTTTTTCCCCGAATGTGGCCTCGATAAAACCTACGAACCACAGGTCGGGTCGGCTAGATGATGCTTCTTAACGGGCATGCCGAAAAAAGAGAATTTTTAAACGGGTCGTAAATGTTTTTGACAAAACCAATGTTACCAATCAATGCAGAAGTCAAATAGTTCAGGGCTCATTTTTGACACCTCTTCCTGTTGAGCATGTTTCAAAGTAAAGTTTAAAATGCTATTCTGCAATCTTCCCCTCTGCAATTAGCACTCTATATAGTTGTTAATGCTGAAAGCAAAAGTATATTCCTCTCCATTTGTGATTAACATAAGTTTTTTTCCCCTTTGTACCTCCCACTTCTATTAACCTTTCTATCAGGCATTTGACAAGTTTCATTTAACGACAACTAATCAAGAAGTTATCTTTAAACCATCCAAATTACGTCGGAAGGAACTCACGATCCATTCCGTAAGCTAGGGAGCAGGATAATCACCCGAAAGAGGCGAAACCTAACATACACTTGCAGCTTGGTTAGCTCGTTCCAAAACAAGAAGATTACTTACAGAATACTAAGCTCTAAACACCTTACCCAATTCAAACCCAAATTTTAATCTAGCTGAAGGATAAGATCAACGAAACCATGGCACATTAAAGCAACATGGGATTTGATTTAGAGGGGTAGTTTCGAATTGAACACAACTTAAACAAGAACCACCCCACAAGCTCATCACATTCATCTATTTAATGTGGGCCCCATATGAATTAAATAATCACTGTACAGGTATAAACAGTTAAAAAATCTCAACATATTTGGTTTTGCATATAAAACCTTCTCTATTTCTTGTTTGCAAGGAATTGCCAAAACTTATGGGAATTGGGGGGACAAGATACCATTCATAAAACAAAAAAAAATATGGAATTGTCATTTCTTTGTTTATTTGTATGGAATAGAAATTGCAAGTTTTGAGAATTAACATAATCGAAATGAGAATTGACATCACATTTTTGATAATTTCAAATCCAAGGTTTTTTTGGGATGAAATTGTCTATTCTCAAAGACAAATAGGATAATAGGTATTATTTTATTTGTGAAATTGCAATGTTTATCTACTCTCTCTCTCTCTCCTCTTTATCCAATTCCCAAAATTCAATTTTCACTTTTTTTTTTGTTCCACCAAACAAAGAAAAAGATTGAAGGGAACAAAAACCATTCCAATGTTTTATAAATAAACAACGAAATGATAATTCTAGGGGAGACATTTTTTTTTTTTTATGTAAGATCCCAATTTCCATTCCTGTTTTCGGATTCCAGCAACCAAAAACCCCTAATGACAAATTAGACCATGGCCCTTGTTCCATTTCCATCTACATCCATTAAACTATGGGTTGATTTCATGTCTACTCTTCTTTCAAAATTATGCGCCTAATGAGTGCGCCTACATTTTTTGGTTATATGATCAGATTGGTGCTTTCTAAAATTCTTGTATTTACTGTGCCCTGAATTTAGAGGCTGGATGAAGCTCGATACCGGTGATTCCCCAGATCATGACACGTGGCAGATAACGTGTCCCAGAGCTTACAAGAAAAGATCAAGAACGGTACGTTGGAAGCATATCCCGGACCTCCAACCCGAGGATGTTCCCGACCTTCGGTGGCCTTCCAGACCACTCTCATGCTCACCTTACAAACAACCGTCGGCTCGCCTCCAGCCCCTCAGCTCGCCTCCGAGCTATCACAGAACCAAGCTCGTTCGGCCTCCTGCCGAGCCTAGCTTCCTCGGTCTCATTGACCGGCCCACAGCACTGATCACAGGCATCTCCGCCATGGCTCCGCGAATCTCGCCAGACGCGAGATATCCGCCGCCCATGATCCCGCGTTCCACGCCATCGCATTCCCCCATTAACGAGCATATCTCGCCATTAATGGGGTATCCCGCCTTTCACGCGGGCGTAAAGCCAAGGGCGTAACGGCCGGCGTGAATCTCGCGCCCGCCTGCCCATGGCTGCCACCATATAAACCCCTTTCTCATACGACTCAGGTAAACCAATTTTACCCCAATAGGCCGTTACTCTGCCAAAATATCCCGGCTAACTTGATCGTCGGATGGTCCTCGGTGGCACAACCACCCCGGGACTTCCTTGCAGGTAGCTCGGCCTCAACCACATAAAGCCCATTGAGATCCACACGCTTCAGGAGGCAACCTCCAACTCAATCTCAGCCGCTCGTCGCCACTCGCTGCAGATCAACGGAAGGTAACATCTGAAGGAGATCCAGAGATCCATCAGTCGGCGCCGTCTGTGGGAAGGCAAGTTCCACTCAACGAACGTTCACCTTCCGATCTCAACTTCATGGCGAGCGATCACCGCGATGATCCAAGCACCAGCCGTCGCCCTCCTCATAAAGGAGACGCGGGAGGATCCCCTCCTCCCCCGAACGCCATTCACGCCCTATCTGCTCGGATAGATCGGCTCGCGTCCGTCGTGGATGCGCTCGTCCGTGTCCAAACGGCCGGGCGAACTCCCCAGGTCGTCGCTCCCCCACCTCCGGACCGGGACCCCTACAGAGGGAGAGAAGACACTGTCCACGACGGCACGACCGAGCACCGCCTCGCTGTCTCCGGCGGACACCGATCCCCTGTGTCGACCAATTCAATGACCCGCTGGGCGCCACACAGCTCAACACCAAGGTCTCTCACCAGAGCACCCCTCCCTGAGGCCCATCGCTCTCCTGTCCCTCCCGAGGAGGTGTCGGTCAGCTCGCCTACACCCAGGCTTGACCGGCACCCCCTTCCTCGACGGGGTCGCGCGGACGAGACTCACCACGGCAGCTCGAAGACGACCTCGCCAGGGGACCTAAGGAACCTCATTGGACGGAACTGTAACATTTAAAAAAATAAAATATTATTTTTAGGAATTTTTATAATTAAATAATAATAAATTGAATATTTTAATAAGGCGGTATAATTAAATACCGATAAATTGGGAAAAAATTTGGAAATTACTAAAAAGATGGTGTTTTATGTGACTTATTCAAATTATAAGTTTTTATGATTAATTATACGCTATTTAGTGCTAATCGCGATTAAAAATCGCTAATCGAGCTTTAAACGTGTTTCGTGCACAAGACTTGCATATGTCATTTTAACACTTGTTACATTTTTTTTCCTACATGATTTTTGTGTGTATGGTTATTTGTTTTGGGTTTACTATTGAGGAGAGAAGAAAACAAAAGAAAAGAAAAAGGAAAATGGAAATGAATATAGTATTAAGCATGGGCATGAGAGAGAGTGGGAGAGGGTGAGGGTTTAGTTGACTTGGCCATTCTCTTCTCCATCTTTTTACTTCATTTTCCCCTCCTTCGTCAGCCCAAGGCAGCACCCTCTTCTCCACCATCTTCAAACTCACAAAACACCATCAAAACAACCTCAAAACTCAATCCCCACTTCATTAAAAATATGCATGAGCTCACTAGCAACACATTGGACCAAGAAAGCTTGCATTTTGGACACTTAGGGCAGCTCAAGAATTTTCTTGAGTTGCCAAATGAGGTATTCTCTTAACCATTAGCCTAGCATTTCCATTGCTTTTACATCCATGTTTGTTTAGAACCCATTTGGTGTCGTTTAGTGAGACTTGGGAAATTCTAGTTAGGGTTTATGGAATTTTTGAGTTGTGATGTGTAATTGAGCTTAGTAGAGGCCACACAAACCCCATAGTGCTAGAATTTAGACCTAAACCAGAGACTAGAACCCCGGAATACGGATTTAGAAACCTGATATCGGAAGAATTGTGGATTCTGTGTGTGTAAAATGGAATCTGCTATCACCCGGAGCCTCTGAAAATTATTTAGCAAGTACAGAGGAGTGTGCAGGCACCTAGGAAGCACCACCCAAGACCCCAGCCCCTGACTCCACTCTATAGCCGCAAATTTAATCCTTCTGGCCGCAAATTGCAGCCAGACATGGTCCAAATGGGTTCGTGTTTGGTCTGTAGCTCCATCTCCTGTAAACTAGACCCTTGGCATATACAAAATTGATTGATTTGACCTAGGGTAAAATCTGGGACCATTTTCAAGAGTTTCTGTTTTGATTCGTGGTTTCGTTTTGCGTATTTTGAATTCTGGATTTTTGTGATTTGTGTCGTATTCGATCGCTTGATATTTGTACGTCGAAATCGAGTTTTATTTGGTAGTTTTGAAAGCATAGTCCATAGGTTCTAACCTATAGGCCTTAGACGTGTCGTTTTGGTTTTCCGATGTGATTTTAATAAGCATTTGCGATATATTATGATGTGTAGGTACCCCCACGAAGACTTCGAGACGACAAGCAAGCGTGTGGCGACGTCGGCAACGGCAAGCGAGAGCAATGTGAGTAGATTATATCTACGGGGGAAGTCGGGTGGATGGCGTATAGCACCCCCGCAGTTCGATATTTAGTATGCTATATATACTATATATATGATAGCTTTATGTGTGACATGGATATTCAAGATATGCTTAGGTGTTAAATAGTTAGATTAGAGTTATTAGAAGTGAACTAGTATAGCTTCTTAGTTGTGAACCCTAGAATAGGTTTACACCCATACGCACACACATGCTTACCTTTTTATACTTGTACGTTTATGGGGATACGTATATATAAACACACATAGGTAGGGGACGATGTGTATATATACACGTATACCTATACTTGGATGATGAGGATAGTGGACGATATTTGGAGATGAGTCGATGAGTTTGGGCATGGTGCCACGAGATCGGTGATATGATGTGGTTCGTGTTATGAGATACGACATGATATTTTAGCGGGCCTTTAGGCGTGTGTTTTCATACACGCACACATATATTTATAGATGGTATCAGCTTGTACTAGACTTAGATCAGTACCCCAGTTCATGAGATATGATGATAAGGATACCAGATAATTGATGAGATAAATGTGAGATTCTACCCGTACCCAGATTTGGGATGCCGTACGACGGATTTACGTACGAGCTATATATTGATGATAGATCCGCACTCTTAACTCGAGCATGTAATATTGTATATTGTATCGCATGTGATACTATTGAGATGGGATCACCGACTATTATATTTATACGTATATCGACTCAGATTTTGGTGGTTTCCCTTACCCTTTCGGTTAGATTGTTCGTTAAATTCTGTAGTACTTAGTAGATATTAGACTAGACCCGAGTCATACCTATTTCAAAACTAAGAATCATGAGTATTTTAAAAAACAGGCTAAGGAATTCTACGGATATTTTCAAAAGACGCATCTTTTCTTAAAAACACCGTAGCCCTTATTTTTCTAAACACCATGATTCGTCTTATTTCAAATGGCAAAACTGTATGACATATATATTGATGTAGTTTCTGCACTGTTGCGTTTATTATTCACTTTCTGCATATTCTTGCTATTCGCATTGCATTGCATATTTAAATGTGTTTATTGTTATGTTAAAACCATGCTGTCAGGACACCAGCACCATTATCGATGATGCGTATGCTCTACGTACACCTGCTTGCCGGCTCACACACTTCATCATCAATAATTACCATGTCACTACACAGTAGGAATGTTGCATCGGGATATGACATATTGTACACTCATACTTGCGTATATACCTACTTGTACATCCATATTGGCGCACAGGCACATTGTACCCCCATACTTGCATACATACATATTTGCACATATATAGATAATTCTGGCTTGATTTTTGAGATTTGGGAACCGCAAGATATATTTTAAAACTGGATTCATTTGAAAGAGCGGTTTTCCCTTGATATGTGCATATTACTATTCCATGTTGCATGATATACGGATATGCTTACATTTCTGTTATATGTAGCATACATCATGCTTTATGATTTTACGCATTGAGATATGCTGTATTCATGAGATTTCTGGATTTGAGAACCGTGGGTATTTCAAAAGAAAGCATGTACTGTTTTAAAAACCCGGTTTCTCTTGATATGATATTTCAGTGCGTCCACCATGTGTTTTCTCGGTTCTGAGTGTGACATGTGAAACCCGATTCGAGGAGCTGGATGTGGCCGATTGCGGGTACATGGTGGACCCGGTATGGTACCCCGGGGTGAGAACGGATTGCTGTGCTGCAGACGGTGAGCCTGGCAGAGGGACTACTACCTACCGGTGATAGTATTTGAGCTCGGCGGATAGCCGGAGGATACCGACCGGAGTTGAGAGATGCTGGGCATAGGTTTCATGATGTTTTCGAGTGTTGATCCTGGACACTCAGGTTCCATGATTTTGATGTGTCGCGAGGGACACACGTTGACTTATATCCTCATACTTCCATGCATATGCTTTATGATATTTACATGCATGATGTTCTGTATCATTGGTAGACACGTGGACGGGATCGACATGCATACAGACATTGATTACATAGTTGGATGATATCCACATACTTATAGACTTCATGATATAGTTGACATTGATTCATGTTGATTTCATTGATCACACCTCATATTTATGATATGTTGCTACCCGAGGCACTGGCACGAGCACTCGGTACTACACTTGCGTATAGATGTTTACCCTTGCCACCTTATCATGCTTCAGACTTTATTATATTGAGGATATACATTATTACTGATCGTATTGACCTAGGATTGAGTCATACATACGATTTCTGCTCTGTGATGTTTTCTACTCACGAGTTGGCAACTCACCCCCGTTGTGCCACAGTTTCTTGCAGGTTTTGCCGTACAAGTTTCATTGCGGCTTTCTGGCACACTGCTTCCTTTCTGGGTGATTGCTTTGGTAGGTGGGTTCACTCGCATCGTGACCACCATTGTACTTATACCTTTTTTTCGCGGTTGTATCTAGAAATTCTATCAACCAAACTTGTATTTTTATTCAGACTTAGAAACCAGTGTATTATTATTTCGACCTTAGAGTTGCGCGTTGTAGTATTATGGTTTTCTTGATGATTTCGAGTTTCTTTTGAGTTTTGATCCTCGCCCTTCGGCGTTGTATATCATATTACCTGCGTGGTTGTGACCGTCGATTGACGAAGAGCTAGCTCTCGCTTGGGGATGCCTTTTATCATTGTGCATATATTATTCATGTTGTACCCCGTTTGGGGTCAGTTTTTATAAAGGAAACTCTGCCGGAATTTCCAGAAAAGACTTGAGGTTTTAAAAATGCATATTCGGCTTACTTATTTAAAAACCTTGTTTTTAAAACACGTTTTCTTCACTTCTTTAAAACTAGTTTTCCTTCATTTATTATTTAAAATGGTTTTAGATTTATGGGCTTTTGGCTTACTTGAGTTAGATGAGGTTCTATAAACTTCATATGATTCAAGGGCCAGTCACGTGCTATTTCGGGTCGTGACAAAATTGGTATCAGAGCTCTAGGTTAACCTTGGTTCGAGTCTAAATTTGACTATGCGGAGCCTAGAGAGTTTGTATACATTCGGAACTTAGGCTTGACCTTTCGGAACTTAGACTTAGTCGAGAGGGTATTAGACCCGAACTTTCGTCGCGTAGGTTGACCTTGGTTGAGGGAGTAGGTGACTTGAGGAGAGTGACGTACCGTGTGTATGCTCCGCGGCATACTTACGATACGCCACTCCGCTTAAGGAGCCTTAGGATGTACATTTCCTTGCACAGTATTATATTCATTCCTATGATCTATCATCATCGATATCGGTTTATGGTTTTGCTGCTACGATTACACGGGCAGAGAGAGCTACAGCTAGAGTTGCAGTTAGCACGAGCTCGTCACGAACAAGGACTGACCATGGCGTGATTCCAGAGACATACGATTGCATAGAGGCGCCGTTTTATTATGTTTTCGCTCCATGAGCGTTTGATGGATCGCTTTTACTAGATTACTTGGACGGGCAAATCAGCACCAGGGGATTGAGCCACTGATAGAGGCCAGCCAGATTTTGATGACCGTCAATGCACAGATTATTTTGATGATTGAGGCATTGTTCAGCGTGCGGACGAATGAGCCAGTTGTTGTTGCGAACGACGAGATATTGCCCTAGATGTTGGAGCTATTGCAGTATGAGTATATACTCAGAGATATGATAAAAGGTCGCTAGTCACCCGAGGATGAATGACTAGGACATGTGGTTCGTTCGCTTACCCCGATGCGAGGTCATCAGATAGATTGATTCCAGCTAGAGACGACTTCACGCAGGTATGTTGAGAGTCGATGGAGACGATCGAATGTCAAGAACCCATTTCCAAGTTTAAAGTATTTGGAAGACAATGCAAGTAATGCTATGGACCCTCTAGAAGAATGAAACCCTAACTCGACATAATGACCCTGGAACGCCTTTGAACCTTAGGGTTTGCGGCAGTTTAGCGGTGCCATTTGTGAGGCTTGGGTTTGCCCTTCTACGGTTGGTCCACAGGTGTTATGGCATGTACTGGAGTACTATTAAACTGTACCCAAGATGTTTAGCTCTTGGGGGAAATTATGGAACCTTGACGAATCGATCGAAAGGTTCTACACCTTTCGGATATCATGTGATGGGATGCATTGCTTGGGAGACTCCAGATATGAGTATAGTCGTTGGAGCACAGTCCATGCAGCCACGATGAGACGAGCCCGAAGCAGTCGACAACAGAGAAAAGTGGAGTAAGAGGTTCGTACGAGATCTTGATGAGATGACGTTCCACTCTGTCGACATCAGAGATGCGATACGCATGCAGAGGCGTTGATTATTGATATATCTTCCAGAAGGAGTCACGATGAGAATGCAGCCGTTCCGGAACAAGAAACAGATATAGTAAATGGTGGTAACTTCCGGGCAGTTCGGCAGAAACGAGATTTAAGAGAGACCTCGAAAGGACCTTTCTGGAATACTATACGAGAAGACTTGGACTCAGGACGCACACCCAGCAGGCCAGAGTTCGGCATCGTCGACGAGATAGTTGGCCAGAGATCTTTAGAGGATGTGCCAGAGCGGGACTGTTTCCGTCGTCATTCCATATTGGACCGTTGAGCCGAGGAGCTATGCACTTAGTAATCTGCAGTGAGAGACGAGAGTCTAAAAGCACCAGGCGCCAGACCATGAACAGGAGGCAAGTAGATATCTTGCTCTGCTAGCATTGGATGCACCGTCACCTTCTCAACTTTGAAGGAGGAAATATTGACAGCGGTATTTATGATTTGTGATTTTGTGATTCGATTTTGGGCGATCTATTCGCATGATTGAGTGTTGATGACCGAGTTTCATGATATTTGTTTTCATGCACCATGGTTGCACCTACTGGGTATTTATATTTTGTGTATAGTTATTACCCTTGGGATATGCTTTATACATCGTTGTGTTGATCTATGATTTGTGCACAGTGATTGCAATTGATATCGTTTTGTGCCTTGGCTACACATGCTTATGATTTCATGGATTTCATACAGTTGGGTTGATTTTGTGCACATGGTATGCACACGATTTGTTTTTTGCACTCGGTATAGCTTATATGTGCTTGTAGTGCCTTGATATGTGTTTTGTGCATCCAGTTGCATACGTTTATGATTTTTACAACTTGGTACACTCGGTGTTTCTATTTATGTATTTGAGTTATTGTTTGGTATCTTGTGCACTAGATGCACTGGATTGGTATTTTATGCACATGATGCACTGTATTGGTATTTTGTGTATTAGATGCACTGGATTTGTATTTTGTGCACAGGATGCACTGTATTTGTATTTCTTACATAGGATGCACCAGATTTGTGTTCCGTGCAGTTGTCGCACCAGATTTATGTTTCGTGCGTTTGTCGCACCAGATTTATATTTCGTACGTTTGTCGCACCAGATTTATACTTCGTGCGTTTGTCGCGCCAGATTTATATTTCGTGCATTTGTTGCACCGGATTTATATTTAGTGCGTTTGTTGCACTGGGTTTACATTTTGTGCACCGGGTTTACATTTTGTGCACCACGGTTGCACCTGACTTCGGCTTGATGTCATTCAATATATTGATTTTGATTTCATGCCTATGGTATGCATGTGATTTGACTTATGCTTTCGGCATGGTTTTCATGCACTTTTAGTGTTTTGATTTGATTTGTGCACGCTGATGCACATGGTTGTGAGATTATATACCGCGGTATACCTGATTTGGATTGAGCTTTATTGTATACCGTCGATTTCGATTCTGATATTGATGTTGATATCGTGCACTCTGTGCATTTGATTGGATTCTTGCGCATATTTGGCGCGCGTGGATTGGATTTTGCGCATGTTCGGCACTTGATATTGAATTTCGTGATTTCGTGCATGTTGGATGCACATGATTTAGATTTTATTCGTGCATGATGGATGCACCTGATTGGATTTTCGCGCTTGTTGGGCGCATGTTATAAGATGCGATTTTGGTGCACACCAGATGCACTAAATCGAGATTCTTCATGCGTATCAGATGCACCTGATTTTGCTGTCAGGCACACACGTTGCCTCTGACAGGTGTTTCATGCACACCCGTTGCACTTAGATATTGTTTCTGTGCACATGTGTGGCACGTATATGGATTTTGATTTCCGTGCGCACCAGACGCACGTATCATTCATATGCACATTTTGGGATTGATTTCTTATGAAGCAGTACGTTTTTATGATAGTTGCTATTTGTTTCGTACTGAGCAGGACTAGTCAGAGGACAGTACCTGGATATATTTTACATGCATTGATAGTTATTGAAGGGATTTCCAAAAAGGGAGCTATAGTCTCAGTATTTACCTATGTGTTTGATATGACACGAAACGTTTAAAACAAGGAAACCCTTCTAAATTGTTTTCAAAATGGCGAGACGTACATATTAAACAAAGGATATATATATATATATATATATATATGGTTATTTTCTTACATTATGCGTCCGCCACTGTGCCGCGATACGCGCATCGCACAGCAACATGAAAGATTTGGCATCCATTTCCTTCAGATATTTACATGTATAGATTTGATATTTGCATGTATAGTTCAGATTTATATCATATTGGTTTTTGTTTTGGATTTTACATTGGTGTCTTCACCATCACTCCGATGATTGTGGGATGCTTGACGGAGTTTTGATTTTGAGTTATCTGCTCATTGTTCATGCGCATGCATTGCGCTATGTTGTGTTTTATGTATTGATGATTTCGGAGCCCCGACGACTTGGACTTTTTACTGAAATGTTTTAGTATTTGAGGGTTTAAATTTAAATTCGGGGACCGAATTTCTTTAAAGGGGGAAGATTGTAACATTTCAAAAAATAAAATATTATTTTTGGGAATTTTTATAATTAAATAATAAAATATTGAATATTTTAATAAGGCGGTATAATTAAATACCGATAAATTGGGAAAAAATTTGGAAAATTATGGAAATTACTAAAAAGAGGGTGTTTTATGTTAATTATTCAAATTATAAGTTTTAAGATTAATTATACGCTATTAAGTGCTAATCGCGGTTAAAAATCGCTAATCGGGCTTTAAACGTGTTTTGTGCACATGACTTGCACATGTCATTTTAACACCTGTTACATTGTTTTTTTTTCTACATGATTTTTGGGTGTATGGTTATTTGTTTTGGGTTTACTATTGAGGAGAGAAGAAAACAAAAGAAAAGAAAATGGAAAATGGAAATGAATATAGTATTAGGCATGGGCATGAGAGAGAGTGGGAGAGGGTGAGGGTTTAGTTGACTTGGCCATTCTCTCCTCCATCTTTTTACTTCATTTTCCCCTCCTTCTTTAGCCCAAGGCAGCACCCTCTCCTCCACCATCTTCAAACTCACAAAACACCATCAAAATAACCTCAAAACTCAATCCCCACTTCATTAAAAATGTGCATGAGCTCACTAGCAACACATTGGACCAAGAAAGCTTGCATTTTGGACATTTGGGGCAACTCAAGAATTTTCTTTAGTTTCCAAATGAGGTATTCTCTTAACCATTAGCCTAGCATTTCCATTGCTTTTACATCCATGTTTGTTTAGAACCCATTTGGTGTCATTTAGTGAGACTTAGGAAATTCTAGTTAGGGTTTATGGAATTTTTGAGTTGTGATGTGTAATTGAGCTTAGTAGAGGCCACACAAACCCCATAGTGCTAGAATTCAGACCTAAACCAGAGACTAGAATCTCGGAATACGGATTTAGAAACCCGATATCAGAAGAATTGTGGATTCTGTGTGTGTAAAATGGAATCTGCTATCACCCGGAGTCTCTGAAAATTATTTAGCAAGTACAGAGGAGTGTGTAGGCACCTAGGAAGTACCACCCAAGACCCCAGCCCCTGACTCCACTCTATGGCCACAAATTTAATCCTTCTGGCCGCAAATTGCAGCCAGACCTGGTCCAAATTGGTTCGTGTTTGGTCTGTAGCTCCATCTCCTGTAAACTAGACCCTTGGCATATGCAAAATTGACTGATTTGACCTAGGGTAAAATCTGGGACCATTTTCAAGAGTTGTTGTTTTGATTCATGGTTTTGTTTTGCGTATTTTGAATTCTGGATTTTTGTGATTTGTGTCGTATTCGATCGCTTGACGTTTGTATGTCGAAATCGAGTGTTATTTGGTGGTTTTGAAAGCGTAGTCCATAGGTTCTAACTTATAGGCCTTTGGCGTGTCGTTTTGGTTTTCCGATGTGATTTTAATGCGCATTTGTGATACATTATGATGTTTCGGTACCCCCATGAAGACTTCTAGACGACAAGCAAGAGCGTGGCGACGTCGGCAACGGCAAGCGAGAGCAATGTGAGTAGATTATATCTATGGGGGAAGTCGGGTGGATGGCGTATAGCACCCCCGCAGTTCGATGTTTAGTATGCTATATATACTATATATATGATAGCTTTATGTGTGACTTGGATATTCAAGATATGATTAGGTGTTAAATGGTTAGATTAGAGTTATTAAAAGTGAACTAGTATAGCTTCTTAGTTGCGAACCCTAGAATAGGTTTACACCCACACGCACACACATGCTTACCTTTTTATACTTATGTGTTTATGGGGATACGTATATATATAGACACACACACACACACATAGGTAGGGGACGATGTGTATATATACACGTATACCTACACTTGGATGATGAGGATAGTGGATGATATTTGGAGATGAGTCGATGAGTTTGGGCATGGTACCACGAGATCGGTGATATAATGTGGTTCGTATTAGGAGATACGACATGAGATTTTAGCGGGCCTTTAGGCGTGTGTTTTCATACATGCACACATATATTTATAGATAGTATCAGCTTGTACTAGACTTAGATCAGTACCCTGGTTCATGAGATATGATGATATGGATACCAGATAATTGATGAGATAAATATGAGATTCGACCCGTACCCAGATTTGGGATGCCGTACGACGGATTTACGTACGAGCTATATATTAATGATAGATCCGCACTCTTGACTCGAGAATGTCATATTGTATATTGTATTGTATGTGATACTATTGAGGTGGGATCACCGACTATTATATTTATACGTATATCGACTCAGATTTCGGTGGTTTCCCCTACCCTTTCGGTTTGGCTGTTCGTTAAGTTCTGTAGTACTTAGTAGATGTTAGATTAGACCCGAGTCATACCTATTTCAAAACTAACGAATTGTGAGTATTTTAAAAGACAGGCTAAGGAATTCTACGGATATTTTCAAAAGACGCATCTTTTCTTAAAAACACCGTAACCCTTATTTTTCTAAACACCACGATTCGTCTTATTTCAAATGGAAAAACTGTATGACATATATATTGACGTAGTTTCTGCACTGTTACGTTTATTATTCACTTTTTGCATATTCTTGCTATTCGCATTGCATTGCATGTTTAAATGTGTTTATTGTTATGTTAAAACCATGTTGTCAGGACACCAGTACCATTATCGATGATGCGTATGCTCCACGTACACCTGCTTGCCGGCTCACACACTTCATCATCAAGAATTGCCATGTCACTACACAGTAGGAATGTTGCATCGGGATATGACATATTGTACACTCATACTTGCGTATATACCTAATTGTATATCCATATTGGTGCACAGGCACATTGTACACCCATACTTGCATACATATATATTTGCACATACATAGATGATTCTGGCTTGATTTTTGAGATTTGGGAACCGCAAGATATATTTTAAAACTGGATTCATTTGAAAGAGCGGTTTTCCCTTGATATGTGCATATTACTATTCCATATTGCATGATATACGGATATGCTTACATTTCTGTTATATGTAGCATATATCATGCTTTATGATTTTACTCATTGAGATATGCTGTATTCATGAGATTTCTGGATTTGAGAACCGTGGCTATTTCAAAAGAAAGCATGTACTGTTTTAAAAACCCGGTTTCTCTTGATATGATATTTCAGTGCGTCCACCATGTGTTTTCTAAGTTCTGAGTGTGACATGTGAAACCCGATTCGAGGAGCTGGATGTTGCCGATTGCTGGTACAAGGTGGACCCGGTATGATACCCCGGGGCGAGAACGGATTGCTGTGCTGCAGACGGTGAGCCTGGCAGAGAGACTACTACCTACCGGTGATAGTATTTGAGCTCAGCGGATATCCGGAGGATACCGACCGGAGTTGAGAGATGATACGGGCCGATCCGGACTGACGGAGCCCGTGGACCGATCCGGAATGACGTAGCCCTATATATATATATATATATATATATATATATGAGGATTTATGTGCTGATGCTGGGCACATGTTTCATGATGTTTTCGAGTGTCGATGCTGGACACTCAGGTTCCATGATTTTGATGTGTCGCGAGGGACACACGTTGACTTATATCCTCATACTTCCATGCATATGCTTTATGATATTTACATGCATGATGTTTTGTGTCATTGGTTGACATATGGACGAGATCGACATGCATACAGACATTGATTACATAGTTGGATGATATCCACATACTTATAGATTTCATGATATAGTTGACATTGATTCATGTTGATTTCATTGATCACACCTCATATTTATGATATGTTGCTACCTGAGGCACTGGCACGAGCACTTGGTACTACACTTGCGTATAGATGTTTACCCTTGCCACCTTATCATGCTTCAGACTTTATTATATTGAGGATATACATTATTACTGATCGTACTGACCTAAGCTTGAGTCATACATACAATTTCTACTCTTTGATGTTTTCTACTCACGAGTTGGCAACTCACCCCCGTTGTGCTACAGTTTCTTGCAGGTTTTGCAGGACAGGTTTCATTGCGGTTTTCTGGCATACTGCTTCCTTTCTGGGTGATTGCTTTGGTAGGTGGGTTCACTCGCATCGTGACCACCATTGTACTTATACCTTTTTTTCGTTGTTGTATCTAGAAATTCCATCAACCAAACTTGTATTTTTATTCAGACTTAGAAACCAGTGTATAATTATTTCGACCTTAGAGTCGCACGTTGTAGTATTATGGTTTTCTTGACGATTTCGAGTTTCTTTTGAGTTTTGATCCTCGCCCTTCGACGTTGTATATTGTTGGCTAGTGCCCTCAAGGGAATTATCATAGTCGCAGACAGGTGATCATGATGATTGAGGGAGGACCTATACCGATAAAACAGTTTTGCTCGGGATTATAGTATGCTATCTGGCTTGTCTTTATCATCATGTACATGTTGATAGAGCCCATAGGATTCTTGCTTGACTACGAGCATTTTGAAGGCGATCGCATATGTGGGAGCTGAGGTTCTATAAGCACATCCTTAAATGTCCCTAGTCTTGGGAGTATCAAAACCGGGCATCGATACTTTAGTGTAAACTGGTGTATACTTATTTAGACCTTGACAAGGGGCAGTGGCCGGTCTCATAAGCTATTGGTGTTAGTTGTTCACCTAAGATAGTATGCAGGTGCTCATTGGGTTATGAGTACACTGGACGGACTCGCCGAGAACATGCTAGTTGCTATTATATCTATAGTCAGATAACAGTTCCCTGGTGACATGTGTACAGGTTAGTCTGTCGACCTGAGATCGTCATTTTTCTCGTGTGAGTTCCTACTGTGCTTTGATTACTACCCTACCACGGCTCAAAGGAGTCATGCAAACAGGTTTTAGTTGGGTACAGTCCCGAGCCACATGGAGGCAGTGAGCGGATCGTCGGGGATTCATCTCTCCCTGTATTGGGGGTTAATGTCGCGCAGTGCACGGGTGGCCATCACTAGAAATTCTCGGCCGGGGTATGTGAGAATTACCGATCTAGAATCGATAGTTTCTCGGGTAGTGATGGGTTTCATACCGACATAAATTATCGCGTTGTTAGGGGTCTGACTTTATCTACCCCCTAGACTCGATATGCGATACTCTTAGACGAACAGACCGGACTGTACGGATATTGTCACTGACAGGCTCAGTAAGGGTTTGGATGAGTTTTCTCATCGGCCTTCTTTTCACTAAATACCTGGGTAGCCGTTACGTACAGCTAGTGCCGCTGACGTGCTTGTGGTTAAACCCACTGCCAGAATATTGACGAGTCTTTAGAGTCCCATACAGAGGGTTTCCCTGGTTCTGGTGAAATGATGTAGTAGCCGTATTGGATACGTGCAGGGTTCCGATCGATTGATGTACATAGTACTCGGACTTTCGATCCGATAGTTGATAATACTAGTCGGCTCGGGTTTGAGCTGGATTATTAAATCAGGTATTGATTTAATAATTTACATATATGTATTTCGATACGCATATTCTAGTATTATATTCTTTGTGTTATTCTATCTCTTTTGATATTCGTATTTCGGTACGGATACATGTATGTATATACAGTTGAATGTAATCCGTATTTTTTACCGGATAACATTCTAGAAGGTGCCACCTCATTTTAGGGTTTGACCATTTTCATTAAATGGATAAATGAGGTGGAATAAAGCATGATGGGTATGGTGAGAACCATACTTAAATAGTGCACACAAATAAATTCTTAATTCATTTGTGTTCACTATTCAAGTATGGGAAGAATTAAAAAATGGAAAAATGGTTTTTACAAAACCAAGCATGCTGCTTTCTCTCTCCAAGGTTGAGCTCATTTTTGCAAGCATGCTTGTTCTTCTTTACTTGGGTTTTTTCTTGAGCTCCTCCCTCACCATTTCTCCTCTAGCTTTTTATTGTTGCCTCCACCTTCATGAAAAGAGATAGATAACACTTAGACCACATTCACTACATCCTAGGCTCTCTAAGGTAGCATCCTAGAGACCCTAGTTGCTCCACTAGTATCTTGGTGTGGAGCCAGAAACGGAATCACATCCCTCAGGTGGATCTTCGGAGATGGAGGAAGACCGGCGACCAAAGTCGATCCGCAACATCACTAGGAGCTTGGAGATGGTTGAAGACCCGAAGGACTTGGTTTATTAGGTATAACCATTCCTATCTTCTTTCTTAGATTGCTAGTTTTAGGGTTAATGGTTTCGATCTTGTTAATTGGGTAATGGTAGCGCCGGGTTTTAAGAAATTTTTGTTCCGCATTTGGCCACGGTTCGATGGCCGGGGCGCTCCCATAACTCTTCATGGTATCAGAGCCACCCATTAAACCCTACTAGCTAGTTTGCACAAGCTTAAAATCTCGATCGATCAAAATTTCCAAATCAATTTTCCAATTTGTCTATTTTCTGTCGATTTCTGAAAATGCTCCAAAAATGTTTATGTATAGCTTAAAAATCCCTGCCGGCAAATACAGGGCACCACAAGAAATTTGGAAACTTGATTCAATATTTTGAGCGCGGAACCGCCGCAAAACATGCCATTTGGAGGCGGTTCCGCCGCGCTTTTGTGGCCAAATGACTCCAAATTTTTTGTAGGGCTTTAATTGATGGAAAAATGATTTTTGTGATATATAGTTTTGGCTCCTATTCATTTGAGTACTGGTTTAGCACTTGGGGCCATTTTAGGAAAGTTTAGTCGATCGAAATTTTAATTGTGTGTTTTCAGTACATTACATTTCTACCTGTGACCGTGAATGTCATTTGATCGGTAAACCTTGTCTAATCGCTATAGTCCTTTTAGACGGGTTTGCGAATGTGACATTCACGTTGATGTTCTGTGTTGTGCTGTGATGTTGCGGATTGTCATGGTGGATAGCTATTATTTGTACATTTGATATTGCGGGGCGAGCGTCCGACATGTGGACTGCCGTCACTGCCTGTTTGTATATTATTCTTTTGGGGCACGACCGGGTTGAGGTCGATATCACCTTTGTATATTATTTTCTTTTCTGTACTAGGATTACCCCAAGGTGGGGTGCACGGATAGCCAGGTTCTAGAGGGCAACGGGCCCGCATCTCATGGCGTTGATACGGAGGGGGCTTCACTCTAGAATTGGCGGGCTATTCGCTGCACTCGTAGGGGGTACAGGTTGACCCAAGGAGGGGTGCTCAAGTTACCGGATTCCGTGAAGTGCTAGGCGGTCCATTCACTTTGCTGAAGGGGGCTGCCTCGCTTCAGGTTTTGGAAAGTAACTTGCCGCGCTCGTAGGGGTATAGGAGTTCATTGCACAGGCTATCCACACGACTAGGGGAACGTCGGATTTTCAGTTGTGGCTCAAAGGAAATCCGGGGCTCCCAGATTATCTGTATTGTTCTGTGATGCTTATTACTTTTCTGTGATGTTGCATTTATCATGCCTGGGACGATTGTTATATATATATATACATATATACTAGTAGATATTGTATATGTTTTGCACCCGCGCTAGCCCAGTCCCCGCTCTATCGTTAGTTAAGTAACCTAACGGGTGATGATGGGACTCAGTGGCGAATGCGGATGGCATATACGTACATTTTATTTTCATTCTTTTCTGGTGTGATTAATTGATGGGACTACGTTGATTCTTATCAATGCAAGGAAAACAAACCTATATATTTGATGTTGTTGGAACCAAGATTTTAAAAACTGACATTACAGACGTTAGTTTTTGCTTTGCATCGTGGTATTCAGTTTGGAATATCCTGCACCTCATTCGACGGGGCAAGGGCCGAGATCTCTTCATCGGGAGTGACCCCTTGAGTAAAAGTTTGCGTCAACGTAATAACTTCACTATAGTCGTTTGCTTTTTGCTTTGCATCGTGGTATTCAGTTTGGAATATCCTGCACCTCATTCGACGCGGAAAGAGCCGAGATCCCTTTACCGGGAGTGACCTCTTTAGCAAAAGTTTTCGCCACTATATATTTATAAAAAGCACTTGGATTCCTTCAACGATATCAAGTTCATTACGTTAAAGGTTTTTCGCCAAAACCATCCATAGCCCTCTGTCATTTCTTATGAGTATTATTTAGTATTCGTGGTGCGTTTGTTGACCTGGTCAAGACGTAGTGTTCGGTAGCTAAGTGGTGCTTGTTTGTGGCATTTTAAATGCGATTGGTTAGGACAGTCGTGCGGCCTTGTTGACCTAGTGAAGGGCACGTGCTGGTGGGTTTAATGCAATCTAGGATAATGACGGGTTGAACTTGACTAGCGGTTTATGGTTTGTTGACCTAGTCAAGGTCATAAACCACTTGGGGTAAAAATCATATCGGGAGTTTCAAACATACAGGAAACTTGCCAAGCTTGTGCATACCTTCTGGAGTGTGGTGACTTGAGTGGCTTCCATCAAGTTATCATGCGATAATAGTTGGATCGCGATTCCCACTGATAAGCAGGATTACTCCTCGGGTGATTCCGACTAATTCTCCTTCTGGGTTTGGAGGAGAATTCGAGGAAACAGTGGGAGCCATCCAGATTAGATAAAATGATTATCCATTCTGATCTAGGTTAGAGTGCACGCTGAGTGTTTCTTTTCTCTCTCTCTTTTGATTCGACCATTCCCCGACCCTAAACTATGACTCAGTGACCAAGTTAACCGAACTTTCTTAAAAACACTGGCTTTTGGATTGTCCAAGTTACATACATCATTGCCACTCCTTTAACCCTTTGCCTTTCTCCCGAATACCCCGTATCGCTATGAATATCCAATTCCATTGGATAAAACCATCGTATGGTTATATACAAACTCGAAGGAACTTTTTCGAGGATGGTTTCTGGTTCTGGAGAAAAAGAATAGAACTATTCAGTTGTCTTTTCCTTTTACCTTCTCTCAGGTTGTGAGGGCTCCTAGGATTGGGAGATGGTACACCTATTACGCTTATTGGATAGTCTTCTTCCAAACCATAAGCAGGTGCCAAAAGGTAGGGAATGAAGAAAACCAATTAGCCTAAGTGTGGTGTACAGAAGGTAATGAGTAAAGACAAATAAAGGGATTAGAAAGAGGGCAAAGTAAATTGCGACTGCTATTCACGACCAAACCAAGTCTTTCAACGCCATTCCTACTTCACATTTGTATTTCTCTAGAACACTCTGTATCACTATGAACATCCAATTCCATTGGATAAATCCATCGTATGGTTATATATGAACTCGAAGGAACCTTATTCGAGGATGGATTCTGGTTCAGGAGAAATAGGAATAAGGTTTATTCAGTTGTCTTTTATCTTTACATTCTCTCAGGTTGCGAGTACTCCTGGGATTAGGAGAGTAAACCTATTACGCTTATTGGATAGTCTTCTTCTAAACCATAGGCTGGTGCCGAATGGTAGGGAAGGAAGAAAACCATTTAAGCCTAACAATGGTGTACAGAAGGTATCGACTAAAGACAAATAAAGGGATTTGGAGAGATGGCAAGAAAATATATGGTTTCAGTCATGAATTTGGATAATGAAAGAGGCATTACTAAGAATACCAGGATACTCCTACAAAACATTTTAATGTTTCACTTTCACCATGCGTTGTAAATTGAAAACTGATTTCCCAATTAGGTCTTTACTCCAGGGTATGTATTTACCAGGTTTGATTCTCACATCTGTATGGCTTTACAGATGATGAGTGGGAGTAAGTTATTGGGAATTAGGTGATCATCCTCATTATATCGGAATTCGTTGTAATTGGTGATATTTGAGAAAATCACATGGGTTGTTTGCCGGACGGCAAGTATTTGGTTTTGAATATCCGTTGTTATGCACCAATTTCAAACTGATATATCTGTACGTTTTTTTTAAAGTGAGATATAACTTTTTGAAATTATGTCGATGACATTTACCTATATCAGTTGATCGTTAGGTAAGGAGCATTCAACAGCGGTGTAATTCTTCATAACCATAATACAGTTTTCAACCTACGACGCACAGGGTTTGAGTTATTAAACTCAGGAGACTTATACAATGTATTGTATGTTGTCCAGTGTCCATTAGGACAAAGGGGTTGGTACTCGTACTATATTCTGTTTACTTGTGACTTCTCCAGTTTTAGACATGTGTTTCGTAGAAATACAAAGTCTAAGTTTTGAGAAGTTATAGGTATAAGAATAAAGTAGAGAACCATGTATTGCAAGTATTGGGATTCTTCAAGATGATCGAAGATGTAGATACTTGTGTATGGTATTCAGTTGATAGTAATTGGATGCACTCCTAAGATGAGTAATGTTGATCGTCCTATCTCCATTTAATTGACATGCACTGGAGACAGCTGCATGATTTGAATCTGATTCCAATTAAATCAGTGTCTCTATTTCTATATTGTATATAGAATGGTTCATATCTTAACGATGTTAAGGTACGAGGAGTTGTCCAGCTTATGCTTAAAACCAGACTCTGGATAACTCAAGGCACGTTTCTGTAATGGCAGTTTGTGGGTTAACCCGGGTTTTGATGAGGGTTAATTTTCTACCATCTGGAAGATCAATAGTGATATTGTTCTTGACTCTACACAGCTTTAGTAAAATGGACTTTTTCAGAAAATAGTAGTGGGAGTATGGTAGAACTGGAAGTGATTCCAGAACCACAAACGATTATTGAAAATTTAATAAGAACCTAAAGATTCAATCATGTTTGACATTCTATTGGCCACTCCGCAGATATGGTGGGTAACCTCAGGCACCCGAGAGGTACTTCGGTAGCCTCAAGGATGGTGACAGGGATGTTCTTGTTTACCCAGACTTGATACTACTGTTTTTCCAGACTATGAGACCCGGCAGGAGGATGAGTATAGCGTCATTCTAAACTAGATTTAGAACTGCACGTGTATATGACTCTGCTATAGGGTTGTTGTAGTCAGTGGGAGCAGCGGAAGAGTAGTGGACAAGTAGCTTGTGTCTATTTATAAACTAAAGCGGATATAGCGGAAATAGACCATCTATTTTTGATGTGACAGTCATAGGTTTTTGACTTCATCAGAATAGGAGATGGATCTGTTAAGAAAGTAGTAGGGTGTAATGTCCTGGTATTTGGATGACATACACATAGTAGGAAGTGAAATTCCTATACTACGATCGGTTATACTTTGGTTGTCACGCAGTATTTTCTCCACATAGGTTATGGATATAATATCAGGCATTCTGGTAACTAGATCTATGGTTTTAGATCTAGATTTGAGAAGTGTCCCAATTTGGGTACTTAGACAGTATTCTAAAAGTATTTTAGAATGGACGGCTCCTGGCATGGTGGTGAACCTGCAGGTGATGGAGTCACCCTCTCTAAAGATGTCTTACAGACTAAAGGGGAGAGGGATGTGCATGATTGGCATATCACTTGCTTAGACAATTGAGTCAATCATGACATGTCAAGTACCATACCAGATGTTGTTTTTTCACTATATGCAATAAGTTGATACATTAATCCAATCCTGGAGAAAAACGAATGGAAGCAGTTTATGAACATAAGTGGATGTTCTAGAGATTTGATAACGGCGGCCTTCTTTGGGAGACGGTTATCATTCCAGGCTTCCAAGGTGACCTGGATGACAGAGTGACCGTCACAGTTTTAGTTTTCCCTCTGACGAGAAGCAGTAGTTTGGACAGGTGGTCCAAGCGGATACTGAGGAAGACATGGCACAGCATACTGATTAAGTTCAGTAGCCGATACAGTCTAAGAAGTTTGCTGGATTTGGAGTTCATATGTGAACTGGGTCCCATCAGATATCTAGAAATATTCTAAGACGGGTATTGCTCATTTCGGGAGATAGTTTTCTCCGCGAAGTTGAGATAAGGAGAGACATAGAAAGAAACACTGGAGCGGATCCACTCACTGAGGCTATTTCTCGAATGCAATAGTTTTACAAATGAGGTTTGTGAAACTGATTAGTAGAGGAGTTGGGTGTTCGGTATCACACGGGCTGTGAGTATGCGGCATCGCAATAATTAGCCTTAAGTGCAAGTTGGAGATTGTTGGCTAGTGCCCTCAAGAGAATTATCATAGTCGTGGACAGGTGATCATGATAATTGAGGGAGGACCTATACCGATAAAACAGTCTTACTCGGGATGATAGTATGCTATCTGGTTTATCTTTATCATCATGTACATATTGATAGAGCACATAAGATTCTTGCTTGACTACCAGCATTATGATGGCGATCACATATGTGGGAGCTGGGGGTCTATAAGCACATCCTTAAATATCCCTAGTCGTGGGAGTATCGAGACTGGGCATCGATACTCTAGTGTAGACCGGTGTATACTTATCTAGACCCTGACGAGGGGCGGTGGCTGGTCTCACAAGCCATTGGTGTTAGTTGTTCACCTAAGATAGTATACAGGTGCTCATTGGGTTATGAGTACACTGGACGGACTCGCCGAGAACATGCTAGTTGCTATTATACCTATAGTCAGATAGCAGTTCCCTGGTGACATGTGTACAGGTTAGTCTGTCGACCTGAGATCGTCATTTTTCTCGTGTGAGTTCCCAATGTGCTTTGATTACTACCCTACCACGGCTCAAAGGAGTCGTGCAAACAGGTTTTAGTTGGGTACAGTCCCGAGCCATATGGAGGCAGTGAGCGGATCGTCGGGGATTCGTCTCTCCACGTATTGGGGGTTAATGTCGCGCAGTGCACGGGTGTCCATCACTAGAAATCCTCGGCCGGGGTATGTGAGAATTACCGATCTAGAATCGATAGTTTCTCGGGTAGTGATGGGTTTCATACCGATACGAATTATCGCGTTGTTAGGGGTCTGACTTTATCCACCCCCTAGACTCGATATGCGATACTCTTAGATGAACAGACCAGACTGTACGGATATTGTCACTGACAGGCTCAGTAGGGGTTTGGATGAGTTTTCTCGTCGGCCTTCTTTTCGCTAAATACCTGGGTAGCCGTTACGTACAGCTAGTGCCACTGACGTACTTGTGGTTAAACCCACTGCCAGAGTATTGACGAGTCTTTAGAGTCCCACACTGAGGGTTTCCCTGGTTCTGGCGAAATGATGTAGTAGTCATATTGGATACGTGCAGGGTTCCGATCGATTGATGTACATAGTACTCGGACTTTCGATCGGATAGTTGATAATACTAGCCGGCTCGGGTTTGAGCCGGATTATTAAATTAGGTATTGATTTAATAATTTACATATATGTATTGCGATACGCGTATTCTAGTATTATATTCTTTGTGTTATTCTATCTCTTTTGATATTCGTATTTCAGTACGAATATAGGTATGTATATGCAGTTGAATGTAATCCGTATTTTTTACCGGATAACATTCTAGAAGGTGCCACCTCATTTTAGGGTTTGACCATTTTCATTAAATGGATAAATGAGGTGGAATAAAGCATGATGGGTATGGTGAGAACCATACTTAAATAGTGCACACAAATGAATTCTTAATTCATTTGTGTTCACTATTCAAGTATGGGAGGAATTTAAAAATGGAAAAATGGTTTTTACAAAACCAAGCATGCTACTTTCTCTCTCCAAGGTTGAGCTCATTTTTGCAAGCATGCTTGTTCTTCTTCACTTGGGTTTTTTCTTGAGCTCCTCCCTCACCATTTCTACTCTAGCTTTGTTAGTTGTATGTATGCCCTAGAGGCCAGTATTGTACAGATGATATATATTATATTGGATGCTTGGACATATATAGAGATGACTTTCTTGCTCGATATGATAGTATGCTATCTGGTTACTCTTTATCTTAACATGTACACTAGTCTCTTTATACTGTCTTATAGTTACATGTTGGTAAAGCCCTTAGGATATGTACTTGACTACCTGGACTGTGATGCAGATCATACTAGTGGGGACATGGTAGTCCATAAGCACATCCTTCAAGGTCCCTAGTCGTGGGTGTATCGAGACAGGGCATCGATATACCAGAGTAGACTAGCGTATATGCTTCTCGACCCATGAGATGGGCGATGGATGATCCCATATCCATTGGTGTTTGACATCAGAGATGGTATACGGGTGCTCAGTGGAGACTGAGTACACTGGACGGACTCGCCGAGAACTCCCAGATGGTATTATACCTCACGTCAGATGGCAGTTCTCAGGTGACACTTGTACAGGTTAGTCTGTAGACCCGAGATCGTCATAGAGTCTTGTGTGATTCCCACTGTGCTTTGATCTCCACCTTACCACGTCCATGAGGGCATGCAAAACGGTGGTCTTTGGGTACAGTCCCGAGTCACATGGAGGCAATGAGCGATAGGAGGGGTTTCGTCTCTCCCGGTATTGGGAGTTGATGTTGCGCTGTGCTCGATTGGCCGTAACAGGGAAGTCCCTGGCCAGAGCTGATCAGAGATTTGCTGGTAAGTGTTACCAGTAGTTTCTCGACCCGTTATGAGCCTCACATCGGCACGACTTATCGGGTTATTGGGGGTCTGACGTTTACCACCCCTAGACTTGATATGCGACATATCAGACGAAGAGACCGGACTGTATGGTAAGTGTTACTGGTCGGATTCGCAGGAGTGTGAGCGGGCTAGCTCGTCGATCTTCTGATCGCTCAATACCCGGGTGGCCGTTACATTTAGCAGACCGCTTGCGGCTTGTGGGTGCTTGATATGATCATCATCTGCTACCGGCGTATTGACGAGTCTTTAGAGTCCTACACAGAGGTTTCCTAGCTCAAGCGAAACGAAATAGGAGTGCATATGAGATATGTGCGGGACCGAGAATAATGCGTGTATGTGATACCGTATTTGATTCTCGCGATTAATGTTTCGATTGGCTGTATGCGATATAACCTAGTTATCGAATCGAAGATCGATTCGATAAGCCGATACATTGAATACTAGTCGGTCGTGTGTGACATGACCGGATCATTGAATCAAGTGTTGATTTAATGATTTAATGTATAATTATATATTTGATATATTACTTTGCATTAACTAGTATTGGTTCAGTTTAAACGGATTTTTCTCACTTGATGTGCACATTGTATATGTGATATGTTTTGTGTACACTTGAATGTATCATGTTTGATGATGCATGTTGTTTTGGCTTTGTGTATAGAATGCAACCATGGTTATGCAAGTGGTTAGGGTTTATATTTTATTCACTTATTATTTTATCCATTTATTATTTATTTAAATGGATTTATCAAAACAAAATGGTTTCATCTTATCATGAAGAGTGGTGAAGCTTCATGAAGCTTTTACTAATGATGCCATTTTGTCTCCTTGCTTAACCCTAACCACTCCCACTAACCATGGTCTATTCTCTACACTTGACCATGGTTAGAAGATGATAAGAATTGATTTATTATTCATTTTACATACAACTTATCATAACAATTCTATCATCTTCTTCTTCTTCTTCAAGTGAGAAACCTAGATGCCATTAATGGCAACTTGAGATCTAGTGAGAGAAATCCAAATCTAAAGTGAACCCACCTCCTATTTCTTCATCCTCTACCTCTTTCCAAGTGGTTTTGGGTATTTTCTTCACAAGTTTCACTACTTGGTGAAGTCGAAGCTTGAACTAGTGCAACCTCGACGTAGATCGTCTTTGACACGAAGCCGACGACCTTGCTCGCCCGTTTTTCGATGAAGCCGACGAATGAGTCTAGGATTCGTGATAGACAGCGAGAGCACACACACGTGGAGCTAAGGAAGTGGGGAACCAGTTCTACAAAGGTTGTAGCATCTAACTTCTAGTTAAATAGTTAACTAGTTCCTTGTTTCGCCTAAATATCTAGTAAACGATCCGTGTTAGGGTTTCTCGGCACCAATTATTTTTGAAATTGGCATGGTTGATGCCTTGTGAGACTTCATTAGGATGCCTAGGAACCCTACAGTGGTATCAGAGCCTAGCTAGAGCCTTAGGCGAAGTCTAGACGGAATTTGAAGTCCGAACGACCCGAAAACCCAAACCTATACATGCTCTTTGTCCTTTTTCTAAAATCTGGGATTTTTCAACATTAAAAATATGCAGAAAATCAAGCAGGGTTTTCTAAGAATTACTGTAAATTTCGTGGACCTAACTCAACTTTACCACCGCGTTTCCGCGGCATGAGTAAGGCTCATGCGGTGGATCCGCGGTCGTACGGCCACAATATTTAAATTATTTTCCACAGTAATTCTTAGTTTCCAGTGGTGATTTTTCTGGGAATTTTTAATAATTATTCAAGAGTTGAATTTTCTGGGGTTGCTTTGGGGATTCGGTGTTTCGATCGGGGTATCAAATTTCGTCTTTGTGTATTTCCGGATAATTTTTAGAATATGTTAAAAAGTTCGACCGGATATAAATACCCAATTTTTCCCCTGTCGGGAAATTTCCAAGTGTTGGATTTTTCCGTAGTTTAACGACGTTCTAAGTAGTGCAAGTAACGCGATGGACCCTCTAGAAGACAACAAACCTTAACTCGATTATGTGACCGTCTTGAACTGCCCTTTGAACCTTCGGGTTTGGGGCAGTACGGCGTGCCACATGTGAGGCGTTGGCTTGACCCTTCTACGGCTGGACCGTTGGTACTGAGGCACGAACTGAATGTTGCTAGACTTATTTCATGTGTTGGACTGTATCGGGAAAACTTGGGTGTTCGAATATTCGATCGGAAAGTTTAACATTTTCTGTTTATCTGGAATGTGATACAATAATTGGAATTCACAAACAGTTATGAGATAACTGAATGAATGTTATAAATCTAGCAATTTAGTCCCACATGATATTGAAAAGAGTTTTCGATAATGAGACTAAAATGCGGGATTTATATCTGTTAGGCATGCGATGTCTGAAGAGGTTGCGGATTCCAATTGTTGTAGTTTTACACTTTCTTTTCTGTGACCGTAAGTGTAGTATGTTCATATCGCCGGTTTCGTTGCTATACGTCAACGACAATTGGGGTATGCATACTTACTTACGTTGATGACATGTGATGTTATGTGTTGCTGGATATGTTATATTGGATCGTCGTGTTCGAATAGCCGGGGGTTTTTATGTGAGATGAGTGTTTTTCATTTTCATTCATGTAAAAACTTGTATGTAATATTCTTTTATTTGGGGCACTTCCAGGTAGCGGAAGTTGTCACTTTTTGTATATTATTTACTTTTCCGCATTAGGATAGACCCAAGGAGGGGAGCACAAGTAACCGGGTTCTGGGGTCCAGTGGGAGACCAACTCGAGGAGTCGAGTCCGGGTCTCCTAACCCTAGAATTGGCAGGGTTGCTTGCCGCTCTCGTAGGGGTCTAGGGGTGTGGGATTGGCTATTCATCACGACCGTGGAATCCGTGTTTTATACTGGCTCGTATTGAAAACACGGACATCCTAGTATATCCAATGTTTCATATATTTCTTCTGCTGCGATATCTGTGATGTGATCATGAGATGTTCTGTGATGGATATAGTATATAGTATATATGATATATTATATAGACGTTACTTATGTTTTACACCCACGCTAGCCCTGCCCTGCTCTGTCGTTAGTTACCTAACCTAACGGTGCACGAAGGGACATCGAGACGAATGCGGATGGTATAAGTGTACGTCATATCTATCTGTAATGTTTAGGTATTTAAATGATGGGACTTCATTAATGTGATTAATGAAAGAAAAGAAACCTAAGATGCTGTGGAATCAGATTTTAAACAAAACAGGTAGCTACAGTTCTTGCTTTGCATAGCGGTATATATGATATACCCTGCACCTTATTCGATGAGGAAAGGACCGAGATCCCTTCACCGGGAGTGACTCCTTTAGCAATAACTGGCAGATGCTACACACTCGGTTTGGCTTTGATTGCTTTTAGACTTTTTGCTTTGCACAGTGATATATATGATATATCCCGCACCTTATTCGACGAGGAAAGGGCCGACGATCCCTTCACCGGGAGTGACCCTTTTAGCAAAACTAGAAAAGCCTCAAAATCATTCCATTTTAAAACTTCATTTGATTCTACAACGATATCAAGTTCATTACGCAATAGGTTTTCAGAAAACCTGTCGTAGCCCTCCGTCATTTCAGATAAATTACATATAGTATTCGTGCTACATTTGTTGGCTTTCGTCAAGGTGTAGTGTGCGGTAGCTATGTGCTGTTTATCTGCTGCATATGATGCGACTGGATTAGGGTAGTCGTACGGCTTTGTTGGCTTTCGTCAAGGGTCGTGCGGGTGGGTTTAATTCAGTCAAGAAATGTACGGGTTGAACTTGACTAGCGGGCTGTGGTTTGTTGGCTTTCGTCAAGGTCATAGCATGCTAGGGGCAAAAACATTATCGGGAATTTCAAGTGTTGAAATTTGCAATGAGATTGCATACCTTCTATGAGATAGTTGGATCCCGATACCCACTGCGAGTAAGAGTTACTCCTGGGAGAGTTTTACACATTACAATTAGCCGATCAAGTAGGTGTCTAGAAAGGTGTTAACGAGGTTACGCCTCTGGGAAAACGAGGTTTACATTAATTAGGTTCGTGCGAAAGCACGGGGAACCTCCCTCAAAGTACCGACACTGGCCTGGCTGAAAGATTGGCGAACTTGTAGTGTGTAATTAATCCCGGCTAGTCTTTCCTTTTAGGGTTTGAAGGAAGATTTGATAAAAAGCAGTGGGAGCCATCCTGATTAGATAAGATAATAACCAATCTGATCTTGCACGAGCATACGCTAAAGTGTTTTCTTCTCTCTCTCTCCAGGTAGCGACCATTTCATGCCTTAATAAAGATAATAATATGGATGTATTGACCGAACCCGCATGTTATACTGTGCTGGGGAACGTTGGTTCCGTTCTTTCCTATAAGAGTTATAGGACTGAACAGGATATAGGGGAATACCAGGATTCCCATGCCACCCGAATGAAGAAAGTACATGATGATGCATTTTCTTCGGGTGTGTTCGTTACAGAGAACTGTTTCTCCATTTGCCCTACGTCCTGGGTATTAGATACCGGGTCAAGATCCCATATATGTAATCAGTTACATGGGCTTAGGAAAGGTAAAGAACTTGGAGAAGGTGATAAAGACATTAGAGTTGGAAATGGTGCAATTGTTGCAGCTAAGACTGTCGGGGAATATCACCTTGTATTACCAACAGGTAATACATTGGTTCTGAACGAATGCTATTACATGCCGAACCTGATATGCAACATTATATCGGTTTCTTTGTTGAGTAAAGAGGGATATAATTTTGGATTACAGGACAATGTTATGAACATTTTCCGTAACCAAAAGTTGGTTGGATCAGGCACGTTGTGCAATGGCATTTATGTTCTAAACCAATCAACAGTTCTGAGCATAACAAACACACACAAGAGGAAGAGTTCTGAACTGAACGAATCCTTCTTGTGGCATTGTAGACTGGGTCACATCAATGCGACACGACTGGCTAAGTTGCATAAGGATGGGTATTTGAAACCATTCGAATTTTCATCTTATGACACTTGCCAGTCATGTCTCAAAGGCAAGATGACCAAAACTCCGTTTACGGGACATGGAGAAAGAGTTACTGAACTCCTAGGACTAGTACATAGTGATGTATGCGGTCCAATGTCTACACATGCCAGGGATGGTTCTTCGTACTTCATTACATTCACTGACGATCTCTCAAGATACGGACATGTGTACTTGATAAGACACAAGTCTGAAGCTTTTGAGAAATTTAGAGAATATAAACAAGAAGTCAAAAACCAAACCGGAAAAAGTATTAAAATCCTTCGATCTGATCGAGGAGGTGAATACTTGAGCAATGAATTCCTGGACTTCCTAAAAGAGAATGGGATTTTCTCTCAGCTGACTCTTCCATATACACCACAGCACAACGGTGTATCAGAATGGAGGAACCGCACCCTATTAGATATGGTGCGCTCTATGATGAGCACAGCTGAGTTACCTATTTCCTTCTGGGGGTATGCGCTTGAGACAGCCATATATCTATTGAATATGGTCCCCACCAACTCTGTGCCTACCACTCCATATGAGATATGGAAAGGGAAGAGACCATGTCTTAACTATGTTAAGATATGGGGTTGTCCAGCCTATGTCAAACGACAAAATCCGGACAAACTCGAGGCACGGTCTGTTCTATGCAAATTTGTAGGATATCCCAAGAATTCTCAAGGGTATATCTTCTACCACCCAGAGGAACAAAGAGTATTTGTTTCTCGGCATGCCACCTTTTTAGAAAAGGAATTTCTTGAAAAAGAGATTAGTGGTCATGAGGTAGAACTGGAAGAGGTTCCAGCTGCAGAAGCTACAACAGAAGATCTGGTGGAACCAGAGGATTCCGTAGTTCCCGATGAACCCCAGCCACTCCGCCGATCTAGTAGGGTTCCTCGCCAACCTGAGAGATACTACGGTTTTCTCATGGACGGTGGGAGCGAGGATTGCATCATGGAGGATGATGACCCAACTAGCTTCGAGCAGGCCATCACGAGTAGGGACTCAGTGAAATGGCTGGATGCTATGCGGTCCGAGATGGAATCCATGTACACCAACAAAGTATGGACTTTGGAAGTTTCTCCTGAAGGGGTAAAACCCATTGGGAGCAAGTGGATCTTCAAGAAGAAACTTGGTGTAGATGGGAAAGTGGAGACTTTCAAAGCTAGACTTGTAGCAAAGGGTTTTCGTCAAAGACCAGGTGTGGACTATGACGAAACCTTTTCTCCAGTGGCTATGCTTAAATCCATCCGGATCATGCTTGCCATTGCTGCCTTTCATGACTACGAAATCTGGCAAATGGATGTTAAGACCGCCTTTCTAAATGGTGATTTAGAAGAGTGCGTGTACATGACTCAGCCAGAGGGCTTCATAGACAGTGGAAGCAGCGGGAAGGTGTGCAAGCTGCTTAAATCCATTTATGGATTAAAGCAAGCATCGCGGAGTTGGAACATCTGCTTTGATGTCGTTATCAAAGAGTTTGATTTCGTCAAAAATCCAGATGAACCTTGTATCTACAAGAAGGTGGCAGAGAGTAAGGTTGTCTTCCTCGTATTGTACGTGGACGACATACTCTTGATAGGAAATGATATTCCTATGCTGCAAGCGGTCAAGCTCTTCTTATCACAAAGATTCTCAATGAAAGATCTTGGTGATACCTCCTGCATATTGAGAATTAGGATCTATAGAGATAGATCCAAACGGATTTTGGGATTGTCCCAATCCAGGTACATTGACACCATACCAAAGAGGTTTAGTATGGAAGAGTCCAAGCGTGGGAACTTGCCCACGATCTCTGGAGTCACTCTCTCCAAAGAGATGTCTCCCAAGACTGATTTGGAGAAAGCTCGCATGCAAGGGATACCCTATGCTTCGGCAGTAGGCTCTATCATGTATGCGATGCTATGTACCAGACCCGATGTAGCATACTCACTAAGTGTAGTGAGCAGGTATCAAGCTGATCCTGGAGAGAGTCACTGGACAGCTGTGAAGAGCATTCTCAAGTACTTGCGAAGGACTAGAGATATGTTCTTGGTGTATGGTAACGGAGAGCTCCAAGTGGAGTCCTTTACCGATTCGAGCTTCCAGAGTGATAAGGACGACTCTAAGTCGCAGTCGGGCTTTGTCTTTACCCTTTACAGAGGGGAGGTTAGCTGGAAGAGTTCCAAGCAGGAAACCGTGGCAGACTCGACGATGGAGGCTGAATACATCGCTGCCAACGATGCTGCTAAAGAAGCTATCTGGATCTAGAAGTTCATTACTGAACTTGGTGTGGTTCCATCCATTAAGCATCCAATACCTTTGTATTGCGATAACAATGGAGCAGTGGCTTTGGCCAAGGAACCCAGGCCCCATCAGCGATCCAGGCATATTCTGAGGCGGTATCACCTGATCCGGGAGATAGTTGATCGCCGGGAGATCGAGGTCAGGAGGGTTGATACGAAGAACAACACGGCGGATCCACTCACGAAGGCCATTCCCCAGATACAGTTTGAGAGACTCTTCGGGATGCTCGGTATGCGATACTACAGCAGCTGGCCCTAGTGCAAGTGGGAGATTGTTAGTTGTATGTATGCCCTAGAGGCCAGTATTGTACAGATGATGTATATTATATTGGATGCTTGGATATATATAGAGATGACTTTCTTGCTCGATATGATAGTATGCTATCTGGTTACTCTTTATCTTAATATGTACACTAGTCTTTTTATACTGTCTTATAGTTACATGTTGGTAAAGCCCTTAGGATATGTACTTGACTACCTGGACTGTGATGCAGATCATATTAGTGGGGACATGGTAGTCCATAAGTACATCCTTCAAGGTCCCTAGTCGTGGGTGTATCGAGACAGGGCATCGATATACCAGAGTAGACTAGCGTATATGCTTCTCGACCCATGAGATGGGCGATGGATGATCCCATATCCATTGGTGTTTGACATCAGAGATGGTATACGGGTGCTCAGTGGAGACTGAGTATACTGGACGGACTCGCCGAGAACTCCCAGATGGTATTATACCTCACGTCAGATGGCAGTTCTCAGGTGACACTTGTACAGGTTAGTCTGTAGACCCGAGATCGTCATAGAGTCTTGTATGATTCCCACTGTGCTTTGATCTCCACCTTACCACGTCCATGAGGGCGTGCAAAACGGTGGTCTTTGGGTACAGTCCCGAGTCACATGGAGGCAATGAGCGATAGGAGGGGTTTCGTCTCTCCCGGTATTGGGAGTTGATGTTGCGCTGTGCTCGATTGGCCGTAACAGGGAAGTCCCTGGCCAGGGCTGATCAGAGATTTGCTGGTAAGTGTTACCAGTAGTTTCTCGACCCGTTATGAGCCTCACATCGGCACGACTTATCGGGTTATTGGGGTCTGACGTTTACCACCCCTAGACTTGATATGCGACATATTAGACGAAGAGACCGGACTGTATGGTAAGTGTTACTGGTCGGATTCGCAGGAGTGTGAGCGGGCTAGCTCGTCGATCTTCTGATCGCTCAATACCCGGGTGGCCGTTACGTTTAGCAGACCGCTTGCGTCTTGTGGGTGCTTGATATGATCATCATCTGCTACCGGCGTATTGACGAGTCTTTAGAGTCCTACACAGAGGTTTCCTAGCTCAAGCGAAACGAAATAGGAGTGCATATGAGATATGTGCGGGACCGAGAATAATGCGTGTATGTGACACCGTATTTGATTCTCGCGATTAATGTTTCGATTGGTTGTATGCGATATAACCTAGTTATCGAATCGAAGATCGATTCGATAAGCCGATACATTGAATACTAGTCGGTCGTGTGTGACATGACCGGATCATTGAATCAAGTGTTGATTTAATGATTTAATGTATAATTATATATTTGATATATTACTTTGCATTAACTAGTATTGGTTCACTTTAAACGGATTTTTCTCACTTGATGTGCACATTGTATATGTGATATGTTTTGTGTACACTTGAATGTATCATGTTTGATGATGCATGTTGTTTTGGCTTTGTGTATAGAATGCAACCATGGTTATGCAAGTGGTTAAGGTTTATATTTTATTCACTTATTATTTTATCCATTTATTATTTATTTAAATGGATTTATCAAAACAAAATGGTTTCATCTTATCATGAAGAGTGGTGAAGCTTCATGAAGCTTTTACTAATGATGCCATTTTGTCTCCTTGCTTAACCCTAACCACTCCCACTAACCATGGTCTATTCTCTACACTTGACCATGGTTAGAAGATGATAAGAATTGATTTATTATTCATTTTACATACAACTTATCATAACAATTCTATCATCTTCTTCTTCTTCTTCAAGTGAGAAACCTAGATGCCATTAATGGCAACTTGAGATCTAGTGAGAGAAATCCAAATCTAAAGTGAACCCACCTCCTATTTCTTCATTCTCTACCTCTTGCCAAATGGTTTTGGGTGTTTTCTTCACAAGTTTCACTACTTGGTGAAGTCGAAGCTTGAACTAGTGCAACCTCGACGTAGATCGTCTTTGACACGAAGCCGACGACCTTGCTCGCCCGTTTTCCGATGAAGCCGACGAATGAGTCTAGGATTCGTGATGGAAAGCGAGAGCACACACACGTGGAGCTAAGGAAGTGGGGAACCGGATCTACAAAGGTTGTAGCATCTAACTTCTAGTTAAATAGTTAACTAGTTCCTTGTTTCGCCTAAATATCTAGTAAACGATCCGTGTTAGGGTTTCTCGGCACCAATTATTTTTGAAATTGGCATGGTTGATGCCTTGTGAGACTTCATTAGGATGCCTAGGAACCCTACAAGCTTTTCATTGCTGCCTCCACCTTCATGAAAAGAGATAGATAACACTTATACCACATTCACTACATCCTAGGCTCTCTAGGGTAGCATCCTAGAGACCCTAGTTTCTCCACTAGTATCTTGGTGTGGAGCTAGAGCCGGAATCACATCCCTCGGGTGGATCATCAGAGATGGAGGAAGACCGGCGACCAAAGTCGATCCGGAACATCACTAGGAGCTTGGAGATGGTTGAAGACCCGAAGGACTTGGTTCATTAGGTATAACCATTCCTATCTCCTTTCTTAGATTGCTAGTTTTAGGGTTAATGGTTTCGATCTTGTTAATCGGGTTATGGTAGCGCCGGGTTTTAAGAAATTTTTGTTCCGCATTTGGCCACGGTTCGATGGCCGGGGCGCTCCCATAATCCTTCATATATCATATTGCCTGCGTGGTTATGACCGTCGATTGACGAAGAGCTAGCTCCCGCTTGGGGATGCCTTTTATCATTGTGCATATATTATTCATGTTGTACCCCGTTTGGGGCCAGTTTTTACAAAGGAAACTCTGCCAAAATTTCCAGAAAAGACTTGAGGTTTTAAAAATTCATATTCGGCTTATTTATTTAAAACCCTTGTTTTTAAAACATGTTTTCTTCACTTCTTTAAAACTAGTTTTCCTTCATTTATTATTTAAAATGGTTTTAGATTTCTGGGCTTTTGGCTTACTTGAGTTAGATGAGGTCCTATAGACTTTATATGATTCAAGGGCTAGTCACGTGCTATTTCGGGTCGTGACAGGAACGGGGCCGTGGCCAGGCGCAGGTCTCCGACAGCAGAGGCCAAAAATCAGAGTATGCCGAATCATCGGGATACCACGGCCGACTCGACGCCCTCGAAAAGAAGATCGAAGGCATGCATCAAGAAGATCGTCCTTCAAGCGACGGGGCTAAATATGCTGCCGACTCGCTTACGAATCCCTTCACGAAATATCTACTCGCCGTCTACGTCTCCTCTTGGAACAAGCCCCCGAAGGTCTCCCTCTTCGACGGGAAGTCCGACCCGAAAGATAATTTGGACGCGTTCACAGCCGGGATGAGTTTCTTGGACTACTCCAATGCCGCGCAATGCTGCGCTTTCACCGCCACTTTCATCCGCTCTGGACGAGACTGGTTCTGAGGACTCGTGCCACGCTCAATCTCTACCTTCGATGAGCTGGCCACCCAGTTCCTCGGTCATTTCGTCGGAAACAGACGGCAGAAGCGGACCGTTGATCATCTCTTCACCATAAAGAGCGGGGACAAAGAATCCTTCAAAGGATACATCACCCTCTTCTACAACGCCCTCCTTGAGATCCCAGAGCACCGGGACGAGACGATCATTACAGTCTTTAGGTCGGGTCTTAGGCACAAGGAGTGGCTACGCTCCTTTGTATTAGCGCAACCTAAGACCATGGCCGAGGTAAAGGCCTGGACCGAACGTGAGATCCAGCTTGAATCCAAGATGAACGCCAACCTGCCCTGGACAGAGCAAGCTGATCAGAAGAAAAGGGCCAGGGAGGAGAAAAAGAAGATTGAGCGGTCAAATCCCTACTCCCCGAAGTTTCAAGAGTACGCCCCGCTCAACGTCTCCTAGACGGTACCGTTGGAAGAGGCCAAGGGCGAGAGGCTCTTCAAACTCCCTCCGGTCTCGAATAGGGCGGAAAAGCATACCCGGGGCCCCTACTGCGCTTTCCACAGGTTGCAGGGCCACTCCACCGAGAACTGCAAGCAGCTCTGAGACTACATCGAGGAGCTGATCCGCTCGGGACACCTAGCGAGGTACCTGCGAGACAAGCGGCAAGGCGACCATGAACAAGAGCACCACCCCTTCCCGGCGAGTTAACAATCGTCCAAATCATGGTCGTGTCAGCGGGGGGTACGACGAGGACCGACGGGACGCGACACCCCTTACCGATCGACGGGACTGGCAACACACCCTTCTCTATTTATAATCCCCAAACAGCATCCCTAAGGACCCAAATTCGCGCGCGCATGGGCGCGACTCCTGGGATCCACTCAAATTCCTCCACTACCGCACGTCCACGTGGTGGAACTGATGCGACTCTTCGAAATGCTTCGCCTCCCCCATGCGTTCCTGACACGTGCCGCCCGCCACGGTCGCTCTTCCCAATGTTCACACATCAAAGAAGGTTAGACAAAACCTCATCAAGAGGTCACCGAGCAGCAACCATGCTCGGTCCATCCTTAGCAGGCCATTCCTTGCCCTCCCGCGCTTAGGATTAAATCCCTCATCAAGAGGCCACCGAGCAGCTTCCCTGATCGGTCCATCCTTGGCTGGTAATCTCTTACCGAACGACGCTAAGGATCAAAGCCCTCATCAAGAGGCCACCGAGCAGCTTCCCTGCTCGGTTCATCCTTGGCTGGTAATCTCTTACCCAACGACGCCAAGGATCAAAGCTCTCATCAAGAGGCCACTGAGCAGCTTCCCTGCTCGGTTCATCCTTGGCTGGTAATCTCTTACCCAACGACACTCGGTTCATCCTTGGCTGGTAATCTCTTACCCAACGACGCCAAGGATCAAAGCCCTTATAAAGAGGCCACCGAGCAGCAACCCTGCTCGGTCCATCCTTGGCTGGTAATCTCTTACCCAACAACGCCAACGATCAAAGCCATCATCAAGAGGCCACTGAGCAGCAACCCTGCTCGGTCCATCCTTAGCAGGCCACTCCTTGCCCTCCCGCGCTAAGGATCAAAGCCCTCATCAAGAAGCCACCGAGCAGCTTCCTTGCTCGGTTCATCCTTGGCTGGTAATCTCTTACCCAACGACGCCAAGGATCAAAGCTCTCATCAAGAGGCCACCGAGCAGCTTCCCTGCTCAGTTCATCCTTGGCTAGTAATCTCTTACCCAACGACGCCAAGGATCAAAGCCCTCATCAAGAGGCCACCGAGCAGCTTCCCTACTCGGTCCATCCTTGGCTGGTAATCTCTTACCCAACGACACCAAGGATCAAAGCCCTCATCAAGAGGCCATCGAGCAGCTTCCCCGCTCAACTTCATGCACGTCTTTACTAAGAGACCCCCACCTCGACTTCGGGGCCATGGAGATACCAACCTTACACGGTCTTTGCACACTTGGCAAATGGTTGAGTTCAACTCGACGTACGATCACCAAATGAAAAACCGATCTCCGACCTAACGCACCATGAAAGCAGTACTGCGCAAACAAATATTTTACCACGAACAAAGGGAAAATATGTATGCAAAGAGCACTGCAAAATGATTTCATTCAGAAAGGTCAGAAGTCTTTACAGAAGTATTATGGGCTCTCCAGCCTTACAAAAACGCCTGGAGGCTTACAAAATTTCAGCGCAAAAGAAAATGAGGAGGCGAAGAGATTTAGGCCTCGGGGCCAGGGAGAACCTCGATGAGCTCCGCTTCTACCCCGATAACCGGCATGTCATCCCGAAGGTCGGCACCCACCGCAGGAGCCTCGGCGCCGGGAGCCGGGGTGACCAACTTCTCCTAAACGCTCCCACCATGGGCCTTTCCCCCTGCAGTGCTTCCGGGGGCATTCCCCTGCACCTCACCCCTGAGGGAGTACTCACCCCAGAGCTCGCTGTCAAGAAACTCCGGCATCAGGGCCTTGACGGCGTCGAGGGCGTCATGCTAAACGAGGGCAGCGTCTCCAGCGAGGTCGGTGTAGTACTGGTCCAACTTCTGGTAGTTCTCCACCTCCTTCGACGCTCGGAGGTCGGCATGCCTCACTCCTTCCTTCGCCGCCTCGCTCTCCTTCCGGAGGGTGTTCGTCGTCTTCTTTAGGGTGGCGACAAGCACCCTGGAATCTTCCAACTTAGCCTCGGCGGCTCAGACGGCCTCTCGGCAGTTGGTGATCTCCCGATCCCCGGCCGCCATCCGGTCTTCGAGGGCGGTGACCCTCTCCATCACCGTTTGCAACTCCAGCCTTGAGCTCTCCTCCTGTGAGGAGAACTCGCCCGCGACCTGCATCGCCGGGGCGATTTTCTTGTCCTCCATGTTGATGACGAGGGCGCAGTGCTGGAGGACCTGGAGAAAACAAAGGAGGGGTCAAAAAGAGAAGGGGGAACCCAATCTTGAGAACAAAAATACTAAATAAAGACCCGAGTAAGGTGCAAACACTGACCTGCATAGCCTCCTGGGCTATGGCCGCCATTTGGGCCTGGAGGGTCCCCCGAGGGATTCTACCCCCGGGCGACCTCTCCATCTCCGAGAGCAGGCTGTCGGCGACAGAAAGCCCCGAAGGCACCTCAAAGCGAAGCTCCCCTTTGTTCAAGATGATCGGGGAAGCCGGGGAATGGGGCACCGTCCTATGGTACCTCTTGAGGAGAGACGCGGGAGAACCGGTCTCGCCTCCCAGCTCCAAAGCCCGTGGCTCCTGCTCCCGAGCGCGTTTTCGGCTCGGCGCACGGCTGGACTCCGGGGCCCAGGGCGCGCTTGAGCGCCTGGCTGGAGCGGCCGCCGGTGGAGCTGGAGCCAACGACGGGAGAGAAGGGCCGGCACCTCCGGCCTTCCTCCCCTTCTTCTGTTCGACCAGGGCTGCCTGAAATTTACCTAGGTCCATGGGTCCTGCATAAGACGAAAGTGCAAAGAAGGAATTAGCAATGCCAGAAAAAGTGAAAGCACACACAAGTCTAAACAAGTCGTCTAAAAACTCCCAACTTACCCACAGGTTGAGCGGGGCTGAGCCCAGCCCAAATAAGGGCCTGCTCAGACAGCAGAACATCGGCCCGGTGGACGGGCTCCCACTCCGACACTGCCACCACCACCACGTCGGAATCATTCACCCGCCTCAGCCGCGAGCAGTCGGCCCTGTGCTACTGGACGGGCACAGGCCAATCCTCACCCTCGGGTGGCTCGACAAACAGAAACTTCTTCTTCCATTCATGGATGGAAGAAGGTACTACGACGACCCCCAACCTGACAGCACCTCCTCGGCACTTTCTAAAAGAAATGTATACCCGGCTCGGCTCGTCTTTGCGAGTGCCGAGTTGGTTTTTGTAGCAGAGAGAGGAAAGGAGAAGGCTCAGACTGAAAGGGATCGCCCGCAATTTCAACCGAACCAAGAACCCGAGGAGAATCCTCCAAGAGTTCAGCACTAACTGGCCCGGGGCTAACTCAAAATAATTCAACGCTGAACTCACCTCGTGGGAGAAAGGTAGGCGCATTCCGGCCCAAAAGGCTTCCAGGTACAAGGCAATCTCCTTGCCCCGTACCTGGTCTGCCCGCTCCCCCTCATCGGCCAGACGAAGCGAGTAGCTGAGAGGAATGTGGAAGCTAGCCCGGATGGTGGCAAGCTCGCCCGTATGCCTCAGCATGGATGACGCGTCACGAACACCCCTGACCTACGCTCTGGGGACCACCCCTGTCGCACAACCCCAGGAAGCATGGCTAACCCTAACCTCCTGAGGGGACTCCGACTCAGACGAAGAAGAGGAAGAAGCAGAAGAGGAAGCTGCAGAAGACTCCCTAGACTCTACCCGGGCTATTTCTACAGACTTCTCGGTAGAAGAAATCTAACCTGATTAAAAGGATGAATCCTCGGAAGAGAAAACACAAGGATCCCGACCTAAAGGGAAGAGCGCCGAGCTAACACGCGAAAGGACGAGGAAATTATGGCGAAGTATGGACCCTGAAGAGGAACCCACCTTTATTTATAGCAGCTGGCATACGCATCCTACGACGCCGATCGTCTCCCGCCAAAACAGTGCTTCGCAATCAATGGCCGATAACATTCCACCTGTCGCACTCACGCCATCGCGTCCCATTGGGCGCGAAGGACACCGGTGGCATGTTACGTCAGCCAACAAGCGCCAGATACGTGGACTGGCGCTTCGACGAACGTACGCATGAATTGGCGCTTCCTCTTCAATGCGAGATCTCTCCCGTGATCCGCTGACGTCATCAAGAAAATACAACTAATTGCCTGGGAATACGCACCGACCTTGGGTGACCGGTCGGACCACTCTCGACCTGACCCATGAATGGGTCGAGACGAGAGTGGGGGGCTAATGATGATGCTCGATACCGGTGATTCCCCAGATCATGACACATGGCAGATGACGTGTCCCAGAGCTTACAAGAAAGGATCAAGAACGGTACGTTAGAAGCATACACCGGGCCTCCGACCCGAGGATGTTCCCAACCTTTAGTGGCCTTCCAGACCACTCCCATGTTCGCCTCACAAACAACCGTCGACTCGCCTTCGAGCCTTCCCACAAGCTGAGTTCTCTCAGCCCCCCAGCTCACCTCCGAGCTATCACAGAACCAAGCTCTCTCGGCCTCCCGCTCGTTCCCGAGCCTCCCGCCGAGCCTAGCTTCCTTGGTCTCATCGACCGACCCACAGCACTGATCATAGGCGTCTCCGCCACGGCTCCGCGAATCTCGCCAGACGCGAGATATCCGCCGCCCATGATCCCACGTTCCACGCCATCGCATTCCCCCATTAACGAGCATATCTCGCCATTTATGGGGTATCCTGTCTTTCACGCGGGCGTAACGGCCGGCGTGAATCTCTCGCCCTCCTGCCCATGGCTGCCACTATATTAACCCCTCTCTCATACGACTCAGGTAAGCCAATTTTACCCCAATAGGCCGTTACTCTGCCAAAATACCCCGGCTAACTTGATCGTCAGAGGGTCCTCGGTGGCACAACCACCCCGGGACTTCCATGCAGGTAGCTCGGCCTTAACCACATAAAGCCCATTGAGATCCACACGCTTTAGGAGGCAACCTCCAACTCAATCTCAGCCGCTCATCTCCACTCGCTACAGATCAACAGAAGGTAACATCTGAAGGAGATCCAGAGATCCATCAGGCTGTGATATTATTCTTTGGAATAACTTATATTAAAATACTATGAACTTTTCATGGAGATAATACCATAAACACTGTTAATTGCATTAAAACAACACGAAAATACAATGGAAGTATTTTTTTTTTGCCAAAGGCGACGGGCGAAAAGGCCAATTATATATATATATATATATATATAGTTACAAAATGAAAATTAAATACATAAAAACAAGATCAAGGCCCATTGAGATGGGAATGCGCGCACTCGTCAGGCGCATTGAGAGAAGACTGAACTTCCATCTGCAAGTGTAGGGTGTTTTTCGTCACCCCATTGAGATGGGAATGCGCGCGCTCGTCAGGCGCATTACAGATTCCCCCTGCCTTGGATAGGCTGGGGTTTATTGATTGTGGGGATCCAAATTTCGAGCAGCCGCGGACTAAGTTGCCGTTAATTACCCATCGCCTTTGGAGCGAGAGAACCTCCGATTGACGGGTCAAACAGGTCATGCGAACTTAATGTGCAATGTTGTGTTTTAAAGGGGAGTTTTGGATATATCGGGGGCCTCACGGAGTTTTTCTAACGGGGGAGGTATTTTAGTGTGGAGTATATATATATATATATATAAGGGAAAGGGCATCCAAAGGACGCGTGGGAGAAGGCACCGGCGCCTCACGTGCGCGGCACGCGGGCGCTGGGCGCCGACGCCTCACATGCGCGGCACGCGGGCGCCGGCGCCTTAAATGCGCAGCATGTGAGGAGTTGAACTCCCAAAAAGGAAAATGGGCTTAGCCCCTGGCAGAGGAGTTAAACTCCCAAAAAGGAGGATTTTTGAGTGGAGTTAAACTCCAAAGGATTTGGATTTAGAGTTAAACTCCAAAGGGGCGCCAGCAGGAAAATGGGCTTAGCCCCTAGCAGAGGAGTTGAACTCCCAAAAACGAGGATTTTTTAGTGGAGTTAAACTCCAAAGGGTTTGGATTTGGAGTTAAACTCCTGAAAGATCTGGATTAGGAGTTAAACTCTTTTGGGATTTGGGTCCTAGAGTTAAACTCCCTAAAGATCTTCGGAGACGATCAAAAGGAGACCCCGTTCTTCTCCTAAGAGCTCCGGATCTTCTCTTGAGCCTTGGATTTTTCCCAAAATGGGATTCTTTGGAGATGGGTCTCCTTCTTCCTCCTCCATGTTGGCCGGATCTCGGAGAGAAGGGGTGGGATTTAAAAATCTCCTCTTTTCGAGATCTGATGGAAGATCTAGGTTCTCCTTTTTGGGTTTTGTGGTGAAAAACTATTTATTTTTGGGAAAGGAAGAGTTAAACTCTTGATTTAATTCAAAAGAGGAAGAAGGTTTTAGAACCTTGAGGAAAGGGAAAAAGGCACAAACCCTAGAGCTTTTTGAGAGAGAGAAATTTTTTTTTTATTTCATCATCATGTTGCCTTATATAGGCTTAGACATTTACATATAGCCCCTTGGGCTTTTACAAAATGGCATTTTGCCCATTCCATGCCTCATGTGCTCATTTCTTTAGCACATAAGCCATGGGCTTTACAAAAATTTGGCTTTATGCCCATTCATGCCTAAAAAATTACATTAAAATTATTTATTACATGATTTTTTCATTTGCATAAGGGAGGCCAGCTGCTGGCTCGACTTGGGCATGGGCCCACTTGGCCTGGGCTTGGGCCCACCTGGCTTAGGGTTGATCTTGACTTTGACTTGGTCAACCGGGGTGTAATTTTTGATCCCAACAAAGTGCCCGCCCATCAATAAATGCACACCGCACATGTGGATCGTGTGCATGAAATTGATGGATCTTCTTTCACGTGGAGGCGACTTGAATTGGTTCCTGCTTTTTAGGAAGCTTGCACTGCCCTTTTTACGACATGGATGGTCGATACTTGACGTGTCTCCGAGACGGAGTGTCGGTATATGACGTTTCCCCGGCACGGAGTGTCGCCGGTCGACTTGTCCCCGAGGCGGAGTGTCTGTGGTTGACGTATCCCCGGCATGGAGTGTCTGTATATGACGTTTCCCCGGCACGGAGTGTCACTGGTTGACGTGTCCCCGAGACGGAGTGTCTGCTTGACGTTTCCCCGTTATGGAGTGTCGGCTGGTTGACTTTTCCCTGGCACGGAGTGTCTGCTTGACGTTTCTCGTTACGGAGTGTCCGTGTTGGACGTTTCCTCGAGACTGAGTGTCGGCTGGTTGACTTGTCCCCGGCACGGAGTGTCTGTGTTGGACGTTTCCCCAAGACGGAGTGTCTGTATGTGACGTTTCCCTTGCACGGAATGTCGCTGGTCGACTTTTCCCCAAGGAGGAGTGTCTGTGGTTGACGTATCCCCGGCATGGAGTGTCTGTATGCGACGTTTCCCCGGCACGGAGTGTCACTGGTTGACGTGTCCCCAGCACGGAGTGTCTGTTTGTGACGTTTCCCCGGTACGGAGTGTCTCTTTGACATTTCCCCGGTATGGAGTGTCGCTGGTTGACGTATACCCAAGACGGAGTGTCTGCTTGACGTTTCCCCGTTACGGAGTGTCAGTCGGTTGACTTTTCCCCGGCACGGAGTGTCTGTTGGTTGACTTTCCCCCAGCACGGAGCGTCTGCTTGACGTTTCCCCGAGGCGGAGTGTCGCTGGTCGACGTGTTCCCGGCACGGAGTGTCTGTTCGTGACGCTTCCCCAGCACAGAGTGTCGCTGGTTGAAGTGTCCCCGAGACGGAGTGTCTGCTTGACGTTTCCCCGTTACGGAGTGTCTCTTTGACGTTTCCCCAAGACGGAGTGTCTGTTTGTGACGTTTCCCTGGCACGGAGTGTCGCTGTTTGACGCAGAGGTCGATGTTGGAATTGGTTGGTTTGATTTGTTTGATTTTTTTCCTTGTTCGGCGGGACAAAGGATTTTGGAATTTGTTTAGCATCAGTATTGCTGCACTGGAATAATGCCAGGAGCAACTCATCATTTGCCCCGGGAGGACTTGGGATTTTGGTTTTGGTTTGGCATCAGCACCGCTTACACTGGAATATGGTACCAGGAGCGTATCATCATTTACCTTTTCCCGTTGGGAAGCGATGGCTTAGAGGACAGGTTTAGATCCTTATCACCTAAGGCTTTTCAATTTTATGGGCCGTAAGGGTCCCATAAAAACATTTTCTCCCTACAAGTCGTAAGGATCCCGTAGGTGCATTTTTTCCTTAGGAGTCGTGAGGACCCCCAAGTGTGTCTTTCCTTTGTGGGTCGTAAGGATCCCACGATAGCATTTTCTTACGAGTCGTAAGGATCTCGCATGTTTTGTTCTCTTCATGCATCGTGAAGACACATGAGTAGATTTCCCTCGTTTCCAGTTTAATGACTTAGGGGTCATCTGTTTCCAGTTTAACGACTGAGAGGTCATCTGTTCCCAGTTTAAAGACTTAGGGGTCTATTGTGCCCAGTTTAACGATTTAGAGGTCATCTGTTTCCAGTTTAACGACTTAGAGGTCATCCGTTCCCAGTTTAACGACTTAGAGGTCATCTGTTCCCAGTTTAAATACTTAGGGGTCTATTGGATCGGAAGTTTGGAATTTTAGGGTAGGGGTCGGCATCAGCGTTGCTAACACTGAAGCACAGGTGCCAGGAGCAATTCATCATTTGCCTTTTCCTGTTGGGGAGCGATGGCTTAGGAGACAGGTTTAGGTCCCTATCACCTAAGACTTTCAATTTTATGAGCCGTAAGGGTCCCATAAAAGTATTCTCCTTACGAGTCGAAAGGATCCCGTAGGTGTATTCTCCTTAGGAGTCATGGGGACTCCCAAGTGTGTTTTTCCTTTGTGAGTCGTAAGGATCCCACAAAGGTGTTTTCTTACGAGTCGAGAGGATCTCGTAAGTTTGTTCTCCTCATGTATCATGAGGACACATGAGTGGGTCTTCCCAAATGGAGCATAATTTCAAGGGCAGAGACCGGCCTCTGGACTGGTGACTGCGGTGGGGCATGGGTGTAGGGAGAATTATTTGAGCCCGTGGATTGTATACGGTAGTCAATTTAGGGACCACCCGTAAGGCTGGGAGAATTTTGGGAATTTGAATTTTTGTTGGCGTCTGCATCGCTGCACTTGAATATGGTACCAGGAGCGACTCATCATTCGCCGTTGGGACATTCAGAATTTGGTTGGCGTCTGCATCGCTGCACTGGAATATGGTACCAGGAGCGACTTATCATTCGCCGTTGGGGATTTGAGTTTGGAATTTGGTTGGCGTCTGCATCGCTGCACTGGAATATGGTACCAAGAGCGACTCATCATTCACCACTTTTTTATTTATTTATTTATTTATTTATTTTTACTGCGATTGCTCTATCATTTCAGATTTTCTTATTGCGAAGGTCGCGATTGCCCAATCATTTCGGCTTTTTATTCGCGGTTACCCTATCATTTCGGCTTTATTTTCTTATTTATTTTACTCGCTGATTTTTATTTCGAGTTGCCCCATCATTTCGGCTTTTATTTATTTATTTATTTATTTATTTACACATTTTTTTATTTACACATTTTTTTACATTCCCAGTTTAACAACTTAGAGGTCGATTGTTCCCAGTTTAACGACATGGTGGTCGTTTATTCCCAGTTTAAAGACTTGGCGGTCTGTTGTTTGCTTATCCCAGCTCCTCGAACTTTGATCTTGGCGGAGCTGTGTTGATGACCGTAGCTCTGTGGCTTGTCGGTACATCTGACGACTGTGAGGCTTTCCCGAGTTTGTATTGGTTCTCTACCCAATCTTTAAAAACATAACGGTCTTCAATGGTATGACTCACCATTCTATGATATGGGCAGTATATGGGATTGTCGGTCATGTTCATCTCATGTGGCCTCTTTGGAATAGGCAGTTGAAGACCATTGTCCAAGGCGTCCACGAATATTTCGCGGATTTTATCCCTCCTGAAGGAGTATACTTTCTTCTTTCTCTCCATTAGAGTAGGTGCCCTTACTGATGCTGGACCCTGAGGACGATCGGTCTTTGGTTCACCTACTGTCCGCTTACCACGTTCAGTGTACGTATCGGAGGGACTAGAGACTGATCGCGTCCATTTTTCACAAAGGTGTTCCGTTCTCAGGCTGGAGGGACTATCGGTTGGCTGCTTTCGGATATCAATCCCCAGCTCATGAACCAAAATTTGATTTTGCTGTAATTGCAATCGGGAGACTTAGGTCGTAAGATCCGCCACGACATTTTCCAGCTTGTCGACTTTGGAATGGACCTTGGCCATCTTCTCATCCCTGTCCTAAAGTTGCCTTTGAAGCCATTGGAATAATGCTTTTTCTATAGTTCCGGGTATGACAACGGGGTCATCCTTACCGCCTGAACTTGATTCAGCATGAACCACGGGTTCCTTTGGCTTAATGACATGAGCGAGCTCTTCATCATTTGGATCGAGCCGATGTTGGATGGCAACAACCGCTTTAATGTCATGGTTATAAGGCGTAGGAGGACTTGTTCCTCTGAGCTCCATCATGTAGACCGTATGGGTTGTGTACCCGTCTATTGCTTCTTCATCGGCAATGTTGCTTTCTTGGCTCTTAGCTTATTGCCTTGGTCCGCTCTTTTCAAAGAAAGGCAGACGTCTAAGAGAATTAGGTTCCCGAAGGACTTCGGTCTCCGTTTGTATGAAATTGGCGGTCGCAGCTTGACTGTTTATTAACACGCCAGGGGACAATAATATTTCTCCTACCTTGTATTGTTTCTCGACCCAATCCTTGAAGATGCAACAGTCTTAAATATTGTGTCCTAGCACTCGGTGGTATGGGCAAAAGTTAGGATGATCAGTCATGTTCGCTTCACTTAGCCTTTTTGGTTCTGGTAGCCACAGGCCATTCTTCAGAGCATCTTTGAATATTTTGTGGACCTTGTCTCTTCTGAAAGAGTAGACCTTATTTCTCCTTTCCTCTAAAGTTGGCTCTCGGGGTTTGTTAGCCTTCGCTCCGCCTGCTCTCTGCCTAATAAGAGAATCGGTGTTGTTGGAACTTTCGCCTTTTCGGTTGTCGTCCCTCCAAGGTTTCGGTCTGTTTGTGAACTGAAGATCCTGAGTGGACTCGGGCTTTGAGCGTTCCAACATTTGGACCTTCTTGGTCAGCTCTTGGAATGTTTTAAGGCCTGCGGTGCATAGGAAAGGTTTCATCTAGTCGTTCAGATTTTCTATAAGAAGATTGACGGATTGGTCTTGCTACAATGGCGGTTCACATTTGATAGAGAGATTGCGCCATCGGACTATAAAATCCATGTTGCTTTCGTTGTTCTTTGGCTCGGTCCTTATGAGGTCGGCAATGGTGATTTTATCGCTGACACTCATGAACCTTTTCTTGAACATGGATTCTATTTGAGCGAACATCGTGATAGAGTCATCAATATGCTTGCATACCAATCGAAAGCAACATCCGTCAAGCTATTGACAAACTGACGGAGAAGGAGCGCATCATTGCCCCCAGTATTCGCGCATGATGCTTTAAATTGGGCAATGTGCCGATTCGCATTTCCCTTCCCATCGAACCTTTCAAATTTGGGGACGACATAGCCAGTGGGAAAATCCACAAGGTCGTACCGAGCAGGATATGGTCTCCCGCTACTGCTAACATCTTTTTGCTCTCCGGCTTCGGCTACCAATTTTTTGACTTTGTTGGCAACCAAATCCATGATTTGATTTTAAGTTAGCGGGTTGCTATCATCGGTAGCGAAGACATTTCCCGAGATAGGATGCGACTGACTTTCATGCGGTCCACCCACCTTTGGATTTGAGGGAACAGGCGTTGGCTGCCTCGGGACACCGTTTCTCGGTTTATGAGCTGAGCCCTGCGTTTGATTGGGCGGATGAGAGAAAAGTCGGGCCGTGAGCTGCATCACGACATTCGTCAAGTCGTAAATTTTGGAGTAAAGTTTGGCCATCTCCTTGTCTTTACTTCTGGGCTGTTTTCGAAGATCTTGGAGAAGTTGCTGCTCTGCATTCCTGGGAAGGAAGATTGGCTCCTCTTCTCTTTCCGAGCCCGACTCCTCATGAACCAAGGGATCTCTCTGCTTATAAGCCTCACTGGAAGGGTTTTCATTACCTCCCAGTGGATGCTGGTCGTGGGAAGTGGCGGCCACATTCATACCAGATTGGATTTGAGATGTGGTGGCCATGTCCTTGCTCTTGCTGCGCTTGCCCACCATGTAGACAGTATAGACCACATATCTAGCCGTCTCTTTATCTTTGGCGGGGTAACCTTATTCTTGGAACCTCATGAAGTTCAGCCTAGCATGAGCCCTAGCCCTTTTGTTGGCTCTATATCTGAGCCTTCTTTGTTTTAGCTTCTCAATTTTGAGGGCTTGGCGGGCATCCGTTTTCTGGGAAGCCACCGTGAATCGATTGGCGAGGAGCTTAGAGAAGATACCCAATTGAGTAGCTGTCAGGGGCGCCACTGGGGCTTGCCCGAGACGCCTCGTTGCTTTGTTGGTGTTGATGGCCTTTCCCCCAGCTGGAGCAATGGAAAGTCGTTTAGAAACGGATTTGTGCTTGAGCTGAGGTGCCTTCGCGACCATGGCATTTGGCCTTTTCCCTTTTGAGGTCGGTTTATCCATCACCGGGGCTTGAGGAGTAGAGATGGCGTTAGATGGCACGAACAGAATAGAGCCAAATGGTAGCGGTGGCTCCTCCCACTGTCGCTCGAGGCTGGCCGGAAGGACCGTCCTGACGTCCATCTTCATCGTGTAGGAGATGGGAGCTGTGTCGAGAGCTGAGCTGATCCTTGGAGACATTTTGTTGCCTCCGAAGATTGCGATTGGAAAACGTTAACCTGCACAAAAAAGCATGATTTCAGTATAGGCAATTGATATGCATATTAATTGAGTTTGCATGAACGCTTAACCCGAAATATGGGAGGAAAGATCGATCCCACCGGACGTACCAGAATCTGTACAGTGTTTTTCGTCACCCCATCGAGATGGGAATGCGCGCGCTCGTCAGGCGCATTACAGATTCCCCCTGCCTAGGATAGGCTGGGGTTTATTGATTATGGGGATCCGAATCTCCGGCAGCCGCGGACTAAGCTGCCGTTAATTACCCCTCGCCTTTGGAGCGAGAGAACCTCCGATTGACGGGTCAAACAGGTCATGCGAACTCAATGTGCAGTGTTGTGTTTTAAAGGGGGGTTTTGGATATATAGGGGGCCTCGTAGAGTTTTTACGGGGGTCCCGCTACCCAGATAGCGGGTTGGGGGTCAAGGGGGCTAGCAGCCCCCTTGCGGGGTGCGGGACAGCGCCCCATTAGAATTTTTTTCTAACGGGGAACGTATTTTAGTGTGGAGTGTGTGTGTGTGTATATATATATACGTATATATATAAAAAAAAGGGAAAAGGCATCCAAAGGACGCGTGGGAGAAGGCGCCAGCGCTTTACGTGCCTAGCACGCGGGCACTGGGTGCTGGGCGCCGGCGCCTCACGTGCGCGGCACGGGGGCGCTGGGCACCGGCGCCTCACGTGCGCGGCACGCGGGCGCTGGGCGCCGGCGCCTCACGTGCGTGGCACTCGGGTGCTGGGCGCCTCACGTGCGCGGCACGCGGGCGCTGGGCACCAGCGCCTCACGTGCGCGGCACGCGGGCGCTAGGCGCTAGCAGGAAAATGGGCTTAGCCCCTAGTAGAGGAGTTGAACTCCCAAAAAGGAGGATTTTTGAGTGGAGTTAAACTCTAAAGGGTTTGGATTTGGAGTTAAACTCCTAAAAGATCTGGATTAGGAGTTAAACTCCTTTGAGGATTTGGGTCCTGGAGTTAAACTCCCTAAAGATCTTCGGAGAGGATCAAAAGGAGACCCCGTTCTTCACCTTAGAGCTTCGGATCTTCTCTTGAGCCTTGGATTTTTCCCAAAATGGGATTCTTTGGAGATGGGTCTCCTTCTTCCTCCTCCCTGTTGGCCGGATCTCAGAGAGAAGGGGGTGGGATTTAAAAATCTCTTCTTTTCGAGATCTGATGGAAGATCTAGGTTCCCCTTTGTGGGTTTTGTGGTGAAAAACTATTTATTTTTGGGAAAGGAAGAGTTAAACTCTTGATTTAATTCAAAAGAGGAAGAAGGTTTTAAAACCTTGAGAAAAGGGAAAGAGGCACAAACCTAGAGTTTCTTGAGAGAGAGAAAAAGTTTTTTTTTATTTCATCATCATGTTGCCTTATATAGGCTTACACATTTACATATAGCCCCTTGGGCTTTTACAAAATAGCATTTTGTTCATCCCATGCCTCATGTGCTCATTTCTTTTGCACATAAGCCATGAGCTTTACAAAAAATTGGCTTTATGCCCATTCATGCATAAAAAAAATTACATTAAAATTATTTATTACATGATTTTTTTATTTGCATAGGGGAGGCCGGCCGCTGGCTCGACTTGGGCATGGGCCCACTTGGCCTGGGCTTGGACCCACCTGGCTTGGGGTTGACCTTGACTTTGACTTGGTCAACCGGGGTGTAATTTTTGACCCTAACACTAAGTCTTGATGTTATTTTATCCAGTAATGGTTGACACATGGTAGTGTTGGAGTTAAAATTTTAACTCTCAAATACTCATATATGTATTTCTATAAAAAAGGCACACCCAGGGATCAAATTTTGATCAAAACATAATCGCGAACAAGTCAAAGGTTTGTTCATCACTGATGGAACCCCTTGCCTAGAGAGTCCCCCTTTAAAACAACTCAAAATTGAGTCGTCTTAACTCAAAATTGAGTTGATTTTGGGAATCACTCATCAGGATGCCCACTCCCGATACCGGGAGGCCCCCTAAATAGGGTGTTCCGGTGCGCTTGTCTTCTAAGACAGTTTCGAGAATAAGGTTGACCTATTCTTCAAGAGATAGTGGGGAGATTTCTACCCCCACCCCCACTTCCCATGATATCCATATAGTAGTTACCACTACTCCCCACTCACAAAGGGACAAAAATACCCCTTATGAGCAACCCACCGAGCATCGAGAATCTTTTTGCCTCAAGACACTAAAACTTTGACTAAAGTTTTCTGAAAAAGAGGAAGTGAAAGGAAAAAGAAGAAGAAGAATACGAGAACATAGGAATGGGATAACCTCATTCCTTTACCCTTCTCTATGTCTATCTCGGCTCCCCCCTCTCTTTCTCTAATCGAAGAGAGGATTATGAAAACTAATACAAGTTTTCAGCCTAACAGAAAAGCTTGGAAGCCATGACCAGGGCATCCTCCTAGAAGATGAAAAGAACTTAGAACAGAGTGTGTTCTGGACCCCTATGAATTGAACCAAGAATATGGGCCACCCCATGTTCTGTATAACTTGGAAATAGGTTATCATATTCCCTACATATATAAACAGAATGAAATAAGCTTTTTCTTGACGAATATAGGTCAAAACTTTATGTTCTTCCATATAAATATACGTGAATAGAATATTTTATTCAAACATGAGACATAAAATTATGTTTCTGGGAACATGTATGAATAGGAAAACCCTATTTTAAGACATGAAAAACATGTCTGTTTATACCTTGAATGGAAATTCCATTCATTCCTAAGATATACAAATATATCTTTAGGATGTTCTTATGAATATGAAAACCCTGATCATTTTCAGACATCAACATGCATGTGTATAATCCATGTCCATAACAAATATATGTATGAATGGAATCCTCCATTCATGTCCCAAGATATAAATTATATCTCCAGAACTTTCATGAATAGGGAAGCCTTATTCTCAACCCACCTGTGAATAGGCATATCATATTAATTCATCAGACATGCAAAGTATGTCTGTTCCAGTGAATGCAGTGCAGTGCTAAAGACATTACACTCATGACATAAACATGGCCTCAAAGCCATGTTTTACCCTTGAACACAAACCCATGTGTTCACTTTGCACTATATATTGAGAATGAAGCTACACATCCTCATCTTGTGCATGAAACTCAAACACATGAGTTTCATTTAAAGAAACTCTATAAAAGAGTTTCTGAATTTCCCATGAAGCAGTCATCGGGAGGCCTAAAATAGGCCTTCCGACTGCCTCGGGACCCCTTCCCAGGACCTCGGGAGGCCATAAAAAGGAATCCCTGAAACAGAGGCTTCCTGTTTCATGCACAGGGTTTGGACCCCATCTAAGGTGTTCCACCTACACTTCAAATGAAGTAGTATGGACCATGTTCACCGCCACAAATCGGATCGGGACACGGGGAGTGCATCCAGGCCATGAGTCTGGGGGAAAATGCTATATGGAACATATCCGTCCACCTCTCCGAAAATACCAAGTTGATTTATGACACCATATATCGGAGGTTTGGACGGATGCAACCATTGTAGCAGATTTATCAGATTTCCCGTCATATGTGAGGGGGTTTTGATTGTGGGGACGCCTTTTCCTGCAGGTATAAGCCTGCAGTTAATTACATTATCGCCAAACGATAATAACCTTCTCTACTTCAACTTATTTCATGTGTCGTGTTATATATATTGTTTATTTAGGGTTGCCCTTAGATTGTATACGGAGACTAATATGTCATTGCCCGTAAGGTGCGAATTAGTCCAAATCCGTAAATCTCAGATTTTGGATTGAACCTAAGTAGCATTTTTTATATGAATGAGATCTATCAATTCAGAGTACATGTTTTGATCTAAGGACCGTTAGTCGTATATGAGACTAAGATCAACTTAGAATAAATATATTAAGGGTCGTGAATCTTGTTTTAGATTAAGGTCAACTTAAAATATGTGAGCATATGGGCTCAAGAAATATCATGAAAGCTTAAGCTTTATATCACTTAGCCAATATGGGCTAAGAATAGGCCCCTGGAATATATATATTAGCGTCCAGAAGTTTTGGCGTATGCCACGTGTCATACAGATGAGACTACATGGATCTGTGGGATCATTGAATTATTGTCGCATCAGGGTATAGCGCATGCCATGTGTATCAAGGGTATTGGCGCATGGGTATGGTTTCTTGTGTCTCTGGAGCGTTAATATCAACGCTCATGGATTGTGGCGCATGCCTTAGACTTTGTTCTTTGGCGCGTATGCCTACATTGTCGTATATGCCCATTTTGGCGCATCTCTATGTAACGCATGGCGTATATGCCTCTGGCGCGTAGCCGCTTAGGGTTTTTTCAAAGAGATTAATCTTTTTTCTTCTGAAACTTAAGTTGCATAAGGCTTAAACTTCTGTTAGTGGCAATTTTGGCCATTAACAACATCATGATCATAACTTTTGTGATCTGAAATCTCCTTTTCTTTGCATGTGTATAAATTATATAATCTACCCTCTGGAAATATAAATTTCATGATCCATCATCACCATATTTTATGCAGGGGTTCGATTCCATATCTCAAACTCTAGATCTTAAGATCAAAGAAATCCCTCTGATGAAAACTTAAGTTTTCTCAAGGTGAAGTTTGATCCAGAGATTTTAAGATCATCAATAAGAACTTAAGTTCTATATATATGAAGGTTAACCTCCTCATGGATTAAATAAAACTTATTATATCATAGAAATCATTCTTATCTTCTCAAATTGATTGATTATGATGGTGAGGAAGAAGACGAAGCTGTGATTACAGAGAACTTAAGTTCCAAATCAAGCTAATGGGGTCGACTGTGTATATCGTATCTCTTTTTTTTTTTGCATGTGCCTTTATGAAATTTTTACATCTAGAGTCCTTTATATAGGGTATAGATATTGTTGAGCAAGTAGAGACAATTCTCTTTGAAATTTCTCTAATTGATCTTAAGATCAAGTCCGGGTGTTTAAGCACTATTGGATTATAAATCCAAGGGTTATCTGTTAATATGATTTATATCTATCTTAAATAAGATATTCATTCTGTTAGTTTTATATGCCCTATAGGCCATTATTGTATCATACTAGTTTGTATATTACATATTGGAAGCTTGGGATATACACGGATATAGTAACAGTCTTGCTCGAAATGGTAGTATGCTACCTGATTTGTTTCTACCTCAATATATGCATGTGTTTCTTTTAGCATATCGCTTATATATATTGGTAGAGTCCTTAAGATCTTTGCTTGATTACCAGCATTGTGATGGCAGTCACACTAGTGGGGGCTGGGTAGTCTATACGCACATCCTATACAGGTCCCTAGTTGTAGGATTATCGAGACAGGGCATCGATACTCCAGAGTAGACTGGTGTATACGCTTCTCATCCTAACAGGGGAGATGGTCTGTCCCATAGCCATTAGTACGTCGTACTGGAGATAGTATGAAGGTGCTCATTGGGTTATGAGTACACTGGACATGACTCGTAGGGAACTGCTGGTGGGTATTATACTTATCGTCGGGTGGCAGTTCCCAAATGACATGAGTACAACTTAGTCTATCGACTTGACACTGCTACTTCGTCTCGAGTGTGTTCCTATTGTTCTTAGATTACTACCCTACCACGGCTCAAAGGAGTCATGCAAACAGGTAGTAGTTGGGTGCAGTCCCAAAGCACTTGGAGGCAGTGATGGTTAGATAGGATTCATCTCTCCCGGTATTAAGGGTTGATATCGCGCTGTGTTTGGAAAGCCATTACACAAAGTACTTGACCAAGGCAAGCGAGATTTATTGGTAGGTACTCTAGTAGTTTCTCATGGTGTTTTGGGCTACACTCCGACACGACTTATTGCGCTATTAGGGGTCTGACGATTACCGCCCCTCTAGGCCCGATATGCGATACTCTTAGACGAACAAACCAGACTGTACGGAGATTGTCACAGATAAGCTCAGTAGGAGTTCAGATGAGTTTGCTCATCGGCCTTCTTATCAACAGATACCTGGATAGCCGTTACGTGAAGCTAGTACTGCTTACGGCTTATGGTTAAACCCACTGCTAGTGTAGTTTCGAGTCTTTAGAGTCCCACACAGAGGGTTTCCCTGCATCGGGAAAAAGATGTAGAGGTCGTATGGTTTTACGACAGGGTTCGAACACATACGTGTAGTTGTGCACGTATGATGATTTGGACAGATAATACTAGTGGGCTTTGGTTTAAACCGGATCCTAGTATTATACTGATGGATTATTTTCATCTTATTGTATCTGTATTTTTCGGAATACGGATACGGGTATGTATATACGGATGAGGGGCATTCTTGTAATTTACTCAAGATTGCTTCTAGAAGAAGACACCTCATTAGGGTTTTTAATCTTTTGATTAAAAGATTAATGAGATGGAGGTTTACATTGAATGAGGCATGGCTACTTGGTGACTCATGTGGTGACTCATAGCATGACTCGCTCTTTAGATATTTATGAAGCATGCTAGATATTTGGTGAGATAGTTATCTCATCAATTATTATATGCTTCATCTATTCATCACAAACGAGCCATCTCATTTTAATGTTTTTTCTAAACTCTTTTTTCCTCAAGCTCTTTCTTCTTCCTCTAACCCTAAATCTCTCATGTGTTGAGAATCCTAGGGTACTTAGAGACATACTAATCCATCTACATTCTCTACATCATCTATGACATCTAGTTTAGCGAACTAGATGCCGTAGTTACCTCGGATTTGAGGTTGGAGCTCGGACTATAGACTCTCAGGTGGATCGTCTTTGACTCAAGGAGGCCGACGAGGTTGCCCGATCCGTTATGATTCTTGGAGCCTATGACGAGGAGGAGGACAGTGACAGGAAGACCCAAAGGACATGAATCTGTGAGGTATAAACTTCTATCCGAGTAGTTAACCTCATACAGTTTTGTTAGCTAGGGTTTAGCATCGATCCTGGAGTTCAAGTCGGTGTTGCGACACCCATAAAAATCGTTTTTTACGTATTCCGCCTCCCCGCGAACCTGCGGGGTGTGCGACATCGACCTACACATTTGATTCTTTTATTTAAAAGAATAGAGCTCATATTAGCCCTGGTGCTTAAGCACCATTGGATTATCGATCCAAGGGTCCTTGTTAATAAGGCTTATATTTTTCTTTATTTAGAAAAATATAAAAGAGTATATCTCTTGTTAACAAACTATCTTTCTGTTTTAGAAAGATAAAGAATATCTTAAATAGCTTAAGCTATGTATATTTTTTAAATCTTTTATTTAAAGATTTTCTGGTTAATCAGATCGGAAAAATATTTCTCCAAATGTCAAAGAGAGGGTCTCAAAGCATTGGCACAGCGCCAAGAATTATTGGCGTATGGCAGCGTCCATCTTTCTTGCACTTGGACTTAAATCCCATGAGTTATGTTATTATTATTATTTTTTGGGAGGGAACAAATGCCCCCCATCAGAGACGGCACGTGCATATAACGTGGGGGCTCTGGTGTCAAATATTTGACCCTTGGATTCCCTCGAGATTTAAGGGGAGTCCAACCGACTCTCAGCCCTGCTATAAATAGGACTTAAGTCTCCAGGGTTTCTGCGCCTCTCTTTTTTCTTTATCTTCTGAAAACTTAAGTTTTCTTTCTTTAAGGGCTTAATGTCACGTCCCGAAAGTACGGAACATGACCGGCACTTAAACTACGAAACGTCTCCAGGCGTACGTAATCTAAGTAAACCGAAAACCCAGAAATCCAAACCAAGAAAAGAATTAGAGTGAAGGAAAACCAATTTAAAACAAGTAGTTTTAATAGCATAAGCCGAATTATGCGGTTTTTAAGAACATCAAAATTTACTGAAAATTTCGGCAGAGTCTCCTTTGTAAATACTGGCTCCCAAACGGGATACAACATGAATAGTATACGAAAACAATAAAATGGCATCCCCAAGCGGGAGCTAGCTCTTCGTCAATCGACGGTCACAACCACACAAGCAATACAATATACAACGCCAACGGCGAGGATCAAAACTCAAAAGGAAACTCAAAACCACCAAAAATATAACGAGCGACTCTAAGGTCCAAAGAATAAACAACACTGGTCTCTATCTCAATAAATACATGTTTGGTTGATGGAATTCTAGATACAACAGAATAATGATATACAAGATAAATAATGGGGGTATGGTACAAGTAAACCCACCTACTAGCAAATCACCCGAATGGAACTATGCCGCAAAGCCGTAAGGAAACCTGTACGGCAAACCTGCAAGAAACTGGGGCACAACGGGGGTGAGTTGCCAACTCGTGAATAGAAAAATATCTACGCACAGAAATCGCATAAATAACGCAATCCTAGGTCAATGATCATAATAATCCTCAAATATATATAACATGCAGCCTATAACAATGGCTAGGGTAAATATCTAACCCGAGTGTAAACTCATGTGCCCGTGTCAGTGCCTCAAGTAGCAATATATCCTACGAATGAGGTATGAATGCATGAAACAGAATACATGTAAATGAAGAAACTGTTTTCATAAATTAGTGAGATTTCCTTCGTATTTTTAAACTGAGGTATCATAAATGAAATCAGCATCAACAGTGTCTAGCATCGACACAAAACATAAATCTCACTGTCTTGAAATATCAATGTCTCAATCTCAATATCTAGGGCGCCGTCAGTCCAGACCGGCCCCTACCATAAATCTCAAGACCACGACGGTATCCTCCGGATATCCGACGCATCGGGTAAAATCACCGGTAGGTAGTACTCCCCTGCCAGGCTCAACGTCATCACCACATTCCTCTTGCCCCGGGGTACCGCACCGGGTCCACCATGTACCCGAAACGGTTCATCCGTCTCCTCGAATCGGGTTTCCAAATCCATCAGCAAACTCATGGTGGACGACTCATACATCATGGGAAAACCGCACTTTTTATTTTAAAAGAGAGAATATGTTTATTTGTGTTTTTGCGGTTTTCCTCCAAATCCAGAAAATCTCATAGAAATCCAAATCCAAACCTCAATAGCATGCAAAATAGTGAATATATGCATGAGAATCCATGAATGCGGCATAACAATGAATAACAGTATGCATGAAGTAGCAGGTAATAACTACAATGTCTAAACTATTCGCTAATAGGCTATGTCAAGCAATAATATATTTTCTAAGGTGTACGTGACATGGCAATTACCGATGAAGATGTGTGTGAGCCGGCAAGTAAGTGTACGTGGTACATACGCATCATCGGTAATGGTGCTGGTGTCCTATCAGCATGATATTAAAATGGAGTATGAAACATAATATAAGAATGCGATGCAAAGCGAACCACAAAAAAGGTGGGAGCTGAAACTAGACGTAACCAAAACTAATCTGCATTAATCTAATATAAGTCCTACGAATGGTGCCTTTTGAAATAACACGAATCATGGGGTTTTGAAAATAGGGCTACGGTGTTTTTATGAAAAGATACGTCGTTTTTGAAATGTCCGTAGATTCCCTTGAGCTGTCATTAAAAATGCCCACGATTCGTTAGTTTTTGAAATAGGTAAGAAGTCTAATCTACTCTAACCACTACACTAAACTATACGGCCGAACTAACAAGCTGAACTACAGGTAAGGAAACCGCCTAACATCTGAGTCGATATATAAATATATATAAGTCGGTGATCCCGCCTCAATAGTATCGCGTACGATACAGTATATCATCTGACATCCTCGAGTCATGAGCGCGGATCTATCATCAATATAGGCTCGTACGGTAAATCGTCGTACGGCATCCCAAAAGCTGGGTACGGTTCAATATCACACTATCTCATCACATTTCAGATATCACCTATCATATCATAAAATCTGGGGTACTGATCTAAGTCTAGTACAACTGATATCATCTTCAAAGTATGAATGCGGGGGTAAACACACATCTCGAACCCGCAAGAATCACATTTCGTATCCCAAATACGAATCATATCAAATCACCGATCTCGCGGCACAAAGCCCACATCATCGACTCAACTCCAAAGTCATCCCATATCATCAAACACCGTGCAAGTATAAGAAACATACAAGTGTATGCGTATGGGTGCAAATCTATCCTATGGTTCGCAACTAGGAACTACGCTAGTTATTTCTACCCCTAACTAACCATAACACACTAACTATCACACATAAAAATATACTACATAGTACTAATTACGGACTGCGGGGGTGCTATACGCCATCCACCCGACTTCTTCCCGTAGATATAAATCTACTCACCTGAACCTCGCTCGCCGGTGCCGACGTCGCCACGCGCTTGCTTGTTGTCTCGAAGTCCACCTGGGGTACCTACATATCATAATGCACCGTATCACATAAAAACCCAATTCGAAATCGAAACGTCATAAGAAAACCAAATCGGCACGCGTATCACGCATAGGTCCAAACCTATCGCCCACGCATGCAGGAATAGTCAAACCAACCCTCGATGTCGATGTACGAACGTCAAACCATCGAGAAAATCTAATCACACTCATTTGCACATTCACGAACACAAATTTTAATATAAACTAGGTTAAAACTCACAAAAACCCCAAATTCACTTTAAAAGCCGTTTTTCCGAAAAACTAGCAAGCAAAATTACCCGTTTTAGTATAAAACTCGATATTTAAATGAATGTAGCGGCCAATATATTTATTAAATATCTTAAATAAGTCGTATAAACAATTTCCGGAATTTAATCTTATTAATTTCCAAAAATCCTAATATCCTAGTTTACCAAAAATACCCTTTTTAACAATTTCAAAGCAAAATACACAAACTACAATCTAGCTTAGAATTGCATGATCCAAGGCATTAAACCACACTTAATAAAGTTAATGAAGCCAAGAAAAACCTAATCACACTTTTAATCCCAATTATATAACAAATTTCAAAAGCCTAGTTAGCAAATTAGCATAATTAACACAATTTCCTTAAACTAACAATTAACAACTAACTACTAATCTTGTTCTACAATTTTAGTGGCCACAATATTCACCAAATAACTTAATTAGGTCACAAAAATATTAAGTAGATTTTTTATTTCATCTAATTACATCTATCCTAAAACCTAGTTTCCAAAATATTTTCATTTGGACAATTACATGTTACAATTGGCAATTGGTAACAACTTTAAGTTGCATAACTTAAGATGCTAAAAAAAACAACCATCACACAACCATGAACACATGATCACAACCTAACTTGATCTCAAACTCTTTCCATTACAAACTAAATCCCAATTAGAGTTGCATTCAAACTTAATTGACTTTAATCAAAGGAACTATACAATAATTAGATTTGGCTTGGGATTTATACCTCACCAAAAAACAAGAGACCAAGCTTGAAATCTAGCCTCCCAAAATGGCCTCCAAGCTCCTAGATCCATGCAAGAATAGCTATTGAAAAATGGGTAGGAGTTAGATTTGAGTTTTGGTTTAAATTTGGATGGAAATTGATGGATTTTGAAGACTTTTGATGAGGAGAAGAGAGGAGAAGAATGAAGAGGGGCTGCTGTTGGTTTTCTGGCCGAAAATGAGAGGGGTTAAGGGGTGTGGGTGTGGGAGTGAGAGTGGGTAGAGAGGTCCAAGTCAAAGGGAGTCCAAGTCAACCCAACCAATACTTATATCTATATACCCTTTCTTCTCATTTCTTTTCATCTTATCATAGAAATTCAAGTGGAGAAAATGCGTGGGGCTGCTGAATTCAGCCAAGGGGGAGGGAAAATGGGGGTTTGTGAGTGTGGGTACGGGTGTGGGGTGATGAAAAATGATAAATACAATACCCCAAACATCCATTTACGCCAAAAAAAGCCATTTTTTCTTCAATAATTTCTATACCGTTTTGGCAAATGATTTCGTTCCAAAAACCACATGAAAAATTTTTATTTAATGTTTTATGATGCACAAAATTTGTTTCAACTCATTCCAATTTGTAATTTTCCCTAATTAAATGTATTAGTGACGGCTTAAAATATTAATAAAATAATATTTTTTTCAGAAAATTTGAAATTTCACCAGCGGCTCAATAAACACCAAATAATAGCAATTACATAGCTAGAATATGTATATTTAATTTTTATAATAAGATATTTGTATTTTGACTTTTTACAGAAAACCCCTTTATTATACCGATTTTTTTTTTTTTTCGAAATTCCACCGAAACGATTTTCAAAACGTTATACTTAAGCTCTGTTTCGAAACTTAAACTTCCATCTCTTCCTTATCGAATCGAGGGAAACCCTTGCAATTTTTTTTGGCAAATATCACATCAGAACTCTTGGTGAAAACCAAAACATAAGTTTTGATTTTTAAATATGAATATTGAAACCTGTTTTTAGGTTTTCCCAGATCTTAAGATCTGGCGCATATGCCTGGCACGTATTGGCCTTCCTTATATTGGGATTTTGCAGAACTTAAGTTCTATAGTGAAAGATATTTTATTCTCTACAGAGGGCTTATATTTTCTTGCGCTAACATGGATTTTGGAACTTAAGTTCTATAGGAAACACTTTATTTCCCATAGACAGTCCAAATATCTGCGCCCAAAAAATAATTTAATAGGGCAAGATCCAAACTTTTGGATCAATGAGGTAACTTAGCTTGGAAGCTAGAGACTCCACACCGTTCAACTTACAGCGGTTTGTTCTTTTGCTGACATTATTCCATCTTCTCCCTTTTCAGGTATAATGGCTTCATCTTTTCCATACACCCGTCTGCCATATCTAGCTGCTCACGAACCAACCGATGAAGAAGTCTTCTGGCTGATCCAGGCCTATGACCCGCAGTCTCAACATCCGCACCTGTGGGCCAAGTGGTACAACCATATCATAAAGAGACACCGTAACTTTACTTATAAACAGACGTCTCTTCTGGTCCCTCTTATCAATTACAAAGCGTCTCCTCCGACCGATTATACAGTGGAGCTTGTTGACTGGACTCCTCAGGATATTTTGCAACCAGCAGCACCTTCGATGAAGGACCTGATGGTTGTGGATATTCTAGGACGCCGAATATGTCAAGGAGAGGCTCGTCTGTGGAGAACGGCTTTCCATGTTAGCATGATACCGCAATTTCTGCATGGTTACATCGCTTGGGCTCGCTACATCTTGGCGATTGAGAAGTCTTTGCTCATAAAGACTGGCGTTTATTCGGACATATACGTCTCTTTGTTCCAGTATCCGAAACTCCATACTTAGTGGATTAAGCCTTTCGTAAATTAGTAGAATGTCGAGACGAACACCTTCATGCTATGAGATTGGGAGGTGTCAATATCGCTATATGAATTCCGAGAACTTTCGGGACTGCTCACGCCGGTGCACATTATGAGGAGCTGCTCTCACCGGATGAATACATATTCACCATTCAGACACCCGCTAATTCATAGAGCCAGGGTATTACCCGGCACAGATTTCCCGGCCTTGGTCATGTCTTGCAGATATTCGAGAAGCTGCATCTGGCATCTCAAGGCAAAGAGGTAGACTTTGAAGTTTTTATTAAAGAATTCATCAATCCGGCTGCTCTATCTAAGGATCTTCTAGACTTTGCTGAACTTAGTAATCCTTTCAGAGTCCAAATAAATATTCCATCTGGTGATGTCGGTGAATCAGAGTGTTTCTTTACGCCTCATGAGCCTTCAACAAGCTTTGAGAACATAATTGTCGAGAGAATGGATTGATCGGACTCCTTGGATTATGGATGAACTGGTTCGCGATACCGACTCAAGGTCGACTTATGTGTCCATCCATCTTCTATCCCGCCAGTCAAATAACCAGAGGTAGCCAACTAGCTATAGGCGTCGCTGGGCTATCACATATTTATGAGATTCTGAGTGTGGCCGCCGGCAAAGATAAGCTTGGAGTAGATCACGTACATCTTCTGATCCATTATTACTCATCTTGGCTAGAAATGCACGTCTTAGGGGAATTCAATGAGCGGGTCTGCCCTTCATTCTATAACACTTTCCCTTTCCCTCGCATGATGAGGCTGGTCGACACCATTACAAACATAGCGAAATGAGAGATCATGAAAATTCTCTTGCGACCATCGGGACTGAAAGGGTTTTCTTTCACTGACAGATCCCTGTCTGGAGATGCAGCGATTCCTCATGCCGGAGGATTTCTATATGATGACATAAAGGATGGGGTCCTGAATCTGGAGGCTAAGAGGTCCATCGGGCTCTTTTATTCGATCAGGCCCGGTTATCTGATGTATAGGCGGAATACGACCGTCTTTCATTCGGCGTATAATCCAAACCATTTCGCTCGTCAGTTCGGCAACCGACAGGGCATTCCTACCTTCCTCCTCATTCCTCGTCCTTTATGGGAGTCATCCAGAAATGGACTCCTTCATTTTATGAGGCTGAACACCCGTGCACGCTTTAGCGTCGCCGCGCCAGGTCCAGCACCAGATGCATCACCTTCCTATAAAGACTGGTACAGATTTTCTATGGAAGCTATTATAAAGTGCGAGCTTTGGTGTCTGGTCAATCGTCTTGGTATAGTGCCATGGAAGGATGAAAATACTCCCCTTCGGAAACGATCATTCATATCCGCACGCTCGCTGAGGAGGGAGAGTGTCCCAACGGTTCTCTTCCGAGCATCGAATCTTGAACCTGTAGGTGACATCTTATCGGGTGTTGTAGTATCGAAGCCTTGGGCAGCACCAGCATCTCGGCCTATTCCGTCTGAATCAGAGATCGGAAAGTGTCGTCCAAGACGTCCCGTAGGAAAGAGAAGGGCTCCTCCTACTTCTTGGTCTCAGAAGAAGAAGCCATCTATGTTTTCTGCTGATGTTTTGTTTGGCCAAGAGCTCCATGCTACTTATAGCGAGGGCATCTCAGAATATGGCACAAACGATGATTTTGTCCCTTTGGACATATCTACCGAGGAGCAAGTTGATTGCGCGGCTGCCATCCTAATATCCAGGGATGAAGACGCGGCAACCAACCTTGAGGCCGCTCTCCAAGTATCTGAACGGTTAGCCCATGAGCAAGCGACGCTCGTTGCTCTTGCAGCTTTTGTTATATTTCACTCACCTTCTTTGCATATCCTACAGCGAACAATATCATGTGTATTTTAACACTTTTATTTTCCTAACAGGCATCTCTAATGAGGAAGCTCTCTAAGAGTCAATAAGGACGCATCAAGAGGAAGAGAGGCTTTGTGCCCCCATGGGTTTTGGTATGATTCAGATGTCTTATAATAAACAATTCATCTCGTACAGCCTCTAATGCTTTATCGTTACAGGGACTTCTACAGCTGGCATTCATATAGCGGACGCTCCTTCCCTTACAACTGTTGCGTGCCCTACAGAGCCGCCTGTTTACCGCCGAAAATGGAAACGAACCTGGGATGGATCGTCTTGCCTGAATTTGGGGGCAGATACCATTTGGATTTATCTTTCCACCTCTCCGAAGATACCAAATTGATTTATGGAACCATATATCGGAGGTTTGGACGGATACGGCCGTCGTAGCAGACTTTATCAGATTCCCCCTCATTTTATAAGAGGTTTTTGATTGTGGGGACGCTCTTCCCTACAGGCGCAAACCCCTACAGTTAATTACGTTACCACATTGCGATAACTACTTTCTCCTGCTCCGGCAGTTCACTTCATGTTGTGTGTATGTTTTGTTTTGGTTTTGGTTGCCCGTGGATTGTATATGGAGTTAAATTTATGTCGTCGCCCGTAGGGCGCGGGTTAGTCCAAATCCGTATATTTTAGATTTGGGCTTGGTTTCATTTAAGGACCGTTAATCTAGTTTGAGATTAAGATCAACTTAAATATATATGAGCATTTAGGGCTCAATTTGTTTTTGACTAAGGATACGTTAGTCCAATTTGAGACTAAGATCAACTTATGAGACTAAGATCAACTTAGAGGAATTTCAAGGATCATTTTTTATCTCGGATCCAACAACAGAGCATTTGGGTTCAGCTGCAAGAAAAACTTCAGAGACCTAGCCAATTTGGGGGCTTGGCCTGCTTAGTCTTTTCTTTTATTCTAAAGTGCTAGGCACTTATTTTGGCTCTGTTTGTTCAGCCCATTTCTTTTATGCTAAAGTGCTAAGCACTTATTTGACTTCTGATACTCACATATATGACATGTGAAGCATTTAGTCATGGGCGCCGCCTAATGAGTGCTGAGCACTCAGCCATTTTGACTGTTTGTGGAGCGCTATGCACTTTTTTCAGCGCCCACGTGATGAGCACGTGCGGCGCTGGCCTTCTGTTTTGGGCGTCCGCGTGTCTTTCACGTGAGGCGCTAGGCGTTGTTACAACGAGCGTCCACGTGGGAAGCACGTGAGGCGCTAGTCTTTTTCCTTTTATCATTTTTAGAGATTTAAATCTCTATTGATATTTTCAGAGATGTTAAACCTCTATCACTGGCGCTTTGACCATTAACGCTCGCTAAAATCACTAGACTTGAGGATTTTAGGTTGAGATTTTTAAAGAACTAAGTTCTCGATTTGAAGGAACTGAGTTCCTGGAATATCATGGACTCCGTTTAAAATTTGTTCTTCCCTGAACCTTTGATTCTCAAGGACAAACTCTTCCCGATAAGAATTAAATTCTCAACTTATGGGAGATTTGCCTTGTGGATCTCAGATCTAAAGAAAAAACTAAGTTCTTTGAGAAGGGTTAAACCCTTATATGTGATAGAGATATTTTGATCTCTTTTCTTTACCTAAGATTTTGAAGAGGAAAGTCTTCTTCTTTTGAGAATTAAATTCTCTATTCTCTCAAGAGTTCATTGTATTTTGCAGAAGCTTCTCGGGGGTTCTTTCTATCTCCTTCTCTCTGTGCGTATTTGTCTCCCTCTGTGTGTGTCTCCTCCTTTGAGACTTGAAGTCTCGGGTCCTTTATATAGTGGAGGTAAATTGTTAATTAGTTTTGAGAAAATCTCTCATTGAGAGATTCCAATTGATTTAATTGGTCTCAAAATTGATTTGGGGAATTTTACCCACCATTGGATTTTTGATCCAAGGACTTCTGTTTTTTTTCTACAGAATATGATTTTGGGTTTTTAACGAGGTTGGGGAAATATTTTCCCTATACAGAATTTATTCTATAAAACGGTGATTTTTAATCACCATTGGATTTTTTAATCAGCGGTTCTCTGTTTTACATAGAGCAATCTTTCTTATTTAGAAAGATTGAGGGAATATATTCCAGAATAGAATTTTATTCTGCAATTGGATCTTTGATCCAACCGAGAGTATTTTTCTTATTTAGAAACATATGTGAGATATTTTCTCCTAATAGAATTTGATTCTATATCTTGACGATTTATCTTCTCCGTTGGATCTTTGATCCAACGACTATGTTTAACAGAGAGTATCGTAGAATTTAATTCTACCTGGACGCTGGCGTTCACGTGTTGTGCACGTGGACTCCACTTAAGAATTTAATTCTTAAGATGGGTATTTCTATGTTTCGCACATTGGCGCCCGCGTGAGGAGCACGTGCGGCGCCATCTTTGAGTTTAACTCTTATATAATGAACCCTTCTGTGCTTTGCACATTGGCGCCCGCGTGAGGAGCACGTAAGGCGCCACCATAGGACTTAATCTTATGAAATTGGATCTGGCGCTGGCACCCTCATGGAGAGCACGTGAGGCGCTGCCTCATTGAATTCAACAGAGCTTTGCTCTTTTATTAGGTTAAATATATTGGGGAAACAAATTCCCCCTACCGTTGTTCTCACGTGGCTTACACGTGGGTGCAACGGTATCACCTTTTCCACCATTCGATCTCCTGAGGAGTTGAACTGTCCCTTCATGTCCTATAAATAAGGCTTTTGGCCCTTGGGACGACTGCCGTTTCATCATCCTCTTGTTTCTTCTTTCTTGAGAATTTAATTCTCTTTTGAGAGCTTAAAGAAACTCTCTCGGAGTTAAACTCTGTCAAAATTTTGGTAAGAAGCTCTTAAAAGAATCTATTCTTGTTTTGGGTTTTTAACACATTAACAGAGCTTTGCTCTTCTCTTGGAACGATCTCTTAGAGATCTAAAAACTTTTGTTTGGATAGACCATGGGTCTTAGAGATCTTAGAGTTTTACCCTATTACTGACTTTGATCTTTGAAGGTTGTTTGGAATTTAATTCCATTCCCCGAGAGGATTTCTGGGATTTTATCCCATTATTGGAGGAATTTAATTCCAGGTTGTTCTACAGAGCTTAGCTCTGAGAAAAATTCTTTTTAAGAAATTATTTTAGGAATTTTATTCCCTTTCTTATTTTCTTTTTTGGTATTCTATTTGCAGATTTGAAATCTGTTGTAGAACACAGTTTTCGAGGGAGTTTAACTCCACAAGTCAATGAGATTTCTCATTAAATGAGAATCCTTTAGGATTCACACAACGATTTCCTTCCTCATCATTGATGGGGCATTAGAACCATTGTAATTTCTTTCTAGATTGTAATAATTTTGATATTTTGATTGCTAACCCTTTTTTTAGATACTATGGCTTCTCATCTTTATAATCTTGAAGAGATTATCTCTTATGAAGATATTCACATCCAAGGCTACTGCCAAAGCTAGGAATTCACTAACACCCAATGCGCTGAGGTGGTGCATCGTTTTGACGACTACAACGATCGGTTACTCCCTCGCCGTTCTACTCTCTTGAAAATTATCATTGGGTTGATTTGGGAAGCAATTCCTGGGCTTGACGAGGCTATGCCACTCGAGGCGCTCGATGATGCCGAAGACAAGGTGCATTCAGTATATCTGATGAACCTGATCTCAAAGAAATGAAGAGATGATCTTGTCGATATTTTTCATCGCTTCTTCCAACAGAAGGCGATAATATCTGCATACCAGAGGTTGGACGACATTAGTGGAGATCTCGATGCTTGCATTCGTGAGAAAATGCATAAGAAAATGGCCAAAGAAACCGAAAACACTTTACTCAGACTTGCTTCCAAGTTCCTAAATCCGTGTCCGGAATTCAGTGTTTTGCCGTTGTAAACACTTTGATGATGTTTTTTTTGTTGTTTTTTTTTGTCGCTAATGTATAAATTTCTTCAAAGTATGAATGACAAAATTCCCTTTTCTCTTCATGCCAATGCTCATATGTGTCTTACATGAAGTGTTATTATACATATATAGAAACTGTTGCTGGCGCTCATGTGTTATGCGTGTATGGCGTTGCTGAGGATTTTAATCCTGAACTAGCGCCGACGCTCACACATTATGCACATGAGGCCCCGCTCTAGTCCCAGAAAGAATCAATGCGAGTAATCACGTATCATGCACGTGAGGCGCTGCTGATGGAGTCGTTTCACCTCTTTGCTTTGATTCCCATGAGTCAACTCTTTCTTTTCCCATGCCTTTTTTTCCAGGCCTTGGAAATAGCTCCACTATGCACAACATTTTCTGTACCTAGACTTGAAAGCTTCTCTTTATAATTTGAAGCTCTGCTTCTCTCTTCTTTCACAAGGAGAGAACCTCCTTCTAACAAACCAAGAGTTATTGCTTGCAATCGTCTGCATGCTCGTCGGCAACCGTAGGAGGTACCTATCAAGGGAATTGTCCCCTGTTTTGCTGCACGTTTAGTGGATCCCGTTCTCACTGATGACCAGTGTGACACAGTGATGTACGAGCTTCTGGCTCGTAGGGGCTCTCCTCTTCCTATCGGCTCCATTTGGCTTTGGACGATCTTCTCGTCTGCACTTGCGGACATCCCTCCTCATCCAGCGAAGATGACTCTGGCGATGCTCGATGCGGCAGAGGACAAGATCGAGTGTTTCCATGAGGCTTGTTTGATTACCCAGCCTCTGAGGGATTGTTCGGTTCATTTGCCAATCCAGATACGGGCTCAGCGGGCCATCATGTCTGCCTTCGCTGATGAGCACGGTGCTGACCGATAAGGTGCGACTCCTCACGAAGATCGCCGCTTCGACATGGTGGAGAAGGCAGAGAGGGAATTAGAGAATCTTGTATATCGTTTTGGTAATCCTTGTATATTTGATCCCATATTTGGCAATCTTTTCTCTGTGTAATAAACAATAACAATAATGTCGACCACTGAACGTTTCATCCCCAATGCATATTCATATGGACATCTTGCCTCTGTACATGTATTCTGTATTTTAATTTTTAGAAGTTTCTGATGCATGCATCTAGACATAGGTGAACATTGGACTGAAGTGATGCATAGAATCTGGCTGGTTTCGAGCTGAAGTACACGACTTTTATTAGAATTTTGATCTGAGAAGATAGCGAGCGGATACAAGCGTCTTCTCAAATCTCGTTCCTTAAGAAATGTAATTCTGAACCCCGAGGCCCACGAGTTGCGCCTTTCTGTTTCTCGATGTCTTAATTTAGCGCCCATTAGTTTATTCACTCATTTCGGAGTCTCTAGTTTATTCAATCGTTTCGGAGTCTCTAGTTTATTCACTCGTTTCAGAGTCTCTAGTTTATGTACTCATTTCGGAGTTTTTTGGTTTACCTCCCTTAGGTTTACAGGTAAACTTGTCCTAACATTGTATATAGATAACCCCCATTCTTTAGGACAGAGGTCCGTTAGGTTTGTGGTACTAGGGTTTTAGACCATGGTACCATCGTGTTGGCTGATATATTCCTTGATATGCAGTCCTTCAGCTGTTGTTCAAGTAGCCCTGTGACCGTCGTGTCTCTGATCCCTTCGAGGGCTGGACAAGACGTTTTCAAGTAATCTCCTTAGGTCATATTACCGTCGGAAGAGCAAACGTTACGAATTTGCCATGATGTTTTTTACTTGAGGTTAGGCTCAGTTTGGAGCCCCGATGAGTCATAACCACTCCGCACTGGTGTGGGACGATCTCCGATAGTCTTTTAGGCTTTATATGAGTTGCCTTCAAGCCCCGAAGCTGGGAATATGCCGTTGCTTCATTTTTAGTTTTGACGATGTCGTGCCGATTCTTTGCGGAAGTAGGGTAGATATCTGTAAGACTTCTATACTGTATGTATCGCAGTTGAAGTCCGGAGTTAGGAATATGCCATTTCTCCAATTTCATTTGATAGCCGTGTCCGCATCCTGCTGAAATGAGGAGGAACGTTGGGATGGTCTCTAGGTTGTATATGCGCCGTTGAGACTTAGAGTTAGGATTTTGTCGTTATTGTCTTTTTTGGTTTCGACCCTTGGATCTTTTGTTAACGTTATGCCTGTATCCTGCTGGCATGAGAAGCACGTCGGGCTGGTGTTAGGATTTTGCCATCACTCCTTCTTGATTTGGCTCCTTGAAGTTTTTGGTAACGTCGCATTCGCACCCTGTTAGAATGAGAAGAACGTCGATTTGAACTCTAGGTTGTAAATATTGCCGTCCAGATCTGGCTCTCCATTTGACGGAGCCTGGTGAGAAAATATGGTTCTCTTTCTTTCATTTGTGTCCATGGATCGTATACAAGAGTCAATATGGACATATTTGCAGGGTAGAGGAGATTTTATTTTATTTTATTTTTTTATTGCCACGATGCTCTATCTTTTCAGCTTTTCATATCCCGAAAGTCACGATTGCCCAATCATTTCGAATATTTTTCACGGTGCCCAATCATTTTGGCTATTTTTTTATATTTTTACTTGCTGCTTTTTATTGCGAGTTGCCCAAACATTTCGGCTGTTTTTATATGCATATATTTTTTCACTCGCTGATTTTTATTGCGAGTTGCCCTATCATTTCGGCTATGCATTTTTTTACTCGCTGCTGTTTCTATTGCGAGTTTGACATCAGTATTGCTACGACTGGAATACTGCCAGGAGCGAATCATCCTTTGCCTTTGTTGATTTGAACAAAAGTGGCTTAGCAAACAGGGTCAGGATCCTGTCGACTAAGGCTTTTTGACTTTATGAGCCGTAAGGTTTTCATAAAAGTATTTCTCCCTACGAGTCGAGAGGATCTCGTAGGTGTATTCTTTCCTTAGAAATCGTGAGGATTCCCAAGTGATATTTTCTCTCGTAAGTCATAAGGATCTTCCAAGAGTGTTTTATCCTTATAAGTCGAGAGGACTTACAAGTTTCGTTCACCATATGGGGACATTTCTCACCATTGGTGGAACTTAGTGGCGGAAATGTTTATCTGTGCCCGTAGATTGTATACAAGGGTCAATATTGGACCGCCTGTAGGGCAACTTGGGGGATATAATGGCTTAAGAATAGGTTCGGATCCCTGTAACTTAAGGCTTTTGAATCTTATGAGCCGTGAGGGTCTCATAAGGGGAATTCTCCTTATGAGTCGTGAGGATCCCGTAAGTGTAATTTCTCCTTAGGAATCATGAGGACTCCTAAGTGTGTTCTTCCTTTGTGAGTCGTAAGGATCTCACACGGGTGTTTTATCCTCACAAGGTTGAGAAGACTTTGCAAGTGCATATGAATTTTTTTTATTTTACGAGTTTGCTCCCTTTCCGGGTTTTCACAAACTCGTCGTCAGTCCTGCTGTTTTTACTCACGGTGCCTTTTCGGGTTTTCATCTATCCCCATTTTGCTTGGGGCATATATTTTTCCTTTTTTTTCTTTTTTTTTAACGAGATCACGTCCTTCCGAGTTTTCACAAGCTTACCGGTAGCCCTGCTGTTTTTACTCACAGCGCCCTTTCGGGTTTTCATCCGTGCCCATTTCGCTTATGGACATACCTTTTTTTTTTGCGAACGATGGAACTCTCAAAAGTAGTTTCACCGCTAGTGACCCATCTGTTTGCCGGTGGGACTTGAGGATGCTTCATCGCTGGAGCAGCTGTGTTGCCAGTGGAACTTGAGTTGCAACCCTCGCTATTGATACTTCGATTGCAATATAGATCACAAGGGGGTGTATCGCCGTATTTGGGGCTACGCGCTAGTTTAGGGACGTTCCGGTCCATTATCGCTATATTTGAGGCAACACACTAGTTTAGGGTCGTTTCGGTCCAGTATCGCCATGTTTAAGGCGATTAATTAGTTTAAGGACTTTTCGATCCAGTATCGCCGTTTTTGAGACGAAGTTTTAGTTTAAGGACATCTCGGTCCGTTGTTAGTTAATGGACTTCTCGATCCGTACTGCCATGTTTGAGGCGGATTCCTAGTTTAAGGACATCTCGGTCCTTTGTCGCTATGTTTGAGACGAATTTTTAGTTTAAGGACATCTCGGTCCGTTATCGCCATGTTTGAGGCGACGGAGCTTCTTTGCATACTACTCTTAGAGTTTTTGACTCAAGAAGATAGCGAGAGGACACAAGCATCGTCATCTATCATTGACCTAGGACGTGACTTGTTAGGCGTAGTATTTTTTGAGCAATCGGCCGTTTAATGTCCAGAAGGGTCTTTCGCCATGCATATCCATGAAGAGGTAGGCTCCACCTTGGTAGACTTTGTCTATGATGTACAGGCCTTTATAGTTCGGCTCGAATTTCCCCCATTTTGCTTGATTGGGGATCATCGGTCTTTTGACGACTAGCACGAGTTCGCCTTGGTGGAACGTTCTCGGCCTGGTCAGTTTTTCATATGTCCGTGTCATCCTTGCCATATAAGTCTCCAGGTTTTGATGTGCTATAAGGCAAGTTTTGTCGAGGGCGTCGAGCTCCTCAAGCCGAAGATGAGCATTTTCTTCATCTGTCAGCTCGTATCGAACCGCTACTCGTAGAGAAGAGAGTTCTATTTCCAAAGGAAGGACTGCTTCCGTGCCGAATACCAACGCGTATGGTGCTGTATTCATCGCTGTTTTGAACGTTGTTCGGTACGCCCAGAGATCTTCAAGCAACCGTTCGTTCCAGTCTCTCTTGTTTCTGGACACTGTTTTCTTTATAATCTTCGTCAATGTCTTGTTGAAAGCTTCAGCTAAACCGTTGGCATGAGGATTATAGGCTGAAAAGTATCTCCAATCTATCTTATGATGTTGTGCAAAATGGCTGATTTTATGGCTTCTATAAGCTGTCCCATTATCCGAGATAATTCGTCGCGGAGTGCCGAACCGACAGATGACATGTGTCCTGAAGAAATGGAGGATATTCTCCATCTTCACCTCCCTTAGTGGTACTGCTTCTGCCATTTTAGAGAAGTAGTCGGGCGTTACCAGTATGAACCGATGTCCTTTGGATGATGCTGGTTCAATAGGGCCAATTATATCGGTTCCCCATATTTCGAACGGCCAGCTAGCTACTGTTGGGTGTAGCGGATTTAGATGTTGGTGGATGAAGTCCCCATGGATTTGGCACAAATGACACTGCTTCACATATTCGAGGCAGTCTTGAATCATTGTGGGCCAATAGTAACCCATTCTTTTGATCTTCAGCTTCATCTTTGGCCCAGCTTGGTGAGAACCATTGAGGCCGTCATGAGTTTCTTGGACAACTTTCTTTGCTTTCTCTGGCGCCAGGCATCTTAGCCATAAACAGTCGAACGATCTCTTATATAGAGTATCATTGACGAAGGCGAAAGACAAAGCTCGTTTCATGAGCTGTTGTCGAGACGACGCGTTTTTGGGCGTTCGTTGGGATTTGAGGTAGTCTATGAAGACTTCCCTCAATCCTTAACCTTTTCTTTGTTCTTTATTTGAAGGGCTACTTGTTCGGTTGTTTCTTTTCCTTTGGATGGCTCTGTTAAGTCTCCCGAAGATATTTCTGTCGGCGTGAGGGTACTGCGGCTTTGCACGATGATCTTTACGTCATCGAGGTCTTCGTCGGCTAATTTTTTAGCTAATTTGGCCAACGCATCCGCCTTACTGTTTTCCGCACGCGGTATACTCTCCAGGATGTAGGAGGGGATTTGTGTCAACATTTATTACACCATTTCGCCATACTTTATCACCTCTGGCTTGCATGTCTGATAGTCGCCATTTACTTGGCTAACGATCAGCCGGGAGTCTCCATATATGAGGAGGTCTTTGATTCCCATGTCGACAGCGATCTCAAGACCTTCTATCAAAGCTTCATATTCAGCTTCGTTATTATTCCTTGGCTCTGTTAAGGAGAGGGCGTAACGCAATATCCCTTCTTATGGAGTCACGAAGATAAGGCCCACCCCGGCTTTGATTATGGGGGTATTTTGCTTTCGTCTCTTCATGGAAGATGCTCCATCGAAGTAGAGTTCCCATCGGGGATCATTTTCTTCCTTCTCTCCTTCGATTGTGTTGAACGCATGTTCATCCAGCAACGCACAATTTAAGGGGGAGTCGGCTGGTATCGGATGCTCGGCGAGAAAATCGGCGATGGCCTGGCCTTTCACCGCTTTGAGAGGTCAATACGTTATCGAGAAATCCATCAGAAGGAGGGCCCATTTGGCAAGCCTTCCTGTTAATATGGCCCTTGACATCAGATATTTGAGAGGATCCACCTTTGATATGAGATGGACCTCATATGCCAAGGCGTAATGTCTGAGCTTCGTTATCGCGAAGATCAGTGCCAGGCAATGATTTTTGATGGGGGAGTAGTTTTTTTCTACCCCCAGGACAACTCGGCTCAAATAGTACAAAACTCTCTCCTTTCTATGATCGTTCTCTTATACCCATAGTGCGCCTAGAGAACCCTCAAGGGCTGTTGTATATAGGATGAGAGGTTTTCCCTTAACCGGAGCTGTCAATACCGACGGATTTTGCAAATATTGCTTGAATTCGTCTAGTGCATTTTGGCACTTTTGTTCCCAGACGAACGGGGTCCCCTTCTTCATCAGATAACTGTAGGGACGGCATTTTCCAGAGAGGTTGGCTATGAACCGCCGGATATATGCGACCTTTCCTTGAATGGATCGCAACTGTTTGAGGGTCCTTGGCGTGGGCATTTCCGTAATCTCCTTGATCTTTGAGGGATCAATTTCGATACCCCGGTACCGTATGATGAATTCTAAGAATTTGACTGAGGAGACTCCAAACGCGCATTTCAGAGGGTTCATCTTCAAATTGTACTTCCGAAGACGTTGGAACACTATGTTTAAATGTTCCCAATATTCCTCATAAGACTTGCTCTTCACCACCAGGTCGTCGATGTAGAATTCGACAATCTCATGGATGAGGTCATCGAAGATCTTCATCCTGGCCCTCTGGTAGGTAGCGCCAGTGTTCTTTAAACCGAAAGGCATTACCTTGTAGCAGAATATGCCCAGTGGAGTCGGGAAGGCAGTATGTTTTTGGTCTTCAGGGTGCATTTTTATTTGGTTGTATTCTGAAGATCCAACCATGAAAGAGAAGACCTCATGGGTAAACGTGTTATCAATCATCAGCCTGGTAACAGGTACTGGGAAGTCATCCTTCGGGCAAGCTTTGTTAAGGTCCCGAAAGTCCACGCAGATGCGCACCGTCCCATTTTTCTTCATCACCGGAACGATGTTAGCGATCCGGTCGGGATATTGAACTTCTTGGATGAAGCCGGAGTAGATTAGTTTCTTGACCTCAACATTTATACTCATCTCAAGTTCGAGCCGCATTCTTCTTGGCGCCTGTTTGACTGGCTTTATGTCCGGCGATATGGCCAGTTTATGTACTGCTACCTTTGGATCTAGACCCGGCATTTCGGAATAGTTCCATGCAAAGCAGTCTTTATACTGCATGAGCACGTCTTTTAACGTACCTACCTGTTTTTTAGATAGCAGCTCATTGAAGAACGTTAGCCTCGGATCGTCTTCCATCCCTAAGTAAATTTTCCTTAGGTTGTCCGCCGTAGTGTGTATCCCGTCTTCTAGCTCTTTTGGTGTTGGTGGAAACTCTGAGATCATATCGTCCTCGTTTTCATTTGCGAAGCACTTGAAGGGGTTATCTATAGTCTCGTGCCCTCCCTCCTTTGAGAGTGTTATCACATGGCAGGTACGAGTTCACTTCCATCCTTGATGTTGAGCTGGTCCTATCCTCATGGTATAGGTCATCTTTGGCTCATGCTTTTGCGGTGGGATTACCCTCCAGCTGTCGGATAAAATGAACATGCCTTGTTGATATTGGTCTTCAACCCAGTCTTTGAAGATGAAGCGGTCTTCAAAGGGATGACCTATTGCTCGATGATAGGAGCAATAATCTGGGCGATGGACCTCGTTTATTTGTTCAAGGTGTCGAGACTCTAGGGGCTCCACCATTTGGTGCTTCATGACAAGGTTAAATATTTTCCTTGTCTTGTCTTGAGGGAAAGAGTATTCCCGACCCATCTTCTTTATAAAGGACAGGTTCCAACCAAGAAGCACTTGATAGCGCGGCTTCTTAGATCTACCTTGTTGTTTGCGAACGTTGTTTGCGTTCTTTGTCCCGTTTTTGCCTCTATTTCGGGATTTTTCCTTTTTGCAAGGACATACAGCAAGTTGGGGATAAATGGCATTATAGTCTTCTTTCTCCGCAGGTTGCTGATTAAGGTGCTGCGTCCTGGCTTTTTCATAGATAGCCATTTCGCGGCTGTGGTTGTATCGACTCTTTTGACAAGCCTATTCTATTAGCTTGTCTATTTGTTCTTCAAGCGACAGACTTAACGTTCTTAGAGCGGGATTTCGCTCTGTTTCAACGTCACGGCCATTTGAAAGTGCATTTTCCTCATCTCTAGTGCTGTTTATGACGGGGCAGCTATGGAACTGCTCCCGTCTCCTGGATCGAACGTATCTGAGCCCGGTTGTCTCCATCTTTCCGTTGGGCATTTTTCGCTGGGTCCTAGGGATATCCTAAATCTTTTTATAGAATTGGGATTGCCGAACAGTTTGTTCGAGGGGTACACCTTGGCATCTTAATAGCCTTTTCAATCCCTCCGCGTAGTATCTTGGAAGACGGATTGGTTGAATCCTGTCGAGTGCAAAATCGGCACCGTGCCAGACTTCTTTCTCTACCCTGGTCTCCGTAGATTGGTAAAAGAGGATCGCCTTTTCACCTGTTCGCCTGGGAGGCACGTAGAAAGTCTATAGTTCCTATACGCTGTATGTATCGAGCGTATCAAGTTCCTTGTAATGCCGAAGTGGAACCTTTGTTATTTGCAGGCTCTAATCTGCTTCGTCGAGGGTTTGCACTGACGGGCGGATGGAGAACACTGCGTTGGCCTCGTCCTCAGAGTCGCTGCCAAAGACCAGAATAAGTGTCGATGGTCCGGGCCTGTTGTTTTCTTTCTGGGGTTGCTCCGAGTAGACTATTTCTTCATCTTCCTCAGAATCGCTCCCAAAGTTGGGAGGGTGGCGACAAACTTTTGTTTATCTTCCGGCTTATGACACCTTTCCGTATCTTCGAAATTTGGTAGAAAGTACTTTGCGTCTTCATATTTTCGGACTTCGTTTATCGAGAACGAGCTTAGCTCTCCCATGACGATGTATTCCGAGCCATCCTTGAAATACTTTATACACTGATTTTGTGTAGAAGGGATGACGTTGTACTCATGCAGCCAGGGCCTGCCGAGCAAAGCGTTATAGCAAGTCTTGGCGTCAATGACGTGAAATTTGATTTCAGTGACGAGCAACCCGAAGCGTAACATCAGTATTACGGACCCAAGCGTTCGTGACGACTGTGAATCGAACCCGGAGATTGTAATTTTGTCTCGGGCCAAGTGCTGAACGTTCATGCAAATCTCCTTCAGCACTTTCACGTTGAGAAGGTTGACGGAGGATCCGTTATCGACAAGGATTTTCCCTATCTTGATGTCGTAGCAGTACCCGGTGATGTATAACGGGCGGTTATGCTCGCACGTACCGAGGAGGTGGTCTTCATCGCTGAATGTAATGTCGGCTGTGTGAACGTCTGCCAGCTCATCCTTCATCTTCTCCTCTGCAAGGAAAGCTTGGAACCGATCGGGCTCTTGTAATGCCTTGATCAGAGACTCTCGTACCTCTTTGGATAAGAGGAGAGCATCTAATATGCTCAACTGTGAGAGTATTTTCCTCAAATGTGCTAGAACATTGTAATCCACCTTGTTTTTCCTAGACGCGGCCTTGGCTGCGAGCTCTTTGACAACTCCATTATCAAGGGTGATTACCTCAGGGATTTTTTCTTTCCCTTTGTCTCTTTTTTTCGAACCTTTGTTTGTAGGTCCGAGGTTCTTCTCAGGCAGCGTGCGATTACGCAGCTGAATGTTCTCACAATTCTTCTCTTCCTCTTCTTTTTCGGAGGTGGAGTCCTTAAAAAGAGGGCTGAGGGTTATTTTATCCTCAGAATCGCTCCCGAAAGTAAGAACTAGGTGCTTTTCCCCTTCCGGAATGGTATCAACCATATGACAGTTGCCAGTCATTTTTTCACGCGCATCTGTCGCACTCTTTTGCTCTCGACGAGCTTCACGCTTCATCCTCTTGAAGGGTTTTTGATGGGCAACATATCCTTGCCACCACTTCTTAAAGGTACTGCGTTCTTCGGTGGGATGGGTAACCCTCCGATGATATAGGTAGTAGTTTGGATATGAATCCTCTTCGTCGAGGTATATAACCCCGAGAGTGTTTCTTACGAGTGGTGGCAGCTTCATTCCCGTTGACAGGGCTTTGACGAACCGCTTCTCTGCCTTGATCTTGCTCTTATTTATAGCAGGTGTGCTTCGGTTTAGTTGGAGGACTTTACGACTCATCCTTGCCGCGGCTTCTTCATCCTGACGCTGACGCTTAGCCTTTTCATATATGGTTGTTTCGCGTTCTCAGTCAGCTTTGCTTTTTCGAAAGGCTTCGTTTAACAGCCTATCGATCGGGTCTTCTGTAAATTCCGGGGATTTTAGCGCCGATCCTGCCCTCAGTTCCTCTGCGCTGTTTTCTGACGCCGAGAGAGCGTCTTCGCCATTTAACGACGAATGGGAGACCATGTGGGAACTTGCTACATAGTCTTCGGTTTCTTCTGATGAGTCATTTTCCTCATCGTTGTCACTATCTTCGTTCTCAAGAATATGCTTGAGGAACTCTTCGAGGGTGTCCGGTGTCCGCGCCTTCTGGTTGTACTCCTCCAATGTGTCAATGTACTTTTATAGGTTTGTGCACGTATCGTCATACTCAGCAGGCTGCACAGGCTTCTTGGTCTTCTTCTTTTCTTTGAAGACCTCGAAGGCTCGACTTGGGGATTTTGTCCTTTGTCAACAACTTTCGGTATAGGACGCGGTTTCAGCATCCCTTCGATAATTTCTGGTTCAAGTGGGCTTTTCCACCTGACTGCCGGACAAGCCTGCAGATCATTCAGTATTCTTTTGGTTTAGCTGAAAAAACGACTTCCCGTGGAGTTTCTTCCACGAGCGAGCATGATGCCTCTGGCGCATCCACTTTTTTGGGAGTGTGCTTCTATGGTGGGTTCACCCTTTAGTTTTCAGATAGCGCGAACTTCCCCTGTTGATACTGGTCCTCGATCCAGTTCTTAAAGACGTAGCAATCCTCAATTGGGTAACTCACCATTCTGTGATAGAAGCAGTAGTTGGGGTTGTTGACGTCGCCGGGTTGCGGTGGACGCCGTGGGTCTGGCAATGTGATAAGTTTGTTGCGCATTGCCAACTCAAATAGTCTCCTCGTCTTATCACGGGGAAACGAGTAAGAGCGTCCTAGCCTTTCTTCTAGGGATAGGCGTGGACGTGCATTGTTTTGGCGAACCGCCGGTTTTGGGTCGCTTGGTTGTTGTTGAGTGTTGGCGATGAAGCCGCTTTCCCTTTACCCTTGGCATTTCGAGGGTCCTTACTTGAGGAGGAAGGTCCGTGACCCATCTGGTCCATTTGGGCCAGTTTATCAATCAGAGCCTTGAAGGTCGTCGGCTTAAAGAACGTCATGAACTGGGACACAATCATTTGCGGATCTAGGGTCCCGATGAACATGCCCACGACGTGGGATTCTTCAATGCGTTGTTCATACTTTAACCATAGGTTCCGCCACCGAATCGCATATTGGACCCAAGTTTCTCCTGGCTTCACCCTGGCATTGATTAATGCCGTGATTGGAGTGCGCTCGCTCGCGCTGGCGAATCGCTGTGTGAACAGCAGCTCCATCTCTGTGAATGTCTTTACGGAGTCATTTGGGAGCTCCGAGTACCATTCAAAGGCCGTCTCCTACAGGCTACCAACGAACTGGCGAAAGAGCAGTTTGTCGTCGCCTCCAGTGTTGCCGCACAGAGCTCTGAACTGCGTGACGTGCTGGTGTGGGTTGCCTGTCCCCTTGTACACATGGAACTTGGGGATCGTATATCCTGGCGGGTACTTGATTTGGTCATACCATCCTGAATACGGTCGCCCAGTTCTGACAGTTTGGTCGGCCGCTTCATTTGCTTGATGAGCTCGTATTTGTTGAGCGATGTAATCATCAAGAGCAGCCTTGGAGATCGTTTCCTTCTTGGCCACTGATAAGAACGGAAGAGGGTTTGATGTTTCCCCTCTGTCATCCTCGGTGATTATCGGCGGATCTTCGGCCGGGGGTTCTGGCTGGATCATCATTCCAACTATGTCCTGGAACAAGAGAGTCGTCTGCTTTATGTTAGCAGCCTGCTCTACGGATTTCTTGTCTTTTATTCAAGTACCCTTCGCAGGAACTCTGTATCGGTCTCTTGCTCTTGGCGCTGTTCGGCTGTTGGGTCCGGACTTTCTTTCTGCCCGGTGAGTGCAGCCATTATGGTCAGCATCTCCTGGAGCTTTTGTTTTTGCTCCTGAGCTTTTTTCAGCGACCAAGTTTGCGGCCGGTGACCTACGGAAGCACGGCTTTCTTATTTTCCGGAAGCCATGTAAACCGTGTGTATGATCATTCCCCCAGACTTGGGGCGTTTGGGTCCAGTACCTTTGGAATTTGCCGCCAGCGGTGGGATTTTCTTCAGCCTCCTCCTTTTGTGGGAGGTCGAAGTTGAAGGAGCCGTTGTAACATGCACCCGTGTGGAAGAAGTCCCTCGCAGTATGGTGGAGGGATGGTCTTCCTCTTACCGAGCCTTCAATTTCTTCGGTCGATGAGAGTAGTCTTTGTTGATCACAGAGTCTTGGACTTTCCACCAGACCCTGTGAATTTGGGAGGAGAGCCGTTGATGGGGCTGCTCCGTCTTTGCCTGTACTGTGGCTTCTACAGGCGGGGGCGATTTCTTTAGCACCACCGTTAGAGAGTTCTTGTGTACCCTCCAGAGCAGCTCAAAACTGTTCCCGGTTGGAACAACAACGTCAACTTCCACCATTGGAGCTAGCGGAGTAAGTCCAGAGGGGGAGTTGCCCCCAGCTAGTCTCACTCGGTGCCAGTGACGACGTTGAGCATGTCTTGCAAAAGGGACCGTCTCAGTTTTGGAAGCGGCTTCGTTGTTCCCCTGGCATTGGTGAGGGGCTGCTGTTGGTGCCAGCCTGTTGAAGACTGACATCCTTGGCAGAGTTTGAGGAGAACCAGCAAATCTTTCGAAAATCGACTTTCCGGTAAGGGAAGCACCTTTGACGACTTCACCTGCAGGAGGAGTTAGGAGGGTTATCCGTTTCGGGGCAGCCCCTTCAGATATTACGAGCCACTTTACGGGCCCATTTTGGTCCTTGCACGGTCTGTTGAAGACTGAAACGTCCGAGCTTCGGTTTAGCCTGTCGAAGACTGAGACATCGGATTTGGACGACCCGTTGTGAAGGGCCTGTTTACCGCCGAATGACACGACCGGGACGTTGGGACGTCCGGGCCTGAATCCCGAGGGCAGATGCTAATTGGTGCTATTCGTCCACCTCTCCGAAGATGCCAAGTTGATTTATGGCAACGTGCATCGAAGGTTCAGACGGATGCAGCCGTTGTAGCAGACTTCGTCAGATTCCCCCTCGTTGAGGGGTTTTTGATTGTGGGGACGGTCTTCCCTGCAGGCGCAAGCCCATGCAGTTAATTACGTTACCGCATCGCGGTAACCACTTTCTCCTTCTCCAGATGGTCACTTCATGTCGTGTGTGTTTGTTTTGTTTTTGGTTGCCCGTGGATTGTCTACGGAGACTAATTTATGTTGTCGCCCGTAAGACGTGGATCAGTCCAAATCTGTACTTTCTTAGATTTGGATTTGGGGATTGGGTCTAAGGATACGTTAGTCTCATTTGAGACTAAGATCAACTTAAAAGTTTGTTAAGGATACGTTAGTCTCATTTCAGACTAAGATCGACTTAACGGGATCGTTTAAATCCAACAAGAGAGCATTTGGGCTCTGTTGTTTAGTTTAGGGATATTGCGGTCGATTACCAGTTTAAGGACATGGTGGTCCAATGTTAGTTTAAGGACATCTCGGTCCAATACCAGTTTAAGGACATGGTGGTCCATTGTTAGTTTAACGATGTTTCGGTCAAAGGTTAAGGACATCATAGTCCATGGGCTTAAAGGGACCCCACAGTCCGAGGTTAAGGACATCGTAGTCCGTGGGTTTAAAGGGACCCCGCAGTCCAGTTTAAGGACATCGTAGTCCATGAGTTTAAGGACCCCACGGTCCATAGAAATGTGTGGTTGTCAGGACCCGTCACCTCTCTGAAGACGTTGAAGGATTACAACAACAAACATCAGAGGAGTAAAGAGATGTACCCTCGAACCGGTGGGAATTGGTTGAAAGATCTGTAGTCCAATTTGGGACTAAGATCTGTTGAAATATTTATGAGCAGATGGGCTCAATTATAAGTTGAGGACTTATGGCCAATATTGGGCTAAGTCCAGTGAATGTTTAACATTTTATTGTTCTGGGCTGTTGAGCCTTTATTTGGGCTTGACCCTTTTAATAATGCTGAGCATTGAATCCTGACATCTTTTTATCTTGTAATGAATGTATAGCATTCATCAGAGCAATGTGTGTTCTGACAGCGTGCCATGTGGCGCGTCAGGCGCTTTACGCCAATTAAAGAGCGCATTGCGCTTCTGCCAAGCAGCGCACATGAAAGGGACACATGTCGCGCTTGGCGCTAAGCGCCAGATAATGGGCGCATTGCGCCAGTTTATGAGCGCTAAGCGCTAGTCCATGAGCGCATTGCGCTTTCAATTTCGTGGCGCACACATGAGTGACACGTGGCGTGCTTGGCGCTGAGCGCCATCCCATGAGCGCAGTGCGCTATTTCAGAAGCGCAAAGCGCAAGTTGCATACGTGGTTGGCACGTGGCACGTTTGGGCGCTAAGCGCCGGTCCAAGGAGCGCAGAAACGCAGTTTAAGAGTGCAAGGCACTTTTCAATAGCGTAAAGCGCATTTGATCAAATTTATGATCTGCGAACAAATTTATGATCTTTTAAAAGAGACTTTGTCTCAAGATTCGAGAACAATAGTTCTTATTTTTGAAAGGGCTTTCCCTTTATAGATCAATGATCTATGAATGAAGTAATACTTCTCTGTTTTTATGATAAGATCTTTTGATCTTTTTATAAAAGACCTTGGTTTTTTGTTGATCTATGATCTTTTTTAAGAAGATGATTCTTCTTTTTAATTGTGAGATGAATCCATCTCTTTGTTCATCACCATTTTTACCTTGAAGAAAAGTCTTGTTTTTGCTGAGAGCTTGCTCTTCTTTCTCTGAGTTTTCTCAAAGTTTATAGGGTTTTTTTTTCTATCTCAGACTTGAAGTCTTAGGGCCTTTATATAGGGCAAATTGATTTGTTAAATCAGTTAAAGAGATCTTTCTCTGATTGATTTGGGGATGTTTCCCTACCGTTGGATCTTTGATCATATGGCTTCTGTTTTACAGAAGGCAATCTTCTTGTTTTTTAACAAGATTGGAAAGATCTTTCCATAACAGAATTTTAATTCTGATTAATTAATAATTTATCATTATTATTAGATCTTTTGATCTAACGGTGAGGAATTTTATAATTCCAGCGCTGGCGCACCCGTGCTTTGCATGTGGTGCGCTACACAGAGCGCAGTGCACTTTGCGCTAGCGCAACTACGTTTGACACGTGGCGCGCAGCGTGCAGCGCAGCTTGCGCTAGCGCACCCGTGTTTGACACGTGGAGCACAGCGCGCCTAGCGCTAGCACACACATGGTGCACTGCCTAGGGCGCAGCGCACCTGGCGCTAGCGCATCCGTGTTTGACACGTGGCGCGCAGCGCGCCTAGCGCTGGATCTGAAGCGTTGCTTCAATTTTTGAATTTTAAATTTCAAAACAAAGCTTTGCTCTAATTGGGGGAAACAAATGCCCCCCACCGTTGCGCTTACGTGGCCCACACGTGAGTGCATCGGTGGCAGTTGTAGGGTGTTTTTCGTCACCCCATTGAGATGGGAATACGCACGCTCTTGTCAGGCGTACTACAGATTCCCCCTGCCTGGGTAAGGCCGGGGTTTAATGATTGTGGGGATCCGAATCTCCGGCAGCCGCGGACTAAGCTGCCGTTAATTAACCCTCGCCTTTGGGGCGAGGGAACCTCCGATTGACGGGTTAAACGGGTCATGCGAACTAAATGTGTGGTGTACGTGTGTTGTGTTTTGAAAGGGGGGTTTTGGATATATCGGGAGCCACGCAGAGTTTTTTACGTGGGTCCCGCTACCCGGATAGCGGGCTGGGGGTCAAGGGGGCTAGCAGCCCTCTTGCGGGGTGCGGGGCAGCGCCCCGTTAGAAATTTTTTTTCTAACAGGGACAGTGTTGTGGAGCACGTGTGTGTGCAAATATGTATACATATGTATGTATATATGTATATATGTATATATATAAAAGAAAGAGGGGGGAAAGGCATCCAAAGGATGTGTGCGGGCAGCACCTTGGACGCTGTGCGCCTAGGTGCTGTGCGCTTAGGCGCTAGAGTGCCACGTGTCGGCACGTGGGCGCTCTGCGCTTGAGCGCTGGGCGCTTGAGCGCAAGCGCGCCACGTGTCGGCACGTAGGCGCTTTGCGCTTGAGCGTCTGCGCTTGAGCGCAAGCGCGCCACGTGTCGGCACGGGGGAGACTTGCGCTCAAGCGCCTGCGCTTGAGCGCAAGCGCGCCACGTGTCGGCACGGGGGAGACTTGCGCTCGGGCGCCTGCGCTTGGGCGCAAGCGCGCCACGTGTCGGCACGGGGGAGACTTGCGCTCGGGCGCCTGCGCTTGGGCGCAAGCGCGCCACGTGTCGGCACCGAGGTGACTTGCGCTCGGGCGCTTGCGCTTGGGCGCAAGCGCGCCACGTGTCGGCCCGCGGGCGCTCTGCGCTTGAGCGCCGGCGAGAAAAAGTGGCTTTTAGCCTAAGAAACAGAAGCTGTGCTTCAAAAAGGAAATATTTGTTATGTATATATGTATGGAGTTAAACTCCTGGGATGTTTTGAAGCTGATGAAGGGGGTTCTTCTTCTTCCTTCTGTTGTTTTGCCGGATCTTGAAGATCAAGAAGTAGGAGATTTTAAAAATCACTCCTTTTTTAGATCTGATGGGAGATCTGAGTTCCCCTTTGTAGGTTTTGTGGTGGAAAACTACTTAGTTTTGGAAAAGAAAGAGTAAAACTCTTGATTTAATTCAAAAGAATTGAGAAGGTTTAGAACCTTGGAGAAAGAGCAGGAGGCACAAAGAACCCTAGTTTTTTGGGGGAATGAAAAAAGTTGTCCTTTATTCACCATCATGTTGCCTTATATAGGCTTACATATTTGCATATAGCCCCTTGGGCTTTACAAAAATGGCATTTTAGCCATCCCATGGCTCATGTGCCATTTCATTTTTGCACATAAGCCATGGGCTTACAAAATATTGGCTTTATGCCCATTTTGTTTACATTCATGCATAAACAATTACATAAAAATTATTTATTACATGATTTTGTTATTGGCACGGGGAGGCTGGCCGCGGGCTCGACTTGGACATGGGCCCACTTGACCTGGGCTTGGGCCCACCTAGCTTGGGGGTTGACCTTGACTTTGACTCGGTCCACCGGGGTGTAAATTTTTACCCCAACAAATTGCCCCCCATCAATAAATGCACACCGCACATGTGGGTCGTGTGCATGAAATTGATGGATCTTCTTTCACGTGGAGGCGACTTGCTTTGGTTCCCACTTTTTGGGATGTACTGCCCTTTTTGCGACGTGGACGGTCGACGCTTGACGCGTCTCGGAGACAGAGTGTTCGTAGTAGACGTTTCCCTTGCCCGGAGTGATTCGGTTCCTGCTTTGTAGGATGCCTGCACTGCCCTTTTTGCGACATGGACGGTCGACGCTCTGTTATGAAGCGATTTAGGTTCCCAATTTGCGGGAGCCTGCACTGCCCTTTTTGCGACACAGACGGTCGACGCTCTGATCCGGAGTGATTTAGGTTCCCAATTTGTGGGAGCCTGCACTGCCCTTTTTGCGACATAGACGGTCGACGCTCTGATCCGAAGCGATTTGGTAGACGTGCCCCCGGCACGAAGTGTCGCTGGTCGACGTTTCCCCGAGGCGGAGTTTCTGTTGTCGATGTGGCCCCGGCACGGAGTGTCTGCTTGACGTTTCCCCGAGGCGGAGTATCGGCTGGTTGACGTTTCCCTGATGCAGAGTGTCTGTGTTGGACGTTTCCCCGATGCAGAGTGTCGCTGGTTGACGTGTCCCCGGTACGGAGCGTCGCTGATCGACTTTTCCCCGGCATGGAGTGTCGCTGATGGACTTTTCCCCGGTGCGGAGTGTCGGTGGTTGACTTTTCCCCGGCACGGAGTGTCGCTGACGGACTTTTCCCCGGCGCGGAGTGTCGGGTTGACTTTTCCCCGGCACGGAGTGTCGCTGATGGACTTTTCCCCGGCGCGGAGTGTCGGGTTGACTTTTCCCCGGCACGGAGTGTCGCTGACGGACTTTTCCCCGGCGCGGAGTGTCGGGTTGACTTTTCCCCGGCACGGAGTGTCGCTGACGGACTTTTCCCCGGCGCGGAGTGTCGGGTTGACTTTTCCCCGGCACGGAGTGTCGCTGATCGACTTTTCCCCAGCGCGGAGTGTCGGGTTGACTTTTCCCCGGCACGGAGTGTCGCTGATCGACTTTTCCCCGGCGCGAAGTGTCGGGTTGACTTTTCCCCGGCACGGAGTGTCGCTGATGGACATTTCCCCGGCGCGGAGTGTCGGGTTGACTTTTCCCCGGCATGGAGTGTCGCTGATGGACTTTTCCCCGGCGCGGAGTGTCGGGTTGACTTTTCCCCGGCACGGAGTGTCGCTGATGGACTTTTCCCCGGCGCGGAGTGTCGGTGGTTGACTTTTCCCCGGCACGGAGTGTCGCTGACGGACTTTTCCCCGGCGCGGAGTGTCGGGTTGACTTTTCCCCGGCACGGAGTGTCGCTGATGGACTTTTCCTCGGCGCGGAGTGTCGGGTTGACTTTTCCCCGGCACGGAGTGTCGCTGACGGACTTTTCCCCGGCGCGGAGTGTCGGGTTGACTTTTCCCCGGCACGGAGTGTCGCTGATCGACTTTTCCCCGGCGCGGAGTGTCGGGTTGACTTTCCCCAGCACGGAGTGTCGCTGATGGACTTTTCCCCGGCGCGGAGTGTCGGGTTGACTTTTCCCCGGCACGGAGTGTCGCTGATGGACTTTTCCCCGGCGCGGAGTGTCGGGTTGACTTTTCCCCGGCACGGAGTGTCGCTGATGGACTTTTCTCCGGCGCGGAGTGTCGGTGGTTGAATTTTCCCCGGCACGGAGTGTCGCTGACGGACTTTTCCCCGGCGCGGAGTGTCGGGTTGACTTTTCCCCGGCACGGAGTGTCGCTGATGGACTTTTCCCCGGCACGGAGTGTCGGGTTGACTTTTCCTCGGCACGGAGTGTCGCTGACGGACTTTTCCTCGGCGCGGAGTGTCGGGTTGACTTTTCCCCGGCACGGAGTGTCGCTGACGGACTTTTCCCCGGTGCGGAGTGTCGGGTTGACTTTTCCCCGGCACGAAGTGTCGCTGATGGACTTTTCCCCGGCGCGGAGTGTCGGGTTGACTTTTCCCCGGCACGGAGTGTCGCTGATCGACTTTTCCCCGGCGCGGAGTGTCGGGTTGACTTTTCCCCGGCACGGAGTGTCGCTGATCGACTTTTCCCCGGCGCGGAGTGTCGGGTTGACTTTTTCCTGGCACGGAGTGTCGCTGATGGACTTTTCCCCGGCGCGAAGTGTCGGGTTGACTTTTCCCCGGCACGGAGTGTCGCTGATGGACTTTTCCCCGGCGCGGAGTGTCGGGTTGACTTTTCCCCGGCACGGAGTGTCGCTGATGGACTTTTCCCCTGCGCGGAGTGTCGGGTTGATTTAATTTCGAGGCGGAGCATAATTCCGGCAGGGAAGGTAGATATCCCGAGGCAAAGCATGATTTTGACACGGGATAAATTCTGGGACGGAGCATGATTCCGCCATAGAGGTTGTTGGCTTGATTTGATTTGGGTTGACATCAGCATCGCTACACTGGAATATAGTACCAGGAGCAAGTCCTCATTTGTCATTGAGAGAATTTTGGGATTGGTATTTTTGTCGGCATCTGCATTGCTGCACTGGAATAATGCCAGAAGCAACTCATCATTTGCCCCGAGGGGATTTGGATTTGGCTTGATTGGCATCTGCATTGCTGCACTGGAATAATGCCAGGAGCAACTCATCATTTGCCCCGAAGGGATTTGGAGTTGGTTTGTTTGGCATCTGCATTGCTGCACTGGAATAATGCCAGGAGCAACTCATCATTTGCCCCGAGGGGATTTGGGAATTGGTTTGTTTGGCATCAGCATCGCTGCACTGGAATATGGTACCAGGAGCGAATCATCATTTGCGTTTGCTTATTAGGAAACGATGGCTTAGGAGACAGGTTTTAGGTCCCTATCACCTAAGACTTTTTAATTTTGTAAGCCGTGAGGGTCTCACAAAGCATTTTCTCCCTATGGGTCGTAAGGATCCCGTAAGTGTATTTTCTCCTTAGGAGTCGTGGGGACTCCCAAGTGTGTCGCTCCTTTGTGAGTCGTAAGGATCTCACGCGGGAATTTTCTCCTCACAAAGTCGAGAGGACTTTGCGAGTGCGTTTCATCTCTTTTTTACGAGTTTGCGCCCTTTCGGGTTTTCACAAACTCGCCTGCAGTCCTGCAGTTTTTACTCACGGAGCCCTTTCGGGTTTTCATCCGTGCCCATTTTGCTTGTGGACATACCTTCCTTTTTTTTTTCTTCTTCTCTCTTTTTTCTTTCTTTCTTTTTTTTTCTTGAATCTTCCCTGCCGGTGTGACTTTGAATGTGGTCTCGCTGGTAGGACTTGGGAGAGATTGGGATCGTTTTACGCTCATGGATTACATACGGTTTTGCAGGATATATGATCCAGACCGTAGGGCCAGAAAAATTTCAGGACTTTGTTGGCGTCTGTATCGCTGCACTGGAATGTGGTACCAGGAGCGACTCATCATTCGCCGTTGGGGTATGGGATTTAGAATTTGGTTGGCGTCTGCATCGTTACACTGGAATATGGTACCAGGAGCGATTCATCATTCGCCACTTGGGGATTGGGGAGCGAATTTGGTTGGCGTCTGCATCGCTGCACTGGAATGTAGTACCAGGAGCGACTCATCATTCGCCGTTTGGGGTTGGGGAGCGATGGCTTAGGAGAAAAGTTTAGATCCCTGTCACCTAAGACTTTTCAATTTTATGGGCCGTGAGGGTCCCATAAAAGCATTTTCTCCCTGCGAGTCGTATGGATCCCGCAGGTGTATTTTCTCCTTAGGAGTCGTGAGGACTCCTAAGTGTGTTTTTCCTTTATGAGTCGTAAGGATCCCACAAAGGTTTGTTCTCCTCATGTATCGTGAGGACACATGAGTGGATTTACCTCGTTCCCAGTTTAATGACTTAGAGGTCGATTGTTTCCAGCTTAACGACGTGGCGGTCGATTGTTTCCAGTTTAACGACGTAGAGGTCATCTGTTTCCAGTTTAACGACTTGGTGGTCGTCTGTTTCCAGTTTAATGACGTAGAGGTCATTTGTTTCCAGTTTAACGACTTAGAGGTCATCTGTTTCCAGTTTAACGACGTGGTGGTCATCTGTTTCCAGTTTAAAGACTTAGAGGTCTACTGTTTCCAGTTTAAAGACTTAGAGGTCTATGTTTCCAGTTTAACGACTTAGAGGTCATCTGTTTCCAGTTTAAAGACTTAGGGGTCTATTGTGCCCAGTTTAACGACTTAGCGGTCATCTGTTTCCAGTTTAACGACATAGTGGTCTGCTGTTTCCAGTTTAACGACGTGGTGGTCATCTGTTTCCAGTTTAACGACTTGGAGGTCATCTGTTTCCAGTTTAAAGACTTAGAGGTCTGTTCTTTCCAGTTTAACGACATAGTGGTCATCTGTTTCCAGTTTAACGACACAGTGGTCTGCTGTTTCCAGTTTAACGACTTGGTGGTCATCTGTCTCCAGTTTAACGACTTGGAGGTCATCTGCTTCCAATTTTAAAGACGTGGAGGTCTATTGGATTGATTTGGAATTTTGGGATAGGGGCCGGCATCAACGTTGTTAACACTAAAGCACATGGGCCAGGACACATGAGTGGGTCTTCCTAATGGAGCATAATTCCAAAGACGGAGACCAGCCGCGTAACTGGTGGTTGCGGTGGGGCATGGGTATGCTGAGAATTATTTGAGCCCGTGGATTGTATACGGCAGTCAATTTGGGGACCGGTCGTAGGGCCGGAAGAATTTTGGGAAACTGGATTTTGGTTGGCGTCTGCATCGCTACTCTGGAATATGGTACCAGGAGCGACTTATCATTCGCCGCCGTTTTTTTTGTTTTTTGTTTTTTTTACCGCGATTGCTCTATCATTTCAGCTTTTCTTATCGCTAAGGTCATGATTGCCCTATCATTTTGGCTTTTTATTTATTTATTTTTTATTTTTTGCACATTCATTTTTTTTTTTACATTTTTAAATTTTTTTTTTTTTACATTCCCAGTTTAACGACTTAGAGGTCGACTTTTCCCAGTTTAACGACGTGGTGGTCGACTGTTCCCAGTTTAACGACGTGGTGGTCCTCTTTGCTTATCCCAGCTCCTTGAACTTTGATCTTGGCGGGGCTGTGTTGATGACCTAGCTCTGTAGCTTGCCGATACATCCGAGGATTGTGAGGTTTTTCCAAGCTTATATTGGTCCTCTGCCCAATCTTTGAAAATATAGCAGTCTTCGATGGTATGACCCACCACTCTATGATATGGGCAGTATACGGGATTGCCGGTCATGTTCATTTCCTGTGGCCTCTTTGGAACAGGCAGTTGCAGACCGCTGTTCAGGGCGTCCATGAATATTTTGCGGACTTCATCCCTCCTGAAGGAGTATACCTTCTTCTTTCCCTCCATTGGAGTAGGTGCCTTTACTGAAGCCGGTCCTCGAGGCCCATATCTGGGAGGATTAGGTTCCCGAAAGGTTTCGGTCTCCATTTGCGTGAAATCGGCGATCGTAGCTTGACTGTTTGCTAACACGCCTTTAGACAGTTCTATCTCTCCCATTTTGTATTGCCTTTCGACCCAATCTTTGAAGACAAAGCAGTCCTCAATGGCATGACCTACCACCCTATGATAGGGGCAATATTCTGGGTCGTCGGTCATATTCGCTTCTTGCGGTCTCTTTGATTCCGGCAGTTGTACACCGTTTCTTAGGGCGTCCCTGAATATCTTGTGGACTTTTTCCCTCTTGAAGGAATAGACCTTTTCCAGCTTCTCTTTCAGAGGCGATTCCCCCCCGGTGTATGTATCGGAGAGACTGGAGGCTGATTGCGGCCGTTTTTCGCAAAGGCGCTCCGCTTTTAGGTTGAAAGGGATATTAGTTGGCTGCCCCGGGTATCAATCCCTGGCTCATGAGCCAAAATTTGATTCTGCTGTAATTGCAATCGGGCAACTTGGGTCGCGAGATTTGCCATGACGTTTGCCAGCTCATCGACTTTAGAATAGACCTCGGCCATCTTCTCATCCCTGTCCTGAAATTGCCTTTGAAGCCAGTGGAATAACGCTTGTTCTGTAGTTCCGGCTATGACAACCGGGTAATCATTATTTCCTGAGCTCAATTCCACAGGAACCACGGGCTCCTCTGGCTTATCGGCCTGAGCGGGCTCTTCATCATTTAGATCGAGCCGATGCTGGGTAGCGGCAACCATATCTTCACCATGGCTGTGAAGAAGAGCAGGGTTCGTTTCTTCATGTCCGGCCATGTAGACAGTGTGGATAACACACTCAGCCATTCTTTCATCACTGGCAGCTGGTTTCGCGGAGCGGTCCGGGCTTTGGAAATTCATAAATTTTAACATGGCCAGAGCCCTAGCCCTTTTGTTGGCTCTATATCTGAGCCGCTTCTGCCTCAGCTTCTCTGCCTTAAGCGCTTGGCAGGCTTCTGCTCTTCGGGGAGCCGCCATAGGCTGAGTGATGAGAGGCTTGAGGAGACACCCAATCGAGCAGTTGTCGGAGGTGCCGCTGGAGATTGCTCAAGACGCGCTGTAGCTTTGTTGGTGTTGATGGCCTTGCCCCCAGTTGGGGCCAAGGAAAGTCGTTCAGATACCGACTTGCGTTTGGGTTGGGGCACCCTCGAGATCACCACATTTGGTCTCCTTCCTTTCGAGACCGGTTTGTCTGCCACCGGGGCTTAAGGAGCTGGGATGGCGCCAACTGGCATGAACATAATAGAGCCGAATGGTAGCAGCGGCTCCTCCCATTGTCGCCCGAGACTGGCCGGAAGGACCGTCCTAAAGTCTATCCTCATCGTGTAAGAGACGGGAGCTGCGTTCATCATCGAAGACATCGTCGGAAGGTGATTGCTTGAAAATCTGCATGAAAAAACATTATTTTTAGTATAAATACAGGTATGTATATTAATTGAGTTCGCATGAACGCTTAACCCGAAGTATGGGAGGAGAGATTGGTCCCACCGGGCGTGCCAGAATCTGTAGGGTGTTTTTCGTCACCCGATTGAGATGGGAATACGCACGCGCTTGTCAGGCGTACTACAGATTCCCCCTGCCTGGGGAATACCGGGGTTTAATGATTGTGGGGATCCGAATCTCCGGCAGCCGCGGACTAAGCTGCCGTTAATTACCCCTCGCCTTTGGGGCGAGGGAACCTCCGATTGACGGGTTAAACTGGTCATGCGAACTAAATGTGCGGTATACGTGTGTTGTGTTTTGAAAGGGGGGTTTTGGATATATCGGGAGCCACGCAGAGTTTTTTACGGGGGTCCCGCTACCCGGATAGCGGGCTGGGGGTCAAAGGGGCTAGCAGCCCCCTTGCGGGGTGCGGGGCAGCGCCCCGTTAGAAATTTTTTTTCTAACAGGGACAGTGTCGTGGAGCACGTGTGTGTGCAAATATGTATACATATGTATGTATATATGTATATATGTATATATATAAAAGAAAGAGGGGGGAAAGGCATCCAAAGGATGTGTGGGGGCAGCACCTTGGGCGCTGTGCGCCTAGGTGCTGTGCGCTTAGGCGCTAGAGTGCCACGTGTCGGCACGTGGGCGCTCTGCGGTTGAGCGCTAGGCGCTTGAGCGCAAGCGCGCCACGTGTCGGCACGTAGGCGCTTTGCGCTTGAGCGCCTGCGCTTGAGCGCAAGCGCGCCACGTGTCGGCACGGGGAAGACTTGCGCTCGAGCGCCTGCGCTTGAGCGCAAGCGCGCCACGTGTCGGCACGGGGGAGACTTGCGCTCGGGCGCCTGCGCTTGGGCGCAAGCGCGCCACGTGTCGGCACCGGGGCGACTTGCGCTCGGGCGCTTGCGCTCGGGCGCTTGCGCGCCACGTGTCGGCCCGCGGGCGCTCTGCACTTGAGCGCCGGCGAGAAAAAGTAGCTTTTAGCCTAAGAAACAGAAGCTGTGCTTCAAAAAGGAAATATTTGTTATGTATATATGTATGGAGTTAAACTCCTGGGATGTTTTGAAGCTGATGAAGGGGGTTCTTCTTCTTCCTTCTGTTGTTTGGCCGGATCTTGAAGATCAAGAAGTAGGAGATTTTAAAAATCACTCCTCTTTTAGATCTGATGGGAGATCTGAGTTCCCCTTTGTAGGTTTTGTGGTGGAAAACTACTTAGTTTTGGAAAAGAAAGAGTAAAACTCTTGATTTAATTTAAAAGAATTGAGAAGGTTTAGAACCTTGGAGAAAGAGCAGGAGGCACAAAGAACCCTAGTTTTTTGGGGGAATGAAAAAAGTTGTCCTTTATTCACCATCATGTTGCCTTATATAGGCTTACATATTTGCATATAGCCCCTTGGGCTTTACAAAAATGGCATTTTAGCCATCCCATGGCTCATGTGCCATTTCATTTTTGCACATAAGCCATGGGCTTACAAAATATTGGCTTTATGCCCATTTTTTTTACATTCATGCATAAACAATTACATAAAAATTATTTATTACATGATTTTGTTATTGGCACGGGGAGGCTGGCCGCGGGCTCGACTTGGGCTTGGGCCCACCTGACCTGGGCTTGGGCCCACCTAGCTTGGGGGTTGACCTTGACTTTGACTCGGTCCACTGGGGTGTAAATTTTTACCCCAACAGCAGTATCTATGCCCTGATCAACTCAGAAGTTGAAGAGGCGTTTCAATGCCTATAAATAGGACCTTTGGTCCTTTAGATGATTTTCATCTTCTTCTTTGAGAATTTTCATTCAGAGCATTGCCCTTCAGTTTAAGAACTTTTCAAGAGTAAAAACTCTGTTAAAATTTTAGGTAAAATTTAAAACTTTTAATAAACTAGGGTTTTACCCATTAACAGAGCCTTGCTTTTCATAGATCTTTGATCTAAAGAGAACCCTTTCAGGGTTTCATCAACAGTGCTTTGCTCTCTTAAATCTTGTTGATTTGTTAGCCTTTGATGAAAAACTCTTAAAAGTTTTATTCTTGGATTTCAAATTCATTAAAAGCATTGCTTTTGGGGTTCCTGATGGGTTACTTCATCTTCTCCGCAGAGCATGGCTTTTAGCATTCTCGGGGAATTTCTTTAAATTCCCCTCATAATTGACTTTGACAGGTGTCACTCCTGTCTGTAGAGCATTGCTCTCGAGAAGTTTAACTCCTAGACCCGAGGGGTCGCTCATTAAATGAGATTCCTTTTTTAGGATTTCTCACAAATTCGAATTTGTTAGGTGGCATAATTAGAATTTGCTTTCTCCATGGAGATATCAAGAGTCGTTTAAATCCCTGTGCCTGTTTTTAATAAGAATTTTCTTAATCAGTCTGTCCGCTAACTCTTGCTGATTTTCCTTTTCAGACATTATGGACGCTCATATGTATGATCTCGACGAGATTATTTCTTATGGAGACATTCGCGCACTCGAACGTTCCTAAAACCAAGAATTCACAAACGCCCAGTGTGCTGAAATTATGGGTCGCTTTGATGCATACAATGGTCGACTGCTTCGTCGTCGTTCCTCTCTCTTGAAGCTTATTGTGGGAACGATCTGGGGAGCACTTCCTCTGTTCTGTGCCGGCATGCCGCTTAACGCATTGGATGATGCCGAAGACAAGGTGCACTCGGTGTATCTGATGAGCCTAATCTCAAAGAAAAGGCGAGACAACCTTATTGATCTCCTGCATCAGGCTTTTCAACAGGCGGCAATACTCACTGCCTATCGGAGGGTGGAGGACATCCGTGAGGATCCCGACGCTTGTGATCGTGAGAGGAAGTATACTAGGATGGTTCAAAAAGCCTGGAACATCTTAGATAGCCTTACTTTTGAATTTCTCAATCCATGCCATGGATTTGATGTCGTGCCTTTGTAAACATTCCAATTATGTTTTTATTTACCGTTTTCCTTGATATAGGCATTTTCCGAAGTATGAATAGCAAGCCTTTTCATTTCCATGTGTCTATTTTATACATCAAACTTTTTCGCACATGCATGAATGTGTATGCCTTGAACGCTTAACTGAATGTGAATAAAATGTTCTCCTCATTGTCGCTTTCTTCTCTTTTCTTGTTGCCGACATGTTACTTTAGTAAGTGTGGCCTGTAGACAATAAAGAACATTTCTTCTTGAACTCTTCGAGAGGTGGTGATGGCTTAGGAAGCAGGTTCAGATCTGCTACCTAAAACTTTTCAACTTCATGAGCCGTGAGGGTTTCATAAAGACTTTTCTCCCTACGAGTCATGAGGATCTCGTAGGTGTATTTTCTCCTTAAGAATCGTGAGGATTCCCAAGTGTGGTTTTCTCTTGAGAGTCGTAAGGATCTCACAAGAGAATTTTTCCCTCTTACAAGTCGAGAGGACTCGTAAGTGGTTGTTTCCCTCCTTGTCGAGATTTGACTTTGGAGAGTGTGGTCCGTGAATAGTATGCAAGAGTCCATTTTGGACCGACTTGCAGGGCCCCGGTGCTTAGGAAATAGGTTTTTTAATCCCCATTGCCTAAGGATTTTTCCTACGAGTCGAGACAAATCGAGAAGTTCTCGCAAGGATGTCCTAACGTAACAGTTAACCTTTGCTCTTTACGACAGAGGTCCGTTAGGGTCTGTGGTACTAGAGTTTTGCCCGTCGTACCGTCGTGTTGGCTGATATATTCCTCGATAGGCAATCTTACTGTTCGAGTAACCCTGCGACAGTTGTGTCTCTGATCCCTTCGGAGGCTGGACAAGACGTCTTCAAGCAATCTTCTTAGGCAGTTTGACCGTCAGAAGAGCAAGCGTTAGGAATTTCGCCATGCCACTTTTTACTTGAGGTTAGGCTCATTTTGGAGAGCCCCGACGAGTCATAACCACTCCGCGCTGGAATAGGATGATCTCCGATAGTCTTTCAGGTTTTATATGAGTTTCCATCAAGATCCTGAAGCTAGGAATTTGGCCTTTGCTTCGTTTGCTTTGGTGTGTCCGAATCTTGTTGGAGGAAGGACGCTGTGGTGACATCTCGTCTGTTGTATCGAGACGAACATCAAGGTAGTGACCACTCCGTGCTGGTGGGGGATGATCTCCGATTGTCTTTCAGGTTTTATATGAGTTACCGTCAAGACCCTGAAGCTGGGAATTTGGTCTTCGCTTCGTTTGCTTTAGCGTTGCGTCTACTGTATCGATACGAATGTCAAGGTTGTCTCTAGGTTGTTGGTGAACCGTCGAGATTTGGAACTAGGGATTTTTCCATGGCTCCGTTGTTTGATTGTCGTGTCTGAATCCTGTTGAAGGAAGAACGCTGGGGTGATATCTCGTCTGCTGTATCGAGACGAACGTCAAGGTGGTGACCACTCCGCGCTGGTGTGAGATGATCTCCGATAGTCTTTCAGGTTTTATATAAGTACCGTCAAGACCCTGAGTCTAGGAATTTGGCCTTCGCTTCGTTAGCTTTAGCGTGTCCGAATCCTGTTGGAGGAAGGACGCTGTAGTGACATCTCGTCTGCTGTCTCGAGACAAACATCGAGGTGGTGACTACTCCATGTGGGATGATCTCCGGTAGTCTTTCAGGTCTTATATGAGTTACCATCAAGACCCTGAAGCTAAGAATTTGGCCTTCGCTTTGTTAGCTTCGGAGTGTCCGAATCCTGTTGGAGGAAGGACGCCGTTGTTGACGTCTCGTCTGCTGTATCGAGACGAACATCGAGGTGGTGACCACTCCATGTGGGATGATCTCCGGTAGTCTTTCAGGTTTTATATGAGTTACCGTCAAGACCCTGAAGCTAGGAATTTAGCCTTCGCTTTGTTTGCTGGCATTGCGTCTGCTGTATTGAGACGAATGTCGTGGTGGAGCTGGGATTTTGCCGTCACTCCATTTCGTTTCGACCATAGGGTCTTTCGTTGACATTGCATCTGCATCCTGCTGGACTGCGAAGGAACGCCGCTGTTGACATTGCGTGTGCTGTAACGGGACGAATGCTGAGGTGGAGCTGGGATTTTGCCGTTGCTCCGCTTTGTTTCGACCATGAGGTCTTTTGCTGACGTTGCATCTGCATCCTGCTGGACTGCGAAGGAACGCCGTTGTCGACATTGCGTCTGCTGTAACGAGACGAATGCTGAGGTGGAGCTGGGATTTTACCGTCACTCCGCTTTGTTTCGATCATGAGGTCTTTTGTTGACGTTGAGTCTGCATCCTGCTGGACTGCGAAGGAACGCTGTTGTTGACATTGCGTCTGCTGTACCGAGACGAATGCTGAGGTGGAGCTGGGATTTTGCCGTCGCTTCGCTTTGTTTCGACCATGAGGTCATTTGTTGACGTTGTATCTGCATCATGCTGGACTGTGAAGGAACGCCGTTATTGACATTGCGTCTGCTGTAATAAGACGAATGCTGAGGTGGAGCTAGGATTTTGTCATCGCTCCGCTTTGTTTCGACCGTGAGGTCTTTTGTTGACGTTGCATCTGCATCCTGCTGGACTGCGAAGGAACGCCGTTGTGGGTCTTCAAGCTGTAGATGTGGCCGTCGAGACTTGGCTCTTTTTCTGATGGAGCCTGGTGGGAAGATATGGTTCCCTATTTGTTTGTACCCCTGGATCGTATACAGGGATCGATGTGATCTCGCTTGTAGGGCATAAAGTTTCATTTTATTATTATTTTTTTTATTTCTTTCCGCGATGCTCTATCATTTCAGCTTTTTATATCGCGAAGGTCGCGATTGCCTAATCATTTCGACTATTTTTCGCGGTGCCCAATCATTTCGGCTATTTTGGATGCATACATTTTTACTTGCTGATTTTGTTTGCAAGTTGCCCCATCATTTCGGCTATTTTGGATGCATACATTTTTACTTGCTGATTTTGATTGCAAGTTGCCCCATCATTTCGGCTATTTCGTATGCATTTGTGGCTCGCTGTCTTTTTGCTGCAAGTTTGGGATTTGATACCGATTTAGGCATCAACATCGCTACAACTGGGATATGGCCAGGAGCGAATCATCATTTGCATTTGTCGGTTCGAACAAAGGTGGCTTAGTAAACAGGGTTAAGATCCTGTTTACTAAGGCTTTTGACTTCATGAGCCGTAAGGGTCTCATAAAGGTATTTCTCCCTACAAGTCGTGAGGATCTCGTAGGTGTGTTTCTTCCTTAGGAATCGTGAGGATTCCTAAGCGTCTCCTTAGGAATCGTGAGGATTCCTAAGCGTATGTTCTCTTATAAGTCGTAAAGATCTTACAAGAGTGTTTTCTCCTTATAACTCGAGAGGACTTACAAGGGCTGTTCACTGTGTAAATAGATCCCTAGTCGCAGGTGGGACTTTGTTAGGGAAATGTTTATTCGTGCCCGTGGATTGTATACAAGGTTCCATACTGAACCGCTTGTAGGGCAGCATTGGAGGTTGTGGTGGCCGCTTAAGAACAGGTTCAGATCTCTGTAGCTTAAGACTTTTGAATGTTATGAGCCGTGAGGATCCCATAAGAGGGTTCTCCCTACGAGTCGTGAGGATCTCGCAAGTGTAATTTCTCCTTAGGAATCGTAGGGATCCCTAAGTGTGTTGTTCCCTTGTGAGTCGTAAGGATCCCACGCAGGTGGTTTCTCCTTACATGGTCGAGAGGATCTTCCAAGTGTCTTTTAACGAGCTTGCGCCCTTTCGGGTTTTCACAAAACTCGCCGGTAGCCTTGCTGTTTTTACTCACGGAGCCCTTTCAGGTTTTCATCCGTGCCCATTTTGCTTATAGACATACCTTTTTTTTTGGTCAGCCTTGGGATGCTTTGGTCCGTAGTAGTTTATCGACGTCTCGATCAATTGCAAGTTTTAGGACATTGCGATCCATCGTTAGTTTAAGGACGTTTTGGTCAATTGCAAGTTTTAGGACATTGCGGTCCATCGCTAGTTTAACGACGTTTCGGTCTTTCGTTAGTTTAACAACGTTTCGGTCAATTGCAAGTTTTAAGACATTGCGGTCCATCGTTAGTTTAACGACGTTTCGGTCTTTCATTAGTTTAAGGACATTTCGGTCTGTCGTTCATAGGTCGGACATGTTTGAAAATCTTTCAGCACTCTTTTAGTTTTTGCAAAAGAACATTTTCTCATGGAGCTTCCCCTATAAAAGAGCATGATGCCCCTGGCGTGTCCATCTTTTTCTGAGCATGTGGTTGTGGCGGGTTCATCTTCCAGTTTTCAGACAGCGCGAACTTTCCATGTTGATACTAGTCTTCAATCCAGCCTTTAAAGACGTTGCAATCTTCAATCGGATGGCCCAACACTCGGTGGTAGGGGCAGTAACTGGAATCGCTGACATCATTCGGTTGTAGTGGGCGTCTCGACTCCAGTAGAGTGATGAGCTCATTGCGCATTGCCAGTTCGAACAGTCTCCTTGTTTTATCCCGGGGAAATGAGTACGGACGTTTCAACTTCTCATCGAGGGATTGCGGCTTGTTATTTTGACGACCAACCGGTCTCGGGCCACTCAGTTGTTGTTGAGCGTTGGCGATGAAGGTCGCTTTTCCCTTTTCCTTATCCCTTTTGTTCGATCTCTTGTTTGCGGGTCCGAGATTCTTTTCGGCTAGAGTGCGATTGCGCAGCTGAACATTCTCGCAACTCTTCACTTCTTCATCTTTTCCTGAGGTGGATTCTTTGAAGAGAGGGCTAAGAGCCATTTCTTCTTCAGAATTGCTCCCGAAGGTGAGAGCTTGCGATCTTCTGCCATCAACCATGTGACAGTTGTCGACGACTCTTCCTCGTTCGTCTGTCACATGTTTCCCTGTCGACGAGCTTCATGCCTCATCCTCTTAAAGTGTTGCCGGTGAGCAATGTATCCTTGCCACCAATTTTTAAATGCGTTGCATTCTTCAGTAGGGTGTGCAATCTTCTGATGATATTAGCAGAAGTTATGATGTACGCCCGCTTATCGGTGGGAGAATTTCCTCTGAAAGAGGGAAGCTTCATTCCCATCGATATGGCTTTGGCAAACCTTTTCCTTGTCTTGAGCCTACTTTTATTTTTGACGGATATACTTTGATCCGGTGGGAGTGTTTCGACCCTTTCATCCCGTCGCCGGCGTTTGGTTTTCTCGAATATGGCCATCTCGCGCTCTCGATTAGCTTTGCTTTTAAGACGGGCTTTGTTCAGGAATGCATCAACCATTTCGTCTGATAGTCCTAGAAGTTCTGGCTCAAAATCTGTCACCAGCTTCTCTGTGTAAGGAGCTTCTTCGTCGTTTATCGACAAGTGAGAGATCATATGGCAGCTTGCCACATAATCTTCAGATTCATCCGACGAGTCTTCTCCATTGTCATCATCTCCGTCCTCAAGAACGTGGCTGAGAAATTCTTGGAGCGTGACTGGGGTCCGCACCTTTTGATTATATTCTTCCAACGCGTCAATCTGCAAATTTGCCCTGTTGGATTGGTCTTCGATCCAGCCCTTAAAGACGAAGCAATCTTTAATTGGATGGCTTACCGTTTGATGGTAAGGGCAATAATTGGGACTATTAGCCTCGCCGGGTTGCAACGGTCATTTTGGATTCGGGAGATTGATGAGCCTGTTGCGCACCACTAGCGCAAATAATCTCTTTGTTTTGTCTTGAGGAAATGAATAAGGGCGTCCCAGTCTCTCCTCGAGGGATGAGCATGGACACACGTTGTTTTGGCGAACGGCCGGCTTTAAGTTGTTCGGTTGTTGTTGGGTATTAGCGACAAAAGTCGTTTTCCCTTTGCCTTTTTCATTCCGCGGTTCCGGCTTCGAAGAAGATGATCTATGACCCATCTGTTCCATTTGGGTCAGCTTGTCAATCAAGGCCTGGAAAGTGATTGGCTTGAAGAACATCATGAATTGGGAGATGGTTGCCTGAGGGTCAAGGGTACCCACAAACATGCCAACCGCAGGCGCTTCTTCAATGCGATGCTCGCACTTTGACCATAGATTACGCTACCGGATTGCATACTGTACCCATGTTTTTCCCGGCTTCACTCTGGCGTTGATCAGTGTTGTGATCGGGGTGCGTTCACTAGCACTTGCGAATCGCTGGGTGAATAACAGCTCCATTTCCGCAAAAGTCTGGACGGAGTCGTTTGGAAGTTCAGAATACCACTCGAATGCTGTCTCTGACAAGCTGCCGATGAACTGGCAGAGCAGAAGTTTATCATCGCCCCCGGTGTTGCCGCACAAGGCTCTGAATTGAGCGACGTGCTTATGCGGATTTCCTGTCCCTTTGTATACATGAAATTTAGGGATCGTATATCCTGGCGGGTACTTTATTTGGTGATACCAGTCGGGATATGGTCGCCCAGTTTAACAATTTGGCCGGCCGCTTCATTCACCTGGTGAGCTCGTAATTGCTGAGAAATATAATCGTCGAGCGTGACTTTAGAGATGATCTCCTCCTTGGCCGCTGAATGAGCCAGAAGAGGGTTCGATGTCTCCCCTCTGTCGTCTTTAATGATTATCGGAGGATTCTCGGCTGGAGGATCCGGCTGGATCATCATGCCCACCATATCCTGGAATAGGAGGGCCATTTGTTTTATAATAGTCGCTTGTATTGCGACCTCCTTATCCTTCTTCTCAAGCATTCTCCGAAAGAATTCAGCATCGGTTTCCTGCTCATAACGCTGCTCCGAGGATGTTTCCGGGCCTGCTTTTGGTCCAGTGAGTGCAGCCATGGCTGTCAGCATTTCTTGGAGCTTTTGTTATTGTTTCTCCTGAGCCTTAGTCACTGATCGCGTAAGCGGTCGATGACCCATGGAGATACGGCTATCCCTTTTTCCGGATGCCATATAGACGGTGTGCACCACCATGCCCCCAGACTTGGGGCGTTTAGACCCAGTGTTCTTGCGATTCATCGCAGACACGGGGACCCTCTCTGGCCTCCTTCGCTTATGAGCGGTTGACGTTGAGGGAGTTGTTGCAGCGGGTACCCAGACGGCTGTCGCCTTTTGTGGTTTGACGGGGTGGTTTTCTCATTGTCGAGCTTTAAGCTTCTTTGATCGGCGAGAGTAGTCCTGGTCGATCACCGATTCTTGGACCTGTCGCCAGACTTTATAAATCTTGGAGGACAGACGCTGAGGGGGCTGCTCCGGCTTCGTTTCTGTAACATTTTCCACGGGTGGAGGAGATCTTTTCAGTACGGCGGTGGGTGAATTCCCGCGCACCATGTTAAGCAGCTCGAAGCTGTTCCCAGTTGGAACAGCAGCATTGACTTCCACCGTTGGGGCTAGCGGAGTTAACCCAGACGGAGAGCTGCCCCCGGCCCTCCTTACTCGGCGCCAGTGACGACGACGAGCATGTCACGCAGATGGTGTTGGTTCAGCTATGGGGATGGTTTCGTCATGCCCCTTATTCTGGTTAGGCGCTACCGGTATCAGCCTCTTGAAGACCGACGTCCGTTGAACGGGGACGGCCAACCTATCGAAGGCAGACTTCCGAGTAGGGGAAGCAACCTTAACGATTTCACCTGAAGTAGGAGCTGAAATAGTCAGTATTATGAAGACCGGCCTTTTGGTAGGAGAAGCCGCCTTGACGACTTTAGGAGCAGGGGTGGCTATCCTATTCGGAATAACCCTTTCTGGTATCGCGGGCTTCTTCATGGGCCCGTTGGAGCTCTGGCCTAGTCTGTTAAAAACTGAGGCAGTGGAGTTGGGCGACCCGTTAAGAGGGGCCGCAGTAGTAGCAAGCCGATTGAAGACCGACTTCTTGGGAGCTTCTTGTGATGGTATAGCGGCGTTGAAACTCATCGGCGGGAGCATAGTCCCGAAGAACAATCTGGTGGTAGCCTGCGTTACCTGCCCTACCGGCATTGTGAAAAGAGAGGCCGCTTGGGGCCCGTACGTTACACCTCCAGATGAGGTGGAACAAGAGTTGCAGTTGCAGCTGGTGCAGGTTGAAGCCATCGATCTTCTGTTTTCTGCGCGGAGCAAGATACCAAATCTTAGTACCTCGAACCCAAGGGCAACCATATCAAACCGCGATTCGTTCGCGAAACACGACACACGAAGTGTGGAGTGGAAAGAGGAAAAGGTCCCACCGGGCATGCCAGAATCTGTTTACCGCCGTAGGACGCGACCGGGACGTTGGGACGTCCGGGCCTGAATCCCCAGGGCAGATGCTAATTGGTGCTATCCGTCCACCTCTCCGAAGATGCCAAGTTGATTTATGGCACCGTGTATCGAAGGTTCAGACGGATGCGGCCGATGAGCAGACTTCGTCAGATTCCCCCTCGTTGAGGGGTTTTTGATTGTGGGGACGCTCTTCTCTGCAGGCACAAGCCCCTGCAGTTAATTACGTTACCACATCGCGGTAACCACTTTCTCCTTCTCCAGATGGTCACTTCATGTCGTGTGTGTGTTTGTTTTGTTTTTGGTTGCCCGTGGATTGTATACGGAGACTAATTTATGTTGTCGCCCGTAGGATGTGGATTAGTCCAAATCTGTACTTTCTTAGATTTGGTTTTGGGGGTTGGGTCTAAGGATACGTTAGTCTCATTTGAGACTAAGATCAACTTAAACGTTTGTTAAGGATACGTTAGTCTCATTTCAGACTAAGATCGACTTAACGGGATCGTTTAAATCCAACAAGAGAGCATTTGGGCTCTGTTGTTCAGTTTAAGGACATTGCGGTCGATTACCGGTTTAAGGATATGGTGGTCCAATGTTAGTTTAAGGACATCTCGGTCCAATACCAGTTTAAGGACATGGTGGTCCATTGTTAGTTTAACGACGTTTCGGTCTGTTTTTAGTTTAACGACGTTTCGTTCAAAGGTTAAGGACATCATAGTCCGTGGGTTTAAAAGGACCCCACAGTCCAAGGTTAAGGACATCGTAGTCCGTGGGTTTAAAGGGACCCCACAGTCCAGTTTAAGGACATCGTAGTCCATGAGTTTAAGGACCCCACAGTCCATAGAAATGTGTGGTTGTCAGGACCCGTCACCTCTCTGAAAACGTTGAAGGATTACAACGACAAACATCAAAGGAGTAAAGAGATGTACCCTCGAACCGGTGTGAATTGGTTGAAAGATCTGTAGTCCAATTTGGGACTAAGATTTGTTGAAATATTTATGAGCAGATGGGCTCCATTATAAGTTGAGGACTTATGGCCAATATTGGGCTAAGTCCAGTGAATGTTTAACATTTTATTGTTCTGGGCTATTGAGCCTTTATTTGGGCTTGGCCCTTTTAATAATGCTGAGCATAGGATCCTGACATCTTTTTGTCTTGTAATGAATGTATAGCATTCATCAGAGCAATGTGTGTTCTGACAGCGCGCTACATGGCGCGTCAGGCGCTTTGCGCCAATTAAAGAGCGCATTGCGCTTCTACCAAGTAGCGCATACGAAAGGGACACGTGTCGCGCTTGGCACTAAGCGCCAGATGATAGGCGCATTGCGCCGGTTTATGAGCGCTAAGCGCTAGTCCATGAGCGCATTGCGCTTTCAATTTCATGGCGCACACATGAGTGACACATGGCGTGCTTGGCGCTGAGCGCCAGCCCATGAGCGCAGTGAGCTATTTCAGAAGCGCAAAGCGCAAATTGTATACGTGGTTGACACATGGCACGTTTTGGCGCTGAGCGCCGGTCCAAGGAGCGCAGAAACGCAATTCAAGAGTGCAAGGCACTTTTCAATAGCACAAAGCGCATTTGATCAAATTTATGATCTGTGAACAAATTTATGTTCTTTTAAAAGAGACTTTGTCTCAAGATTCGAGAACAACGGTTCTTATTTTTGAAAGGGCTTTGCCTTTATAGATCAATGATCTGTGAATGAAGTAATACTTCTCTGTTTTTATGATAAGATCTTTTGATCTTTTTATAAAAGACCTTGGTCTTTTGTAGATCTATGATCTTTTTTAAGAAGTTGATTCTTCTTTTTAATTGTGAGATGAATCTATCTCTTTATTCATCACCATTTTTACCTTGAAGAAAAGTCTTATTTTTGCTGAGAGCTTGCTCTTCTTTCTTTGAGTTTTCTCAAAGTTTATAGGAGGGTTTTTCTATCTCAGACTTGAAGTCTTGGGGCCTTTAAATAGGGAAAATTGATTTGTTAAATCTGTTAAAGAGATCTTTCTCTGATTTATTTGGGGATGTTTCCCCACCGTTGGATCTTTGATTCTATGGCTTCTATTTTACATAAGGCAATCTTCTTGTTTTTTAACAAGATTGGAAAGATCTTTCCATAACAGAATTTTAATTCTGATTAATTAATGATTTATCATTATTATTAGATCTTTTGATCTAACGGTGGGTAATTTTATAATTCCAGCGCTGGTGCACCCGTGCTTTGCACGTGGTGCCTGCTCAGAGCGCAGTGCACTTTGCGCTAGCGCAACTACATTTGACACGTGGCGCGCAGCGTGCAGCGCAGCTTGCGCTAGTGCACCCGTGTTTGACACGTGGCGCGTAGCGCGCCTAGCGCTAGCGCACACATGGTGCACTGCCTAGGGCGCAGCGCACCTGGCGCTCGCGCATCCGTGTTTGACACATGGCGCGCAGCGCGCCTAGCACTGGATCTGAAGTGTTGCTTCAATTTTTGAATTTTAAATTTCAAAACAGAGCTTTGCTCTGATTAGGGGAAACATGGCCGTTATGGTTGCTAGTCGATCAAAGTCCGACCTCTTGGGAGCTTCCTCTTGCGGCGCTGAGACACCGAAACTCACTGGTGGGAGTATGGTTCCGAAGAAAAACCCAGTAGTCGCTTGTGTAACTTGCCCCACCGGCATTGAAAAGATGGAGGTCGCGTTGGGCCCGTAGGTCACTCCTCCAGTTGGTACGGAGCGGGAGTTGCTGTTGCAAGTTGTGCAGTTGGAAGCCATCGATTTTCTTCTCCTTCTGCATAGGAACAAGACACCAAATCTTAGTAGCTCGAATCCAAGGGAAACCATAGCGAACCGCGATTTTGTTCGCGAAACCCGACACACGAAGTGTGGAGTGGAAAGAGGAAAAGGTCCCACCGGGCGTGCCAGAATCTGTTTTCCGCCGAAAACGGAGATGAACTTGGGATGGATCGTCTTGTCTGAATTTGGGGGCGGATGCTATTTAGATTTATCCATCCACCTTTCCGAAAATACCAAGTTGATTTATGGTACCATATATCGGAGGTTTGGACAGAGGGGGCTGTTACAGCAGACTTTATCAGATTCCCCTTCATTTTATGAGGGGTTTTTAATTGTGGGGCACTCTTCCCTGCAGGCGCAAGCCCCTGCAGTTAATTACGTTACCGCATTGCGATAACCACTTTCTTCTACTCCGGCAGGTCACTTCGTGTTGTGTGTATGTTTTGTTTTGGTTTTGGTTGCCCATGGATTGTATACGGAGACTAATTTATGTCGTCGCCCGTAGGACGCGGGTTAGTCCAAATCCGTATATTTTAGATTTGAACTTGGTTTCATTTAAGGACCGTTAATCTAGTTTGAGATTAAGATCAACTTAAATATATATGAGCAATTGGGGCTCAATTTGTTTTTGACTAAGGACACGTTAGTCCAATTTGAGACTAAGATCAACTTAGCGGAATTTCAAGGATTATTTTTATCTCGGATCCAACAACAGATCATTTGGGCTCAACTGCAAGAAAAACTTCAGAGACCAAGCCAATTTAGAGGCTTGGCCTGCTTAGTCTTTTCTTTTATTTTAAAGTGCTAGGCATTTATTTAGGCTCTGTTTTTTCAGCTCCTTTCTTTTATGCTAAAGTGCTGAGCACTTATTTGACCTCTGACACTCACATATATGACATGTGAAGCATTCAGTCTTGGGTGCCGCCCAATGAGTGCTGAACACTCAGTCATTTTGGATTTTTGTGGAGTGCTATGCACTTTTGTTCAGCGCCCACGTGATGAGCACATGCGGTGTTGGCTTTCTGTTTTGGACGTCCGCATGTCTTTCATGTGAGGCGCTAGGCGCTGTTACAAAGGGCGCCCACGTGGGAAGCACGTGAGGTGCTAGTCTTTTTCCTTTTATCATTTTTAGAGATTTAAATCTCTGTTGATATTTTCAGAGAGATTAAACCTCTTTGACCATTAACGCTCACTAAAATCACTAGACTTGAGGATTTTAGTTTGAGTTTTTTAAAGAACTAAGTTCTCGATTTGAAGGAACTGAGTTCCTGGAGTATCATGGACTCCATTTAAAAAATTTTCTTCCCTGAATCTTTGAATCTCAAGGACAAGCTCTTCCCGATGAGAATTAAATTCTCAACTTGTAGGAGATTTGCCTTGTGAATCTCAGATCCAGAGAAAGAACTAAGTTCTTTGAGAAGGGTTAAACCCTTAGATGTGATAGAAATATTTTGATCTCTTTTCTTTACCTAAGGTTTTAAAGAGGAAAGTCTTCTTCCTTTGAGAATTAAATTCTCTGTTCTCTCAAGAGCTCGCTGTATTTTGCAGAAGCTTCTCAGGGGTTCATTCTATCTCCTTCTCTCTGTGCGTATCTGTCTCCCTCTGTATGTGTCTCCTCCTTTGAGACTTGAAGTCTCGGGGTCTTTATATAGTGGAGGCAAATTGTTGATTAGTTTTGAGAAAATCTCTCATTGAGAGATTCCAATTGATTTAATTGGTCTCAAAATTGATTTGGGGAATTTTACCCACCATTGAATCTTTGATCCAAGAACTTCTGTTTTTTTTTTACAGAATATGATTTTGGGTTTTTAACGAGATTGGGAAAATATTTTCCCTATATAGAATTTATTCTGTAAAATGGTGATTTTTAATCACCATTGAATTTTTTAATTCAGCGGTTCTCTGTTTTACTGAGAGCAATCTTTCTTATTTAGAAAGATTGAGAGAATATATTCCAGAATAGAATTTTATTCTGCAATTGGATCTTTGATACAACCGAGAGTATCTTTCTTATTTAGAAAGATATGGACTCCTAATAGAATTTGATTCTATATCTTGATGATTTATCATCTCCGCTGGATTTTTGATTCAACGGCTCTGTTTAACAGAGAGTATCGTAGAATTTAATTCTACCTGGGTGGTGGCGCTCACGTGTTGTGCACGTGGCGCCACTTAAGAATTTAATTATGAAGATGGGTATTTCTATGTTTTGCATATTGCCGTCCGCGTGAGGAGCACGTGCGGCGCTATCTAAGAGTTTAACTCTTATGTAATGAACCCTTCTGTGCTTTGCACATTGGCGTCCACGTGAGGAGTGTTCCCGCCAAAATTTTTGCCAAAGAGCTATTTGTTCTCTTATAAAAAAGAGGAGTGAAAAGAAAGAGGAAAAGAATCCTCATAGTTTGGCATCACGTGTTAAACACGTGAGCGCTTATATCATTTGCATATAAGCGCTGAAAATAAATAACTAAGGGTCAAATTGGCCTCACGTGTTAAACACATGAGCGCTCATAAGCAAAGCATATGAGCATTGAATAAAATAAACCTAAAGGCCAAACTGGCCTCACGTGTTAAACACGTGAGCGCTAATATGCAAGGCATATGAGTGCGGAACATAAATAACCAAGACCAAACAAGCCTCACGTGTTAAACACGTGAGCGCTCATATGAAAAGCATGTGAGCACTGAAAATAAACAGGCTAAAACCCATACTATGGGTCACGTGTTTAACACGTGAGTTCTCTTTTCGCATTCTTTGGCAGCGCTCACATGCAAAGCATGTGAGTGTCCCAATTTAAAATGATCCCATCAGATAGAATTAAATTTTATGTGATAAAATTAAATTCTATTTAGGAAATATTTTCCCTAATCTTTCTAATATGGAAAGATCTTTTTCTAACAGAGAATCTTGGATTTAAAATCCAATAGTGATAAAATATCACCAATTAAACCATCTGATAGAATTAAATTCTATGTGGGAAATATTTTCCTGATCTTTCTCAAACTAGAAAGATCTTCTCTGTTAAACAGAGGACCCTTAGATCAAATATCCAACGGTGTTCATGTAATAGAATAAAATTCTATCTTAGGAAAATATTTTCCTAATCTTGTTAAACTAACAAGATATTCATATAACAGAATTAAATTCTATGTTAGAGAAATATATTCCTAAACTTGTTAAACTAACAAGATATTCATATGATAGAATAAAATTCTAATCTTGTTAAACTAACAAGATATTCATATGATAAAATAAAATTCTAATCTTGTTAAACTAACAAGATATTCATATGATAGAATAAAATTCTATGTGATAGAATTAACTTCTATGTTGGAATAAAATTCTGATCTTGTTAAATTAATAAGATATTCATATAACAGAATTAAATTCTATATTAGGAAAATATATTCCTAATCTTGTTAAACTAACAAGATATCCATATGATAGAATAAAATTCTAATCTTGTTAAACTAATAAGATATTCATATGATGGAATAAAATTCTATCTTAGGAAAATATTTCCTAATCTTATTAAACAAACAAGAAATCTTCTCTGTTAAACAGAGAGCCTTTGGATTAAAAATCCAACGGTGAATAAAATTCATCGATTGATCTACGAGATCATTTTTATTTATCATGAAATCAATCATGCTCTCTCAATGAGAGATTTTTTTAACAAATTGATTTTTCTCTTCTCCTATAAATAGGAGCAAAGAGATTAATCAAAAAGAAGAAGATGAGGAGGTGGAAAAAAAAAAAGGAAACTCCCATAAGCATCTGTAAAAATACAGAAGGCTCTTAAAACGACAGAGAATTTAATTCTCTCAAAGAAAAAGATCTCCCTCCTAAAAACCTTAGGTAAAGGAAAAAGAAGATATCAAAATATCTCCTTTACCTAACATACCATATCTAAGGGTTTAACCCTTTTAAAAGAACTTAATTCTTTCTCTGGATCTTAGATCCATAAGACAAGTTTTCTACAAGTTGAGAATTTAATTCTCATCGGGAAGATCTTATTCTTGAGAATCAAAGATTTAGAGGGGAACATGGATACAAGAACGTGGAGAAAAAGGAGTTCATAATACTCCAGGAACTTAGTTCCTCCAAATCAAGAACTTAGTTCATTAAAGAACCCGATCCAAGATCCTCAAAATAGTGATCTTGGTGATCCTTAATGGTCAAAACACCATTAAAAGAGATTTAAACTCTATGAAAATATGAACATGGAAAACATGGAGTTCATAATACTCCGGGAACTTAGTTCCTTCAAATCAAGAACTTAGTTCTTAAAGAACACGATTCCAGATCCTCAAAATAATGATCTTGGTGATCGTTAATAGTCAAAATACCATTAACAGAGATTTAAGTTCTCTAAAAATATCAACAGAGATTAAATCTCCAAAAGAATTCAGCTCCTCACGTGAGCGCTCAAGGCCAAGTATATAGCACCTCACGTGAAACGCACGTGAGTGCCTGAAAAAGTTAGTGCTTAGCACTATTGGAGCACCTCACGTAAAACGCACGTGAGCACCGGAAAACAGAAAAGTTAGTGCTTAGCACTAGTGCAGCGCCACAAAAGACTGGTGCTTAGCACTATTATAGCGCCTAACGTGATATACACGTGAGCGTTATAGGCAACTGAGTGCTTAGCACTGCTGGGTGTTAAAGAAACCCAAACGAAGCCCAAATTGACTAAGTCCCTCTGGAGTCAATTGCAACTGAGCCCAAATGCTCTATTGTTGGATCTCAACTAAAATTTGATGATTCTTAAATGTTGTTAAGTTGATCTTAGTCTCAAATAAGACTAACATATCCTTAGTTAAAAATAAATTGAGCCCAAACGCTCATATGTTTAAGTTGATCTTAATCTCAAATTAGATTAACGGTCCTTAAACCAAACAAAATATTTTTGAACTAAAGGAACATATAACCTAAGTTCAAAACCTAAAACCCGATCTTAGCCCAAACTGGCTATGCATATATTTATGATATCTAAATTGATATCCAAACTGATCTTAGTCTCAAACATAACTAATGATCTCTCATTGATGATATCCAAAATGATATTCATCACATATCTTCTAAGGTAATCTTAGTCTCAAATATGACTAACGATTCTTAGGTTCACCCCCTTTTCCCTCAAATTCGGGATTTGGTTTAAGGGTACATCTCTCCACATCTCTAATATATATCATTGTAATTCCTCAATATTTTCAGAGAGGTGGTGGGTCCCAACAACCAAAAACAACTTCTCGTCCCAACTTGACATAAAACTTCATAAGACTGGGAATAATACATCCCAAATTGATCCACTTCCAAATTGACGTGCATACCTCAAATCGGATCGCATCCTAAATTAGGCGCATTCCATGTCACCATCGTTCACTCCGCCATGTAACAAATACACGTGCGCGCAAGATGGACATTGGAACGAAATGTCCTTAAACTAACATTCGTCCCAAAACAGGGAATGTTGGACCGCAATGTCCTTAAACTAATATGTTTTGCCCTGCGGACTGTCTCCATAATGACTACCGTATACTATCCATGGGCTATTCATATATGATCTAATGATCAGTTGAGCCCATATGCTCACTGCTCATAAATCGATCTTAGTCTCAAATATGGCTAATGATTCTTAGATCAAACCCAAATATCCCCTGAACCGATGGATCTCACAAATGTGAGATATGCGTCCTAAGTTCATCCCCGTTGGCAAACCAAGCTACCAATATGGGCCCTGTCAAGAAAATTCTTGACCTAAACCCAAATCTCAAATATACGGATTTGGACTAATCTGCGCCCTACGGGCGACGACAGAAACTAGTCTCCGTATACAATCCACGGACAACCTAAACAAACAAAAACATACACGACACGAAGTGAACTTCCGGAGCAGGAGAAAGTGGTTATCGCGATGCGGTAACGTAATTAACTGCAGGGGCTTGCGCCTGCAGAGAAGAGCGACCTCACAATAAAAAAAACCCTCACAAACGAGTGGGAATCTGATAAAGTCTGCTACAATGGTCGCATCCGTTCAAACCTCCGATATACAGTGCTATAAATCAACTTGGCGTCTTCGGAGAGGTGGACGGATAAATCCAAATAGCATCTGCCCCTAGGATTCAGGCCAGACGTCCTAACATCCCGATCCGTCTTCCGGCGGTGAACAGATTCTGGCACGCCCGGTGGGACCTTTTCCTCTTTCCACTCCACACTTCGTGTGTCATGTTTCATGAACTAAATCGCGGTTCACTATGGTTGCCCTTGGATTCGAGGTACTAAGATTTGGTGTCTTGTTCCTGTGTGGAAGAAGAAGAAAAATCAATGGCTTCCAACTGCATAACTTGCAACAGCAGCTCCCACTCCACCCCAACTGGAGGAGTGACTTATGGGCCCAATGCGGCCTCCATCTTTTCAATGCCGGTGGGGCAAGTAACTCAAGCCACTACCGGATTGTTCTGCAGGACCATGATCCCACCAACGAGTTTTAGCGCCCCAGCGCTGCAAGACGAAGCTCCCAGGAAGTCGGTCTTCGATCGACTTGCAACCACAATAGCCCCTCTCAACGGTCCGTCGAAATCCGTTGCCTCAATTTTCAACAGGCTGAGCCGAAGTTCAGACGTCTCAGTTTTCAACAGGCTGAGCCAGAACCAAAATGGGCTCACGAAGAGGCTCGTCACACCTAAAGGGGCTACCCCAAAATGGATAGCCCTCCCAACCTCTGCTACGGGCGAAGTAGTCAAAGGTGATTCCCCTACCAGAAAGTCAGCCTTTGAAAGATTGGCCGACCATCCTCAAACCCTGCCAAGGACGTCGGTCTTCAACAGGCTCACACCGGCAATAGTCCCTCACCAAATCCAGGGACATGAAGAAGCCGCTTCCCAAACTAAGGCGGTCCCATCTACAAGACACGCGCAACGTCGTCACCGACGACGAGTGAGAAAAGCTGGGGGCAACTCCCCCTCTGGACTTACTCCGCTAGCTCCAATGGTGGAAGTTGATGCTGCTGTTCCCACCGGGAATAGCTTTGATCTACTTAGAAGGGTGTGAAAGAACTCTCCAACGGCGGTGCTAAAGAATTGCCCTCGCCTGCAGAAACCACAGTGCAGGCAAAGCTGGAGCAGCCCCGTCAACAGCTCTCTTTCCAAATTCATAGAGTCTGGCGAAAAGTCCAGGACTCTGTGATTGATCAAAACTACTCTCGTCAACCGAAGAAATAGAAGGCTCGGCAAGAGGAAGACCATCCTTCCACCATACAGCGAGGGACTTCTTCCACACGGGTGCCTGTTACAAAGGCTCCTCCAACTTCGACCTCCCACAAAAGGAGGAGGTCGGAGAAAATCCCACCGCCTGCGGCAAGTTCCAAAGGCGATGAACCCAAATGCCCCAAGTCTAGGGGCATGATCGTACACACGGTTTACATGGCTTCCGGAAAAGAGGAAAGCCGTGCTTCCGTGGCTTATCGACCGCAAACTCGGTCGTTAATAAAAGATCAGGAGCAACAACAAAAGCTCCAGTTAATGCTAACCAAAACGGCAGCACTCACCGAACAGAAAGAAAGTCCGAATCCAACAGCCGAATAGCGCCAAGAATAGGAGACCGATACAGAGTTCCTGCGAAGGGTGCTTGAAAGAAAGGACAAAGAAGCTGCTGAGAAAGCCGCCAACATAAAGCAGATGGCGCTTTTATTCCAGGATATGGTTGGAATGATGATCCAGCCAGAACCCCCAGCTGAGGATCCACCAATAATCATCGAGGACGACAGAGGGGAAACATCAAACCCTCTTCTAGCTTTATCAACAGCTAAGGAGGAAACGATCTCCAAGGCTACTCTTGATGATTACATCGCTCAACAAATACGGGCTTATCAAGCAAATGAAGCGGCCAGCCAAACTGTCAGAACTGGGCGACCGTATCCAGGCTAGTATGACCAAATCAAGTACCCGCCGGGATATACGATCCCCAAGTTCCATGTGTACTAGGGGACAGGAAACCCACACCAGCACATCGCGCAGTTCAGAGCTCTGTGCGGATACACTGGAGGCGACGACAAACTGTTGCTTCGCCAGTTCATTGGCAGCCTGTCAGAGACAGGCTTTGAATGGTACTCGGAGCTCCTAAATTACTCCATGAAAACATTCATAGAAATGGAACTGCTGTTCACACAGTGGTTCTCCAGCGTAAGCGAGCGCACCCCGATCACGGCTTTAATCAATGTCAGGGTAAGAACAGGAGAAACCTGGGTCCAATATGCGATCCGGTGGCGGAACCTGTGGTCAAAATGCGAACAACGCATCGAAGAATCCTCTGCCGTGGGCATGTTCATCAGGACCCTAGATCCGCAAACGACTGTGTCCCAGTTCATGACGTTCTTCAAGCCGACTACTTTCCAGGCTCTGATAGATAAACTGGCCCAAATGGACCAGATGGTCCATGGGCCTTCCTCCTCAAGTAAGGACCCTTGAAATGCCAAGGGTAAAGGGAAAGCGGCCTTCATCGCCAACACTCAACAACAACCAAGCGACCCAAAACCGGATGTTCGCCAAAACAATGCATGTCTACGCCTATCCCTGGAAGAAAGGCTAGGTCGGGCTTACTCGTTTCCCCACGATAAGATAAGGAGACTATTTGAGTTGGCAATGCGTAACAAACTTATCACATTGCCAGACCTACAGCGTCCACCGCAACCCGGCGACGTTAACAACCCCAACTACTGCTCCTATCATAGAATGGTGAGCCACCCAATTGGGAATTGCTACGTCTTCAAGAACTGGGTCGAGAATCAGTTTCAACAGGGGAAGTTCACGCTTTCTGAGAACTGGAGGTTGAACCCGCCACAGAAGCACATTCTCAAAAAGGCAGATGCGCCGGGGGCATCATGCTCGCTCGTAGAAGAAACTCCATGGGAAATCGTTCTTTCAGCAAAGACCCAAAGAATGCTGAAGGATCTATAGGCATGTCTGGCAGTCAGGTGGAAAAGCCCGCTTGAACCTGAAATCATCAAAGGGATGCTGAAACCGCGTCCCATACCGAAGATTGTTGACAAAGGAAAAAATCCCCAAGTCAAGCCTTCAAAGTCTTCGAAGAAAAAGAAGAAGACCAAGAAGCCTATGCAGCCTGTCGAGTATAACGACAAGCGCACAAACATACAAAAGTACATTGACGCATTAGAAGAGTACAACCAGAAGGTGTGGACACCAGTCGCCCTCGAAGAGTTTCTCAAGCATATTCTTGAAAATGAAGATAGCGAAAACGATGAGGAAAATGACTCATCAGAAGAAACCGAAGGCTATGTAGCAAGTTGCCACATGGTCTCCTATTCGTTGTTAAATGACGAAGAAACTCTCTCAGCATCAGAAAACAACGCTGAGAAACTGGAGGCAGAATCGGCGCTAAAATCCCCGGAACTGCCAGAAGACCTGATCGATAGGCTGTTAAACGAAGCCTTTCAAAAAAGCAAAGCTGACCGAGAACGCGAAACAACCATATACGAAAAGGCTAAGCGTCAGCGTCAGGATGAAGAAGTTGCGGAAAGATGGAGTCGTAAAGTACTCCAACCAAACCAAGGCATACCTGCGACAAATAACAGCAGGATCAAGGCAGAGAAGCGGTTTGCCAAAGCCCTGTCAATGGGAATGAAACTGCCACCTCTCGTAAGAAACACTCCCGGGGTCATATGCCTCGACGGAGAGGATTCACATCCAAACTACTACCTATATCAATGGAGGGTTACCCATCCTACCGAAGAGTGCAGTGCCTTCGAGAAGTAGTGACAGGGATATATTGCCCATCAAAAACACTTCAAGAGGATGAAGCGCGAAGCTCATCGACAGCAAAAAGGTGCGACAAGTACGCGTGAAGAAACGACTGGCAACTGTCATATGGTTGATACCAGTCCGGAAAGGAAAAAACCACAAGTTCTTACCATCGGGAGCGATTCTGAGGACGAATTGACCCTCAGCCCTCTCTCCAAATACTCCACCTCCGAAAAAGAAGATGGGGAGAAGAACTTTGAGAACATTCAGTTGCGTAGCCGCACGCTGCTTGAAAAGAACCTCGGACCTACAAACAAGGGTTCGAGCAAAAAGAAAAAGGGGAAAAAAATCCCTAAGGAAATTGCCCTCGACGAAACTCGCCTTATAGCACAACAAAACCTGAAGACTTATAAGGCAAAGATGAAACGGTCATACGAAAGACTGACTAGGCCGAGAATATTCCGCCAAGGCGAGCTCGTGTTAGTCGTCAAAAGACCAATGATCCCCAATTGTGCAAAATGGGGGAAACTCGAGCCAAACTATGAAGGAATGTACATCATAGACAAAGTCTACCAAGGTGGAGCCTACCTGCTCATGGATATGCATGACGAAAGACCCTTCCGGCCAATGAACGGCCGATTCCTCAAAAAATACAACGCCTAACGAGTCATGACCTAGGACAATGATAAATGACGACGCACGTGTCCGCTCGCTATCTCCCTGAGTCAAAAACTCTAAGAGTAGTATGCAAAGAAACTCCATCGCCCCAAATGGCGATAAAGGACCGAGATGTCCTTAAACAAGAAATTCGCTTCAAACATAGCGACAAAGGACCGAGATGTCCTTAAACTAGAAATTCGCCTCAAACATGGCGACAGCGGACCGAGATGTCCTTAAACTAGAAATTCGCCTCAAACGCAACGACAAAGGACCGAGAAGTCCATAAACTAGAAATTCGCCTCAAACGCGGCGAAAACGGACCGAGATGTCCTTAAACTAGACATTCGCCTCAAGCATGGCGACAACGGACCGAGATGTCCTTAAACTAGAAATTCGCATCAAACATGGCGATAATGGACCGAGATGTCCTTAAACTAAAACCCCGCCTCAAATATGGCGACATTGGACCGAGAAGTCCTCAAACTAGAAATTATCAGCCTCAAAAATGGTGATAACGGACCGAGATGTCCCTAAACTAGCACATCGCCTCCAAAATGGTGATAAACTTCCTTGAAATCTATATTGCAATCGAAGTCTCAACGGCGAGGGTTGCAACTCAAGTCCTACCGGCTACATAGCTATTCCAGCGAAGAAGCCACCCCCAAATCTCGGCAAACAGATGGGTCACTTACGACGAAACTATTTTCGAGAGTTTCGTAAAAAAATGGTATGTCCACAAGCAAAATGGGCACGGATGAAAACCCGAAAGGGTGCCTTGAGTAAAAACAATAGGACTGCCGGCAAGTTTGTGAAAATTCAAAAGTACGCGAACTCGTAAAATAAAAATTCATGGGCACTTGCAAGGTCCTCTCGACCTTGTGAGGAGAAAATACCTGCGTGAGATCCTTACGACTCACAAAGGAACAACACACTTAGAAATCCCTACGATTCTTATGGAGAAATTACACTTGCGAGATCCTTACGACTCGTAAGGGGAATCCCCCCTATGAGACCCTCATGACTCGTAGGATTCAAAAGCCTTAAGCTACAAGGATATAAACCTGTTCTTAAGCCATCGTATCCCCCAAGTTGCCCTACAGGCAGTCCAATATTGGCCCTTGTATACAATCCACGGGCATAAATAAACGATTTCCCCGCCAAGTTCCACCAATGATGAGAAATGTCCTCATATGGTGAACGACACTTGTAAGTCCTCTCAACTTATAAAGAGAAAATACTATTATAAGATCCTTACGACTTATAAGAGAACCCATGATTCCTAAGGAGAAAATACGCCTACGAGATCCTCACGACTCATAGGAAGAAATACCTTTATGAGACCCTTACGGCTCATAAAGTCAAAAAGCCTTAGTCGACAGGATCTTAACCCTGTTTGCTAAGCCACCTTTGTTCAAATCAACAAAGGCAAATAATGAGTCGCTCCTGGCAATATTTCAGTCGCAGCGATGCTGATGCCTAAAAAGGTATCAAACTTCAAGTCCTCTCAAAGCAAATGATGAGTCGCTCCTGGCAATATTCCAGTCGCAGCGATACTGATGCCTAAAAAGGTATCAAACTTCAAGTCCTTTCAAGGCAAATGATGAGTCGCTCCTGGTAATATTCCATTCGCAGGGATGCTGATGCCTAAAAGGTATCAAACTTCAAGTCCTCTCAAGGCAAATGATGAGTTGCTCCTGGAAATATTCCAGTCCCAGCGATGTTGATGCCTAAAAAGGTATCAAACTTCAAGTCTTCTCAAGGCAAATAATGATTCGCTCCAGGAAATATCCCAGTTGCAGGGATGCTGATGCCTAAACAGGTGTCAAACTCCAAGTCCTTTCACGGCAAATGATGATTCGCTCCTGACAATATTCCAGTCGTAGCGATGCTGATGCCAAGGTTGGTATCAGATTCCAAACTCGCAATAAAAACAGCAGCGAATAGCAAAAAAAATGCATATGAAATAGCCGAAATGATGGGGCAACTCACAATAAAAATCAGCGAGCAAAAAATATGCATATAAAAACAGCCGAAATGTTTGGGCAACTCGCAATAAAAAGCAGGGAGTAAAAATATAAAAACAGCCGAATGATTGGGCATCACGAAAAATAGCTGAAATGATTGGGCAATCACGACTCTCGCGATATGAAGTGCTGAAAAGATAGAGCATCGCGGCAATAAAAAATAAAATAAAATAAAATTTCCTCTGCCCTGCAGGTGAATCTACACTGACCCCTGCATACAATCCAAGGGCGCAAATGAAAAAGGGAACCATATTTTCCCACCAGGCTCCGTCAAAGGGAGAGCCAGACTTTGACGGCAACATTTACAGCCTAGAGATCACCCCGACGTACCTTCTCATTCCGACAAGATGCAGACACGACGTCAACAAAGGCCCAAGGGTCAAATAAAAGTGGAGTGATGGCAAAAACCCTAGCTCCATCTCGACATCCTCCTCGTTCCAGCAGGGTGCAGGCGTAACTATCAAATGAAATTGGAGTAATGGCATATTCCTAGCTCCGGACCTCGATGGCGATACATACAGTATAAAGGTCATTTGGATGTCTACCCAACTTTAGCAAAGAATTAGTATGACATCACCAAAATAAAACTAGAGCAACGGAATATTCCTAGCTCCATATCTCGATGGTAACATCTACGGCCTAGAGATCAGCTCGACGTTCCTTCTCAACGCAGACGCAACGTCAACAAAAACCCCAAGGGTCGAACAAAAGTGGAGCGATGGCATATTCCTAGCTCCAGCTCGACGTTCCTTCTCAGGATGCAGATGCAACGTTAACAAAAACCTAAGGGTCAAATCAAAAATGGAGTGATGGCAAAATCCTAACTCCAGCCCGGCGTTCCTTCTCGATGCAGACGCAACGTTAACAAAGACCCAAGGGTCAAAACAAAAATGGAGCCACAGCAAAATCCTAGCTCTAAGTCTCGACGGCATATATACAACCTAGAGACTACCTCGGCATTTCCCTCCTCATTGCAGCAGGATGCAAACGCAACTATCAAATGAAATTAGAGTGATGGCATATTCCTAGCGCCAGATCTCGATGGCAACATCTACAGCCTAGAGATCAGCTCGACGTTCCTTCTCGGTGTAGGTGCAACATCAACAAGGACCCAAGGGGTCAAATAAAAGTGGAGACATGGCAAAATCCTAGCTCCAGATCTCAATAGAGACATCTACAGCCTAGAGATCTGCTCGACGTTCTTCTCATTCCAACAGGGTGCAGACGTGACGTCAGCAAAGCTCTAAGGAACCAAACAAAAAAGGAGTAATGGAAAAATCCCAGCTCCATCTCGACGTTCCTTCTCGGTGCAGATGAAACGTCAAGAAAGGCTCCAAGGAGCCAAATAAAAAAGGAGTGAAGGTAAAATCCTAACTCCAGCTTGATATGCTTCTCATGCCAGCAGGATGTAGACGCAGTGTCATCAAAGACCCAAGGGTCAAATAGAAATGGAGTCACGGCAAAATCCTAGCTCCAAGTCTTGACGGTTCATATACAACCAAGAGACTATCACAGCGTTCACTCTCATTTCAGCAGGATGCGGACGTGACTATCAAATGAAATTAGAGCAATGGCATATTCCTAGCTCCGGATCTCAATTGCAATACATACAGCATAGAGGTCCTACAGATGTCTACCCTACTTCAGCAAAGAAACGGCACAACATCATCAAAACAAAAATGAAGTGACGGCATATTCCCAGCTTCGAGTCTCGACGGCAACTCATATAAAGCCTAAAAAGTATCGGCGATCATCCCACACCAGAAAGGTACGGTTATGACTTATCGGGGCACCAAATTGAGCCTAACCTCAAGTAAAAAGTGTCATGGCGAATTCCTAACGTTTTCTCTTCTAACGGTAATATAACCTAAGGAGATTACTTGAAGACGTCTTGTCCAGCCTCCAAAGGGATCAGAGACACGACAGTCGTGGGGCGATGGTATATTCCTAGCTCCGGACTTCAATGGCAATACATACAGCATAGAGGTCCTACAGATGTCTACCCTACTTCAGCAAAGAAACGGCATGATATCGTCAAAATAAAAATGAAGTGACGGCATATTCCCAGTTTCGGGTCTCGACGGCAACTCATATAAAGCCTAAAAGATTATCGGAGATCATCCCACACCAGGACGGAGTGGTTATGACTCATCGGGGCTCCAAATTGAGCCTAATCTCAAGTAAAAAGCGTCATGGCAAATTCCTAACGCTTGCTCTTCCAACGGTAATATGACCTAAGAAGATTACTTGAAGACGTCTTGTCCAGCCTCAGAAAGGATCAGAGACATGACAGTCACGGGACTGCTAGGAATATGTATGCCCTAGAGGCCATTATTGTTGATATAGTGGATGCTTGGACATATATAGAGAGGCTTTTCTTGCTCGACATGATAGTATGCTATCAGGTTACCTTTATCTTAACATGTAGACTGGTATTTATACTGTCTGTCTCTTACATTTTGATAAAGCCTTTAGGATATATACTTGACTACCAGGATTATGATGAGATCATACAAGTGGGGCCAGGGTGGTCCAAAAGTACATCCTTTAATCAGTTCCTTGTCGAGGGAATATCGAGACTAGGGTATCGATATTCCAGAGTAGACTAGTGTGTACATTTTTTGTCCCTTAGAGGGCGATGGTTGATCCCACAACTATTGGTGTGTGACATCAAAGATTGTACAAAGGTGCTCGTTGGAGAATGGGTACACCGAACGGACTCGCCGAGGACTCCTAATTGGTAATATACCTATCGTCATATACCAGTCCTCTGGTGACACTGGTACAGGTTAGTCTGTAGACCCGAGATCGTCATAGAGTCTTGTGTGGCTCCCACCGTGCTTTGATTTCCTCCCTACCACGCTCAATAGGAGTTGTGCAAACAGGTGGATTTTGGGTACAGTCCCGAGTCACATAGAGGCAATGAGCGATAAGAGGGGTTTCGTCTCTCCCGGTATTGGGGGTTGATGTTGCGCTATGCTCGATTGGCTATAACCGGAAGTCCCTAACCAGGGCTGCTGCCGAGATTTACTGATAAGAGTTATCGGTAGTTTCTCGAACCGTTATAGGCCAGACATCGGCATGACTTATCACGTTACTGGGGTCTGGCGTTTACCACCCCTACACATGATATGCGACATATCAGACGAAGAGACCAGACTGTACGGTAGTGTTACTGATAAGCTTCATGGAGAGTATGGACAAGCTTACTTGTTGATCTTCATATTGATCAATAACCAGGTAGCCGTTACGTCCAGCTAGTTGTAACATTTCAGAAAAATAAAATATTATTTTTGGGAATTTATATAATTGAATAATAAATATTATGAATATTTGAATGTGTGGAGATTAGTTTTAAAGATATGGTATAATTATATACCGATAAATTGGGAAATAGTTAGAAATTTGTATTAACTATCGTTTTTTGAAGAGATTATAAGAATGGAGCATTTATAAATTTTTATAATTAATTATGTTCCATATTAATGCAAAACTCGATTAAATTTCACTAATCTTGCATTTAAATTTGGTTATGCATTATGACATGCACCATAGCTTGTTGCAAGCCTTGTTACATTTTTTTATGTGACCATGGTTTCATTTGCAAAGAAATGGGTTTTGATATTTGTGTTAAAGAAAAAGAAAAGAAAAAGGAAATAAGAATAAAGAATTGTGGCATGGCGAGGGGTATGGGCAAGAGAGAGAGGGGGGTGAGGGGTTCTCTTGACCTTGGCCTCATTTTCCTCCTTCACCATTTCTCCCCTCTTCCTCCTTCATGGCTGCCCTCTTTCCCCCACCTCCTCTACGTCCACTCAACACCATTAAAACTACATCAAAACCTTACACCCTCTTCACAAAAAATATGCACAAGCACACTACAAGTATGGGAGATCAAGAAAGTGAGGATTTTGAGTTCTAGGGGATTCTAGGGTTTGCCAATTGAGGTATTTCCTTCACCATTAGTGTAGTAATTCTTTTGCTTTAACTTCGATATTAGTTTAGAAGTGATATTGTGTGGTTTAGTGATCTTGGAAAATTCAAGAGGAGGTTAGGGTTTTGTGTGTATTGGAAAAGTGAAATTGAGGTGTTTTAAGTGACTACAACTCCTTTATTGATAAAACCTGGACCAAACATGAGACTGAAACCCCACATCTTGAACTTAGAAACCCCGATGTCGGATTTTGTTGATTTTGGTGATGTGTTTTGGAGATCTACTATAACCCGGGAACCATAAAAATTATTTAGTGATTACTGTGAGTCGTGCAGGTAACCTGGAAGCTACCATCGAGACCCGAGCCCCAACTCCTTCTTCTTGGCCTCCAATTATGTCCTTTTGGCCGCAATTTGCGGCCTTGGTGTGATGTAATAGCCTCGTGCTTGGTCTGTTGTAACGTTTTGGAAATCGTTTATGCGATTTTCCGTTTTTAGGGAAAAATAGTTGGTGTTTTCCGTAAAAATCCAGAAGCGATCTTTTTGCAGTATAGAATTCACTGCACCAAATTTAGCTAGGAAATTGCTAGTTTGCGGGTTTTTGTAAGCCACTTGTAATTTTTGTGCATTTTAATAATTTTCCTTAATTAAAATATTATTTTAAGTTATTAAATATGCACTTAATTAGTTGTAATTACATTTTTGCTTGGCTTAATTAATGCTAATGTGAATCTATGCCAAGTTAATCACTAGATTAGCACTAATCCATCTTTGAAAATATCCATCCATAATATCTAGATATTTGTGTGATTCAAAGAAAATTTTAATTAGAAAATGAAATAGATTAAGAGGTGGCATTGCATTAATGAGCTTTAATTGAATTCTAGCTAGATTTTTCCACTCATTTTCACAAAACCCCCCTCATTTCCTAGCTTGGCCGGCCACCTCCCCTTGCTGCCCTCTCTCCTTCCTCACTCCATTTCCACTCTTTTGAGCTCACAAAATACATCAAAAATCCTTAATTTATCACACAAACTAAAAAATAAATCCAAACCCATCTTTCTTTTTCATAATTCAAGCTTGGATCTTCTTTCAAGACATCATTTTGGAGGCTAAAATGATGAGTTTTGTTGCTTGATTTTGGATCTTTGTGGATGTATAAACCCTAACCCTAAACCCTAATTGTTGTTTCAATACTTTAATTAGCTTATTAGTTGTTAATTTAAAGCTTTTAAGTGCATGTTTGAAATTGAAGAAATGGTTTTTGGATAATCAAGTTAAGGTTTTGGTTAGTGAAATGGTTAATCAAGATATTTAGACTGAAGAAAACTTAACCTAGTTGCTAGATTGTTAAAAGTTATTTTTCCTAATTATCTAATTAGCTTAATTACAAACTAAGCTTTTACTAAATCCTATTAAGTGAGATTAAATTCTAGTAATGGTTTGTATGATTTAATCAAGCTATATTGAGATGATTGTGACTACTAGATTGGGTTAAAACTTGTAGTTTTGAGCTAAATGATTAAATGTTGCTTACTAGATTTCGGTAAAGTTTAGGCGTGGGTTTCTTTTGACGCTGCGACGTTATGTTTATGTTAGATTCCATGTTTTATTGTGTTGTGAATGCGCGATCGGTACGATCGGGGTCTAGGCTTGGTGGTTGCGTAGTTTTGCGTTTCTAGCTAGGGTTGTGCCGATATCGTGCGCGTTTTGTGCAGTGAGTGCACAATGTGTTTATTTTGTGGACGTTATCCTTGCGTTTCTTTATTTTGTGTCGATGCAGGATATGTAGCCTTATGTGGTGTGTTTGTGATTTTAGGATCGCAAGCGAGGACTTCGGATGCTGCGAAGAAGGGAAAACAAGTGGTTGGCTTTACTTAGCCAGGATCGATTGTGAGTAGATTTAACATCTACAGGGGAATCGCCTACATGGAGTTATGCGTCAGGGCTAGATATGATATGATATTAGCCGCATGTTTATATTGCACATATAGAGATTGTGCATAAAACTTCATTGCATATTATTACTTGTTGTACTTAGACTTGTACCCTTGGACACTGTACTATTATTGACGGTTCATGTTGCACGAGCACTGATTGTATGCCACTCACACCGTCAATAATTGCCATGACACGCACAACACCTATGCATACACGATATTGTATTGGCTAGGGACTTGAGACAATATCCTTATTTTTATTGTGCATATGACATATAGCATACCTGTATACCTACATGCTTACACATATACCTTGACATGCCTATATGCTAGTTACCTATATACCTATATGGTATTGTACCATTAGTGATAGGTATATACACATATGAGACATAGCTACGTGTACATCATGCATACATATTGTACATATACCTGGAGGGTATTACATCATTATTGATAGGTAGATACACATATCTTGCTATGCCGACGTGGTTACGTATACCTGGCTATAGCTACATGTTCACCTTTATTTGATGTTGTATGGACTTGGAGAAATTAGAAACCGCATGATATATAATAACTTGCTGCAGTTAGATAGCGGTTTTTCCTTCATATGCTCACATTACTGTTTTATGTTGCATATGTTATATTCATAGATTTTCGCATTAAGATATGGATTTCACATGATGTTTTCTGGATTTGAGGACCGTGGTGGTTTCATGAAATTATGCAAGTATTCTTATTCTTTACTTGATATTTGAATGCATCCACTCAGAGATTTGTTTTAAACCGATACGGGATCGAGAGTGTCGATGTTGGGGCACTTAAGATTCGGAGGACGTATATACCGATACGTGGAACACAAGTGTCGAGATGAGACACTTGGGTTTCGAGGAACGTATAGATATCAGAAAACCGATACGTGGATCACGGGTGTCGATACCGGACACTTACGATTTGAGGAATGTATGAATATGAGAAAGACCGATACGTGGATCACAGGTGTCGATACCGGACACTTACGATTCGAGGAACGTATGGATATGAGTATTTATGTGTCGATACTAGACACTTGTTTTCATGATATTTTTGCTCCTACATATATATAACAGTGGAATGGGACGCTGTTATATATGCATATAAATATATATATATATATATATATATATATATTAGTGGAATGGGACGCTAATATATATGTATACATATCTAATTTATATACATCATCATAATAATCTTGCAAATATACTTATTCATTACATGAGATTTACTTGATATTGGACACTCAGGATATATGAGACTTACAGGATATGAGGGCCAATTTGGGGGCTGATTTGAGGAAATTTGGGATTTAGATTGTCTTGATGGACACTGGTTCTGCCACGATGAGGATTCCGTGAGGATGACATGTTTTATCCCATACTCCGCATTTATTTTATATGCATTGCTTCATATATTAGTAGTACTTGATAGAGTACCTTTCATGACGGTTGCATATACATATTGCCATTTATTGCTTCATGTATTAGTTGTACCTGATAGAGTACTTTTCATGATTGTTGCATACATATGGCCTTTTATTGCTATCAGCTTGCATGTGTTAGATTCACGTTGTACGTGCATACTTGCGATTACCTGCATATGATATTTACTATTCACGAGTTGGCAACTCACCCCCGTTGTGCCACAGGGTTTGCAGGTTGTTCTTCAGAGTAGTCAAGGCAGGGCTTCTACCTATCATATCATCTTTTGCAGCGGATACCGCTTCGGCTGACTGCGTGCAGTTTTGCTATAGGTGGGTTTTGCGGTTATCTGATGATGCTCTTTGTATATCTTTGTACCTTGTACTCTCCATCTACCATTTTCATGTATTGACTTAAAGACTTGATGTGAGGACGATATTGTATATTTTTGGTGACTTGGAGGTCTTTTATGCAATTTTATTTATATCGTCTTTTATTTCTTCGCTACGGTGTCGTATATCTGTTGTGGTGGTTGTTTCCGCCTTTGGGCGTGGATTTGCTCCCGTTGGGAATGCTTTACTTATATTTATGTTGTACCATGTTCTCCTCCGGAAGTCGCGACCGGGATGTTGGGACGTCCGACCTGAATTTCGAGGGCAGATGCTTTTTGGTGCTATCCGTCCACCTCTCCGAAGATGCCAAGTCGATTTATGAAACCATGTATCGAAGGTTTAAACGGATGCGGCCGATGTAGCAGACTCCGTCAGATTCCCCCTCGTTGAGGGGTTTTTGATTGTAGGGACGCTCTTCTCTGTAGGCGCAAGCCCCTACAGTTAATTACGCTACCGCATCGCGGTAACCACTTTCTCCTTCTGCAGACGGTCGCTTCGTGTCATGTGTGTTTGTTTTGTTTTTGATTGCCCGTGGATTGTATACGAAGACTAATTTATGTTGTCTCCTGTAGGGCGTGGATTAGTCCAAATCCGTATCTTCTTAGATTTGGGTTTGGGGGTTGGATTTAAGGATCGTTAATCTCATTGAGATTAAGATCAACTTAAACGTTTGTTGGATCTAAATGATCCTTTTGAATAGATCTTAGTCTAACATTAGACTACAAAAGAGTATTTGGGCTCTATTGTTTAGTTTAGGGACATTGCGGTCCAAGGTTAAGGACATCATAGTCCGTGGGTTTAAAGGACCCCACAGTCCAAGATTAAAGATATCATAGTCCGTGGGTTTAAAGGACCCCACAGTCCGAGGTTAAGGACATCATAGTCCATGTAAAATCTGGTTGTCGCGACCCATCACCTCTCTGAAGACGTTGAAAGATTACAACATGTATCGGAGGAGTGAAGAGATGTACCCTTGAACCAAGGAGATCTGTAGTCCAATTTGGGACTAAGATCAGTTAATTAGATTATGAGCACATGGGCTCAGTTAAATCTGAATTGAGGACTTATGGCCAACTTGGGCTAAGTCCAATTAGGTTTTAAAATGTTGGACATTTGTTTGGGCTGCTGAACATTTGTTTGGGCTTGGCCCTTTTAACAATGTTGAGCATTAATTTGGGTTCTGACAGTATTTCTGTCTTTTATTGAGTGTTGAGCACTCATCATAGCTCTGGGGTTTATTAAAGAACAATTTATGTTCTATCAGCGCATACGTGAGGGACAAGTGGCACGCTTGGCGCTAGCGCCAGTTACTGAGCGCAAAGCGCTTCTGTGATATAGCGCACACGTGAGGTGCACGTGGTGCGCTTGGCGCTGAGCGCTAGTCAATGAGCTCAATGCGCTTCTGCTGTGTAGTGCACACGTGAGGAGCACGTGGCGCATTTGGCACTGTGCACCAGAATTGGAGCGCTAAGGCGCCTCTACTGAGTAGCGCATACGTGAGGAGCACATTGCGCGCTTGGCGCTGAGCGCCAACCAATGAGCGCAGAGCGCTTCTGTTCAAGTAGTGCATACGTGGGAAGCACGTGGTGCGCTTGGTGCTGAGCGCCAGTCCAAGAGCGCAAAGCGCTAGTTTATGAGCGCAAAGTACTATCTGATCAGCTTTATGATCTGAGAAATAAATTCTCGTTTATAGGAGACTTTGTCTCAAAATTCTAAGAACAAAGTTCTTTTTTTTATATAGGAGATGTTTCAATCTCTTATTCTGGTGAAAGGCTTTGCCTTTATGGATCTATGATCCTCGGAGAATTGAATTATTCTCGTCCCTTTTATGATGAGATATTATGATCTCTATTATGAAAGACAATTTGTCTTTATAGATCTATGATCTAAGAAAAAGAAGTAAATTCTTCTTTTATACGAGATGATTTCATCTCTCTGTTCTTTTTTTTTTACCTTGAAGAAAGTTTTCTTCTTCTGAGAGCTTGCTCTTTTTCTTTGAATTTTTCAAAGTTTATGGGGGGGTTGCTATATATGAGACTTGATGTCTTGGGCTCTTTATATACTGAGGGCCGATCAGTTCAATCAGTTGAAGAGATCTTCTCTTTAATTGATTTGGGGATGTTTCCCTCGTTGGATCTTTGATCCAAGGGCTTCTGATTTATAGAAAGCAATCTTCTTGTTTGGGAATTTTCTCTAAACAGAATTTATTCTGTGTTTTTGGTGATTTTTAATCACTATTGGATCATTGATCCAACGGTGCTCTGATTTACAGAGCACAATCTTTTTGTTTGGAAAGATTTTGAGGAATCTTTCTTTAACAGAATTTTATTCTGGTCAATTAATGATTTATCATTATTATTGGATCTTTGATCTAACGGTAGGGAACATTTAGTTCCAGCGCTAGTGCACTCGTGCTTTGCACGTAATGCACTACTTCAGAGTGCTGGCGCTTTTGGCGCACTTAGCGCTAGCGCACTCGTGATTTGCACGTGGTGCGCTGCCTCAGAGCGCTGGCGCTCTCAGCGCACTTAGCGCTGGCGCACTCGTGCTTTGCATGTAGTGCGCTGCCTCAAAGCGCTGGCGCTTTTATGAAGCGCTGCTTCATTTCAAATTTTGAAAATTTGAACAGAGCTTTGCTCTGATTGGGGAAACATACCCATTTTTGGGGTTAGTTTTTACAAAGAAGGTACTGCTAAAATTTTTAAGAAAGTAAAGTTGGATTTTTAAAGAATTTGTACTTGAGATTTTCAAAAGTTTTAACAATGTTCTTATCACTTACTACTTTTGATGGTTTAGATTGCTGGGTTTTCGGCTTACTTAAATTACGTTACACCTGTAGACGTTGCGTAGTTTAAGGGCCGTCACATGCCAAATTTCGGGTCGTGACAAAGTTGGTATCAGAGCGCTAGGTTTTACCTTTCGGAGTGTAGGATGACCTTGGTATGATGGAGTAGGTAGCTTAAGCAGAGTAACGTAGTATGTGTATGTCCGTGGCATACTCACGACACGGTACTCCGCCTAAAGTGACCTAAGTACTAATTGATTGAAATTCATTCCTTGATGATACATATCCTTGTGATTCGATTTCCGTGTTCATATCGAATCCTATTTCCATTTATAGCCTTTGCCGCCGATGACCATAAGGACTCAGATTGATGCAGCGAGAGCCGAGGTCAGAGTTCACTCGTGTGGGACGAGGACTGACCAGGATGGCATGCTCGTTGCACAGGAGCAGATGGATCCTCCTTCGATAGATCATATCGCTAGGCTTGAGGCAGATATACAGGACTTGCGCCAGACGATGAGGTCGTTAGTTGAGACCAGTCGAGCGCAGCGACAGGAGGTTGTCACCCCTGTTACCCAGTTATTCCTTACTATCAGCCCTATTTGACGAGGAGCGTCTTCCGATACTTTGGGAGTTTAAGGACAGAGGAGGGCTCGTGCAGGTGTACCAGCCCAGAGACAGAGATTCAGTCGCCGTGACAGGTTTCGTGCATGTCGCAGGAGTAGCAGAGGCTTGGTACGAGAGATGTGTTAGCTAGATCAGCCGTTTGTTGTGTTAATTCTGTTAGCGATTCCTTTGTTGGGCGACACATGTTTCGGTCGTGTGCCAATCGGATAGGAGATAGAGATTCGTCCGTTGCTTTGATCCTTCTAGAGATGTTGGATTTGACGTTGTCCTGGGCATGGACTGGTTAGCTACGTACTAGGCGTCTGTGGACTGCCGTGAGGAAACAGTCGGGATTTGTTTCCCGGCGAGTCAGTTCTTGTTGTGCGGGGGGGCAGTGGTACCGCCTCTCACAGCTTGAATTCAGCCTTTTTCGCTGGTCGGCTTTTGAGGAGAGGATGTCGAGGATTCATGGCTTTCATTCATGATACCGGAGCTACAGTGGGTTTGTTGCACCGGGTTCCTATCGTGCGGGAGTTTCTTACTTTGTTCCAGATGAGCTGGCGGAGCTTAGGGAGCTTACGGATCAGCTGCAGAGTTGCTAGATTGGGGGACTTGTACGTCCAAGTGTTTCGCTTTGGGGAGCTCCTATTCTGTTCGTCGGGGAGAAAGACGGCAGTTTGAGGTTGTGTGTTGATTGATCGTCAATTGAACCGAGTTACAATGCGGATATGTATCCTTTACCTCGCATTGACGATTTGTTCGACTTGCTCCAAAGTGCGAGATATTTTCTTAGTTTGTTTGGGATCTAGTCATCATTGGTTGTGGGTTCAGAGTGATGACATTCCGAAGACTGCTTTTGTGCACGCTACGGGCAGTATGAGTTTTGGTGGTGTTGTTGGACTCACCAATGCCCTAGCAGCATTCGTGGATGTGATGAACCAAATTTCTTCAGGCCGTTCCTCGACCAGTTTATTATTGTGTTATTGATGACACTCTAGTCTTTTCCAAGAATCGTGAGGAACAGAAGCAGCTCTTGAGGATTTGCTTTGCAGACATTAGGAGAGCACCAGCTGTTTGCTAAATTCTCGGAGTGTTTCTTCTGGCTTGATTGTGTTGGACTCCTAGGTCTTGTAGTTACGGGAGACGGTATTCGTATGGACCCGAGGAAGATCGAGGCCATACAACTTGGCCCAGACTTGCAACGGGGACAGTTGTCCGCGGCTTTTGGGCTTAGCAGGTTTTTACCGCCGTTTCGTGCAGGATTTTTTGTGTATCGCTGCACCGTTGACTGGACTGACCGGGAAGGCGGTTCCTTTTCCTGGACTGAGGCATGCGAGCCGAGTTTTCAGCAGTTGAAGACTTGGTGGACGACTGCACCAGTTCTATCTTTGCTTTCTGGATCGGGCAACTTTGTTGTTTACCGTGATGTTTCGCGAGTAGGGCTCGATTGTGTACTGATGTGGCACTATAGAGTTATCGCTCATGGTTCCCGACTGTTAGAGTAGGTACGAGCAGGATTATCCCACTCATGATCTGGAGATGGCCTCGGTGGTTTGCACTGGAGATTTGGGGACACTAATTGATCGGAGAGTCATGTCGGATTTTCACGGACCACCAGAGCTTAATCTTCCTGCAGCGGGTTTTGATTATTGAGACAGCGCCGTTGGATGGAGCATGTGAAGGATTGTGATTGTGATATCCTTTATTTACCCATGGCGAGGCGATTGTGGTAGCTGATGCTTGAGTCGTAGGCCTGGGGTGCTTGTTCCAGTTGTGCGCAGTTCAGAGACAGTCTTCTGCAGATTTACAGTTCTTGTGCGACAGATGAGTACGGTGTAGTTCGCCTTTTCTAGGGGACAGCTTGCTCATGTCCGTGCCCGTCCACTTTTACTTAATCGTTGTCGTGAGGCACAGCCCGCCGATGCTCGTTTGTTTGAGATTCTGAGCATGTTCGGCAGGGTAAAGATTCGGAGTTCTTGATTTATGATCAGGGTGTGCTATGTTAGGGACTCGATGGCGTGTACCCGATACTGATGGGTAGAGATGCGAGGTCCTAGAGCAGGCACATCAGTCAGCTTTCAGTGTTCATCCAAGTGCCACCGAGATGTAATGTGACTTGAGAGTTGGTTACTGGTGGGCAGGGATGAAGAGTGAAGTTTCAAATTTCGTTTTGAAGTGCTTGGCTTGTCAGCGAGCTAAGGTCGAGCATTTGAGGCCGGCTGGAGAGTTGCAACCTTTTTACCGTTCCACAGTGGGAATGGGAGCAGATCTCCATGAAATTCGTTGTGGGTCTACCCGGGACTAGTCGAGGGTATGACTCCATTTGGGTGATTGTTGTTCGGTTATGCTCAGTTTGCTCGTTGTTCATCGATAAGTTTGTGCATTTGCATGGAGTTCCTTCATGCGTTGTATCCGATAGAGGCACCCTGTTCGTTAGCCGTTTTTGGCAGAAGCTTCAGGAAGCTTTGGGTACTGGTTAAGCTTTAGCTCCGCTTTTCCATCCGTAGGCCGATGGTTAGACAGAGCGGACTATACAGACTCTGGAGGATATGCTTGTGCGTACGTACTTTTGGTTTGTTGGCACTTGGGATCGTCACTTTCCATTAATAGAGTTCTCCTACGATGACGGTTATCAGGAGACGTTTCAAATGGCAACTTTTAGGCTTGGTGTGGTAGGTTGTGTCGATCTTCAGTCTGTTTTACTGACTCCGCGAGAGCAGGATTTTTGGACCCCAGCTAGTCTAGAGACTTCGGAGATGATCCAGTGGTTTAGGCCAAGATGAGAGCAGCCCAGTGTAGACAGAAGTCTTGTGCCGACCATGGTGGTCGCAGACTTGAGTTCGCAGAGAGAGATCGTGTATTCCTACGGATTTTTCCGATGAAATGGCGTGTTGAGTTTTGGGAAGCTTAGTCCCAGAATTGGAGGCCCTTTTGAGATCCTTGAAGCGAGTTAGTACCATTGCCTATGATATGGCACTTCCGCCCAGATTTTTGAGTATTCACCCCGTATTTCTTGTGTTGATTCTTGCAAATACCTTCATGACCTTTCTCACATGATTCGGCATCAGACCATTTAGCTTGGACGCGATCTTTTCGTTCACCGGCAGCCGATAGTGTTAATGGATCGGCAGGTGGAGAAACTTCGGTCAAAGGTCTTGCCATCTGTGAAGGTTCTTTGGTATAGCCGTCTAGTGAGGTGATCACTTAGGAGGCTGTGGGCGAGATGTGGAAGCTTTGCACTCGTCTCTTTGAAGGTACGCATAGTAAGAATTTTAAATTCGGGGACCGAATTTCTTTAAGGGGGGAGATTGTAACGTTTTGGAAATCATTTAGGCGATTTTCCGTTTTTAGGGAAAAATAGTCGGTGTTTTCCGTAAAAACCTAGAAGCGATTTTTTTGCAGTATAGAATTCACTGCACCTAGTTTAGCTAGGAAATTGCTAGCTTGCGGGTTTTTGTAAGCCACTTGTGATTTTTGTGCATTTTAATAATTTTCCTTAATTAAAATATTATTTTAAGTTGTTAAATATGCACTTAATTGGTGGTAATTGCATTTTTGATTGGGTTAATTAATGCTAATGTGAATCTATGCTAAACTAATCACTAGATTAACACTAATCCATCTTTGAAAATATCCATCCATGATATCTAGATATTTGTGTGATTTAAAGAAAATTTTAATTAGAAAATGAAATAGATTAAGAGGTGGCATTGCATTAATGATCTTTAATTGAATTCTAGCTAGATTTTTCCACTCATTTTCACAAAACCCCCCTCTTTTCCTAGCTTGGCCGGCCACTTCCCCTTGCTGCCCTCTCTCCTTCCTCACTCCATTACCAGACTTTTGAGCTCACAAAATACATCAAAAATACTTAATTTATCACACAAACTAAAAAATAAATCCAAACCCATCTTTCTTCTTCACAATTCAAGCTTGGATCTTCTTTCAAGACATCATTTTGGAGGCTAAAATGATGAGTTTTGTTGCTTGATTTTGGATCTTTGTGGATGTATAAACCCTAACCCTAAACCCTAATTGTTGTTTCAATACTTTAATTAGCTTATTAGTTGTTAATTTAAAGCTTTTAAGTGCATGTTTGAAATTTAAGAAATGGTTTTTGGATAATCAAGTTAAGGTTTTGGTTAGTGAAATGGTTAATCAAGATGTTTAGACTGAAGAAAACTTAACCTAATTGCTAGATTGTTAAAAGTTATTTTTCCTAATTATCTAATTAGCTTAATTATAAACTAAGCTTTTACTAAATCCTATTTAAGTGAGATTAAAATTCTAGTAATGGTTTGTATGGTTTAATCAAGCTATATTGAGATAATTGTGACTACTAGTTTGGGTTAAAACTTGTAGTTTTGAGCTAAATGATTAAATGTTGGTTACTAAATTTCGGTAAAGTTTAGGCGTGGGTTTCTTTTGACGTTGCGACGTTATGTTTATGTTAGATTCCATGTTTTATTGTGTTGTGAATGCGCGATCGGTACGATCGGGGTCTAGGCTTGGTGATTGCGTAGTTTTGCGTTCCTAGTTAGGGTTGTGCCGATATCGTGCGCGTTTTGTGCAGTGAGTGCACAGTGTGTTTATCTTATGGATGCTATCCTTGTGTTTCATTGTTTTGTGTCGACGCAGGATATGTAGCCTTATGTGGTGTGTTTGTGATTTTAGGATCGCAGGCGAGGACTTCGGACGCTGCGAAGAGGGGAAAGCAAGTGGTTGGCTTTACTTAGCCAGGATCGATTGTGAGTAGATTTAACATCTACAGGGGAATCGCCTGCGCGGTGTTATGCGTCAGGGATAGATATGATATGATATTAGCCGCATGTTTATATTGCACATATAGAGATTGTGCATAAAACTTCATTGCATATTATTACTTGTTGTGCTTAGACTTGTACCCTTGGACACTGCACTATTATTGATGGCTCATGTTGTACAAGCACTGATTGTATGCCACTCACAGCATCAATAATTGCCATGACACGCACAACACCTATGCATACGTGATATTGTATTGGCTAGGGACTTGAGACAATATCCTTATTTTTATTGTGCATATGACATATAGCACACCTGTATGCCTACATGCTTACACATATGTCTTGACATGCCTACATGCTAGTTACCTATATACCTATATGGTATTGTACCATTAGTGATAGGTATATACACATATGAGACATAGCTACGTGTACATCATGCATACATACTTGTACATATACCTGGAGGGTATTACATCATTATTGATAGGTAGATACACATATCTTGTTATGCCGACGTGGTTACGTATACCTGGCTATAGCTACATGTTCACCTTTATTTGATATTGTATGGACTTAGAGAAATTAGAAACCGCATGATATATAATAACTTGCTGTAGTTGGATAGCGGTTTTTCCTTCATATGCTCACATTACTGTTTTATGTTGCATATGTTATATTCATGGATTTTCGCATTGAGTTATGGATTTCACATGATATTTTCTAGATTTAAGGACCGTAGTGGTTTCATGAAATTATGCAAGTTTTCTTATTATTTACTTGATATTTGGATGCATCCGCTCAGAGATTTGTTTTAAACCGATACGAGATCGAAAGTGTCGATGTTGGGGCACTTAAGATTCGGAGGACGTATATACCGATACGTGGAACACAAGTGTCGAGGTGAGACACTTGGGTTTCGAGGAACGTATAGATATCAGAAAACCGATACGTGGATCACGGGTGTCGATACCGGACACTTACGATTCGAAGAATGTATGAATAAGACCGATACATGGATCACGGGTGTCGATACCGGACTCTTATGATTCGAGGAACGTATGGATATGAGTATTTATGTGTCAATGCTAGACACTTGTTTTTATGATATTTTTACTCCTAAGTATATATAACAGTGGAATGGGACGCTGTTATATATATATATATATATATATATATATATATATATATATATATATATATATATATATATCTTAGTGGAATGGGACTCTGATATATATGTATACATATCTAATTTATATACATCATCATAATAATCTTGCAAATATACTTATTCATTACATGAGATTTACTTGATATTGGACACTCAGGATATATGAGAGTTACAGGATATGAGGGCCAATTTGGGGGCTGATTTAAGGAAATTTGGGATTTAGATTGTCTTGATGGACACTGGTCCTGCCACGATGAGGATTCCGTGAGGATGACATGTTTTATCCCATACTCCGCATTTATTTTATATGCATTGCTTCATGTATTAGTAGTACCTGATAGAGTATCTTTCATGACGGTTGCATATACATATTGTCATTTATTGCTTCATGTATTAGCTGTACCTGATAAAGTACCTTTCATGACTGTTGCATACATAAGGCCTTTTATTGCAATCAGCTTGCATGTGTTAGATTCACGCTGTACGTGCATACTTGCGATTACCTGCATATATTATTTACTATTCACGAGTTGGAAACTCACCCCCGTTGTGCCACAGGGTTTGCAGGTTGTTCTTTAGAGTAGTCGAGGCAGGGCTTCTACCTATCATATCATCTTTTGCAGCGGATACCGCTTCGGCTGACTGCGTGCAGTTTTGCTATAAGTGGGTTTTGCGGTTATCCGGTAATGCTCTTTGTATATCTCTGTACCTTGCACTCTCCATCTACCATTTTCATGTATTGACTTAGAGACTTGATGTGAGGACGATATTGTATATTTTTGGTGACTTGGAGGTCTTTTATGCAGTTTTATTTATATCGTCTTTTATTTCTTCGCTACGGCATCGTATATCTGTTGTGGTGGTTGTTTCCGTCTTTAGGCGTGGATTTGCTCCCGTTGGGGATGCTTTACTTATATCTATGTTGTACCCATTTTTAGGGTTAGTTTTTACAAAGGAGGTGCTGCCAAAATTTTTAAGAAAGTAAAGTTGGACTTTTAAAGAATTTGTACTTGAGATTTTCAAAAGTTTTAACAATGTTCTTATCACTTACTACTTTTGATGGTTTAGATTGCTGGGTTTTCGGCTTACTTAAATTACGTTACGCCTGTAGACGTTGCGTAGTTTAAGGGCCGTCACGTGCCAAATTTCAGGTCGTGACATCTATGGTCCCTTTATCTTTAAATTAGACCCTTCACATATGCAAAATTGGCTAATTTCAGCTGGGGTAAAATCTGGAAGTGTTTTTCATAGTTTCTGATTCCGGTTTGTGAATTTTGTGAACTTGAACTTTGGTATTTGTGTTTTTTCTTGGTCACTTGACGTTTGTACGTCGATATCGGGTGTTGTTTGGTTCTTTTGCATGAGTAGACCATAGGTTTTAACCTATGTGTGATACGTGTGCCGTTTTGATTTTCGTGCACGATTTCGGTTTACGATACTATGTGTTTATATGTGTAGGCACCCTCACGTGGACTTCGGATGACAAAGAAGAGAATGGCGACATCGACTTCGGCAAGTAAGGATCAAGGTGAGTATATATATATCTATGGGGGAAGTCGGGTGGATGGCGTATAGCACCCCCTCAGTTTCATAGTGTAGCGTACGAATATGTTATATATAATTATAAATATGCGTATTAAGAGACATGTATAATTAGCAAGGAAGGTTTTAGGAGACTTGGGTTGGTTTTAGTGTAATTGAAAGAAAGTGATTTAGTTAGTTTCTTAGTCGCGAACCCTAGAGTAAGTTACACACACACACACACTTGCACACACGTGATATGTTTTTGGTGTATATGAAATGTGTGTGTGTGTGTGTGTGTGTGGATGTGTTGATATATATATATATATATATATATATATATATATATATATATATATATATATTATAATATATATATGCGTATACACGGGTGATGGGGATAGTATATGATACTCGGAGGAGAGTCGATATGATCGGGCATGATGCCGTGAGATCGGTTATGTGATTTGGGTCGTGTTATGATATACTACATGATAGTATAGTGGATCGATGGGCGATGTGTTTTATTCACACGCGGATATATGTTTGATGGTATCGGAATGTACTAGATTTTAGATCAGTACCCCTAGTTTATGATATTATGATAATGATACCAGATGAATAATGAGGTATATGTGATATTTGACCCGTACCCCAATTTTGGGATGGCGTACGATGGATTTTACCGTACGAAGTATAAATATGATGATTGATCCGCAACCTTGACTCGAGGATATCGTATTATATATTTTACCGTACGTGATGCTATTGAGGCGGGATCACCGACTACTAGATATATCGACTCGGACTTAGGTGGATTTCCTTACCCGTTCGTTTAGTCTCTTAGCTTCGTCCTGTAGTTTATTTGGTAGATGTTAGATAGGCTCGAGTCATACTTATTTTCAAACTAACGAATCGTGAGTATTTCAAAGACGGGCCGAGAGATACTACGTATATTTTAAAGGACGTACCTTATCTTAAAAAGGCACCGTAGCCCCTATTTCCTAAAAACCACGATTCGTGCGATTTCAGACACCAAAAACTGTATGACTCGTATATAGGAATGTATATTTCTTTATTGTTGCATTTACTATTCATTTTCCGTATATTCTTATTGTTCACATTGCATGCTTATACCTGCGTTTTCTTTAGACATTATGAACCCTATTGTCAGGACACCAGCACCATTACTGATGATGCGTATGCTCCACGTACACTTGCTTGCCGGCTCATACACACCATCATCGGTAATTTCCATGTCACGTACACTTTAGAGAATATTAGTTCATAGATATAACTGCTAGTAGATAGTTCCGATATATAATTACTATGCTAGTTTGAACATTTCATTCTTTGCTTAGATACCATGCATGTATATATATATTCATTGTTATGCAATATTATGGGGCTTTATACTGGTATTTCATTTTTATTTACTCTGGAGTTTGGGATTCGGATTTTCTATGAGATTTCTGGATTTGGAGAAACCACAAGGAATTATAAACTCATTTTCATTTCAAAAGATAGAAATTTACGGTTTTCTCGTGATATGATATTTGTGATGTCAACCATGAGTTTTCTCGGTTCTCGAGTGGTATCATACACCCGATTCGAGGTAGGGGGAGGGACAGTCTGCGGGTGCATGGTGGACCCGGTGCGGTACCCCGGGGCAAGAAGATCGTATAGAAAGGCGTTTGAGCCCGGCAGGGGAGCACTACCGACCGGTGATTGTATGGAGACTCGACAGATATCCGGAGGATACCGTTCGAAGTTATGGGTCGATCCTGATCATGCGGAGCCCGAGATATTGAGATTTGATGACGCGGGCCAGTCCGGATTGCCGGAGTCCGAGATATCGAGATGTTGGGATATATACTTTGTGTCGATGCTTGACACGGATTCTCTGTTGATTTCATTAATAATACTTCGATTTTTATACAGAAATCTCACTGAGATAAGAAAACAGTTTTTTATCATGCAAAACGTATTCTGTTTTCATTCATAATGTATTCGTACATCATAATTGTGATATGTTCCTACCTGAGGCACTGACACGAGCACTTGATATCACACTTATGTTTAGATATTTCAGGGTTATATTTTATGAGGATATTATTGTATGACCTAGGATAGAGTCATACATGCGATTTCTGCTCAGTGATGTCTTCTACTCACGAGTTGGCAACTCACCCCCGTTGTGCCACGGTTTCTTGCAGGTTTTGCCGTACAGGTTTCCTTGGCTGCTTTGCTGGCACACTGCTTCTTTTCGGGTGATTACTTTGGTAGATGGGTTCACTTGCATCGTGACCACCGTAGTACTTTTATTTATTTCAGTTGTATCTAGTAATTCCATCAACCAGACTTGTATTATTGATAGACTTAGAAGACCAGTGTATATTCTTTCGACCTTAGAGTCGCGCTCTTGTATTATTATGGATTTCTGGTTTTCTTGAGGATATTGGTTTTCTTTCTGAGTTTTGGATTCTCGCCCTTCGGCATTGTATATTATATGTCTTGCGTTGTTGTATCCGCCAATTAGCGAAGAGCTAGCTCCCGCTTGGGGATGCCTTTATTCATTATGTATATTATACATGTTTGTACTCGTTTGGGGCCAGTTTTTACAAAGGAAACTCTGCCGAAATTTTTGGAAAAGACTTGATGTTTAAAAATGCGTACTACGGCTTATTTTGTTAAAACGCTTTCTTAAAAACTAAGTTTTCCTTCACTTCTAAATTTAAATGGTTTAGATTTCTGGGATTTTAGCTTACTTGAATTCGATGGGATCCTATAGACTTCATATGATTCAAGTGCCAGTCACGTGCCATTTCGGGTCGTGACAAAGTTGGTATCAGAGTGCTGGGTTTAACCTTGGTTCGAGTCTATGTTTGACTATACGGAGTTTAGGGCGTATATTTATATTCAGAACATAGGCTTGACCTTATGGAACTTAGACTTGGTCGAGGGCGTATTAGACCCAAACTTTCGTCGCATAGGTTGACCATGGTTGATGGAGTAGGTGACTTAAGTAGAGTGACGTACGTGTGTATGTTCCTCGGCATACTTACAATACGCTACTCCGCTTAAGAAGCCTTAGGATGTACATTTCTTTGCACAGTATTCTATTCGTTCCTTGATCTATCCTCATCGGTATCAGTTTGTGGTTTCTGTTACCATGGTTGCACGGGCAGAGAGAGCTACGGCTAGAGTTGCGGTCAGCACGAGCTCGTCATAGACGAGGACTGACCAGGGCGTAATTTCGGTGACACACGATTGTATAGATGTGTCGTTTTATTGTGTTTTGGTGACATGAGCGTTTCGATATATCGTTTTACTATGTTTTCTCGTTGATGCGAACGATCAGATCAGCACCAGAGGATTGGGCCACTGCTAGAGGCCGGCTAGAATGTGATGACCGTTGATGTATCGTCTATTCTTGAGGATTGAGGCATTGTTTAGCATGCGGACGAGGGGTATTCACATGTTGTCTAGGCAAAGTTAAAAAGTTCGAACGAATGTCAGAACCCATTTTTCCAAGTTAAGGTATTCGGAAAAACATGTAAGTAATTCTGTGAACCCTCTAGAAGAATGAAACCCTAACTCGACATAATGACCATGGAACCGCTTTTGAACCTTAGGGTTTGCGGCAGTTCCGCGGTGCCATTAATGAGGCTTGGGTTTGCCCTTCTACGGCTGGTCCATAGGTACTGTGGCATGTACTGGATATTATTAAACTGTGCTCAAGTGTTGAGCTCTCGGGAAATTATGGGATTTTGATGAATCGATCGAAAAGTTTAACGTCGTCCGGATATCATGTGATGGGATACAATACTTGGAATCCACAAGAAAACTAATTTGAATTTTATAAATCTAGAAATTTAGTCTCAGTTGATCGGTTGCCACAGGATTTTGATGAGATGGCGTTCCACTCCGTTGACACCAGAGATGCGATACGCATGCATAGGCATTGAATATGGATATATCTTTTAGAAGAAGTTGTGATGAGTTTGCAGCTGTTACGGAACAAGAAATAGATTTAGTAAAGGGTGATAACGTTCGGGCAGTTCGGCAGAAACGAGATTTGGGAGAGATCCCGACAAAATCTTTCTGGAATACTACACGAGAAGATTTGGACCCAGGACCGGTCGTATTATGCACACCTAGTAGGCCAGAGTTCGGCATCGTTGACGAGACATGTTATGAGTGACCGAGATAGTTGGTCAAAGATCTTTAGAGGATGTGCCAGAGCGGAACTGTTTCCGTCATCGTTCCATATTTGGCCGTTGAGCCGAGAAGTTATGTAACTGGCAATTCGCAGTGAGAGACGAGAGCCTAAGGGCATAAGGAACCAGACCATGAACAGGAGGCAAGTAGATATCTTGCTCTGCTAGCTTTGGATGCACCGACACCTTCTCGATTTTGAAGGAAGGACATATCGACGATAGTGTTTACGTTTTGCGACTTGGTGATTCGAATATCACGTGTCCATCATTTTGGATTTTGGTATTTTGGGCGATTTATTGCATGATTGAATTTTCGTGCCCCACAGTTGCACTCGATTTCAATTTGATGTCGTTCGAGATATTGATTTTGATTTCATGACTACGGTATGTATGTGACTTGACTTGTGCCTTCGGCGTAGTTTTTATGCACTTTTAGTACTTGGATTTGATTTTGTGCACGTGGTTATATGGTTGTATACCACGGTATACCTGATTTGGGTTGAGATATGTTGTATACCGTCGATTTCGATTTGTGATATTTGTTATTTGTTTTCGTGCACCTTGTGCACGTGATTTGGATTCTTGCGCATACTTGGCGCGTTTGATGCGATTTTGGCGCACACCAGATGCACTGAATCAGGATTCTTCGTGCATATCAGATGCACCTGATATTGTTGTCAGGCACACTCGTTGCCCTTACAGGTGTTTTCGTGCACACTCGTTGCACTTAGATTTTGTTTCTGTGCACATGTATGGCACATTCATTTATTTCGATTTCTGTGCGCACCAGACGCACGTGGAATTCTTATGCACATTGTGGGATTGATTTTTGGAGCAGTATGTTTTATGATATTTACTATTTGGTATAGTAGCTGAGCAGGACTAGTCCGAGGACGGTACCTGAATGTGTTTTTGCATGCATCGATAGTTACCGAAGGGATTTCCAAAAAGGAGCTATAGTCTCAGCATTTACTCACGTGTCCGAGATGACACAAAAAAATTTATAAAGGAAACCCTTCTAAATTGTTTTCAAAAACGGCGGGACGTGTATGTTAAACAAAGTATATATATGTATATAGAGTCATTTCTTACACTAAACGTCCACTACTTGTGCTGTGATACGCGCATCGCACAGCGATTTGAAAAGGGTTGGCATGCATTTCTTTTCATATGTTTTGACGAGCTTACAATGATGCGTACTATGTACATGTTATAGCTTTGATGCATATCATGTTGGTTTTCATATTGGAGTTTGACATTAGTATTTTCACCATGACTCCGATGATTACGTGATGCTTGACGGAATTTTGATTTTGAGTTATACACTCGTTTTTCATGCGCATACATTGCACTACGATATGTTTTGTGTATGTATGATTTCGGAGCCCCGATGACTTGATCATTTTACTGAAATGTTTTAGTATTTGAGGGGTTTAAATTTAAATTCGGGGACCGAATTTATTTAAGGGGGGAAGACTGTAACATTTCAGAAAAATAAAATATTATTTTTGGGAATTTATATAATTGAATAATAAATATTATGAATATTTGAATGTGTGGAGATTAGTTTTAAAGATATGGTATAATTATATACCGATAAATTGGGAAATAGTTGGAAATTTGTATTAATTATCGTTTTTTGAAGAGATTATAAGAATGGAGCATTCATAAATTTTTATAATTAATTATGTTCCATGTTAATGCAAAACTTGATTAAATTTCACTAATCTTGTATTTAAGCTTGGTTATGCATTATGACATGCACCATAGTATGTTACAAGCCTTATTACATTTTTTTATGTGACCATGGTTTCATTTGCAAAGAAATGGGTTTTGATATTTGTGTTAAAGAAAAAGAAAAGAAAAAGGAAATAAGAATAAAGAATTGTTGCATGGTGAGAGGTATGGGTAAGAGAGAGATAAGGGGTGAGGGGTTCTCTTGACGTTGGCCTCATTTTCCTCCTTCATTTTTCCTTCACAATTTCTCCCCTCTTCCTCCTTCATGGCTGTCATATTTCCCCCACCTCCTCTACCTCCACTCAACACCATTAAAACCACATCAAAACCTTGCACCCTCTTCATAAAAAATGTGCACAAGCTCACTACAAGCATGGGAGATCAAGAAAGTGAGGATTTTGAGCTCTAGGGGATTCTAGGGTTTGCCAATTGAGGTATTTTCTTCACCATTAGTATAGTAATTCTTTTGCTTTAACTTTGATATTAGTTTAGAAGTGATATTGTGTGGTTTAGTGATCTTGGAAAATTTCAAGAGGAGGTTAGGGTTTTGTGTGCATTGGAAAAGTGAAATTGAGGCGTTTTAAGTGATTACAACTCCTTTATTGATAAAATCTGGACCAAACATGAGACTGAAACCCCACATCTTGAACTTAGAAAACCCGATGTCGGATTTTGTTGATTTTGGTGATGTGTTTTGGAGATCTGCTATAACCCGGGAACCGTAAAAATTATTTAGCGATTACTGTGAGTCGTGCAGGCAACCTGGAAGCTACCATAGAGACCCGAGCCCCAACTCCTTCTTCTTGGCCGCCAATTATCTCCTTTTGGCCTCAATTTGCAGCCTTGGTGCGATGGAATAGCCTTGTGCTTATTCTGTGGTCCCTTTATCTTTAAATTGGACCCTCCACATATGCAAAATTGGCTAATTTCACCTAAGGTAAAATCTGGAAGTGTTTTTCATAATTTCTGATTCCGGTTTGTGAATTTTGTGAACTTGAACTTTGGTATTTGTGTTTTGTCTCGGTCACTTGACGTTTGTATGTCGATATCGGGTGTTGTTTGCTTCTTTTGCATGAGCAGACCATAGATTTTAACCTATGTGTGATACGTGTGCCGTTTTGGTTTTCGTACGCGATTTCGGTTTACGATACTATGTATTTATATGTGTAGGGACCCTCACGTGGACTTCGGATGACGAAAAAGAGAATGGCGACATCGACTTCGGAAAGCAAGGATCAAGGTGAGTAGATGTATATCTACGGGGGAAGTCGGGTGGATGGCGTATAGCACCCCCGCAGTTTCGTAGTATAGCGTACGAATATGTTATATATAATTATAAATATGCATATTATGAGACATGTATAATTAGCAAGGAAAGTTTTAGGAGACTTGGGTTGGTTTTAGTGTAATTGAAAGAAAGTGATTTAGTTAGTTTCTTAGTCGTGAACCCTAGAGTAAGTTACACACACACACTTGCACACACGTGATATGTTTTTGGTGTATATGAAATGTGTGTGTGTGTGTGTGTGGATGTGTTGATTGATACACACACACACACACACCCCACACACACACACATACAGACAGACATATGCGTATACACGGGTGATGAGGATAGTATATGATACTCGGAGGAGAGTCGATATGATCGGGCATGATGCCGTGAGATCGGTTATGTGATTTGGGTCGTGTTATGATATACTACATGATAGTATAGTGGATCGATGGGCGATGTGTTTTATTCACACGCTGATATATGTTTGATGGTATCGGAATGTACTAGATTTTAGATCAGTACCCCTAGTTTATGATATTATGATAATGATACCAGATGAATAATGAGGTATATGTGATATTTGACCGTACCCCAATTTTGGGATGGCGTACGATGGATTTTACCGTACGAAGTATAATATGATGATTAATCCGCAGTCTTGACTCGAGGATGTCGTATTATATATTTTACCGTACGTGACGCTATTGAGGCGGGATCACCGACTACTAGATATATCAACTCGGACTTAGGTGGATTTCCTTACCCGTTTGTTTAGTCTCTTAGCTTCGTGCTGTAGTTTATTTGGTAGATGTTATACTGGCTCGAGTCATACTTATTTTCAAACTAACGAATCGTGAGTATTTTAAAGACAGGCCGAGGGATACTACGGATATTTCAAAGGACGTACCTTATCTTAAAAAGGCACCGTAGCCCCTATTTCCTAAAAACCACGATTCGTGCGATTTCAGACACCAAAAACTGTATGACTCGTATATAGGAATGTATATTTCTTTATTGTTGCGTTTACTATTCATTTTCCGTATATTCTTGCCGTTCTCATTGCATGCTTATACCTGTGTTTTCTTTAGACATTATGAACCCTATTGTCAGGACACCAGGACCATTACTGATGATGCGAATGCTCCACGTACACTTGCTTGCCGGCTCACACACACTATCATCGGTAATTTCCATGTCACGTACACTTTAGAGAATATTACTTCATGGATATAACTGCTAGTAGATAGTTCCGATATATAATTACTATGCTAGATTGAACATTTCATTCTTTGCTTAGTCTACTTCATCCACGTACATACTTACGTGGGCAAAGTAGTGGGGGCCATTTGTTCCCGCTAAATTTTTTGGAAAAGAGTTATTTGTTCGCTTATAAAAAAAAGGGAAGAGAAAAGAAAGAGGAAAAGAATCCTCATAGTTTCGCATCACGTGTTAAACAAGAGAAATCTAAAGGCCAAACTGGCCTCACGTGTTAAACACGTGAGTTTTCTTGCCGCATTCTTTGGCAGCGCTCACATGCAAAATGTGAGCGCCCCAATTTAAAATGATCCCATCTGATAGGGTTAAATTCTTTGTGATAGAATTAAATTCTATTTGGGAAATATTTTCCCTAATATTTCTAATATGGAAAGATCTTTTTCTAACAGAGAATCTTGGATTTAAAATCCAATGGTGATAAAATATCACCGATTAAACCATCTGATAGAATTAAATTCTAAGTGGGAAATATTTTTCTGATCTTTCTCATACTAGAAAGATCTTCTCTGTTAAACACAAAACCCTTGGATCAAAGATCCAACGGTGTTCATGTGATAGAATAAAATTCTATCTTAGGAAAATATTTTCCTAATCTTGTTAAACTAATAAAATATTCATATAACAGAATTAAATTCTATGTTAGGGAAATATATTCCTAAACTTGTTAAACTAACAAGATATTCATATGATAGAATAAAATTCTAATATTGTTAAACTGACAAAATATTCATATGATAGAATAAAATTCTATGTGATAGAATTAAATTCTATGTTGGAATAAAATTCTAATATTGTTAAATTAATAAGATATTCATATAACATAATTAAATTCTATATTAGAAAAATATATTCCTAATCTTGTTAAACTAACGAGATATCCATATGATAGAAAAAAATTCTAATCTTGTTAAACTAATAAGATATTCATATGATAGAATAAAATTCTATCTTAGGAAAATATTTCCTAATTTTGTTAAACAAACAAGAAATCTAATCTGTTAAACAGAGAGCCTTTGGATTAAAAATCCAACGGTGAATAAAATTCACCGATTGATTTACGAGATTAATTTATTATGAAATCAATCATGATCTCTCAATGAGAGAGATTTTTTCAACAAATTGATTTTTCTCTTCTCCTATAAATAGGAGGAAAGAGATTAATCAAAAAGGAGAAGAAGAGGGGAAAAAAAAGGAGACTCCCATAAGTTTCTGTAAAAATACAGAAAGCTCTCAAAACAACAGAGAATTTAATTCTCTCAAAGAAGAAGATCCCTCTCCTAAAAACCTTAGGTAAAGAAAAAAGAAGAGATCAAAATATCTCTTTTACCTAATATACCATATCTAAGGGTTTAACCCTTTTAAAAGAACTTACTTCTTTCTCTGGATCTTAGATCCACAAGACAAGTCTCCTACAAGTTGAGAATTTAATTCTCATCGGAAAGATCTTGTTCTTGAGAATCAAAGATTCAGAGGGGGACATAGATACAAGAACATGGAGAAAACGGAGTCCATAAAAATCCAGGAACTTAGTTCCTCCAAATCAAGAACTTAGTTCTTTAAAGAACCCGATCCAAGATCCTCAAAATAGTGATCTTGGTGATCCTTAATGGTTAAAACACCATTAAAAGAGGTTTAACCTCTCTGAAAATATGAACATGGAAAACATGGAGTTCATAATACTCCAGGAACTTAGTTCCTTCAAATCAAGAACATAATTCTTAAAGAACATGATCCCAGATCATCAAAATAATGATCTTAGTGATCGTTAATGGTCAAAATACCATTAACAGAGATTTAATTCTTTAGAAATATCAACAGAGATTAAATCTCCAAAAGAACTCATCGCCTCGCGTGAAAAGCACGTGAGCGCTCAAGGCCAAGTATATAGCGCCTCACGTGAAACGCACGTGAACGCTTGAAAAAGTTAGCGCCTCTTATGAAACGCACGTGAGCGCCAGAAAATAGAAAAGTTAGTGCTTAGCACTAGTGCAGCACCACAAAAGACTAGTGCTTAGCACTATTAGAGCGCCTCACGTGATATACATGTGAGCGTTATAGGAAACTGAGTGCTTAGCACTGCTGAGTGTTAAAGAAACCCAAACCAAGCCCAAATTGGCTAAGTCTCTCTGAAGTCAATTGCAACTGAGCCCAAATGCTCTGTTGTTGGATCTCAACTAAAATTTGATGATCCTTAAATGTTACTAAGTTGATCTTAGTCTCAAATAAGACTAACGTATCCTTAGTTAAAAATAAATTGAGCCCAAACGCTTATATGTTTAAGTTGATCTTAATCTCAAATTAGATTAACGATCCTTAAACCAAACAAAACATTTTTGAACTAAAGGAACATATAACCTAAGTTCAAAACCCAAAACCCGATCTTAGCCCAAATTGGCTAAGCATATATTTATGATATCCAAACTGATCTTAGTCTCAAACATAACTAATGATCTCTCATTGATGATATCCAAAATGATATTCATCACATATCTCCTAAGGTAATCTTAGTCTCAAATATGACTAACGATTCTTAGGTTCACCATCCTTTCCCTCAAATACAGGATTTGGTTTGAGGGTACAACTCTCCACACCTCTGATATATGTCGTTGTAATTCATCAACGTCTTTAGAGAGGTGGTGTGTCCTGACAACCAAAAACAACCCCTCGTCCTAACTTTACGTAAAACTTCATTAAGACTGGGAATGATACATCCCACATTGATGCACTTCCAAATTGACGTGCACACTTCAAATCGGATCGCACCCTAAATTGGGCGCATTCCATGTCACCATTATTCACTCTGCTATGTAACAAATACACGTGCACGCAAGATGGACATTGGACCAAAATGTCCTTAAACTAACATTCGTCCCAAAACAGGGAATGTTGGATCGCAATGTCCTTAAACTAATATGTTTTGCCCTGCGGACTGTCTCCATAATGACTATCGTATACTATCCATGGGCTATTCATATATGATCTAATGATCTGTTGAGCCCATATGCTCACTGCTCATAAATCGATCTTAGTCTTAAATATGGCTAATGATTCTTAGATCAAACCCAAATATCCCCTGAACCGATGGACCTCACAAATATGAGATCTGCATCCTAAGTTCATCCCTGTTGGCAAAACAAACTACCAATGTGGGCCCCGTCAAGAAAAATTCTTGACCTAAACCCAAATCTCAAATATACGGATTTGGAATAATCCGCGCCCTACGGGTGACGACAGAAACTAGTCTCCGTATACAATCCATGGGCAACCTAAACAAATAAAATCACACACAACACGAAGTGAACTTCCGGAGCAGGAGAAAGTGGTTATCACGATGCGGTAATGTAATTAACTGTATGGGCTTGCGCCTGCAGGGAAGAGCGTCCCCACAATCAAAAAACCCCTCACAAACGAGGGGGAATCTGATAAAGTCTGCTATAATAGTCGCATCCATTCAAACCTCCGATATACGGTGCCATAAATCAACTTGGTATCTTTGGAGAGGTGGACGAATAAATCCAAATAGCATCTACCCCCAGGATTCAAGCCAGAAGTCCCAACGTCCCGGTCTGTCTTCCGACGGTGAACAAGGAGCACGTAAGGCACCACCATAGGACTTAATCCTATGAAATTGGCTCTGGCGCTGGCGCCCTCGTGGAGAGCACGTGAGACGTTGCCTCATTGAACTCAACAGAGCTTTGCTCTTTTATTAGGTTAAATATATTGGGGAAACACCACCAACTATTGCACAGGCTCCTTCCACATTGCTACTTGAGTTTGCGTTGAAACGACCGATATCAGCCATCTCTCCTATCGCTGAAACTGCCTATGATTTTGACGAGGATATCCCTCTATTAGCTATTCTAGAAAGATTGATGCAGATGGCTTAGTCAGAGAGGAAACGCCGTACTCTTGAGGAAAGGGAACATCGAGCTGCTCTAGCCATAGGTGCTGGCTCAAGCGGGGTACGAGTTTCTAACGCTCCTAAAATCGACTCCACCTCAGGCGACGGGGTTGATTTATCATCTGCCCATAGGAGAGTCGCACAAGCAGCTCATGCAAAAGATGAGCGTTGTGCCCGCGAAGAAGCCGAGCGTCTCGCTCAAGAATCAACGGGAAAGGTGACGACACCTAAAAACTCTGGGACTGGGAGCCACGATCCCACTGACAGTGTTTTTGGGTTTATGGATATGACCTCAGACGCTACTGCTCCTTTAAGCAGATCCTAAATATCAGCTGGAGATGCTAGTGCGGTGATGGCATTCCCTCCTTCTGTCTTCTCTCCCGTGGAGAGTTGGAGACTGATGTCGAGATGGGTATTGAAATAAGCAGTGCTCCAGAAACTATCGTGCCTCCTGCGTTGTTGACTCTGGATAACCCATCTATATGTTGTATTATATCAGCTTTACATTTACTTTTATAATTGTTAAACGCAAACACTAAAGCCTTCTTATTTCAGATGTAGACATGACAGCTGCCCCATTGACCGTGACATCACTGACCACTACCCCCATGGGTTCTGGTGCTACAACCATTATCGCTTATCTTTCTTATCTCGAGCTTCTACAGATTCCATGGAGCATGATGGTAGAAGGTAGCTTTCCCTTTGATTTTCCATATTTCGATTTTTATGCTGATATGAATTATTCGGAGTTTCAGCGATGAATTTGATGACATTTCTCATGCTGTCCTAGCCCGGTGTTGGTAAGCTTATCTCTTACCCATTCTTTTCATTTCTTTTCAGAGAGTAACATTCATGACGAGAATGATTGTTGATGGCAGTCTTACAACTCATGGAACATGAAGCTGTAGAGGAGCCTCTCGGACTGCCCGGCCTGCCACTCGCGGCCATAGGTGAGTCAAATCATAAAGTCCCCTACGTCTTTTAGCATATCTATGTGACATGGAGCTTAATCGATCTTTTTCTATTATGCAACCCCAACGGATTCAATTCCTTTGAGTCCCGCATGCTCATGCCAGCAGGACACTTTGCCCGGTGTACCTCTTCCAATTTGGCGGTGAACGGTAAACAATTGCTGACGGCCCTCATCGGGGAGCTTAGTGCTGGGACTTTATATTCTGCAGAAGAATTCGCCGAAGTGTCCTGCCTCATGCTGGCCACTTTCATTATATATCATGAGGAAAGCCCGGTCCGTGCTTTGGTCGATTATTTCCAGAGGATTGAGGCCCATCTCCGTGATCTCGAGGCAGAGCGACCTATTCTCGAGATGTCTCCATTGAGAACTCATATTAAGCAGTATGGCGCACTTGTCCAATATGAAGAGCAACGGTTGGCCTACGAGGAATTGGAGGGTCTAGCAGCTTCCAGATAGCTCGACTTTCTGATACAAAAGCAGCTCGCCAATATTGATCAGGTCTATTCCCTATAGTGAGCTCTTGAATAAGCTACGACCTAAGGGTTGGCCTTAGAAAAGGAAGCTGTACCCTGCAAGCAATGGTGCAGAGCCACACAGTCATCAAGAAGCAAATCGCCGACAAGCTTGTTGAACATCGTCGTCAGAAGGAAGAAGCCGAAGACCTGTTATCTGCTTTGGAGAAGCAAGAAAAGGAGCTTCATGAGAGGAGAAAATATTTCGCTGACTTACTGGGAGCTCCACCTTCTTGATCTCTTTTTTGTATCTCTTTTTGTAGATTGTATCTCTCCACAATTCTCATTCATGAATAAAAGATATAGATCTTCTTTATTTGCATCTCTTTATCTTCTGATTGCCCTGAAATAGCTTAGATTAGTTTATTTACTCGTTACGGAGCGTTTAGTTCATCTCACCCTTAGGTAAAGATAAACTCAGCCTAACGTCAAATATACATAACCCCTATCAACATAGGCGTCCGTTAGGTTTGTGGTGCTGGGTTTAATTCATCGCACCGTTACCTCAACAAATTTCTTCTCGATCCACGTCCACTCGGATCATTGGCTCGAGTAGCTACGTACTTGCTGTATCACCAGCCCTACCGCTGCAGAATAAAACGTCTCAAGTAACCTTCCTAGACCGATATGTCTGTATTGCTATTAGATGGTTCTGCGTTAAGCGCTATCGTGGCGCTTTACCTTGATGTCAGACTCCCTTCTTTAAGGAGTCCTAAGGAAGTCAAAGCCGCATCTGTCCGAAGTGGGTTAACATCCAAAGGTCTTTAGGCTTTGTATATATTTCCATCAATACTCGAAGCTAGGAATATGCCATCACTTCGCTTCATTTCGAACCTTGGGTCCTTGATGACGCCGCAGTCGTACTTCACCGGGCTGAGTCGGATATTCATGTAGTCTCGGTGCTATATAAGTGCCATCAAGACTCGGTTATTCATCTGACGGAGCATGGGGAAACACGTCGCACCTTTCATTCTTTTATATCCATGAACTGTCTGCAGAAGTCGAGATTCGAACTACTTACAGGGCAGAAAAATTCTATTTTATTATTCATTTTTTTTCTCTGCGATGCTCTATCATTTCAAATTTTCTTATAGCTAAAGTCGCGATTGCCCAATCATTTCGGCTATTTATTCGCGGTGCCGAATCATTTCGGCTATTTCATTTTATTTACTCGTTGATCTTTATTGCAAGTTGCCCCATCATTTCAGCTTTTTTTTAGTCTGATACCATCTTTAGCCTCGGTATCGCTACAACTGGAATAATGCCAAGAGCGAATCATCATTTGCTATGAGAGTGCTTGGAGTCTGACATCTGATTAGGCATTAGCATCGCTACAACTAGAATATTTCCTGGAGCGACTCATCATTTGTCATTGCCTATTTAAACAAAGGTGGCTTAGAAGACAGGTTTAGATCCTTGCCAACTATGGCTTTTCGACTTTATGAGCCGTAAGGGTGTCATAAAGGTATTTTTCCCTACGAGTCGAGAGGATCCCGCAGGTGATATTCTCCTTAGAAATCATGGGTATTCCTAAGTGGTATTTTCTCTTGTAAGTCGTAAGGATCTTGCAAGAGCGACTTGCAAGAGTATTTTTTCCTTGCAAGTCGAGAGGACTCTCAAGTGTTGTGTTAAGAATATAACTCGGTTCCGGTGGAACTCGGTTGAAACATATTTTGTTTACGCCCATGGATTGTATACAAGAGTCAATATTGAACTACTTGTCGGGTATAAATTTCATAAGGGGCATGATGGCTTAAGAAACAGGCTTCGATCCCTGTAATCTTAAGGCTTTTGAATTCTATAAACTGTGAGGGTCTCATATAGATATTTTTCCTTATGAGTCGAGAGGATCTCGCAAGTGTAACTTCTTCTTAGGAATCGTATTGATTCCTAAGTGTGATGCTTTTCTGTAAGTCGTAAGGATCCCACACAGGTATTTTCTCCTTTCAAAGGCAAAAGGACTTTGCAAGGGTATCATGTCATCATTCTTTTAAACGAGTTTGCACATTTTCGGGTTTTCACAAGTTTGCCGGTGGTCCTGCTGTTTTTATTCACGGCGCCCTTTCGGGTTTTCATTCGTGCCCATTTTGCTTGCGGACATACTCCCTTTTTCGCGATGGAAGTCTCTCGGACGTAGCCTCGCCGCAGGTTCCCTAACATCATTTGCTGGTGGGGCCTGGGAAAGATATGGATCGTTTATACTCGTGGATTGTTTACGGTGATCAATATGTAGATCAGCCGTAGGGCATAACATCTTTTGGAGGACTGCATCATCGGTGGAGCTTCATATCCGGCGGGACTTCAGGTGCAGCTTCGCTAGTAGGACTCGAGTTTATAATCTTCGTTGGTGGGATTTGAGTTTGCAATCTTCGTCGGTGGGACTTCTGATGCAATATGGATCTCAAGGAGTCCGTAAGGCAACATATTAGTTTAGGGACATTGCGGTCCAATATTAGTTTAGGGACATTGCGGTCCAATATTATCGTAACGGGAATAAATATCATCCGGTGGGAATAGCGAGCGGACATAAGTATCGCCATCTATCGTTGACCCGAGTCGCGATTATTCAAGCATAATATTTCTTGAGAAACCGGCCGTTTATTGGACGAAACGGTCTTTCTCCATGTATATCCATGAATAGGTAAGCTCCATCTTGGTAGACCTTATCTATGACATACGAGCCTTCATAATTCGACTCAAACTTCCCACGTTTCGCGCGGTTATAGATCATCGGCCTTTTGACAACTAGTACGAGTTCGCTTTTGCGGAATCTCCTCGGTCTTGTTAGCCTTTCATATGATTGCGTCATCCTTTCCCTGTAAGATTTCGAATTTTTTTGTGCTATAAGGCAAGTCTCGTCGAGAGCATCAAGTTCTTCAAGCCGGAGATGAGTATCCTCGTCGTCCGTAAGTTCATATTGAACCACCATCCACAGTGAGGGGAGTTCGATCTCTAGAGGGAGCACTCTTCGGTGCCAAACACCAACACATAAGGTGTTGTTTTCGTAGCCGCCTTGAATGTCGTTTGGTACGCCTAAAGAGCTTCATGTAGCCTTTCATGCCAGTCCCTTTTATTCTTAGGCACCATCTTCTTTATAAGCTTGGTCAGCGTCTTGTTGAAAGCTTCATCTGAACCGTTAGCTCGGGGATTATAGACGGAGGAATATCTCTAATCTATCTTATGTTGTATGGCGAAGCGACTTATTTTGTGGCTTTTATATGTCGGTCCGTTGTCCGAGACTATTTGCCGTAGAACTTCGAACCGGTATATGACATGGGTTTTGAAGAAATGGAGGATATTCTCCGTCTTTACTTCTCTCAGTGGTATCGCCTCTGCCCATTTGGAGAGGTAATCGATCGCCGCCAAGATGAAACGATGTTCTCGGGATGACGCCAGTTCGATAGGGCCTATTATATCGATCTCGAACGGCCAACTGGTCATGGTCGGATGTAGTTGGTTGGGGTGTTGATGTATGAAGTCCCCATGTATCTGGCATGAGTGGCATCACCTCGCATAGTCGATGCAATCTTGGATCATCGTGGGCCAATAGTAACACATCCTCTTGATCTTCAGCTTCATCTTTGGACCGGCTTGATGGGATCCGCAAAGTCCATCGTGAATTTCTTAGACGACCTTTTTGGCTTCCTTTGGTCCTAGGCATCTTAACCATATATGGACCTTTTATATAGAGTTTCGTCAATTAGGGTGAATGAAGAGGCTTGTTTTATGAGCTGATGCCTTTGTGACGCATCTTCAAGCATCCGTTGAGACTTGAAGTAGTCTATAAAGACTTCTCGCCAGTCATCTTCCTCTTCTTCGACTTCTTCTGCTTGAAGGACATCTTCATTTACGGCTTCAATTAGAGGCTCTGATGATATCTCCACCAGGTCCAAAATTTTGCGACTTTGAACGATGATCCTTAATTCATCCAGGTTTTCATCAGCCAACCCTTTGGCTAGCTTGGCTAATGCGTCTGCTTTGTTGTTTTCCACTCACGGCACGTTTTCCAGTTTATATGAAGGAAGTTGCATCAGCAACTGTTGCACCTTTTCACCATATTTTATCAGTTCTAGCTTGCACGTTTTATAATCTCCGTTGACTTGCATGACGATCAATTGAGAATCCCCGTATATGTGGAGATCCTTGATTCCCATATCGATCACGACCTCAAGACTGGCTATAAGCGCTTCATACTCGGCTTCATTGTTGGTCCTAGGCTCCATCAACGAGATTGTATACCGGGTTATTCCGCCTTGAGGGGTTACGAAAATAAGACTTATCCCAACTCTGATTATCAGGATACTCTTTTTCTGCGCTTTTATTGAGGAGGCTCCATCAAAGTATAATTCCCAACGAGGCTTCTCTGTTTCTTCTTTCTCTTAGACCGTGTTGAATGCATATACATCTGACAGCTCACAGTTCAGTGGAGAGTCGGCAGAGATTGGGTGTTCGGTGAGGAAATCAGCGATAACCTGTCCTTTTACCGCTTTGAAGGGATGATATATAATCATGAACTCCATCAACAGCAGGGTCCACTTAGCGAGCCTTCCCGTCAATATAGATTTCGTCATACGATATTTGAGAGGGTCCACATTTGATATAAGGTGAACTTCATGGGCCAAGTCATAGTGTCTGAGCTTCGTTATCACGAAGATCAGCGCCAAGCAATGCTTCTCGATAGGGGAGTAGTTGTATTCTGCTCCCAGCAAGACTCAAATTAGATGTTACAAGACCTTTTCCTTTCCTTAGCCATTCTCCTGTGCCCATAACGCGTCTAGAGAACCATCAATGGCAGTTGTATATAGGATAAGGGGCTTTCCCTTAACCGGTGCGGCCAACACTGGTGGATTCTATAAGTATTGCTTGATTTCCTCCAGCGCATTCTGACATTTCTGGTCCCATATAAAGGGAGTCCCTTTCTTCATCAGATGGATGTATAGACGACACTTCCCAAAGAGCTTAGCGATGAACAGTCGGATATAGGCGAGCTTTCCTTAGAGAGATGGCAGCTGCTTGAGATTTCTTAGCAGGGGCATTTTCGTAATAACCCTAATTTTGGAGGGGTCATTATTGATACCTCGGTGGTGGATTATAAAATCCAGGAACTTGCCAGAAGAGACCCTGAATGCATATTTCAGCAGGTTCATCTTCAGCTTGTACTTCCAAAAGCGCTTGAAGACTATCTTTAAGTGATCCCAGTGCTCTTTGTGAGACGTGCTCTTGACCACAAGATCATCTATATAACATTCGACTCTCTCATGATTAAGGTCGTCGAAGATCTTGGTCATTGCTCTTTGATATGTTTCCCCAGCATTCTTCAGCCCAAACGGCATCACTTTATAACAGAAGAAGCCTAGCGGGGTGCGGAAAGCCATATGCTTTTGGTCTTCGGGATCCATATTTATCTGATTATACCATGAAGATCCGTCCATAAAATAAAAGACCTCATGAGTAGACATATTGTCTATCATTAATTCCGTAGCTGGCATGGGGATGTCATCTTTCAGGCACGCCTTATTGAGGCCCAAAATTCCATGCAGATGCGAACAGTCCCATTCTTCTTCATCATGGGGACGATATTGGCAATTCAGCCCGGGTATTGTACTTCATGAATGAAACCGGAATCAATTAACTTATTGACTTTTGTGTTGACGCTCATCTCGAGGTCAAGCCACATCCTCCTTGGAGACTGCTTGACAGGCTTTATCTCCGGCGTTATGGCCAGCTTATGCGCTGCTACTTCTGGATCAAGAACCGACATCTCGGAGTAGTTCCAGGCGAAGCAGTGTCTATATTCTATGAGCACTTCTTTTAAAGTGGCTACCTATTCTTCAGACAGAAACTCACCGATGAACGTTGGTATCGGATTATCCTTCGTTCCTAAGTTTATCTTCCTTAATTCATCAGCGGTGGTATGGATTCCATCTTCCAGCTCCTTAGATGCTGAAGGCAATTCTGTGATCTCCTCATCCTCATTGGCGAGGCAATCGAAAAGCCCGAGCATTTCATCATCTTCCTCATCATCGGAAAGTCTTATCATATGGAAAATATGGGTGAGCTTCTGCTTTTTGGGCTGGTCATGCTCCGATTTGGTATAGTAGTTTCGTGTTTGTACATGCTTTTGTGAGGGCTCCACTCTCCAGCTGCCACTCAGCGTGAAATTGATTTGCTTATATTGCTCTTCTGCAAAATCTTTGAAGACAAAACAATCTTCGATTGGATGGCCGATGACCCGGTGGTAAAGACAGTAGTCTGGATGATCAACGGCATTTGCCTGATGGGGCTGCTTAGACTTGGGCAGCATTAACATAGAGTGCTTCATGACGAGGGCGAATATCTTTCCTGTCTTGACACGGGGGAAGGAGGGTTGGACGTAGATGTTGTCCTAATCTCATTGTCGCCACTTCGAACCTCCTCTCTTATAAAGGAAGGCAGAGGTAGTTTTTGCGGAGCTAGGCTATCATAACTCCTTACTCCATTATATTGCTCAGTCGGAGGAAAACGCATGATCCTTTTGTTGGTGAAAATTGGTATAAACGCAGCGGAAGATAAAATTAAGATTTTTCCATTAACACCAACTAGGGTTTATAAATTAGGTTAATTATTAATGAAATTAATTAACCCTTAATTGATTCGAAAAGATAATACCTTTGCGCAAATTCTTATTTGCATTTTGTTCGCTGTGCTAGCGATTCTTATCCAATCAAGACGACTTGATTACATCTTGATGATCTCCTTGCTTGCCTCCACACGAGTCTCCAAGATCAATTAACTCTAATTAATTAGTTAGCTGATCTAATTAATTAGAGAGAGTTATAATTAAAGAAGAGGAATTAAAAATCGAATTTTTAATTTATTTCTCCTAATAAATTTCGGCTAAAAGAGAAGTGGGGATCGCCGAAACTTTTAGGAGGGGGATGAGGGAATTGATTAGGGTTAGGGTTTATATCAAATAGAAGCCTATATATAGGGATATAGTTTTCTAATAAAACATTCACAATTAATTAATTTGTTTAATCCCTTAAACAAACTAATTAGTTATTACTTAATATATATTGGCCCACACATATACGTATATATATAATATTTGATACACATCAAATGCACAACAATATTATTTAATAAATATTTATATATATCAACATATATATTTATATATTTATAATTACACACGCGCGCGCGCGCGCGCGCACCCCCCCCAACACATATATTCATAATATAATTATTACATATATATATGGGCATGTATTATTTACTCATTTAATATAGTATATTATCTTGAATACCACATCAAATCGTATCTTACAATTTTATCCTTATTTAATTAGTAGTATATCAAATATATTAATTTTAATTAAATCCTTTTTATACATCAACTATATACTATCTCTTCCTTTGGTTTATGTTTCTATGTTTGGAAAGTAGGAGTTCACCTATGTGTGACTCCGGACGCTCGACGTTTACTCAGCAGTGGACAATTAATTCGAAAAATTTGACTAATTCTGTTAGCAGTAAAATCCACAAGTTTATAGAAACGATAGCTACGTATTTAGACTGCCTGGGTAAACTGTCGATGACTGGATTGGAATAGGAAAATACTATCCAAGCAAATCAATATCTATTAATGGCAACTACCGTACAATCTGGTCTCTTCGTCTCCTTGTGCTCTTTATTTGGTCTAGGGCTTGGTAATACTGTCAAAACCTAATAACTCAAATAGCTGTTGTATTGATATTATCATGTAACCGTGAGATCAAACTGATAACTGCTTATCATTTGATTTCTAGTAATCTGGCCAGAGATTTTAGGTCACTGATATATTGCACACTGCAGAACAATGTTCCCTTATACCGGAGAGACGAATCCCATGTTAATTCCTCACAACCTTCACATGTATTCGATCTTACCCATTACTACCGTTATACATAGCATCAATGAATCCATAATTGGTTAGTAATTAAAGCAATCTCCAGCACACGCAAGGTATTATGGCGAATCTCAGGTCTGGAGACTAAGTCGTACCAGTCGTCACTATATGAATTTCCATCTGACAGTTATGTATAATTACCAGCTGGAAATTTAAGGTGAGTCATTCGGTGTACTATCATCTATAAGCACCTGCATACAAGATTCTGATGTCACCACACCAGATGACTATGGAACAGTCATTACTCTCTAATGAGTAAGTATAGTATACACTAGTCTTCCAGAGTATCAATGTCCTGTCTTGATACTCCTACGGCTAGGAACATTTAAGAATATACTTACCAACTAGTCAGGTGTCATTATTGTGATCTATATCACAATCCTGTAGTCTAGTATTATTCTACGGACTTTATTAGTAATCAATAATAAACAGAGTATTATAAATAAAAGATATACCGATAAAGAAAAACCAAATAGTATACTATTATTACGAACGAGAAAGTTCTATACACGTAGATTATAATTACAACTAATTGCCTCTAAGGGCACATACATTTAACAATCCCCCACTTGCACTTAGAGCCAATTATTATGGTATCGCATACCCAACATTTCAAAGAGTTTCTCGAACTGCGGTTGAGAAAAAGCCTTAGTGAATGGATCCACTATGTTATCTTTCATATCTACTCTCAATATATCGATATCCTTCTGTCTATGGATCTCTCGAATCAAAAGGTGCTTTCGAAGTATGTGCTTGGATTTACGATGAGACCTTGGTTCCTTAACCAATGAAATGGCTATATTGTTGTAACGGTATAGGGGTACTGGGTCAGTAATGCTCGGAACCACTCCTAAATCGGAGATAAACTTCTTCATCTAAGCAGCCTCTTTAGCAGCCTTATTCTCTACTATATACTCCGTCTCCATGGTAGATTCCGCAACAGTATCCTGTTTCGAACTCCTCCAACTAACAGCTCAACCATTTATGGTAAAAATATAACCAGAGACAGATTTACAATCATCTATATCACTCTGAAAACTGGAATCAGTAAACGCCTCAATCTTGAGGTCACCTTTATTGAATATAAGGTACAACTCCTTAGTATTTCTCAAATACTTGAGTATAGCCTTCACATCAATCCAGTATTGTTCTTCAGGATTAAACTGATATCGACTTACTGCACCAAGTGCATAAACCACATCAGATCTAGTACATAACATCGCATACATGATAGACTCAACTGCCGAAACATATGGCGTCTTATCTATGCGTTTTCTCTCCTCATCTATCTTGGGAGACATATCCTTGGAAAGAGCTATACCATACCTAGCAGGTACATTACCTTGCTTGGTCATCTTGGTATGTTCCATACGGAACCTCTTCATTATGTCATATATGTACTTGGATTGGGATAATCCAAGCATCCTCTTAAATCTATCTCTATAGTTCTTTATACCTAGTATGTATGATTCTTCACCCAAATCTTTCATTAAAAACTTTGTGATAACCAGATCTTAACTGACTGTAATGTCAGCACATCATTGCCTATTAGAAGTATGTCGTCTACATACAATATGAGGAACACGACATTACTTTCTATAACCTTTTTATAGAGACATGGCTCATCATCATTTTTGATAAAATCAAACCCTTCGATTGCTTCATCAAAACATATGTTTCAACTCCTAGATGCTTGCTTTAGTCCATAAACGGTCTCGAAAGGAAATAAACAAATTCTATAAAATTTAATATAAAAGAAAATATAACAAATTTTGTTAATTTGGGTTATAACTATTTTCTAAAATATCAATCAAAGCAAATTTTTAATATTTAAGTTTTTTAAAAAATACCCTCAAGTTTCCAAAAGATAAATTTTTCATTATAATACCATAAACTTTTAAACGCTAGGTTTTATCATTAAAATATCATAAAATGTAAAGTATATTTTCAATAAAATTCTCGATATTCTAATTAACATATTTTACTAAAAACACCCTCGATCTTTATTTTTAAAAATAAAGCATTTTAAATAAAACCCCCTCGAATTTTCAAATGAACGATTTTACATAGATGACCTAAGTTCACTAAAATACCTAGACTATATAAACCAATCTCTAAATAGGTAACAATAGGTTTAAGCGGTATCTTTTCTCCAGGCCTCGGGAAGCCGGAAAAATTGAGCGCTTGCATAGTTTAGATAAACTAGTAATTGTCTAGCAATCGTCCTTAAAAAGGGAACAAATGCTGCTAGCCATGTGCAATGGTTGCCAAATTAAATCACATGAATATCGAATCATATATTATCAAACACATGACATCCTGCAAGACTTACCATATACCTTTACCGTTCTACCATCTCCACCTACCGTTGCAGCTCCAATTAACAAATAGACGGTGCTTCTAAAAGCAATTAAGAGTCTACTAGAGGGCCAGCAACAGCAGACTGCTATCTTTCTAGCCCATCCCGATGCAGAAGCACCATGTGAGAAACAATTTCAGGCGTTGCACTTGAAAAAAAATTGGGAAAGAGAGCCCTCTGGAGGCTTAGAAGTGGGCTCGGAGTATCGAGGACGATCTGGCTGCAGCTCAAGTTCGAGATATAGCTTGGGTACGTGTAGCCAAACTTCGGCTCATGGATAACATAAGAGTCTGGTGGAAGGCAGAAAAGAGCAATCTTGCACAGCCGATAGAGTGGAAGATGTTCCGCGATCTTTTTGGCGCAAAGTATTTTCCGGAAACCGCTCAATTTGATATGGAACAACAATTCATCAATCTGCAACAATGTTCTATGTGGGTAAAATCGGTAAATGAGTATGATGCCGAATTTACTGTGCTTAGCAGATTCGCGGCACACTTGATTCCTACCGATGATATTCGAGCTAGACGATTCCAACAGGGTTTAGACCCAGAGATTCAAGCAGCACTAGCAACAGGAGACTATTTGACCTATAAACTCGCTCTGAAGGCAGCCCGCCGCTATGAAGCTATAGTCAAGAAGAAGGACATACCACAGATGGACGGAACCAAACAACCAGTTGATCAAATTACTGGAGGCGCCTTTTCAAGTCCAACTTTCACACCCAAGAGGTTAGGAGGATCGTTCCACAACGCCAGTCTAGACACCTGCTACTATTGCAAGATAACCGAACATCAGGCGAAGGACTGCAAATGTGCCAACAAACTTTGTTTGGCTTGTGGAGCATCTAATCATGATATGGGAGCATGCCCACATTACCGAAGTGGCATAGTTCCTGCACAGAGACCCGCTATACAAGCACCACAAAGGCCAGCTATATAAGCACCTGCTAACCGTCTAGCTCTTCAGGCACCACCTCAGCAAGGACCGCCAACACAACCTTAGCGACTGTACCATCAGGCACATAGAAACGTGCCACAGGCACATAGGAAAGTGCTTCGAGCAAGAAGGCATGTGCCGATGCAACAAGCTTTCAATGTGTTGGCCGTTAAGGCCGAAGCTACAGGTCGGGTTAACATTGATGAATGCATTTCCATTTTTTCAGCCTTTTCAAATTCTTGCATTCTTCCGCTTCTTCTTTTACTCGATTTTTCCCACACAACTTAGGTATGACACTAGTAGTCCCATACGAATTTATCTTTAATTTTTCCTATGCCTGTTCCAACATACTCCTCGAGAGAATTTCGCAGACAAAATTCTTTTAAGGGGGGTAAGCTGTAACGACTGTATTCTTGAATCCTATCTCATTGAATTTCCTCTTGTTCTCCGATGATCATGTCTCGATGCAAATAGAGGTGCAAAATTTTTAATCTCCATCTCGATCTTTTATGTGACTATCTTGTTTCTATGTTCGGTTGCATAATCCTTCTTAAGTAATTTCGGGGACGAAATTATTTTTAAGAAGGGTAGAATGTAACGACCCTAAATTTCGTATACCATCCATTTTGTTTTAGTTCATAAAAGAGGATGTATTTATTTCTGATATTGAGTTATAAGTTATTCTTGATAATTTATGTACAAGAAACTCCTTGTAGCTCACTGGTTTATATTCTCCGCTGCTGTCCCATAGCCCATGTGTTCGAATCCCAACAGTAAAAATATTTTTTATTATTTTTGTTTTCGACGTTTTATAAGCCCAAAAGATTACACAGGAATTTCACGGAGATACCAAAAGTCACAATTGAAAAGAGGTATGTAACTACGACCTTTAAACCAATTAGAGCTCCTGGCACGTTTCTCGAGACCCCAGCCCAAACCCAGGCCACCACTTGGCCGAAATCAGCTTCCAGATGATGCCTGATCAGGTCCGTGTTGGACCCGTGTGATCTTTGGCCTCCCCTCAACCCTGTTCAATACACTAAAACTCCTAATTCAATACAGAAACTTTCAGACTCTTCATTTCACCCCTTTAATCCTTTTTAATTCTTTTAATTCCACTATTAATCTTTTAAGTTAACCACACCCCTCTTCCCTTCACCTATAAATATCGACTCGTTCCTAGCTTCATTCCCTTAAGCATACTACTCTTAAATACATCCCCTCAAAGAAATTCGAACTCTCAAGTACCCTCAAGTTCATCTCTCAAGTCCAAGGTGAAGGCAAGCTCTCGAAGTCAAAGCACTCAAGAATTCTTCCAAGCTTCCCTTCGGTGCTACACAACTCGTGTACGGGAAATCGGTAGATTAAGCCTACTCTCTTAGTCGCAATCACGGTCTCGGTTCTTCAAACCGAGGTTATTTCTCTTCTTTTTCCCGCTCGTACGAGTACGGGTGGCACGTGTAAGTATCCTATCCTTCTCTCCTCACCTCTTGTAGCTTCTACTTGTATGTCTCCCCCCTCTCTCTATTCTCCCCTCACATCGACATGAAAATAATTTTAGAAAAACAATTCTTTGGAAATTATGGCTGTAACTTGTCATAACTTTTACCATGAAAACATCACTTATCTACCATTATATTATCCTTGTATGTTATGCCAAATTTACATGATTCATGAATTTAAAATGAAGTTAATAGTGTTAAAATAATATTAGAATAAAATATACGGTTAAATACCATGATCATATTTTATCGCTTACTAGTTTGTGACATAACTCATCGGTAATGACCTGCCCAACACGCACAGATGGAAATCATAGCACGAACATATATTTGTAGCGTTATTGGTAAAGAAAAGTATTTCTCTAAAATACACTTAAATAAAATACAAAAATTTTATTATTTGCAAATACGCCTCTACAACTCCCGTTAAGGGAATACGTTGTTTACCGCCGAAAACAGAGATGAACTGGGATAGGACGTCTTGCCTGAATTTAGGGGCAGATGCTATTTAGAACATATCTGTCTACTTCTCCGAAAATACCAAGTTGATTTATGGTACCGTATATCGGAGGTTTGGACAGATGCGACCGATGTAGCATGACTTTATCAGATCCCCCCTCATTTGTGAGGGGTTTTTTTATTGTGGGGACGCTCTTCCCTGCAAACGCAAACATTTGCAGTTAATTACGTTATCGCGTTGTGATAACAACTTTCACCTGCTCCAGTAAGTCACTTCGTGCCGTGTCATATATATTATTTATTATAGTTGCCCGTGGATTATATATGAAGACTAGTTTATGTCGTCGCCCGTAGGGCACGGATCGGTCCAAATCCGTATATATATATTAGATTTGGGTTTGAACCTAGGTCATATGTTCCATTAGTTCAGGGGTTAAAGAATCGTTAATTTTTTTTTAGATTAAGATCGACTTAAATATATGAGCATATGGGCTAAGAATACGTTAGTCTCAAATGAGACTGAGATCAACTTAGAAGTATAGTTAAGGGTCATTGATCTTATTAAGATCAATTTGATACGGGTGAGCATATAGGCTCGGTCACAGTGAGCATATGAGTTCATTTGATTTATAATCACAGAAGTTTAAGTTCATAAAATCCTAGCCCTTTTTGGGCTGGGTATTGGTCTTTCTATTGCCCGTCCAGTGCGAAGCACTCATTTTATAAGACTTACATGTATATCACATGAGACGCTCAGGTTTGGGCGTTGCCCTATCAGTGCTAAGTACTTAGTCATTTAGGCTATGTATATAATATCCAGATCATATTTTGGCACTCACGTGGATATTACGTGGGACACTGAGGCTTTGGCACTCAAGTGGGTATCATGTGAGACGCTCGGGCTTCGGTGCTCATATGAGTATCACGTGAGACGCTCAGGCTTGGGCATTTTTCAAGTGCTCACGTGTATGGCACATGAGGCGCTGAGTCCTTGCTTATGGGCTCACATGTATGACACGTGAAGCGCTGTCTTCATGGGCCTTCTGTGTGATCACATGGATATCATGTAAAGCGTTGTCTTCATAGAATATTTTGAGTGCTCACGCGGATATCACATGAGACGCTGTGTCTTTAGAGATTTAATCTCTGTTCATATTTTTTAAGAGAAGTTAAACTTCTATTAATGGTATTTTGACTATTAATGATCACCAAGATCACTATTTTGAAGATCCGGGATCAGATTTCTTTAAGAACTAAGTTCTTGATTATGAAGGCACTAAGTTCCTGGAGTATGAACTCCATTCCTTTCATGTCCTTTCTTCTATTGTGTTTATATGGAGGCTGATAAAACAAGATAATCTTCCTATAGACTTTTTGTTCTGAAAAACAAGATCTTCCCGATGAGAACTAAATTCTCAACTTATGGAAGATTTATCTTGCGGATCCCAGATCCATAGAAAAAACTAAGTTCTTTTTTAGAGGGTTAAACCCTTATATATGATAGGTAAAGAAGATGTTTTCATCTCTGTTTTTACCTAAGATTTGAGATGAGCAAGAAGATGCTCTTCAAAGAGAATTGAATTCTCGGTTGTAACTTCTATCATCTTATGGGGTTGATTCTGTATCTGAGACTTGAAGTTTCGGGTCCTTTATATAGGTGAAGAAAAACTGTGGATTAGTTAAGAGGATCCCTTATTTAAGAGATCTCAACCTTATTTTATAATCAGGTGGTGATTTTTAATCACCGTTGGATCTTAAATGTAAGGCTTTCTATTTAACAGAGTATAATTTTCTTATTTTTAACAAGATTGAAGGAAATATTTTCCCACGTATAGAATTTAATTCTATCTTTTGACTTAAACGGTGATTTTTTAATCACCATTGGATCTTTGATCCAACGGTTCTCTGTTTAACAGAGCAACTTTTCTTATTTAACAAAAGAGATCGGGCAGATATTTTTCTCCCAATAGAATTTAATTCTATCTTTTGATGATTTGATTTTTTTTAAAAGACACCATTGGATTTTTGATCCAACACCTCTCTGTTTAACAGAGAATATCCTTCTTTTTTTTTAGGGAAATATTTTCCCATGTAGAATTTAATTCTACCCGAAACATACCACTTCAACTTTGGGCGATGATGCTCACGTGTCTGACATGTGAGGCGTCGCTTTAGGATTGAATCCTCACAGGTGCCCACGAGCTTTGCACGCAGAGTGCTCACGTGTATAAAATGTGAGGCGCCGCCTTAGGATTTAATCCTAATAGAGATAGGCGTTCACGTGCTTTGCACGCGGGGTTCTCATGTCTAACACGTGAGGCGCTGCCCTGGTTTTCTTATGAGGGAACAAATGCCCCCCACCGTTGTTCTCACGTGGCTTGCACGTGAGTGCAATGGTGTCCAGCCTTTAAGAAGTCTGATCCTCCTCGAGATATGGGGAATTTGAATCGACCCTATCTCTTTATAAATAGGGCATTAAGCCCTAGGCAATAGCTGCGCCTCCATTTCTTCTTCCTATTAGAGCTTAGCTCTGTCATGAAGCTCAGTTCTTCATTTTTCCATAAATTTGCATTACAGACTCACTTTGCCCAAATTTTTTTTTGATAAGAGTCTTCTTCAACAGAGCTTAGCTCTTGCATTTGGAACATTCTTCTTCAGGATTTTCGGAGTTCAACTCCATTTTGATCACAGAGCTTGACTATACCATATTCCCTTTAGGGATTTCTTGAAGTTTTGGCTTCATTTGTTATCATAGATCTTAGTTTTAATTTCAATTTTAGATCATATTCCCTTTGGGGATCTCCTGAAGTTTTGACTTCATTTGTTATCATAGAACTTAGTTCTGATTTCGATTTTAGATCATATCCCCTTTGGGGAATTCTTCATTTATTTTAATTCAATAGAGCTTTGCTATGATAATCTTTAATATCAAATTCCCTTTTTTGGGAATTTTTAGGGCCTAACTCCACTTTATTTGTAGATCTTGACTCTGATCTTGATCATTTTTCCCCTTTAGGGAAATTTTGGCATTTTATACCATTTCATAATATTAAACAGAGCTCAGCTCTGAAAAACTCTATTATTAAAACCCACCTTAGAGAATCTTTTTAGATTTCTCTACTGGGCACATGCTCCAATTATTAATGAGCCGCCATTTTGATTCTGTGGGGCCCACTAACTTTTAGAGTTAGCAATTCTAGCACTTTTTTTGTTGCTAATTTTCATCTGGTTTCTTTTCAGGCACTATGGCTGGTCGTTTGTATGACATCGAGGAAATTATCTCCTATAAAGAGATTCGCATTCAGGGGCGCCTTCAAGGCCAAGAGTATACTGCCGCCCAATGCGCTGATGTGATACGTCACTTCCATGATCACAATGGTCGATTACTCCTTCACCGCTCTGCCCTTTTAAAGATTATCGTTGGACCGATCTGGGAAGCTTTACCTGGACTTTTTGAGGCTATGTCGCTCCAAGCACTCGATGATGCTAAGTATACATTCAGTATATCTGATGGGCCTGATCTCAAAGAAATGAAGAGATGATCTCGTGACTATCTTGCATCGCGTCTTCCAACAGAAAGCAATAATATCCTCATACCGGAGGATGGAGGATATCAGGGGCAATCCTGAAGCTTTCATTTGCGAGAAGATGCATAAGAATATGGTTGATGAAACTGAAGATACTTAAACTTGCCTTTGAGTTTGAGAATCCGTGTCCGGAATTTAGCGTTTTGCCACTGTAAATCCTGGATGATGTAGCAACACTTTTTTTTATATTTAAAATCTTGTCTTTTGTTTCCTTTGTAGTTGTCCTCAGCTGACAGTATATAGTTCTTTTTTCTGAAGTATGAATGAAAGCATCTTTTTCTTTCATATTTGCACTTTTCTTTTCTTTGTATGCTGAAATGGCGTGGATTAGTTTATTTACTCATTCCGGAGTGTTTAGTTTACCCTTCCTTTAGGCTTATAGGCAAACCCGTCCTAACGTTAAATATAGTTACCCCTTTTTATGATAGGAGTCTGTTAGGTTTATGGTACTGGGTTAAGTCTATCATACCGTCGCATTGACTGATATGTCCCCGATATGCAATCTTTTGAGTTGCGGTTTGAGTAGCCATGCGTTTGTCGTGTCTCTGATCCCTTCTGATGCTGGAAAATACATCTTCAAGTAGTCTTCTTAGGTTGGTATATCCACATTACCATTAGAAGATCTAGCGTTAGGTGTTGCCATGGCGCTTTACTTGAGATTAAGCTCGATTTGGAGCCTCGATGAGTCATAACCATGCCCTTCTAAAATGGGATGACATCCAATAGTTTTTAGGCTTGCCATCAAGACCCGAACCTAGGAATATGCCGTCACTTCGATTTATTTCGACCCTTGGGTCTGTTAACGATGTCGCCCTCGCACTTCACCGGAGTTAGTTGGGCGTCCATGTAGTCTCTGTGCTATACTGTCGTGAAGGAGCGTAGGGAAACATATCACCCCTCTTCATCCACGAACTGTCTACAGGTGTCAGGATTTGACCTACCTGCAGGGTAGAAAAATTTATTTTTATATTATATGTTCTTTTTTATCTTCTACGGTGCTCTATCTTTTCAGCTTTTTATATCGCGAAAGGTACGATTGCCCAATCCTTTCGGCTATTTATACGCGGTGCCCAATCATTTCGGCTATATATATATATATATTTTTTAATTTTTTATTCGCTGCTTTTTATTTTGATTCGCTCTATCATTTCAGCTATTTTTCTTTTTCATACTCATCAATTTTGTTATGAGTCGAATATTTGGTATGATGGTACCTTATTTGGCATCAGTATTGCTATGACTGGAATATTGCCATGAGCAACTCATCATATGCCACTGCCAACTTCGGCCAATGGTGGCTTATGTAACAGGTTTAGAATCCCGCTAACTAAGACTTTTTCGACTTTACGATCCGTAAAGGTCTCATTAAGGTATTTCTCCCTATGAGTCGTGAGGATCTCATAGGTGTATTTTCTCTTTAGGAGTCGTGAGGGCTTCTAAGTGTGCTTTCCTCTTGTAAATCGTAAGGATCTTATAAAAGCATTTCCTCCTTCCCAGTCGAGGGGACTCACAAGTGTCGTTCACCTTATCGAGCAATATTTCTCGGTTTTGCAGGACTTGGTTGTGAATATATTTATTTACACCCGTAGATTGTATACAAGAGTCGATATTGGACCACTTGTAGGGCATAAATTTATGGGATTATGATGGCTTAATAATAGGTTTGTATCCCTGTAATTTAAGGATTTTGAATTCCATAAGCCATGAGGGTCTTACAGAGGGTATATTCTCCTTACGAGTATTGAGGATCTCGTAAGTGTATTTTCTCCTTAGGAGTCATATGGATTCCTAAGTGTGTTACTCCTTTGTGAGTCGTAAAGATCTCACGCGGGTGTTTTTTTCCTTACAAAGTCGAGATGACTTCACAAGTGCATTTTTTCTTTTCTTTTAACGACTTCATGCCCTTTCGGGTTTTCACAAGCTCGCCGGTAGCCCTGCTGTTTTTACCCACGGCGCCCTTTCGGGTTTTCATCCGTGCACATTTTGCTTGTGGACATACCGTTATTTTTTTTCCAACATTGCTTGAGGAGACGGGCGGCCAGTAAGGTAACGCACTCTCCGCTGCAGGTCTCAACGTTTTTTGCATCGTTGTTAGAGCTTCTTGGGGCTGATGGGGATTTCAGGCATAGTTTTGTCGATGGGGCCTAGGAGAGATATGAATTGTTTATGCTCGTGGATTGGATACGGCTGGTTATATAGCCCATGCCGTAGGGTTAAACATATTAGTTTAGGGACATTTCGGTCTATCATTAGTTTGGGGACGTTTCGGTCCAATACCAGTTTAAGCACGTAATGGTCCATCATTAGTTTAGGGATGTTTCGGTCCAATAGAGACATGGAGAACATAGATCGTTTGTTCCCGTGGATTGTGTACAGCTGGTTATATGACCCATACCGTAGGGCAACATGCTAGTTTAAGGACATCGTGGTCCCTTATTAGTTTATAGACGTTTTGGTCCATGGGAACATTGTATAGGATCATATTGTTTGTGCCCGTGGATTGCATACGGTGATCGATATAGAGATCTATTGTAGGGCAACAAATTAGTTAAAGGACATTATGGTCCATTATTAGTTTAGGGACGTTTCGGTCCATAAGAACATAGTATGGGATCATATTGTTTGTGCATGTGGATTGTATACGGTAATCGATATGGAGATCCATCGTAGGGCAACAAATTATTCTAAGGAAATTATGGTTCATTATTAGTTTAGGGATGTTTCAGTCTATGGGAACATAGTATGAGATCATATTGTTAGTGCCCATGGATTGTATACGGTGATCGATATGAAGATCCATCGCAGGGCAACAAATTAGTTTAAAGACATTACGGTCCATTATTAGTTTAGAGACGTTTCGGTCCATGGAAACATAGCATGGGGTCATATTGTTTGTGCCCGTGGATTGTATACAGTGATCAATATGGAGATCCACCATAGGGAAACAAATTAGTTTAAGGACATTACGGTCTATAATTAGTTTAGGGACGTTTCAGTCCATGGGAACATGGTATGAGATCATATTGTTTGTGCCCGTGGATTATATATGGTGATCGATATGGAAATCCATCGTAGGACAACAAATTAGTTTAAGGACATTACGGCCCAACATCTCTAACGGGTGCATATCATTTGGTATTGCTTTCAGAGTTTTGACTCAGAAAGATAGCGAGCAGACACAAACGTCGTTATCTATCATTGATCTAAGTCGTGACTCTTTAAGAGTAGTAATTTTTGAGGAATTGGTCGTTTATTGGACGAAATGTCCTTTCGCCATGCATATCCATAAGCAGGTAAGCTCCATCTTGGTAGACCTTATTTATGATGTATGGACCTTCATAGTTTGGCTCGAACTTCCTCCGTTTTGCACGATTGGGAATCATTGGTCTTTTGACAACCAGCACGAGTTCGCCTTGGCGAAATGTTCTTGGCTTGGTTATTCTTTCATATGATCGAGTCATCCTTGCCTTATGAGCTTCCAGATTTGGTTGTGCTATAAGGCAAGTTTCATCGAGAGTATCGAGCTCCTCGAGCCTAAAATGTGAAAGTATGTCTTAGCACTACTACTAGGTTTCAAGAAGCATCAAGTATGCAATTTTAAAAAATCTAGTGGGCTTAGCTATACAAACCTAGAATCGAACTAGAGAATTGGGGTTTGTAAAGAAGTAAAGACATTCTATACTAAGTGAAAAGGGAATACAACCTTTGTAGACCGGTCCTTCACTTCTAAAGCTCCAAGTAGTAGTCCCTAGAACTCTTCTTAGGCTCCACTTGGCGAAAGGAACGAGCTTGCTAAGTCGTCTTCAAAGCCGAAGATGATCCACCTTGAAGGATCTCTAACTCAAGCTACCTCTTCCCTAATTAAGAAATTAGTGAAACAAATAACCTACACTAATGGGATAGATGAGAGTAGGTTGATAAAGTACGAATTTTGCTCACTTTAGAATTTCTTTTTTCCTTTTCTTTTTCACTCAAGGAAATATCAAGAGGAGGAAGAAGATGAAGCTTGTGAAGAACTAGGGTGGAGAAAATATCATAAGTGATATTTATAGAGAGTTAACCATGGTTAAGGATAAAGGTTAGGTTATAAAATATCTAAAGTAAAACAAAATTAGTGGGATGAGTCATGGCTTCTACATGCTTCATGAAGCATCTTAAGCCATGCTCATTTTCCACTAATTTCCTTTTTAATTTAAATATAAATCACCTAATATTATCGTTGGCTTGGTGTGAGTCTCATACACGCATGTTCTATGTATCATCCACCGTGACACAATAGTGTGTGTGTATATATATATATATATATATAAATAAATATATATACATTACATAAATATATATATCAACATATATATATTCAAGAGAAGAAATTCTTTAGTGAGCTAATATTAGTTAATATATATTAATATATCAAATATAAATATATATATCAAATTATTAAATCAACACTTGATTTAATAATCCGGCTATATCATATATAACCGACTAATATCTTTTATATGTATATCAATTTATCGAATCAACACTTGATTCAATAACCCGGTTATATTACATATAACCTACTGATATTATATATAGCGAGATTAAAATACGGTATCACATACACGTATTTAATCAAGCATCCGCACATATCACCATATGTGCCCTACTTCGTTACGCTTGAGCTAGGAAACCTCTGTGTGGGACTCTAAAGACTCATCAACACGCCAGCAGTAGTTAATGATCACATCAGTTACCCACAAGCCGTCAGCGGTACTAGATGGACGTAATGGCTGCAAGTCGATGTCGCGCACACCACGTGTTTGCGGGGAGGCGGAAATTGCAAAAAAAAGATTTTTACGGGCTTCGCAACACCGACTAGAACCAAGGATAGAACATAAACCATAGCTAGCAAACTACATGAGGTTTAACTACTATGATACGAAGTTATACCTCACGATTCAAGTCTTTCGGGTCTTCATCGCTGCCCTCCACTCGTCGTCGGCTCCAAGGATCGTAACGGATCATAGCATCCTCGACGGCCTCCTCGAGTCAAAGACGATCCACCCGAGAGTCTATAGTCCGAGCTCCTACCTCAAATCCGAGGTAACTACGGCTTCTAGTTCTCTAAACTAGAAGTCCTAGAGGGTGTAGAGTGTGAAGCTGGAGTGCTTTGTCTCTTGGAACCCTAGGATTCTCAACACATGAGAGCTTTTAGGGTTTAAAGGAAGAAGAAGAAGACTTGAGGAAAATCTAGTGAAGCATGAGCTCAAGAAAAACTTGGCTGTCCCATAGAGATAGAATGAAGAATATTGGTTATTTTATGAGATAAATATCACAATAAAATATCTCCAAACCTTCACAAATATCTTGTGGTGACTCATGACCATGAGTCACCAAATAGCCATGCTTGTTTTAATGCTCAAATCCACCTTATTTCCTCCACCCATTTTGTTTAATCCAAAAAGAATAAAACCCTAATAGGTGTCCCCCTTCTAGAAGCCAATCCCGAGAAATTATAAGAATGCCCATCATCCGTATATACATACCCGCATCCGTATTCCGAAAAAACAAATACTAAGAGACGAAACAATCCATCAATATAATACTAGGATCTGGCTTAAACCAAAGCCCTCTGGTATTATCTGCCCGATCATTATACGTGCACAAGTGCGCGTAAGTGGTCGAAGCCCTACCGTAAAACCATACGGCCTCTACACCTTTTGCCCGGTGCAGGGAAACTGTCTATGTGGGACTCTAAAGACTTGACACTACGCTGGCAGTGGGTTTAACCACAAGCCGCAAGCGGTACTAGATGCACGTAACGGCTGCCCAGGTATGTGTCGATAAGAAAGCCGATGAGCTAACTCATCCGAACTCCTACTGAGCCTGAATGTGACAATCTCTGTACAGTCCGGTCTGTTCGTTTAAGAGTATCGCATATCGGGCCTAAGGGACGGTAATCGTCAAACCCCTAATAGCGCAATAAGTTGTGTCGGAGTGTAGCCCAAAACACCCTGAGAAACTACTGGAGTGCCTACCAGTAAATCTCGCTTGCCTTGGCCAAGGACTTTGTGTAATGGCCTTCCGAACACAGCGCGATATCAACCCCCAATACCAGGAGAGACGAATCCTATCTAACCGCCACTGCCTCCAAGTGTTTCGGGACTGCACCCAACTACTACCTGTTTGCATGACTCCTTTGACCGTGGTAGGATAGTAATCAAAGTACAGTGGAATACACTCGAGGAGAAGTAGCAGTGTCAAGTCGACGGACTAAGCTGTACTCATGTCACCTGAAAACTGCTACCCGACGATAGGTATAATACCCACCAACAGTTCCCGACGAGACTTGTCCAGTGTACTCATAACCTAATAAGCACCTGCATACTATATCCAGTATGACATACTGATGGCTGTTGGACAGACCATCTCCCCTGATGGAATGAGAAGCGTATACACTAGTCTACTGTGGAGTATCGATGCCCCGTCTCAATAATCCTACGACTAGGGACCTGTATAGGATGTGCTTATAGACTACCCAGCCCCCACTAGTGTGACTGTCATCACAACGCTGGTAATCAAGCAAAGATCCTAAGGGCTCTACCAATATGTATAAGTGATATGCTAAGAAAACTCATGCACATATTAAGGTAGAAACAAACCAGGTAGCATACTACCATTTTGAACAAGACTGTTACTATATCCGTGTATATCCCAAGTTTCCATTAAGTAATATACAATCCGGTATGATACAATAATGGCCTCTAGAGCATATATCACTAGCAATCTCCCACTTGCACTAAGGCCATATACTGGCATATCGCAGACCAAAGATCTCGAATAGCCTCTCGAACACTGTCTGAGGGATGGCCTCTGTGAGTGAATCTGCAATGTTGTTCTCCGTATCTACTCTCCTCACCTCGATCTCCTGGGGATCAACGATCTCCCTGATCAGGTGGTACCGCCTCAAGATATGTCTGGATCTTTGATGGGACCTGGGTTCCTTCCTTAAAGCTATAGCGCCATATGTTGTCACAATACTAAAGTATTGGACCAACAAATGGAAGGAATCACCTGAAGTTCAGTTAAGAACTTCCATATCCAGACTGCCTCTTTTGCGGTGTCTCATGCAGCGAACTACTCATTTTCCATCATCGAGTTTGCAACGGTGTCTTGCTTGGAGCTCTTCCAACAGACCACCCCTCCACTGAGGGTAAAGACATAACCCGATATGGACTTGGAGTCATCCTTATCACTCTGGAAGCTGGAGTCAGCAAAGACCTCGATTTGGAGGTCTTTTCCGCCATACACCAAGAACATCTCCTTAGTCCTTCTCAGGTACTTGAGAATGTTCTTTACTGCTATCCAGTGCTTCTCCTCTGGGTTTGACTGATACTGGCTTACCACGCTAAGTGTGTAAGCAACATCCGGTCTGGTACACAACATCGCATACATTAGAAAGCCTACCACAGAAGCGTAGGGTATAGATATGATGCGAGCCCTTTCCAAATCAGTCTTGGAAGACATCTCTTTGGAGAGGGTGATTCGGTGACAAGTCGGTTGACTACAGCGCTTTGAATCTTCCATACTAAATATTTTTAGTATGGTGTTGATGTACCTTGACTGTGAAAGTCCCACTATCCTCTTTGATCTATTATAATAGATCTGGATCCCCAGACTGTAGTTGGCATCACCCAGGTCTTTGATGGAGAACCTCTGTGACAAGAATTCTTTGACTGATTGTAGCATAGGAATGTCATTTCCTATCAAGAGAATGTTATCCACATACTCAACGAGGAATTTCACAGTTCTTGCTACAATCTTACTATAAATGTATGGTTCATCTGGATTTTTTGATAAAGTCGAATTCTTTGACTGTCTCAATAAAAACAGATGTTCCAACTCCGCGATGCCTGCTTTAGTCCATAAATGGACTTAAGCAACTTGCACACTGTCCCGCTGCTCCCACTCTGATTGAAACCCTCTGGCTGATCCATATAGACGCACTCTTCCAAATAACCATTTAGAATAGTCGCCTTTATGTCCATCTGCCAGATCTCACAATCTTGGAAGGCAGCAATGGCAAGATGGATCCGAATGGATTTGAGCATAGTCACTGGAGAAAAGGTTTCATCACAGTCCAAACCAGGTCTTCGACAAAAAACCTTTTGCAACAAGTCTAGCCTTATAGGTTTCAACCTATCCATCTATACCAATCTTCTTTCTGAAGATTCATTTGCAGCCTACGGGTTTTACCCCTTCTGGAGCAATGTTCAAAGTGCATACTTTGTTGGTGTACATGGACTCCATCTTGGTCGGCATTGCATCCAGCCATTTTACCGAGTCGCCGCTCAGACTGGCTTACTGGAAGCTAGTTGGCTTATCATTGTCAATGATGCAATCCTCTCGATCCCCGTCTATGAGAAAGCCGTAGTATCTCCCGGGCAAATGAGACTGCCTACTAGTCCTGCAGATTGGCGTAGGGATGTCCGCTTCTTTTGAAACCTCTGGTTCTACCATACTTTCAATAATAGTTTATGGTTCTGGAATTTCTTCTAGTTCTATTGCGCTCCCACTATTTCCTTTTACTAAAAAAAATGACTTTCTAAAAAGTGGGCATGACGAGGAACAAAAAACCATTTGTTCCTCTATGTAATAAAAAAGATACCCATTGGAGTTCTTTGGGTATTCCACAAATCTACACAGTACTGAGCGTGCCTCGAGCTTGTCCGCATACTGCTTTTTAACAAAAGCTGGACATCCATATATCTTCAGATACTGAAGATAGGGTTTCTTCCCACTCCACATCTGATATGGTGTGGTAGTCACAGTCTTGGTAGGACCTTATTCAAAAGATATGCAGCTGATTCTAGTGCATAACTTCAGAAGAATCGCGGCAACTCAGCGTTACTCATCATGGAATGAACAATATCCAATAGGGTTCTGTTCCGCCTTTCCTATACACCGTTGTGTTGTGGTGTGTATGGAGGAGCAAGCTGAGAGAGAATTCCATTCTCTTTTAGGTAATCCAGGAACTCAGCAAATTAAATATTCACCACGTCGATCAGATCTCAGTGTCTTGATATTTTTGCCTGTTTGTTTTTCCACTTCATTCTTATATTCCCGGGAATTTTTCAAAGGGTTCGGATTTATGCTTTCACAAGAAGACATGTCCTAACCTAGAGAAATTATCCGTAAAAGTAATGAAATAGGAATAACCACTTTGTGCATCTGTAGATATTAGACTACACACTTCGTTGTGTATGAGTCCTAAGAGCTCGCTCGCTCTTACTCCGTATCCAGTGAACGGAGTCTTTATCATCTTTCCTATGAAACAAGATTGACAAGTTGCATAAGACTGATATTCAAACGGATCCAAATATCCCTCTCTATGTAACTTCGTCAACCGTGTTTCATTGATGTGACCCTGTCTACAATGCCATAAGAAAGTTTTATTTAATTCTGGAGACTTTCTTTTAAGTGTGATCTGGACATTTGAAAACCTAAGCTTGATTCAATATATATACTGTCCTCTAGTGTACCTGACCCAATCAAACTTTGATTTAGGTGGATGTGAACCACATCGCTTACATACTAGAATTGGTACACACAAATAGTTACGTAGAATCAATATCTGCCCACTTGTCAATTCTAGGTGATATACTCTATGGATACAGCGTCTACGCTCATTCCGTTAGCAACCCTGAGAGTCATATCACTTGCCCCGATAGCTCTACGGTTTCTCAAAGCCTGTAATGAATTACATATATGAGATCCTGATCCGGTATTTTGTACCCAGGAAGTAGAGTTAATTGATAGACTGTTTTCAATCACAAACACACCCGAAGTCGAAGCCACAATGTGCTTCGGATGCTGGATTCTGGCTTTCCAAGCCCTGCATCCTTTCTGCCAATGCCCTTTTCCGTAACAATAGGAACATCCTTCCTTCTCTACTGTTAACCCTGAAACTTTTGCCCTACCCTTTTCTTCTACCTTACCGACACCGCCTATCGACTTTGTGGAGGTCTTCTTCTTCTCACCCTTGGCATCCGCCTTAGATCCAGAAGAGGAAGATTCCCCAATAAGCAGAGCGGGTGTCTTCCTGGTTTCCTTCAGGGTGCCCTCAACTGGAAGTATAACTTTCTTCTCCTGGGCGTAAGTAGGAGGTAGGGACTGTAGAATCAAGTCAGCATATGGCTCGTTCTCCAACGTGGTCTCCAGGTCCGTGAGCTTTTTAATATAGCTAATCATTGTAGGGACGTTGTCCCCTATAGATGATCCGACAGCCAACCTCGCTTGAAGAAATTCCTTCGAGGTCTCATATCTTGCAATCCGAGATTGCTCTCCATACAAAACTTTGTTATGAAGGAAGATAGAAACTAAGTCCATCTTCTCGTGCTGTCTCTGGTATACACCATCAACTAAGGCCAACACGAGGCACTTGGCAATCGCACAGTCTTTTTCCCTTGTCTTACGGATATCAACATCCGTGATGGTTGAAACTGGACCGGGGACGGCGGGAGCTTGAGTAGTAATGAGGTGGTCCAGCTTGTCATAGGTAACAGACATCTGGACAAACCTTTGCTAGTCACTATAGTATAACTCAGTTATTTTATTATCTATCTGTAACCTAATCTGGTCACCTGGTCGCTGCAATTTAGGAGAGAAAAGAAAACACTCAGCATGATGCTCTTGCAAGTTTAGATTGGTTTTTAATTTATCTAAACAGGATGGCTCCCACTATTTCTCGAATCCTTCCTCAAACCATAAAAGAAGAATTAGTCAGGATTGATCTCGCTGTACAATACTTACTTAACCGTTTGGCCAGGCTAATATCGGTACTTCGAGGGAGGTTTTATGACGCTTTCGCGAAGTTCCTTAATTAAAAAACCTCTTTTCCCTGGAGGCGTAGCCCCGCTAACACTGTTCTAGACACCTACTTAGTTTATAGCATTGATCGTTAAGTGAAGAATCTCCCGAGGAGTAGCAGATACTCACAGTAGGATCGGGATCCAAATATCATTGTGTGATAATCCTGAAGGAATCCTACCAACATTATCACACTCCAAATGGTATGCAGCACTAGCAAGTTTCAGTTTCTTTAGAAACTCCCGATGTGGATTTTTGCCCCATGCTCTTATGACCTTGACGAAGGCCAACATATCATAAGTCACATGTCAAGTTCTTCCCGTCATTATCCAGGTTAATTTGAACCCACCCGTACATACCCTTGACGAAGGCCAAAATAGTAGTACGACTGTCCCAAACCAACGTATCTATCTATGCTACAGATGAATATCCAGCAGCTACCAAACACTATGCATTGGCGAAGGTCAAAATACATAGCTTGAATACTACTGAATATTCAACTGAAATGACGGACTACTACCCGGGGCTTTTGAAGTGAAGGACTCGGTCTTCAAAGGTTGTTGCCTCCTTCATTTAGTGTTAAAGTTTATATATATTATGCTAAAACCCTAATAATCTAGTTAGATCTTTGGATAGTGTAGCTTAGCACCCCGAAAATTTGAAAATTGGATGCTTGATGCCGGTTTAAACCTTGTGGTGGTGCTAGGGTACACTTTTATGGTATCAGAGCCAAGCTATAACATTGGGGTAAGTTTTTACAACGTTAAAGTGTTCGATCAGTTTTCGAAACTCGGATTTCACCTAGTTTCTGTCCATTTTTCAAAAGTTGAAAATTTTCAAATTAAAAATATGCAGAAAACCGTGCAGGGTATTTTATGGAGCCACAAGAAGTACGATGCCCCAATTCCTTTAAACCGCCACGGAACCGCAGCCCAAACCCTAGTTTGGCCGCGGTTCCACCGCATGTTTGGGAGATTGTGGGATCTTGCTTCTTGTGCTGCTCCATTATGATATTTGGCACTTTCTGGATGTTTTTAGTGGTGCTCAAGTTGTTGAGGTTTCTGGGATTTGTGGGTGTTTGATAAATCGATCGAAATGTTTAACGTCGTCAAGATTTTTATGATGTGTGATACAATATTTGGAATCCACAATAATTAGTTTTTTGAAAACTAGTTAGTATTTTATAAATCTAGCATTTTAGTCTCGGTTGATCGATTGCCACGGAGTTTCGATTCGGATCAAAACTCCGTCGCAATCGCACGTATAGTACGCGAACACGACAGTTGGGAATCTTGTTGAATTATCTGACTGCTTATTGAAAAGCGTTTTCAGTTTGGGACTAAAATGCAACGTTTATTGGGTTAGGCATGAAATTCAGAATATGAGATATTTCGGGTTTATGATGTCTAAGGAGTTTACGGATTCTAATTATTGTAGTTTTTCATTTCTTTTCTGCGACCGTAAGTGTAATATCTATCCCCGATCTCGTTGCTATATTTCAACGACATTCGGATACGCATATTTACTTACATTGATGATATGTGATATTATGTGTTGCTGTGATATGTTATATTGGATCGTCGTGATTGAATAGCCGGGGGTTTTGCGTGAGATGAAAGTTTTTTTTAATTTTCATTCATGTAAAATTGTATATAATATTCTTTTATTGGGACACTTCTGGGTTGAGGATGATGTCACCATTGATGTATATTATTTATTTTTTCCACATTAGGATAGACCCAAGGGGAGGAGCACAAGTAACCGGGTTCTAGAGTCCAATGGGAGACCATCTCGAGGAGTCGAGACCGGTTCTCCTAACTCTAGAATTGGCAGGGTTGCCTGTCGCTCTCGTAAGGGTCTAGGGATGTGGGTTTGGCTATTCATCACGCCCGTAGAATCCGTGTTTTTCATTAATGGCTGAATTTAAAACACGAACCTCACAGTATATCCAATATTTCATATGTTGACTTCTGCTGCTAGAGTTCTGTGATGTGATCATATAACCGCGTGAGACAAATGATATATATAATAAACGTTGCTTATGTTTTGCACCCGCGCTAGTCCATCCCCGCTCTGCCGTTAGTTAAGTAACCTAACGGTGCATGACGGGGCCCCGTGGCGAATGCGGATGGCATAAGCGTACGTTCTATTTTCGTTTCTTTTCTGTGATGTTTAGGGAAACATAAATGATAGGACTTCATTAATGAGATTAATGGAAAGAAAAGAAACCTAAAGATATTGTAGAATCAAAATTTTAAAAAAGGGTAGCTCTAGTTCCTGCTTTGCATAGTGGTCTTCCTTGATGAATATCCAGCACCTCATTCGATGAGGAAAGAGCCGAGATTTCTTCACCGGGAGTGACCTCTTTAGCAAAACTAGCAAATGCTACAACCCACTCGATTTTGTTTTGATAGATTCACTAGTTCTTGTTTTTTTATAGTAGTATTCCTTGATGAATATTCAGCACCTCATTTGATGAGAAAAGAGCCGAGATCCCTTCACCGGGAGTGACCTCTTTAGCAAAACTAGCAAATACTACAAAAACACTCATTTTCAAATCACTAGATTCTACAAAGATATCAAGTTCATTAGGTTAAAGCTTTTCTATAAAACCAGTCGTAGCCCTCCGTCATTTCAGATAAGTGTTATTTAGTATTCGTGATGCGTTTGTTGACCATAGTCAAGACGTAGTGTGCAGTAGTTGATTAGTGTTTATCTGCCGCATATGATACGATTGATTAGGGTAGTCGTACTGTAACAACACCATTTTTTAGTGTACAAAAAATTTTCTTTAAAATTAATGTATACTTAGGGTATTTACTTTTGCTGTGATCACTTTAAGTAATTAATTAACTCCTTAATTACAAGAAGGAGCCTGTAGCTCATTGGTAATACCTTGCACTGCTGAACCAAGCCGCCAGAGTTCAAATCCCATACCCCACATTATTTTTAATATTGATTTTTTAAAAAACCTTTAGAATACCAAGGGTTTACACTTGCATATCTCACAAAAACCCCACTACACCCAAAAATATAACATTGTCAGAGGTTAGATGAACCGTCGGGGGGGATTCTGGCAGCCTGACTCAGCCGGGAATCGACCAACTCGGCCTCAACTCGGCCGACTCCGTCCTCCGACCGAGTCATGGTCGAGTCACGGCCAAGTCGGTCGATTCCGGCGACGACCCCAACACAAAAAATGTGTCTTTTGGTCTCCCCTGTACACCTGCAAAATTTTATCCTCAGACAATTTCCAGAGCTCCTTTAAAATCCCATTTACTCCACTTTTATTACATTTTAATATATTTTAATACATTTTTTCAATTAAACTCTTCATCTATCCTAACCCTAGCCTAACCCTATAAATACCATCCCTACACTCTACCCCCTCACCCCAAAACTCTGAGCCAACTCTCAAGAATTCTCTAGAAAACCCTAGTGTGCAATCGAAGTAAGCAAGAGGCAAAGCACCGACGAAATTCCGACGACGACTTTAGGAGCTCCCAGCGACGAAACGACGCATCGGAAGCTACGTTCATTCCATCTTCCTCTTGTCTAGTTCGCAACCCGTAAGTCCCGATTCTATCTTCCCTATTCTTTTCTAAAAATACGGAATTACAAAACCCGACGGAACCGGAACAAATCCAATTTCCGATTCGGTTTCTTTATAAAACCTCACTTTTCTTTAATACAATTATGCTTAAACTATTACATGTTGACAATTAATCATTACTGAACATGTTGAACAAGTTTCATGACAATCTAATTCAATTTGTAACCTTTACCGTATTTCTCTCATTAAAATACCACATAGTTTCATTTCTACATTTTAATCATCAAAAGCGTTGCTATACCTTTAAGTAGATCACAAGGTAATGACCTACCTCCTCACACACTCATATGCAACATAGCACAATACCCTCGGAAACATAGAATACGGGAAAACGAAATATTTCAAACAAATACCATTACTATTAAAACTGTTTTCTAAAATATTAGTATTTTACACAAATTTTTGCAAAGCGCCACTACAACCCATTTTGCGGAACCCGGCTGGGATGGTGCGGATTATCGCACATCCTCGGGCTTAGTAGTGCGAGATTCAGACCTCCGCAAGGAGCATTCGGTCTCGAAAGATTTACAAAATACAAAATCTTAAGAAAATGAGATTTCTAGAAATATAATATATATTAAAAATTATTTTTATATAAATATATATATATATGTATAATTAAAATATCTATTTTGAAATAATATAAATATTACAGCTCTTTCAAAAATCACAAGAATCATTTTATGTTAAAATACCATGAATTCCATACAAAGTCAATATTACAAATAAATACCTTTTATTATGAATTTAGGATATTTTCACTAGAAATATCACAATTATAAAATCCACACCTATGATAACTCTAAAGACGATAACTAATACTTAGGGTGTATTTTGAAAACTATACAAAAGTATTTTTACATAAAACCCTCCTCAAGTTCTATAAATTACCCTAAGGACCCTAGTAAACATAGGTTTAAGCGGGACCAATCTCTTGAGCCTCAGGGAGCCGGAGAAGTGGGTGCTTGCCTATTTAAGGTAGACAACTTAACAACGGTGTTATCAATACGGTAATCGTCTTTGAAAAAGACACAAATCCTGCCGCCCATGTGCAGCGGTTACCGATAACATCAAAACAATCAGGACTTCAATTTACTTTTCTAATTATCTGACTTAGTTTGAGTCTCATTATAATCTGACTTGAATATGATTCAAGTACAATCTACAATCTACAGTACTACAATTCAACATGAATCCATGAATCCATGAATCCAATTATCAATCTATACAACTTGACTTAACCGAACCATGGATATACATTCCATTTACATGATTCTCCAGTTACATCCATTTACATGATTCTACGGTTACATCCGTTTACTGATATCATGGTTTCGGTCAGTCATCCAATTATACAATCAATACAAATTACAATACAAACAAGGCATCTCGGGGTTTAAGGGGTAGATTGGTACGGAAGGTGTTAGAAGTGGCACGAAACAGTAAGACTTAATACACCTAACATGAATCCAGTTGCTGTTGTACCGTGGCATAAACGGTTCCTTGTACTATACTTACCTCTAGCCTCTGGCATATAGAGACTCCTCTCGTATACACTGGCATTCTTCTGTACCAAGCTACAAACAACAGCGTCAACATCACAATATAATATAACTTTAAAAGCTGCCTTCTTATTCTGTCTATTCTATTTCTCCCTTATCTTTAGGACTTACCGAGCGACCTGTTCGCTGACGACATTCTCTTTCTTTCTTCTTTGAATGTCGTCAGGTGATCTGGACACGTCAAAGATCGAACCCACTGCTGAAGACTTGGACCAATTCAGTGAAGACCCTGAGCTCTAGTTCATTGTACACTTTTCCATTTCAGTACTTTTCATTTTGGTATGCCATTGTTTAGGCATTGCTTTTTATTTCAGTTGTATTTACTTTCCATGCATTGTACAGAAAGAATGTGAATAAATAAAGTTATTGTTTTATTATATCTTGTCTCTTGTGCTTTACTTTTATATTGCTTAGATACGCTTAGCGTATTTACTTCACAATAAATACGTAGCGGCCTCGTCCCGTCCCCTTCGCCGTATACCGGGAAGCGGGGCGTGATACGTACGGCCTTGTTGACCATAGTTAAGGGTCGTGCGGGTGGGTTTAATTCAATCACGAAATGACTGGTTGAACTTGGCTACCGTTTATGATTTGTTGACCATAGTTATGGTCATAAGTTGCTAGGGGTAAAAATAGATATTGTGTATTTCAGGTGTTGAAATTTGCAATGAGATTGCATACCTTCTATGAGATAGTTGGATCTCCATACCCATTGCGAGTAAGTGTTACTCCTGGGAGAGTTTTCAACTTTATAATTAGTTGATCCAGTAGGCGTCTAAGAAAGGTGTTAACGGGGTTATGCCCCTGCGGAAACGAGGTTATTTGATTAATTCCATGCGAAAGCATGGGTAGACTCTCTCGGAGTACCAATACCTGTCTGGCTGACCGATTGGCGAATTAAATTCTTAATTGGTGCCCATGTGCATAACACGTGAGCACCAGCGCCCAGGTAGAATTAAATTCTACGATACTCTCTGTTAAACAGAGCCGTTGGATCAAAAATCCAACGGAGATGATAAATCATCAAGATATAGAATCAAATTCTATTAGGAGAAAATATATTCCATATCTTTCTAAATAAGAAAGGTACTCTCGGTTGGATCAAAGGTTGGATCAAAGATCCAATTGTAGAATAAAATTCTATTGTGGAATATATTCCCACAATTTTTCTAAATAAGAAAGATTGCTCTCTGTAAAACAGAGAACCGTTGGATTAAAAAATCCAATGGTGATTAAAAATCACCGTTTTACAGAATAAATTCTGTATAGGGAAAATATTTCCCCAATCTCGTTAAAAACCAAAAATCATATTCTGTAAAAACAGAAGTCCTTGAATCAAAGATCCAATGGTGGGTAAAATTCCCCAAATCAATTTTGAGTCCAATTAAATCAATTGGAATCTCTCAATGAGAGATTTTCTCAAAACTAGGTAACAATCTGCCTCCACTATATAAAGGACCTAAGACCTCAAGTCTCACACAGACAGAGAGACGGAGGGAGAAAAACAGATAGAGACATATAGAGACATATACAGATACACCACAGAAAGCTTCCAAAACAACAGAGAATTCAATTCTCAAGAAAGAAGAAGACTTTCCTCCTCAAAATCCTAGGTAAAGAAAAGAGATCAAAATATCTCTATCACATCTAAGGGTTTAATCCTTTTAAAAAAACTTAGTTCTTTCTCTGGATCTGAGATCCATAAGGCAAATCTCTCATAAGTTGAGAATTTAATTCTCATCGGGAAGATCTTGTTCTTGAGAATCAAAGATTCAGGGAAGAACAATTTTAAACGGAGTCCATGATACTCCAGGAACTCGGTTCCTTCAAATCGAGAACTTAGTTCTTTAAAAACTCAACCTAAAATCCTCAAATATAGTGATTTTAGCGAACGTTAATGGTCAAAGCGTCATTGATAGAGGTTTAACCTCTCTAAAAATATTAACAGAGATTTAAATCTCTAAAAATGATAAAAGGAAAAAGACTAGCGCCTCACGTGCTTCCCACATGGACGCCCCTTTTAACGGCGCCTAACGCCTCACGTGAAAGACATGCGGAATCCCAAAACAGAAGGTCGGCGTCGTACGTGCTCATTACGTGGGCGCTGAACAAAAGTGCATAGCACTCCACAAACAGCCAAAATGGCTGAGTGCTCAACGCTTATTGGGCGGTGCCTATGACTGAATGCTTCACATGTCATATATGTGAGCGTCAGAGGTCAAATAAGTGCTCAGCACTGTGGCATAAAAGAAAAGGGCTGAACAAACATAGCCTAAATAAGTGCCTATCACTTTTGAATAAAAGAAAAGACTATGCAGACCAAGCCCCCAAATTGGCTAGATCTCTGAAGTTTTTTTTTCTGCAACTGAGCCTAAATGCTCTGTTGTTGGATCTGAAATAAAAATGATCCTTGAAATTTCGCTAAGTTGATCTTAATCTCAAATTGGACTAACGTATCCTTAGTCAAAAACAAATTGAGCCCCAAATGCTCATATATATTTAAGTTGATCTTAATCTCAAACTAGATTAACGGTCCTTAAATAAAACCAAGCCCAAATCTAAAATATACGGATTTGGACTAACCCGTGCCCTACAGGCGATGACATAAATTAGTCTCCGTATACAATCCACGGGCAACCAAAACCAAAACAAAACATACACACGACACGAAGTGAACTGCCAGAGCAGGAGAAAGTGGTTATCGCAATGCGATAACGTAATTAATTGCAGGGGCTTGCGCCTACAGGGAAGAGCGTCCCCACAATCAAAAACCCCTCATAAAACGAGGGAATCTGACGAAGTCCGCTACAATGACCGCATCCGTCCAAACCTTAGATATATGGTACCATAAATCAACTTGGTATCTTCGAAGAGGTGGACAGATAAATCCAAATAGCATCTGCCTCCAGATTCAGGCAAGACGATTCATCCTTGTTCTTCCCTGTCTCCGGCGGTAAACACACGCATTCGACGCAATTGAAGAAGAAAAAGAAGAAGATAAGCCACAGTGGGAGTTTTACCACGATGGAGCATCCTCCATGAAGCGGTGAAAGCAAAACACCCCCATAATCAAAGCTGGGGTGGGCCTTATATTCGTGACCCCACAAGGAGGGATATTGCAATACGCCCTCTTCTTAACAGAACCAAGGACTAACAACGAAGTTGAATATGAGGTTTTAATAGCGTGTCTTGAGATCGCTATCGATATAGGAATCAAATATCTCCTCATATATATGTTAGGAATATTTATGCCCTAGAGGCCATTATTGTACATTGATGTATATTATAGTGGATGCTTGGACATATATAGAGGACTTTCTTGCTCTACATGATAGTATGCTATCTGGTTGCTTTTATCTTAATATGTAGACTGGTATTATTATACCGTCTCTCTCTTACATGTTGATAAAGCCCTTAGAATATGTACTTGACTACCAGGACTATGATGCAGATCATACTAGTAGGGCCAGGGTGGTCCATAAGTACATCCTTTAAACAGTTCCTAGTCGAGGGGATATCGAGACAGGGCATCGATATTCCAGAGCAGACTAGTGTGTACGTTTCTTGATCCTGTATGCGGCGATGGTTGACCCCACAACCATTGGTGTGTGACATCAAAGATTGTACACATGTGCTCATTAGAGAATGGGTACACCGAACAGGACTCGCCGAGAACTCCTAGTTGGTGTTATATCTATCGTCAGATAGCAATTCTCAGGTGACACTGGTACAGGTTAGTCTGTAGACCCGAGATCGTCATAGAGTCTTGTGTGGCTCCCACTGTGCTTTGATTTTCTCCCTACCACGACTCAAAGGAGTCGTGCAAACAGGTGGATTTTGGGTACAGTCCCGAGTCACATGGAGGCAATGAGCGATAGGAGGAGGTTCGTCTCTCCCAGTATTAGGAGTTGATGTTGCGCTATACTTAATTGGCTATGACAGTAAGTCCCTGGCCAGGGCTATTGATGAGATTTACTGATAAGTGTTATCAGTAGTTTTTCTCGAACCGTTATGAGCCATACATCGGCATGACTTATCAAGTTACTGGGGTCTGACGTTACCACCCCTAGACTCGATATGCGACATATTATTCGAAGAGACCGGACTATACGATAAGTATTACTTATAGGCTTCATAGGAGTTTGGACAAGCTTTCTTGTTGATCTTCTAATCGCTCAATACCTGAGTAGCCGTTACGTCCAGCTAGTACTGCTGACGGCTTGTGGGTGACTGATGTGATCATCACCTACTGCTGGCGTATTGACGAGTCTTTAGAATCTTACACAGAAGTTTCCTAGTTCAAGCGAAACGAAGTAGGGCACATATGTTGATATGTTCGGGGGGCCTGATTAGATATGCGTATGTGATACCGTATTCTGATCTGGCGGTTATTTGGTATCGATTAGGTTATATGTGATATAACCGGATTATCGAATCAAGTGTGGATTTGATAATGTGATATACAGATAAATGATATTATTCGGTTATATGTGATATAACCGGATTATTAAATCAAGTGTTGATTTAATAATTTGATATATATTATATTTGATATAATTATATATTAACTAATATTATTAGCTCACTAATTATTTTCTTCATAATATATATATTAATATATAATATATTATATGAAGCATGGCATGGATTTTCTATTTTTAGAAAATATAAAATGAGGTGTAAAATGAGAGATATTTTAGGCATGGCACATATTATAGTTTATTACTTTGACTTCACTATTGAAGCATGGTGCATATTTTCTAAGCGAAAATATTCATGCTTCAATGAGTGCGATATATTTGTGAGCCATTCTTCATTCTATGCTTGATGCCTTAGCCATTTTCTTGAGCTCTTGCTCTCTAGCTCTCTCCATTTTTTCTCACCTCACCTCCAAGCTTAATCCCTCACATGAGTTGTGAACCCTTGAGCTTGTAAGAACCCCAGTGAGCAAACTACATCCCTACTTCACCATCCTAGTTTGAATTAGAAATTTAAAATAGTGTGTTTTCTTCACTAAAGAGTTTAGTGAAGAGGTATCTTGGACTAGTGGATTTCGGGCGGAACGTCTTCGGCACGAAGATTACGAAGGGAGCTTGTACCATCTTCAAGTGGAGCCTAGTGGAGTCGCGTGGACTACAGCCCGGAGTTTTTGAAGAGAAGGACACGATCTACAAAGGTTGTAGTTTCATTCTCCTAGTATAGTTTTTATGATATCATGTTTAATACCCTAATATTCTAGTTAGATCTTGGTAAGTGTTCATTAGCACCTCTAAAATTTGAAAATTGCATATGTGATGCCCGTTTTAACCCTACCGTGGTGCTAATATACACTTTCATGGTTTCAGAGCTAAGCTAGAACATTAGGAAAAGTCTTTACGACGTTAAAGTGTTCGATCGGTTTTCGAAGCCGGATTTTTGGCAAGTTACTATCGATTTTTCAAAAGTTAGAATTTTTAAAATAAAAAATATACAGAAAATCGTGCAGGGTTTTTAATGGATCCTCAATAAATTTGAGGACCCAACTCCATCAAACGGCCGCGAAACCGTGGCCAAACCTCATGTTTGGCCACGGTTCCGCCGCATGTTAGTAGAGTTGAGGTGTCTTTTTTCTTGTGCTGCTCCATTTTGTCATTTTGCACTCTCTGGGTATTTTTGATGAGACACAAGTTGTTGTGGTCTCTGGAATTTGTGGGTGTTTGAAAATCGATCGAAATGTTTAGCGTCGTATAGATGATGATGATATGATATAATATTTGGAATCCAGCATAATTGGTTTTGTGAAAACTAGTTAGTATTTTGTAAATCTAGCGTTTTAATCTCGGTTAATCGATTGCCACGGAGTTTTGATTCGGATCAAACTCCGTCGCAATCGCGTATAATACGCGGATACTCGTCGGAAAACATTACTAGATAGCCGCTCCTCACAGCCCCGACCAAGTGACTGTAGGAGAACCCCGTTGCCAAAAGCACCCGCTCGGGTGCTCGCGGCCATCATGTTCCGCCTAAGTGCACTTTGTCGACGGTATCGGTGGTGTGGCCATCTACTAAAGTTTTCGACGAGCACTCGATTGGGTAGTCGGGAATCTTGTTGAATTGCCCGATTAAGTTATTGAAAAGTGTTTTCGATTTGAGACTAAAATGCAAGGTTTATAGATTAGGCATGAAATTCGGCATATGAGATATTCCAGGTTTATAATGTCTAAGGAAATGCGGATTCTAATTATTGTAGTTTTTCATTTCTTTTCTACGCCCGTTGTTGGGGTCAAAAATTACACCCCGGTTGACCAAGTCAAAGTCAAAGTCAACCCCAAGTAAGCGGGCCCAAGACCAGATCAAGTGGGCCCATGCCCAAGTCGAGCCCCGCGGCCGGCCTCCCCCATGCCAAAATGAAATCATGTAATAAATAATTTTGTAATTTTTTATGCATGAATGTAAGAAAAATGGGCATAAAGCCAAATTTTTGTAAACCTCATGGCTCATGCGCAAAAGAAATGAGCACATGAGGCATGTGATGGGCAAAATGCCATTTTGTAAAGCCCAAGGGGCTATGTGTAAATTTGTAAGTCTATAAAAGGCAACATGATAATAAAATAAAACAATAATTCATTCCCCTTAAAAATCTAGGGTTTCTATGCCTCCTTCTCCTTCCTCAAGGTTCTAAAACCTTCATCCCTTTTTGAATTAAATCAAGAGTTTAACTCTTCCCTTTCCAAAAAATAAATAGTTTTTCACCATCAAACCCTTGAAGGGGAACTCGAATCTTTCATCAAATCCCCAAAAGGGGAGATTTTTTAGTTTCACCCCTCTTTTTCTTCAAGATCGAGCCAACGGAGAGGAGGAAGAAGGAGACCCTTCTTTTTTAAATCCCATTTCAAGAAGATTCAGGGCTAAAGGGGAGAAGAAAGGGGTCCCCTCTGACCATCTTCAAAGATTTCTAGCAGTTTAACTCCATTCAAGATTTGTTGGAGTTTAACTTTATAAACAAAACCCTTTTTAGGAGTTTAACTCCAAATCTATACATAATCCCTGTTAGGAGTTCAACTCCCAGCCTAGGGGCTAAGCCCCTTTCCCGCTGGTGTTTCCAGCGGTCGCGTGCCGCTGGAGACCCGCTGGAGACCCGCGGTCGCGTGCAGCGTACGTGACCTGCGGGCGTCCAGCGGTCACGTGCCGCGACGTGACCCACGGGCGCCCAACGGTCGCGTGTGGGTGCCTGGCACATGGCCACCCTCGGGCACCAATCACCCATGCGCCTGGCACGTGACCCACGGGTGCCATGCGCCCACACGTCTGGCACGCGACCCGCGGGCGACATGTGCCCACGTTCCAGGCACGTGACCCACGAGCGCCATGCGCCCATGCGCCAGGTACATGACCTGCGGGCGCCATGCGCCCACACGCCAGGCACGTGACCCGCGGGCGTCTAGCACCCACGTGCCACGCACGCATCTTTAAGATGCTTCTCACCCCACATTTTCCATGCACTCCACACCCAAAACACGTCCTCCGTTGAAAAAAATTTTCTAAACCGCCTTTAAAACAAAAGACTGCACATTGAGTTCGCATAACCTGTTTGACCCGTCAATCGGAGGTTCCCTCGCTCCAAAGGCGGGGGGTAATTAACGGCAGCTTAGTCCGCGGCTGCCGGAGATTCGGATCCCCACAATCAATAAATCTCAGCCTGTCCTAGGCAAGGGGAATCTGTAATGCGCCTGACAAGTGACGTGTATTCCCATCTCAATGGGGTGACGAAAAACACCCTACAGATTCTAGCACGCCCGGTGGGACATTCTCTCCTCCCAAATTTCGGGTTAAACTTTCATGCGAACTCAATCAATGTACATATCGATTGCCTGAACTGAAATCATGCTTCTTTGTGCATGTTAACAAATTTCAAATTGCAATCTCCAGACGCAACAAAATGTCTCCAAGGATCAGCTCAGCTCTCGACACAGCTCCCATCTCCTACATGATGAAGATGGACGCCAGGACGGTCCTTCCGGCCAGTTTCGGGCAACAATGGGAGGAGCCGCCACTACCATTTGGCTCTATTCTGTTCATGTCAGCTAACGTCATCCCAGCTCCTCAAGCTCCGGTAACAGAAAAACTGACCTTGAAAGGCAAGAGGCCAAATGTGGTGGTCTCGAAGGCGCCCCAACCCAAACGCAAATCGGTGTTTGAACTACTTTCCTTGGCCCCAGCTGGGGGCAAGGCTATCAACGCCAATAAAGAAACAAGGCATCTCGGGCAAGCTCCAGTGGTGCTCCTGACAACTGCTCGATTGGGTATCTTCTCTAAGCTCCTCATCAATCGACTCACAGTGGCATCCTAGAAAACGGATGCCCACCAAGCCCTTAGAATTGATAAGCTAAGACAGAAAAGGCTCGGATACAGAGCCAACAAAAGGACTAGGGCTCATGCTAGGCTGAACTTCATGAGGTTCTAAGAACAGCGTTACCCCGCCAAAGATAAAGAGATGGTTGGATGCGCGGTCCACACTGTCTACATGGTGGGCACGCGCAGCAAGAGCAAGGACGGGGCCACCACATCTCAAATCCAATCTGGCATGAATGTGGCTGCCACTTTCCAAGACCAGCCTCCTCTGGATGGTAATGAAAACCCTTCCAATAAGGCTAATAAGTAGAGAGATCCTTCGGTTCATAAGGAGTCGGGCTCAGAAAGCGAAGATGAGCCAATCTTCCATCCCAAGAACGCAGAGTAGCAACTTTTCCAAGAGCTCTGAAAACAGCTTAGAAGCAAAGACAAAGAGATGGCCAAGCTCTACTAAAAAATTGACGACTTGAAGAATGTCGTGATACAGCCCACGACCCAAGTTGCCTCTCAGCCGCCTAATCAAGCGCAGGGTTCTGCTCATGAACCGAGAAACGGTGTCCTGAGACAGCTGACGCCTATTCCCTCAAATCCAAAGGTGAGCGGACCGTATGAATGTCAGTCGCATCCTATCTCGGGAAATGTCTTGGCTACCAATGATAGTAGCCCGCTAACTCAAGATCAAATCATGGATTTGGTTGCCAACAAAGTCAAAACATTGGTAGCCGAAGCCGAAGCGCAAAAAGATATCAGCAGTAGTGGGAGACCGTATCCTGCTCGGTATGATCTGGTAGAGTTTCCTAGCGGCTATGTCATCCCCAAATTCGGAAGATTTGATGGGATGGGAAATGCGAATCAGCACAACGCCCACTTTAAAGCCTCATGCGGGAATACTGGGGGAAATGATGCGCTTCTCCTCCACCAGTTCGTTAATAGCTTAACCGATGTCGCTTTCGACTGGTATGCTAGCATACCGGATTGCTCCGTTACAACTTTCATCCAAATGGAATCTTTATTTCGACAAGGTTCATGAGTGTCAGCGATAAGATCACCATCGCCGACCTTGTAAGGACCAAGCCAAAGAACAACGAAAGCAGCACGGATTTTATAACCCGATGGCGCAATCTCTCCATCAAATGTGAACCGCCGATAGAGCAGGACCAATCTGTCAGTCTCCTCATCGGAAATCTCAACAATTGGATGGCCCCGTTTCTATGAACCGCGGTCTCAAAACATTCCAAGAGCTGACCAGGAAAGTCCTGATGTTGAGCTCTTAAAGCAGGAGTCCTCCTCTGATTCCCAAAATAACAATAGGTTCTGGAGAAACCGAAAGGAAGATAATCGCAAAGGCGGAAATTCCGACGAGGCTGAATCTTTTAACACTTCGGCTAACCGAAATAAGCGAGAGATGAGCGGGCCTAATGCCAACCAGTCTCGGAAGCCAATGTTCGAAGAGGGAGGGGAATCTCCACTAAAATAGAAGCTAGATAAGGTATATTCCTTCAGAAGGGACAAAGTCCGCAAGATATTCAAGGACGCCCTGAGAAACGGTCTACAATTGCCAGAATCAAAGAGACCGCAAGAAGCGAATATGACCGACAACCCCAAATATTTCCCCTATCACAGAGTGATAAGTTATGCCATTGAGGACTGCTTCATCTTCAAAGATTGAGTCGAAAAAGAATATAAGACAGGAGAGATATAACTATCTAAAGGCGTGTTAACAAACAGTCAAGCTGCGATCGCCAATTTCATACAAATGGAGACCGAAGTCCTTTCGGAACCTGATTCTCTCAGGCATCTGCCTTTCTCTGAAAAGAGCGGACCAAGGCAACAAGATAAGAGCCGAGTGAGCAACATTGCCAATGAAGAAGCAATAGACGGGTACACAACCCATATGGTCTACATGATGGAGCCCAGAGGAACAAGTCCTCCTACGCTTTATAGCCATGATGACGACGTGGTTGTTGCCATCCAATACCGGCTCGGTCTAGACGACGAAGAGCCCGCTTATGAAATCAATCCAAAGGAGCCCGTAGTTTCTACAAAATCGAGCCCAGGCTCCAACCATTGACCACCACGCCGTTAAACTGGGAACAGTCGACCACCATGTCGTTAAACTGGGAACAAACGACCTCTAAGTCGTTAAACTGGGAATGTAAAAAAAAATGTGTGTAAATAAAAAAAATATGTAAATAAAAGGAAAACAAAAGAAAAGCTGAAATGATGGGGCAACTCACAATAAAAATCTGCGAGTAAAATAAAAATGAAAATAAACAGCCGAAATGATGGGGTAACCGCGAATGAATAGCCGAAATGATAGGGCAATCGCGATCTTCGCAATAAGAAAAGCTGAAATGATAGAGCAATCGCTGTAAAAAAAATTGGCGAATGATGAGTCGCTCCTCGTACCATATTCCAGTGTAGCGATGCAGACGCCAACCAAAATCCAAGTTCCCAAATGGCAAATAATGAGTCGCTCCTGGTACCATATTCCAGTGCAGCGATGCAGACGCCAACCAAAATCCAAGTTCCCAAATGGCAAATAATGAGTCGCTCCTGGTACCATATTCCAGTGCAGCGATGCAGACGCCAACCAAAATCCAAGTTCCCAAGTGGCGAATGATGAGTCGCTCCTGGTACCATATTCCAGTGCAGCGATGCAGACGCCAACCAAAATCCAAGTTTCCAAGTGGCGAATGATGAGTCGCTCCTGGTACCATATTCCAGTGCAGCGATGCAGACGCCAACTAAAATTTCAAATCCCTGGATGTCCTAACGGCGAATGATGAGTCTCTCCTGGTACCATATTCCAGTGTAGCGATGCAGACGCCAACAAAAATTCTCCCAGCCCTACGGGTGGTCCCCAAATTGACTACCATATACAATCTGGGGGCTCAAATAATTCTCCTCACATCCATACCCCACCGCAACCACCAGTCACGCAGCCAGTCTCCGCCCTTGGAATTATGCTCCATTTGGGAGGACCCACTCATGTGACCTCACGATACATGAGGAGAACAAATTTACAAGATCCTCTCGACTCGTAAGAAAACACCTTCGTGGGATCCTTATGACTCATGAAGGAAAAACACACATGGGAGTCCCCACGACTCCTAAGAAGAAAGTATACCTACGAGATCCTTTTGACTCGTAGGGAGAAAATGCTTTTATGGGACCCTTACGGCTCATAAAATTGAAAAGTCTTAGGTGATAGGGATCTAAACCTGTCTTCTAAGCCATCGCTCCCTAACGGGTAAAGGCAAATGATGAATTGCTCCTGAAACCTGTGCTTCAGTGTTAGCAACGCTGATGCCAACCTCTACCCCAAAATTCCAAACTTCCGATCCAGTAGAGCCCTAAGTCTTTAAACTGGGAACAGATGACCTCTAAGTCGTTAAACTGGGAACAGATGACTCCTAAGTCGTTAAACTGGGAACGAGGGAAATCTCCTCACAGAAAACGATGATTCGCTCCTGGTACCATATTCCAGTGTAGCAGTGTTGATGCCAAACCAAAACCAAAATCCCCAAATCCTCTCATGGCAGATGATGATTTGCTCCTGATACCATATTCTAGTGTAGCGATGCTGATGTCAACCCAAATCACAATCAGCAAGACAACCAACAACTTCCCTGGCGGAATCAAGCAAAACCACGGAAACAAGTCGAATCCAGACACCGCAGAAACCGAAGCAAGTCAACTTCAACCCCGACACCGCAGAAAGCGGAGCAAGTCAAATCCAATATCGACACCGCAAGAAGCGGAGAAAGTCAAGTTCATCCCTGACACCGCAGAAAGCGGAGCAAGTCAAATCCAATCTTGACACCATAGAAAGCGGAGCAAGTCAACTTCAACAACGACACCGCAGAAAGCGGAGCAAGTCAAATCCAATCTTGACACCGCAAGAAGCGGAGCAAGTCAAGTTCATCCCTGACACCGCAAAAAGCGGAGCAAGTCAAATCAAGCACCGACCATCCAAGTCGCAAAAAGGGCAGCAACGACCTCCCTGTCGGAATTATGCTCCGACTCGGAATCAAATCAACCAAGGACCTCCTCGTCGGAATTAAGCTCCGCCTCGGAATCAGGTCGACCAACAAGCTCTGCGTCTGAATCATGCTTCGTATCAGAGTGTACCCCGTGTCAAAATCATGCTTCGCCTCGGTGTATCTGCCTTCCCTGTCGAAATTATGCTTCGTCTCGGAATCAAATCAACTAATGACCTCCCCGTCGGAATTATGCTCTGACTCGGAATCACGTCAACTAACAAGCTCTGCGACGAAATCATGCTTCGTCTTAGAATGTACCCCGTGTCGAAATCATGCTTCGCCTCGGAGTATCTGCCTTCCCTGTCGGAATTATGCTTCGCCTGGGAATCAACCTCTGCATCGAAATTATGCTTCGGTCAGAATGCCTGTCGCTCGTCGGAATTATGCTCTGACCCCTTGGAATCATGCTCCGCTCGTCGGAATGATGCTCCGATCCCCGGAATCATGCTCCGCTCGTCGGAATGATGCTCCGATCCCCGGAATTATGCTCCGATCTCGGAATTATGCTTCGATCTCGGAATTATACTCCGATCACCGGAATTATTCTCCCAGAATGATGCTCTGCTCTTCGAAATTATGCTCCGATCCTTGGAATCATGTTCTGGTCTCCGGAATAATGCTCCGATCCCAAGAATTATGCTCCCGGAATGATGCTCCGCCCCTGGAATGATGTTCCACCTCGAAGTCCAATTCCAAGATCCATCAATTTCATGCACACAACTCATATAGGCGGTGTGCATTTTTTGATGGGGGCACTTTGTTGGGTCAAAAATTACACCCCGGTTGACCAAGTCAAAGTCAAAGTCAACCCCAAGTAAGCGGACCCAAGCCCAGATCAAGTGGGCCCATGCCCAAGTCGAGCCCCGCGGCCGGCCTCCCCCATGCCAAAATGAAATCATGTAATAAATAATTTTGATGTAATTTTTTATGCATGAATGTAAGAAAAATAGGCATAAAACCAAATTTTTTAAATCCCATGGCTCATGCGCAAAAGAAATGAGCACATGAGGCATGTGATGGGCAAAATGCCATTTTGTAAAGCCCAAGGGGCTATGTGTAAATTTGTAAGCCTATAAAAGACAACATGATAATAAAATAAAACAATAATTCAATCCCCTTAAAAATCTAGGGTTTCTATGCTTCCTTCTCCTTCCTCAAGGTTCTAAAACCTTCTTTCCCTTTTTGAATTAAATCAAGAGTTTAACTCTTCCTTTTCCAAAAAATAAACAGTTTTTCACCATCAAACCCTTGAAGGGAAACTCGAATCTTTCATCAAATCCCTAAAAGGGAAGATTTTTGAGTTTCACCCCTCTTTTTCTTCAAGATCCAGCCAATGGAGAAGAGGAAGAAGGAGACCATTTTTTTAAAAATCCCATTTCAAGAAGATTCAGGGCTAAAGGGGAGAAGAAAGGGATCCCCTCTGACCATCTTCAAAGATTTCTAGGAGTTTAACTCCATTCAAGATTTGTTGGAGTTTAACTCCATAAACAAAACTCTTTTTAGGAGTTTAACTCTAAATCTATACATAATCCCTGTTAGGAGTTCTACTCCAAAACCCCTTGGGAGTTCAACTCCCAGCCTAGAGGCTAATCCCTTTTCCCGTTGGTGTTTCTAGCGGTCGCGTGCAGCGCACGTGACCCGCGGGCATCCAGCGATCGCGTGCCACACACGTGACTCACGGGCGTCCAGCGGTCGCGTGCAGGGCACATGACCCGCGGGCGCCCAGCGCTCACACACCTGGCACACGGCCACCCTCGAGCACCAAGCACCCACGCGCCTGGCACATGACCCGCGGGCGCCATGAGCCCACGCGCAAGGCACGTGACCCGCGGGCGTCTAGCGCCCACATACCACGCACGCGTCTTTAAGACGCTCCTCATCCTTCATTTTCCATGCACTCCACACCCAAAACACGTCCCCCGTTGGAAATTTTTTTCTAACGAGGCGCTGCCTTGCATCCAGCAAGGGGGCTGCTGGCCCCCTTGACCCCCAGCCCGCTATCCAGGTAGCGGGACCCCCGTAAATTCCGCAGGGCCCCCGATATATCTAAACCTCCTTTAAAACACAACACTGCACATTGAATTCGCACGACCTGTTTGACCCGTCAATCGGAGGTACCCTCGCTCCAAAACCGATGGGTAATTAACAGTCGCTTAGTCCACGGCTGCCGGCGATTCGGATCCCCACAATCAATAAACCCTAGACTACTCTAGGCAGGGAGAATCTGTAATGCACCTGACAAGCGATGCGTATTCCCATCTCAATAGGGTGACGAAAAACACTCTACACCCGTAAGTGTAATATGTGGGGTATCCCAAATCTCGTTGCTATAAGTCAACGGAATTTGGGATACGCGTATTTACTTACGTTGATGACATGTGATATTATGTGTTGTTGTGATGTGTTATATTGGATCGTCGTGAATGAATAGCCGAGGGTTTTATGTGAGATGAGAGTTTTTCGATTTTCATTCATGTAAAATTTGTATGTTATATTCTTTTATTGGGACACTTACGGGTTGAGGATGATGTCACTATTGATGTATATTATTTACTTTTCCGCATTAGGATAGACCGAAGGCGGGGAGCACAAGTAACCGGGTTCTAGATTCCAGTGGGAGACCATCTTGAGGAGTCGAGACCGGCTCTCCTAACTCTAGAATTGACAGGGTTGCTTGCCGCTCTCGTAGGGGTCTAGGGATGTAGGTTTGGCTATTCATCACGACTGTGGAATCCTTGTTTTTCATTACTGGCTGAATTTAAAATACGGACCTCCTAGTATATCCATTATTTCATATGTTGACTTCTGCTGCTTGGTTCTGTGATGTGATCATATAACTACGTGAGACGAATGCTATATTATATATATGATATATAATAAACGTTGCTTATGTTTTGCACCCGCGCTAGTCCAGCCCCCGCTCTGCCGTTAGTTAAGTAAGCAAACGGTGCATGACGGGGCCATGTGGCGAATGCGGATGGCATAAGCGTACGTTCTATTTTCGTTTCTTTTTTCTGTGATGTTTAGGGAAATATTAAATGATGGGACTTCATTAATGAGATTAATGAAAAGAAAAGAAACCTAAAGATTTTATAGAATCAAAATTTTAAAAAGGTAGCTCTAGTTCTTACTTTGCATAGTGGTATTCCTTGATGAATATCCAGCACCTCATTCGATGGGGAAAGAGCCAAGATCCCTTCACCGGGAGTGACCTCTTTAGCAAAACTAGCAAATACTACAACCCACTCGGTTTTGTTTTAATAACTTCTCTAGTTCTTGTTTTGCATAGTGGTATTCCTTGATGAATATCCAGCACCTCATTCGATGAGGAAAGAGCCGAGATCCCTTCACCGGGAGTGACCTCTTTAGCGAAACTAGCAAAAGCTACAAAAAACACTCCTTTTTCAAATGACTTGATTCTACAACGATATCAAGTTCATTACGTTAAAGGTTTTCTTAAAAAAACAGTTGTGGCCCTCCGTCATTTCAGATAAGTACTATTTAGTATGCATGCTACGTTTGTCTGCCTTCGTCAAGGCGTAGTGTGCGGTAGCTAATTAGTGCTTATCTGCAGCATGTGATGTGATTAGATTAGGGTAGTCGTGCGACTTTGGTGGCCTTCGTCAAGGGTCGTGCGGGTGGGTTTAATTCAATCAAGAAATGAACGGGTTGAACTTGACTAGCGGCCTATAGTTTGTTGGCTTTCGTCAAGGTCATAGGACATCAGGGGTAAAAACAATTATTGGAAATTTCAAGTGTTGAAATTTGCAATGAGATTGCATACCTTCTATATGATAGTTGGATCTCGATACCCACTGCGAGTAAGAATTACTCCTAGGAGAGTTTTGCACTTTAAAATTAGCCGATCAAGCAGGTGTCTAAGAAAGGTGTTAACGAGGTTATGCCCCTGCAGAAATGAGGTTATTTAATTAGTTCCATGCGAAAGCATGTGGAGACTCACTCGGAGTACCAATACCTGCCTGGCCGAACGATTGGCGAACTTGTAGGGTGTAATTAATCCCGGCTAATCTTGCCTTTTATGGTTTGAAGAAAGATTTGATAAAAATAGTGGGAGCCATCCTAATTAGATAAGATAATAACCAATCTAATCTTGTAAAGAGCGCATGCTAGAGCATTTCCTTCTCTCTCTCTCCAGGTAGCGACCAATGACACGCCTTAATCAAGATAATAATATGGATGTATTGACCAAACCCACTTATTATACTGAGCTGGGGAACGTTGGTTCCGCTTTTTCTTATGATTGTTATAAGTCTGAGCTAGGAATAGGGGAATATCAGGATTCCCACGCAACCCGAACGAAAAAAGAGCATGATGATGCATCTTATTCGGGTGTGTTCGTTACCGAGAACTGTTTCTCAGTTTGCTCTACGTTCTGGGTATTGGATACCGGATCAGGATCCCACGTCTGTAATTTGTTACATGGGCTAAGGAGAGGTAGAGAATTGGGAAAGGGTGATATATCTCTAAAAATAGGGAATGGTGCAATTGTTGCAGCCAAAACAGTTGGCGAATATCACCTGGTATTACCAAATGGTAATACAATAATTCTGAACAACTGTTATTACGTACCAAACATGATGTTCAATATTATATCAGTTTCTTTATTGCATACAGAAGGATATAATTTTGTATTGGAGGATAATGCTATAAACATTTTCCTAAATCAAGTGTTGATTGGGTTTGGTACGTTATGTAATAGTATATACGTTCTAAATCAAACTACAGTTGTAAACGTACATAACACACACAAGAGGAAAAGTTCAGAAATGAACGAAGCCTTATTGTGGCCTTGTAGACTAGGTCATATCAATGCAACAAGAATAGCTAAGTTCTATAAAGATGGATATTTGAATCAGTTTGAATTTACATCTTATGAAACTTGCCAGTCATGTCTCAAAGGCAAGATGACCAAAACTCCGTTTACTGGACATGGAGAAAGAGCTACTGAACTCTTGGGATTGATACATAGTGATGTATGTGGTCCTATGTCTACACATGTCAGGAATGGTTTCTCGTACTTCATTACATTCACCGATGATCTCTCAAGATACAGACATGTGTTCCTAATGAAACACAAATCTGAATCTTTTGAGAAATTCAAGGAATATAAGTACGAAGTTGAGAACCAGACGGGTAAAAGTATTAAAGTTCTACGATCTGATCGGGGAGGAAAATACTTGAGCATGGAATTCAAAGATAACTTAAAAGAGAATGGGATTCTCTCTCAGCTTACTCCTCCGTATACACCACAGCACAATAGAGTTTCAGAGCAGAGGAATCGCACCCTATTAAATATGGCGTGCTCTATGATGAGTAATGCTGAGTTTCCTATTTCTTTTTGGGGTTATGCACTTGAGACAGCTGCATATCTATTGAATAGGGTTCCGACTAAATCCGTGCCTACCATTCCATATGAGATATGGAATGGAAAGAGATCATCTCTTAAACGAGTTAAAATATGGGGTTGTCCGGCCTATGTTAAAAAGAAAAATCCGAACAAGCTCGAGGCAAGGTCTGTTTTGTGCAAGTTTGTGGGATATCCAAAGGATTCATATGGATATATCTTCTACCACACTGAGGAACAAAAAGTATTTGTTTCTCAATACGCCACCTTTTTAGAAAAGTAATTTCTTGTGACAGAAATTTGTGGTGATGAGATAGAACTGGAAGAAGTTCCAGCTATACAAACTATAATTGACAATTTGGTAGAACCGGAGGATTCAATAGTTCCCGACGAACCACAGCCACTCCGCAGATCTAGTAGGGTTCCTCATCCACCTGAGAGATACTAGGTTTTCTCATAGATGGTGGGAGTGAGGATTGCATCATGGAAGATGATGACCCAACTAGTTTCGAGCAGACCATCGCAAGTGGGGACTCTGTGAAATGGCTAAATGCTATGCGATCTGAGATGGAATCCATGTACACCAACAAAGTATGGAATTTGGAAGTTGCTCCTGAAGGGGTAAAACCCATCTGGAGCAAGTGGATCTTTAAGAAGAAAATTGGTGCAGATAGAAAAGTTGAGACTTTCAAAACTAGACTTGTAGCAAAAGGTTTTCGTCAACGACCAGGTGTCGACTATGATGAAACCTTTTCTCCAGTGGCTATACTTAAGTCCATCAGGATCTTACTTACCATTGCTGCATACCATGACTACGAAATCTGGCAGATGGACGTCAAGACTGCTTTTCTAAATGGTGATTTAGAAGAGAGCGTGTACATGACACAGCCAAAGGGTTTCGTAGACAGTGGGAGCAGCGGAAGCGTGTGAAAGCTGCTTAAATCAATCTACGGATTAAAGCAGGCATCGCGGAGCTGAAACATCTATTTTGATAAAGTTATCAAAGAGTTTGACTTCATCAAAAATGTAGATGAACCATGTATATACAAGAAGGTTGTAGAGAGTAAGGTTGTCTTCCTCGTATTGTATGTAGATGACACACTCTTGATAGAAAACGATGTTCCTATGCTACACTCGGTCAAGCTCTTCTTATCACACAAGTTCTCCATGAAAGATCTGGGTGATGCCTCCTACATCCTGGGGATTAAGATCTATAGAGATAGATCTAAGCGGATGTTGGGATTGTCCCAATCCAGATACATTGACACCATATTAAATAGGTTTAGTATGGAAGATTCTAAGCGTGTTAATTTACCCGCTTGTTCAGGAATCACTATCTCCAAAGAGATGTCCCCCAAGACTGATTTGGAGAGTGCTAGCATTTAAGGGATACCCTATGCTTCGGCAGTCGGGTCTATCATGTATGTGATGTTATGTACCAGACCGGATGTAGCTTACTCACTAGGTGTAGTGAGTAGGTATCAATCAGATCCTGGTGAAAAGCACTGGACAACAGTGAAAAACATTTTTAAGTACTTGAGAAGTACTAAAGAAATGTTCTTGGTGTATGGTAACGGAGAACTCCAGGTGGAGTCATTTACCGATTCAAGCTTCCAGAGTGATAAGGACGACGGTAAGTCGGTCTCGGGTTTTGTCTTCACCCTCAATGGAGGGGCGGTATGTTGGAAGAGTTCCAAGCAAGATACCGTAGCAGACTCGACGATGGAGGCTGAATACATCGCTGCCAACGATGCTGCCAAAGAGGCTGTCTGGATGAAGAAGTTCATAGCTGAACTTGGTGTGGTTCCATCCATTGAGCATCCAATACCTATGTATTGTGATAACAATGGAGCTGTGGCTTTGGACAAGGAACCCCGGGCCCATCAGCGATCCAGACATATTCGTAGACGGTATCACCTGATCCGGGAGATAGTAGATTGACGGGAGATCGAGGTCAGGAGAGTTGACACGAAGGACAACATAGTGGATCCACTCACGAAGGCCCTTCCTTAGATGCAGTTTGAGAGACTTTTTGGGATGTTGGGTATGAGATACTACAATAACTGGCCTTAGTGCAAGTGGGAGATTGTTAGGAATATGTATGCCCTAGAGGCCATTATTGTATGATATAGTGGATGCTTGGACATATATATAGGGGACTTTCTTGCTCGACATGATAGTATGCTATCTGGTTGCTCTTTATCTTAACATGTACACTTGTATTATTATACTGTCTATCTGATACATGTTGATAAAGCCCTTAGAATGTTTTCTTGACTACTAGGACTATGATGCGGATCATACTACTGGGACTTGTGTAGTCCACAAGCACATCCTTTAATTATTCCTGGTCGAGGGGATATCGAGGCAGGGCATCGATATTCTAAAGTAGACTAGTGTGTACGTTTCTTGACCCTGTAGGGGACGATGGTTGATCCCAAAACCATTGGTGTTTGGCACCAAAGATTGTACACAGGTGCTCATTAGAGAATGGGTACACCGAACTGGACTCGCCGAGAACTCCTAGATGGTACCATACCTGTCGTTAGATAGCAGTTCTCTGGTGACACTGGTACAGATTAGTCTGTAGACCCGAGATCGTCATAGTGTCTTGTGTGGTTCCTACTGTGCTTTGATTTCCTCCTTACCACGGCTCAAAGGAGTCGTGCAAACAGGTGGATTTTAGGTACAGTCCCGAGTCACATGGAGGCAGTGAGCGATAGGAGGGGTTTCGTCTCTCCCGGTATTGGGAGTTGATGTTGCGCTATGCTCGATTGGCTATAACAGCAAGTCCCTGGCCAGGGCTGATGAGATTTATTGGTAAGTGTTATCAGTAGTTTCTCGAACCGTTATGAGCCATATATCGCCATGACTTATCAAGTTACTGGGGTCTGACGATTCCATCCCTAAACTTGATATGCGACATATCAGACGAAGAGACCGGACTCTACGGTAATTGTTACTTATAGGCTTCATGGGAGTTTGGACAAGCTTTCTTGTTGATCTTCTATTCGCTCAATACCTGGGTAGCCGTTACGTCCAGCTAGTACCGCTGACGGCTTATGGGTAACTGATGTGATCATTACCTACTGCTGGCGTATTAACGAGTCTTTAGAGTCCCATACAGAAGTTTCCTAGTTCAAGCGAAACGAAGTAGGGCACAAATGTTGATATGTGCAGGGGGCCTGATTAAATACGAGTATGTGATATCGTATTCTAATCTGACGGTTATTTGATATCGGTTAGGTTATATGTGATATAACCGGATTATTGAATCAAGTGTTGATTTGATAATGTGATATACTGATAAATGATATTAGTCGGTTATATGTGATATAACCGGATTATTGAATCAAGTGTTGATTTAATAATATGATATATATTTGATATAATTATATATTAACTAATATTATTGCTCACTAATTATTTTCTTAATATATATATATATATATATATATATATATATATATATTTGATATTTGTAAATATATATATTATGAAGCATAGATTTTTTATTTTGAGAAAATAGAAAATGAGGTGGAAAATGAGAAGATATTTGTGGAGGGGTGAAACATGGCTTTGCTTATTATTTTAATGGTTTGGCTTTACTATTGAAGTATGGTTCATTTTTTATAATGGAATGAATTCCATGCTTCAATAATAGAGTTCATTTGTGAAGCCATTCTACACTTACTCTTTTAGTAAGTTCATTTTTCTTGAGCTCATTTTCCTTCTAGCTCTCTCCATCTTCTTTCTCCTCTTGCTTAAGCTCTAACCCTCATATGAGTTGTGGACCCTAGAGCTTAAGATAAACCAAAGTGAGCTTAGAATCCCTACTTCATCATCCTGGTTTAGATTAGCACTTTAAACTTGGGTGTTTCCTTCACTAGAGAGAGATTAGTGAAGAGCTAGCTTGGATTAGAGAAGGTTCAGGTGGATCATCTTCGACATGAAGATCGCGTAGGAAGCTCGTACCTTCTTCAAGTGGAGCCTAGAGGAGTCGTAGGGACTACTACCCGGAGCTTTTGAAGTGAAGGACTTGGTCTTCAAAGGTTGTTGCCTCCTTCACTTAGTGTTAAAGTTTATATATATCATGCTAAAACCCTAAAAATCTAATTAGATATTTGGATAGTATAGCTTAGCACCCCGAAAATTTGAAAATTGCATGCTGGATGCCGTTTTAAACCTTGTGGTGGTGCTAGGGTACACTTTCATTTTGTTAGGTGAAAAGGAGCAGAGGGGAGTCAAAGGGATGCACTGGAACGGGCTGAGCATGGGGGACTTACCTTGGCCGACTAAACAAGCCCAAAGGCTAACCCTAGCGGCTCTACTGTGGGGTCTGGGTTCGGGTATCGAGGTCCGGGCTCGTGACGACATATCTAGTCCAAAAATATATTTCTTTTTCGTTAAAACTTTATGCAACTCCGTCAAATGCCCGTGAAACTTTCAGGAACTTTAAAATGTCAAAAGAATTTAAAATAAAATAAATGAGGATGCAAGGATTCGAAAACGCAGGCTATGGAACGACAAGGGAAAGACTTAACCAGTGGCTTACAAGTTGTTTCTTGCACTTATTTCATAAGAATTACTTATAACTCAATTCAAGATTAGAAACAACAACTTTTATTAATTAAAACAAAAGGGACGGTATATGGAATTTAGGGTCGTTACAATAACTGAGGTCAATCCCTAGTTTATCATGTCTCTTATAGACCTCGAGGAATATGACCCTGAGGCGTGCCCCTTTTGCACCATCAATGACTTCCCAGCACTACAGGCCGGATAGGAAGCGCTCCGCCCCCAAAGCAAAGGTTTAGCTGCCAGGCGAGCCAGCCGGCAACAACAACTCAAAGACCCGTCAGGCCAACTCAAATCAGGCTTGAGGAAAGGCCGGTTCCCAAACAAGTCGCTGCAGACGTTTTCTCATCATCCAGGAGGGCTGCCTGACAAGTTCAGGATTGAAAGGTGGTTCTGAAAGACACCACCACTGTATATAGGGGGCAATCGCTCGCGGTGCCAGCTCCCCGTGTCGGCAACAAGCGAAAGTCGTATTTGAGAGACTTTCGATTACTCATGGGGCCCAGCAAGATCCCGAGAGGACGATGACATTGTCTTCAAGACGGGCTGCTTCGCCGCCCCGCCCTACACCAAGAAGAGTGGGTCCTCTCGCAAAGCGAAGAGAAGGGCCGCTAAAAGGGCCAGAGAGGATGGCGTCCATCTCCTCCTCCTCCCCCAGCAAAGACATGTAGCAACAGTCCCTGTCAGGAATTCGTTCTCTGCCCTCCAACAGTTGAGAGATCAGACCCAGCGGAAAGGATGAATCACTGGTCCATCTTGCAAACAGGGGACCGCCAACCCGAAGACCAACTGGGAGAAGTAAATTTCTCCATATCCTTTTTACCCATCCCTTTTAGTCATTAATGCTTTCTTTTTTCTTCATCAAATACATCTTCAATGGCAAGGGAACAATATAATTAAGAAGGATGTTTTGGAAGTGAACAATTTTTTGGATGAGACATTTTTCTGGTTGTTTGGAGTCAGTGCTGCGACAGATGCACATTTGTGAAGCAGCTAAATATCATATTGCAATTAAATAGTGTGACTAGCTGCGGTTCAGATTGTCCAAATATCAAACTTTAATTAAATTATGCTTCTATAGTTGAAACTTATCAGGTTATTTTGGATTGTCTAAATATCAATCAATGTCCACAAACATCCCACCAAAAATTATCAGGTTATTTTGGATGTTATAACTAAAGACGGTAAAGAATTTTATTTTGTTCAGTGTGTTATTTCTGTTCGGGCATTCTTACCATATTTATTTATAGGGTCTTCGCAAGCACTTTGCCATTTCTATGCAATTCTACACGGACGTAGGGAAAAATAGACGAGGGCATGCCTGTCCAACTTAAAACAGGGGAGAGTTAAATGCAAGTTTTGTCCCCCGTAGACTTTGAACCATATCAAATTCCACCAAATGAAATAACTCCATGATGTGGGAGTAAAAGGGCCATGCCCAAAAGCACTTCGGATCCGACCCGGCCCTGTTACTCTCCAATCGCAGACGACAGCGCGCGGGGCCTAAAACGAGCCAATTTTTCCCCATTCTCTTTTGATTTTGATTTTGATTTCCGCAGTCTCTCGCTTCCTCAATCTTCTTCTATTTGCCGATCTTGCTTTATCGAAACCCTAGAAACAAAACCAGAACAAGAAGAAGAAGAAGGGTTCCTAGGGTTAAGGGCTCGCGCTTCGAAGATTACATAAGGTTTGGACTTCTCCATCACAACTATTCCCCTTCTTTATTATAATGTCATTTTTTCCATCAATCAATTTTACTTCTTTGCAATCGGTAGCATTTGCATCTGTGTTCTTGCATTTTATTTTCCATATAATCTCATGAAACATATTATAAAAAATATTAATTGAAGAAACGGAAGTGCGTGCTTGTGCGTCTGCCTCATCTGATTTGATTAGTGTGATTTCCATATAATAAGTATTGCCATTTATCCAAGGACAATTCATGCATGGGATGATAATTTTTTTTTGTTTCGAATTATAAGTGCTCGGCTGTTGATATTTATTAATTTATGAATTTAATGTGGTTGGATTGGCTGTGGGCGACACCCACAGCCTGCGGGGATGGGCCCTGCCAGCTTAACCCCCGCCCCGCTCGCTTCACCCAATCTTGAGCAGCTGACCGCCACTAATTAGCCGCAGACGGACATAGCTACATAAAGCTCTTATTTTATTAATAATTCATCTAATAAATCGATCATGTGCTAGCTACGTAGGATTTAATTGGTAATTTTTTTTGCCCAATTACCAAAGAGGATTCATGGCAGATTGCCGGCTCGGCATGAGCTAGGATATGACATGGTTCATCCCCTCAATGGGCAGGTCGTTGACCATGTGTCCTAGTCATCATCGTAGACAGATTTTCAGATTTGGCCACATCGGTATCATTAACACCTGCTCTCTTCTTAGTTTTGCCTGAGCTAAACATTCACTTAGAAAGCACTTCTCTGTATTCTAATTATTTCTTTGATATCTTTGAATCTTTATTCATCTTTGGAACTTGCTGATGATTTCATACTATCAGCAATGCTATTTGAATGATCCTTGCATTTAAATAATCCTAAATGGCCTGCATCTTTCCTGATGAAACTTTATGCTTGACATTGGTGCGGTGAGTCACCGGTGCCTGTTTCCTTATTAGACCAGCTTTAAAGTTTAAACTGTTTTAGCTTTATTGATTCAACCACATTACACAAGTAGGGGGGGGGGGAGGAGAAAATAAGATAAGAAAGTCAGTAAGAAGGTAACATATTGCTGCAGAATGTAATGCTGAAAGGATGTGGAGAAAATACGGTAAACTAATATTGTTTTTTCGAAAGTTACTAAAGCTCTCATTGAATTATTTCATCTCCGGACCTATAAACAAGGTTTAAAATATCGGTATTGTTACCGGTATAAGAAGGTTACTTTTGGGTTCAAAACGGCCATTTCGGATTGGATGTATCGAATTTTATATCGTTTGACAAAAAGGAATTTTTGAATTTAATAAAATTCTTTAAAAAAATATTAAAACAACTAAAAATATATTGACAAATATTTTAGCAATTAATCATGCAAAAAGTAGTTTTCTTAATACTCGGTGAAAGTAACTATTGCCTTTTTCATATATTTTTATTAGTTAATGATGTCAATATACCATAGTCACCCAATAACCTATTGATAAACATATGAAATCATTAATTAAACCACTTTCCCGTTAACAACCAACTCATTAATAAGCTGAATACTAATGCCCCACTAGCCAAATGGTAAACCCAATATCATGGTTTCGGTATCGGAACTCGGACTCTCGTTTTTGGAATTGGAATCAGCCTAAATTTCAACCATGCTTATAAAATGGTTATGGGTATCTGTTACAATATAAAATATATTCTCTCAATTCTCATCACAACTTCAGAGTTTTGGTGCAGTGGAAGGGTCATTTCATATGATATCAGAGCCAATGGCTCTTCTGATCCTTCTTCTTTCTCCACCAAAAAAAAGAAGAAAAAATCCGCTGCAAATCCTGTTGCCATTTCGCAAGATAACCTCTACTTTTATTATCGCCTTCTCCAAAAATCGATCTGTTTCACAAAAACACAAATAGTTTCTCATTAGGTCACTTTTGTATTGAGAGTTATTGATATACTCTTTGATATCTCTTCCATCGAGCTTTCCGATCTTCTCCAATATTGGTCTCGCAGGTCGCCCTCCATGTCGGTTTCTCCGGTCGCCTTCTTTGTTAGACAACTTCCTCTCCAACAACAATCCGCGACGCGTCTCCTTGGCGGCAACTTCGACTATCTTCAGAGACAATCTCCTTTATGTCTATCTTTGGCAACTACTCCGATCGATTTTTACCTCTAAGGTCAAGCTCGAGGCAAAATTTAATTTGGCATGACATTCTTCCTTTCCAAACTCTTGGCTTTGATGAGCAGTGAGTTTGAGTGGGGTGTTGAGTGAAACAATGTTTTTAACTCTCTCAAAACGACAACAAATATAACATATATTTCAAGATTGGCAACCCATCATCTAGATTGTTCAACTATGGCAAAATGGATCGTACAAAATGACAACAAATATGTTTGATATTATTTTCTATTATGAATATTTGTTTATTTAGAATGATATTATCATAATTAGAATTTCATTGTAAGCCCTAATTCAATATATAAATAGGGCATGAATCTATTGAATAAAGTATCGAATTCTTCGTTTTTACACATGTGAAATGTTCCTTCCACTGTACCAAAACTTCGAAATTGTGATGAGAGTTGAGAGAATATATTTTATATTCTAACATGTCCCCGCATATCGAAGGCTTTTTAGGCCGAAACCTAGGCTTTTACGCAGCGGTATTTTAATTTAAATAAATCCGCATTTAATATGCGCATGGTAGGAATCAAATCTGGGTTGCTCTGATACCATGTTGAATGTCCTTTCCATTTCACCAAAACTCCAAAGTTTTGATAAGGGTTGAGAGAATATATTTTATATTCTAACAATATATTTTATATTCTAACAATATCAGTGTTGGACCATGGCATGAGCCTGGCATGAGAAGAAGGGAGCCAAAAATTAGCCAAGGACAACCTGCCGACAACTAGGAGCGGTGAACTTATCTTCGATTGCTCCACCGTCGGCAAGTCATCCTTGGCTGCATTCAACTCTCTGCTTCTTCATGCGAGGCCTGCTGATTAATATCTATATCTGATGCATGCTCCCCTCTCTGAATGGAGAAGGGCAGCTATGGCAGTCACTTATCCTTTCTTATCTTCTGCTTGGTCTCGTAGACAATAATGCTCCTATATATAGACAGGACTAGTTGATATTTGATTGAGATGCTCTCACATTCTTTATCTTTTTTTGGGGGGGCATTGGCTGTCAAATGGAGGGCATAGAGTATTTTAAAAAAACATATATGCAGAGTAGTCTTGCAAGGGGAGTTGCTCATTTATCAGGTTCTTTTGGAATCAGCATATTTGATAGGAGTATAAAATCAGCACACCAGATATTGAAGGTTGACTTATGCAGTGATGCTGGGATGAAATAGAGCTTGGAGGCGGTGGGCTCAGTCTTCCTTTCGCTTTTTTTTGGCAATTGGTTGTTCACGAGTAGGAGATGATACACAGAGATTAGGAAACATAACTTGGGTAGTACCGTAACAGTCATTGTCAGTAATGACAAGGGATCTCAGGACATTGTGACAGACCGAACTCTGGTATCATATTATCTGAACCGCATCAAAGCTCGAGCTATTAGGTATAGGCTGTGAGTCGACAGTGGATACAAGCATACTCAGCATGATCTATGGAAATCAAGCTTTCATGACAAAAAGAAATCTACAGTGTAAAGTGCTAGTTTTGTTAGGAAGATGATGGCATGATGTTGGTATAAATGCCAACTTAATTTCTTGGTCATTGGGTAACATTATAATTATATTTGTCTTTGCGTATATAACCTTCTATATATGGCTAAATGTAGGTAGAAATTTGCAGTGTTGGGTCACTTGCCACAATCTTACTGCAATAAACCAGAGTTCCCTACTGAGTCATGTCTCTCTAGGTCAAGGATCATGTTAGTAGGATCTTTAGAAATAGGGACAAAGCCAACGTTCCTTTGTGCATACTTCATTAAAAAAACTAATTTCTTTTGTTGGATAGGATTACGACCTGATGATGAAAAACTTTCTTACAATGACATGAGTTACAGGTGAGTATATTAGATAACGAGGAAACATGCCAAAGAAAAAGAGTGCAACTGAAATGAGACGTTATAGAAGGACGAGTACGTATGTGATAAAAGGTAGATAGAAGCAACGTTCGAGGTTTCGTCCGAAACCACGATCGTTTCGTATAGGTTTCATGGAGACCGATACGAAACCAACCATATAATCAGGTTTGGGCCAAAACCTGAAATGACTATTTTTTTATTTTGCCGTTTTTGCTATTATCGTGATCACTATAGGTCTTCATTGTTAGATCTGAGGTGTTTTCATAGTGAGTAGCCGCTATTTGCTCGCCAAAAATTGGAAAACATCGAGCTGATTGAGATAGAGACAGATGCTATGGAGAGGGGATTGAAAAATAACCGGTCTGGGCTTTTTTTTTAGTTTTCAGGGCTGCCTAATTATTTTTTGTGGATCAAGTGCAGAACCAAGATTGAGACCATAATTTTCATTTGTGGTACAGCTAGTTAGGTTATTTTCATTCTAAGAATGGCATAAAAGTTGACCTAAACCATATATTAATACTTATCTAAGTACACTTTTCAATATATTTTGCGTCAGGTCTTGCCTTGGTTGAATTTTTTAACACTAAGATCATTATCTTGTTATGTACAACCATAAATATAATATATCAACCTATATGTATGTATCTATGTATTAATGTCAAAACCGAAATGTGAACCGAGATAAGCGAAACTAAGCAAAACCCACCGAAATTAATAAAATTTTGAGAGACCGAAACCGAATCCCAAACCGAGTTCTCGAACCTTGGATAGGAGTGAGTACATCCTTAAGAGGTTAGAGTTAACTTCGGTTGAAGTCAGCATGAAGGATAACCAGTTAATGTGGTTTCGGAATGTGCAACAACAACCAGTAAGCTCAACGGTTTGTAGTAGCCTAGAAGGCAAAGAATTTTACTGGAAGGAAAAAAGAACTATTGATGGACGTAAATAAAAATTAATTTAGACATATTAAGAAGGTTATGTTGCTTGTTAGTGTAACAAAGTCATGGTCCTTAACTGAGCTAAATTGGGAAATAGGATAAGGTGATTTTGTTGCAGATGGAAGTGAAGATTATTGACGACTTGTATTATGCACACAATGGTTATCTACCGGGTTAGGGTTTGGTTTGGTGTAGTTATGAACTTATATGATGTATGAGTGTTTTGGTAGGGTAATTTAGTAATTGATGTATGGATAAAGTTTGAATTTCAGATGGAAGATGAGAGTTGGAGTGTGTGTGTGTGTGAGCGTTTGGTAGAAAAAGGTTGCATTACTTGTTGTGAAAAAAAATATTTCTCCCCCAAATTTTTGAGTGTCTTGTGCTTCTTTCGATCTTATTTATTGTGATTGTATTGTTAAAATCCCTTACAGGGATTACACCAAGTAGTAAAAGCTAATTATGTTTTATATTTAACTGCCCTGGAACTGAACCTTCTTCTTATTTTCTTTGTGAGCTATAAGTTTTGATCCCTATGGCACCCACCACCTCCCCTATTTAATAAATAGGGTCCCCTTGTGGGGTTGCATCCCTTGTACTTGTGACCTCATCACAATTCTCATGCCTTAGAAGAGATTATCCCTGAACCGAAACAATGGTTATTTCTTATTTACTAATTGAATGTTTGGTGACTACAGATTCCGAAGGATCCCTTGGCAGAAAGGAATGAACTAGACAATATCGGAAGCCTTCTCTGTCCCCTACAGAACAAATGCAGATTTTTGTTTTCAAACATCTTGTTGGCTCAAAAACTTTAGAATTAGTGGTTGAATCGCGGACATCAATATATAATCAATAAGTTGTCAAGGCTTGCTTAAGTTGTTATGAGACTCCTTATTATTTTCCTCCGGTAAAACTTCTTTAATGTGCTAGTTATTGACACACTGGGGAACTAAAATCTCCAACGCTAGGAACTTCTTATTGGATGCATGGAAGTCGAGCTTTGAAAAGAACACTGGAGCATTTAAGGAATTCATATACACCTTTTTTCTAGTTGCTTAAGTATAGGGGGCATACAATTTGAAACTAACATATTGTGCAATTTTCTTGTTATGTTTCAGTGAAGGGATGTGCAGTTTCATGATGCAGACGTGCCATTCTGATTGCAGCTCAGAACAGTAAGAGTTCAATCTTGATTGTCCTGAATTTTATATTCCATAGTCTGAATCCAATTATCCAAAATTTCGTAATAAATCTGAAATAGAATTAATTCTGCATACCATGCGTATTTTCCATGTTGTAGCACATAAGTTATGTTAGTGTACTCAGTAGATAGGATTGATTATCAATCTTCAACAAATTACTCAACGATAATTTTTAGTGCTATTAGTAGTGTGATAATCATGATATAATAATTGTTTCTAAAATTGCAAACCTTAAGAATCTGCCACCAAAACTACCTTCTTATTATCGAGAAAACGAGTTTTCAAGTGCAAACTAAATATATAGATGATTAGGGCGTTCTCTTTCCTGCTCTGCAATTTTTAACTGTTCGGTGATCTCTCGTCTCCAATACTGTTGGTTATTGGCTTGTAGTTACTTTCAGAAGTCTGAAAGCAGCCAGAATCACCTATCAACTTGCGTCCTGATTCTATGAAAGTGATGTAGCTTATGTGGTCTTCCCAAATATCTCAGAATGAAAGGTGGTAGGCAGTGCACCGGCGAGCTCCAAGACCTTGCCAAAAATAAACAAAGACAATGCTGAAGATTCCTCCGGCTTGTCTCCTCCACCCTCAAGTTAGTATGTGAGGGGGAGCTAAACGTAGCGAGGGTTTTGAGAAAATATAGTAGCTACTGACTTGGGGTTGTAGATAGCATTTATAGTAGCCATTATGCAGGTATTTTGGTAACATTGATCTCCTGACGATTAGTTGGAATCACTGGCATGAGTAGCTGGTGTCAGGCGGCGCTCCCACTACTCTGCCACTTGGCCATGTAGGCACTAACTACAGAACTGGTAACTGATTTTAGGCTTCCAACCCTGCTGGCTTCCTGAAGGCAGGGAGCCTCTGGTCTATGGGCTCCTTTTGAGCTTCTCCCTTATGGACACATGTCCTGGGCATACTCATACTCATCAAAAGGTTTTTTCCAAGACTGATAAATAAGAAATATAGTTATACTGTTAGGGAAGTACATCAAAGATCAAAAGAATTGCAGTGTCATTGTATTATATGATAGCACATGGCCATTGGCAATTTAGGGCTTATAAATATCAATCTAACTTAAATAAAGCTTCCCACTGGAAAACTCATCTCTTCCGGGTATCTTACACTAAAAATTTTCTGTCATAAGGTGTGACCCAAGGTTTAAAATCTCAGTATCAGTGTCGGTGTCGGTACCTGACAGTCACTTTTGGAATCAGAATCCATCTCGGCCGTCTCGGATCGGAAATATTGGATTCTCTATCGTTTTAACAGAATTTTTTTTTTTGAAATTAGTAAATTCTTCGAATAAGAAGTAAAAAAGTTTGGCAAATTCTTTAGCAACTAATGATGTGCAATAAGGCCGTGCTAATACAAAATAGAAATAGCAATAATTTTTTGGATATATCTTTAGTAAGTAAAAATGTCAAATAAACATAATTCAGTGACCTATTGATAAACCCACCAACCCATAAATAAACTTAATATTAGAACCCAACTAATCAAATGGTAAACCCAATATAACTCGGTACCGGTATTGGAACTAAGACACCCATTTTTGGATCGGAGTCGGCCGATTGGGATTGGCCGATATTTCAAACCATGGTGTGACCCATGAAGAATCCACCCCTCCCCTAATATACAGGGTTGGCCTCCTCTCCTTGCATGTTGGTTTCATCCTTAATTTGGGACCTTCCTGTCACAACTCTCTCTCGCTTCCCATCCCCCATCTCTTGCACACCCGTAAGATGCATAATACCCATAGATTCAAGATGCATTCACTAATCCAATGCTTGCTATGTTGAATCAGAGTTAAGTAAGTCACAATCCATAGTAGTATATGATAATTGCCACATAAGGTTATGTTGGACTACAGTTTTTGTATTCCCACTCTTGTAAATTTGGCCACTTCAAATTGCTTGTCAACTTGTGTGATAAATAGTAGAAGATACACTCTGATCCGTGAAAAATGATCCTGGATGTAATCCATCTCTTACCTGACTCAAAAATTTGGAGCAGGGCATTCCAGCATGCACACTGAATGCAAACTTGAAAAGGTTAGAGAAATCATAGAAGCCACCGATACATGAAATACTTTAGATCATGAGGGAACCTTGCATGAGAAGAAGAAACATAGCCAAGTTAATTTGGCAACAGGCAACTGGAGGATCCTCTTTTACGCCGATGTCTGCAAGTCATCCTTGGCTTCATTCCTCTCTATTCTTCTTCGTGTAAGGGACAATCACAAAACTCATCGTGCCTTGCATGAGAAGAAGAGAGCTAAATGCAGCTTAAGACAACCTGCCAAGGAAAGCAGTTAAAAGGTCTCCCTTTGTGCCAATGCCGGTAAGTCATCATTTGCTTCTTGCAAGACAGCAAGAGAGAATCATTAAATTTATTGTGCCTTGCATGAGAAGAACAGAACCAAATGTAGCCAAGGACAACCTGCTGACAAATCAAATAAAGGCTTCCTTTGGCAATGTCGGCAAGTCATCCTTGGCTGCATTCCGCTCTCCGCTTCTACATGTATGAACCAATAACAACACTCTTTCAGGCGAGGAGCTGTTTTACAGCTCTCGTATTCCTCAGTTTTCTTTTTGGCTGCTTAAGCTCATAGATGCTAGTGGTTATATATATATATATATATATATATAATCTCTCTTATTCTTTATTTGATTTGTTGACTTCATAGAGAAATGAATCTCTCTAGATTTGTTTGAATTTCTTTGTAAAAAAATGTTCCAAAATCAATGCATGAACTGGCCTTCCGACATAACAGAAATGCTGGAAAGGCCTGAAAGATCTCGCACATTGCAGAAACCTTTCTCTGCCGTGGGGTCTAGAAAATATGCAGATTCGTTGAGTGCAAAAAGGAAGCATATTAATGTGGTTCCTATCTTACGCTGGCAGGCTGACCAGAATAGTTATTCATTATTGCGAGAACGAAGTTTCAGAATATAGGGCTTTCATTTCAGCATATAATCTAAAATGGAATTATGGAATCCATCAAGTGATTGACTTTTTCCCCGAAACATGCTTGGCATGTATGGCGTTTGATATTCTGTAAATAATCATAACAAAAAAAAAAATAAAATCTTGGAAGTCAATTCATGCTGTAGAAAACATCAATATCAAGGTATACTAGATTCTTGCTGGTGCTTGTGCCTATTAGCATGAATAATCCATGTCTGGGCATGATTTATATTAGACATTGCTTAAGGCCTAACTAAGCCATTATAGCACAAATATTTTACTTGGGGAGGCTAACATTTGCTAGGTAGATATGCTCTATGAGCTCGCGCTATCAGACACTTGACCATGTTGCACAATTAGATTATGGATGTTCTGAGGCTCATTACATGGTTGAATTCCTCCATGATACCTGAAATGACTCTTGGACATTAGAAGGGCCGGTGGAGAGATGAATACTATTCCTAGAGCTGGATGCTTTTGCAGGGATATGTGCGAAAAGAATCCAAAGGTCCTCTTTAACTCGAATGTAAGCCTCACGAGAGGTTCTACAGGTTTTGCAAGTTTTGAATTATTGACAGGTTGCAATTGAATTCGACCTGCTAATAGAAGTTTACAAGTCAAAATGTCTTCGTGGTTCAGAGCGGCAAGTTTTCTTCTATTACTCTTTAGAATAGTCAGCAAGTCATAGAACAACTTAATTCAGATTACTTGATAGCTGACGCTATCGTCACTGGATTCTGGTAGAAAAATGTTTGATATGTCGGCTTGAAGCAGCATGGAAATATAAATTTTATATCCTTTTTTAGGTTTACAAACAGATGAGCGGCTTTATCAGATCAAGATTGACTTTTCTGTTAGTAGTTAAAACTGTCCCCAGCAGGCAGCTAGAGAAATCTTGAAGTAGGATTTAGAGAACTCAAGCCTCGCTTTTGTAAATTGGAATGAAGCCTCGTGTTGGTAAAATTTGTTTTGTGCACAATCTATCTTGTGACATGAAGTAGGATTTAGAGAACTCCGCCCTACACTCTCATAGGCAGGTCCACGTAGGAATTTTTTGTTTATATCAATGTGACTAGCCTCTTGATCGGTCTATCTCAAAATTCATCTTACAGATATGCAAACAATCTCTGATGCCCTATCCAGTTGAACCAAACTTGACATGGCATGTCAAGAAGATGAAGATTACCCCCACCTAAATTGGCAAACATTATGTATCATTGTGTCATATGGTTGAGCTTCAATCAAACCATCAATATTTTGTATCTATTTTCGGTCTCAATCTTTGATAAGACATGCTAAGATTACCACCTTATGGTAACTAATGCGCTTTTGAAATAAAAAGTGTACCAACCATGTATTTATGGAAGTTATGGTCATCATTAATTAAAACTTCATGATTAGTTCATAAAACCATCATGTTCTTTCCTTCTAGGAAATTGTGACGGAGCAATCCTATATACATGGGAGTCGAACACTCGTTTGACTGGTTGTAATATTGAAATGCCACTCGTGTTCATGAGGTTATTTATTTTCCTCTACCAATTGGTGTGAAATGATAAGAGTAGTTCATCACTTCATGACATTGAAGATAAGTGACATTTTAAAAAGGAAAAAACCCCATCATGTGGTCTGCAACTAACCTACTAAAATGGAAATAAGTTTTCCGTTTGCAACATAACTTGGCCCAAAAAATGCGTTTTTGATAGACTAGCCGCAGACAAGTTTAATGTGCCGAAATATCAAATAGCAATTAAATAGTGCCCCCAAAAGCAGTTCAGATTCAATCCGGCCCTGTTGCTCTCACTTCCCAGACGACAGCGCATGGGAGTTGACAGTGGCAGCCGTCTCATACAAACCTAAATGAGCCATTTATTTTCTTTCATTTTCCTAGAATTTGATTTTGATTTTGATTTGATTTCCACAGTCTCTTGCTTCCTCAATCTTCTTGTATTTGGCCTCCATCATCAGCGAGATCTTGCTACCCTAGAAGCAAAACTGGGAGGAGGAGGTGGAGGAGGATTCCTAGGGTTAAGGGCTTGCGCTTTGAAGATTGCTCAAGGTTTGAACTTCTCCATCACAACTATTCCCCATTTTTATTATAATTTTATTTTTTTCCACATCAATTAATTTAGTTCTTTGTAGTGAATTTTACAATAATTTCTGTTATGCTTTAGTTCATTTATTCGGTAGCATTTCCCATTGTGTTCTTTAATTTTATTTTCTGTATACTCTCATGAAACATGTTATAAAAAATATTAATTGAAGAAACACAAGTGCATACTTGTGCATTTCGATGATGCGATTTCCATATAACAAGTATGTCCATTTATCCAAGGACAATTCATGCATGAGATACTAATTTATCCAAGGACAATCCATTTATCTAAGGACAATTCATGCATGTTATAAAAAATATTGACAATACCATTATACTATTATACCCCTACTAAGTATCTAATTACATATAAGAAACCCATGTACAATACGCGTGTTCTAACACTCCCCCTCACGCTGGAGCATACATATCATACATGCTCAGCCTGTTACAAATAAAATGCACTTTATTCCTTCCCAAAGGTTTTGTGAATAAATCTGCCGACTGATGAGTAGATTGAATATAGCAAGTGTCGATGATCCTATTTTCAACCTTCTCCCTCATAAAGTGGCAATCAATCTTGATGTGTTTTGTTTGCTTATGAAATTCAGGATTAGAGATGATATAAATTGCAGCCTTGTTATCACAATATAGCTGCATAGAGGAAGTGAGCTTAGAGTCAAAGTTTTCCAAGTAGAAAGCAGATCCATACAAGCTCACAAGTAGTATTTGTCATGGCGTGGTACTCTGACTCAACACCAGAATAAGACACCACGCTCTGTTTTTTACTCTTCCAAGAGATTAAGTTACCTTCTACAAACACGCAATATCCTGTAGTAGATCCGCGATCAGATGGAGATCCAGCCCAATTTGTATCAGTGAATCCTGCTACCTGAGAATGTCCATGATCTGAATACGGTAGAATCTTCCCTGGAGCATTCTTCAAATATCGAAGTATCCGAATCGCTACATCCCAATAAGCAACTCGAGGATTGGTCATGAATTGGCTCACAACGCTAACATGATATGCAATATCAGGTTGAGTAACAGTGAAATAATTAAGCTTACAGACCAATCGCTGGTATCTTTCTGGATCTTCAAACAAATCTTGTCACGGAAATAGCTTAGTATTAGGATTCATTGGAGCCTCTATGGGTCTGCACCCTAACATCCCAGCTTCAGTTAGCATATCAAGCATTTACTTTCGCTGTGAAATATAAATGCCATCCTTCGATCGAGCAACCTTGATATTCAAAAAATATTTAAGGCTTCTTAGGTCCCAGTCTGCAACTTTGTTGGAAAGTGGTGCTTAAGCTGTGCAATACCAGTTACATCATCGCCAGTAATTATTATGTTATCAACATATACCACCAATAGAATGCGAAGGCCATTGGTGTTATTACGGTAGAACACTGAATGGTCATGAGCACACCGTCTTTAGGCCAAATGAAATAACCATCTCAGTAAACTTCCCAAACCATGCTCAGGATGGCTGTTTTAAGCCATACAATGACTTCTTCAATCGACAAATTAGACCAAACTCTTTCTGAACAACAAAACCAGGCGGTTCCTCCATATAGACTTCTATCAAAGAACCATGAAGGAATGCATTCTTCACATCAAATTGATGCAACGACCAATGATGAGTGGCTATAAGAGACATAAGGAGGCGAACATAAGTTATCTTGGCCATAGGAGAAAAAGTCTCCTCATAATTAATCCCATAAGTATAGGAATACCCTTTAGCAACCAATCATGCCTTCAAGTGAGAAAGGGTCCCATCAACTCACCTTACCGCCTTCTTCCCAGTCAGAAGAAAAACCAAATCCCAAGTCTGATTCTGCTCTAGGGCAAGTATCTCATCAATCATAGCTTCGGTCTACCCTTTATGAGATAAAACATCAGATAGGGATTTAGGTAAACCATGAGAATCGAGGGAGGAGAGAAACGCCCGGTATGCCGGAGAAAAATGAGAAGTCGCCTCATGATGAGCTATAGGATGAAAAGTACAGTTTTGGGTGCCTTTCCGTAAGGCAATAGGGGGATCAATTTCAGCTTCCGGCGGAGCTTGAGATTCTGGGAGATCAGCAACAGGAGACTGAGATTCAGGGGCCGTACAAGCTCGATGAGCATACACCCTCGTAACCGGTGGTATGTGGCCTAACAGTGGGGAATCAGGAGTGGATGGTGGGTCAATGGAAACAGTACGGATGACCTCCAACACAGAAGATGGAGAATCAACCGACTCAGATGGGGAATCAGGTGTGTTCTCTTATGACAGGAGATATGGGATATCTAAAGGAAAATCACTATCTATATCTACAGGAGTATGAGATGTAGAAAAGTATGGTGTGGACTCATGAAAAGTCACGTCAGTTGATATAAATCGACGACGTAACCCAGAACTATAACAACGATATCCCTTTTGAGTCCGAAGTACCTAAGAAAAACATACTTAATAGCCTTGGGGTCCAGTTTACAACCCCCAGGTTGTAGATCATGGATAAAACAGACACATCCAAAGACCTGTGGAGGAACATAGAAATAGACCACCGAAGGGAACAATAAAAAATGAGGAATATGTCCATCTAGGATGGAGGAGGACATACGATTGATCAAGTAATTAGCAGTTAGAACCGCATCCTCCCAAAAGGATTTAGGCATTCACATATGAAACAAAAAGGTACGAATAATCTCTAACAAATGCCTATTTTTCCTTTCTGCCATCTCATTTTGTTGGGGTATAAGGACAAGAGAATTCATGAATAATACCAAGTTTCTCCATATACTCCTTAAAGGGTGTTTTAAAATACTCGGCATTATCACTCCGCAAGGTACCAACCATGACCCCAAATTGAGTTTGAATTTCAGAACAAAAGATCTGTAAATAAGAAAACACTTCATTTCTAGATTTCATCAAATATAACCACGAGACTTGAGAAAAACCGTCAATAAAAGTCACAAAGTAGCGAAAGTCTTCTTGGCCAACAATAGGGCATGGCCACTAAAACATCTGAATGAACTAAACCAAAAGGTTTTTCAGCTCTCTTATTGATACAAGATGGGTAACTAGAGCGATGATACTTACCCAACTCACAAGACTTACCATCTAAACTATAAAAAGTACCAAGAGAGGGAACGGTCCTCTTTAAGGTCTGTAGAGAAGAGTGACCAAACTGACAATGGACATCAAAGACAGATGCGGATGCTGTATAGGGCGTGGATGCTCATCGAGATGGTACAACCCATCAACCTCAGTACCTGTGCCAATCGCCCGCTTTGTCTCAAGCTCCTAAATATCATTTCTACCAGAAAAGAAAGTAGCGTCTCAGTTCAAATCTCGAGTCAGTTGGTTAATAGAAAGTAAATTGAAAGGAAATTTATGCAAGTATAAGACAATAGAGAGGTAACTGTGATGTGGCATAAACATACCCTACCCACTCTATAGCAGAGGTAGTTCTATTCGCTAAGGTCACTGAGGTACATCCGGGCCTTAGCCTATATGAGGACAATATGCTTCTTTCTCCTGTCATATGATCTGTTGCTCCTGTATCGATCACTCATGGACGACATATAGAAGTCGAGATAATAAAAGTTGTATGGCTACCTCTCAAAAGATCCAAAATGGTCGCAGCCGAAGCCCGAGGTGTAGCCGATTCAGCCTGGCTACTAGAAGCAGACGAGGTCACAAGAAACTTCAATCGAGTAATCTCCTTCTCCATAGACTTGACGGAACTCTCGGATGATACTGAACCCATTGAAGTTGTGGAGGATGCAGAAGATGAGGTCCTAACATGTGTATGGGCAACAGGGCGAGGAGGCCGAGGAGGCTTCCCATTTAACTTCCAACAGGTACTGCTAATATGCCCTTCCTGATAGCAGTAGTCACAAAAATGAGGCTCTCCTCGACCTCTACCTCCGAATCAGTCTCCACGACCTGCTCTCCCTCTTCCTCGTGGAGAGTAATAGGTGGGAGAACTTTCTGGCCTGACAAGAGCACTGCGTTCACCGGATGCAGGCTGCCATCGGTAATCTCCGACTGAAATATTTGGTGAAGTGTATGATAAGTGGTCACAGGAGTAATATCCGTCTTTCTAAGCAAGGCCGGACTTGCAGACTGATATTCGGACCGTAGCCCGCTAAGAAAAATGATCACTAGAAGGGTCTCATGTCGTCTTCTCATCTCCATAACGTCACTAGTGAGCGGGAGCAACTCCGAGACTAGCTGGACAAGACACCGAAACTCCGAGTAGTACTGATGCAGTGAGCGAGTTCCTTACTGAATCTTGTACAACCGATACACCAAATCATAGGCCTTTGAGAGACTCTGTTATGAAGAATAAAGCACATGGAGCTGATCCCAAATCGTCTTCACGGATCCCAAGTGAACAAGCCTATCCATGATCCGTCGTTCCATCGAACTAAGCATGAGATGACTAAGCTGTGCATCATCCGCTCCCCAATCAGCAGTAATCGGATCATGGGGAGGCTTCGTCAAGTAGTTGCCTTTTCTCTTCCCCCTGATATATCTTTCCACCATAACCTTCCAGCTATAGAAATTCTAATCATCAAGCTTGAAGTCCACCATCTTAATGGCTAAAACATCGGTGGAAAAGATCGGTTTGCCCTCGGATTTGCTTTCCATCTCTAAGAATCTAAGAACCACTCCTTAAAACAAGCAAGAAACGATGATCGATCTTTCAAGATCCGATCCACACCCGAATTAACATAATCAATCGGATCCGATCTCTGAAGGCACAAGCTCCTCAATAGCTCAATCAACCGAGCACATCATCTCATCAAATAGATGCAAGAAACCACTTTAATTTATTAAAAAAATAGCAACGGGACATCACAAATAGCCAACAACATCAACCAATCAAGCAAGAAATATCCAAAATCAACAAGAAATCTAAAAAACCAAACTTGTTCAGATCGAACTCAAGTTGACAAAAAAACTGCTAAGAAAGGGATCAAATCAAACCAAGGAGTCCCACATCGAACTCGAATCACCAAAAAATCCCTAACAATCAGTAAGAATCATCAAATCGACCTCATAACAGAGGGAAGACAACAAGCCGAGCCAAATCGAGGCATCTCGAGTTCAATTTTTTTTTCCAGATTTGACCTCGAAGATGACTAGAGATGCTTGACTTGATCTTTTCGTTGTCGATCGACGTCGTTGGGGCTCGCTGGGGTCCGGCGAGGCTCAGGCGACCAAGGGTGCAGTGGAGGCGGCGGTGATTAGGGCTAGGGTTTGTTAATTTCGTGTTTGGTGTTTGGACGGTGATGAATGGCCCGGATGAGCTCTGAGGATGATGGGTGGCTCAGATACTATATTAAGAATTAGATAGGGGAAAAGAGAGAGTGATGATACTCATAAATGGGAATTCCCCAGATTACGATACGTAGTAGATGACGTGTTGTTTAGGTAAGTCCGCTAGATTCCTGAGGGCTACGGGGCTGGAATAAGTATGATACATTGGGGACATTCCTCGGCGCCTCACATCCAAGCTTGCACCCGACCTTTTAGAAGGCCTCCCCGGAGTATGTTCCCCTTCGGCCGACCGCCAGCCAATAGCTCGTCTTTGAGCTATCTTATACCTTAGACTTCTTAGCTCACTTGCTCAACTCCGAGCTGTCCTATATCTGAGATTCCCCAGCGTCCCTGTTTGGCCAGGAGCACGGAGCCCGAGCGCTCTCGTAACAGCTCCATGTATTTCACCATGACGAGATCTCCACCGCTCCACGTCTCGCATTCCACGTTAGTGTATCTCGTCATTAATGGGCGTATCCCACCATCAACGCAAACGTAACGCGGGGGCGTAATGGACGGCGAGAATCTCGCATCGGCTCGCTCCATGCGACCGCTATATAAACCCCTCTTCCAGATGACTCAAGTATCTTGAACTCATTTCAATACGCCGCTACTCTACCCTAATATTCCTCGGTACTTGATCGTCGGAGGGTCTTACGGTTGTTTCCCATGTTGGGACTTCCTTTGCAGATAGCCCGGCGTCAACAATAACCAAGAACCTATTGAGATCTACACGCTCAACTCTCACCTCAAATCTCAACCGTTCAGCACTGCTGGCAACAAGATTGACGGAGGATAATATCTGACGGAGATTCTCACGTCCATCAGTTGGCGCCATCTGTGGAAAAGAAGTTTTTTCCACCACAAAAGTTGATCTTCCGTCTTCAATTCGATGGCCAGCGATCATTGCAATGGAGATCCTACCGTGAGCTATCCCTTGCTTCGCAACGGAGGCGGGGGTGGTTCCACTCCACCTCCAAATATCGTCGAAACCCTACAAGTACGGATCGATAGACTGGCGGCGATAGTGGACACGCTCGTTCACGTTTAAGTTGCCGCCCAGGCCTAGCAAATCGCCACACCTGCTCCCCAGAACGACGGGGAACAAGACATCAGACGAACGCGCTTGAGTCAACGGCCTTGCTCGTGTCAATCCTGACATCACGATACACCGGTGTGCTGATTTCGGCAGTCACGACCCCCATACGAGAAATGATTTCATAACTCGTTGGGCGCCGAATAGTTTAACGCCGAGGTATCAGTTCAACGCTCGCCGCGCTCTCTCGACCTCCGAGGCTACGTTAGTCAAAATACCTGATTTTAGGAACAACTGATGTCACCACGATCACCGAGGCCTTGCACATGTCGTTCGCCGGGAAGAACCGCGAAAGGTCCAATCCGAGGGTCTGAGGAACGTAATAGAGCAAAGCCGAAGCCGTTCCGTCGCTCAAACCCGAAGCGGGTACAGCGGGGGCTTCGACCAGGGAGAATCCTCAGGGTACCAGCAACGGATCGATGTCATTGAGAAGAAAATCGAGGACATGCAGCTCACCACTCGCCAACCTGAGGGGTTGACGAGATATTCCTCGGACCTTTTCACGAAGCCTTTCACCGAGCAGCTACTGAGAGAGCGAGTCTTTTCCCGGAACAAGTTGTCCAAAGTTGCTCTTTTTGACGGGAAGTCCAACCTAAAAGACCACCTGTACGCGTTCACCGCGGGCATAGGCTATCAGGATAACTCGGATGCCGTTCAGTGCCGAGCATTCCCCACCATCCTCATCCGAGCAGGACGAGACTGGTTCCGCGGCCTGACTCCGCACTTGATCTCGACCTTTGAAGAATTGGCCACGTAGTTCCTCAGCCACTTCGTCGGCAACCGACGATAGAAGAGATCGGTTGACTACATGTTCACCATCAAGTGCGATGACAGGGAGTCTTTCTATATTGCCCGTTTCTACAATACCCTTTTGAAGGTATCCGAACACTAAGATGAGACAGTCATAACCACCCTGAGGTCTAGTCTTAGGCCTAAAGAGGGGCTCCGCTCTTTGGCATTGGCGCAACCTAAGACCTTGGCCGAAATAAAAATCTGGACTGAATGGGAAATTCAGTTCGAATAAGAGGTTAACGCTCATCTTTCCCAGAGAGACCAGACATGCCAAAAGAAAAGGGACCGGAAAAAAACAAGAAGGCTGATCGGTGGAAACCTTACACTGCGAGGTTTCACGACCACGCCTCTCAATGTCTCACAGCCCGAGCTGCTAGAGAAGACGAAGAGCGAAAGATTTTTCAAGTTACCACAGATGACACGAAAGCCGAGCAAGCGACTCCGCGGCTCGTATTGTGCCTATCATCGGACACAAGGACACCCGATCGAGGATTGTAAATAGCTGCGCAATTACATCGAGGAGCTGATCTTCTCTGATCACTTGGCAAAATACCTGCGAGACAAACGTTAAGCAGATAGGGGGTAAGCCGACCAACTTGAAACCGGAGAGCTGACGACCGGGAAGATCATGGTCGTCACCGATTAACCCGAGTCTGTCACGCCCCGCTTTCAAAAATACGGAATACTGGAGACGACTAGGCCAGCCATACCCCTACGGTCAAGAAATAATCTCGCCATAGCCGCATTTCGGTTTCTACCATTATATGGTAATCAGTAAACACATCGCAGAAGTAAAGGAAACACACCACTAGTTTATTACATCAACTTTTATTGTTTACAATTTACAATAGTTCAACTGGAAAGGAAACTACTAATCAAGTCCGAATACAAGGTTGCTTCATGGAAAGCAGTGAAAGTGCAAAGAGTAGAAACCGTCTGGATCTCTGCAAATTCGAACAGTAAATCTGACTCCTGAGCGGCATCCTCTCCAAGCTCTGAGTATGCATACTCAGGTCGTCAGGACGACGTAATAGCAAATATATAGTGGCAATATAATAAGGCATGAAATGAAAGATAATAACAGTAGAGACAGTGAACGTTGGTAATCAATATATCAATAATCAATGCAGTATATGATCTGTGTTTCTACTTGTCTCTAGATCAATTTGAAATTGAATTGTGGAAATGAGTGATCATGTTTAACGAGGGTCTCGTACGTACCCGAGACTACGGTCCGCTGTTGCTCGGGACATAACACTATCAGCCGGACCGCCAAGTCCAAATCTAAAATATATACGAGTCGTTGTTCGAATGACCATCCTCTAAATCGCTAAACCTTGCTAAATATAAGTTTTCGATGTCCCCTTTTCCCCAGGTTTCAATAACTATATGTATGAGGCTAGTTGTGTACAGGTATGCACTAATAACCAGGTTTTATTCATTTTTCACTGCACTGTTTAGTTTCACGAGTCAATTACTTATCACTGGCGTACTTGACAGAACTAATCCAATACCACTCACGTTCGACAATGCAATAATCGCTAAGAATCAATAAGAACGCTCGCTATCACTAAAGGTATCACGGTCGGGTAAATATGTGCATTATGCCACTAATTAAGTCTTGTGCAATATGAATCACTACGTGTCTTAATAGTTCAGAAAATCATATTAAATTGTACGAGCGTAATTAAGCAAAATGATACAAAAGAGCTAGAAAGTAAATTTAAACAGCAATCCAACAAAATTGGTTTCGGTTCAATCGAGTTCTTGATTTGCGAGTTATGGTCATTCCATTTTAAATGTTCATTGCTGGAAATCCAGTTTCTGAACTGAAGGTCCGTTTTGTAACACGTTTTACTCTCTGTTAGGATCATAATTAGGCGACGCTACAGTTCAATTATTTGTAGGGATATGAGTTAAATTTACAACACAGAAGGCGGATCAACAATAGTCGTCTTAGTTTAGGAGTTATGACCAGATTACTGATGAAGGGTGTAAACTGAAATGACAGAAATCTGCCGTACACGTCATCAATTTAAAATAGGTTTAACATATCAAATGATATTGGAATTCAGTGAAACCAGTACCATTGAAAAGCTAAAACAATTTTATACGCAGAGATGAATGGCTCCGCACATTGTCACCGTTAAACCGTAGGGTTTCAGGTGAGTAAAGGCGTGTTTAAGGGGTGAATCCCTGTTCTGGACTGCAGTCCAAAGTCAGGCAAGTTCTCTGTTTCCGGTGTTCAAATATTATATTTAACAGCAAACCTATATATCATGTTAAAGACTATGCAGTAAACTTCGCAACGAGCCCAAGCACGCCACGATTGGATTTTTCTGGAATTAATTATGAATTTAACGTTATCAATTGGTCGGTAAAACGCGAGTTTCGGCATCGACGCTAAGGGCGACACTTTATGTATGAAATTGCGTCATTTCGTTACGAAACTTTAACATGTCTCTATTTATCACTAAACAAATATAAGTATCAGTGGTACCGCCATCAAAGGCGTAAATACGATGATTTGCCTAAAGAGAGCCGTTTTAGTCTGTTTCGATACTCCAATTGGGGGTATCGAATCCGTGGTCAAACATTATCCGATTGGTATCAATTTTCAATTTGTTCGTTATCATGTATAGAATTCATTTGTTATGTGTTCCGCAGACATTAATGGGTGATTTACACACATGATTTCGTTTTCGGTTCAGTTAACATGAAAAGTGTTATATTTATACACTAAATGAGTTAACTATAACATGAAAACAAGTGAACGGTTTCACTTGCCTGCAAAGATCGGCAACCCGGTAGTGATGGTGACGGATGGCGCAAACACGACACGACGAGGCTCGTCTAGGATGCCTGAGGCTCGGCTTAGCTAGGGGAACTCAGCAAGGTGGCTGTAGAGTTGACCTCATTGGTGGGCTCGTCGTGGTGAAGACTCCGATGGTGGTCGTTGTGGACGGTGGACGCGGATGGCCGAGCAGGGACGGTGAGAGGAGGAGCTTGGTGTTGTCGTGAGGAAGGATGACGGAGGTCGGTGGTGATGATGGAGGTGGTCGGTGCAATGGGTGAGGGCTCGGTTGATGAGGAGTGCAAGGGAAGCTCGACAACGAGAAGTTCGTCGGGAATGGTAGGGGCAATGGTCGGTCGGAGGTAGAGAGAGTGGAAGGGAGTATTCTCGTCTGGGTGGAGGTGAGCGGTGGTGTGGTCGGGTTGTCGTCGTCGGTGGAGAGCTCGTCAGAGAGGAAGAAGTTAGAGGCGGCGGCGATTCGGGTCATCGGTTGATGCGATGGTGGCGAGAGGTGTCAGCGGTTGATGGTCGATGGTTGCACAGGTGATGGCGGTCGCGGTTGATGGCGCAGGTGAGGTGTGAGGGTGAGGGAAGCGAGAGGAGAGGCGGGGAAAGAGTGCAAGGATGCTAGAGACGAGAGCGGTTGTGGTGGTCGGGGATAAATTTTGAGAGGGAAGAGAGGAAGAAAGAACGAGATGTAAGAGAGAGTGTGAACGGGGGAGAGAGTTTAATGAGAGAGAGATGAATTAAAAAGAAATTATGAATTTAATGAGAACTAAGATAGAATAAGGTGGTGTTAATGGGGATTTATGGGGAATAAAGGAGAATAAGTTTTTTTTGAATTTGAAAAGGAAAAAGAAAGAAACTGTTGGGGAGAAAAGAAAGAGATAAAAGAGTTTGGGTTTGGACTTGAGATAAGAGAGTTGGGCTTTGGGAAAACTATCAGGGTAAAAAAATAGATTAGGATTTAGAAAAATAAAATAAAAATATAAATTGGTAAATTATGTGGAAACAACATTTTATTTAAATACGAATATTGGTGTATAAAAAGAACTGGATATTACAGAGTCCGAGCAACAAGGGCATCCGCTGTATTCGGTCATTCAATGCAGGAGAGTTTAAACTGTATCATTGAATCTGTACTTTCTTTAATAATAAAGATTCTTACTTTTCTACAATCTGAACTGCTTCTTTTTGTTTCCATGTTAAAAACACCCCGCAGGGCCGGTGGGTAGCTTTCTGTCCGTCAAGTAAAGACCAACCCTTCACTCAAATAAATGAAAACCGGATGTTCCTATAGGTAGCTGACCAAAGCCCTCACCATGAGGCCGCTGGGCAGCTTCTTTCTCGGCCCATCCACAACAGGTAGCTTCCTATCCAACAACGCTGTGGATCCAAAGGTTTCATCACGAGGCAGTAGGGTAGCTTCCTTCTCGGCCTATCCACAATGGATAGCTTCATGCCCAACGGGCTGTGGATCCAAAACCCTCATCATGAGGCCGCCGGATAGTTTCCTGCTCGCCTATCCGCAGCGGATAGCTTCCTACCCAACAATGTTGTATCTCCAAAGCCTTCTTCATGAGGCGGTCGGGTAGGTTCCTGCTCGATCCATCCACAGTGGGTAGCTTTCTGCCCAATGAAGACGTGGATCCAAAACCCTCATCACGAAGCGGCCGGATAGCTTCCTGCCCGGCCCATCCACCGCTGGCAGCTTTCTGCCCAACAACGCCGTGGATCTAAAGCCCTCATCACAAAGCCGCCGGGTTGCTTTCTGCTCGGCCCATCCACCGCGAATAGCTTCCTGCCTAACAGCGCCGTGGAGCTAAAGCCCTCATCACGAGGCCGCCGGGCAGATTCCTACGCGACCTATCCGCAGTAGGCAGCTTCCTGTCCAACAACGCTGTGGATCCTTGCCCTCGCCACGAGGCCGTCAGACAACTTTCTACCCGTCGCAACCATTCACGGTGGGTAGATTCCTACCCGGCATAACTCGTGAATCCTAAGCCCTCGCCACGAGGCCGGCAGACAGCTTTCTGCCCGTTGCAACCATTCACGGTGGGTAGATTCCTGCCGGGCCTAACATGTGAGTTCTAAGCCCTCGTGCGAGTAGACTCCTGCCTGGTTAGGAGGCCGGCGGACAGTTTCCTGCTCATTGCAACCATTCACAGCGGGTAGATTTCTGCCCAACATAAGTTGTGAATCCAAAGCTCTTATCACGAGGCCGACGGGCAGCTTTCTGCCCGTTGCAACCATTCATGGTAGGTAGATTCCTACCTGACCTAACCCGTGAATCCTAAGCCATCACACGAGTAGGCTCCTGCTCGGTTAGGAGGCCCGCGGATAGTTTCTTGCCCATCATGACTATTCACAGTGACTATTCACAGTGGGTAGATTTTGCGCTCAGCTTCCTGCCTATTGCAACCATTCACGGTGGGTAGATTTCTGCCCGGCCTAACCCGTGAATTCTGAGACCGGCTGACAGCTTCTTGCTCGTTGCACCCATTCACAGCGGAAAGATTCTTGCCTGGCCTAATCCGTGAACCCTTAGCCTTAGCCACGAGGCCGGCGGACAGCTTCCTGCCCGATGATACCATGTGGACTCGGGAATCAAAGAGATACAACCGCCAAACGCCATATCGTTCCCGGACAACCTACCATGAAGATTCTTTGAACCAAGCTGAACAGAGAAGACCGAGCAGACCACTCTCGATCCGACCTATAAATAGGCTGGAACGAGAGTGGGAGGCTAATGATGATACTCATAAGTAGGAATTCCCCAGATCACAACACGTAGCAGATGACGTATCGTCCATGTAAGCCCGCTAGATTTTTAGGGGCTACGGAGCTGGAATAAGTATATGCATTGGGGACATTTCTCGGTGTCTCGCCTCTGAGGTTGCACTCGACCTTTTAGAAGGCATTCCCAGAATACGTTCCCCTTTCGGCTGACCGCCAGTCAATAGCTCGTCTCTGAGCTATTCTATAACCAAGACTCCTCAGCTCACTTGCTCGTCTCCGAGCTGTCCTATATATGAGATTCCTCAGTGTCCCTGTTTGGCTGGGAGCACGGAGTCCGAGCGCCCCCGCAACGGTTCCGTGTATCTCGCCACGACGAGATCTCCCCCGCTCTACGTCCTGCATCCCACGCTAGCGTGTCTCGCCATTAATAGGTGTATCCCGTCATCAACGCAAACGTAACGCGGGGGCGTAACGGACGACGAGAATCTCGCATCGGTTCACTCCATGCGATCGCTATATAAACCCTTCTTCTAGACGACTCAGGTATCTCGAACTCATTTCAATATGCCGCTGCTATGCCATAATATTCCTCGGTACTTACTTGATCGTCGGAGGGTCCTACGGTGGTTTTCCATCTCTGGACTTCCTTTGCAGGTAACTCGGCGTCAACAATAACCAACAACCATTGAGATTTGCATGCTCAACTCTCATCTCAAATCTCAACCGTTCAGCATCATTAGCAAAAAGATCGACGGAGGACAACATCTGAGAGAGAGATTCTCACCTCCATCACAGAGAGAGAGAGAGAGAGAGAGAGAGAGAGAGAGAGTTTTAAGGAATGTAAATGGATGGAGTAGACTAATCCTAATCTTCCTCTTTATATAAATAATGCCATTATGTTATTACGATCCTACTTAGCATCTAGTTATATATAACAAATCCGTGCACAATACGGGTATTCTAACGGATATCATTAACACCTTTTCTTTTCTTAGTTTTGCATGAGCTAAACATTTACTTAGAAAGCGCTTCTCCGTATTCCAATTATTTCTTTGATATCTTTGATTCTTCATTGATATTTAGAACTTTGCTGATGATTTCATACTATCAGCAATGCTATTTGAGTGACCCTTGCATTTAATTAACCCTAAATAGCCTGCATCTTTCCTAGTGAAACTTTATGCAAGAAATTAATGTCTCGTTTAATTCCTTGAGTTTTTCCTTATTTAGAAGACTTGCATGACAGCTATTTATCGTTACATCAACAAATCAGCTTCTGCTAGATGAGAAGTACCTTTATGAACACATTATTTATATTATGGTTATGGGAGAATGTAAAGTCTTAACTATGTTTGTGCGAGTTTCTCTTATTTGAAGGCTTATGTTATTTGGCTCAATTTATCAAACCACTCTTTTTGAGGAACATCTACTTCTACCTCTGAGTATTTAGTAGCAGGGATTGTGAAGCTCCTTATTATTTTCCTCCAGTAAAACTTCTTTAATGTTCTTGTTATTGACACACAGGCTTTGAAAAGAACACCGGAGCATTTAAGGACTTCAAATATGCCTTTTTAATTGTTTTAGTATAGGGGCATAAAATTTGAAACTGACATTCTGTTCAATTTTCTTGCTATGTTTCAGTAAAGGGATGTGCAGTTTCATAATGCAGATGTCCCATTCTGATTGCAGCTCATGACCAGTAAGAGTCCAATCTTGATTGTCCTGAACTATATAATCCAAAGTCTGAATTCAATTATCCTAAATTTCGTAATTTAAATCTGAAATAGAATTAACTCTTAATACCATATGTTATAGCACATAAGTTATGTTAGTGTAATCAGTAGATATGATTGCTTATCAATATTCAACAAATTATTCATATGATAATTTTTAGTGCTATCAGCAGTGTAATAACCATGATATAATAATTGTTTCTAAAATTGCAAACCTCAAGAAACTGCCGCCAAAACTACCTTATTATTATCGAGAAAACCTGTTTTCGAGTGCAAACAAAATATACAGATGATTAGGGTGTTTCCTTTCCTGCTCTGCATTTTTTAACTGCTCGGCGATCTCTCGTCTCCAATACTGTAGGGTTTTGGCTTGTAGTTACTTTGAGAAGTCTGAAAGCAGCTAGAATCACTTATGAACTTGTGTCCTGATACTATGGAAAGTGATATACCTGATATGGTCTTCCCAAATATTTTTCTTGTGATGAAAGAAGGCAGTGCACCGGCGGGCTCCAAAACCTTGCCAAAAATAAACAAAGGCAACGTCGAAGATTCCTCCTGCTTGTCTCTTCCATCCCTCAAGTTAGTAGGTGAGGGGGAGCCAAAAGTAGCAAGGGTTTTGTGAAAATATAATTGCTACTGACTTAGGGTTAGATAGCATTTATGGTGGCCATTGTGAGGGTATTTTGGTAATATTGGTCTCCTGGCGATTACTTGGGACCTCTGCCGTGGGTAGCGGGTGTCAGGCAGCGCTCCCATTACTCTGTCACTTGGCCATGTAGGCACTAACGACAGAGCTGGTAACTGGCCTTTAGGCTCCCAATCCTGCTGGCTTCCGGAAGGCGGGAGCCTCAGCTCATGGGCTCATTTTGAGCTTCCTCCCTTATGGACATGTGTCCCGGGCATACTTATGTTCTTCAGAAAGGTTTGGTAAACAAGAAGCATAGTTATATTGTTAGGGAAGTACATCAAAGATAGATAGAATTGCAGTGTTATTGTACTATATGGTAGCGCACAGCCATTGGCATTTTAGGTCTAACATAACTATCAAAGGTGGGTGTGAAGAATAACGAAGATGATAGCTTAAATAAAGCTTCCCACTGGAGAACTCATCTTTTCTGGCATCTTACATGATGCTTTTTCAGTCGTAAGGTGTGACCCAAGGTTTAAAATCTTAGTATCCGTGTCGGTATTGGGCTGTCACTTTTGGGATCGCAATCCATCTCGACTGTCTTGAATCGGAAATATTGGATTCTCTATAGTTTGACAAAAGATATTTTTTTGAAATTAGTTAATAATTTGAATAAGAAGTAAAAATTTTGGCAAATTCTTTAGCAACTAATGATACATAATAAAGTTGTGTTAATACAAAATAGGAATAATTATAATCTTTTATATATATATATTTATTAACTATGTTAAATAAACCAAAATTCAATGATCTATTGATAAACCCTTACCATCTAACCCATAAATAAACTTAATACTAGAAGTCTAGAACCCAACTAATCAAATTGTTAACTCAATACAACTCGGTACTCCCTATCGGTACCGGAACTCAGATGTCCATTTTTTGGATCGGGATCGGCTGATATTTCAAACCGTGGTGTGACCCATGAGGAATCCACCCCTCCCCTAATATACAGGGCTGGCCTCCTCTCCCTCTCATGTTGGTTGCATCCTTAATTTGGGACCTTCCTGACACAATTCTCTTGCTCTCCTCCCCTCCCCCATCTAACATGTATCATATCCATAGATTCAAAATGCACTCACTAATCCAGTGCTTGCTATGTTGAACCAGAGTTTAGTGAGTCACAATTCATAGTAGTATCTGAAAATTGCCACATATGTACGAGTTGGACAGCAGTTTTTCTACTCCCACTCTTGTAAATTTGGCCACATCATGTTGCTTGTCAGCTTGTGTGATAAATAGTAGAAGATACTCTCTGACCCATGAAAAATGATCCTGCATGTAATCCATCTTTTACCTGACTCAAAAATTTGGAGTAGGGCATTCCAGTACGCACACTGAATGCAAACTAGCAAAGGTTAGAGAAATCATAGAAGCCACTGGTACATGCAATACTTTAGGTCATGAAGGAACCTTGCATGAGAATAAGAGAGCCATACATAGCCAAGGATAATTTGCTAACAGGCAACTGACAGATCCTCTTTTAAGCTGTTATCGGCAAGTCATGCTTGGCTTCATTCTTCTCTCTGCTTCTTAGTGTAAGGGACAATCAAAATATGATTGTTCCTTGCATGAGAAGAAGAAGTCTAAAAGTAGCTTAGGACAACCTGGCAACGGAAGCAATTAAAAGTCTATCTTTGTGCCAGTGCCGGTAAGTTGTCATTTGCTGCCTTCCATCTGTATTTCTTCATGTAAGACACTTCATGTAAGACAGTAAGAGAGAATCATTAAACTCATTGTGCCTCGCATGAGAAGAAGAGAACCAAATGTAGCCAAGGACAGCCTGCCGACAAAGTTCAAATAAAGGCTCCCTTTGGGGCAACGTCGGCAAGTCATCCTTGGCTGCATTCCACTCTCCGCCTGTAAGAACCAATAACAGCACTCTTTCAGGTGAGGAGCTGTTTTACAGCTCTCTTATTCCTCAGTTTTCTTTATTGCTGCTTAAGCTCATAGACGCTAGTGGCAGTTTATATATATGCTATGTTGGTGGATAATCTCTCTCATTCTTTATTTGATTTGTTGACTTTATAGAGAAATGATTCTCTCTAGATTTGTTTGAAATTTCTTTGTAAAAAAATGTTCCAAATCAATGCTTGGCCTTTCGAGTGTTTACATAACAGAAATGGTAGAAAGGCCCCAAAGATCTCCCACATTGCAGCAACCTTTCTCTGTAGAAAATATGCAGATTCGTTGAGCGCAAAAAGGAAGCATATTAATGTGGTTTCTTGCTGACGCTGGCAGTCTGACCAGAATAGTTATTCATTATTGCAAGAACAAAGTATTAGAATAGAGGGCTTTCATTTCAGCATATGATTTCAGATGGAATTATGGAATCCATCAAGTGACTTTTTTCCTGAAACGTGCTTGGCATGTATGGCGTTTGATATTCTCTAAATCATCATACCAAAAAAATAAAAATAAAATCTTGGAAGTTGATGATGCTCAATATTGGCGGTCTCCAAGATCAGGGCACGTGGCAGATGATGTGTCCCAGAACTCAGACGGAAGGGCCCATAGAGGCCGGCCAGGCCAACCCTATACCCGACCTGCTAGCACAAGCTGGCCCTCCTCAGGCCCCCCCGCAAATCGGCCATCTTGGCCCCATAGCTCGCCCCGAGTTGCCATAAGCCCAGGACTCCTCGGCCTCCTCGCTCGTCCCGAGCTCCTAGCTGTGTCCGTCTTCCTCGGTCCCCCGACCAACTCCACCGCTCACAGGCGTAACCGCCGCTCCGCGAATCTCGCCATGCGCAGATTCTACACCAGCAACACCCTACGTTCCACGCCATCACGATCCCCATTAATGGGCGATCCGCTCTCTACGCGGACGTAACGTCGGGAGCGTAACTGTCGGCGAGATCCTCATGCTTGCTGCTGTGTGCCACCACCGCTATATAAACCCCCATCACAGAGGGATCAAGTTAGCCATTCTGATTCCACTTAGCCGTTACTCTGCTCAGATCTAGCATTAACTTGATCGTCGGAGGGTCCTCGGTGGTACCAAACCACCCCGGGACTTCTTTGCAGGTACTCGGCGCTAAACTCCTCAAATCACCAATCTCCTCAAACCCATTGAGACCCACACGCAACAGGAGGTCATCTCCAAAATCCACCGGGAGATCGTCGGAAGACAACATCTGAAGGAGGCCTGAAAAGGACCTCCATCAGTTAGCGCCGTCTGTGGGAACCACAAACTCCACAAAAACAAAGTTGGCCTTCCGATCTCCGTCCGTATGGTCAGCGACCATCCCGAAGATCCGGATACCAGTCGCCGCCTCCCCCTCACCGGAGGCGCGGATGAATCTCCCCCTGCGACCATCATCAACGCCCTCGCTAGCCAAATAGATAGGCTACAGTCCCTCGTGGAGGCGCTCGTCCGCGTCCAAGCGGCCGGGCCCGGGCCCCAGATCGCCGCTCCACCGCCCCCAGAAGGCTCTGCCCCAGCCGGGACGGCTGACCACCAGCAGGCTACGACTCCTGATCACAGATCTCTCGGGCCAATACTCCCTGAGGCCCGCTGGGCGCCCTACGGCTCCACATCGAGGTCCTCCGCCAGAACACTTCGCCTCGAGCCTTCTCACGACCTTTACCTCCTGAGGAGATGTCGGTCACCTCGCTTGCCACAGGCATGGTCGGCACCCCTTCCTTCGGCGGGGTCGCGCAGAAGGGGCTCGCCGCGACGACTCGAGAGCCACCTCGCCCGAGGATCTGAGGAATCTCATCGAGAGGAACCAGGGCCGCTCCCAGACGCAGGTCTCCCGCAGCAGAGGCCAGGGGTCCCAAGGGGCTGAATCCTCGGGATACCACGGTCGACTCGACGCCCTCGAGAAGAAGATCGAGGGCATACGCCAGGAGGGTCACCTCTCGAGCGACGGGGCTAAATACGCCCCCGACTCGCTCACAAAGCCGTTCACCGAGGAACTGCTCGCCGTTCACGTCTCCTCGCGCAACAAACCCCCGAAGGTCTCTCTGTTCGACGAGAAAACCGGCCCGAAAGACCATTTGGACGCTTTCACCGCAGGGATGAGCTTCCACGACCACTCCGACACCGCCCAGTGCAGGGCCTTCCCGGCCACCCTCATCCGCGCAGGTCGAGACGGTTCCGAGGGCTCGAACTGCGCTCAATCTCGACCTTCGACGAGCTGGGTACTCAGTTCCTCGGCCACTTCGTTGGGAACCGTCGGCAGAAGCGTACGGTCGACTACCTTTTCACGATTAAGTGTGGGGACAAAGAGACGTTCAAGGCCTACATCACCCGCTTCTACAACGCCCTCCTTGAGATCCGCGAGCACCGGGACGAGACCGTTATCACGGCGCTCAGATCTGGTCTGAGACACAAGGAGTGGTTGCGCTCCTTTGCGTTGGCACAGCTTAAGACCATGGCCGAGGTCAAGACGTGGACCGAGCGCGAGGTTCAGCTGGAATCTGAGGTGAACGCAAATCTCCCCCGAGCGGAGCGATTCGACCAGAAGAAGATGGCTCGGGAGGACAGGCCGGAGCGTTAGGAGCCCTATCATCCGAAGTTCCAGGAGTACACCCCGCTCAACGTCTCCCTCGCAGTGTTGCTAGAGGAGGCCCAGGGCGAGGGGTTCTTCAAGTTCCCTCCGATCCCGCGCCAGGCCTCGAAGCGACCCCGATGCCCATACTGCGCCTTCCACCGGACGCTGGGCCACGCAACAGAGGATTGTAAGCAACTCCGGGACTACATCGAGGAGCTCATCCTATCGGGGCATCTCGCCTCTTACTTGAGGGACAAACGGCAGGCCGACCGCGAGCAGGAACAGCGCCCCCCCGCCGAGCTGACCATCGGCCAGATCATGCTCGTTTCGGCGGATGACCATTCCAGCGCTCAGGGAGCCCGCGCCCGGTGCCGAGCACGGAGACTAACAAGCTTCCGGGGAACTCGGGCCACGCTAATAAGGTTATCTATTAGCATGTACTTTTCTTTCTGGGCGATGTAAACTCTTCTTAAGGTCTGTTGTTAATTTAATAAAGATCAATGAGACATTGCAAAAAGGAAGGACAAATCTCATTTATTCAAAGGGTATTATTGGCTTCGCAGCCATACATGCAAAAAGAAAAAAAAGAAAAATTACAACAGCGGGGGAAGGGGGTGCAGAGAGCACTGCTCATGGTACTCGGTGAAGATCTCCGCAAGCCGAGACCTCACGAGATCCATCCTCTGCCATCGATTCCCACCGAATGCGTCGACCCTGAGCCTCAGTTCGTAGCACTCACGGACGAGTGCCTCTGAGCGAGCCAGCCGGTTCGCGGATATCAGGCCGAAGCGCCTCAGAGACCGCAGCTTACCCACGGCCTCATCATAGAGCTACTTGGACAAGGGGTTGTAAAGCCCCGGAGACGCCCTCCAGATGGAGTACATCAGCAGCTGCAACAAGGAGGAGCGCCGAGGGAGCAACCGGCCGAAGTGGTCTTCGATGCTCCCATAGACCAACTGCACCGTGTCCTCGGTGCAATTCTGGTCATAAAGGTACATATCTTCGAAGTGAATAATTTTGGAGATGGTGAAGGGGAAGTCCTGCATTTTCAACGATCTGTATACAAAGGAATGAAGAACCAGTGCTCCTTCAGCCTTATATAGCCCACTGCGTCCCAATGGAGCTCAACAGTCGCCCGCTTCCGCCCAAAGGTCGCTGCCACGCGACGATCAACGAGCCTTCTGTGGTGGAATCGAAACGACGCGATCCTAGCGCTTCGCCTTCCCGGCATTCAATGCGCATGCTGCACGCACGGTCACCGCGACCGTTCCTGTTCCCCATGCCCGCAACGGGATGGTCGGGCGAAACCTCACGAAAATTTGCCGAGCAGCTACCCTGCTCGGCTATCCCTGGCCGGTGGCTTCCCCACTCGCAACGCCAGGGATCAAAAGCCCTCGCCCAGAGACAGCCGTGCAGCTTCACTGCCCGGTTATCCTTAGCGGGCCTCCTACGGCCCCTCCAACGCTAAGGATCTAAGCCCTTCTCAGAGGCAGCCCAGCAGCTTCCCTGCTCGGCTACCCCTGGCGGGTAGCTTCCCTACCGCAACGCCAGGAACCAGAAAGCCCTCCCAGAGGCAGTCCAGCAGCTTCCCTACTCGGCTATCCCTGACGGGTAGCTTCCCTACCGCAACGCTAGGGATCAGAAAGCCCTCCCAGAGACGGTCGAGCCTGAGGATCCCTCGCTCGGCTATTCTTCAGGACAAAAGCCCTCACCAAGAGGCACCGGACAGTAACCCTGCCCGGCTAAGGGTCCTTGGTAGGCTTCTTATAGCCCTTCCTGCGCTAAGGACCAAAGTCCTCCCAGAGGCAGTCGAGTCCTTGCTCGGCTATCCCCAGCTGGTAGGTTCCTGCCACAACCTACATGGATCAAAGTCCTTGCCAAGAGGCACTGGGCAGTAACCCTGTTTGGTCCCCGTCTTGAAAGATCAAAGCCCTCGCAAGAGGCAACCGAGCAGCTACCCTGCTCGGTCATCTTCGGCTGGTAGCTCCTTACCCATGACGCCAGGGATCGAAACCCTCGTGAGAGGCATCCGAACGGCTACGCCGCTCGGTCATCCCAGGCTGGTAGTTGCCTACCCACGACGTCAGAGATCAAAGCTCTCGCTAAGCGGCAACCGCGCAGCTTTACTGCCCGGTCATCCTTAGTGGGCTTCTTAGAGCCCCTCCAACGCTAAAGACTCAAAGTCCGCGATGGGGCCACCGAGCAGCCTCTTATTCATACTCGGCACAGATACGGCGAACAGCCCTCTGCCCGTTACATACAAAGGATTCGAGGCCCCCACAAGGGGCATCTAAGTCTATACGATCCCCCTCGACTTCGGGGGCCATGCAGATGCCTCCTCGTCAGCGCTTAGCACACTCGGCAAGTGATCGAAATCAACTAGACGAACGAATGCTAGACGGATGGCCAATCTGACATGGAAATACAACGGTGCAAGCAGAGATGTTTTACAAAGCAAAAAGTTACGAAAGATAAAGCGCGAACCGATGAAACCAAAGCAAAAAGTTTCATTACTACCAAAGGCAAAAGCTATACAAAGGGTATTTTTGGGCCCCCTGGCCTTGCAAAATGCCTGGAGGCTTAAAAATTTCGGAAGCAAAAAAATAATAAAGGAAGACGGGGGCTTTAGGCTTCGGGGTCAGGTGCGACCTCGGGGTCCTCGACGACCACCACGTGACGTGCAGGGTCCTCGGCGGCTTCCTCGTCAGGAATCTCTTCCCCCTGCTCATCGGCGTCCACGAGGGGTATTCGGCCTGGAGGTCTTCATCGGCGAACCGCGGCACTCGGGCCTTAACGGCGTCGAGTGCCTCGTGCCAGATGCGGGTCGTAGCCACGGCCAGGTCATCATAGAAGTCCTTCGACTTCTTGTAGCCCTCCACCGCCTTCGCCGCCGAAAGGTTGGCCCATTTCGCCGCCTTCAGGTCGGCCGACTTAACCGTCTCGGCTGCCGTCCCCAGCTCCTTCCGAAGGTTCTTCACCGTCTTCTTCAGGTTGCCGGCAAGCGCCTGAGCGTCCCCAACCTTGGCCTCGGCGGTCATGGTAGCCTCGCGGTACCAGGCGACCTCTCGCTTCCCGGCCTCCACCTCGCCCTCTAAGGCGGCAACCCTCGCCGTCACCGCCTCCAGCTCCCGCTTGGAGCTCTCTTCCAGCGAGGCGAGCTGGCCCGCAGCCGTCATTGCTGGGGCTACCACCTCGGCCTCCATACGCAAGGCGAGGACAATGTGCTGAAGAACCTGAGAGATAGGAAAGAGATCAGAAAGATGAAGGAGGCACCGGATTTCACGAAGAGTCAAACACTTACCTGCACGGACTCCTGGACGATGGACGCCAGCTGAGCCCTGAAGGTCCCCCCGGGGACTCTACCCCCGGCCGATGCCTCTACTTCATGCAGAAGGCTATCCTCAACGGATAGCCTCGATGGCACTGCGAACCGGAGGCCCCCTTCCTCCACCATGATCGGCGAGGACCGGCCCCGGGAAGATCTCTGGGAGCTCCTTTTGAGCGGCTCCGGGGGAGAGCCGATCTCCCCCTCCGAGACCGGGTCGTCCATAACCAGGGCTTGCTTCCGGCCCGACACTTTGCTGGGACCCGGGGCGGGATCCGCCCCCGAATGCTCGCGGGACGCAACCACCGGGGAAGGAGGAGCCGGGGCAGGCTTCGCGTGAGAAGAGCTGGCGCCCCAGCCTTCGTAACTTTCCTCGGCTGGCGCATGGAGGCTTTGAGCGAGTCAAAGTCCATGGGTCCTGCACGAAACAAATGCAAAGAAGTCAGCAACACAAGCAATACGTAGGCCAAAAAGCAAGCCTAACTTACCGACGAACTCAACAGGGCTGAGCCCGGCCCAACTCAGGACCCTCTCAGATAGCAGCATGTCGGATCGGGGGATGGGCTCCCACGACGCCACTCTCACTGCGGCGGGGTCATTGGACTGGTTTCCCGGCAAGCATTTCTCCCTCGACCACTTTGTAGGCACGGACCAGTCCTCGCCTGCGGGAAGGGAAACGAAGAAAAATTTCTTCTTCCAATCATGAATGGAAGAAGGCAGGGCCACGACCCCTGCCCGGCGGCGCCCCCCGGCCGCTTTCTAAAAGAGAGATAGACCCACCTTGTGTCGCCCGCTCGACCATCAGGGTGATTTTTGAAGATGAGAGAGGAATCGAGGAAGGAAAGGCTAAAGGGAATCGCCTGCAACTTCAGGCGGATCAGGAACCCGAGGAGGATCCTCCACGAGTTCGGCACTAACTGGCCAGGGGCCAAACCGAAAAAGTTCAACGCTGCGACAACCTCGGGAAAGAAGGGCAGGCGCATTACGTCCCAAAAAGCTTCCAAATACAGGACGATCTCCCTGCCCCGTACTTGGTCCGCCCTCTCCCCCTCCTTGGCCAATTGGAGCGTGTAACGCGAGGGGATGTGGAAGCAAGCCCGAGCATTGGCGAGCTCGTCCTCATGCCTCACTCAGCACGAGATGCTGGGGGCCACATCTGCTGTCTCCTCCCTGGGGTCTGCCCCCGCCGCACGATCCCGGGGAGAGGATCTGACCCCTGCTCCCCGAGGGAACTCAGACACAACTAAAGGATCTTTAGAACCTACTCCTACAACATCTACTGACTCTACAAGGGAAGACATCTAACCTTGAGAAAATGGATACTCGGGAAACGAAAGCGAGAGGAAGAAGACGAGCGCCGAGCAACCGGGACTTAGAAGCAGGAAATATGAAGGAGTAGGGGCCCAAGGACAAGCCCCACCCCTATTTATTGCTGCAAGCGATCTCATCCAACGACGTCCGTCATCTCCCGCCAAAACGACTTCCGTGCCCAGCGGCTCCGATCGCTCCACGTGTCGTTCCTGAGCTGGGCCGCATCCCATCAGACGCCGCAGGCCTGCATACGTCGCGTCGGCCAATCGACGCTTGACACGTGGACCGTCGCTTCAGTGGCGGAATGCACGAACCGGCGCACCTTCCTTAAATGCAGAGATCTCGCCCTGATTTGCTAGCGGAAAAGACAACTGACAGCCGGGGGAAACCTTAGGAGGGAGCTCACCTCGGGAGGCCCGGCAGTCCACTCCCGACCCGACCCGCTAGCTGGTCGGGACAGGAGTGGGGGGCTAATGATGATGCTCAATATTGGCGGTCTCCAAGATCAGGGCACGTGGCAGATGACGTGTCCCAGAACTCAGAAGGAAGGGCCCACAGGGGCCGGCCAGACCAACCCTGTACCCGACCTGCTAGCACAAGCTGGTCCTCCTTAGGGCCCCCTGCAAATCGGCCTCCTCGGCCCCATAGCTCGCCCCGAGCTGCCACATGACCATGACTCCTCGGCCTTCTCGCTCGTCCCGAGCTCCCAGCTGAGACCGTCTTCCTCGGTCTTTCGACCAACTCCACCGCTCACAGGTGTAACCGCCGCTCCGCGAATCTCGCCATGCGCAGATTCTACGCCAGCAACACCCCACGTTCCACGCCATCACAATCCCATTAATGGGCGATCCGCTCTCTACGCGGGCGTGACATCGGAAGCGTAACTGCCGGCGAGATCCTCACGCCTGCTGCTGCGTGCCAGCACCGCTATATAAACCCCCATCACAGAGGGATCAAGTAAGCCATTCTGATTCCACTTAGTCGTTACTCTGCTCGGATCTAGCACTAACTTGATCATCGGAGGGTCGTTGGTGGTACTAAACCACCCCGGGACTTCTTTGCAGGTACTCGGCGCTAAACTCCTCAAATCACCAATCTCCTCAAACCCATTGAGACCCACACGCATCAGGAGATCATCTCCAAAATCCACCGGGAGATCGACGGAAGACAACATCTGAAGGAGGCCTGAAAAGGACCTCCATCAGAAGTCAATTCATGACTGTAGCAAATCATCAATAGCAAGGTATACTAGATTCTTGCTGGTGTTTGTGCCCATTAGGATGGAGCAGGGGTCACGTTGGGCGATCTTGATGGATGCCATATCTTGTGTGTTTTTTCCCCATGCTGGATCTTAGTCTTAGAGAAGCAAATTGCATGTGCCTTTAAATCCTCATTGCATGACCGTTGATTGAGGCCTAACTTGGCCATTATAGCACAAATATTTTACTTGGGGAGGCTAACATTTGCTAGGTAGATAGGCACTATGTGCTCACGCTATTAGACACTTGACCATGTTGCACAAATGGATTATGGATGTTCTGAGGCTCATTACATGGTTGAATTCCTCTAGGATACCTGAAATGACTCTTGGGCATTAGAGGGGCCGGTGGAGAGATGAATACTATTCCTAGAGCTGGATGCTTTTGCAGGGATGTGTGCGAAAAGAATCCAATGGTCCTCTTTAACTAGAATGTAAGCCTTGCGAGAGGTTGTGCAGGTTTTGCAAGTTCTGTATTATTGACAGGTTGCAATTGAATTCGACCTGCTAATAGAAGTTCATAAGTCAAAATGTCTTCATGGTTCAGAGAAGCAAGTTTTCTTCTATTTGCTCTTCAGCTATAGTCAACAAGTCATAGAACAACTAAATTCTGATACTTGATAGCTGACGTATCAGCACTGGATTCTGGTAGAAAAATGTATGATATGATGACTTGAAGCAGCATGGAAATGTGAATTTTTTATCTTTTCTATGTTTTTGAACAGCTGATCGGCTTTATCAGACCATTACATGACTTTTTTATAAGTTGCTAAAACTGTCACCAGTCAGCAAGCAACTAGAGAAATCCTGAAGTAGGATTTAGTGCTGAACTCAAGCCTCGCCTTTGGTAAATTCGAATGAAACATCGTGTTGGTAAAAATTATTGTGTGTACAATCTATCTTGTGACCTGAAGTAGGATTTAGAGTGGAACTCAGTCCTACGCTCTTATAGGCAAGTCCACATAGGAAATGTTTATATCAATGTGACTAGCCTTTTGATTGGTCCATCTCAAAATTGATCCTACAGATATGCAAAAAATCTCTGATGCCCCATCCAGTTGATTGGTCCATCTTAAAACCTGCAAGATCGACTGTGGTACATTATCTATTACTTTCTATATACTACGATGTCTTTATAAATGATTCCATCCGTCTCCATTCTGCTCTTCATACCTCATTTATTGCCCTCTTTAAATATCTTTTTCATTTCCCTGTGAGTGTTAAAGCACCAACATATTAAACCGCTCTTTAACACCAACATATTAAACCCTCCTCCCTCTTCTGTAAATTATGTTTTCTAAGTTCAGGCATGCAATACGTCTCGGCTTAAGTTTTTTCCATTGAAGTTACTGTAAATTACTCATGCTTTGTTAGCTTATAAATAATAATTAACCAAGGCTGCTAGCTATCATCATCATTCATGATTTTTTTTAATTACCAAAAATTGGGCCAACTATTGAGCTGAAACCGAGTGCTATTGATTATTGAGTTAAGGCGGTACAATTTTACAAGTGGCCGTCAATGCGACACCGCCCCTTACCCTATTGATTCCAAATCCCTCAAAGTGTTCATAACTTGGACTGAGTTGACTTATATTGTGCTGTTCTTAAGACTTGAATGTAATTCTCCAAGTATTTCTCTTTTCCCTGTCTTCTAGACTTTTTCCTGGCACAAGAAATCTTTTACTCTCGTTCCTTCATTGCATTGGGTAAAAAAAAAATGACCAATGAAGTAGGACCAGCCTAATGGCTTTCTGGGTTTTATGGTATATGTACATCAACCGAGAAGTTAAAACTGCCTCGTATGGAATTAACAAAACATTTGTCATTAGTCATAAGAGTTTGCCGGTCCTTCGAACGCAGCCTGTTCCATACAAGAACCAAAATTCATAGCTGTTCCAATTGTGATGGGAAGAATGTTGATATGTCGAGAGGTGCGTGGGTCAGGAGTACTTTTGGTGACGGCGATGATGATAAACCCTTTCATTAAATCTTTTTACCTTGCCTTCTCTGCTTGTGACATTTTAAACTTCTGAATTTATAGGGTGCTATTTTGGGTGGATTTATGGTGGAGCATTATAGTTTATGTGAGAACCTCACGTGAGAAGAAGTGGCGCGAGCAGAATCGCGTCAAGATGTTACATTCCGTTGATCCGCTGTTGGCGATGATGGACGGCCGAGATTTGAGTTGGAGAATAACTGTTGGAGTGTGTGGATCTTAATGGGTTTGAGGTTGTTGGGGCCGAGCTACCTCCAAGGAAGTCCCGGGATGGTTGTACCACCGAGGACCCTCCAACGATCAAGTTAGACGGAAAATCCGAGCAAAGTAAGGTCCGGTGAGTGGAAAATGACTTACTTGAACCGTCTGAAGGAGGGGTTTATATAGCGGTGGCAATAGGCAGGTAGGTGCGAGAATCACGCCGGCCGTTACGCCCCCGACGTCACGCCCGCGTGATGGACGAGATCTCCCATTAATGGCGAGACATACTCGTTAATGGAGATCGTGATGGCTTGGAACGCGGGATCGTGGGCAGCGGAGATCTCGTGCATGGCGAGATTCACGGAGGCGAGGCGGAAGCATCTGCGAATGATGTCGTTGGTCGGTCGAAGGGACCGAGCAAGATGAGCTCGGCGCGGGCTCGAGATCGAGTGGGAGGCCGAGCTATCTTGGTTCTGTGGTAGCCCGGAGGCGGGCTGAGAGGGCCGAGGAGGCCAAATGTGCAGGAGGCTCGGAGGTGAGCCAGCGGTTGTCTGTAGGACGGGCATAGGAGTGGTCTGGTCGACCACTGCGGGTCCTTTCTCGCACGCGTCGGGACACGTCATCAGCCACGTGTCACGATCTGGGAGATCACCGATATCGAGCATTATCAAGAAGAGAGAGAAGCGTAGCCAAGGACAACGAATATCACTCTTCTCTTAATCCATCGCCGGCAAGTCATCCTTGGCTGCATTCCATTCTCTTTCCTCTTCATGAAAGGCTCTTCATCATCTCAAATTCTTTGCAAATATATATATATATATATATATATATATATGGGAGTGATCCATTGCAAACCGGTCCGCGTTTTTTTAAAAACAGGAACTCCCGGTCTACGACATATTTTAACGATCTAATCTATTCAAGTTGATCACCCTCCCTACAAATGTATGCGTATAAAAAATCAAAGGATTTGAAGACACACATATATATATTGCAAGGCAAGACCTGCTTTTTGATTCTTGCATTTGGAATGAGGTGGCGTAGGGTCTTTTCAGATTAGAAAATATGGATTGTTGTTATTGGGAGATAAATCGATCTACGGAACAATGCTTGCAACAAACAATCATGCAATTAAACAACGAAAGATACAGATTAATAAGTGCGAGAATAAATAAGAAATCAAACACAAAATACAAAGCCACAAAGAATTTGTTAACGAGATTCACCCATCGTATGACTAGTTCCTGACGGAGCGAAATCTGCAAACGTTTACTATACTTGGATCAAATTTGCAAACAAGAGCAGTCCTGGAAGATTTTTCCTTAAATCTCTTTATACAAATCTCTTTGACTCTCTAATCTCTCTTTAGCCTCACTATTAATTTTTCCCGGCCCTGTCCAAATCCAAAGGGAATGGACATATATATAAAGAATGGCTAATTGATAATATAACTTTATGACCTAAAATAATTTGCCTTAATCCCCCACTTCTTTCTCGTGGAAACAACGATACCCATGCGCTTTGAGTCTTACGTGAGTCTCACGTCGCCGCTCACGAGACGGGCGCCGCCCATTGTTTCCCGTGTAGGCCCCCGTCGCTGTCCTCATGCGGCCGCCCTTGTGTGGGCCTCCATTAGCTGACTGCGGCGTTGACCGCCGTCCGCTGCTCATGCGGCCGCTTCGTAGCCCATGTGCTGCCGCCTTGTAGCCCACGTGCGGCCGATCTCGCCATGTGCGTTGAATGAAGAAGAAGGTAATTTGGGTTTGGGTTTGAATTTTCAACAAAATCCAATAATCTCCATACTTTTGTTTAAAATTCATCACATTCTCGACACTTGGAGATACTTCCGTCTTGATTTCTAAACTAGTAGACTTCATACGATTCCGCTGCTGCTCTCTCCTCATCAAATTTTCATGAAAAGGTTCACCAACTTACTTACAACAGAGATCCAACTTATCTCTGTCTATAGTCTTGGTGAGCATATCCGCCGGATTCTTCTCCCACGATCTTTTGCAGTATCAACTCACCATCTTCTAACGCTATGCATATGAAGTGGTACCACACCTTGATGTACTTCGTCTGAAAGTGATATGCTGCATTTTTCGCCAAATGTATCGCACTTTGCTTGTCACTCCATAAGGTGTTGAAGTCTTGCTTCTTACCCAACTCTTCGAGCAACCTTTGTAGCTATATCATCTCTTTAGTTTCTTCCATGATCGCCATGTACTCAGCCTCCATAGTAGACAATACTACCATCTTTTGCAGTTGAGAGATCCAACTCACCGCTGTTCCCCCAACCGTAAATACGTACTCCATTATGCTCTTCCCACTATCTCGATTACCCGAGTAGTCCGCATCAACGTAATCTTGCACTTTTAGAGAGTCACCCCAAAACATAAGCAGGGGTTAGACGTATCTCTAAGATACCTCAAAATCCACTTTACCGTATTCCAATGCTCTTTCCCCGGGTTTTGCATATACCGGCTTACAACTCCCATTGCATGTGCAATATTTGGTCTCGTACTCACCATCGCATATATCAAACTCCCCACCGCAGATGCATAAGACACTTTTGTCATCTCGTCTTTTTGCTTTTGAGTTGTTGGGCACAGCTCCTTCATGAGTTTGAAATGTTTCGCTAAAAGCGTACTCACCAGTTTTGACTTGTCCATATTGAACCATTTCAAAACCTTATCGATGTAGTCCCTTTGCGTTAACCACAGCTTCCGCTGCTTCCTATCTCGAACGATCTTCATGCCTAAGATGTGTTTGGCCGCTCCCAAATCTTTCATAGAGAATCTCTCAGCCATCATCTTCTTCAAATTTTGAATTTTCTCGAAATTCGGACCCGCAACTAACATATCATCCACATAAACTGATAGAATGATGTAGCCTTCGTCCTCAAAAGTCCGAACGTACACGTAGTGATCTGATTCACAGCGCACAAATCTCGTCTTCAACATGGACTGATCGAACTTGGATACCATTGCCTATACACTTGCTTGAGACCATACAAGCTCTTTCGCAGTTTGCGCACCATAGTTTCTTTTCCCATTCACCTCGTATTCTGATAGCTGCATCATATAGATCTTTTCCAAATCGCCATGAAGGAATGTAGGTTTGACGTCTGGCTGCTCTAAGTGAAATTCTTCCACCGCCACGATACTGAGAATCACTCGAATCTGTGTTATACTCACCACAGGGGAAAATATCTCTTGATAGTCAATTCCTTACTTTTGAGCATATCTCTTGACTACCAAGCGGGTTTTGTACCGCTTCACACCATCGGCCTCATCTTTGATCCTGTACACCCACTTATTCAGTAACGCTTTTCGATTTTTGGGTAGCTTCACTATGTTCCACGTACTATTCTTCTTTAAAGAATCCATCTCGTCATCCATAACTCGCTCTCACTACTTGTTAGCACGTCGCTTATTGCTTCTTCAAGGGATTCGGGCTCTCCCGAATCTGTGTATAATACGAAGTTGGTCACAAGTCTTTCAGGTAGCCGTTTTCTCTCGTAGATCTCCTCAGAACTTGTATATCTGGTTGCTGAACATGGTCACCACCTGTTCTTGAATTTGATCTTGCACTGCAGTCTCCTCCATATTCTGATCTCCATTAGTAGGCATCTGGTTGCTCTCTTGAGTTCCGTCTAACTCCACAAACTCGAATACCGCACCATTTTTGGCTTGATTTTTTTTTATATAAGTGTTGCTCATCAAAGATAACGTTCCGGATTCGTATTACTTTCTTACTTGTGCAATCTCATAGCCGACATCCGAACTCGTCTCCACCATACCCGATGAAAGCATGCTTCTTAGACTTAAAGTCAAGCTTACTCCTTTTCTCCATATCAATCAAAGAATATGCAATACAGCCAAATACTTTGAGGTGCGATTAGTTGACTGGTTTACCCGACCGATTTTTTTTCTGGAATACCTCCGTCAAGCGTACTTCCCGGGCTTCTGTTGATAAGATACACAGCAGTATCGACCGTTGCTGCCCATAAGAATTTAGACACATTCGCATCTAAGGTCATGCTTCGCACTCGTTCTAGAATGTTCTGTTCATCCTTTCAGCGATGTCATTCTGCTATGGCGTCTCCGGTACCGTCTTTAACCAACAAATACTTTTTTGCGAGCAAAACGCCTTGAACTCTTGTGTACAGTATTTCTCACTATTATCGGACTTTAGGCATTTAACCTTCAACCCCATTTGGTTCTCCACCTGCGCAATCCAGTGTTTGAAGATACCAAATACATCAGACTTTTTTTCATCGCATACACCCATGTCTTTCGGCTTGCATCATCGATGAACGTCACGAAGTACCGATTTTCTCCATAAGACTCCGCCGAAACCGGACCCCATACATCTGTATGCACCATCTCAAGCTTCTTAGTCTTTTTTGCTATGCCTCCAATTTGAAATCTGAGCGCTCTTTATTTCCTACAAACGCAGCTCTCGCAAAGTCCCAACTTCATCTTTTTCAGCCCAAAAGAAGCCCCTTAGCTTGAAGAATTTTCATGTTCTTGTTGCGCTGCCCCAATCTTTTATGCCACAACGAAGTCTCCGAATCTGCTTCTGAAATTGCCGCCAATGCAACCGAGCCTCCGCTGCATCCACTAAATGAGTACAATGAACCGCTCAACTTACCCTTGCGACCATCGACGACCTTTTGGAAAGCATCCATTGAGAATTTTCAAACGTCATAATAAGACCTTCATTGTTTAGCTGATTTGTGGAAATCAAGCTTTTCTTCAAATTCGGAATATGATGAGCATTCTTCAATTTGATTTGACCACCTCTTAACGGTTGCAAGATATTCGTCCCCTTTTCAACAATCTTGCACGATCGACCGTTTCCAACCGTCACATGTCCAAGGTCGACCTGAACATACTGGCCGAAGTGATGTCTGCCCGAAGTGCAATGAAAACATGTTTCCAAATCTAGGAACTAAGTATCTGCTTGTGTTCTTGCTTGCCGATAGACAAAGACCTTGTTTCTCTTGTTTTTATGTAGACACTACATTCGCTTCCTTTCCATCTGTCTTCTCATCTAAGCCTTTTTTCGAAAGCTTGCATTCATTTTTTCTGTGGCCCTTCTTTCCGCAATTCCAACAGGCGTCTTAGATTTTTTCTTGAGATTTTTCTCGGCTTTTAGACTTGCGTTTCTTCCATTTTCCCCATTTCATCGTTCTGCCGCAATTCTCCACCGAAAGTGCAGAAGTTCCTGAACTCCCACTCACGGCCTTTCTCCGCGTCTCATCGTTTAATATACAGCTCACCGCATCATTAAACGTGAGAATTCCCGAGATAGAGTTGCTAATCGCCATCATTAGATTCTTCCAACCTCCGGCAACGAACATAAGAATAGTAGGGCTCGAATCTCGTCTTCAAAGACGATTGAAACTGATTCGAGTTGGCTCGTCATCCTGTTGAACTCGTTTAGGTGCTCAGTCACCGAACCGTTTTCTGTCATCTTCATGTTCTAAAGTTTCTTCATCAAAAAAATTTGTTTGATGTCGAAGGCTTCTCATACAACTTTGCTAATGTCGTCATTAGAATCTTGATTGTTTTTTCCTTTGAGATATTAAAGGCCACCTATGGACAATCTGATCGTTACCAGAGTTTTTCTATTCAAAAGGTTCCACTCCTCATCGGTCATCTTCTCGGGCTTTTCTTCTATCAACGGAAAATACAAATACTTTTGGTATAATCAGTCCTCCAACTGCATGCACCACCAACCAAAATTATGACCGTTGAATTTCTCCTCGATTCTTATCTTATTCTCTGCCATTTTTCGTCTATATCATAGTAAACTCGACTCCCCCTAGATCTGAACCAACGCCTTTAAAATTACAATTTAAGAAAGTGAGAAAGAGAACACAAGCGCCGTTACCTACCGTTTATCTAGATTGTATAATCGAAGAACCCTAGGTTCTTTTAATCTTACTCTGATACCAGTTGTTGGGAGAGAAGTTGATCCACGGAACAATGCCCGCGACAAATAATCATGCCAAACAATCACGCAATTAAACAACGAAAGATGTAGATTAATAAGTACGAGAATAAATAAGAAATCAAACACAGAATAAAGAGATGCAAGGAATTTGTTAATGAGGTTCATCCACCGTATGATTAGTCCCGGCAGAGTGGAATCTGCAAACGTTTATTATATTTGGATCAAGTTTGCAAATAAAAACAACCCTAGGAGATTTCTCTTAAATTTCTCTATACAAATCTCTCTCTAAATCTCACTTTGATATTACTATTAATTTTCCTGGCCCTGTCCAAATCCAAAGAGAATGGGCATATATTTAAAGAATGGTTAATTGATAATATAATCTTATGCCCCAAAATAATTTGCCTTAACCCCCACTTCTTCTTTCTTGTGGAAACAACGATACCCACGCGCTTTGAGTTGCGCGTGAATCTCATGCCGCCGCCCATGAGGCGGACGCCGCCCATTGCCTTCCACGTGGGCCCCTATCGCTGTCCTCATGCGGCCGTCCTCATGTGGGCCAACACTAGCCGACCGTGGCGTTGACCGCCGATCGCCGACCATGCGGTGGCGCCCTCGTGCGGCCGCCTTGTCGCCCACGTACGGCCGGCCTTGCCGTCAAGGTGCATTGAATGAAAAAGTAGGGAGGTAATTTGGGTTTGGGTTTGAATTTTCAACAAAATCCAACAGTTCGTACCCATTCAAAGTTTCTGCTTTTGCTCGGATATGTCATATTTGGGCACATTTTCCTTCTCTAGAGGGATTGCTGGCCTAAAAGGTAATGCAATGATATGGGCACCCGACACTAGAGACTACACAAGAACCTCATCTTAAGGTTCATAATGCAACTTACAAGCTAGTAGGTCCTGCTTCAAGCAGGCTTGTATCTGATTATCTCATTCATTCTGTTAGAGTAACAAATCTGAATGATTACCACTTGTGTTCGTAACATTTTAATTAACGGTCCCAATAGTGTTTATTCGTTATTATATTATGAGTCCATGTCTAACATCTTTATTATCTATGACTTATAAACAGAAAATTTTCTTTTAGTGATAAGTGGAAATATTTTCCAGCTTGCTCAATGGTTTACTTTGGTATGATCATGAATCCCCCTCTCTATTTCTGTTAATTTTTATGAAATATTCCTGGTAGAAATGAGGAAGAAAGTAGCTCGTATTAAAATTTATGGACTTTCACTGCATATGATAATCTATGGCTATTATTCATTCAGTGGCAGAAACTTACTCAGATACTTTCACTCGGGTCAAATTGGAGATCCGTCAAATATCATATGGTATGGGCTTTATTCAGGTGATGAAATTATGCACAGAATAGTAAATTTGACAAGAAGTAAATTTAGTGATTATATACTTGAACTGACAAATGCATAGTAACAAAGTGCCATCCTAGAGTACCTATAACGGGAGGCTTTTGTCCAGGAATGTATCGATTCTAATAGGGTAGCTAAAGTAGTCTTTATATAACTTTTCATGATGTGAATGGACCAATCAATTTGCTTCATTCCGAAATCATTCAGCCGTTATTCATTATTCACATTCTTTCGTTGAAAACCTCTTCGACATGAGTGAGGGTCACTGAGGATATAGGGGGAATGAGGAACATACTCTTTATCTTTGTCACAGATGAGGGACTCTGAACTTTTTCTCCAAAAGGCATAAGTTTTTGTTTTGGTCAATTGCATTATTTGGTAGACTTTTAATGGGAATCAGATTCAGTAGACACTACTTGCAAAACCCAAAACAATAATATTGGCATAAGCGTATCAGGCTTCTCCTTTAGTCCTATTGATCCATTTGTTTCCTTCTTAAAAACGATATATGTGCTTCATATCAGCATCATTAGGCCAAAAGGCGAAGGTAGAAACTATGTTGTTTGAATACCCATTATATTTTTATATTTTTGCTGTTTGATCATCATTCTGTTACTTTTAACATTTTATTGTCGCATGAGCTGGATATTATCTCCTTGTTAAATATTCTTTTTGTTCTTACTGTAATTCTATGCAAGTGGAACTAATCTGATTTTTGCCTATACATGTTCTGTAATTATAGTTGGTTTTCTTTTTCTTCTGTTTTGTTTGATGCAACTGATTGCTAGATCCTTTTACTTCAATTCCATATTTCGAGTTTTGCTTCCAAATTCTTAAAGGTATACCAAGTTAACTTTTGGAAATTTATCAGACACTGTTTTGTACGTGCCATGCGTTTTATGGGTATGAATGAACAATTCCTTTCTGCAATTAAATTAGTTTATGTTGTATTTTCGTTTTATCCTATCCATTATTTTTATATTTCTATGTTCAAAAATGAAGTCCTCTCTTTTGCTTTTGGCGGCTGTTGTGTAGAAAAAATTGCCCTGTGTGTACATATCTACATATCGGGTCATTGGAGAAAATAATTGGAATCATGAGCCTTACGAAACTGTCCAGGATGTATAACTTTTTGGTATTAGCACCAAGCGGTCTAACCTGGGCCTTGGCTTTCAGCTGAACCTGTACTTTGCTATTGTACACCATGGGCCCTGTTTAATATTTGATTTAGACTACAAGGACATGCGTTGTTGAAAAAGGCTGAAAGGGACAAAAAAAATTGAGGCAAAATTGATAAAAATGGCCTGGTCTGCGTCATAGTTGTGTAAAAACCACGGCCGTTTTGCCCTGTTAAAATACCTCTGGGCCCAATCAAAACCCTCTTGTACTAGTTGTTTGTAATTTCTAAGCAGTTGCTTGTAATATTCAAGCAGTTGAGAGAATATAAGGCCTAAATGAAATACAATCCCGGGTTTTTTCCACAACGATTTTGAACAGTAGGTCTTTTCCAACAATTTCAAAAATTACAGGAGTTTTTAGACAAGTACCGAGAGGGCTGGGGCCTTTTGACAATTTATCCTAAAAAAAAGCTACAAATATTGTAGCAAAGGTATTTCCATTTCCTCATGCATTTTATGTGTATCCTCTCAAAATTTTCTTTAAATTGGCTTGTATTTCTGATACAATACAATCTTGCTATATAATGGAAAAACCAAGAAAATAAAATGGCATTATATGATCGAACTTTTTATTGGCATCTGATAAAAGAAAATCGCAATTCTATATCATGGAATCTGTTCTATTTTGTTGCAAACAAATGAAATAGAAATAATCTTTTATTGGAATATAACTTAGTATTAAATGGGGATGTGGTATTGCATAGCTCCATGTCTATGCTACCTAGAGCGCAAACTGGAGGATGCCTCCGCCCAACTTAAACCAAGCGAGGTCTAGGTCCTTTAGTTTCATCCTTGCTGCACTAACGGTGCTGCGATATACTGCAGTGTCATCGACCTCTGCATTTCTCTTTTTTCTTTGGGTAAATTGTTGAAAAGCCTCCGGTCCATGAAAAAGGGGTCAAAAAGTCCCTGACGTTTTTGAAATAGGGAGAAAAGGCTTACTGTTCAAAAACTTGGTCTAAACACTCTTGGACCGTGGCTTGGTTATTATGTTTTGATGGGGTGGACTAAAATATCCCCATTCATTCACCATTACTCAAATCTCTTTCTCTTGCTCCCATTTTCTCAAATTCTTAAGCCTTCTCTCTCCTCTCTGATCTTTCGGCGTACGATAGCGACACCTTATCATGCGTCACTGACTGCAATGGGCTAGTCGCTAGCGTGTGTCCTCTCAAACGACGAGCATGAGTTCTTCACCGCGCGGTTGAAGCCGGCGACTTGGCGACCGTCGAGTCCTTCCTCTTCGAAGAGCCCCAGATTCCTCGACGATCTACTGTCTTCGATCGTCTCTCCCCCCTTCATATCGCCACCGCTGTTGGATATAGTGTCCTCAAGACAATTATTGTAATCGTAGGCATGCAATTATTGTAATCGCAGGAAAGTGATTATGATGATTAAGGAAGGACTTATACGGGTAGAATAGTTTTACTCGAGATGATAGTATGCTATCTGCTTTGATTTTATTATCATGTACATGTATTATGTGATATTACAGATCACTATTACATGTTGATAGAGCTCATAGGATTCATGCTTTACTACCAGCAACATTATGATGACGATCATATACGCGCGAGCTGGGTGGTCCATAAGCACATTCTTAAATGTTCTTAGTCGAGAGAGTATCGAGACCGAGTATTGATACTCCGGAGTATATTAGTGCATACTTTTCAAGACCCTGACGAGAGGCAGTGGCCAGTTTCACAAGTTATTGGTGTCAGTTGGTCACCTAAGATAGTATACATGTGTTCACTGGAGATGAATACACTGGATGGATTCGCCAAGAATATGCTAGATGGTATTATACCTATTGTCAGATAGTAGTTCTCAGGTGACATGAATACAGGTTAGTCTGTCGACCTGAGATCGTCATTTGTCTTGTGTGAGTTTTCACTGTACTTTGATTACTATCCTACCACGGCTTAAAAGAGTCGTGCAAATAGGTTTTAGTTGGGTACACAGTCCCGAACCACATGAAGGCAGTGAGTGGATCGTCGGGGACTCGTCTCTCCCGGTATTTGGGGTAGATGTCGCACTGTGCACAGATGGCCATCACCAGAAATCCTTGGTCAAGGCGGACGAGAATTACTGATTTGGATCAGTAGTTTCTCAGCGGGTGATGGGTTTCACATCGACATGAAATATCGTGTTATTAGGAGTCTGCCTTTATCTACCCTCTAGACTCGATATGCGATATTCTTACACGAACAGACCGGACTGTATGGAGATTGTCACAGACAGACTCAGTAGGGGTACGGATGAGTTTGCTCATCGGCATTCTTTTCGCTCAATATCTGGGTAGCCGTTATGTACAGCTAGTGCCGCTGACTTGCTTGTAGTTAAATCCACTGCCAGCGTATTGACGAGTCTTTAGAGTCCCATACAGAGGGTTTTTCCGGTTCAGGCGATATGATGTAGATGACGTATGTTGGTACATACATATGTCCGATTAAATATGTGTATATACTACACGGACTTTAATTGGACGGTTTATAATACCAGCGACTTAGGATTAAGCCGGATTATTAAATCATGTTTTGATTTAATAATATAAATATAAATATATATATATATATATATATATATATATATATATATATATATATATATTCTAATATTATTGTTCACTATTCATTTTCTCTTTTGGCTATTCGTATTTTTATACGAATACGCGTATATGTATTTCGATATGTATACCGGGTTGTATTCCATATTTATACGTAATTTGTTGTAGAAGATGGACACCTCATTTATGAATATTCATTTATTAATATTTATAAAATGAGGTGGAGGGTGATGTGGTAGTGAGCATGGTTGAAAACATGTAGAGAGAAATGAGCTTTATTTTTTTATTACAAATTGTTTTGAGTTTTTTTATTTGTATGGTTGTAAAAATTGTGAAGCCATTCTCTTTTCTATTCTTTATTCTGCACTTGATTCATTCTTCATTCATGCTCTCTTGCTCATGGCTATTTTTCCTCACCTCCTCTTCTTTCTTATTTAGCTGCTTTCTTGAGCTTAGATTTGAAAAAAAAAAGATAGTGGAAAATTCCTACATCCCCACTCTCCATTCTTAGCGAGTTTTGAGTAGTTGTTTCACTAGGTGAAGCCGGAGCTTGGATCTGTTCTCTCGGGTGGATCATTTTTGACGAAGGAGGACCGGCTTGCAAAGCGACCTGGAGCTCTTGAGAGCATGCTAGAGTCCAATCCAATTGTAGCAAATGAAGATGCTAGAAAGGTTGTGATTTCTATTTTGTTATGGTTCTAGTTTAGGTATTTGGTTTGATTCTTGAGTTTTAGTTTTTAGTGTCTAGAAATTTTTTGGTTTTTGAATTTCGCATTAGCGCGGGTTAGTGGCGATGGCACTAGGAATTTCAGCCGCTAATGAGATGCTCGAGGTCTGCTCAAATTTTTGAGCCTTTCTCACCTTTTGCCCTTTTTTTTTGAATTTTTTGAGGTTGATATTACGCCCCGCTTCCCAGAGTGCGCTAAGATAGGCACGTGACAGAGCCAACCATGCTACTTGTGGATATGAAATATCCCTCCACAGTCATATTACGGTTGTCTAGAGATATCAAGAACAATAGAAATATAATAAACTATCTAGTACAGGTCCATGAGCCAGAATAAACGAGTCAAGAAATAATATGCGGAAGCAATAGATCCAATAAATAATAACAATCTGGAATGTTCGTCCCATAATACGGGCTCACATCAGGAATGAAAGTATGAAAATAAAACTAAACTAATTAGCAACTAACATGATTTTCACCGCCCGGCTTGTTGGTCAAAATACTCCTGAACTGCCTGCGACAGAGATAGAGGATCTGAGCCATGCAAAATCCAGACGTCAGTGCGTCATGATATCAAACAATAAAAAATGAACAGGATACACGAGATATGCATGCATGAATCATAAACAGTAACATGAATGTAATAAGTTAACACGGATATACAACAATGAAGTGTATCAATATATGTGACATGCAGTGATCAGTCTAAACTGTGCTACTGGGTTATCTATTCTAAAGTTTGTTTGAAATCAATTAATGCAATCCTCCATGTAACTCAAAGGATATGTCCCGTTATCCCCCGGGACCACGGATCAGATAGTGGGAGTCATGAATGACTCTGTCCCGTTATCCCCCGGGACCACGGATCAAGTAAGAATCGCGAATGATTCTGTCCCGTTATCCCCCGGGACCACGGATCAAGTAATACCCTTTTAAGCTACACTTTAGTTACACTTTTGATTTCTCCATACCCCCAAGGTTATGTGTTTAAGTCAGGTATTGATAATCTGGAGCTAATGCCAACACATGATCAAGCAGGTATATATTTGTCTAAATAGACTACAGGATATGTCCCGTAGGGACAACATATCAAGCTTGTCGGCATTAGTAACAAGATCAGGTATCAAGTCAAGCAGTGGTATATCAGGTCATGTCAGGTAGTGCACAAGTATCAAGCGGATGCTCATAATAAAATTGTAGCAAGTACGGATGCACGATAAAACTATGGATGTGCAAATATTTATCAGGGGTTACATCATGACTATGTAGGATGATTATTATCAAGCATGCGGTATTACTGTAACAATATTATGAATTGAAACGACCTGGCATGCAACTGGATATAAAGAATTAATGGTATGGGTACACAATAAAATATGGATGCATAACTAACTATTAGGGATTACAACTATAGCTCCATTACTAAGTAGGATGCACATTATGGGTGTTACAACAATAGTTATATGAATTAATATGATCTATAAATGCAGTTATATATATTTTAAATGATATGGATGCAAACGGGTATCCGAAAACAGTAAAACTGTAAAATGGATGCACAATGTGATAAACGAGTAACATTTTACTCATATGGATGCACAATACTATACCGAGCATGCATCAAGATGAATTAGCATGCATCTAGATATGTAAATAATGATATGGATGCAAACGGACGTCGTAAAACTATAAAACTATAACATGGGATGCATAATTTAAAATACATGTATTATATTTATTCAAATGGATGTAAATAAAGTAACATAGCATGTAGCAAGATAAACTTGCCTCGATGGATCACAATACGGATACGCACGGCACGTCCGACGTCGGTAAAACGTCGCAACGCACGCACGGCACACGGGACGGGTCCAAGCAATGCAAGAGAGTGATCACACAGGTAAGGTACGTCCACTGGGTCGTCTGAAACAGCAGCGACGGTCACGGCTCCGGCGATCGTTGAAATTACAAGATTCAAGAACAAGGAAAAGAAAAGAAGAAGAGGAAGAAGAAGGGAGAAGGGTGAGGCTCACTGGGGTTGTGCACAGGGGTCAGGAGAGGGGTGAGGGTGACGACGAGATCAACGGAGCTCCGGCGATGAGATTAGGGTTTGGCTATGATGAGTTAGGGTTTGGGCTCGGGTGTGCAGGGAATAGAGAGGAAAGAGGAGATGGTTGTTGGAGAAGAGAAGAGGAAGAGGAGGAAAGAAGAGACTGAGTGGGGGGAGAGAAAGAGAGTAAAAGAGTGGGGCAGCGTAGAGAGAGGAAAGAGAGAGATAGGGTTGTTAATAGTTGGGAAACTTACTGTTAGATTTAATTTTAAAAGATTTGTTGGTTTTGTAAATTTAAACCGTCGATTTAAATTTTAAATATTATATTATATCAATAAAATTTGATTTTCTGGTAATTACAAATTTAGTCCAAACCACGCCCGGGTCGGGTCTAAAAATCCATTTTTAATATATGAAAAATATATGCGACGACCAAAACTAAAAATGAATGTCCGGATAACGAAAATGCATACCCCCAAGAACGGATGCACGTACGTGCGCGTAGACATCCAAACAAGTCCGTTCCACTGAACGGGACAAGAACAAGATGCGCGGATGCTACCACAGGATTAGAGGTATCATGCAGGCCATGTAATGTATTTCTAAAATATTTTATGTGACTTAAAATGTTATATTGTAAAATGCAAATGCCGGATAAAATGCCAGTATGCAAGATGTATAAATTAAAATGAAAGTGCACGAGTCTACGTAACAAGCCAGGATAAATCATAGATATGAATCAAGACAGGTTTCAAGCATGCGGGTCGGGTCGGATGCAAATACAGACGTCAAATATACTATTCGCACCCAAAACACAGTAAAGCAGAAAAATACCATAAATAAAGAAATACGTGTACTGGAATTGGTATAAATGAACTAGAGTGTTACATTATACCCAACTACAAAAAGAATTTCGTCATCGAAATTCCAAGAATAAGGAAAGATAAACAATCAAGGTTCTATAAGAATAGGTGTGGAAACTTCTGTCGAATCTCGTCTTCTCGTTTCCAAGTCGATTATCTATGCGAGCGATTTTCCCAAGAAACAAGCACGAGAGGGATAACCTTGTTCGTAAGAACCTTTTCTTTCGATCGACAATCAACATCGGTCGTTCCTCAAAAGTTAAATCCTCTCTTACAGTCAGCTCCGATTGATCCAGCACGTGTGTTTCATCTCGAACATACTTACGGAGTTGAGATACATGAAACACGTTATGAACATTCGCCAAAGATTGTGGTAATTCCAATCGATAAGCCACTTCTCCAACACGCTCCAAAATCTCGAAAGGCCCCACGAATCGAGGACTAAGCTCGTCTCGACTCCCAAAACGAATCACTCCTCTAGTCGGTGATATCCTTAAGAACACAAGATCACCAACAACGAACTCTAAAGGTCTTCTTGATGTATTGGCCCAACTCTTCTGCCGATCTTGTGCTGTTTTCATATGATTCCGGATAGTATTAACCTTCTCTACTGTTTGCACGATCAAATTCGGTCCCAACAACCTTTGTTCTCTAATATCGTCCCAAAAACAGGTGAGCGACACTTGCGACCATACAACGCTTCGAATGGAGCCATCTGAATAGTCGCCTGAAAACTGTTGTTGTACGAAAACTCCACCAAGTGTAGATGATCCTCCCACGAACCCTTGAAGTCCAACATGCAAGCTCTCAACATGCCTTCAAGAGTTTGGATCGTTCTCTCCGATCGGCCATCTGTCTGAGGATGATAAGCTGTGCTAAACTTCAATCGCATCCCCAAACTTTCCTGTAGACTCCTCCAGAAGTGTGATAAGAATCGGGTATCACGGTCGGACACGATGCTCACAGGTACTCCATGCAATCTCACAATCTCCTGCATGTACTGTTCTGCCAACGCTTCCGTTGATTGACCAACTCGAAATGGTATGAAATGAGCTGCCTTGGTCAATCGATCAACAATCACCCAAACTGTATTGTTGCCCTTTGGACTCCGCGGTAAAGTTGTCACGAAATCCATGGTTATATGTTACCACTTCCATTGAGAAATCGGAAGTGGTTGCAATAAACCAGCAACCCTTTGATGTTTAGCCTTAACTTGCTGACACACCAAGCATTTCGCTACAAAGCAAGCAATCTCCCTTTTTATGCCTTCCCACCAGAAATGCTGTCTTAGATCGCGGTACATCTTCGTGCATCCTGGATGTACAGAATATGCGGAACTGTGCGCCTCTTTCATAACTTCTTCGCGAATATCTCCTTTTGGCACACATAAATGGCTACCATATCGCAACGAATCATCTTCATGAATCAATAAGTACGTTCGAAGTCCAGCTTCAACCCGTTCTCGAAACTTCTGCAATCTTGGGTCCTGCGACTGCGCTGCTTTAATATTATCGATCAACGACGACTGTACTTGCAGCTGCATCAACTGTCCCGAAGAATGCGGTAGCACGATCTCCAACTCGAATCTCCGAAAGTCTTCGATAAGCTCCTTCTGTGCAGTCAACATCTGAATTGCTGGCAACCGACTAAGCGCATCCAGCACAACATTAACTTTCCCCGGATGGTACTTAAGATCAAGATCGTAGTCAGCCATCAGCTCCAACCATCTACGCTGCCTCATGTTAAGCTCTTTCTGCGTGAACACATACTTTAGGATTTTGTGATTGGTGAATACTTCGACCCTTTCGTCCAATAAGTAGTGTCTCTAAATCTTCAAAGCGAAAATCACAGCTGCAAGCTCAAAATCATGAGTTGGGTAATTCTTCTCATGGAGCTTCAACTGTCTCGATGCGTAAGCTATAATCTTTCCATGTTGCATCAAAACACATCCCAAACCTTTCCCAGATGTATCGTTGTGAATCACCAATCCTCCGGAACCATTTGGTACGGCCAAAATAGGAGCGGTTATCAACCTCCGCTTCAACGCCTCAAAAGCTGACACACACTTATCCGTCCATACAAACGGTACTTCCTTGCGCGTAAGCTTGGTCAAAGGCTCAGCCAAACAGGCAAAATTCTCCACGAATCTTCTGTAATACTCGGCAAGTCCAAGAAAACTTCTGATCTCTGCTACGTTCTTCGGAATCAGCCAATCTCGAACCGCTGCAATTTTCTCGGGATCAACGGCGATTCCATCTCCGGATACGACATGCCCCAAAAACTTCACTTCTTCAAGCCAAAACTCGCACTTGCTCATCTTTGCATACAATCTTTCTTGCCTCAATGTCTGCAGTGCGATCTTCAAGTGTTCCGCATGCTCTTCAATGCTCTTCGAGTAGACCAAAATATCATCGATGAACACCACTATAAACTGGTCTAAGAACGGTGAAAAGATTCGATTCATCAAGTCTATAAATATCGCCGGTGCATTCGTGACTCCAAATGGCATCACTAAATACTCGTAATGTTCATACCGAGTTCGGAACGCAGTCTTGCCAATATCTTCTGATTTAACTCGGATTTGATGATATCCGGATCGCAAAGTCAGCTTCGAGAATACTCTCGCACCACTAAATTGCTCGAACAATTCTCCAATGCGAGGGATCAGGTACTTGTTCTTAATAGTCACCCGGTTTAATTTTCGATAATCGATGCACATCCTGCTTGTGCCATCTTTCTTCTTTACTAGAAGAACTGGAGCTTCCCAAGGTGAATTACTGCTGCGAATCCAACTTTTCTCAAGTAATTTGGTAACCTGTTTCTTGACTTCTTCCAACTCCACTTGTGCCATTGGATAGTATGCTTTTGAGATTGGCGCTGCACCAGGAACAAGATCGATCGCGAATTCGACATCTCGTTTTGGTGGTAAACCCGAGATCTCCTCGAACACGTCTATGAACTCTTGAACTACAGCTGGCGCTTCCTCCTTATCAACTTCTATCAACGAAAGAATATTGTTTGTCGGCCTAGTCCTAAACTCGACTGGCCCGACAGAACTGCTTCCTCCAGCGAAAACAAACTCCGGATGTCCGGGAATCTGGAAAATCACTTTCTTTGCCCTACAATCAATGTGAGCGTGGAAAGTGCCGAGAAAATCCATTCCCAAGACAACATCATAACTACCGGTATCAATCACCAAGAAATATGCAAATAACTCCAATCCACAAATAACAACTGAACAATCCTTACACTCTCTACTAGCTATGATCTTCACATTCCCAGTGTGTATGTCCCAACAACTAGACAGAGTCGTGCAAGAAATCGAGTGTGCAGCAATAAACTTGGACGACATAAAACAATGGGATGCACCAGAATCGAATAATGCTAATGCGGGAAAATCATGAACAAGTAGGATACCTGAAACAACTTTCTCCGAAGTCTTGGCCTCTTCAGCTGTCAGGGTAAAGGCTCGAGCTTGATTGGGTCCCTGAGTCAACTGCTTCTGCCTCTGAAACTGCTTCTGCGGTGGTCTCTGAACATCATCCTTCAAACGAAGCTTCGACGGGCAAACACTGATAGTATGATCAGCTGATCCGCAAACCAAACAAAGTCCAAGCTTCCTCCGACAATCCTTCTGCTGATGTCCGGGTAGATGACAGAACTCACAAAACATCCTTCCTTTCTGCTCTTGTACGACGGGCTTCTTCATCGGTACTACGCCACGTCGGTTCACCGGAATACCTCTGCGTATAGGCGCTCGGTTCGGCGCAAACGCCGGCTTCCGCACTGCAACTGCCTGCTGTTGCGTACCCCCAGTCTTCATTGATAAGCTCTGCTGCTCTTGGGCCGCTTTACGCACTTGCGAAAAAGTGGTCAATCCCAGAGATATAACGTGCCTTTGGATTTCCACATCCAAACTACGCATGAATCTCCTTGCCCTATCAGCATTGTTGGCAACCAAAGGTCCAGCGAATCTACCGAGCCGTGTCCACTCAGCCGCATGTAAATCCATGGGTACGCCGTTCTGCTTCAAACTGATAAACTTTTCTTCCATTTCCTCCCGTGCAGTCTGCGGGAAGAACTTCTCTAAGAAACTCTTCGAAAAATTTGCCCAACTAATCGGCTTGGGCAAGCGGGTCTCTTTCACAAGCCACCATTCACGGGCATAGTCTACCAATTGGATGCGTACAACATCCACTCTCTTGTCCTCTGGAATCTGTGCCGCAATGAGCAGATTCTCCGTATCAACCAGCCACTGCTCCGCTGACAACGGCTCTTCCAGACCAGTGAAGACGGACGGACCAAGTCTCCTGAAATTCGCTACGGTACCCACACGCTCTGCTGGTTTGGCCGCAACATTGTTTATGGATTGCTGGACGGTTCGCAAACCTTCCTGAAAAGCTTCGGCTTGTCGCTGGTTCAGCTCGGTCTGCCGCTTCTGGTTCTCCAGCATCCCACGAATTACTCCAAACAAAGCGGCGTCATCAACACGCCTCTGGTATGCTCGCAGATTTCTGTCCGCCATGATTCTGAAGCCAAACACCGAAAATGATTAGCAAGATAAACAAGATTCAACAAACAGGATACAAGAAGCAAGATAGTTATGGATTCAAGGATGGCAAGATAGCAATAAGGCAGGACATGCTCCTAGTTACGAGTATTCTGATTCGTGTATTGGGTCCAATACCCCACTACAAAAGAATCAAACCCGATTAACCTATATCCTATGGCTCTGATACCAAACAAACCCTGTCACGCCCCGCTTCCTAGAGTGCGCTAAGATAGGCAAGTGACAGAGCCAACCATGCTACCCGTGGATATGAAATATCCCTCCACAGTTACATTACGGTTGTCTAGAGATATAAAGAACAGTAGAAATAAAATAAACTATCTAGTACATGTCCATGAGCCAGAATAAACGAATCAAGAAATAATATGCGGAAGCAATAGATCCAATAAATAATAACAATCCAGAATGTACGTCCCATAATACGGGCTCACATCAGGAATGAAAGTACGAAAATAAAACTAAACTAACTAGCAACTTACATGATCTTCACTGCTTGGCTTGTTGGTCAAAATATTTCTGAACTGCCTGCGACAGAGATAGAGGATCTGGGCCATGCAAAACCCAGACGTCAGTGCGTCATGATATCAAACAATAAAAAATGAACAGGATACACGAGATATGCTGGCATGAATCATAAACAGTAACATGAATGTAATAAGTAAACACGGATATAGAACAGTGAAGTGTATCAATATATGTGACGTGCAGTGATCAGTCTAAACCGTGCTACTGGGCTATCTATTCTAAAGTTTGTTTGAAATCAATTAATGTAATTCTCCATGTAACTCAAAGGATATGTCCCGTTATCCCTCGGGACCACGGATCAGGTAGTGGGAGTCATGAATGACTCTGTCCCGTTATCCCTCGGGACCACGGATCAAGTAAGAATCACGAATGATTCTGTCCCGTTATCCCCCGGGACTACGGATCAAGTAATACCCTTTTAAGCCACACTTTAGTTACACTTTTGATTTCCCCATACCCTCAAGGTTATGTGTTCAAGTCAGGTATTGATAATCTGGAGCTAATGCCAATACAGGATCAAGCAGGTACAGGTTTGTCTAAATAGATTACATGATATGTCCGCAGGGACAACAGGTCAAGATTGTCGGCATTAGTAACAAGATCATGTATCAAGTCAAGCAGTGGTATATCAGGTCATGTCAGGTAGTGCACAGGTATCAAGCAGATGCTCATAATAAAATTGTAGCAAGTACGGATGCACGATAAAAGCATGGATGCACAAATATTTATCAGGGGTTACATCATGACTATGTAGGATGCACATTATCAAGCATGGGGTATTACTGTAACAATATTATGAATTGAAACGACCCGGCATGCAATTGGATATAAAGAATTAATGGTATGGGTACACAATAAAATATGGATGCATAACTAATTATTAGGGATCGCAACTAGCTCCACTACTAAGTAGGATGCACATTATGGGGTGTTACAACAATAGTAATATGAATTAATATGATCTATAGATTCAGTTATATTATTTTAAATGATATGGATGCAAACGGGTATCCGAAAACAGTAAAACTGTAAAATGGATGCACAATGTGATAAACGGGTAACATTTTACTTATATGGATGCACAATACTATACCTAGCATGTATCAAGATGAATTAGCATGCATCTAGATATGTAAATAATGATATGGATGCAAACGGACGTCGTAAAACTATAAAACTATAACATGGGATGTATAATTTAAAACATATGTATTATATTTATTCAAATGGATGTAAATATAGTAACATAACATGTAGCAAGATAAACTTGCCTCGATGGATCATGATACGGATACGCACGGCACGTCCGACGTTGGTAAAACGTCGCAACGCACGCACGGCACACGGGACGGGTCCAAGCAATGCAAGAGGGTGATCACGCAGGTAAGGTACGTCTACTGGGTCGTCTGGAACGGCAGCGACGGTCACGGCTCCGGCGATCGCTGAAATTACAAGATTCAAGAACAGGGAAAAGAAAAGAAAAAGAAAAGAAGAAGAGGAAGAAGAAAGGAGAAGGGTGAGGCTCACTGGGGTTGTGCATAGGGGTCAGGAGAGGGGTGAGTGTGGCGACAAGATCAACGGAGTTCCGGCGATGAGCCTAGGGTTTGGCTATGATGAGTTAGGGTTTGGGCTCGGGTGTGCAGGGAATGGAGAGGGAAGAGGAGATGTTTGTTGGAGAAGAGAAGAGGATGAGAGAAGAGACTGAGTGTGGAGAGAGAGAGAGAAAAAAAGAGCGGGGTAGCGTGAGAGAGAGGAAAGAGAGAGATAGGGTTGTTAATAGTTAGGAAACTTATTGTTAGATTTAATTTTAAAAGATTTGTTAGTTTTGTAAATTTAAACCGTCGATTTAAATTTTAAATATTATATTTTATCAATAAAATTTGATTTTCTGGTAATTACAAATTTAGCCCAAAACTCGTCCGAGTCGGGTCTAAAAATCCAGTTTTAAAATATGAAAAATATATGCGACGACCAAAACTAAAAATGAATGTCCGGGTAACGAAAATGCATACCCCCAAGAACGGATGCACGTACGTGCGCGTAGCCATCCAAACAAGTCCGTTCCACTGAACGGGACAAGAACAAGATGCGCGGATGCTACCACAGGGTTAGGGGTATCATGCAGGCCATGCAATATATTTCTAAAATATTTTATGTGACTTAAAATGTTATATTATAAAATGCAAATGCCGGATAAAATGCCAGTATGCAAGATGTATAAATTAAAATAGAAGTGTACGAGTCTACGTAACAAGCCAGGATAAATCATAGACATGAATCAAGATAGGTTTCAAGCATGCGGTCAGGTCGGATGCAAATACAGTGTCAAATGTATTATTCGTACCCAAAACACAGTAAATCAAGAAAATACCATAAATAAAGAAATACGTGCACTGGAATTGGTATAAATGAACTAGGGTGTTACAGCTCATTTTAGGTCCTTTCGACAAATCTTATATCAATGTGGGAAACCGGATCTTTTGAATAGGTATAATCAGGTAATGAGTGTTTCAAATTTTGATCTTGAGCAACATTTTGTTAGTTTAAAGAAGTTAGTGATTGATTTTGGTGATGTTTTTGGGTTTTTGTTAAGACTCCATTGATGCTTGCTGCAATGCATGGAAAGATTGCCTGTGTGGAGAAGCTCCTTCAAGCTGGCATTAATGTAAGCAGGGTCTTAGTTTTAGTATTTTGATAGATTAATCTTGAGATTTGAATAAAAGATTTTTTTAAAATCTGGTGCAGTTCTTGTTGTTTGATTCATTGCATGAAAGAACTTTGCTTGCATTATGTTGCATATTATAGGCAAGTGGTTAGAAGTTATAGGCAACTTATTAGAAGTTACAGGCAACTTATTAGAAGTTAGGTAAGTGTTTAGAAGTTACAGGTAATTATTAGAAGTTATAGACAACTTAGTAGATATTATAGGCAATTTATAAATATGTAAACTTTTTATAGATAATGAACTCTTTTGTCAAGATGACAGATAACTTGATGAAAAATTTGGCCCCTGACACAGTAGTGTCTCCATTTGCCTTTATGAAGCCGTGGATAATGGTATTGACTCCGGAAAAACGATTTTGAGAAGCCGGATGAGAAGGACAATATGAAGAGCAAGTCCTTTGAAACACAAGCGACGCATTGGAAGAATATTTGTGCGAAAAAGGAGGTGTACAAATTCAATTGGAGAACGAGAAAGAAAGGGCTTGATATTATTTCAGTTTTTGTTTGGCGGAAATTTGGACTCTTTGTTATTCGTACATGTATTCATCTATTTGTTGGCCGATATTCGCCGATATTATTACGTATTTTGAGTGAGGATGACAAATTGCTTATATGTCACTGGTTTGTATAATGAATATAAAAATTTGTTGATGTTATTACTTTAATATCGCCGATGTTGTGAGACAAATGATATTTTTGTTGATGCTATCTGTTTTATATAGCCGATATTGGCCGATGCTATGATATGAAATTACATGCAACTAATTAGAAATTACAGGCAGGTTAGAAATTACATGAAATTTATTAGAAATTACATGTAACTAATTAGAAGTTACATACAAGTGGTTAGAAATTAAATGCAAGTGCATAGAAATTATACGCAACTAATTAGAAGTTACATGCAACTGGTTAGAAATTAAAGGCAAGTGCATAGAAATTACATGCAACTAATTAGAAGTTACAGACAACTGCTTAGAAGTTACAGGCAAGTGTCTAGATATTACATGCAATTAAATAGAAGTTACATGCAACTTGTTAGAAATTACAGGCAACTAAGTACTAGACGTCTAGTTACGTTTGGTTGGCAATTTCTAAAGGTATATTTTGAACTGGAAACATCTGGTTATAAGTACCAGACGTCTCTAGCATTTATGAAGTCAATTTTTAGAGGCATATTTTGAACTGGAGACGTCTGGTACTTGTAACCAGATGTGTCCAGCTCAAAATATACTTCTGGAAATTGACTTCAGAGACGTTTGGTACATAATTGCCTGTAATTTCTAACAACTTGCCTGTAATTTTTAATTAGTATCAAACGTCTGGTTAAGTACTAGTCGTCTGATTGTCAATTTTCAGAGGTATATTTTGAACTGAAGACGTCTCCAGTTTAAAATATGCCTATGGAAATTGATTTCAAAGACGTTGGAAACGTCTGATACTTGTAATCAGATGTCTCCAGTTCAAAATACGCCTTTAGAAATTGATAACCAGATGTCCAGTGCTTTTAACCAGACGTCTGGTGTTTAGTTATCTGTAACTTCTAACAACTTACCTATAACTTTTAATTAGTTACATGTAATATCTAGGCCTGCCTTTAACTTTTGATAAGTTGCCTGTAATTTTTATGTAGTTGCTTGTTGTCTGTAATTTCTATGCACTTACCTTTAATTTCTAACCACTTGCCTGTTATTTCTTATAAATTGTATGTAACTTATAAGTATTTGCCTGTAACTTCAAACAACTTGTTTGTAACTTCTAATTAGTTGCATGTAATTTCATATCGCAGTATCGGTCAATATCGGCTATATAAAACAAATAATATCAACAAAAATATCATTTGTATCACAACATCGGCTAACTTTGGCGATATTAAAGTAAATACGTCAACAATTTTTTACATTCATTAGACAAACCAGTTACATATAAGCAATTTGTCATTTTCATTCAAAACAAGTAATAATATCGGTGAATATTGGTCAAATATAAATAAATGAATACATGTACGAGTAATAAAGAGTTCAAATTTAGGCCAAACAAAAACTAAAACAACATCAAGCCATTTCTTTTTCGTTCGCCAATAGAATTTGTGCATCTCGTTTTCGCATAAACATTCTTCCAATGCGTCTCTTGTGCTTCAAAGGACATGACCTTCACACTGTCCTTCTCATCCGACTTCTCAACAAATCGTTTCTTCAGAATCTGCACCAATGAAGACTACAATATATTATAATTAAGTTAAAATTAGATTAAGTAATAAACTTAAGTATTAGAAATTACAGGCAAGTGCTTACAACTTACAGACAACTTATTAGAAGTTACATGCAATTAATTAGGAACTATAAACAAGTTGTTAGAAATTATAGGCAAGTGCTTATTAGTTACAGTCAATTTATTAGCAGTTACAGGCAATTGCTTGGAAGTTACATGTAACTTATTAGAGATTGCATGCAACTGCTTAGAAGTTACAGGCAAGTGCTTATAAGTTGCAGGCGCACACAAAATACACACACACACTTAAGCTTATTACTTAATCTAATTTTAATGCTCATAAGCTTCCAGCCTTCTGCAATTTACTTGGAGTTGGCCTTCAAAGTATCCCTTTTCATCTGACGACACTTTGTCTATCATAAAATCAACATAATAAAACTCATAATTATAAAAAAATGGGTTTTTTTATTTTGCCCCATCGAAAATCGCATATTTTGAAAAACCCCACTTACATTTAAGTAATTTTAAATAACCCACTCGAAAAGTTTAACCCAACTAAATACCCCACTACTGTTCATTTTGAGTGGGTCAACATTTTTGACCGTTTAAAACTGCCGTTAGAGGGGTAAAAAGACTAAAATACCCCTCTAACGACTAGAACTTGGCTTATAACATCTCCTTGGATTCTCTGCTCTCTCTCACCGTCGATTCTCTCTTCTCTCTCCATTGAATTTTCGATTCTCTCTGCTCTTGTTTTTCCTGATTCGCTTTTCTCTCCTTGGTATTTTTCCGATTCTCTCCTCTCTCCCCTTTGATTTTTTGTTTATCTCTTCTCTTTTGTATAATTTTGCTTGTTGATTTTTGTCTTCTATCTTGTAATTTGAAATTGCAACAAGATGAGCAACAGTCAAGGGCCTGTTTCAAGCAAGCAAGTGTTATGCTTTTTTGGTGTGCCTGCAAGGTTGAATCTTTGCAAAAAAAGATGGTGAATAAAAAGGCAAATGGTTTTATGGATGTCACAAATATTCTGATGGGTGTCGTTTTATAGTGCAAAAGAAAGATGATGAAGAATTACCTTCTAAAGTTGAAAAAAGAGATAGTGTTTTAATGGATGCTGGACTGAAGAAGATAGAAGAGAAGATTGAAGCTAAAATTGAAATGGAGAAGAAGACATATCTGAAATTGCAGAAACAAATGTATTTGTTTAAGGTGATTCTTGGTGTTCTAATTCTGCAGTTAGTCATTACAATTTTTAAATTATGGACGAGATGAAGTGTAAGAATGAAATTGAGAAATGTTTTGGTAAAGAATGAATACAATATTTTAGTTTAGTGATAAAAATGAGAATGTTTTAATTCAGCAGTTAGTCATTACAATTTTTAAATTATCGGTGTGCAATCATCAATTGAATGAAATGTTTTGGAAAAGAATGTTTTAATACAATGTTTTAGTTAGTGATAAAACTGAGAAAAAACCATATCACCTTAATCATCTTAATACAATATTTAATACAAGATTTTGTAATGTAATCTGGAGCTGAGTGCAACCCAGATTTGGATTTAAATGAGAAAAAAAACAACTAAAAAGTCTAGTACATAATCATCTTGATTTGGTAAGCATCATACATTATGTAATGAATGACCAGAAAATTGATATCATAGCTTGTAAATTTGGCAACACTCAACCTTGATAAACATATAAGATAACAAAATGAGAGAAAATTTTGCAACACCCAGCCTTGATAAACATTTAAGATAACAAAATGAGAGAAAATTTTGCAACTCCCAGTCTTGATAAACACCCAATCTTGAACATACAGCTGAAAGTAGCGTGGAAGGTAACACAAATAGTCTTAGAGGGGAGGTGAATAGGACTGCACAAAAAATATGCCCAAATTAAAATTTCTATCAACTACACTTGCAAAGATAACACAATTGAATAGCTTAAGCAATGAATATACCAATATAGATGAGTGGCTAAGCTAATCACAATTGTGAACACATAAACATATAGCAAGAAAGTAATGATCATATAGTGTAAGCAATAATCTAGCATGCAATTTCTAAGCAAATAAACTATAAAGTACAAGAGAAATTGCAAACGCAAACATGAGTCGATTTAGAGTGGTTCGAGAGATCCCCTAATCCACTTCCTTTAGATGTATGAGCTCATTCGACTAAAACACGTTTTCACCGAGACTCTCACGTTGCGCATCCGCAACCAAACACGCCACTCGACACACGAATGAGTCTTCTCTCTACAATCACTTGCACTCCTCTCTTACAAAGGCACCGATAACGTCTTGATCCTCACACAAAGAAAGAAATACAAACCTTTCACTTTTCTCTCTTACAAAGGCATCCTTGCAATCAAGGATCCTCACAGAAAGACAAGAAGGGTTTACAATGAGGCACAATACTCTTAAAGGAGTTTCTCTCAAAGCTCTCTCTTTAATACTCTTACAAAGTATGGATGATCAAGTTAAACTTTTGAATCTTTTGTGTGTGAGAGTGAATTTGGATAGCAAATTGAAAACTCTTTTAAACTCTCACAAGAGATGAGATATTTTTTTTGAAGATCACTTTAGAATATAGTCAACCGAATCTCTAAGTGATTAGGGTTCAAAATACCAACACAAAATCTTTTTATAGCCCCCAAAGAAAACTAGGCGTTATGGGTCAAAAACAGCAGAAAACGCTCATGGTAGACGTCTGAAGAATATCGAGGCAGACGTTTGGCCTTTTAGAAAAAATTAACCCAGCGGCTATATTTTTCAAAAAGAATCTCAACTGCAGACGTTTGAAGCAGAATTTTTTTTGGCAAAAATATAATATCAGACGTCTGCCCTGATGAGCTGCATGAAGGAACTAGTGCATTCTAAATAGCAGTTTTAAAAGAAGAAGACATAGGGTTTTAAAAAATCAAGAGAACAATTATTCCGACCATGAGAATTTAGTCTAAAGATAACAACTTGTAACAAACAAAAAAAGATCAAACAATCTATTAGGTAGAAGCTACAACCTTTGTAGCATCTTCAACTGCTCCTAAATTGTGTTGGACTCCATTGTAGACTCCTTGAAACTCCATGGAACATACTTGCAAGCCCACTTCTTCCATCAAAAACGACCCACCTTGAAGGCTCAAGTGCAATAGGCCCAAACTCAAATTAGAGTTAACTTAAGTGGTGAGGTTGCTAATCTAACTAGTTAGGAGTTATAGTTTCTTCTTCACTATAATTTTCTCTCTTTTTATTTTCTTTTTCTAATTTGTTTTCTCAAGTGTAAAGAGAGGAGGAAGAAGGAGATAGGAGCTCTCATAGAAAAAAGGAGTGTGTACATGAATGAAGAAAAATCCTTAATCATTTCTAAAGAAATGGTTACAAATATATTTCCTCCAAAACAATCCAATCCCTTGAATTAAACCAACCATCCAAGTGTCCACAAGCTCCCCTTGATTACACATATCACCATACTACAACATTGTGAGAATATATTATGCCCAAGGAATAGTATAAGCTAAAGAAAACAAAAGAAAAAAGAATAAACAAAAACAATATATATATAATAAAACATACTAAATATATATACTTGTAATTATTATCCAGGTATTTAAAATACATAAAGGAGAGATTAATTAATAGTGGCGCAATACTAGTAAATACATATACATTAAATATGTACAAAATATTAAATCGGCACTCGATTTAATATCTGTCTTTCTAAAAAGACAGGCTAGTATTACAACCGTCCGATTGCTGTCAGTATATAAAATACATTAGTTTTAATCGAATCCAAGCGCGTGCCAATGTACCGCAACTACAACATTTTGCCAAAACCGGAAACTCTCTGTGTGGGACTCTAAAGATTTGACAATACGTTGGTAATGGGGTTAACCACAAACACATCAACAGTGCTAGTTTTACGTAACGGCTACCTAGATATTGCCGAAAAGGAGATCGACAAGAAAGCTTTTCTAAAACCCTACTAAGCCTATCAACGACATGTACCATACAGTGCGATCTGTTCGTCTGAGAGTATCGCATATCTGGTCTAGGCGGGTGGATAACGTCAGACCCTAATAACCTGATAAGTCGTGCCGGTGTCAAGCTCTATTACCAATCGAGAAACTACAGATTGCAACCAGTAAATCCCATTCGCCTAGGTCTAGGTCTTATGGTGATGGCCAGCCATACACTGCACGACATCAACTTCGAATACCGGGAGAGACGAATTCAATCAATCGCTCACTGCCTCCAAGTGCTTCGGGACTGCATCCAAAAGCTATCTGTTTGCACGACTTTTTAAAGCCGTAGTAGGGTAGCAATCAAAATACAATGGGAACCCACTCGAGACAAATGACAATTTCGGGTCGACAGACTATGCTGTACTAATGTCACATAAGAACTGCTATTTGACAATAGGTATAATACCATCTAACATGTTCTCGACGAGTCTGTCCAATGTAACTCATAACCCAATGTGCACTTGTATACAATCTTTGGTGACTTACTGATACCAATGGCTGTGAGACCGGCCATTGCCTTTTGTCGGGGTCAAGAAATGTATACACTAGTCTACTCTAGAATATCGATGCTCGGTCTCGATATTCCCATGACTAGGGACATTTAAGGATGTGCTTATAGACTACTCAGTTCTTACAAGTGTGATCGCCATCATAACTTTGATAGTCAAGCATGAATCTTATAGGCTCTATCAACATGTAATAGTGATATGCGATACGACACAAGATATGTACATGGCGATAAAGTCAAACCAGATATCATACTATCATTTCTAGTAAGACTGTTCTACCCGTATAGGTTCTCCTTCAATCATCATAATCGCCTCCCTGCCATTATAATAGTTGCTTTGATGGCACTATATCCAACAATCTCCCACTTGCACTTAAGACTAATTACTGCGGTATCGCATACTCACAGTTCGTGTGCTACCGAATACCTAACTTCCTTACTAATCGGTTTGGCAAACCGTGTTTATGAAGCATTCATGTTTGAGAAATAGCCTTGGTGAGTGGATCCGCTTCAATGCTTCTATTTGTATCTCTCTATATCTCAATTTCACGGAGAACGAATATCTTCTAAAATGAGCAATACCTATTTTAGAACTTGTCTGGATATCTGATGGGACTAAGTTCGTAACATGAACACCAAATCCAACTAACTTCTTAGACTGCATCTTCCATTGAATTTGTTTAGTATCCCGCGTCATGCCTATCTCAGTATCCGCTTGAATACCTGTCCAACATACTGCCCTTCAGAAGAGTGTAAACTTATAACTCTGATAGTCACTCTGTCACCTAAGTCATCTTGGAAGCTTGAAATGATAACCACCTCCCGCAAGATGCCGCCGTTATCATATACAAAGAACATCCTCTCATGTTCAAATCTGCTTCCCATTGTTTCTCCAGGATTGGATTAATATTTGCTTACTGTAGTTAGTGCAAAAGCAACATTATCCATGTCCAATGACAACTAAAGTTTAACCGATTATAGTATAGTAACCTCACTTCCTATCCGAAACATGTCATCCAAATCCTTGGACGGTACTCCCTACTATCTTCTTAGCATGTTCATCTGTTATTTTTGATGAAGTCAAACACTGTGACTGTCACATCAAAACAGATGACCCATCTCCGCTATATCTGCTTTAGTCTATAAATAGATATAAGCAACCTGCCCACTACACTTCTGCTGCTTCCACTGACTATAACAATCCACTGGCAGAGTCATATACACGTGCATTTCTAAAAGCCCATTTAGAACGACGTTATAGTCATCCATCTGCCAGGTCTCATAGTCAAGGGTAGCAGTAGTGGCAAGCTTGGGTCATCATACCATAATACAAACCTCCCTGTCATCATCTATGAGGAAACCGAAGTACCTCTCGGATGGCTGAGATTACCCACTAGATCTACGAAGTGGCTAAATGGATCGTCAAATCAATTGAATTCTTAGGTTCAACTAAATTTTCAATAACCGTTTATGATTCTAGAATCACTTTTAGTTCTACCATACTCCCACTAATATTCTATGAAAAGAATTCATTTTACTAAAAATTGTCGCGAGTCAAGAACAAAACAACGTTTGATCTAGCAAATGGTAGAAAGTTAACTCTCGTCTATGCCCTGGATAACCCACAAACTGCCATTACTGAAACGTGCCTTGAGTTAATCCGGATTCTGGTATTAAGTATAAGCCAGATAACTCCATATACCTTAACATCGTTAAGATATGAACCATTTTATATCCATATAGAAACCGAGGCACTAATTTAGATGGAACCATATTCAAATGGTATGCAGCGGTTTTCAGTGCACAACCACTTAATCGGAGAGGGCCTTTACAACATTACTCATTAAGAAGTGCATCTATAGATGAATAACCTGTCTGAGAAACAATACTCTCAACATTACTATAATGAGTTACCTAGCATAAGTATTGATATCTTCGATTACCTCGAAAAATCCTGATACTTCCAATGTGTGATTTTCTACTTTATTCTTATACTTATAAATTTCTTTAACTTTTGGACCTTGCATAAATGCATGCCCAGAACAAGAGATATTATAAATAAATGGAATATAGTACGAGTACCAAGCCCTTTTCCTACTAGACACTGGAAAACATACAATACTTTGTATAAGTCCCCTGAGTTTACTAACTCAAACTCTATATGTCGTAAGTTGAAAACTGTATTTTGGTTAAGAAGAATTACACCGTTATTGAATGCATTTTACCTAATCATCAACTGATAAAGGTAAATATTGTAAACATAATTTTAAAATGTTATATCTTACTTTATGAAATAAACATACAAATATATCAGTTTGAAATTGGTGTATAACAATGGATATTCAAAACCAACAAATCGCCAATAGGCAAACCTAGGTGATTTTCTCAAATATCAACAATAACAATGAACTTTGATATTGAGGATCTAATCACCCAATTCCCAATATTCTACTCCCACTCATCATCTATAACGCCATACATATGTGAGAATTTAAATCGGTATATACATACCATGGAGTCAGAATGTAATTGGGAAAGTGGTTTTCAATAAATACTGCATAGGAAAACTGAAGCATAGGAATGTTTCGAGAGGGTGTCTGGGTATTCCTAATAATGCCTCTTCCATTATCTAGATTCATGACACTAGTTGCAATTTCCACTGCCCTCACTTCAATCCCTTCATTGTCTTTACTTCTTATCATTTGAACATCGTACTTAGGCTAATTGGTTTTCTTTGTTTCCTATCTTTCGGCACCTGCTTATGATTTGTAAGAAGACTATCTAATAAGTATAATAAGTGTACTATCCAAATACGAGGTGCTCTCGCAACATGAGAGAAGGTAATGGGTAGAGACAACCGAATAATCTTATTCAATTTCTCCAGAACCGGAATCCATCGTCGAACTGAAATAAATTTCTATGAGTTCGTATGTAATTGTACAAGATAGTTTTATCCATTCTATCAGGATCTTTGTAGTGATACAGAATGTTCTGGAGAAAACTAAGGGTAAAGTAGGAGGGGTATGGATATATACGACTTTGTCATGAATCTAGACGATCCAAAATCCTGATGGTAAAATGTTCGGTTTAACTTGGTAATGAGTTTTAGTTTAAGGCGGGTCAAGGCCGCAACCATAGAGAGAGAGAGAGAGTATGGAAGATTTCAAGCGCTGTAATATACCCGCTTTGCACGGAATCACCTTTTCCAAAAAGATGTCTCCCAAGACTGATGAAGAGAAGGTTCGTATGAGCACTATACCCTACGCTTCGGCGGTAGGTTTTATAATGTATGTGATACTGTTTATGAGACCAGATTTATCTTACGCGTTTAGCGTGGTGAGCCGGTATCAGTCGAACCCAGGTGAGAATCATTAGACAGTTGTGAAGAATATTCTTAAGTATCTGAGAAGAACTAAGGAGATATTTTTGGTTTACGGTAATTGTGACCTCCAGGTCGAGTCCTTTACCGACTCAAGTCTCCAGAGTGACAAGGATGACAACAAGTTGTTAGTGTTATATACCCTAGAGGCCATTATTGTATCATACTGGTTTGTATATTACTAAATGGAAGCTTGGGATATACATGGATATAGTAACAGTTTTGCTCGAAATTGTTACTATGCTACTTGATTTGTTTCTATCTCAATATGTGCATGGGTTTCTTTTAGCATATTGCTTATATATATTGGTAGAGCCCTTAGGATCTTTGCTTGATTACCAGCGTTGTGATGGCAATCTCACTAGTGGGGGCTGGATAGTCTATAAGCACATCCTATACTGGTCCCTAGTCGTAGGATTATTGAGACGGGACATCGATACTCCAGAATAGACTAGTGTATACGCTTCTCATCCCAGCAGGGAAGATGGTCTGTCTGTAACATTTCAGGAAAATAAAATATTATTTTTAGGAATTTTATAATTAAATAATATTATATTGAATATTTTAATATTGTGGTATCATTAAATACCGATAAATGGGAAAAAATTTGGAAAATTATGGAAATTACTAAAAAGATGGTGTTTTATGTGATTTATGCGAATTATGAAAATTTATGATTTATTTGACACTAATTTTGTGTTAATCGCGATTAAATATCGCTAATCGGGCACTAAGCGTGTTTTGTGCACATGACATGCACATGTCATTTTTAGCACTTGTTGCATTTTCATCATGGTCTTTCTTCATTTTATCATGCATGGTTTGGGTTTTATTATGAGAGAAGAAAAGAAAAATAGAAAAAGAGAAAAGTCAAAGAGACATAATGATGACAAGGGGGATGGGCATGAAAGAGAGAAGGTGAGGGGTCAAACCATAGGCATAGCTCATTCTTTCTCTCTTCATCTCTTCACCATTTCTTCTCCCTCTTCACCATGGCAACCCCCATCTCCCTCCTCCACTTCAAGCCTCCAAACACCCCCAAAACAAACCCAAAATCCCATCTCTATTTCATTAAAAATGTTCACAAGCTCAAGGGAAGCGCATTGGACCAAGAAAAATCAAATTTTGAGGACTTTGGGCAAATCAAGAATTTTCTTGAGTTGCCAATTGAGGTAATTTCTGCACCATTGGTATTGTTTTTCATTCACCTTAGCTTCTATTGTTAGTTAGAACCGATATATCGATGTTTAGTGAACTTAGAAAATTCCTAGATGAGGTTAGGGTTTTGAATTTAATCCAAAGGAAGAATTGAGTGTAGTAGTGACCATAAAACCCCTGTGGTGATTTATTAGAAACCTAAACCAGAGACTAGAACCCTGGAACGCGAACTTAGAAAACCCGATATCGGAAAAACTGTGAAATTTTGATGGTAATTGGAAATCTGCTAACACTCGGGGACCTGAAAAATTAATTAGCAAAGACAGTGATACATGCAGGCACCTAGGAAGCATCACCCAAGACCCCAGCCCCTATACCTCTATCTGGCCGTAGATTTAATCCAGGAGGCCGCAATTTGCGGCCTGGGTCCCACCATTTTGATTCGTGTTTCTTCCATGGCTCCATCTTCAGTAAACCAGACCCTTGGCATATGCAAAATTAGTTGATTTGACCTAGGGTAAATTCTGGGACCATTTTCAAGAGTTGCTGTTTTGATTCGGGGTTTTGTTTCTTGTATTTTGAATTATGGAATTTTGTATCTGTGTTTTACCTCGATCACTTGACGTTTGCACGACGATATCGAGGATTGTTGGTGGTTTTGAAGGCGTGGCCCATAGGTTCTAACCTATAGGCATTTAGCGTATCGTTTTGGTTTTCCGATGTGATTTTAATACGCATTTGCGATTGTGTATATATGTAGGTACCCCCACTTGGATTCGAGAAGATAAAGGAGATTATGGTGACATCGACGTCGACAAGCAAAAGGAGGTGAGTAGATTTATATCTACGGGGGAAGTCGGGTGGATGGCATATAGCACCCCCGCAAAGTTATGAGAAATAAGGGGATGCGATATATATATATATATATATATATATATATATATATACATATACTTTTACATGTTAGTCTGTGATATGGACCTTAGCAAGAAAAGCTTTAGGCGATTAGGGATTAGTGTTAGCAATAATTGAAGGAAGGACTTTAGTCTATTTCTTAGTCACGAAAACCTAGAGTAAAGATTTGCATACACGCACATACACATACTCGCATACACTTACTTCTTTGTGCGTATTGGGGGGGACATATATATATATATATATATATATATGTATATGTATATATTGGTATTCATATGCTTAGATGATGAGAATGTTGTATGATACTTGGGAATGAGTCGATATGATCGGGCATGATACCGTGAGATATTTAATGTGTGACCGAGATATATCATGATGTTATAGCGGATCGTTGGACGACGATACCACGCGAATGATGATGTATATATAATAGTTGACATGTGATCGAGGTATGAGATAAGATATGTTAAGATATTTATAATGGATCGCTTGGGCGACGTATACTTCTATATGATGATATGTGTTGATGATATCAGATTGTTTGAGACTGTAGATCAGTAGCGAGATCATGATTATTGTTGATGATATTAGTAGTGTACAAGATTTAGACCAGTACCCCTGCTCACGACATGTGATGATGTGGATACCAGATGAATAATGAGATAAATATGATATTTGACCCGTACCCAGATTTGGGATGCCGTACGATAGATTTACCGTATGTGATATAGTTATAAGGATATATCCGCACTCTTGACTCAAGGATGTCATGTTATTTATTGTATCGTACGCGATACTATTGAGGTGAGATCACCGACTACTAGATATATTTATAGATCGACTCAGACTTTAGGTGGATCCCCTTACCCTTTTGACTGTGCTCGAGTCATACCTGTTTTCAAATGCAGTGAATCGTGAGTACTTTAAAGTACCAAACTGTATGACTCGTATATCGGGTAGGTTTATTCCTCAGTGCTGCTGTTACTATATCACTTTCTGTATATTCATGATCTTTCATCGCATTGCATGCTTGTGCATATGTTATCTGTAATTATCATGAAACCCTGCTGTCAGGACACCAGCACCATTACCGATGATGCGTATGCTCCACATACACTTGCTTGCCGGCTCACACACATCTTCATCGGTAAATGCCATGTCACGTACACCTTAGAAAATACTATTCCTTGACATAGCTTGCTAAGTTGATAGTTGCAATATGTTATAGCTTTCAGATGCTAGTTTAACTATTGCGTTCATTGTATGATATCAGATGCATTCATGTATTCATTGATTATGCAGTATTATGGAGATTTATGTCGGTTTTCACTGTTTATTTACATGGTGATTTGAGATTTTCTGGATTTAGAAACCGCATATGAAAGTTTTATAAACCGATGAGTTATTTTAAAGAGAAAAAATGCGGTTTTCCTTGATATGATGAGTATTGTCCACCATGATGTTTTCTCGGTTCTGAGATATTTTCGAGACCCGATTTGAGGAGTTGGATGAACCGTCTCGGGTACATGGTGGGCCCGGTAAGGTACCCCGGGGTAAGAAGCTCGAGTTGTAGTCGATGAGCCCGGTAGGGCAGACTGCCTACTGGTGATTTTACCTGGCGCGGCGGATATTCGGAGGATACCGTTCGTGGTCGTATGATTGATGTTATGGGACGATCCGGATTGACGGAGCCCGAGATATTGAGATATTGAGACTTGAGACGCTGAGATTTTGAGATTTGATAATACATGCCAGCCCGGATAGCCGGAGCCTAAGCTATTGAGATACTGAGATTCATGTTTTATGTCGATACTGGACACTGTTTTATCTGTCGGTTTCATTGATGATACGCGATTTACATACATACAGAAATCTCATTAAAATAAAGAAAATATTGTCTCATTCATGATGTATTCTGTTTCACTTGTAATGCATTCATACATCATATTTCTGATATGTTGCTATCTGAGGTACTGACACGAGCATGTAATATTACACTTATACATAGATGGACCGGGATATTTATTTGAGGACATTACTTGATATGACCTAGGATAGCGTCATGCATGCGATTTCTACTCGTAGATGTTTTCTACTCACGAGTTGACAACTCACCCCCGTTGTGCCACAGTTTCTTGCAGGTTTTGCCGCACAGGTTTCGTTGCGTTTTTGCTTGCGCACTGTTCCTTCCGGGTGATTGCTTTGGTAGGTGGGTCCTTTTGTATCAGGACCACTATTGTATATTTGTTATTTCAGTTGTATCTAGTAAAACTCCATCAACCAGACTTGTATTATTTGATAGATATAGATGACCGGTGTTTATTCTTTCGACCTTAGAGTCACACGCTGTATTATATGGTTTTCCTCTGGTTTTCTTGATGATTTTGAATTTTTATCCTGAGTTTGATCCTCGCCCTTCGGCGTTGTATATTATATTGCTTGCGTGGTTGTGACCGTCAATTGACGAAGAGCTAGCTTCCGCTTGGGGATGCCGTTTATCATTTTGTATATATTTATCATGTTGTACCTCGTTCGGGGCCAGTATTTACAAAGGAAATCTGCCGAAATTTTCAGAAAAGACTTGTGATTTTAAAAATGCATTTTTCAGCTTATGTTGCTAAACTACTTGATTTAGATTGGTTTTTCCTTCACTTTACTGCTTTACTTGGTTTTGATTTCTGGGTTTTGGCTTACTTCGATTACGTACGCCTCGAGACGTTTCGTAATTTAAGTGCTGGTCATGTTCCGTACTTTCGGGTCGTGACAAAATTGGTATCAGAGCGAGATTTTACCTTAGGAGTGTAGGATGACTCTTGGTTGATGGAGTAGGTAGTTTGAGTAGAGTGACGTACCGTACGTATGTTCCGCGGCATATTTACGATACGATACTTCTCTTAGGAAGCCTTAGAATGTACATTTTCTTGCACAACATTATATTCATTCATGATCTATCCTCATCAATATCGGTTTATGGTTTTGCTGCCACGATTACGGACAGAGATAGCTACGTCTAGAGTTGCGGTCAGCACGAGCTCGTCACGGACAAGGACTGACCAGGGCGTGATTCCAGGGACATACGATTTGCATAGATGCGCCGTGTTATTGTGTTTTCGCGCCATGAGCATTTGATGGATCGCTGTTATGAGATTTCTCGGACGTGCAGATTTGGACCAGAGGATTGAGCCACTGATAGAGGCCAGCAAGAATGTGATGACCATTGATGTATCGCTTATTCATGATGATTGAGGCACTGTTCAGCGTGCAGACGAATGAGTCAGTTGCTGCTGTGAACGACGAGATATTGCCCCAGATGTTGGAGCTATTGCAGTACGAGTTGTACTTAGAGAAATGATAGAAGGTCGCTAGTCACTCGAGGATGAATGAATAGGACATATGGTTCATTCGCTTACCCCGATGCGAGATAATCAGATAGATTGATTCCAGCTAGAGACGACTTCACGCGGATACGTTGAGAGTCGATAGAGGCGATCGAATATCAGAAACCCATATTCCAAGTTTAAAGTATTCGGAAAGACATGCAAGCAATTCTATGGACCCTCTAGAAGAATGAAACCCTAACTCTACATAATGACCATATGAAAGGCTTTGAACCTTAGGGTTTGCGACAGTTCCGCGGTGCCATTAGTGAGGCTTGGGTTTGCCCTTCTACGGCTAGTCCACCGATGCTGTGGTATGTACTCGATACTATTAAACCGTACCCAAGATGTTGAGCTCTTAGGGGATTATGAGGTTTTTGACGAATCGATCGAATGGTTCGACTTCATTCGGATGCTATGTGGTGGGATGCATTGCTTAGGAGACTCCAGATACGAGTATAGCCGTTGGAGCGCAGTCCATGCAGCCATGATGAGACGAGTCCGAAGCATTCGACAGTAGAGAAAGGTGGAGTAAGAGGTTCGTACGAGATCTTGATAAGATGACATTCCACTCCGCCGACATCAGAGATGTGATACGCATGCAGAGGCGTTGTATACGGATATATCTTCCAGAAGGAGTCGCGATGAGTATGCAGTCGTTCCGGAACAAGAAACAGATTTAGTGAAGGGTGATAACTTTCGGACGGTTCGACAGAGACGAGATTTGGGAGAGACCTTGACAGGACCTTTGTGGAATAATGCACGAGAAGACTTGGACCCAGGAGTAGTCATTTTACGCACACCAGCAGGCCAGAGTTCGGCATCGTCGACGAGACATGTTATGAGTGACCATGACAGTTGGCCAGAGATTCTTAGAGGATGTGCTTGAGCGAGAATATTCCGCCATATTTGATTTCGGTATTTTGGGCGGTCTATTCGCATGATTGAGTGTTGATGACCGAGTTTCATGATATTTGTTTTCGTGCACCATGGTTGCACCTACTGGGTATTTATATTTTGTGCATAGTTATTACACTTGAGATATACTTTATACACCGTTTTGTTGAGTTATGATTTGTGCAGATTTATTGTACTTGATGTTGATTTTGATTTCATGTCTATGGCATGCATGTGATTTGACTTATGCTTTTGATATAGTTTTCATATACTTTTTGTATTTTGATTCGATTTTGTGCACGCTGATGCACATGGTTGTGAGATTTTATACCGTGGTATACTTGATTGGAATGAGATTTATTATATGCCATCGATTTCGATTATGATATTTGGTATTGTTTTCGTGCACCTTGTGCACTGGATTTGGATTCTTGCGCATACTTGGGCGCTTGATGCGATTTTCATGCACGTCAGATGCACTAAATCGAGATTCTTCGTGCATATCAGATGCACCTGTTTTTGCTGTCAGGCGCCCATGTTGCCTCTGACAGGTGTTTCGTGCACACCCGTTGCACTTAGATATTGTTTCTGTGTACATGTATGGCATATTCATGGATTTTGATTTCCGTGCGCACCAGACGCACGTAGCTTTCATATGCACGTTTTGGGATTGATTCCTTATGGAGCAGTACATTTTTATGATATTGCTATTTGTTTTCGTACTGAGCAGGACTAGTCAGAGGGCAGTACCTGGATATGTTTTGCATTCATTGAGAGTTATCGAAGGGATTTCCCAACAGGGAGCTATAGTCTCAGTATTTACCTACGTGTCTGATATGACACGAAACGTTTAAAAAAAGAGAACCCTTCTAAATTATTTTCAAAAACGGCGGGACGTAAATATTAAACAAAGGATAAGTATATATATAGTTATTTTATTATAATAGACGTCCGCCACTGTACTGCGATACGCGCATCGCACAGCAACATGAAAGGGTTGGCATGCATTTCCTCCTGATGTTTACATGTATAGTTTTGATGTTTACATGTATGGTTTTGATGTACATCATGATTGGTTTCATTTTGGGCTTTGACATTGATGTCTTCGCCATGGCTCCGATGATTGCGGGATGCTTGACGGAGTTTTGATTTGGAGTTATCTGCTCATTGTTCATGTGCGTGCATTGCGCTATGATGCGTTTTATATATTGATGATTTCGGAGCCCCGACGACTTGGACTTTTTACTGAAATGTTTTAGTATTTGAGGGGTTTAAATTTAAATTCGGGGACCGAATTTCTTTAAGGGGGGAAAATTGTAACATTTCAGGAAAATAAAATATTATTTTTGGGAATTTTTATAATTAAATAATATTATATTGAATATTTTAATATTGTGGTATAATTAAATACCGATAAATGGGGAAAAATTTGGAAATTATGGAAATTACTAAAAAGAGGGTGCTTTATGTGATTTATGCGAATTACGAAAATTTATGATTTATTTGACACTAATTTTGTGCTAATCGCGATTAAATATCGCTAATCGGGCACTAAGCGTGTTTTGTGCACATGACATGCACATGTCATTTTTAGCACTTGTAGCATTTTCATCATGGTCTTTCTTTATTTTATCATGCATGGTTTGGGTTTTATTATGAGAGAAGAAAAGAAAAATAGAAAAAAAGAAAAGTCAAAGAGACATAATGATGACAAGGGGGATGGGCATGACAGAGAGGGGGTGAGGGGTCAAACCATAGGCATGGCTCATTCTTTCTCTCTTCACCATTTCTTCTCCCTATTCACCATGGCAACCCCTATCTCCCTCCTCCATTTCAAGTCTCAAAACACCCCCAAAACAAACCTAAAACCCCATCTCTATTTCATTAAAAATATTCACAAGCTCAAGGGAAGCGCATTGGACCAAGAAAAATCAAATTTTGAGGACTTTGGGCAACTCAAGAATTTTCTTGAGTTGCCAATTGAGATAATTTCTGCACCATTGGTGTTGTTTTTCATTCACCTTAGCTTCTATTGTTAGTTATAACCGATATATCGATGTTCAGTGAACTTAGAAAATTCCTAGATGAGGTTAGGGTTTTGAATTTAATCCAAAGGAAAAATTGAGTGTAGTAGTGACCATAAAACCCCTGTGGTGATTGATTGGAGACCTAAACCAGAGACTAGAACCCCGGAACGCGAACTTAGAAAACCCGATATCGGAAAAACTGTAAAATTTTGATGGTAACTGGAAATCTGCTAAAACTCGGAGACCTGAAAAATTAATTAGCAAAGACAGTGATACATGCAGGCACCTAGGAAGCATCACCCAAGACCCCAGCCCCTATACCCTCTATCTGGCCACAGATTTAATCCAGGAGGCCACAATTTGCGGCCTGGGTCCCACCATTTTGATTCGTGTTTCTTCCATGGCTCCATCTCCACTAAATTAGGCCCTTGGCATATGCAAAATTGGTTGATTTGACCTAGGGTAAAATCTGGGACCATTTTCAAGAGTTGCTGTTTTGATTCGGGGTTTCGTTTCTCGTATTTTGAATTCTGGATTTTTGTATCTGTGTTTTACCTCGATCACTTGACGTTTGTACGACAATATCGAGGATTGTTGGTGGTTTTGAAGGCGTGGCCCATAGGTTCTAACCTATAGGCCTTTAGCGTGTCGTTTTGGTTTTCCGATGTGATTTTAATATGCATTTGCGATTGTGTATATATGTAGATACCCCCCCTTGGATTCGAGAAGATAAAGGAGATTATGGCGACATCGACGTCGGCAAGCAAGAGGAGGTAAGTAGATTTATATCTACGGGGGAAGTCGGGTGGATGGCGTATAGCACCCCTGCAAAGTTGTGAGAAATGAGGGGATGTGATATATATATACTTTTATATTTTAGTGTGTGATATGAACCTTAGCAACAAAAGCTTTAGGAGATTAGGGATTAGTGTTAGCAAGAATTGAAGGAAGGACTTTAGTCGATTTCTTAGTCACGAAAACCTAGAGTAAAGATTTGCATACACGCACATACACATACTCGCATACACTTACTTTCTTGTGCGTATTGGGGGGCATATATATATATATATATATATATATATATATATATATATATTGGTATTCATATGCTTGGATGATATGAATGTTATATGATACTTGGGAATGAGTCGATATGATCGGGTATGATGCCGTGAGATATTTAATGTGTGACCAAGATATGTCATGATGTTATAGCGGATCGTTGGACGACGATACCACGTGGATGATGATGTATATATGATAGTTGACATGTGATCGAGGTATGAGATAAGATATGTTAAGATATTTAAAATGGATCGCTTGGGCGACGTATACTTCTATATGATGATATGTGTTGATGACATCGGATTGTTTGAGACTGTAGATCAGTAGCCAGATTATGATTATTGTTGATGATATTTGTAGTGTACAAGATTTAGACCAGTACCCCTGCTCACGACATGTGATGATGCAGATACCAGATGAATAATGAGATAAATGTGATATTTGACCCGTATCCAGATTTGGGATGCCGTACGATAGATTTACCGTACGTGATATAGTTATGAGGATAGATCCGCACTCTTGACTCGAGGATGTCATGTTATTTATTGTATCGTACGCGATACTATTGAGGCGAGATCACCGATTACTTGATATATTTATATGTCGACTCAGACTTAGGTGGATCCCCTTTCCCTTTTGACTGGACTCAAGTCATACCTGTTTTCAAATGCAGTGAATCGTGAGTACTTTAAAGTACCAAACTGTATGAATCGTATATCGGGTAGATTTATTCCTCAGTGTTGCTGTTACTATATCACTTTCTGTATATTCGTGATGTTTCATCGCATTGCATGCTTGTGCATATGTTATCTGTAATTATCATGAAACCCTGCTGTTAGGACACCAGCACCTTTACCGATGATGCGTATGCTCCACATACACTTGCTTGCCGGCTCACACACATCTTCATCGGTAATTGCCATGTTGCGTACACCTTAGAAAATACTATTCCTTGACATAGCTTGCTAAGTTGATAGTTGCAATATGTTATAGCTTTCAGATGCTAGTTTAACTATTGCATTCATTGCATGATATCAGATGCATTCATGTATTCATTGATTATGCAGTATTATGGAGATTTATGTCAGTTTTCACCGTTTATTTACATGGTGATTTGAGATTTTCTGGATTTAGAAACCGCATGTGAATGTTTTATAAACCGATGAGTTATTTTAAAGAGAAAAATGCGGTTTTCCTTGATATGATGGGTATTGTCCACCATGACGTTTTCTCGGTTTTGAGATGTTTTCGAGACCCGATTCGAGGAGTTGGATGAACCGTCTCGGGTACATGGTGGGCCCGGTAAGGTACCCCGGGGCAAGAAGCTCCAGTTGTAGACGATGAGCTCGGCAGGGGCAGACTGCCTACCGGTGATTTTACTTGGCACGGCGGATATCCGGAGGATACCGTTCGTGGTCGTATGATTGATGTTATGGGCCGATCCGGATTGACGGAGCCCGAGGTATTGAGATATTGAGATTTGAGACACTGAGATTTTGAGATTTGATGATACAGGCCAGTCCGGATAGCCGGAGCCTGAGCTATTGAGATACTGAGATTTATGTTTTGTGTCGATGCTGGACACTGTTTTATCTGTCGGTTTCATTGATGATACGCGATTTACATGCATCCAGAAATCTCATTAAAATAAAGAAAACAGTGTCTCATTCATGATGTATTCTGTTTCACTTGTAATGCATTCATACATCATATATCTGATATGTTGCTATCTGAGGTACTGACACGAGCATGTAGTATTACACTTATACATAGTTGGACCAGGATATTTATTTGAGGATATTACTTGATATGACCTAGGATAGCGTCATGCATGCGATTTCTACTCGTAGATATTTTCTACTCACGAGTTGGCAACTCACCCCCATTGTGCCACAGTTTCTTGCAGGTTTTGCCGAACAGGTTTCGTTGTGTTTTTGCTGGCACACTGTTCCTTCCGGGTGATTGCTTTGGTAGGTGGGTCCTTTTGCATCAGGACCCCCATTGTATATTTGTTATTTCAGTTGTATCTGGTAAAACTCCATCAACCAGACTTGTATTATTTGATAGACATAGAAGACCAGTGTTTATTCTTTCGACCTTAGAGTCGCGCGCTGTATTATATGGTTTTCCTCTGGTTTTCTTGATGATGTTGGATTTTTATCCTGAGTTTGATCCTCGCCCTTTGGCGTTGTATATTATATTGCTTGCGTGGTTGCGACCGTCAATTGACGAAGTGCTAGCTCCCGTTTGGGGATGCCGTTTATCATTTTGTATATATTTATCATGTTTTACCCCGTTCGGGGCCCGTATTTACAAAGGAAACTTTGCCGAAATTTTCAGAAAAGACTTGTGATTTTAAAAATGCATATTTCGGCTTATGTTGCTAAACTACTTGATTTAGATTGGTTTTTCCTTCACTCTACTGCTTTACTTGGTTTTGATTTCTGGGTTTTGGCTTACTTCGATTACGTACGCCTCGAGACGTTTCGTAATTTAAGTGCCGGTCATGTTCCGTACTTTCGGGTTGTGACACTGTCCCACAGCCATTAGTACGTCGTACTGGAGATAGTATGCAGGTGCTCATTAGGTTATGAGTATACTGGACAGGACTCGTCGGGAACTGTTGGTGGGTATTATACCTATCGTCAGGTAGCAGTTTCCAGGTGACATGAGTACAGCTTAGTCCGTCGTCTTGACACTGCTACTTCGCATCGAGTGTGTTCCCACTGTACTTTGATTACTACCCTACTACGGCTTAAAGGAGTCGTGCAAACAGGTCGTAGTTGCGTGCAGTCCCGAAGCACTTAGAGGCAGTGGTGGTTAGATAGGATTCGTCTCTCCTGGTGTTGGGGGTTGATATCGCGCTGTGTTCCGAAGGCTATACATAAAGTCCTTGGTCAAGGCAAGCGAGATTTACTGGTAGGTATTTCTGTAGTTTCTCAGGGTGTTTTGGGCTACACTCTGTCACGACTTATTGCGCTATTAGGGGTCTGACGATTATCGCCCCTTAAGCCCGATATGCGATACTCTTAGACGAACAGACCAGACTGTACGGAGATTGTCACAGATAGGCTCAATAGGAGTTCGGATGAGTTAGCTCATCTGTCTTCTTATCGACACATACCTGGGTAGCCATTACGTGCAGTTAGTACCGCTTGTAGCTTGTGGTTAAACCCACTGCCAGCGTAGTGTCGAGTCTTTAGAGTCCCACATAGAGGACTTCCCTGCACCAGGCAAATGGTGTAGAGGTCGTATGGTTTTACGACAGGGCTTCGATCATGTACGTGCATTTGTGCGCGTATGATGATCGGGCGGAAAATACTAGTGGGCTTTGTGTTCCCGCCAAAAATTTCTGCGCAAAAGAGCCCAAGGTATCAAATGGCAGCGATACGCTTAAGAAAATGGGAACCAGTATCTTCCGGGCTATTTTTTGATAAACTCTTGAATGAGAAACAGATAAATTCTGATGGTATCGAAAGCGGCTCGAAAAACCCTTCGATTTGATATATTATGGGCCTCGTAATTCATCCGGGATCAAAAGTTATGAGGAATTACGTGTCCACACGTGATGGGCTTTTAAGAACCCGCTGGAGGAGTTAAAAGATACAACAAAAACTCAGAAAAGACCCCAATGGGGCATCACGTGCTCACACGTGACCATGGGTCACGTGCAGACACGTGATGGGCTTTTAAAGCCTCTAAAATAATGCATAGAATTTAATTCTAAAAGTCAGAAAATACCTCAACGAGGTATCACGTGCTTACACGTGACCAATGGTCACGTGTTGACACGTGATGGTTAAAACTGAAACATAAATAAGCGGCTGAGAAAGGAACCCAATTGGGGGTCACATGCTCACACGTGACCAAAGGTCACGTGCCAGCACGTGACTGGCTTTAAAAGCCTTATAATTTAATAGAATTAAATTCTAAAAGTTTCTGAATCTTTCCAAATGGAAAAGGGTCATGGGGAACCGTTGGATTAAAAATCCAAGGGTGATTAAAAATCACCAATTTATGGAAAAATCTCAAATCAGGAAAGATCTCCCCAAATCTCACCGAAATAACAAACGGAATATCTTTGGATTTAAAATCCAACGGTGAATAAAATTCACTGGGTGATCTAAAGGATCATATTAATTATGAAATCAATTAAAATCTTTCAATAAAAGATTCACAAAACAAATTTATTCTCTTCCTCCTCCTATAAATAGGAGCCAAGAGAAGAGAAGGGGGATCTACTTTTTTGAGAGAAAAACAGAGGGAGGAGAATTTAATTCTCAAGAGAAGAAGAAACAGAGAAAGAAGAATTTAATTCTCTGCAAAAGAAAAACCCTAGGTAAGAAAAGAGAGGATTCAAAAGAGAATTTAATTCTCAAAAGAGTTTAACTCTTATTTAAAGAAAAGAACTTAGTTCTTCTTCTGGTTGAAGATCTGTACAGAGCACATCTCCCCATAGGATGAGAATTTAATTCTCATCGGGTTGAGATCCTGCCATGCAGATCCTAAACTTAGAAGGGGAATTGAGTTTTGAGAGTTCAATTCTCCTAAAACAAAACTAGGGTTTAACCCTAATCAAGAATTTAATTCTTTTACATATCTGGGAATTTAATTCCTTTGAAAAGAAATCAAGGTTTTATCCTAAATAAGAATTTAATTCTTTCACGATAGGAATTTAATTCCTCCAAAATCATAATTAGGGTTTAACCCTACAAAGAATTCAATTCTTAAAAGATCTCTGTTTATGAAAAGAACTAGGGTCACGTGTCCCCACGTGACCCTTGAAAAGATCCCCTGCAAAGAACTTTGAAGTATCACCTCATGTGCTCCCACGTGACTCCCAGAACGCAGAAAGAAAAAGCAAAAGGAATGAAAGCTTTGGGCGCTCTCATGTGTTATCACGTGACCCCTCAGCAAATGCTTTAACAATTGGCGCACAGATCCCCATCACGTGCCAACACGTGATGCTCTAAAATAAAAATGAAAGTGTTTAACACTTAATGGCAAAACAAAAGAAAAGAAGCTTTGGGCGCTCTCACGTGTCCCCACGTGACCCCTCAGCAAGTGCTGTAATATTCGATGCATAAACCCCCATCACGTGCCAACACGTGATGCTCTAAAATAAAGATGAAAAGTGTTTAACACTTATTCGCAGATTTGAGGATAAAACAAAGGAGATCTGGCTTCACATTTAGGGCGCCCTCACGTGTCCCCACGTGACCCCTAACGAATCCCTTTAATATCGAATGGATGGATGCCTATCATGTGCCCACACGTGATGGCTAGGAAATTAAAGGTGTTAAATACTTACCTGCTGAATAAAATAAGGGAAATCAGGGTGCTCTCACGTGTCCGCACGTGACCCCTCCCTCCTTAGTGTTTAACACTAATTGGAAAACTCTATTTGCAGTGTTTAACACTGATTTGCTTAGTGTTTAACACTAATTTAAAAAACTCTGTTCCCAGTGTTCAACACTGTTGGTCTGTAGTGTTTAACACTAGTTTTAGCCCAATTGGCTAAGTTTTTAGAGGCAAAGCCTCTCCTTCAATGGACCAACAGAGGGCCAATATTTCAAACATAATTGGACTTAGCCCAAACTGGCCATAAGTCCTCAAATCATCTTGAACTGAGCACATCTGCTCTTTCAACCAACTCATTGGTTCGAGGGTACATCTCTGAACTCCTCTGATATTTGTCGTTATAATCCTTCAACGTCTTCAGAGAGGTGACGGGTCCCGACAACCACACATCAACACGGACTGTGGGGTCCTTAAACTCATGGACTTATGCGTCCTTAAACTAAGATACGGACTGTGGGGTCCTTAAACCCGCGGACTTATGCGTCCTTAAACTAACGGACTAATGCGTCCTTAAACACACCCATATGGACTGTGGGGTCCTTAAACCCATGGACTTATGCGTCCTTAAACTACCATTGGACCACTACGTCCCTAAACTGGTAATGGACCACTACGTCCCTAAACTGGCATTGGACCCCTATGTCCCTAAACTGGAACAATAGAGCCAATTGCTCTTTTGTGGGATCTAAACGATCCCGTTAAGTCGATCTTAGTCCCAAACTGGACTAACGTATCATTAACAACCGTTTAAGTTGATCTTAGCCTCGAAAATGGCTAACGTATTCTTAAACTTTCAAACAGACTCTAGTCCCAAATCGGACTATAAACCCCCTAATCAACTCTGGCTCAAGGGTACATCTCTGAACTCCTCTGACATCTGTCGTTGTAATCCTTCAACGTCGTCAGAGAGGTGATGGGTCCCGACGGCCATACATTTAATGGACCACTATGTCCCTAAACTGGAACATTAGAGCCCAAATGCTCTTTTGTCGGATCTAAACGATCCCGTTAAGTTGATCTTAGTCTCAAACTGGACTAAGGTATCCTTAACAAACGTTTGAGTTGATCTTAGCCTCAAATATGGCTAACGTATCCTCAAACCAAAACCCCAAACCCAAATCTAAGAAAACACGGATTTGGACTAATCCACGCCCTACGGGCGACGACATAAATCAGTCTCCGTAAACAATCCACGGGCAACAAAATACAAAACAAACACCCACGACACGAAGTGACCATCCGGAGAAGGAGAAAGTTGTTACCGCAACGCGGTAGCGTAATTAACTGCAGGGGCTTGCGCCTGCAGGGAAGAGCGTCCCCACAATCAAAAACCCCTCAAACGAGGGGGAATCTGACGAAGTCTGCTACATCGGACGCATCCGTCTAAACCTTCGATACACGGTGCCATAAATCAACTTGGCATCTTCGGAGAGGTGGACGGATAGCACCAATTAGCATCTGCCCCGAATCTCAGGCGAGACGCCCATGTCGCGCCGTCTTTCGGAGGGGAACAGATTCTGGCACGCCCGGTGGGACCTTTTCCTCTTTCCACTCCACACTTCGTGTGACGTGTTCGCGAATGAATCGCGGTTTATTGTGGTTGCCTGTGGATTCGAGGTACTAAGATTTGGTGTCTTGCTCCGTGCAGAAAACAGAAGATCAATGGCTTCAAACTGCACTGCCTGCAACTGCAACTCTCGCTCGGTCCTTGCTGGAGGAGTGACTTATGGGCCCCAAGCGGCCTCCCTTTTCAAGATGCCAGTGGAGCAGGTAACTCAGGCCACCACTGGATTATTCTTCGGGACCATGCTCCCACCGTTGAGCTTCAATGCCACAATGACGTTGCAAGAAGCCCCAAAGAAGTCGGTCTTTGATTGGCTCACCACTGCCGCGGCCCCTCTCAACTGGTCGCCCAACTTCAATACCTCAGTTTTCAACAGACTGGGCCAGAACGTCTATAAGCCCGTGATACCCGAAGCTGCCATCCCAAAGCGGATAGCCATCCCGGCTCAAGTGGACAAGATTATTGGAAAGGCTCCTCCTTCCAAGAAGTCAATTTTTACAAGGTTGGCTATTCCGGTTGCTGCTCCAGGCGAGGTCCTCAAAGCTGCTTCTCCTACCCAGAGGTCTGTCTTTGACAGATTAGACATTACTTCTCAACGGGTGTCAGTCTTCGACAGGCTAGCACCAATAACGGTCTCTCCTCAAAGCAGGGGGCATGACGAAGTTGCCCCTACGGCCGAAACAACTCCATCCGCACGACACGCTCAACGTCGCCACTGGCGCCGAGTAAGGAAGGCTGGGGGCAACTCCCCCTCTGGATTTACTCCACCAGCTCCAACGGTGGGGATCGATGCTGCTGTTCCAACCGGAAACAGTTTTGAATTGTTGAACACGGTGCGCAGAAACTCTCCTACCGCCGTACTAAAAAGATCCCCTCCTCCGGTAGGAAACGTTGCGGAAGCCAAGCCAGAACATTCCTCTCAGCGGCTGTCCTTTAAAATCTACAAGGTCTGGCGCCAAGTCCAAGACTCGGTGATTGATCGAAATTTCTCCCGCCAGCAGAAGAAGCTGAAGGTCCGGCAGGAAGAAAACCGTCCTGTTAAGCCGCAAAAAGCAACGGCTACTTGGGCGCCCACTACAACGACCCCCTCAACTTCAACCACTCAAAAGAAAAGGAGTCCGCAAAAAGCCCCTGTGAACATGGTGAACCGTAAACGCGTTGAGCACAAACACCCCAAGTCTGGGGGCATGGTGGTGCACACTGTTTATTTGGCTTCTGGAAAAGAGGAAAGCCGTGCATCGACGGGTCACCGACCGCTCACCCGATCCGTAACGAAAGCCCAGGAGCAGCAACAAAAGCTTCAGGAAACGATGATTACAATGGCTGCACTTACTGAGCCAAAAGAAAGCTCTGAAACGTCTTCGGATGAGCGTCAAGAACAAGAAACCGACGCTGACTTTTTACGCAGAGTCCTCGAAAAGAAGGACAAAGAAGCTGCAGAGCAAGCGGCTAACATAAAACAGATGGCGCTCCTCTTCCAAGATATGGTAGGGATGATGTTACAGCCGGACCCTCCTGCTGAAGATCCCCCGATCGTCCTTGAAGACGACAGGGGAGAAACGTCAAATCCTCCGCCGGCTCTATCAACAGCCAAGGAGGAGGCAATCTCTAAAGTTGACCTAGACGAATATATAGCTCAGCAGATCCAGGTTCATCAGGCAAATTAAGCGGCTGGGCAAATTGTTAGAACCGGATGACCGTATCCGAGCTGGTATGACCAAATCAGTTACCCGCCAGGATATACGATCCCTAAATTCCACGTATATAAAGGGACAGGCAATCCGCATCAGCATGTCGCTCAATTCAGGGCCTTATGCGGCAATACTGGAGATGACAAATTGTTGCTACGTCAATTCGTCGGCAGCTTAGCAGAAACAGCCTTTGAATGGTATTCGGAGCTACCTAACGACTCTGTTAAAACATTTGCGGAGATGGAGCTGCTGTTTACACAGAGATTTGTAAGCGCTAGCGAGCGCACCCCGATCACGGCACTGATCAACGCCAGAGTGAAGCCGGGAGAGACGTGGGTGCAATATGCAATCCGGTGGCGGAACCTATGGTCGAGATGCGAACAACGCATAGAAGAAGCTCCTGCTGTGGGCATGTTCGTGGGTACTCTCGACCCTCAAACGACCATATCCCAATTCATGATGTTCTTCAAGCCGACTACTTTTCAGGCCTTGATTGACAAGCTGGCCCAAATGGACCAGATGGGTCATAGACCATCTCCTTCAAAGACAGAGCCTTGGAATGAAAAGGACAAAGGGAAAGCAACCGTCGTCGCCAATACTCAACAACAGCCGAGCCACTTAAAGCCGGTTGTTCGCCAGAACAATGTGCGACCACGCCCATCCCTCGAGGAAAGACTGGGACGTCCTTACTCATTTCCTCAGGATAAAACGAGAAAACTGTTCGAGCTGGCAGTGCGCAACATACTCATCAATCTGCCGAGTCCAAAACGTCCGTTGCAACCAGGCGATGTCAACGATCCCAATTATTGCCCTTACCACCAAGCGGTAAGCCATCCAATCGAAGATTGCTTTGTCTTTAAGGGATGGATCGAGAATCAGTACCTACAAGGCAAGTTTGCGCTGTCTGAAAAGTGGAAGGTAAACCCACCACAGCCGCACACTCCAAAGAAGACGGACACACCGGGGGCAAGTTGTCACATGATCTCTCACTCATTGATAGATGATAAAGAGGTTCCTTGCACCGAGAAACCAGGGGCGGGGCCTGAACCAGAACTTCTGTGGCCATCAGACGAGATGATCGACGCCTTCCTGAACGAAGCCCGTCTTAAAAGCAAAGCTGATCGAGAGCGCGAGATGGCCATATTCGAGAAAGCCAAACGCCGGCGACTAGATGAAAGGGTCGAAACACTCCCACCAGATGAAAGTACATCCGCCGCAAATAAAAGCAGGATCAAGACAAGGAAACGATTCGCCAAAGCCATAGCAATGGGGATGAGGCCGCCCTCTTTCAGAAAAAATTCTCCTGGTGGTATACATTTTGATGAAACGGACGTACACCCTAACTTCTGCTTATATCATCAGAAGATCGTACATCCTACTGAAGACTGCAACTCTTTTAAGTGTTGGTGGCAAGGGTATGTCGCTCATAGGCAACACTTCAACAGGACAAAGCGTGAAGCTCGTAGACAGCGAAAAAATACGACGGATGAGCATAAAAGAGTTGCCAGCAATTGTCATAGGGACGAGCCCGGGGGATCACGAGTTCTTACCTTTGGAAGCGATTCTGACGAAGAAGCCGCCCTCAACCCTCTCTTCAAGGAATTCATTTCTAAAACAAAAGAATTGGAGAGTTGCGAGAACGTTCAGCCGTACAATCTCACGCTGCCCGGAAAGAATCTCGGACCCGCAAACGACGGAGCAAACGAAATGAGAAAGGAAAAGGAAAAAACGGCCTTTGTTGCCAACATTCAACAACAGCCGAGTAACCCGAGACCGTTTTGTCGTCAAAACAACAAGCCGCGATACCTCAATGAGAAGTTGAAACGTCCTTACTCATTTCCCAAAGATAAAACAAAGAGATTGTTCGAGCTCGCAGTGGGCTCATCATTCTGCCAGATCCAAAACGTCCGTTGCAACCAGGTGACGTTAACAATCCTAACTATTGTCCCTACCACAGAGTAATGGGTCACCCACTCGACAATTGCTACGTCTTCAAAAACTGGATTGAAGACCAATACCAACAGGGCAAGTTCGCGCTACCCGAAAAGTGGAAAGTAAACCCGCCACAACAACATACTTCAAAAAAGGTGGATATGCCGGGGGCATCATGCTCGTTCATAGGAAAGGCCCCCTGGACCAAAAAGCCCGGGAACTAAGAATTTGCCTCAAATATGGCAACGATAGACCGAAACGTCGTTAAACTAACAATGGACCACTATGTCCTAAAACTGGCGTCGGACCGAAATGTCCTTAAACTAACGATGGACCGTAATGTCCTAAAACTTGCAAATGACCGAAACGTCGTTAAAACTACTATCAACCCGCGGCATCCTCAGGCTCGCGTGGTAAAAAAAAAAAAACAAAAAAAAAGGTACGTCCATAAGCAAAATGGGCACGGATGAAAACCCGAAAGGGCTCCGTGAGTAAAAACAGCAGGGCTACCGGCGAGTGTTCGTGAAAACCCGAAAGGGCGCGACCTCGTTAAAAAAAAAAAAGAATAAAAAAAAACGGTATGTCTAGAAGCAAAATGGGCACGGATGAAAACCCGAAAGGGCTTCGTGAGTCAAAACAGCAGGGCTACCGGCGAGTGTTTGTGAAAACCCGAAAGGGCGCAACCTCGTTAAAAGACACTTACAGGATCCTCTCGACCTTGTAAGGAGAAACCACCCACGTGAGATCCTTACGACTCACAAGGGAGCAACACACTTAGGAGTCCTCACGATTCCTAAGGAGAAATTACACTTACGAGATCCTCACGACTCGTAAGGAGAACTCTCTTATGGGACCCTCACGGCTCATAAGATTTGAAAGTCTTAAGTTACAGAAACCTTAACCTGTTCTTAAGCAACCCCCACAACCTTTTTGCCCTACAAGCGGCTCATACTGACCCTTGTATACAATCTACGGGTGAATAAACATTTCCCTAACCAAGTCCCACCCGTGACTGGGGATATGTCCATACGGTGAACAACCCTTATAAGTCCTCTCGACTTGTAAGGAGAAAACCCTTTTGTAAGATCCTTACGACTTACAGGGGAACATACACTTTGGAATCCTCACGATTTCTAAGGAGAAAACACACCTACGAGATCCTCACGACTTGTAGGGAGAAATACCTTTGTGAGACCCTTACGGCTCACGAAGTCAAAAGCCTTAGTCGACAGGATCCTAACCCTGTTTACTAAGCCACCTTTGTTCAACATCGACAGAGGCAAATGATGATTCGCTCCTGGCAATATCCCAGTTGTAGCGATGCTGATGCCTAAACCGATATCAAATTCCAAGTCCTTTCATGGCAAATGATGATTCGCTCCTGGCAATATCCCAGTTGTAGCGATGCTGATGCCTAAACCGGTATCAAATTCCAAGCCTTTTCAAGGCAAATGATGATTCGCTCCTGGCAATATCCCAGTTGCAGCGATGCTGATGCCTAAACCAGTATCAAATTCCAAGTCCTTTCAAGGCAAATGATGATTCGCTCCTGGTAATATCCCAGTTGCAGTGATGCTGATGCCTAAACCGGTATCAAATTCCAAGTCCTTTCATGGCAAATGATGATTCGCTCCTGGCAATATTCCAGTTGTAGCGATGCTGATGCCAAGATTGGTATCAGATCCCAAATCCCCTACTCGCGAAAAAAAAAGTCCGCGAGTCAAAAAAAAATGCATATGAAATAGCCGAAATGATGGGGCAACTTGCAAACAGAATCAGCAAGTAAAAATGTATGCATACAAAATAGCCGAAATGATTGGGCAACTCGCAATAAAAAACAGCGAGTAAAAATAAAATAAATAACCGAAATGGTTGGGCAACTCGCAATAAAAAACAGCGAGTAAAAATAAAATAAATAGCCAAAATGATTGGGCACCGCGAAAAATAGCCGAAATGATTGGGCAATCGCGACCTTCGCGATATAAAAGCTGAAATGATAGAGCATCGCGGAAAGAATAAAAAAAATGATGAAAGAATGAAACTTTCTGCCCTACAGATGAGATCACATCGATCCCTGTATACAATCCAGGAGCACAGATAAAGTGGGAACCATACCTTCCCAACAGGCTCCATCAGAAAGCGAAGCCAAATCTCAACGGTTCATAGATAACCTAGAGACAATCTCGACATCTGTCGCAATATTGCAGACACAATGCCAACAAATGAAGTAAAGGGAAATCCCTAGCTTTAGGGTCTCGGCGTCAACATCGACAACTTAGAGATCACCAACTGTGTTTCTCCTCACTCCAACTAGATGCAGACATGACGTCAACAACCGACCTCAGAATCGCAATGAAACGGAACCATGGCAAAGTTCCTAGTCCCAAATCTCAACGGCCACATCTACAGCCTGGAGACCAACAACGGTGTGCCTCCTCATTCCAGCAGCAAAAAGATGTTACACCATCAAGCGGAGCGATGGCAAAATCCCAACTCCGCCTTAGCGTTCGTCTCGTTACAGCAGACGCAATGTTAACAACAGCGTTCCTTCGCAGTCCAGCAGGATGTACATGCAAAGTTAATAAAAGACCCCATGGTCAGCAAAGCGGAGTGATGGCAAAATCCCAGCTCCACCTCAACACTCGTCTCGTCACAGCGGACACAACTTCAAGCTAAGCGGAATTGCGGCAACTCCCAGTTCCATGGCTCGGTGGTATACATATCGCCAACAGTCAAACCTCCATCCCGTGAAATGCGGATACAATCAGCAAAATTCCTGGTCACGTGGAACACGGATAACGTCACTCTTTGACCCCGTGGAAAACATCCAGAGCGGATCCTGGTCCTCGCAGAGCACGGCAGTGAACCCGTGTGAAGCATCCAGAGCGGAGCCTAGTCCTTGCCTAACGCGGCAGTGAACCCGTGTGAAGCATCTAGTGCAAAATTCCTGGTCACGTGGAATGCGGATAACGTCACTCTTTGACCCCGTGGAAAGCGTCCAGAGCGGATCCTGGTCCTCATAGAACACGGCAGTGAACCCGTGTGAAGCATCCAGAGCGGAGCCTAGTCCTCGCCTAACGCGGCAGTGAACCCGTGTGAAGCATCTAGTGCAAAATTCCCGGTCACATGGAACGCGGATAACGTCACTCTTTGACCCCGTGGAAAACGTCCAGAGCGGATCCTGGTCCTCGCAGAGCACGGCAGTGAACCCGTGTGAAGCATCCAGAGCGGAGCCTAGTCCTCGCCTAACGCGGCAGTGAACCCGTGTGAAGCATCTAGTGCAAAATTCCTGGTCATGTGGAACACGGATAACGTCACTCTTTGACCCCGTGGAAAACGTCCAGAGCGGATCCTGGTCCTCGCACAGCACGGCAGTGAACCCGTGTGAAGCATCCAGAGCGGAGCCTAGTCCTCGCCTAACGCGGCAGTGAACCCGTGTGAAGCATCTAGTGCAAAATTCCTGGTCATGTGAAACGCGGATAACGTCACTCTTTGACCCCGTGGAAAACGTCCAGAGCGGATCCTGGTCCTCGCAGAGCACGGCAGTGAACCCGTGTGAAGCATCCAGAGCGGAGCCTAGTCCTCGCCTAACGCGGCAGTGAACCCATGTGAAGCATCTAGTGAAAAATTCCTGGTCACGTGAAACGCGGATAACGTCACTCTTTGACCCCGTGGAAAACGTCCAGAGCGGATCCTGGTCCTCGCAGAGCACGGCAGTGAACCCGTGCAAAGCATCCAGAGCGGAGCCTAGTCCTCGCCTAACACGGCAGTGAACCCGTGTGAAGCATCTAGAGCAAAATTCCTGGTCACGTGGAACGCCGATAACGTCACTCTTCAACCCCGTGGGAAACGTCCAGAGCGGATCCTGGTCCTCAAACCAACATGGAGTGATCACCACCGCGACATTCGTCTCGATACAGCAGACGCAGTGCAAGTAAATGAAGCAAAAGGCCAAATTCCTAGCTTCAAGGTCTTGACGGCAAGTCATATAAAGCCTGAAAGACAATTGGAGATCATCTCGCACCAGCGTGGAGTGGTCACCACCTCGACGTTCATCTCGATACAGCAGATGAAATGTCACCCCAGCTTTCTTCCCCCAGCAGGATTCGGAAGCGACAAAGAAAACGAAGCGAAGGCCAAATTCCTAGCTTCAACGTCTTGACGGTAAGTCATATAAAACCGGAAAGACAAACAGAGATCATCCCACATGGAGTGGTCACCACCACGACATTCGTCTCGATACAGCAGATGAAATGTCACTACAGCGTCCTTCCTCCAACAGGATCCGGACACACCAAAGAAAACGAAGAGAAGGCCAAATTCCTAGCCCCGGGGTCTTAACGGTAAGTCATATAAAACCGGAAAGACAATCAGAGATCATCTCATACCAACATGGAGTGATCACCACCTCGACGTTCGTCTCGACACAGCAGACGCAGCATCACCGAAAGGAGTCACGGCAAAATCCCTGGTTCCAGAGCTCGACGGTTCACCAGCAACCTAGAGACAACCATGACATTCGTCTCGATACAGAGGACGCGATACCAGCAAACGAAGCAAAGGCCAAATTCCTAGCTTCAGCGTCTTAACGGCAAGTCATATAAAGCCTGAAAGACAATCGGAGATCATCTCGAACCAATGCGGAGTGGTCACCACCTCGACGTTCGTCTCGATACAGCAGACGCAACATCACCAAAAGGAGCCACGGCAAAATCCCTAGTTCCAAACCTCGACGGTTCACCAGCAACCTAGAGACAACCGCGACATTCGTCTCGATACAGAGGATGCAATGCCAGCAAACGAAGCGAAGGCCAAATTCCTACCTTCAACGTCTTAACGGCAAGTCATATAAAGCCTGAGAGACAATCGGAGATCATCTCGAACCAATGCGGAGTAGTCACCACCCCGACGTTCGTCTCGATACAGCAGACGCAACATCACCAAAAGGAGCCACAGCAAAATCCCTAGTTCCAAACCTCGACGGTTCACCAGCAACCTAGAGACAACCGCGACATTCGTCTCGATACAGAGGACGCAATACCAGCAAAACGAAGCAAAGGCCAAATTCCTAGCTTCAGGGTCTTAACGGCAAGTCATATAAAGCCTGAAAGACTATCGGAGATCATCCCACACCAGCGTGGAGTGGTTATGACTCACCGGGGCTCTCCAAAATGAGCCTAATCTCAAGTAAAAAGCGGCATGGCAAATTCCTAGCGCTTGCTCTTCCGACGGTCAAACTGCCAAGGAGGATTGCTTGAAGACGTCTTGTCCAGCCCCCGAAGGGATCAGAGACACGGCAGTCGTAGGGCTACTCGAACAGCACGATTGCCTATCGAGGAATACATCAGCTCATGCGACGGTACGACGGCCAAAACCCTAAGTACCACAGACCCTAACGGACTTCTGTCGTAAAGGGCAGAGGTTAACTGTGACGTTAGGATATTCTTGCGAGATCTGCTCGATCCGTTTTGACTCGTGAGGAAATTGATGTCTTTGCGAGAACTTCTCGATTCGTCTCGACTCTTGAGATAAAGCCTTAGGCAATAGGGATTAAAAACCTGTTTCCTAAGCACTGGGACCCTGCAAGTCGGCCCAAAACGGTCACTTGCATACCATCCACGGGTCTCACTCTCCAAAGGCGAATCTCGACAAGGAGGGAAACAACCGCTTACAGGTCCTCTCGACTCGTAAGAGGGAAAATTCTCTTATAGGATCCTTACGACTTATGAGAGAAAACACACTTAGGAGTCCTCACGACACCTAAGGAGAAAATACACCTACGAGATCCTCTCGATCCGTAGGGAGAAAAGTCTTTATGAGACCCTCACGGCTCATAAAGTTGAAAAGTCTTAGGTAGCAGATCCTAACCCTGTCTCCTAAGCCATCACCGCCCTGCAAAGAGGTCAAGATGGACCATCTATGAGCCAGACTCGCCAAAGCTACATGCCACTGAAACGGAAAAGCTACTCATGAGCATATAAACTACTTCACGCCAGAGTAAGATATGAAGAGATAAAAGGGTGCGGCTCATGGAGTTAAGGGTTTGGAACTATATCTCTTAAGAGTCGAGATTTGAGTCAATGATAAATGACGACGCTTGTGTCCGCTCGTTATCTTCTCAGATCAAGATTCTGAAAGTAATATACCAACCCGAAACTGGTCATACGCTATGCATTACTTTTCACTATTTCACCCACGTAAATACTTATGTGGGCAAAGTAGTGGGGGGCATTTGTTCCCGCCAAAAATTTCTGCGCAAAAGAGCCCAAGGTATCAAATGGCAGCGATACGCTTAAGAAAATGGGAACCAGTATCTTTCGGGCTATTTTTTGATAAACTCCTGAATGAGAAACAGATAAATTCTGATGGTATCGAAAGCGGCTCGAAAAACCCTTCGATTTGATATATTATGAGCCTCGTAATTCATCCGGGATCAAAAGTTATGAGGAATTACGTGTCCACACGTGATGGGCTTTTAAGAACCCGCTGGAGGAGTTAAAAGATACAACAAAAACTCAGAAAAGACCCCAATGGGGCATCACGTGCTCACACGTGACCATGGGTCACGTGCAGACACGTGATGGGCTTTTAAAGCCTCTAAAATAATGCATAGAATTTAATTCTAAAAGTTAGAAAATACCTCAACGAGGTATCACGTGCTTACACGTGACCAATGGTCACGTGTTGACACGTGATGGTTAAAACTGAAACATAAATAAGCGGCTAAGAAAGGAACCCAATTGGGGGTCACGTGCTCACACGTGACCAAAGGTCACGTGCCAGCACGTGACTGGCTTTAAAAGCCTTATAATTTAATAGAATTAAATTCTAAAAGTTTCTGAATCTTTCCAAATGGAAAAGGGTCATGGGGAACCGTTGGATTAAAAATCCAAGGGTGATTAAAAATCACCAATTTATGGAAAAATCTCAAATCAGGAAAGATCTCCCCAAATCTCACCGAAATAACAAACGGAATATCTTTGGATTTAAAATCCAACGGTGAATAAAATTCACTGGGTGATCTAAAGGATCATATTAATTATGAAATCAATTAAAATCTTTCAATGAAAGATTCACAAAACAAATTTATTCTCTTCCTCCTCCTATAAATAGGAGCCAAGAGAAGAGAAGGGGGATCTACTTTTTTGAGAGAAAAACAGAGGGAGGAGAATTTAATTCTCAAGAGAAGAAGAAACAGAGAAAGAAGAATTTAATTCTCTGCAAAAGAAAAACCCTAGGTAAGTGTTCCTCTCCGAAAGACGGCGCGACACCGCGTCTTGCCTGAGATTCGGGGCAGATGCTAATAGGTGCTATCCGTCCACCTCTTCGAAGATGCCAAGTTGATTTATGGCACCACGTATCGAAGGTTTAGACGGATGCGTCCGATGTAGCAGACTTTGTCAGATTCCCCCTCGTTTGAGGGGTTTTTGATTGTGGGGACGCTCTTCCCTGCAGGCGCAAGCCCCTGCAGTTAATTACGCTACCGCATTGCGGTAACAACTTTCTCCTTCTCCAGATGGTCACTTCGTGTCGTGGGTGTTTGTTTTGTGTTTTGTTGCCCGTGGATTGTTTACGGAGACTGAGTTATGTCGTCGCCCGTAGGGCGTGGACTAGTCCAAATCCGTATCATCTTAGATTTGGGTTTGGGGGGTTTGGTTTGAGGATACGTCAGCCATACTTGAGGCTAAGATCAACTCAAACGTTTGTTAAGGATACGTTAGTCTAACTTTGTGACTAAGATCAACTTAACGGGATCGTTTAGATCCGACAAAAGAGCATGCAGGGCTCTAATGTTCCAGTTTAGGGACATAGTGGTCCATGAATGTATGGCCGTCGGGACCCGTCACCTTTCTGACGACGTTGAAGGATTACAACGACGGATGTCAGAGGAGTTCAGAGATGTACCCTCGAGCCAGAGTTAATTGGGGGGATTTATAGTCCACTCTGTTTGAAGGTTTAAGGATACGTTAGCCATCTTTGAGGCTAAGATCAACTTAAACGGGACCGTTTAGATCCGACAAAAGAGCATGCGGGGCTCTATTGTTCTAGTTTAAGGACATTGCGGTCCATGGGTAGTTTAAGGACATTGCAGTCCATGGATAGTTTAAGGACATTGCGGTCCATTGTTAGTTTTAAGACATCTCGATCAAGGTTAAGGACGTCGTAGTCCATGGGTTTGAGGACCCCACAGTCCATTGTTAGTTTTAAGACATCTCGGTCAAGGTTAAGGACGTCGTAGTCCATGGGTTTAGGGACTCCACAGTCCGCTGTGCTCTGGATGCTTCACACGGGTTCACTGCCGTGCTTGGCGAAGACCAGGCTCCGCTCTGGACGTTTTCCACGGGGTCAAAGAGTGACATTATCCGCGTTCCACGTAACCAGGAATTTGCATTAGACATGAGTTTAAGGACCCCACAGTCCATATCAATGTGTGGTCGTCGGGACCCGTTACCTCTCTGAAGACATTGAGGGATTACAATGCCAAGTATCAAAGGAGTGACGAGATGTACCCTAGAACCGGAGTGGATTAAATAGTCCTTGGCCCAATTTGGGGTCAAGACGAATTAATTATGTTATGAGTCCATTGGACCAGTTAATCACCAATTGAGGACTTATGGCCATCTTGGGCTAAGTCCAATCAGGAGAGGCTTTGCCTCTATCCATTTAGGCCAATTGGGCCAAAGCATAGTGTTAAACACTACAGAGCGATCAGTGTTGAACACTGGGAATGGGGTTGGCAAGTTAGTGTTTAACACTAAGAGAATATTTGGTATTAAACACCAGCAACAATGCTTTTTCAGATTAGTGTTAAACACTAAGGTAATCAGTGTTGAACACTGCAAATGAAGATCTCAGATTAGTGTTTAAACACTAAGGTAATCAGTGTTGAACACTGCAGATAAATCTTTTTATTTAGTGTTGAACACTAAGGCCCAACAGTGTTTTAACACTGGGTTCGAGAGTTTTAATTTAGTGTTAAACACTAAGGCAAGAGGGGTCACGTGGCAGCACGTGAGAGCGCCCTCCCTTCATTTGTTCTGCTGAGATTATCGCGTCTTTCAGAGCATCACGTGTCGTCACGTGATGGGCATTCAAATGCCTATGTATTGGAGCTTCTGCCGAGGGTCACGTGGGTCACGTGGGATGCTGCCTCAAAGTATTTTGTTTAGAGGCTTTGTTAATCTTTTTTCAGGAATTAAATTCCTCGAACTGTAAATTTCAGAGGAATTAAATTCCTACTTCCTTTCGAAGACTTTGTTTTCTGGAATAGAGTTTAACTCCGAATTTTCTGTGGGAATTAAATTCCTCATATACGTGAAGGGCTGAATAGGGTTAGACCCTAATAAAAGTTTTTAAGGAGTTTAAACTTCCATCCTCTGTTAAATTATGATTAAGGGAATTAAATTCCTGCTGTTTCAACAGAACTAGGTTCTTAATTAGGGTTAAACCCTGTTTCTTTTTTGTTCTGAAGGAATTAAATTCCCACGATATAGGGTCAAGCCCCACTTTTATTTTAAAGGAATTAAATTCCTATAGTTCTGTGAGAATTAAATTCTCATGCTTGCATTCCTTCTCTATGTTTTGGATCTGCATGGCAGGATCTCAACCCATTGAGAATTAAATTCTCAACCTTAAAGGGAGATGTGCACTTTGCAGATCCTCTATCAAAGAGAGAGGAAATATGTTCTTCTGTTTTCACATTATCAGAGTTAAACTCTGTTGAGAATTAAATTCTCTTTTTTTCAAAAGGCCTTCCCTTTCTTACCTAGGGTTTTTTGCAGAAGATCCGAGTCTTTTCAAAGTATCAAAGCTCTTCTCCTTTTTCTTTTTTCTTCTCTGCGCATGTATATATTTCTCTGTGTCTCTTGGCTCCTATTTATAGGAGAAGCAGCCGAATCAATCAGTTTTTGACGAATCTTCATTGAGATTTGATTTGCATTCATCATTCATTTTGGGCCGTTGGATTATTAGGTGAATTTTATTCACCATTGGATTTTAAATCCAGAGATTCTCCCTTGTTATTTTGGTTAGATTTAAAGGGGAAATCTTTCCAAACCTGAGATTTTCCCATAGATAGATGATATTTCATCACCTCTGAATCTTTAATTTGATTGGTTCCAGATAGTTGCTTTCCTTTGGAAAGATTTGAATTTCTCTCAGAATTTAATTCTGTTGACAAAATGGGCTTTGAAAGCCGGTCACGTGTGAGCACGTGACCCATGGTCACGTGTGAGCACGTGATCCCCTTTGGAATGAGCCTTTTCCTTTCTTTTGCGCTTTGTCTTCTGATTGCTGCTAAAACGTCACGTGCTACCACGTGACCCCTGGTCAAGTGTGAGCACGTGACCCTTGTTTGAACTCTCTTTCTTCGGTTCTTTTGGAGAACGAGTCTGCTGTCTTGAACGTCACGTGCCAACACGTGACCCTGGTCACGTGGGAACACGTGACCTCTTCTGAAGCCTTTTCTTGACTTGATCAGAGAACTTGTGTGCCTTTGATGCTTGGATTTAAATGTCACGTGTCGCCACGTGACCCTGGTCACGTGGGAGCACGTGACTCTTTCTGAAGCCCATTTTCTTCAGCGTAGTCAGGAAACTGAACTTGATTTGATGATGCCTTTTAGGTGTCACGTGCCAACACGTGACCCCTTTTTGAAGCTTTTCCCAGAAGCTTTCCTGATTTTAAATCAGGAAACAAATGCCCCCACAGCGTTGTTCTCACGTGTCTGCACGTGAGTGCAACGCTGTCACCTCTTGTGACCGTTGGATTCCTCTAGGGATCTGGGGAGACGAAGCGTTTTCATTGTCTTCTATAAATACCTCTGTCTCTTCATAAGAGCCTTCACTTTGTTCATCTTCTTCTTTTGAGAACTTTTTCTGAGAATTTAATTCTCTTCTTCCAGAGCTTAGTTCTCTGTTTTGAAACAATTTTCAGAGTTTAACTCTGTTCAACAGGAATCCTTTTTCCTCAGATAATGGTAATCGAAGCATCTTCGTTTTGACAAAACCCTCTGGATTTTAAATCCAGATTAAGGGTTTCACAAAGAACCCATTTTCTTCAAGTAATTTAACCAAAATATGAGACCACTTGACTTCCCGCAGTAGATCACTTATGGTTTAGATGATCCCTTAGGGAGATGATGATGGCGGTTCAAACCCATGGAATTTAATTCCATCAAAAAATGTTTTTTGGGAATTTAATTCCCTTTTCTTAATAAGGAATTTAATTCCAACGAAGAACTCGATTTCTTCACACAGAGGCTTCCTGGGGTCTCTTGGCCCGAGGTTGTTCTTCCTGCAGTTAATGCAATGGGGGCCTTGTAATGATGTCTTTTGTGTGAAATCAATTCCTTTGATTTTATTGGATCCACTGTAGAGCCCGAGACAGATCCTGTTGGGGGGATGTGCAAGGCCATCATTTTTTTATTAAATGAGGATATTCCCTTTTGTTTTATTGTAACTGTTTGGTCTCATTATTAATGAGCCGTCATCCGGATTCTGTGGGGCCCATGTGTTTTATAGCCAATGGTCCCAGGAAACTTTGCTGTTGCTTTCTCCCACTAGTCTTCATGTTCATGCATGAATAGACATCGCTGACTTTCCTTTTAACGGTTTTCTTTTATTGGATTTCAGGTGCGATGGCTTCTGCTTCACGCTTTCCCTTTTCTCGCTCGGAGGCGGCTTTTCCTCAGTCACCGTCTGATGAGGAAGCGATGGCGATGATTCGGGCTCATGACCCGAACTGCACCAACCTTCTTCAGTGGGGGTCTTGGTATAGTCAGATTATTCAGGGTCGTCGGAGTTTTCTCTGCGCGGTGCCAACGGAGCCTACTTTCCCCTTTTTACCGATGGATCCTCCAAGGACAGCTTTTGCTGTGGAAATGCCCAACTGGACTCCAACGGGGAGGCTTGAGCCTTCGACGGCCGGTATTTCGAACCATCCGATTCCGGCCATAGACATCCTGGGGCGGCGTATCTGCCAGGGTGAGGCCCACCCGTGGGGGCAAATTTATAAGATAGGGTTCACTCCCAGGCATCCTACGGGCTACCTTCTCTGGGCTCGCTACATCCTTTCCGCCCATCGGGTGCGGTTGCAGAAAGTTGGGCTTTATCAGGCCATATATGCGTCACTGTTCCATTACAAGTCACCGCATGCCTGGTGGGTCGAGGCGTTTTTGAACCAGTGGAATCTTCCCACTAATACTTTTCTTCTGGGGGATCGCGAGGTCTCGATCTCTCTTGCAGAATTTTATGAAATCTCAGGATTGCCAATCAGGGGCGCACTGTATGAGGAGTTGTTGCCTTCTGACGAGTATGTCTTCGAGCCCGAGTCTGCACCGATTGACGGCCTGTCCGCTGAGAATGCTGTTCGCCATAAGCGCCCCAGCTTGATCAAGGCGCTGGGCATTTTTGATCAATTGTTCACTGAGTCTGAGGAGCAGGGTGTTACTTTTAAAAGCTTCATTTCCTGCTTCCTTCGTGAGGATATCATATCGAAGACTGCTCCGAAGTTTGCCAACATCAGAGACCCCTTTGGGTTTGGTCCGAAGAAGCTACCGACTGCTGAATCGGACCTGCCACAGTATTATATTCCCATCGTGTCGCCGATGTCTTTTGAGTCCGTTGCAGCACCTGGTATGGATGAGGAAACATTCTTTGTGGGGTTTGTCAGTGTTTGGCTTAGCTGGTTCGTTATCCCCATGCATCGCCGCTTCATGAGAGCCTCGGTCATCTACCCGGCTCATCGTATTGCTGAGGGGACGCGGTTGGCCATCGGCATCCCGGCCTTGGCACACCTCTATAATGGATTGGGCACCGCAGCTAATACCTCTACGCCCGGCGTGGATGTGGTGAACTTTTCGCTTCATTATTTCACGTCCTGGATCGAAATGCATGTATTGGGGGCCTTCGCCATGCATCAGAGGCCCTCATTTTACGATGCCTACCCCTTTCCACGACTTATGCGGCTAGTGGATGCTTCTGCCGCCGACCCGACTCAATTCGGGGCCATTCGGGTGCTAATTTCTCCTCATGCCACCGCTGGCGGGTTGGTTTTTACTGATCGGGTCTTGTCTACTCCTTCGGGTCCCGTCCAACAACTCTGGGACCAGTCGAAAGACAACGCACCTTCTCTGAAGCCCCGAGAGGCTACGCATTTGTATGCAATCAGACCGGGTTACTTGGTGTTTCGCCAGGACAATGCGGCTCTTTTCATGCGGTACAACCCGCATCGATTTGCCCGGCAGCTCGGATACGACCAGGGTGTTCCTTTCGAGGCTTTTATGGTCGCCCCGATCCCTTCGCTTGATGCTGTTCGCGATGCTGCTCATCATTTTATGAGGCTGAACACCGGCTCTTATTTCATGGTCCCTGAAGCTGAGTACATGCCTCGATGCGTGGGCGCGTTCACGGGTTGGTATCTTCATCGGGTCAACCCGATCATTCTCGAGGAAAGGAGGGTGCTTCTTGGTCACGATGCCCCTCCTCTGGCTCCTGGGGCTGAGTTACGACCGAGGGTTCCAGTCCGCTTTCCTTTGAGGGAGATTGGCACCGCGCTCATTCCAGGGGAGTCCGGGGTAGACCTTACTCCGATAGCTGGTATGCCTTTGGGTTCTCGCTCACGGGGTAAGCGGGCTCCGGTGGTAGCACCCCTGCCGGTGGCGGCGCCGCCTTCTGTGGCGTCGACAGTGGTGATGTCATCCTCGGTTGTGGCACCGAGCGAGAGTAACAGGAATGAGGGCTCCGAGGGCGATGTGGGCCAGCGCCGCCCTAAGGCTTCGCGAGGGAGGAAGCGGTCATCCTCAGCGACCGGCTCCGGGTCTAAACGGCGGAAGAAAGCGGCTACTGCCCCGCTTGATTCTGTGATGGAGTCTGAGCCTATCCTTGAAGACGAACCATTGGCCGTGCAAGGGTTAGACGCTGGACTTCTCTTCCCGAGTTCAGTGGATGAGGAGGCTGCGCAGTTGGCCGAGGCCATACGGCGCTCAAAAGACGCGTCTCATAACGCTAAGGTTCTGAAGAAGTCTTATCCCGCTGTAATTTTCTACGAAGACCCTTCGTGGATTCGGCGGCGATTTATCGGCCCTTTGGAGGAATGGGGGGAAAGGGCTCTGAAGCGGGCCGCTTCAGAAGACGCAGCTGATGCACTCTCTTTGTGGACTGGCGGTCATGAGTCTACGCTTGAACCCCGGCGAGCCCACCTCCTTGAGAAGGAGCAGCGGCTTGAAGAAGCCATATTGAGGGCTTCTTTGCGTATAGGTACGTTGTTCTTCCTTTGTAGTCTCTCCGATTATTTATGCCTATGCATATACATCATTATTCTTATTTGGATCATGCAGAATCTTCGACGCTGGGGGAGCTTCCTACGGGCCTATTAAAGCTAAAGCCCGCCGAAACTCCCAATGAAGCCTTGCTGGATGTGGAGGGGGCTGACGAAGCTGCTCCTCTCATGGTGGAACTTCCAGCGGCGGTTCTCGGCTAGGGCGTGCTTGCCCCTTTGGAGGAGGCTCCTTTGGAGGCCGCCGCCCCAATGACTCTTACCGAGGGCAACCCAAGGGCTGGGAGTGAGGTGGTCGGGGCTATTCTCCCTTTGTTGGAGCCTGAGGTTACGGCGGAGACCGTTGAAGCTGCTATCCCCCCGGCTCAGAATGGGAGGAGTGTTGAAGGTATCCCTCCACGTTTTAATTTAGCAACCCCTTCATAGTCTGAACTCTTTTATCTTTCCCAGAATTGCGCTGTTTGGCGGCCACGATCGCGGATCTGTCGCCTCGACAGTCATTTCAGCGTTTATTGGAGATGGCAGCTCCGCAGGCGATCTCCCCTCAGCGCATTGTCCTCTCGTCTGGGCAAGGTTGGTGTCGTCCATCCTTTCTCATAGCATCGTCGTTATTATTTGTACTGACATTGACGTTTTCTGCAGTTCTGGAAGCCGACGACGAGGTCGAGATTCTCGAAGGGCCAGGGGAGCCTTCAGCTCCTACTTGCACGACTGTCGGTGAGTGACATTTCATTGCACTCTCACTCGTTCCTTGCTTAAGCATTTTGTTGACATTTTTTTTTAAATTTAAACAGCTCTGCCAGTCTCCTCGGCGTTGGAGTCGCGCATCGTGATGCCACCCGGTCCTTATGCCTTGCGGGCCTCAGAACGCTTGGCCCAATTAAGCCTCGTCTCCTTGTCGTCTCTGATCGAGGAGCTTCGTGCTGGCAGCACGACCACGGCTGAAGCATTCGCTGCTGAGGCTAACGGCTCTCTTCCTTTTCTTGCCACCTACCACAGCGAAGAGGTGGTGCGAGTCTGGGTGGAGTTCTGCCGACGAGTGGAGGCTTGCCTGCACACTCTCGAGTGTTCTCGCCTTTCCTCGGAGGCCGTAGCTGCAAAGGCGGGGTTACGAGGGTTGATAGCACGGTGCGCGGCCAACATGACGTCGTGTGAGAAGAGGCTCGGTCGCAAGTTCTCGGAGAGGGAGCTAGCCTCCAAGGCGCTGGGCGAGCTTCAAGCCAATCTCACAGCCAGGGCCAACAAAGCGTATGAACTCTGGCGGGTGCTTCAGGAGTCCATCAAAGAGGTGGTGGCTCTCGACAAAGCTGCCATGTTCACTTGTGAGAGGGTCGAGGCTCATAAGGCCACTGAGAAAGAGCTTGAAGCCCGGCTCGCTTCGTATCAGGCTCAGCAAGCTCAAGCGGAGGCTCGTCTTCTGGAGATCTTGCGTCATGAAGCCGTGGCTCAGCAAAAGCAGGATGAGCTGACCAAGTTGCTGCATCGCCCGCCGGCCTGAAACATTTGTATCTTTTCCTTCCTTTTTGTACATACTCATGGATGAGAGTATTTTCTTTTTGTTTCTTCCATAAATTGTACTTTTTACGCATTTTGGTTTATGAATAAAAGATACATTTTTCTTCTAAATGGTGTGTTTCCTTTTCACTGAATGTATTCTGTGGATATTCTATCTTGATTTCCTTGCAGGACAGCGACGGCTTAGGATTCAGGGTTAAGATCTGCTTCCTAAGACTTTTGCATCTTACGAGCCACGAGGGTCTCGTGAGGAGTTTTTCTCCTTACGAGTCGAGAGGGTCCTATAGGTGTGAGTTCTTCTTAAGGATCGTGAGGATCCTTAAGCGGGTTTTCCCTTGAGAGTCGTAAAGATCTCGCAAGAGAGTTTTTTCTTCCTTACAGGTCGTGAGGGCCTGCAAGTGTTGGATGCGGTCACCCTTGTCCGTGTTTTACGGAGTCGGGAGTTTCTCAAGGTATCGTAGTTTAAAGACGTCACGGTCAAGGTTAAGGACCTCATAGTCCGTGGATTTAAGGACTCCACAGTCCGCTGTTAGTTTTAAGACATCACGGTTAAGGTTAAGGACCTCATAGTCCGTGGATTTAGGGACTCTACAGTCCGGTGTTTGGTTGCAGGGACCCGTCACCTCTTTGAAGACGTTGAGGAATTACAACGCCGGGCGTCAAAGGAGTGAAGAGATGTACCCTTAAACCAAGGCAAAATCTGTAGGGAATCGGGGTGGTTGATCGTTAGTTTTAAGACATCACGGTCGAGGTTAAGGAAGTCATAGTCCGTGGATTTTAAGGACTCCACAGTCCGTCATTTGCTCTGGATGCTTCACACGGGTTCACTGCCGTGCTTGGCGAGGACCAGGCTCCGCTCTGGGCGTTTTCCGCGGGGTCAAAGAGTGACGTTATCCGCGTTCCACGTGACCAGGAATTTGCACTAGATGCTCCACACGGGTTCACTGCCGTGCTCGGCGAGGACTAGGCTTCGCTCTGGATGCTTTGCACGGGTTCACTGCCATGCTCTGCGAGGACCAGGATCCGCTCTGGACGTTTTCTACGGGGTCAAAGAGTGAAATTATCCGCGTTCCACGTAACCAGGAATTTTGCACTAGATGCTTCACACGGGTTCACTGCCGTGCTCGGCGAGGACTAGGCTCCGCTCTGGATGCTTCGCATGGGTTCACTGCCATGCTCTGCGAGGACCAGGATCCGCTCTGGACGTTTTCCACGGGGTCAAAGAGTGACATTATCCGCGTTCCACGTAACCAAGAATTTTGCACTAGATGCTTCACACGGGTTCACTGCCGTGCTCGGTGAGGACTAGGCTCCGCTCTGGATGCTTCGCATGGGTTCACTGCCATGCTCTGCGAGGACCAGGATCCGCTCTGGATGTTTTCCACGGGGTCAAAGAGTGACATTATCCGTGTTCCACGTAACCAGGAATTTTGCACTAGATGCTTCACACGGGTTCACTGCCGCGTTAGGCGAGGACTAGGCTCCGCTCTGGATGCTTCGCACGGGTTCACTGCCATGCTCTGCGAGGACCAGGATCCGCTCTGGACGTTTTCCACGGGGTCAAAGAGTGACCTTATCCGCGTTCCACGTAGCCAGGAATTTTGCACTAGATGCTTCACACGGGTTCACTGCCGCGTTAGGCGAGGACTAGGCTCCGCTCTGGATGCTTCGCACGGGTTCACTGCCATGCTCTGCGAGGACCAGGATCCGCTCTGGACGTGTTCCACGGGGTCAAAGAGTGACATTATCCGCGTTCCACGTAACCAGGAATTTTGCACTAGATGCTTCACATGGGTTCACTGCCGCGTTAGGCGAGGACTAGGCTCCGCTCTGGATGCTTCGCACGGGTTCACTGCCATGCTCTGCGAGGACCAGGATCCGCTCTGGACGTTTTCCATGGGGTCAAAGAGTGACCTTATCCGTGTTCCACGTAGCCAGGAATTTTGCACTAGATGCTTCACACGGGTTCACTGCTGCGTTAGGCGAGGACTAGGCTCCGCTCTGGATGCTTCGCACGGGTTCACTGCCATGCTCTGCGAGGACTAGGATCCGCTCTGGACGTTTTCCACGGGGTCAAAGACTGACCTTATCCGCGTTCCACGTAGCCAGGAATTTTGCACTAGATGCTTCACACGGGTTCACTGCCGCGTTAGGCGAGGACTAGGCTCCGCTCTGGATGCTTCGCATGTGTTCACTGCCATGCTCTGCGAGGACCAGGATCCGCTCTGGACGTTTTCCACGGGGTCAAAGAGTGACATTATCCACGTTCCACGTAACCAGGAATTTTGCACTAGATGCTTCACACGGGTTCACTGCCGCGTTAGGCGAGGACTAGGCTCCGCTCTGGATGCTTCGCATGGGTTCACTGCCATGCTCTGCGAGGACCAGGATCCGCTCTGGACGTTTTCCACGGGGTCAAAGAGTGACCTTATCCGCGTTCCACGTAGCCAGGAATTTTGCACTAGATGCTTCACACGGGTTCACTGCCGCGTTAGGCGAGGACTAGGCTCCGCTCTGGATGCTTCGCATGGGTTCACTGCCATGCTCTGCGAGGACCAGGATCCGCTCTGGACGTTTTCCACGGGGTCAAAGAGTGACATTATCCGTGTTCCACGTAACCAGGAATTTTGCACTAGATGCTTCACACGGGTTCACTGCCGCGTTAGGCGAGGACTAGGCTCCGCTCTGGATGCTTCGCATGGGTTCACTGCCATGCTCTGCGAGGACCAGGATCCGCTCTGGACGTTTTCCACGGGGTCAAAGAGTGACCTTATCCGCGTTCCACGTAGCCAGGAATTTTGCACTAGATGCTTCACACGGGTTCACTGCCGCGTTAGGCGAGGACTAGGCTCCGCTCTGGATGCTTCGCATGGGTTCACTGCCATGCTCTGCGAGGACCAGGATCCGCTCTGGACGTTTTCCACGGGGTCAAAGAGTGACATTATCCGCGTTCCACGTAACCAGGAATTTTGCACTAGATGCTTCACACGGGTTCACTGCCGCGTTAGGCGAGGACTAGGCTCCGCTCTGGATGCTTCGCATGGGTTCACTGCCATGCTCTGCGAGGACCAGGATCCGCTCTGGACGTTTCCCACGGGGTCAAAGAGTGACATTATCCGCGTTCCACGTAACCAGGAATTTTGCACTAGATGCTTCACACGGGTTCACTGCCGCGTTAGGCGAGGACTAGGCTCCGCTCTGGATGCTTCGCATGGGTTCACTGCCATGCTCTGCGAGGACCAGGATCTGCTCTGGACGTTTCCCACGGGGTCAAAGAGTGACATTATCCGCGTTCCACGTGACCAGGAATTTTGCTGAATATATCCGCATTTCACGGGATGAAGGTTTGACTGTTGGCGATATGTATATCACCGAGCCATGGAACTGGGAGTTGCTGCTGTTCCGCTTAGCTTGAAGTTGTGCCCGTTATTACGAGACGAGTATTGGGATGATCTTTAGGTCGCTCGTGGCCCGTCGAGATTCGGCTTCTTCTTCTAATGAAACCTGGGGAGGAAGAGTGCGACTCCTTCTTTGTTTGCGCCCCTGGATTGTATACAGGGATTGATGTAGCGTCATCTGTAGGGCATGTATTTTATTTAGATTTTATTTCTTTTCCCGCGATGCTCTATCATTTCAGCTTTTATATCGCGAAAATCACGACTGCCCAATCATTTCGGCTATTTTTTGCGGTGCCCAATCATTTCGGCTATTTATTTTTTCTCTACTCGCTGCTTTTTATTGCGAGTTGCCCCATCATTTCGGCTATTTTTCATGCATACATTTTTACTTGCCGCTTTTTACTGCAAGTTGCCCCATCATTTCGGCTATTTTGTAGGCATGTGTGGCTTGCTAGCTTTTTCGCTACAAGCTCGGATTTTGGACGCCGATTTCGGCATCAGCATCGCTGCAACTGGGACGTTGCCAGGAGCGAATCATCATTTGCCTCTGTCGATGTTGAACAAAGATGGCTTAGCAAACAGGGTTAAGGTCCCGTTGACTAAGGCTTTTGACTTCATGAGCCGTAAAGGTCTCACAAAGGTATTTCTCCCTACAAGTCGTGAGGATCTTGCAGGTGTATTTTCTCCTTAGGGATCATGAGGATTCCTAAGTGTATGTTCCTCTGTAAGTCGTAAGGATCCTACAAGAGGGTTTTCTCCTTATGGGTCGAGAGGACCTACAAAGATTGGACTTTGCTGGGGAAAGGTTTATTCGCGCCCGTGGATTGTATACAAGGGTTAGTATTGAGCCTCTTGTAGGGCAATATCGGAGGTTGTGGAGGATTTGCTTAAGAACAGGTTCAGGTTTCTGTAACTTAAGACTTTCAAATCTCATGAGCCGTGAGGGTCCCATAAGAGAATTCTCCTTACGAGTCGTGAGGATCTTGTAAGTGTATTTTCTCCTTAGGAATCGTGAGGATCCCTAAGTGTGCTGCTCCTTTGTGAGTCGTAAGGATCTCACGCAGGTGGTTTCTCCTTACAAGGTCGAGAGGGCCCTGTAAGTGTCCTTTAACGAGGTTGCGCCCTTTCGGGTTTTCACAAACACTCACCGGTAGTCCTGCTGTTCTTACTCACGGAGCCCTTTCGGGTTTTCATCCGTGCCCATTTTGCTTATAGACATACCGTTTTTTTTTATTCTTTTTCACTTTTTTTTACAAGGTCGCGCCCTCTCAGGTTTTCACGAACACTTGCCGGCAGCCCTACTGTTTTTACTCACGGAGCCCTTTCGGGTTTTCATCCGTGCCCACTTTGCTTATGGACATACCGTTTTTTTTTTGTTTTTTTTTCTCTTTTTTTTTATCCATCTCGTCAACCTAAGGATGTTGCGGTAGTAGTTTAGGGACGTTTCGGTCCGTCGTTAGTTTAAGGACGTTTCGGTCCGTCGATAGTTTAAGGACGTTTCGGTCCGCCGATATGGGAAGGCTGGCTGCTGCTTGTAAAGTCTGAGCCTAAGAAGATAGTGAGAGGACATAGTCGTCGTCATCTATCATTGACCCAGGCTGTGGCTTATTAAGCATAGTATTTCTTTAAGAAGCGGCCGTTTATTGGCCTGAAAGGCCTTTCACCGTGCATGTCCATGAGTAGGTAGGCTCCACCCCGGTAGACCTTGTCTATGATGTACGGGCCTTCATAGTTTGGCTCAAATTTTCCCCGTTTGGCACGATTGGGGATCATAGGTCTTTTGACCACTAGTACGAGTTCGCCTTGGCGGAATGTCCTCGGCCTGGTCAATCGTTCGTACGAGCGCGTCATCTTTGCTTTGTAGGCTTCTAGATGTTGTTGCGCTATGAGCCGGGTTTCGTCGAGGGCATCAAGCTCCTCGAGCCGAAGGTGAGCATTTTCTTCGTTTGTCAGCTCGTGGTGGACTGCTACTCGTAGAGAGGGTAATTCTATCTCGAGGGGGAGCACTGCTTCCGTCCCAAATACCAACGCGTACGGCGTTGTGTTCGTGGCCGTCTTGAACGTAGTTCGATAAGCCCAAAGGGCTTCTTGCAGCCTTTCGTGCCAGTCTCTCTTATTCCTGGAGACGGTCTTTTTTATGATCTTCGTCAAGGTCTTATTGAAGGCCTCGGCTAGACCGTTAGCTCGTGGATTGTAAACCGAAGAATATCTCCAGTCTATATTGTGCTGCTGTGCGAAGCGGCTAATCTTATGGCTTCGGTAGGCCGGCCCATTATCGGAGATAATCCGCCGTGGGGTCCCAAACCGGTACATGACATGCGTCTTGAAGAAATGGAGGATATTCTCCGTCTTCACTTCCCTCAGTGGTACTGCTTCTGCCCATTTGGAGAAGTAATCAGTTGTCGCCAGGATAAAACGGTATCCCCGGGATGATGCTGGCTCAATGGGGCCGACTATGTCAGTCCCCCACATTTCGAATGGCCAACTAGCCAGCGTCGGGTGCAGTGGATTCGGATGTTGGTGGATGAAGTCTCCATGGATCTGGCATGAGTGGCATTGCCTCGCATACTCGAGGCAGTCCTGGATCATTGTGGGCCAGTAATAACCCATCCGTTTAATTTTTAACTTCATCTTTGGGCCTGCTTGGTGAGAACCGCAAAGTCCGTCATGAACTTCCTGAATGACTCTTTCTGCTTCGTCAGGTCCTAAGCATCTCAGCCATAGAGAATCAAACGATCTCTTGTACAGGGTATCGTTGATGAAAGCGAAAGATAAAGCTCGTTTCATGAGCTGATGTCTTGAGGACGCTTCCTCGGGCATTCGGTGGGATTTGAAGTAGTCTATGAAGACTTCCCTCCAGTCTTCGGCCTTCTCATGGTCTTTTATTTGTAGGGTCGTCTGCTCAGTCGTTCCCTTTTCTTCGCATGATTCCGGAGGTATTTCTGTCGGGGCGAGCACTCGGCGGCTTTGTACCACGATTCTGACGTCATCGAGGTTCTCGTCAGCCAGTTCTTTAGCAAGTTTAGCCAACGCGTCTGCTTTGCTGTTTTCCGCGCGCGGTATGTTCTCCAAAGTATAGGAGGGAATTTGGGTCAATAGTTGTTGCACCCTTTCGCCGTACTTTACCAACTCCGGCTTGCACGTTTGGTAGTCACCATTTACTTGACTAACGACCAGCTGAGAATCCCCGTATATAAGGAGGTCTTCAATTCCCATGTCGATGGCGATCTCGAGGCCTGCTATCAGAGTTTCGTATTCGGCTTCATTGTTTGTCCTCGGCTCTGTTAATGAGAAGGCGAAGTGCATTATCCCTCCTCGTGGAGTTGCAAAGATGAGGCCTATCCCTGATTTGATCATTGGGATATCTTGTTTCTGTTTCTTTATGGAGGACGCTCCATCGAAATAGAGTTCCCATCGGGTGGTTCCACCGCTAATCGCATCAAATGCATGCTCGTCCGGCAAATCACAGTTCAGAGGAGAATTGGCCGGTATCGGGTGCTCGGCGAGGAAGTCGGCAATGGCCTGGCCTTTCACTGCTTTGAGAGGTTGATACGTTATCGAGAACTCCATCAAGAGCAGGGCCCACTTAGCGAGTCGTCCTGTCAATATGGCTTTCGACATCAAATATTTGAGAGGGTCCACCTTCGAAATAAGACGGACTTCATGTGCTAATGCGTAATGTCTAAGCTTTGTTATTGCGAAGATCAATGCCAGGCAATGCTTTTCGATGGGGAAATAGTTGCTTTCTGCCCCCAGCAGCACTCGACTTAAGTAGTAAAGTGCTCTTTCTTTCCCCTGATCATTCTCTTGTGCCCATAATGCGCCCAAGGAACCTTCGAGGGCGGTCGTATAAAGAATGAGGGGTTTTCCCTTGACCGGCGCGGCCAACACCGGAGGGCTCTGCAGGTACTGCTTGATCTCGTCTAGTGCACCTTGACATTTGTGATCCCAAACGAATGGAGTTCCCTTCTTCATTAGGTGGCTGTAAGGACGGCATTTGCCCGAAAGATTAGCGATAAACCGCCGGATGTATGCGAGCTTCCCTTGGAGAGACCGCAACTGCTTGAGGGTTCTTGGCGGAGGCATTTCCATGATCGCCTTAATCTTTGACGGATCTATTTCAATACCTCGGTGTCGAACGATGAATCCCAGAAATTTGCCCGAGAAGACTCCAAACGCGCACTTGAGGGGATTCATTTTCAAATTATATTGCCGAAGGCGTTGAAATACAGTCTCCAGATGCTTTAAATGCTCCTCGTACGACATGCTCTTTACTACGAGGTCATCGATATAGCACTCGACGATGTCATGTATGAGGTCGTCGAAGATCTTTGTCATGGCCCTTTGATAGGTAGCGCCAGCGTTCTTTAGGCCAAAGGGCATAACCTTGTAGCAAAATATACCCAAAGGGGTGCGGAAAGCGGTATGCTTCTGGTCTTCGGGATGCATCTTTATCTGATTGTATCCTGATGAACCGTCCATAAAGGAGAAAACCTCGTGAGTGGACGTGTTATCTATCATTAGCTCGGTTACCGGCATCGGGAAATCATCCTTTGGACAGGCTTTATTGAGATCCCTGAAATCCACGCATATGCGTACCGTCCCATTCTTCTTCATTACCGGGACGATATTGGCAATCCAGTCGGGATATTGGACTTCTTGGATAAATCCAGAATCGATCAACTTCTTGACTTCGGCGTTGATGCTCATCTCAAGCTCGAGTCGCATCCTCCTTGGCGCCTGCTTGACTGGCTTGATATCTGGGGATATTGCTAATCTGTGCACAGCAATCTCCGGATCCAATCCTGGCATCTCGGAGTAGTTCCATGCGAAGCAATCTTTATGCCGTAGAAGCATGTTTTTCAACGCAGCCACCTTTTCTTCGGATAACAGCTCGCTAATAAATGTCGGTCGCGGGTCGTCTGCCGATCCTAACTCAATCTTCTTGAGCTTATCTGCAGTAGTATGTATACCGTCTTCCAGTTCTTTAGGAGCGGGCGGGAATTATGAGATCACCTCTTCATTGCTGTTCTCAAAGCACCGAGGAAGGTCATCTACGTTCTCGGGCTCTTCTCCCAATATCGTAATCGTATGACAAGTGCGAACCCGCTTCGTGGACTGAGGTGGACCCGGTTCCGCTCTTGCGGCCTTGGGCTCATGCTTTCGCGGCGGCGTTACCTTCCAGCCGTCGGATAAAGCGAACCTACCCCGTCGGTACTGGTCCTCGACCCAGTTCTTGAAGGTGAAGCAGTCTTCGGTAGGATGTCCTATGGCTTGGTGATAAGAGCAATAACTCGGATGAGAGACCTTGCTAGCTTGCTCAGGATGTCTAGACTCTGGAAGCGTGATCATTTGATATTTTATAGCGAGGTTGAGTAATCTCTCCGTCTTGTCTCGGGGGAAGGAATACGCTCGACTCATCTTCTTCACGAGGGACAAACCCGAGCCGCTTTTTGATTTATTTTCGTCTCTGTGTCGGGCCTTTCGTACAACGGATTGACGAGGATATGCGTCTTTGTCTTTTTCGGTACGCTGAGATAGACGTTACGTCCTGGCCTTCTTGTAGATGGCCATCTCGCGGTTGTAGTCTTCCTGAGCTCTCTGACCCGTTTTCCTGATAGGCTTGTTCGTTCGTTCTTCAAACGACGGACTCGGTGTTTCAAATGAAGGGTTGGCATCTCCTGACAGGGCGTCCTCTTCTTCCTCAAAGGTATATATAGGGTAGCTGCTGTGAGTCCGTTCCCGTTTTCCAGCTCTTGTGTATCCAAGCCCGAGTGTTTCCATCTTCCCGTTGGGCAATTTGCGTTGAGTCCCGGGGACATCCCAAATCTTGTTGTAGAACCGTGCCTGCCGAACGGTCTGTTCTAAAGATACTCCTTGGCGCTTCAATAGCTTCTTTAATCCATTTGTATAGTATCTAGGCAGACGGATGGGTTGGAGCCTGTCAAGTGTAGCATCCGCGCCATGCCAGATCTCTTTCTCTATTTTCGACTCTGAGGATCGGTAGAATAGGATCACCTTCTCGCCCCTTCGCCTGGAAGGGACGTAAAATGTTTGCAGGTCCTGCACATTATGAGCCTGAAGCGTGTCGAGATCCTTGTAGTGTTCTCGCGGTACCATGGTGATTTGCAAATTATGGTCATCGCCAAGGGGTGCTTGTGTCGGCAGCCGATTGGAGAACACAGCATTAACTTCATCTTCTGAATCACTTCCGAAGACTAATACGGGGGCGGGTGTCCCCAGGTTGTTGCTTTGAGATGGCCCTGCATAAAATATCTCTTCCTCCTCTTCGGTATCGCTCCCGAAAACGGGGATGGTGGCGGCGGCTTTGTTCTCCGGCTTGCGACACCTTTCTGTATTCTCGAAATCTGGCAAAAAGTACTTCGCATCTTCATATTTACGGACTTCGTTCACGGAAAATGGGTTTAACTCACCTGTTACGGTATACTCGAAACCATCCTTGAAGTACTTCATACACTGATGTTGTGTAGAGGGGATGATGTTGTACTCGTGTAGCCAGGGACGACCGAGCAAGGCGTTGTAGCAGGTCTTGGCGTCAATGACATGGAATTTGATGTCTGTGACGAGAAGTCCGAAGCGTAATGTTAGTATCACAGATCCGAGAGTTCGTGACGATTGTGAATCGAAACCGGAGATAGTAATCTTGTCACGAGCGAGGTGTTGCACGCTCATGCAGATTTCCTTCAACACCCGAACATTAAGGAGATTGACGGAGGATCCATTGTCCACCAGGATCTTGCCTATCTTGATATCATGGCAATATCCGGAGACATATAGGGGCCGGTTGTGGTCGCACGTCCGGAGAAGGAGGTCTTCATCACCGAAAGTGACGTCGGCCGTATGCACTTCCTCCAGTTCATCCTTCATCCTTTCAGTGGCGAGGAAGGCTTGGAATTGCTCGGGTTCTTGTAACGCCTTAATTAGCGAGTCTCGCGCTTCTTTCGATAATAGGAGGGCATCAAGAATGCTAAGCTGAGAAGGTAGCTTCCTTAGGTGCGCGAGGATGTTATAGTCCACTTTACTCTTCCTAGGAGGGTCTTTGGTAGCCAGCTCTTTCGTGACTTGGTCATCTAACGTGATATCTTCAGTGAACTTTTCTTTTCCCTTATCTTTTCTATTCCCGGGCCCGAGATTCTTTTCTGGGAGTGTGCGATTGCGCAGCTGAATGTTCTCGCAGATCTCCGATTCCTCCTCTTTCCCCGAGACAGATTCTTTAAAGAGAGGGCCCAGAGCCATTTCTTCATCAGAGTCGCTCCCAAAGGTGAGAACTTGTGGCTCCCTGGCGTTAACCATGCAACAGTTGCCAGTCGTTATGTTGTGCCCATCGACAGTGCTTCTTCGCTCCCGACGGATCTTGCGTTTCATGCGCTTAAAATGTTGCCGATGAGCAACATATCCTTGCCACCATATCTTAAAGGCGTCGCACTCCTCCGTGGGATGTGAGATTTTCCGATGATATGTGCAATAGTCAGGGTGCGTCTCTACCCCATCGTGTGTGTTTCCTTTCGAGGGTGGCAGCTTCATCCCCATTGACATGGCTTTGGCAAACCTTTTTCTCGTCTTGAATATCTTCTTGTCTGCTTCGGATGCCTTATGCTCTGTCAGGGGTAGTTCAACTCTTTCGTTCAGTTGCCCGCATTTGGCTCCTTCCGACGTAGTCATCTCACGCTCCTGGTCCGCTTTACATTTTAGACGAATCTCGTCTAGAAAAGCGTCGATCATTTCATCTGTTGGCCATGCGCGTTCTGGTACAGGCTCTGCCTCCAGTTTCCTAATGCCAGGAGTTTTCCCATCATCGGCAAACGAGTGGGAGATTACATTACAACTCGCCACATATCCTTCGGATTCATCCGACGAGCTTTCTCCATCATCTTCCTCTTGAAAGATGTGGTTGAGGAACTCTTGCAGTGTGACAGGAGTTCGCGCCTTCTGATTGTACTCTTCCAACGCGTCGATTTGCTTCTGCAAGTTCGTGTGCTCTTTTCCAGGCTTCACGGACTTCTTGGATTTCTTCTTCTTTTTCTTCGAAGATTTTGACGATTGGGCGTGAGTATCTGGCTCTTACCGTGAGTCTTTGTAGTCGGGCGGCGCCTTAGCATCCCTTCGATAATTTGAGGTTCAAGAGGGTCCTTCCATTCGACCGCAGGGCACGCATGAAGGTCTCTCAGCATTCTTTTGGTTTTAGTTGATAGCACGACCTCCCATGGAGCTTCTTCAATAAAAGAACATGTTGCCCCCGGTGTATCCGCTTTCCTAGGAGCATGCGGCTGTGGTGGGTTCACCTTCCACTTTTCGGACAGTACAAACTTCCCCTGGAGGTACTGGTCTTCAATCCATCCTTTGAAGACGAAGCAATCTTCAATCGGATGGCCTACCGTCTGATGGTAAGGGCAATAGTTAGGGTTATTCACCTCGGTGGGTTGCGGCGGTCGCCTTGGATTTGGCAGGTTTATAAGTCTGTTGCGTATTGCCATCTCGAATAGCCGTTTCGTCTTGTCCCGTGGGAACGAGTAGAGACGCTTCATCTTCTCATTATAATACCGACGTCTTTCCTCCAGTTGATCTGTCGGTTTCGGGGCGTTAGGTTGCTGTTGGGCATTCGCTACAAAGGTTGCCCTCCCTTTACCCTTGTCGTTCCGAGGTTCCGACCTCGGTGTAGGTGGTCTATGACCCATCTGGTCCATCTGAGCCAACTTGTCGATCAAAGCCTGGAATGTGGTTGGCTTAAAGAACATCATAAACTGGGAGATAGTTGCGTGAGGGTCTAGAGTTCCCACGAACATGCCCACCGCAGGTGCTTCCTCAATCCGTTGCTCACATCTCGACCACAGGTTCCGCCAGCGTATAGCGTACTGGACCCAGGTTTCGCCCGGTTTTACCCTGGCGTTAATAAGTGCAGTTATTGGAGTGCGTTCGCTGGCACTTGCAAATCGCTGAGTGAACAACAACTCCATTTCGGCGAACGTTTTGATAGAATCATTCGGGAGTTCCGAATACCATTCGAACGCTGTTTCTGATAAGCTGCCAACGAACTGGCGGAGCAACAATTTATCATCACCGCCGGTGTTACCGCAGAGGGCCCGAAACTGGGCGACATGTTGATGGGGATTGCCGGTCCCTTTATACACGTGGAATTTTGGTATCGTATAGCCTTGCGGGTATTTGATTTGGTCGTACCAGATCGGATACGGCCGCCCTGTTTTCACGACCTGACCAGCTGCCTCAGTAGCGTGATGAACCCGGATTTGCTGGGCTATGTAGTCAGCCAAGTCAGCCTTAGAGATTGCCTCCTCCTTGGCCGTTGAGAGGGCTGGTGGTGGATTTGACGTTTCTCCTCGGTCGTCTTCAAGAACGATCGGGGGATCCTCGGCGGGTAAGTCCTGCTGGATCATCATTCCTATCACATCTTGGAAGAGAAGGCCCATCCGTTGTATGTTGGCCGCTTGTTCAGCAGCCTCTTTGTCCCTTTTCTCCAGTGTCCGGCGAAGAAATTCAGCGTCGGTTTCTTCCTCTCGGCGTGCGTCTGAGGACGTTTCTGGGTTTTCTTTTGGCCCGGTGAGCGCAGCCATAGCATTCATCATTTCTTGAAGCTTTTGTTGCTGCTCCTGGGCTTTCGTCACGGATCGGGTTAGCGGTCGGTGGCCCGTAGAAATGCGGCTTTCCTCTTTTCCAGAGGCCATGTAAACAGTGTGCACCACCATGCCCCCAGACTTAGGGCGTCTGGTCTCAGTGCTTTTAGCTGTCGTTGCATGCTGTGGGGTCTTCTCCGGCTTCCTTCTTTTATGGGTCAGTTGATCCACAGCCTTTTGGGGTTTGGCCTGGCGACCAGCTTCCGGTTGGATTTTCAGCTTCTTGTGTTGGCGGGAGAAGTTCGGGTCGATGATCAAGTCCCGTGCCTGCCGCCAAACCTTATAGATTTTGGAAGACAGCCGTTGAGGAGATTGGGGCCGTTCTGATTCCATTTCCACAACCTTTTTTAATGAGGGAGGAGACCTCTTCAGCACTGCCGTAGGAGAATTCCTTCGCACCTTATTTAGCATTCCGAAGCTGTTCCCAGTTGGAACAGCAGCATTAACTTCTGCCACCGGGACCGATGGAGTCAACCCAAAGGGGGAGTTGCCCCCAGCCTTCCTTACTCGGCGCCAATGGCGACGTCGAGCGTGTCGAGCGGACGGCGTAGGGCCGGCGGTAAGAATGGTTTCGTCTTGCCCTCTGTGTAGGTGGGGGGTCGCAGTTGGTATTAGCCTGTCAAAGACCGATGTCCTTTGGGCAGTAGGAGCGGGAGCTGACGCCGTTAATCTTGCAAAGACCGACCTTTTGGCCGGAGAGGCTGCCTTGACGACTTCTGGGATAGGAGCGGCCACTTTCTTAGAAGCAACCTTCTCTGAGATTGTAGGCCCCGTGATGGGTTCGAAGGATTTCTGGCCCAATCTAGAGAAGACCGAGGCGTTGACGCTGGACGACTCGTAGAGAGGAGCCGCGGCAGGGGTAAGTCGATCAAAGACCGACTTCTTGGGAGCCTCCGTTGTCAGCACTGGAGCGGTGAAGTTTGTCGGCGGGAGCATGGTCCCAAAGAACAATCCTGTGGTGGCGCGAGTGACCTGTTCCACGGGCATTGTGAATAGCGAAGCAGCTTGGGGTCCGTAGGCTATACCTCCTGGCTAGGCAGAGCGTTGGTTGCAATTGCAGTCGGAAGTAGAAGCCATCGATCCTTTGCTTTCTGCAATAAGCAAGACGCCAATTCTTAGTATCTTGAAACCCAAGGGCAACCATTAGCGAACCGCGTTTGGTTCGCGAGTCACGACACACGAAGTGTGGAGTGGAAAGAGGAAAAGGTCCCACCGGGCATGCCAGAATCTGTTCCCCTCCGAAAGACGGCACGACACCGCGTCTTGCCTGAGATTCGGGGCAGATGCTAATAGGTGCTATCCGTCCACCTCTTCGAAGATGCCAAGTTGATTTATGGCACCACGTATCGAAGGTTTAGACGGATGCGTCCGATGTAGCAGACTTTGTCAGATTCCCCCTCGTTTGAGGGGTTTTTGATTGTGGGGACGCTCTTCCCTGCAGGCGCAAGCCCCTGCAGTTAATTACGCTACCGCATTGCGGTAACAATTTTCTCCTTCTCCAGATGGTCACTTCGTGTCGTGGGTGTTTGTTTTGTGTTTTGTTGCCCGTGGATTGTTTACGGAGACTGAGTTATGTCATCGCCCGTAGGGCGTGGACTAGTCCAAATCCGTATCATCTTAGATTTGGGTTTGGGGGGTTTGGTTTGAGGATACGTCAGCCATACTTGAGGCTAAGATCAACTCAAACGTTTGTTAAGGATACGTTAGTCTAACTTTGTGACTAAGATCAACTTAACGGGATCGTTTAGATCCGACAAAAGAGCACGCGGGGCTCTAATGTTCCAGTTTAGGGACATAGTGGTCCATGAATGTATGGCCGTCGGGACCCGTCACCTCTCTGACGACGTTGAAGGATTACAACGACGGATGTCAGAGGAGTTCAGAGATGTACCCTCGAGCCAGAGTTAATTGGGGGGATTTATAGTCCACTCTGTTTGAAGGTTTAAGGATACGTTAGCCATCTTTGAGGCTAAGATCAACTTAAACGGGACCGTTTAGATCCGACAAAAGAGCATGCGGGGCTCTATTGTTCTAGTTTAAGGACATTGCGGTCCATGGGTAGTTTAAGGACATTGCGGTCTATGGATAGTTTAAGGACATTGCGGTCCATTGTTAGTTTTAAGACATCTCGGTCAAGGTTAAGGACGTCGTAGTCCATGGGTTTGAGGACCCCACAGTCCATTGTTAGTTTTAAGACATCTCGGTCAAGGTTAAGGACGTCGTAGTCCATGGGTTTAGGGACTCCACAGTCCGCTGTGCTCTGGATGCTTCACACGGGTTCACTGCCGTGCTTGGCGAAGACCAGGCTCCGCTCTGGACGTTTTCCACGGGGTCAAAGAGTGACATTATCCGCGTTCCACGTAACCAGGAATTTGCATTAGACATGAGTTTAAGGACCCCACAGTCCATATCAATGTGTGGTCGTCGGGACCCGTTACCTCTCTGAAGACATTGAGGGATTACAATGCCAAGTATCAAAGGAGTGACGAGATGTACCCTAGAACCGGAGTGGATTAAATAGTCCTTGGCCCAATTTGGGGTCAAGACGAATTAATTATGTTATGAGTCCATTGGACCAGTTAATCACCAATTGAGGACTTATGGCCATCTTGGGCTAAGTCCAATCAGGAGAGGTTTTGCCTCTATCCATTTAGGCCAATTGGGCCAAAGCATAGTGTTAAACACTACAGAGCGATCAGTGTTGAACACTGGGAATGGGGTTGGTAAGTTAGTGTTTAACACTAAGAGAATATTTGGTGTTAAACACCAGCAACAATGCTTTTTCAGATTAGTGTTAAACACTAAGGTAATCAGTGTTGAACACTGCAAATGAAGATCTCAGATTAGTGTTTAAACACTAAGGTAATCAGTGTTGAACACTGCAGATAAATCTTTTTATTTAGTGTTGAACACTAAGGCCCAACAGTGTTTTAACACTGGGTTCGAGAGTTTTAATTTAGTGTTAAACACTAAGGCAAGAGGGGTCACGTGGCAGCACGTGAGAGCGCCCTCCCTTCATTTGTTCTGCTGAGATTATCGCGTCTTTCAGAGCATCACGTGCCGTCACGTGATGGGCATTCAAATGCCTATGTATTGGAGCTTCTGCCGAGGGTCACGTGGGTCACGTGGGATGCTGCCTCAAAGTATTTTGTTTAGAGGCTTTGTTAATCTTTTTTCAGGAATTAAATTCCTCAAACTGTAAATTTCAGAGGAATTAAATTCCTACTTCCTTTCGAAGACTTTGTTTTCTGGAATAGAGTTTAACTCCGAATTTTCTGTGGGAATTAAATTCCTCATATACGTGAAGGGCTGAATAGGGTTAGACCCTAATAAAAGTTTTTAAGGAGTTTAAACTTCCATCCTCTGTTAAATTATGATTAAGGGAATTAAATTCCTGCTGTTTCAACAGAACTAGGTTCTTAATTAGGGTTAAACCCTGTTTCTTTTTTGTTCTGAAGGAATTAAATTCCCACGATATAGGGTCAAGCCCCACTTTTATTTTAAAGGAATTAAATTCCTATAGTTCTGTGAGAATTAAATTCTCGTGCTTGCATTCCTTCTCTATGTTTTGGATCTGCATGGCAGGATCTCAACCCATTGAGAATTAAATTCTCAACCTTAAGAGGAGATGTGCACTTTGCAGATCCTCTATCAAAAAGAGAGGAAATATGTTCTTCTGTTTTCACATTATCAGAGTTAAACTCTGTTGAGAATTAAATTCTCTTTTTTTCAAAAGGCCTTCCCTTTCTTACTTAGGGTTTTTTGCAGAAGATCCGAGTCTTTTCAAAGTATCAAAGCTCTTCTCCTTTTTCTTTTTTCTTCTCTGCGCATGTATATATTTCTCTGTGTCTCTTGGCTCCTATTTATAGGAGAAGCAGCCGAATCAATCAGTTTTTGACGAATCTTCATTGAGATTTGATTTGCATTCATCATTCATTTTGGGCCGTTGGATTATTAGGTGAATTTTATTCACCATTGGATTTTAAATCCAGAGATTCTCCCTTGTTATTTTGGTTAGATTTAAAGGGGAAATCTTTCCAAACCCTAGATTTTCCCATAGATAGATGATATTTCATCACCTCTGAATCTTTAATTTGATTGGTTCCAGATAGTTGCTTTCCTTTGGAAAGATTTGAATTTCTCTCAGAATTTAATTCTGTTGACAAAATGGGCTTTGAAAGCCGGTCACGTGTGGCCACGTGACCCATGGTCACGTGTGAGCACGTGACCCCCTTTGGAATGAGCCTTTTCCTTTCTTTTGTGCTTTGTCTTCTGATTGCTGCTAAAACGTCACGTGCTACCACGTGACCTCTGGTCACGTGTGAGCACGTGACTCTTGTTTGAACTCTCTTTCTTCGGTTCTTTTGGAGAACGAGTCTGCTGTCTTGAACGTCACGTGCCAACACGTGACCCTGGTCATGTGGGAACACGTGACCTCTTCTGAAGCCTTTTCTTGACTTGATCAGAGAACTTGTGTGCCTTTGATGCTTGGATTTAAATGTCACGTGTCGCCACGTGACCCTGGTCACGTGGGAGCACGTGACTCTTTCTGAAGCCCATTTTCTTCAGCGTAGTCAGGAAACTGAACTTGATTTGATGATGCCTTTTAGGTGTCACGTGCCAATACGTGACCCCTTTTTGAAGCTTTTCCCAGAAGCTTTCCTGATTTTAAATCAGGAAACAGTAAGAAAAGAGAGGATTCAAAAGAGAATTTAATTCTCAAAAGTGTTTAACTCTTATTTAAAGAAAAGAACTTAGTTCTTTTTCTGGTTGAAGATCTGTACAGAGCACATCTCCCCATAGGATGAGAATTTAATTCTCATCGGGTTGAGATCCTGCCATGCAGATCCTAAGCTTAGAAGGGGAATTGAGTTTTGAGAGTTCAATTCTCCTAAAACAAAACTAGGGTTTAACCCTAATCAAGAATTTAATTCTTTTACATATCTGGGAATTTAATTCCTTTGAAAAGAAATCAAGGTTTTATCCTAAATAAGAATTTAATTCTTTCACGATAGGAATTTAATTCCTCCAAAATCATAATTAGGGTTTAACCCTACAAAGAATTCAATTCTTAAAAGATCTCTGTTCATGAAAAGAACTAGGGTCACGTGTCCCCACGTGACCCTTGAAAAGATCCCCTGCAAAGAACTTTGAAGTATCACCTCACGTGCTCCCACGTGACTCCCAGAACGCAGAAAGAAAAAGAAAAAGGAATGAAAGCTTTGGGCGCTCTCATGTGTTATCACGTGACCCCTCAGCAAATGCTTTAACAATTGGCGCACAGATCCCCATCACGTGCCAACACGTGATGCTCTAAAATAAAAATGAAAGTGTTTAACACTTAATGGCAAAACAAAAGAAAAGAAGCTTTGGGCGCTCTCACGTGTCCCCACGTGACCCCTCAGCAAGTGCTGTAATATTCGATGCATAAACCCCCATCACGTGCCAACACGTGATGCTCTAAAATAAAGATGAAAAGTGTTTAACACTTATTCGCAGATTTGAGGATAAAACAAAGGAGATCTGGCTTCACATTTAGGGCGCCCTCACGTGTCCCCACGTGACCCCTAACGAATCCCTTTAATATCGAATGGATGGATGCCTATCATGTGCCCACACGTGATGGCTAGGAAATTAAAGGTGTTAAATACTTACCTGCTGAATAAAATAAGGGAAATCAGGGTGCTCTCACTTGTCCGCACGTGACCCCTCCCTCCTTAGTGTTTAACACTAATTGGAAAACTCTATTTGCACTGTTTAACACTGATTTGCTTAGTGTTTAACACTAATTTAAAAAACTCTGTTCCCAGTGTTCAACACTGTTGGTCTGTAGTGTTTAACACTAGCTTTAGCCCAATTGGCTAAGTTTTTAGAGGCAAAGCCTCTCCTTCAATGGACCAACAGAGGGACAATATTTCAAACATAATTGGACTTAGCCCAAACTGGCCATAAGTTCTCAAATCATCTTGAACTGAGCACATCTGCTCTTTCAACCAACTCATTGGTTCGAGGGTACATCTCTGAACTCCTCTGATATTTGTCGTTGTAATCCTTCAACGTCTTCAGAGAGGTGACGGGTCCCGACAACTACACATCAACACGGACTGTGGGGTCCTTAAACTCATGGACTTATGCGTCCTTAAACTAAGATACGGACTGTGGGGTCCTTAAACCCGCGGACTTATGCGTCCTTAAACTAACGGACTAATGCGTCCTTAAACACACCCATATGGACTGTGGGGTCCTTAAACCCATGGACTTATGCGTCCTTAAACTACCATTGGACCACTACGTCCCTAAACTGGTAATGGACCACTACGTCCCTAAACTGGCATTGGACCCCTATGTCTCTAAACTGGAACAATAGAGCCAATTGCTCTTTTGTCGGATCTAAACGATCCCGTTAAGTCGATCTTAATCCCAAACTGGACTAACGTATGCTTAACAACCGTTTAAGTTGATCTTAGCCTCGAAAATGGCTAACGTATCCTTAAACTTTCAAACAGACTCTAGTCCCAAATCGGACTATAAACCCCCTAATCAACTCTGGCTCAAGGGTACATCTCTGAACTCCTCTGACATCTGTCGTTGTAATCCTTCAACGTCGTCAGAGAGGTGATGGGTCCCGACGGCCATACATTTAATGGACCACTATGTCCCTAAACTGGAACATTAGAGCCCAAATGCTCTTTTGTCGGATCTAAACGATCCCGTTAAGTTGATCTTAGTCTCAAACTGGACTAACGTATCCTTAACAAACGTTTGAGTTGATCTTAGCCTCAAATATGGCTAACGTATCCTCAAACCAAAACCCCAAACCCAAATCTAAGAAAACACGGATTTGGACTAATCCACGCCCTACGGGCGACGACATAACTCAGTCTCCATAAACAATCCACGGGCAACAAAATACAAAACAAACACCCACGACACGAAGTGACCATCTGGAGAAGGAGAAAGTTGTTACCGCAATGCGGTAGCGTAATTAACTGCAGGGGCTTGCGCCTGCAGGGAAGAGCGTCCCCATAATCAAAAACCCCTCAAACGAGGGGGAATCTGACGAAGTCTGCTATATCGGACGCATCCGTCTAAACCTTCGATACATGGTGCCATAAATCAACTTGGCATCTTCGGAGAGGTGGACGGATAGCACCAATTAGCATCTGCCCCGAATCTCAGGCAAGACGCCATGTCGCGCCGTCTTTCGGAGGGGAACACTTTGGTTTAAGCCGGATCCTAGTATTGTATTGATGGATTGTCTTCGTCTCTTTGTATTCGTATTCTTCGGAATGTGGATGCGGGTATGTATATACGGATGGGGGGCATTCTCGTAAATTCTCGGGAAAGCTTCTAGAAGAGGATACCTAATTAGGGTTTAATTCTTTTTGGATTAAACAAAATTGGGTGGAGGAATGATGTGGAGTTTCACATTGAATCTAGCATGGCTACTTGGTGACTCATGGTCATGACTCATCACTAGATATTTATGAAGCATACTTGATATTTTGTTGTGATATTTATCTCATAAATTATTCATATGCTTCATTTTTAAAAAGAGAGGGCAGCCAAGCTTCATCCAAGTTCTCACTTCACTCTCACTTCCTCAAGTGTTCTTCTTCTTCAATAAAACCCTAAAAGCTCTCATGCGTTGAGAATCCTAAGGTTCCAAAAGATAAACCACTCCATCTTCTTTCTCTACACTCTCTAGGACTTCTAGTTTAGCCAACTAGAAGCCGTAGTTATATCAGATTCGAGGTAGGAGCTCAGACTATAGAATCCCGGGTGGATCGTCTTTGACTCGAGGAGGCCGTCGAGATTGCCCGATCCGTTTCGATCCTTGGAGCTGACGACGAGGTGGAGGACAGCGAAGAAGACCCCGAGGACTTGGTATCGTGAGGTATAACGCTTCTTACCGAGTAGTTAACCTCGTACAAGTTTTCTAGTTAGGGTTTAGTATCGATCCTGGAGTTCAAGTCGGTGTTGCGAGCTTTGAAAAATCGTTTTTTGCATATTCCGCCTCGCCACGAACATGCGAGGTGCGTGGCATCGACTTACAGTGGTATTAGAGCCTAACTAAACCTTAGCTAACAGTTTAGACAACGTATAAAACAACAAAACCGAAATAACTCCGAAACACGAAACCTAGAATCTAAGTTTCTGTCAAATTTTTTGGAGGCTCTAAATTTTTTTTTAAACAATTGCAGTGTGCACTACTTGTTGTGATATGAACACACACCAAAAATGAAGCAATTCCACTTGAATTGGACCGGCCACATTCACAAAAAAAACCGGCCTCACCTTTTTTTATTTTTGTTGAATTCTTTGAATTTTGGTCTGTGTTCTAGTTACTTGGATCTAACGTCTCAGGTGTTGTTTGTTTTTGCCAATTTTGGATATATTGTTATCTTTTTACTGTGGCAATACGGAGTGTTTCAAAGTCGCAGTTTTAACGTTGTTTAACAAGTTTCAAGTTGTGATATATGTGTTTGGAAATGTCGACTAATTGCTTTACGTCGATTAGTCGGGGTTGCACATATCTGTGTTGTTCTTGTGGTTTGTGTATATGAACTTATTGGATCGTCGTGGATGAATAGCCAGGGATGTGAGATTAGAGTTTTCATTTTTTCATTTCGATGTAAATTGTAAAGTGATGTAATATTCTTTTGCGGGGCATATCCGGGTTGAGCTTGTAGCCACCGTTGTATTATTTTCTTTTACTGTTTTCTGCTCCAAGGATAGACCCAAGGTGGGGTGCACAAACTACCAGATACTTTGAAGTGTCGAGTGGCCTACTCACTTTGATGAGAGAGGTTGCTTCACTTCGGGTATTTGGCGGGTAGTTTGCCGCACCCTTAGGGGTCTGGGGTGGGGTTTGGCTATTCATCACGACCGTGGAATCCATCTTTCGTTACAGCTTTAAACGAAATGTAACAACCCTAATTTTCTTATACACCTTTTCCCATACAATTTTTTTTTTCAAATATATTTTTTTAAAAGATCCACAAAGGGGTATTTTAGCCTGAGCACAAGATTTAGGTAATTATTTTTGTTTTTAATTACAAGCTACAAGAATGAAATAACTCCATTTTTAGTGTACAAGAAATTACTTTAAAATTTAATGTATACTTGGAGTATTTACTCTTGCTGCCATCATTTTAAGTAATTAAATAACACAATAATTATAAGAAGGAGCTTGTAGCTCATTGGTAATACCTTGCACAGCTGAACCAACCCACCAGAGTTCGAATCCCATGCCCCACATAGTTTTATATCATTTGTTTTAATTTTTTTTAGAAGTCAAACGGTCAAACAGCCATAACTCACAATTTATTGCGATTTAAGAAAATTGAAGTATGCGAAAACCTCCCCCAGACCGAGCCCGACCCAACGTCATCCGACTAGGCCGCGACTCGGCTGAATCGGCCGGCGACTCGGCCGAATCTGCCGGCGCCGCCGGCCGGACTCGGCCGGTCGGCCGAGTCGTCAAGATGAAAAAAATTCGTGTTGACTGGGTCTCTTCACCTGCATACTTCAATTTTCCAGTACTGTTACCCATTTTCAATTAAATCTCTTTTAAGACAAAATTTAATGAATTTTTAATGATTTTTACATTTTTAAAATATTTTTTAACCCTAACCCTAACCCTAGCCTAGCCCTATATAAAGACCCCTATACTCTACCTTTTCCCTTCACAACTCTAAGTCTACTCTCCCAAATTCTCGAGAACTCGGTACGAAGAGCGAGAAGCGAAGCGCTGCCGAAATCGACGACGGATTCCGGCGACCGGATCAGAACCTTCGCAACGTTTTCAACGAATCGACAACCACCACGACCTCTAGCTTCCTTAGCTTGTCCAAACCGTAAGTCCCACCTTCTTCTATCTCTCTTTTCTTTAAAGTAAAAATACGACTTTTTGGAACCCGACGGAAATCGGACAAATCGATTTCCGATTCGGTTTTTCTATAAATTTCCACTTGTCACCTAATATATATTATCTACCCATATTCATGTTGACTATTAATCACCCATAAACCAATTTAATCAAACTTTTTCACATGAAATGATTGTTTCTTTGCAAAACCGTATTCTTTTCATAAAAATACCATGAAGTTCATTTTTCTTAGTTTAATTAATTCCCTCACTCCTAAATAGATTTATCTTGATCACTAAACTTGTAGAACCCAATTTGAATGACATTTCACACATAAAATGATAACGTTTTCGAATACCGTATTCTTGCGCTATAATACCTTTAAGTTTAACATAGCATGTTTTACCTTTGAACTTCACTAAAACTTAATATAAGTCACGGGGTAATGACCTATCCCTACACACACTCAATATAACCCTAATTGATAAATATCAATACACAGAATACGAAATTACAGGACTTTTCACTAAAATACCATAATCTTTATAACTTTTATTTAAAGCTTTAAGTTGTAAACTTTTCTAGATAAAATCTTTTAATAAAATGAAAACACGATTGGTCATGGACATCGATCGTTTATCTAAACTGTCTTGTGGTGCCTAAGCAAGTGTGTCTAAGGCTAGTGGTTTTTAATTAGGCCCACGACTGTGATTCCTTCCCACTTACCTGGCACTTACCTGGCCGCAAATGACGGTGAAGAGGCGATTTGAGACTTCTAATGACTTATCGTTTAGACCTTAGAAATAGGCTAGTTGGCTTAGGAAACCCTAGAAACTAAAATACGGAAATCTATACCCTTTTACAAATAAATACCTTATATTTATAAAACCGTTTTTTCTAAATGAATAGTATTTGTTAAACCTAAGCAAAGCGCCGCTACAACCCACTTTTGGGGAACCTGTTAGGGATAGTACGGTTCATCGTGCACCCGTAGGCTAGTAGTGCGAGATTCAGACCTCCGCAAGGAGCATTCGGTCTCGAAAGGTTCAAAATACGATATTTAGGGAAAATGAGATTTTTCTAAATAAAATATTTATATAAAATTATTCATGTGTTAATATATATATATATAATTATCATTTAAACATTTATTTTATCATAATATAAGCTTCCACATTTTTTCTAAAATTACAAGATTAAAAGTTACACTAAAATACCATGAATTTCAGATAAAACAATTAATACTTTTATTAGGATATATTCACTAGAATAACACAAATAAAATTCACATTCATTATAACAATAAAGGCGATTATTAAATACTTGAGGTGTATTTTGAAAACTATACAAAAGTACTTTTTACATAAAACCCCCTCAAGTTTTACAAATTACAATAAGGCCCCTAGCTAGTATTGAACTTCAAATTATCTTTCTTTTAGTCTGACTCGGGTTAGAGTCTGACTATTCCTGACTCGAATATGATTCAAGTCAATCTTTATTCTTTTATATTCCAATACAATTTGAATACATGAAACCCTGAATCCAGTTAACAATATATTCTTTTTGACTGAATCAAACCATGGATATTCATCCATTATCCTGATATTCCATTTACCTGATTATACAGTTGCAACATGTTTACTGATATCATGGTTTTGGTCAGTCACTCAACTTACATATTCCAATACCACATTACTGTTAAAACACTATGGGGTTTAAGGGGTAGATTGGTACGGAAGGTGTTAAAGGTGGCATGAGGTGGTCAGATTAAGACACATAACCTGAATCCTATTGCTGTTGTACCGTGGTATAACGGTTCCTTGTACTTTCTTTTTGCCCTGATCTCTAGCATATAGAGATCCCCCTCGTATACACTGGCATCCTTCTGTACCAAGCTACAAACAACAGCGTTACACAATGTTCCATAATATTCAGCAATATAATAGTTTAGAAAATACTGTTACTCTGTCATTTTCATTATTCTTATTCTTTGGGACTTACCGAGCGACCTGTTCCCTGACGACATTCTATTTCCTTCTTCTTTGAATGTCGTCAGGTGCGTTGGACCAAGCTGATATCGAGCCCACAGGTGAAGATTTGGAGCAGTTCCAGGAAGACCCAGAGCTCTAGAAAATTGTACCTTGTTTTTTCCAGTTTATTTCATTTCCTGTTATGCCACTGTTTAGGCATTGCTTTTTTTTCATTCCAGTTGTATTTTCTTTTCCTGCATTGTAAAAAGAATGTTATTAATAAAAGTTGCTGTTATTTCCATATTATTCGTCTCTTGTGATTTACTTTATATTGCTTAGTTACGCTTAGCGTATATACTTCTGAGTATATACATAGCGGGCCTCGTCACGTCCACTTCACCGTACACTGGGACGCGGTGCGTGACAGGTTTTGTTGGTGGCCCATGCAGGTCAGAGCTGTATGAATCCCTATCTTGCAGTTCTGGTCTGCGTGAACAACCTAAGCAATATAACACAAGAACCAGCAACTAAAATATTCTTTACAATCATGTTACTTGAATCCCATCATTTCTTATTCTTTGAATCAGATACCTTGAATCTGTCCTAACCCAAAATTCCCTTACCTCTTTTACAATTTTACCAAATTCTTCGCATCCTTTCATTCCTTCACACATTCTTCACATTTCTAAAACCCTTGCACCACCTTGTTATTTTTCACATACTGTCAGTACACCAGCACCAACTTTCCTTGGAATTGTTACACTTTCCTTTTACAAATTTCGAGGACGAAATTTTTATAAGGAGGGTAGAATGTAACAACCCTAATTTTCTTATACACCTTTTCCCATACAATTTTTTTTTTCAAATATATTTTTTTAAAAGATCCACAAAGGGGTATTTTAGCCTGAGTACAAGATTTAGGTAATTATTTTTGTTTTTAATTACAAGCTATAAGAATAAAATAACTCCATTTTTAGTGTACAAGAAATTACTTTAAAATTTAAGGTATACTTGGAGTATTTACTCTTGTTGCCATCATTTTAAGTAATTAAATAACACAATAATTACAAGAAGGAGCTTGTAGCTCATTGGTAATACCTTGCACTGCTGAACCAAGCCACCAGAGTTCGAATCCCATACCCCACATATTTTTATATCATTTTGTTTTAATTTTTTTTAGAAGTCAAACGGTCAAACAGCCATAACTCACAATTTATTGCGATTTAAGAAAATTAAAGTATGCTAAAACCTCCCCTAGACCGAGCCCGACCCAACGGCACCCGAATCGGCCGGCGCCGCCGGCCGGACTCGGCCGGTCGGCCGAGTCGTCAACACGAAAAAAATTCGTGTTGACTGGGTCTCTTCACCTGCATACTTCAATTTTCCAGTACTGTTACCCATTTTCAATTAAATCTCTTTTAAGACAAAATTTAATGAATTTTTAATGATTTTTACATTTTTTAAATATTTTTTAACCCTAACCCTAACCCTATATAAAGACCCCTATACTCTACCTTTTCCCTTCACAACTCTAAGTTCACTCTCCCAAATTCTCGAGAACTCGGTACGAAGAGCGAGAAGCGAAGCGCTGCCGAAATCGACGACGGATTCCGGCGACCGGATCAGAACCTTCGTGACGTTTTCAACGAATCGACATCCACCACGACCTTTAGCTTCCTTAGCTTGTCCAAATCGTAAGTCCCACCTTCTTCTATCTCTCTTTTCTTTAAAGTAAAAATACGACTTTTTGGAACCCGACGGAAATCGGACAAATCGATTTCCGATTCGGTTTTTCTATAAATTTCCACTTGTCACCTAATACATATTATCTATCCATATTCATGTTGACTATTAATCACCCATAAACCAATTTAATCAAACTTTTTCACATGAAATGATAGTTTCTTTGCAAAACCGTATTCTTTTCATAAAAATACCATGAAGTTTATTTTTCTTAGTTTAATTAATTCCCTCACTCCTAAATAGGTTTATCTTGATCACTAAACTTGTAGAACCCAATTTGAATGAAATTTCACCCATAAAATGATAACGTTTTCGAATACCGTATTCTTGCGCTATAATACCTTTAAGTTTAACATAGCATATTTTACCTTTGAACTTCACCAAAACTTAATATAAGTCACGGGGTAATGACCTACCCCTACACACACTCAATATAACCCTAATTGATAAATATCAAAACACAGAATACGAAATTACAGGAATTTTCACTAAAAAACCATAATCTTTATAACTTTTATTTAAAGCTTTAAGTTGTAAACTTTTCTAGATAAATTTTTTTAATAAAATGAAAACACGATTGGTCATGGACATCGATCGTTTATCTAAACTTTTTTGTAGTGCCTAGGCAAGTGTGTCTAAGGCTAGTGGTTTTTAATTAGGCCCACGTCTGTGGTTCCTTCCCACTTACCTAGCACTTACCTGGCCGCAAATGACGGTGAAGAGGCGATTTGAGGCTTCTAATGACTTGTCGTTTAGACCTTAAAAATAGGCTAGTTGGCTTAGGAAACCCTAGAAACTAAAATACGGAAATCTATACCCTTTTACAAATAAATACCTTATATTTATAAAACCGTTTTTTCTAAATGAATAGTATTTGTTAAACCTAAGCAAAGCGCCGCTACAACCCACTTTTGGGGAACCTGTTAGGGAGAGTACGGTTCATCGTGCACCCGCAGGCTAGTAGTGCGAGATTTAGACCTCCGCAAGGAGCATTCGGTCTCGAAAGGTTCAAAATACGATATTTAGGGAAAATGAGATTTTTCTAAATAAAATATTTATATAAAATTATTCATGTGTTAATATATATATATAATTATCATTTAAACATTTATTTTATCATAATAGAAGCTTCCACATTTCTTCTAAAATTACAAGATTAAAAGTTACACTAAAATACCATGAATTTCAGATAAAACAATTAATACTTTTATTAGGATATATTCACTAGAATAACACAAATAAAATTCACATTCATTATAACAATAAAGGCGATTATTAAATACTTGAGGTGTATTTTGAAAACTATACAAAAGTACTTTTTACATAAAACCCCCTCAAGTTTTACAAATTACAATAAGGCCCCTAGCTAATATTGAACTTCAAATTATCTTTCTTTTAGTCTGACTCGGGTTAGAGTCTGACTATTCCTGACTCGAATATGATTCAAGTCAATTTTTATTCTTTTATATTCCAATACAATTTGAATACATGAAACCCTGAATCCAGTTAACAATATATTCTTTTTGAATGAATCAAACCATGGATATTCATCCATTATCCTGATATTCCATTTACCTGATTATACAGTTGCAACATGTTTACTGATATCATGGTTTTGGTCAGTCACTCAACTTACATATTCCAATACCACATTACTGTTAAAACACTATGGGGTTTAAGGGGTAGATTGGTACGGAAGGTGTTAAAGGTGGCACGAGGTGTTCAGATTAAGACACCTAACCTGAATCCTATTGCTGTTGTACCGTGGCATAACGGTTCCTTGTACTTTCTTTTTGCCCTGATCTCTAGCATATAGAGATCCCCCTCGTATACACTGGCATCCTTCTGTACCAAGCTACAAACAACAGCGTTACACAATGTTCCATAATATTCAACAATATAATAGTTTAGAAAATACTGTTACTCTATCATTCTCATTATTCTTATTCTTTGGGACTTACCGAGCGACCTGTTCGCTGACAACATTCTATTTCCTTCTTCTTTGAATGTCGTCAGGTGCGTTGGACCAAGCTGATATCGAGCCCACCGGTGAAGATTTGGAGCAGTTCCAGGAAGACCCAAAGCTCTAGAAAATTGTACCTTGTTCTTTCCAGTTTATTTCATTTCCTATTATGCCACTGTTTAGGTATTGCTTTTTTTTTTCATTCCAGTTGTATTTTCTTTTCCTGCATTGTAAAAAAAATGTTATTAATAAAAGTTGCTGTTATTTCCATATTATTCGTCTCTTGTGATTTACTTTATATTGCTTAGTTACGCTTAGCGTATATACTTCTGAGTATATACGTAGCGGGCCTCGTCACGTCCACTTCGCCGTACACTGGGAAGCGGGGCGTGACACGAAACGCGAAATTCATAGTATATCCAATATGTTCATCTGTGATCTGGAATGCCTATTATTGTGTCAGACGAATGTTTATTATATATATGCTATATAGTAGACGTTGCTTATGTTTTTCACTCGCGCTAGTCTAGCCCTCGCTCTGGCGTTAGTTAAGTAACCTAACGGTGTTAGACGGGCCCAGTGGCGAATGCGGATGGCATAAGTGGATGTGGTATTTTCGTCTTTTTCTGTGATGATAGGTGTAAATGATAGGACTGCATTACATTAATGCAAAGCAAACAAACCAAAGCTGAATCGTTGAAACAAATTTTAAAACCACTCGGTTATTTTAAAACATGAGACTTTTAAATACGGAGCTTCAACCACTCCTTTTAAAAGCTATCAGGTTCCTTCGATTATATCAAGTTCACTACGTTCACGGTTTCGCCAAAACCATTTGTAGCCCTCCATCATTTTAGTTGAATACTCGGTAGTATTCAAACCATGTATTTTGACCTTCGCCATGGCATAGTGTTTGGTAGCTGCTGGATATTCATCTGTAGTATAGATAGATGCGTTGGTTTGGGACAGTCGTACTACTATTTTGGCCTTCGTCAATAGTATGTACGGATGGGTTCAAATTAACCTGGAAAATGATGGGTAGAACTTGACATGTGACTTATGATATGTTGGTCTTCGTCAAAGTTATAAGAGCATGGGGAAAAAATCCACATCAGGAGTTTCTAAAGAAACTGAAACTTGCTAGTGATGCATACCATTTGGAGTGTGATAATGTTGGTAAGATTCCTTCAGGATTATCACACAATGATATTTGGATCCCGATCCTACTGTGAGTATCTGCTACTCCACGGGAGATTTTTCACTTAACGATCAATGAAATAAACCAAGTGTCTGGAACAGTGTTAGCGGGGCTACGCCTCCAGGGAAAAGAGGTTATTTAATTGAGGAACTTCGTGAAAGCGTCGTAAAACCTCCTTCGAAGTACTGACACTAGCCTGGCTGAAAGGTTAAGCAAGTATTGTACGGTGAGATTAATCCTGACTAATTCTTCTTTTATGGTTTAAGGAAGGATTCGAGAAACAGTGGGAGCCATCCTGTTTAGATAAATTAAAAACCAATCTAAATTTGCAAGAGCATCATGCTGAGTGTTTTCTTCTCTCTCTCCTAATTGCAGCGACTAGATGACCAGATTAGGTTACAGTTAGATAATAAAATGAATGAGTTATACTATATTGATTGGCAAAGATTTGTCCAGATGTCCATTACCTATGACAAACTGGACCACCTCATTACTACTTAAGCTCCGCCGTCCTAGGTCCAGTTTCCACCGTCGCGGATGATATCTGTAAGACAAGGGAAAAAGTCAGTGCGAATGCCAAATGCCTCGTGTTGGCCTCAGTTGATGGTGTATACCAGAGGTAGCACGAGATGATAGACTCAGCTTCTATATTCCTCCATAACAAAGTTTTATATGGAGAGCAATCTCATATAGCAAGATATGAGACCTCGAACGAAATTCTTCAAGCGAGGTTGGCTGTCGGGTCATCTGTAGGGGACCACGTCCTTACAAAGACTAGATATATTGAAAAGCTCACGGCCTTGGAGACCATATTGGAGAACGAGTCATGTACTGACTTGATTCTACAGTCCCTACCTTCTACTTATGTCCAGGGGAAGAAAGTTATACTTCCAGTTGAGGGCACCCTGAAAGAAACCAGGGTGACACCCGCTATGCTTCTGGATCTAAGGCGAAAGCCAAGGATGAGTATAAGAAGATCTCCACAAAGCCGATAGGCGGTGTTAGTAAGGTAGAAGGAAAGGGCAGGGTAATAGTTTTGTGGTCAACAGTAGGGAAGGAGGGATGTTCCTATTGTCACGGGTAAGGGCATTGGCAGAAAGGATGCATGGCTTGGAAAGCCATAATCCAGGATCCGAAGCATGTTGTGGCTTCAACTTCGGGTGTGTTTGTGATTGAAAATAGTCTGTCAATTAACTCTACTTCCTGGGTACTAGATACCGGATCAGGATCTCATATCTATAATTTATTATAGGCTTTGAGAAACCGTAGAGTTATCAGGGCAGGTGATATGACTTTCAGGGTTGCTAACGGAAGGAGCGTGGACGCTGTATCCGTAGGGAAATATCACATAGAATTGACAAGTGTGCAGATATTGATTCTACGTAACAGTTTTTGTGTACCTAGTCTAATTTGTAAGCGACGTGGTCCACATCTACCTAAATCAAAGTTTGATTGGGTCAGGTACACTAGAAGACAGTATATACGTGTTAAATCAAGCTCAGGTTTTCAACGTCTAGAACACACATAAAAGAAAGTCTCCAGAATTAAATAAGGCTTTCTTATGGCATTGTAGACCGGGTCACATCAATGAAATACGGTTGTTGAAGTTACATAGAGAGGGATATTTGGATCCATTCGAATATCACTCTTATGTAACTTGTCAATCTTGTCTCATAAAAAAGATGACAAAGACTCCACTCACTAGACACGGCAAGAGCAAGCGAGCTCTTAGGACTCATACAAAGCGACGTTTGTGGTCCAATATCTACAGATGGATGAAGTGTTTATTCCTATTTCATTACTTTTGCGGATGATTTCTCTAGGTAAGGACTTGTATTCTTGATGAAATATAAATCCGAGGCCTTTGAGAAATTCTGAGAATATAAGAATGAAGTGGAAAACAAACAGGCAAAAGTATCAAGATACTGAGATCTGATCGATGTGGTGAATACTTAATTGCCGAGTTCCTGGATTACTCAAAAGAGAATGGAATTCTCTCTCAGCTTACTTCTCCATAAACACCATAACACAACGGTGTATCGAAAAGGCAGAACATAACCTTATTAGATATCGTTCGTTCCATGATAAGTAACGCTGAGTTTGCTGGGTTCCCTAGGCGGCCGCTGGGTTTCGGGAGGCATCGACCATGCCATTTTCAAAAAAATGGTGCACTAAAGAACCCTAACGCTAGAATCTAAACTAGAGAATTAGATGAACAAGCATGTAGACTTCTTTACATCTAAGTGAACAAGGAATACAACCTTTGTAGACTGGTCCTTTCCTTCAATAGATCCGTGTAGTAGTCCCTTTGCTCCAAGTAGTGATCTCCCGGACTTTAGTGAGGCTCCATAAGGTGAAATGAACAAGCTTGCTTGAAGTCTTTGAGGCCGAAGATGATCTACGTTGAGGAGACACAAACTCAAGCTACCTCTTCACTATGTGACGAACTTGGTGAAGAAACAACCCAATCTAAATGGCTAGTAGAAAAGAGGTTGATGAAGTAGGAATTTTTCTCACTTTAGAAATAATTTTCTCACTATATTTCTTCATCTCTCATGAAGTTAGAAAGCTTTTTGGAGATGAGGAAGAACATGAAGTGTGAATGGAATAATGAGTGAGAATAGCAACCATGGGTGAATTAGTATCATATACTAACTCATGTAGAGACTAAACCATGGCTAACAATAAAGGTCATGTTAATAAATATCTTCAAGTAAAACAAAATTAGTGGACTTGGTCAATGGTTCCACAAGCTTCTACAAGATTCAACCATGTGACTAATTTCCAACTAATTTGATTTATTTTAAATAAATAAAACCCATCATTATTATAAGTATGGTGTGAGTCTCATATACCCATGTAGCATGTGGCATCAAGCATGACACAAAAAATGTACATTAATATATATCACATATATACTAAGTGTACACTAGTGAGAAAAATAAATCTTAAGTGAGCTAATATTAGTTAATGTAAGATAATATATCAAATATATAATTATACATTAAATTATTAAATCAACACTTGATTTGATAATCCGGCTATATTACATACAACCGACTAATATCAAATGTATCAACTTGTCGAAACAACACTTGATTCGACAGCCCTGTTATATCATATGTAACCGACCGATATCATATATCGCAAGAATAGAATACGGTATCACATACGCGCATTAATCTCGGTCCCGCACATATCATATATGTGCTCCTACTTCATTTCACTTGAGCTAGGAAACTTTTGTGTAGGACTCTAAAGACTCGTCAATACGCCGGCAGTAGGTGGTGATCATATCAGTCACCCACAAGCCGCAAGTGGTCTGCTAAACGTAACGGCCACCCAGGTATTGAGCGATCAGAAGATCAACAAGCAAGCCTGCTCATACTCCTGTGAATCCATCAACTAACACTACTGTACAATCCGGTCTCTTAGTCAAATATATCGCATATCTCAGCCTGGGGGTGGTAAACGTCAGACCCCAATAGCCCTGATAAGTCATGCCGATGTGAGGTTCATAACGGTTCGAGAAACTACTGATAACACTTACCAGTAGATCTCAGCAACCCTGGCCTGGGATTTCCTGTTATGGCCAATCGAGCATAGCGTAACATCAACCCCCAATACCGGGAGAGACGAATCCCCTCCTATCGCTCATTGCCTCCATGTGACTCGGGACTGTACCTAAAAACCACCGTTTTGCATGATCTCTTGAACGCGGTAAGGTGAAAATCAAAGCACGGTGGGAATCACAAAAGACTCTATGACGATCTCGGGTCGACAGACTAACCTGTACTAGTGTCACCAGAGAACTGCTATCTAGCGATAAGTATAATACCATCTAGGAGTTTTCGGCGAGTCCGTCTAGTATACCCAGTCTCCACTGAGCACCCGTATACCTTCTCTGATGTCAAACACCAATGGATGTGGGATTATCCATCGCCTATCATATGGGTCGAGAAGTGTATGCGCTAGTCTACTCTGGAATATCGATGCCCTGTCTCGATACTCCCACGACTAGGAACATTTGAAGGATGTACTTTCCGACTACCCTGGTCCCTACTAGTATGATCTGCATCATAATCCTGGTAGTCAAGTACTCATCCTAAGGGCTTTATTAACATGTAATAGAGAGACAATAAGTGTACATATTAAGATAAAGAGCAACCATATATCATATTATCTTGTCAAGCAAGAAAGTCCTCCCTATATATGTCCAAGCATCCACTATAATATACATCACATGTATAATGGCCTCTAGGGCATACATATAACTAACAATCTCCCACTTGCACTAAGGCCATTTGTTGTAGTATCTCATACCCAACGCTCTATAAAAGTCTCTCTAGGGAAAGGCCTCTGTGAGTGGATCCGCCGTGTTTTCCTTCGCGTCAACTCTCCTTACCTCGATCTCTTGAAGATCAACCATCTCCCTGATCAGGTGATACTATCCTCAGAATATGTCCGGATCGCTGATGGGACCGGTGTTCCTCGGCCAAAGCCACAACTCCACTGTAGTCACAATAACAGTTATTGGACGCTCAATGGTAGGAACCATGTTCATCTCATGAATAAGAAATATCCAGACATCTACTTTGGTAATATCGTTGGTAGCGATGTATTCAGCCTTTATCGTCTAGTATGCCACAGTATCTAGCTTGGAAATCTTCCAACATACCGTCCCTCCACTGACGTTAAAGACAAAGCCTGTGACTGACTTTCAGTCGACCTTATCACTTTGGAAGCTCGAATTGGTAAAGGACTCCCACTGGAGTTTACCGTTACCAAACCCCAAGATCATTTCTTCAGTACTTCTCAAGTACTCAAGAATGTCCTTCGCAGCTATCCAGTGATTCTCCCAAGATCCGATTGATTCCTGGTCACTACACCTAGTGAGTTAGCTACATCTGGTCTGATACATACATCACATATATGATAGAGCCTAGTGCCGAAGCATAGGGTATCCCTTGCACGCGAGCTCTTTCCAAATCAGTCTCGGGAGGCATCTTTTTGGAGAGAGTGATTCCTGAGTTAGTAGCGAACCACTACGCTTAGAATCCTCCATACTTAATGTACCTGGATTAGGGACACTCCCAACATCCACTTAGATCTATCACTGTAGATCATAATCCACAAGATGTAGTAGGTATCATCCAGATCTTCCATGGAGAATCCTCCTGACAAGAGGAGCTTAACCGAGTGTAGCATAGGAAACCATTTCCTATCAAGTGTATGTCATCTACGTACAATATGTGGAATACAACTTATTTCTCTACAACCTTCTTGTATATACAAAGTTCATCTACCTTTTTGATGAAGTCAAACTCTTTGACTACCACATCAAAATTGATGTTCCAACTCCACGATGCGTGCTTTAATCCTGATGGACTTAAGCATAGCCACTGGAGAAAAGGTTTCATCATAAACCAAAGCTGGTTATTGACGATAGTCTTTTACTACAAGTCTAGCTTTGAAAGTCTTAACTTTTCCATCCACACCAAGAATCTTCTCAAGATCCATTTGCTCCCAATGGGTTTTAGTCCTTCAAGTGCAACATTCAAAGTCATACTTTGTTGGTGTATATGGATTTCATCTCTGATTGCATAGCATCCAGTCATTTCATAGAGTCCCCACTCATGATGGCCTGTCTGAACCTGGTTGGGTCATCATGTACCATGATGCAATTCTCACTCCCACTGTCACCGAGGAAACCGTAGTATCTCTCAGGTGGATGAGGAACCCTACCAAATTCACGGAGAGGCTGATGTTCATTGGACACTATTGAATCCTTTGGTTTCACCAAATCATCAGCTGTTAGTTTGTCTAGCTGAAACTCTTTCCAGTTCTATCTCATGACTGCTAATTTCTTCATAAGAAATTCTTTTTTTAAAAAGGTGGCATGCTGATAAACAAAACACCTTTTGCTTCTCAGTGTGGCAAAAGATATTCCCTTGCAAATGTTTAGGATATCCCAACAAAGTTATACAGAACTGACCTTGCCTCGAGCTTATCCGGATTTTGCTTTTCAACATAGCCCGGACAACCCCATATCTTAACTCGTTTAAGACATGGTCTCTTTCCACACCATATCACATATGGAGTGGTAGGCACTGATTTGGATGGAACCCCATTCAATAGGTATGCAGCTTCTCAAGTGCATAACTCCAAAAGAAAACAGGCAACTCAGCAATACTCATCATAGAGCGTGCCATATCTCATAGGGTGCGATACATCCGCCCTGATACACTACTGTGCTGTGGTGTACACGAAGGAGTAAGCTGAGAGAGAATCTCATTCTCCTTTTAGAAACTCCAGGAACTCCATGCGCAAGTATTCTGCTCCTCGATCATATTGAAGGACTTAATACTTCTACCCATCTGGTTTTTTAACTTCAAGCTTATATTCCTTGAATTTCTCAAAAGTTTCAGACTCGTGCTTCAAGAGGAACACATTTACGAATCTTGAGAGATCGTCGATGAATGTAATGAAGTACGAAGAACCAACCCTAGCATTTGTAGACATAGGACCGTATACATCATCATGTATCCGTCCCAAGAGTTCAGTAACTCTTTCTCTGTTTCCAGTAATCGGAGTATTGGTCATTTTACCTTTGAGAAAAAACTGACAAGTATCATAAGATGAAAATTCGAACAAATTCTCATATTCATCCTTATGTAACTTAGCTGGTCGTGTCGCATTGATATGACCTAGTCTACAATGCCTCAAGAAGGATTCGTTCATTTCTGAACTACTCCTCTTGTGTGTGTTTTACATACTTTAAACTATGGTTTGATTTAGAACGTATATGCTATTACATAACGTGCCTGATCCAATCAACTCTTGATTCAGGAAAATGTTCACAACATTATCCTCCAGTACAAAATTATATCCTTCTTTAACTGAATAAAGAAACTGATGTAATGTTGTATATCAGGTTCGGAATGTAATAACATTTTTTCAGAATCAATGTATTTACCATTTGGTAATACAAGGTGATATTTTCCAACTGATTTGGCTGCAACAATTGCACCATTCTCTAACACTTAGAGACATATCACCTAATCCCAGTTCTTTACCTTTCTGTAGCCCATGCAACAGATTACATATGTGGGATCCTGATCCGATATCTCATACTCAGGATGTAGAGTGTACTGAGAAACAGTTCTCGGTAAAAAAACACACCTGAAGAAGATGTATCAACATGCACATTCCTCAATTGGGTGGCATAGGAATTCGGATATTCCCCTATTTCCTGCTCGGACTTATAACAATTATAAGATAGAGTGGAACCAACATTCCCCAGCTTAGTATAATAAACAGGTTCGGTCAATACTTCCATATTATTATCTTGATTAAGGCGTGACATGGTCGCTACCAGGAGAGAGAGAGAGAGAAGAAAACACTCTGCGTGCGCTCTTTCAAGATCAGATTGGTTATTATTTTATCTGATCAGGATGGCTCCCACTGTTTTTATCAAATCTTCCTTCAAACCCTAAAAGGTAAGACTAGCCAGGATTAATTACACCCTACAAGTTCGCCAATGTTTCGGCCAGGCCAGTGTTGGTATTTTGAGGGAGGTTCCCCGTGCTTTCGCACGGACCTAATTAAAATGAACCTCGTTTTCCCAGGGGTGTAACCCCGTTAACACCTTTCTAGACACCTACTTAGACCGGCTAATTGTAATGTGTAAAACTCTCTCAGGAGTAACTCTTACTCGCAGTGGGTATCAGGATCCAACTATCTCATAGAAGGTATGCAATCTCATTGCAAATTTCAACACTTGAAATTCCCGATTATATGGTCAACATATCATAAGCACCGGTCAAGTTCTACCCGTCATTTCGTGATTAATTAGACCCACCCACATGACCCTTAACTATGGTCAACAAAGTCATATGTGTCACGCCCCGCTTCCCGGTATACGGCAAAGAGGACGCGACTGGTCCGCTACGTATTTACTCTGAAGTAAATACGCTAAGCGTATCTAGGCAATATAAAAGTAAAATCACAAGAGATAAGATATAATAAAAACAACAACTTTATTTATTCACATTCTTTTTTGTACAATGCATGGAAAGTAAATACAACTGAAATAAAGCAATGCCTAAACAATGGCATAACAAAAATGAAAAGTACTGAATGGAAAGTGTACAATGACTAGAGCTCGGGGTCTTCACTGAACTGGTCCAAGTCTTCAGCAGTAGGCTCGGTCTCTTACGTGTCCAGATCACTTGACGACATTCAAAGAAGAAAGAAAGAGAATGTCGTCAGCAAACAAATCGCTCGGTAAGTCCCAAAGATAAAGGAGAAGTAGAATAGACAGAAGGAGAGAGTGTGTAGCTTTTAAAGTTGTATTATATTATTATAATGTTGTATTTAGTATCAACGCTGTTGTTTGTAGCTTGGTACAGAAGGATGCCAGTGTATACGAGAGGAGTCTCATTTGCCCCGGAGACTAAGGTATCAGGAACTCAAGGAACCGTTATGCCATGGTACAACAGCAACGGAATATAGGTTAGGTGTCTTATGGTTGCAGTCTCGTGCCACTTCTAACACCTTCCGTACCAATCTACCCCTTAAACCCCACGATTTCTTGATTGTATTGTTTGTGTTGGATTGCAACTTGTATTGTCTTGTATTATAGATTGTATAGTTGGATGACTGACCAAAATCATGATATCAGTAAATGGATGTGACTGTATAATCATGTAAATGGAATATCTGGAAAATCATGTAAATAGATGTATATCTATGGTTCGGTTCAGTCAATGTAGATTGAATATATTGAATAGATTGAATATATGGATTCATGTTGAATCGGAATATTGTAGATTGTAAATTATAGATTATAGATTGTAGATTTTAGATTGTACTTGAATCATATTCAAGTCAGATTATAATGAGACTCACACTGAGTCAGACAATTAGAAAAGTAAATTGAAATCCTGATTGTTTTGATGTTATCGGTAACCGCTGCACATGGACGACAGGATTTGTATCTTTTTCAAAGACGATTACCGTATTGATAACACCGTTTGTTAAGTTTTCTACCTTAGACAGGCAAGCACCCACTTCTCCGGCTCCCCGAAGCTCAAGAGATTGGTCCCGCTTAAACCTATGTTTACTAGGGTCTTTATTATAATTTATACAACTTAAGAGGGTTTATGTAGAATACTTTTATATACTTTTCAAAATACACCCCAAGTATTTATTATTCGTCTTTAGAGTTATAATGAATGTGAATTTTATATTGTGATATTTCTAGTGAAAATATCCTATTTTCATAATAAGTGGTATTTATTTGTAATATTGGTTTTGTATGGAATTCATGGTATTTTAGTGTAAAATTGATTCTTGTGACAATTTTAGAAAAAGGTGGAATATTTATATCATAACAAAATAGGTATTTTAATGATAAATATTCATCTATTTATACAAAAATAATTTTAATATATATTTTATATTCTAAAAATCTCATTTTCTTAAGATGTCGTATTTTAAATCTTTCAAGACCGAATGCTCCTTACGGAGGTCTGAATCTCGCAATACTAAGCCCGAGGATGTGCGATAATCCGCACCATCCCTAACGGGTTCTCTAAAATGGGTTATAGCGGCGCTTTGCAAAGATTTATATAAATACTAAATTCTTTTATTAAGTAAATGGTATTTATTTGCAAAGATATCGATTTTCCGTATTCTATGTTCTAGGGTCTCCTAAGTCAACTAGACTGCTTCTAACTGGTCTAAAGCGACAAGTTGTGAGATATCACTCAAATCGCCTCTTCACCGCCAATTGTGGCCAGGAGAAAGGAGGGATCCGCTCACGAATCACCATGAGACGGGTCTTTTAAAGTTACCTTTCTCACTTGTCTAGCCTAGGCACCACAAAGTCAGGTTTAGATAAATGACTGAATGCCCACAACCTTCCTCTGTCCTAATGAGTATAGATATTTTTATTATTAGCTCAAAGGTTATTTATTTGTAAAGATGTATCGATACTAAATCTTTTAGAAATGGTTTTATTAAATAAAGGGTATTTAAATGAAAATGTTTGTTTTCCCGTATTCTAAGTTCTCGAGTGTACCGTGTTATGTTGCATATGAGTGTGTGAGGAGGTAGGTCATTACCTCGTGGTCTACTTAAAGGTACAGCAAGTTTAATGAAGTTAAATGTATAATTGAAATAATGTGGTGTTTAAATGAAAAATACGATAAAGTAAAATAGCCATCATTTTATGAAATGAAACTTGATCAATTTGGTTGATTAGTGTTTAATAGTCAATATGAGGGAGTTTAAACATAATTGTATTAACGAGAAATGATGTTTTATAAGAAAACCGAATCGGAAATCGGATTTGTTCCGATTCCGTCGGGTTTTGTAAATCCGAATTTTTAGAATAGAAAAGAGAGATAGAAAATGGGACTTATGGGTTTTGGACAACTAGAAGAGGAAGATTGAATGGGAAGAGTCGTCGGTGCGCCGTTTCGTCGCCGGGAGCTCCTAGGATGATCGCCGGAAGTTTGCCGGAAATTTCGTCGTAGCTTCGCTTCATGATCGTTTTCAAAGTACACAAGTTTTCTTGAGAATTTTTGAGAGTTGGCTCAGAGTTTTGGGGTGAGAGGGTAGAGGGTAGGGGTGGTATTTATAGGATTAGGCTAGGGTTAGGGTAGATGTAGGGTTTTAATTAAAAAAAATTGTAAAATGTTTTAAAATCATTAAAAATTGGAATAAATAGGGTATAATGAGCTATCTGGAAATGTTCTCAAAAATTAAAGTATGCAGGGAAGTTGGGAAGGGGAAAAGACTGGGTTTTCATATTGATGACTCGGCCGATCGGCCGAGTCCGGCCGGCGGCGCCGGCCCGAGTCGGCCCGTCTGCCAGCCGACTCGGCCGAGTCAGGCCGAGTCGGGGTCTCGGGAGGTGGGGGGTCGCCTGGTTAAGTCTTTGGTATTTTTAGTTTTTTCAGGTTTAGTGGAAATTTTGGGAGTTATCTCGTGTGGACTGTTGGGCTTCTATAAAATTTAAAACAAAATAAATATTAAAAATAATGTAGGGTATGGGATTTGAACTAAGGTGGCTTGGTTCAGCAGTGCAAGGTATTACCAATGAGCTACAAGCTCCTTCTTGTAATTAAGTTGCTAATTAATTATTTAAGTCTTGTGCTCAGGCAATAAATACCCTTTTATGGGTTTTTGAAATTTTTTTTTGTAAAAACTTGTATAGGAAATTTAGGGTTGTTACAATATGACTATCCTAATTAATCGCATTATATGCTGTGTAGGAAGACATCACTTAGCTACCGCACACTACGCCTTAACTATGGTCAACAAACGTAGCACGAATATTAAGTACTCTACTTTCTAAAATGACGGAGGGTTACGACAAGTTTTTAAGAAAACCTTTTGCGTAACGAACTTGATATCGTTGTAGAATCGAGTGATTTTGAAAAGGAGTGTTTTTGAGTGTTTTACTAGTTTTGCTAAAGAGGTCACTTCCGATGAAGGGATCTCGGCTCTTTCCTCATCGAATGAGGTGCTGGATATTTCACAAATACCACTATGCAAAGCATGAACTAAAATGGCAATCAAAAGACAAAATCGAGTGGTTGTAGCATCTGCCAGTTTTGTTAAAGATGTCATTCCCGGTGAAGGGATCTCGACTCTTTCCTTATCGAATAAGGTGCTGGATATTCTATAAAGAATACCGCTATGCAAAGCAAGAACTAGAGCTACTAGTTTTTAAAATAAGATTCTACAACATCTTTTAGATTTCTTTTATTTCATTGATCTCATTAATGAAGTCCCATCATATATGCTTCCTAAGCATCATAGAAGAAACGAAAGCAGCAATATTTATTATATATCATATATATATATATATAATATAAGCATTCGTCTTAGAATATAAATTGATCACATCACAGAATATCAGCAGCAGAAGAACACATGTGAAATTTTGGATATACTAGAAATTCCGTGTTTTAATTAAGCCAATAAAAAACGTAGTTTCCACGGTCGCGATGAATAGCCAAACCTACATCCCTAGACCCCTACAAGAGCGGTAAGCAACCCTACCAATTCTAGAGTTAGGAGACCCAGTCTCGACTCCTCGACTCCTCGAGGTGGTCTCCCACTAGACTCTAGAACCTGGTTACTTTTGCTCCCCGCCTTCGGTCTATCCTAATGCGGAAAAGTAAATAATATACATCAATGGTGACATCATTCTCAACCCGGAAGTGCCCAAATAAAAGAATATTACATAAAAGTTTTTTACATGAATGAAAATGAAAAAATCTCATCTCACATAAAACCCCCGGCTATTCAAAACACGACGATCCAATATAACATATCACAGCAACACATAACATCACATGTCATCAACGTAAGTCAATATGCGTATTCCAATTGTCGTTGACATATAGCAATGAAACCGGTGATACAACACATATTACACTTACGGTCGCAGAAAAGAAAGTGAAAAACTACAACAATTGGAATCCACAACCACCTTAGACACCATAAACCCTATGTATCACATACTTTGGATTTCATGCCTAACCAAATGAATTCCTAAGACATCACATGCCTAACAATTATAAACCCCGCATTTTAGTCTCGATATTGAAAACACTTTCCAATAACCAGTCGGTTAATTCAACAAGATTCCCGACAACCTGATCGAATGCTTGTCGAAAACTTTAGTAAACAGCCGCACCCCCGATGCCGTCGACGAAATGCACTTAGACGGAACACCGAGGCCGCGAGCACCCTAACGGATGCTTTTGGCGAAGGGGTTCTGCTACAGTCACTTGGTCAGGGCTATGGACCATGGCTATCTGGTAAGGTTACCCGGCGAGTATCCGCGTACGCTACGTGATTGAGACGGACTTTTGATCCACACCAAAATCCCGTGAAAACCGATTAAATGAGACTGAATTGCTAAATTTATAAAATTTAAATTATTTTTCATAAAACTAAATTTGTGGATTCCAAATATTGTATCACAATTCACAGATAGCTAGACGATGTTAAACTTTTTGATCGAATCAACAAACACCCAAAATTTCCCAAAGAGCTCAACACTTGAGCAGGGTTTAAAAAGTACCCAGAATATGCCACAGCACCTATAGACCAACCGTAGAAGATTCCACCCTTTCCTCACCTGTTGCGCCGTGGAACTATCACAAACTCTAGAGTTTGATGGCAGTTCCGATGGTCACAGAATCGAGTTAAGGTTTCGTTCTTCTAGAGGGTCCATAGAAAACACTTGCACGATTTTCTGAAGATTTTAAACACAGAAAAATCCAACTCTTGGAAAATTTCCATCGAGGGAAAAAATGGGTTATTGATATCCGTTCGAACTTTTTAATGTCGTCTAAATAACCCGAAATGATGTTAGAGTTACGACTACAAAATACTTTGAATTTCTTTTGCACAAAGATAACATCACATGCAATTTTAGCAAAAACAAGCAACACCTGAAAAACTAAAACCCAGAGACTGGAACACGATAAAATTTTGAAGCCTAGAACAATTCCCAAAACCGGCAAAGACGGATTTTCAGGCAATGTGGCCGACCATTTTCCGGCGAGAAGGGTTTAAATTTCTACTGTGTTCATGTAACATCTCATGCAACATTCTGCAACTGCTTAAAAAAAATTTAGACTCTCTGAAAATTTTGACAGAAACTGGGTTTATATTTCGAGTGTTTCGGAGTTGTTTCGGTTTTGTAGTACTACAACATCATCTAATTCTCTAGCATGGCTCTGATACCACTGCTGGGTTCTTTAGGAGGCCGCTGGGTTTCGGGAGGCATCGACCATACCATTTTCAAAAAATTGGCGCGCTAAAGAACCCTAACGCTAGAATCTAAACTAGAGAATTAGACGAACAAGCATGTAGACATCTTTACATCTAAGTGAACAAGGAATACAACATTTGTAGACCGGTCCTTCCCTTCAATAGCTCTGTGTAGTAGTCCCTTCGCTCCAAGTAGTGATCTCCCGGACTTTAGTGAGGCTCCACAAGATAAAATGAACAAGCTTTCTGAAAGTCTTTGAGGTCGAAGATGATCTGCGTCGAGGAGATACTAACTCAAGCTACCTCTTCACTATGTGATGAACTTGGTGAAGAAACAACCCAATCTAAATGGCTAGTAGAGAAGAGATTGATGACGTAGGAATTTTGCTCACTTTAGAAATAATTTTCTCTCTATATTTCATCACCTCTCATGAAGCTAGAAAGATTTTTGGAGATGAGGAAGAAGATGAAGTGTGAATGGAATAATGAGTCAGAATAGCAATCATGGGTGAGTTAGCATCATATACCAACTCATGTAGAGAGTAAACCATGGCTAACAATAAAGGTTAGGTTAATAAATATCTTCAAGCAAAACAAAATTAGTGGACTTGGTCAATGGTTCCACAAGCTTCAACCATGTGACTAATTTCCAACTAATTTGATTTACTTTAAATAAATAAAACCCATCATTATTAGAAGCATGGTATGAGTCTTATACACCCATGTAGCATGTGGCATCAAGCATGACACAAAAATGTACATTAATATATATCACATATATACCAAGTGTATGAGAAAAATAAATCTTAAATGAGCTAATATTAGTTAATGTAAGATAATATATCAAATATATAATTATACATTAAATTATTAAATCAACACTTGATTTGATAATCCGGCTATATCACATACAACCGACTAATATCTAATGTATCAACTTGTCGAATCAACACTTGATTGGACAGCCCGGTTATATCACATATAACCGACCGATATCACATATCGCGAGAATAGAATACGGTATCACATACGCACATTAATCTTGGTCCCGCACATATCATATATGTGCTCCTACTTCGTTTCGCTTGAGCCAGGAAACCTCTGTGTAGGACTCTAAAGACTCGTCAATACGCCGGCAGTAGGTGGTGATCATATCAGTCACCCATAAGCTGCAAGCGGTCGGCTAAACGTAATGGTCACCCGGGTATTGAGCGATCAGAAGATCAACAAGCAAGCCTGCACATACTCCTGCGAATCCATCAAGTAACACTACCGTACAGTCTGGTCTCTTCGTCAGATATGTTGCATATCTCAGCCTGGGGGCGGTAAACGTCAGACCCCAATAGCCCTGATAAGTCATGCCGATGTGAGGCTCATAACTGTTCGATCTCAGCAACCCTGACCAGGGATTTCCTGTTATGGCTAATCGAGCATAGCGCAACATCAACCCTCAACACCGGGAGAGACGAATCCCTTCCTATCGCTCATTGCCTCTATATGACTCGGGACTGTACCCAAAAAACCACCATTTTGCATGATCTCTTGAACATGGTAAGGTGGAAATCAAAGCACAGTCGGAATCACACAAGCCTCTATGACGGTCTCGGGTCGACAGACTAACCTGTACCAGTGTCACCAGAGAACTGCTGTCTGATGATAGGTATAATACCATCTAGGAGTTCTCGGCGAGTCCGTCCAGTGTACCCAGTCTCCACTGAGCACCCGTATAACTTCTCTGATTTCAAACACCAATGGATATGGGATCATCCATCGCCCATCATATGGGTCGAGAAGTGTATACGCTAGTCTACTCTGGAATATCGATGCCCTGTTTTGATACTCCCACGACTAGGACCATTTTAAGGATGTAATTTCCGACTACCCTGGTCCCCACTAGTATGATCTACATCATAATCCTGGCAATCAAGTACTCATCCTAAGGGCTTTATCAACATGTAATAGAGAGACAATAAGTGTACATGTTAAGATAAAGAGAACCCAGATAGCATACTATCATGTCGAGCAAGAAAGTCCTCCCTATATATGTCCAAGCATCCATTATAATATACATCACTTGTATAATAATGGCCTCTAGGGCATACATATAACTAACAGAGTTGCCGCGATCTTTCTGAAGTTATGCACAAGAATCAGTTGCATATCTATTTAATAAGGTTCCTACCAAGACTGTGCCTACCACACCATATCAGATATGGAGTGGGAAGAAACCCTATCTTCAGTATCTGAAGATATAGGGATGTCCAGCTTTTGTCAAAAAGCAGTATGCAGAGAAGCTCGAGGAATGCTCAGTACTGTGTAGTTTTATGGGATACCCAAAGAACTCCAGAGGGTATCTTTTCTATTACGCAGAGGAACAAGTGGTTTTTTGTTCCTTGTCATGCCCATTTTTTAAAAAATTAATTTTTTGAAAAAGGACTAGTGGGAGTGCAATAGAACTGGAAGAAATTACAAATCCACAAACTATTACTGAAAGTATGGTAAAATCAGAGATTTCAAAAGAACTGGACACCCCTGCGCAAATCCGCAGGACTAGTGGGCAATCTCATCCGCCCGAGAGATACTACGGTTTTCTCATAGACGGGGATAGAGAGGACTGCATCATTGACAATGATGAGCCAACTAGTTTCCAGCAAGCCAATCAGAGCGGTGACTCCGTAAAATGGCTGGATGCAATGTGGTCTGTGATGAAGTCTATGTACACCAACAAAGTATGCACTTTGAATATTGCTCCAGAAGGGGTAAAACTCGTAGGCTGCAAATGGATCTTCAGAAAGAAGATTGGTGTAGATGGACAGGTTGAAACCTATAAGGCTAGACTTGTTGCAAAATGTTTTTGTCAAAGACCTGGTTTGGATTATGATGAAACATTTTCTCCAGTGGCTATGCTCAAATCCATTCGGAACCTTCTTGCCATTGCTGCCTTCCAAAGTTTTGAGATCCGGCAGATGGACATAGAGACGACTTTTCTAAATGGTTATTTGGAAGAGTGCATCTATATGGATTAGCCAGAGGGTTTCAATTAGAGTGGGAGCAGCAGGAAAGTGTGCAAGTTGCTTAAGTCCATTTGTGGACTAAAGCAGGCATCACGGAGTTGGAACATCTGTTTTGATGAAACAGTCAAAGAATTCGACTTTATCAAAATTCCAGATGAACCATGCATTTATAGTAAGATTGTAGCGAGGACTGTAGTATTCCTGGTCTTGTACATGGATGACATTCTCTTGTTAGGAAATGATATTCCTATACTACAATCAGTCAAAGGATTCTTGTCACTAAGGTTCTCCATGAAAGACCTGGGTGATGCCAACTACATTCTGGGGATCCAGATCTATCGTGATAGATCAAAGAGGATGGTGGGACTTTCACAGTCAAGGTACATCAACACCATACTGAAATATTTAGTATGGAAGATTTTAAGAGCGGTAGTCTACCGACTTGTCACGGAATCACCCTCTCCAAAGAAATGTCTCCCAAAGACTAATTTGGAAAGGGCTTGCATGTCGATTATACCCTATGCTTCTGTGGTAGGCTCTATAATGTATGCGATATTGTGTACCAAACCAGATGTTGCTTACGCACTCAGCGTAGTAAGCCGGTATCAGTCAAACCCAGAGGAGAAGCACTGGATAGCAGTAAAGAACGTTCTGAAAGTATCTGAGAAGGATTAAGGTGATGTTTTTGTAAATGGAGGAAAAGACCTCCAGATCGAGGCCGTTGCTGACTCCAGCTTCCAGAGTGATAAGTATGACTCCAAGTCCATGTCGGGGTATGTTTTTACCCTCCATGGAGGGGCGGTCTGTTAGAAGAGCTCTAAGCAGGACACTGTTGCTAACTCGACGATGGAAGTGGAGTAGTTCGCTGCATGAGACGCCGCAAAAAAGGCAATCTGGATGAGGAAGTTCTTAACTGAACTTCAGGTGGTTCCTTCCATTTTTGATCCAATACTTTAGTATTGTGACAACAAACGGTGCTACAACTTAGGGAAAGAACCCAGGTCCCATCAGAGATCCAGCCATATCTTGAGGCGGTACCACCTGATCAAGGAAATCGTTGATCCCCAGGAGATCGAGGTGAGGAAAGTAGATACGGAGAACAACACTGCAGATCCACTCATAGAGGCCATCCCTTAGACATAGTTCGAGAGGCTATTCGAGATCTTAGATCTGCGATATGCCAGCATATGTCCTTAGTGCAAGTGGGAGATTGTTAGTGTTATATACCCTAGAGACCATTATTGTATCATACTGGTTTGTATATTACTTAATGGAAGCTTAGGATATATACGGATATAGTAACAGTCTTTCTCGAAATGGTAGTATGCTACCTAGTTTATTTCTACCATAATATGTGCATGTGTTTCTTTTAGCATATTGCTTATACATATTAGTAGAGCCCTTAGGATCTTTGCTTGATTACTAGCGTTGGAATGGCAGTCACACTGGTGGGGGCTGGGTAGTCTATAAGCACATCCTATACAGGTCCCTAGTCGTAGGATTATCGAGACGGGGCATCGATACTCCAGAGTAGACTAGTGTATACGCTTCTCATCCCAGCATGGGAGATAGTATGTCTTACAGCCATTAGTACGTCATATTGGAGATAGTATGCAGGTGCTCATTAGGTTATGAGTACACTGGACAGGACTTGTCGGGAACTGTTGGCGGGTATTATACCTATCGTCGGGTAGCAGTTTCCAGGTGACATGAGTACAGCTTAGTCCATCGACTTGACACTGCTACTTTTCCTCAAGTGTGTTCCCACTGTACTTTAATTACTATCTTACCACGGCTCAATGGAGACGTGCAAACAGGTAGTAGTTGGGTGCAGTCCCGAAGCACTTGGAGGTAGTGGCGGTTAGATAAGATTCGTCTCTCCCGGTGTTGGGGTTTGATATCGCGTTGTGTTCGGAAGGCCATACACAAAGTCCTTGGCCAAGGCAAGCGAGATTTACTGGTAGGTATTCCAGTAGTTTCTCAGGGTGTTTTGGGCTATACTCCGACATGATTTATTGCGCTATTAGGGGTCTGATGATTACCGCCCCTAGGCCCGATATGCGATACTCTTAGATGAACAGACCGAACTGTAAGGAGATTGTCACAGATAGGCTCAGTAGGAGTTTAGATGAGTTAGCTTATCGGCCTTCTTATCGACACATACCTGGGTAGCCGTTACGTGCAGCTAGTACCGCATGCGGCTTGTGGTTAAACCCATTACCAGTGTAGTGTCGAGTCTTTAGAGTCACACACAGAGGGTATCCCTGCACCGGGCAAAAGGTGTAGAGGTCGTATGGTTTTACGACAGGGCTTGGATCATGTACGTGCACTTGTGCGCGTATGATAATTGGGCGGATAATACTAGTGGGATTTGGGTTAAGCCGGATCCTAGTATTGTATTGATGGATTGTTTTCATCCCTATGTATTCGTATTCTTCGGAATGCGGATGCGGGTATGTATATACGGATGAGGGGAATTCTCATAAATTCTTAGGAAAGCTTCTAGAAGTGGATACCTAATTAGGGTTTAATTCTTTTTAGATTAAACAAAATTGGGTGGTGGAATGAGGTGGAGTTTTATATTGAATCTAGCATGGCTACTTGGTGACTCATGGTCATGACTCATCACTAGATATTTATGAAGCATACTTGATATTTTGTTGTGATTTTTATCTCATATATTATTCATATGCTTCATTTTGTAAAAGAGAGGGAAGCCAATCTTCATCCAAGTTCTCACTTCACTCTCACTTCCTTAAGTGTTCTTCTTCTTCAATAAAACCCTAAAAGCTCTCATGTGTTGAGAATCCTAGGGTTCCAAGAGACAAACCACTCCATCTTCTTTCTCTACACTCTCTAGGACTTCTAGTTTAGCAAACTAGAAGCCGTAGTTATATCATATTCGAGGTAAGAGCTCGGACTATAGACTCTCGGGTGGATCATCGACTCGAGGAGGCCGTCGAGGTTGCCCGATCCATTTCGATCCTTGGAGCTGACGACGAGGTGGAGGACAGCGAAGAAGACCCGAAGGACTTAGTATCATGAAGTATAACGCTTCTAACCGAGTAGTTAACCTCTTACCAGTTTGCTAGTTAGGGTTTAGTATCGATCCTGAAGTTCAAGTCGGTGTTGCGAGCTTTGAAAAATCGTTTTTTGCATATTCCGCCTCCCCGCGAACACGCAGGGTGCTTGACATCGACTTACACAAGTCTGTCTCGAGTTTTGTGTTTACCCTCAATAGAGGGGCGGTCTATTGTAAGAGCTCCAAACAAGACACCGTTGCAGACTTGACGATGGAAGCTGAATACATTGCTGCAAACGATGCCGCAAACGAAGCTGTTTGGATGAAGAAGTTCATTACTGAACTTGTGGTGGTTCCGTCCATTGTTGATTCGATACCTTTATATTGTGATAACAATAGGGCTATGGCTTTAGCAAAGGAACCACGGTCCCATTAGGAATCCAAACACATCTTGAGGCAGTATCACCTGATCAGGGAGATCGTAGATTGCCGGGAGATTGAGGTTCGGAGAGTAGATACGAAAGACAATACAGCGGAATCATTTACCAAGGCCCTCCCTTAAGCGCAGTTCGAGCGACTTTTTGAGATATTGGGTATGCGATACGCCAAAAACTGGCCCTAAAGCAGACGTTGGGTGTTCGGTACGCCAATTACAGGCCTTAATGTAAGTGGGTGATTGTTGGATATGTATTCCCTAGAGGAATGTCTTGTATAGGATGCTCGGGATATGTATGTATAAGAAAATCTTACTCAGTTATATACTATACTATTTGAGTTGTTTTTATCTGAACATGTGTATTTGTTTTTCTTACTGCTTTGTATTGCTTATACATGTTAATAGAGATCGTTACGGTAGTTTACTATTTTGGTTTGTCTTTATTTTAACATGTGCATATGTTATACTCGATATCACATATGACGGATACATGTTGATAAAGCCTGTAGGATTTTGCTTGACTACCAGCGTTATGATTGCGATCATACTTGTGGGAGATGGGTAGTCCATAAGCACATCCTTAAAGGTCCCAAGTCGCAGGAGTATCGAGATCGGGCATCGATATACCAGAGTAGAGTTGTGTATACATTTCTAGACCCTGACGAGGGGCAGTGGTTAGTCTCACGGCCATTGGTGTGATCACCTAAGATTGTATACAGGTACACACTGGGGGTGAGTACACTGGACGGACTCACCGAGAACCTCTAGATGGTATTATACCTATCGTCAGATAGCGGTTCTCAGGTGATATGAGTAAAGATTAGTCTTTAGATCTGAGATCATCATTTGTCTCATGTGAGTTCCCACTGTGCTTTGATCACTACCCTACTACGGCTCTACTGAGTCGTGCAAACAAGTTTTGGTTGGGTACAGTCCCGAGCCACATGGAGGCAGTGAGTGCTTGTACGGGATTCGTCTCTTCTGGTATCGGGAGTCGATATCACACTGTGTCAGGTTGGCCAGAACCATAAGACCATGGCCAAGGCAGTTGAGATTTACTGATGGTTAGATCAGTAGTTTCTCGGATCGGTCCTGAGCCGCATCGACACGAATTATCAGGTTATTAGGGGTCTGACGTTTACTACCCCCTAGACCCGGTATGTGATACTCTTAGACGAAAAGGCCAGAATGTACAGAGATTGTCACGGACAGGCTCAGTAGGGGTCCGGATGAGCTTGCTCATCGGACTTACTTTTCGATAGGTACTTAGGTAGCCGTTACGTATAGATAGTGCCGCTGATGTGCTTGTTGTTAAACCCACTGTCAGCGTACTGTCGAGTCTTTAGAGTCCCACACATAGAGTTTCCCTGGTTCAGGCGAAATGATGTAGTAGCCGTATTTTGATACGTGCAGCGTTTCGATCGAATGATAATACTAGCCGGCTTAGGATTAAGCCGGATTATTAAATCAGGTATTGATTTAATAATTTACATATATATATTTTGATATGTATATTCTAGTGTTATCCTGGCTTTCGATTGGATGGTTGATTATACTGGTCGGCTTAGAATTAAGCCGAATTATTAAATCAGATATTGATTTAATACATATGCATATTTCAATATGTATATTCTAGTATTATATTCTTTGTATTATTCTACCTCTTTGGGTACTCGTATTTTGATACGAATACGGGTATTTATATACGGTAGAGTGTATTCCGTATTTATACGGAAAACATTCTAGAAGGAGAACACCTTATTTCCATGGTTTTTATTTTCTAGAAAATTGAAATGAGGTGGAGGGGTGAGGTCAAAAGGAGAATGGTATGAAGCATGCTTAAATAGGGTTATAATTCATTTGTCTACACTATTCAAGTATGGTTGGATTTTATATTTGCAAAATTCATTTGATAAAAACCATGCTTGCATTTTATTTTTTGTGATGAGTTTTTCCCATTACACCATTCTCTTTCTCTCTCCATTCTTGAGCTCCTTCTTCCTCTTCATCCTACCCTCTCATGAGTTAAGAATCAATGGTGAAGTGGGGTAGAAAAAATACTAAAACCATAAACCACATCACTAAACACTCTAGATTAGCAACCTAGAGCCTTTAATTGCTCCACTAGGCTTTTGAGTGGAGCTAGAGCCATGAACCACATCCCTCAAGCGGATCATCTTCGAAGGAGGAGGACCGAAGATCAAGCTCGATCGCGGAGTCTCCATAGAGCTGAGGAAGAAGGTAGAAGACCGAAGGATACGGATCTTTCGGTATAACTCTCTATCACATTAGATAGAATCTCTTTAATTTACTAGTTTAATATTTGGTTAGATTCTAGGGTTTGGTTTCTAAGGCCAAAGTTTTTTAAAAGTCAAATTTTTTCGTTCCGCAACGGCTGCGGTTGGCGGCCAGGGCGCTAGGAACCCCAACAGAAAGGGACCCCGTTCGTATGGGATCAGAAGTGCCAAAACGCAAGAGACGAAATCAAAAAATACTTGCAAAATCCGCCGATATTACCCGCCCCTGTTAAGGGAAAACCATTATCTTGTACACGACGCCCCTCGAAGGTTCTCTAGACGTGCTATGGGCATAAGACAACGATCAAGGAAAGAAGAGAGCTCTCTACTATCTAAGCCGAGTTCTCCTTTGGGGCAGAAAGCAATTATTCTCCCATCGAAAAGTATTGCCTGACGTTGATCTTCGCAATAACGAAGCTCATACACTACGCCTTGGCGTATGAGGTCTACCTCATATCAATGGTGGATCCTCTCAAATATATGATGTCAAAGACCATACTGATAGGAAGGCTTGCCAAATGGGCCCTCCTACTAATGGAATTCTCGATAACATAACGACCCCTCAATGCGGTGAAAGGATAAGCCATCGCTGATTTTCTCGCGAAACATCCGATACCAGCCGACTTTCCCCTAAATTGTGAGCTGCCAGATGAGCACGCATTCGACGCAGTTGAAGAAGAGAAAGAAAAAAATGATTCTCAATGGGAACTTTATTTTGATAGAGCATCTTCCATGAAACGGCGAAAGAAAAACACTCCCATAATCAAAACCGAGGTGGGTCTTATCTTCATGACCCCGCAAGGAGAAATATTGCGTTACGCCTTCTCCTTGACAGAACCCATGACTAATAATGAAACGGAATATGAAGTTTTGATAGCCGATCTTGAGATCACTATCGATATGGGAATCAAGGACCTCATCATATATGGATATTCTTAGCTGATTGTTAGTCAAGTAAATGGTGACTACAATACATGCAAACCAGAACTAATAATGTATGGTGAAAGAGTACAGTAGCTGCTGACCCAAATCCCTTCTTATATCCTGGAAAGCATACCGCGAGCGGAAAACGGAAAGGCGGATGTGTTAGCCTATTTGGCTAAAAAATTGGTCGACGAAGATCTCAATGACGTAAGGATCATTTTTCAAAGCCGCGGGATCCTGGCGCCAGCAGATATACCTTCGGAAGATCTAATAGAACCATCTGAAGAAAAAGAAATGGCCGAACATGAAGTTCTCCAAATAGAGAACGAAGAAGAGGTCAAGGACTGGAGAGAAGTCTTCATAAACTACTTCAAGTCTCAACGAACGCCCAAGGACGCGTCATCTAGACATCAGCTCATGAAACGAGCTCTGTCATTCGCCTTCGTAAATGAGACTCTGTAAAAGAGATCCATTGCCTTCATATGGTTAAGATGTCTAGGGCTGAAAAAAGCAAAGAAAGTCGTCCAAGAAGTACTTAACGGATTTTGTGGCTCTCATCAAACATGTCCAAAAATGAAGCTGAAGATAAAAAAGATGGGCTATTACTGGCCCACGATGATTCAAGACTGCTTCGAATATGTGAAGCAGTGTCGCTCGTGATAAATACACGAGGACTTCATGTAAGTCCATGTCACGCACCCCACGAACTTGCGGGGAGGCGGAATATATGAAAAACGATTGTCAAAGCTTCGTAACACGGACTTGAGCGCATGAATCGTAATCTAAACCTACTTGAGGTTTAACTACTCGGTTCCGATGTTATACCTCATGTTACATGTACTTCGGGTCTTCATCGCTGTCCTCCACTCCTCGTAGGCTCCTTAGAACATCGGCAACTCAACTACCTCCTCGAATCAAAGACGATCCACCCGAAAGCTCCTACGCCAAACTTAATCTCAAACTTGAGATAACTAGTTTGCTCAAATCTCTAATCTAAGCTAACTAGGTGATATACAGTGAGGTTATGGATGTATTAGTTTCTCTAATCCTTGATGTCAACACATGAGGTGGGAGGATTAGGGTTTCAAGAAGAGATGAACTTGAGGAGAGAGAAGGAGATGATGAGAATGAGAATGAATAATGAACCCATAAGAATATAACAACCATAACAATTAATCAAATAAATAATATAAATGATTAATCATCATGGTTGATGCATTCATCTTGTGTGATTCATCATATGACTCATTAACTCATTAATGAATCATTTAATACAAAGAATGAATCACACAAATGAGTCATTAAGCATTTAATGCTCATGCCACCTTAACCCCTTAGTCACCACTCTTCTAGAAGCTTCCCGAAAAATTATGAGAACGCCCCTCCAATCCGTGAAAACACGGAAAAACTTTAGACTGTATAAATCCAATAACCCGATACTAGAATCTGGCTTAAACCAAAGCCGGCTAGTAAAAACTGTCCGAACGTCGTACGTGCGTAAACGTACGTACGCGTTCGAACCCTTGTTGTAAAACCGTACGACCTCTATATCGTTTCGCCTGGAGCAGGGAAACTCTCTGTGTGGGACTCTAAAGACTCGACACTACGCTGGCAGTAGGTTTAACCACAGACCGCAAGCGGCACTAGCTGTACGTAACGGTCCCCAGGTAGATGTCGATGAGAAGGCCGATGATGAAACTCATCCGAACTCCCACTGAGCCTGATGTGACAATCTCCGTACAGTTCGGTATGTTCGTCTAAGACTATCGCATATCAAGCCTAGGGGGCGGCAAGCGTCAGTCCCCTAATAGCTGTATAAGTCGTGTCGGAGAGATGCCCATTACACCCTGAGAAGCTACTGGAACCTACCAGTATATCTCACTTGCCCTGGCCAGGGACTTTGCATAATGGCTCTCTGACACAGTGCGATATCATCTCCCAATACCGGGAGAGAAGAATCCTATCTAACCGCCACTGCCTCCAAGTGCTCGGGACTGCACCCAACTGCTACCTGTTTGCACGACTCGTTTGAGCCGTGGTAGGGTAGGAATCTAAGAACAGTAGGACACACTCGAGGCGAAGTAGCAGTGTCAAGTCTGCAGACTATGCTGTACTCATGTCACCTGGGAACTGTTAACTGACAGTGGGTATAGTACCAACCAACAGTTCCCCTACGAGTCCTGTCCGGTGTACCCGTAATCTAAAGAGCACCCGTGTACTATCTCCAGTACGACGTACTGATGGCAATGGGACAAACCATCTCTCCAACTGGGATGAGAAGCGTACACACTAGTCTACTCTGGAGTATCGATGCCCTGCCTCGATAATCCTATGACTAGGGACAAGTATAGGATACTGCTTATAGACTACCCAGCCCCCACTAGTGTGACTTCTATCACAACGCTGGTAATCAAGCAAAGAACCTATGGGCTCTACTAATATGTATAAGTGATACGTCACAAGAAACATATGCATACATTAAAGTAGACTCAAACCAAGTAGCATACTACCATTTTTAGCAAGACTGTATATAAAAATGTGAATATCCCAAGCTTCCATTAAGTAATATACAATCTAGTATGATACAATAATGGCCCCTAGGGCATATACACTAACAATCTCCCACTTGCACTAGGACCATGAGCTGGCATATCGTAGACCTATCATCTCGAATAGCCTCTCGAACTGCGTCTGAGGAATGACCTTTGTGAATGGATCAGCAATGTTATCCTCCGTCTTTACTCTCTTCACCTCGATCTTCCGGCGATCGACGATCTCCCTGATCAGGTGACACCGCCTTAAGATGTGTCTGGACTTCTGATGGGACCTGGGTTCCTTTGCTAAAGCTATAGCGCCGTTGTTGTCACAATACAGAGGTATTGGATCAACACTGGTAGGAACCACCTGAAGTTCTGTGAGGAACTTCTTCATCCAGACAGCTTCTTTTGCGGCATCACAAGCAGCTATGTACTCCGCTTCCATTGTTGAGTCAGCAACGGTCTCCTGTTTAGAACTCTTCCAACAGACTGCCCCTCTATTGATGGTAAAGACATAACCCGACATGGATTTGGAGTCATCTTTGTCATTCTGGAAGCCGGAGTCGGCAAAGGCCTCAATCTGGAGGTCTTTTCCGCCATACACCAAGAATATATCTTTAGTCCTCCTCAGGTACTTAAGAATGTTCTTTATTGCTATCCAATGATTCTCCCCTGGGTTTGCTTGATACCGGCTTACTACGCTCAATGCGTATGCTACATCTGGTTTGGTACATAACATCGCATACATTATAGAGCCTACCGCTGAAGCGTAGGGTATAATCGACATGCGATCCCTTTCCAAATCAGTCTTGGGAGACATATCTTTGGAGAGGGTGATTCCGTGACAAGCCGGTAGGTTACCGCGCTTAGAATCTTCCATACTGAATCTTTTCAATATGGTGTCTATGTACCTGGACTGCGAAAGTCCCAACATGCTCTTTGATCTATCACGGTAGATCCGGATCCCCAGAATGTAGGTGGCATCACCTAGGTCTTTCATGGAGAATTTCAGTGACAAGAACCTTTTGACTGACTGTAACATAGGAATATCATTTCCTATTAGGAGAATGTTATCCACGTACAAGACGAGGAATACTACAGCTCTCCCTACAATCTTTGACAGCATCATTAAAACAGATGTTCCAACTCCGAGATGCCTGCTTTAGTCCATAAATGGACTTAAGCAACTTGCATACTTTACCGCTGCTCCCACTCTGAATGAATCCCTCTAGCTGATCCATATAGACGATCTCTTCCAAATTTCCATTTAGAAAGGGTGTCTTTACGTCCATCTGCCAGATTTCATAATCGTCGAAGGCAGCAATAGCAAGAAGGACCCTAATGGATTTAAGCATAGCCACTGGAGAAAAGGTCTCGTCATAGTCCAAACCAGGTCTTTGACGAAAACCCTTTGCAACAAGTCTAGCTTTATAGGTTTCAACCTGTCCATCTACACCAATCTTCCTTCTGAAGATCCATTTGCATCCTACGGATTTTACCCCATCTAGAGCAATGTCCAAAGTCCATACTTTGTTAGTGTTCATGGACTCCATTTCGGTCCGCATTGCATCCAGCCATTTTACCGAGTCACCGCTCTGAATGGCTTGCTGGAAGCTAGTAGGCTCATTATAGTCAATAGTGCAATCTTCTCTATCCCCATCTATGAGAAAACCGTTGTATCTCTCGGGCGGATGAGACTGCCTACTACTCCTACGGAGTGGCGTCGGGATGTCCTGTTCTCCTGAACCTTCTTGTTCTACCAAGGTTTCAGTAATAGGTTGTGGCTCTGGAATTTCTTCCAGTTCTATTGCGCTCCCACTCTTCTGATTTTCCAAAAATTCAGTTTCCAAGAAGCGGGCATGTTGAGAAACAAAGACATTTTGTTCCTCAGCGTAATAGAAACAATATCCCATGGAATTCTTTGGATATCCCACAAACTTACACTGTACTGAGCGTGCCTCGAGCTTGTCCGCATGCTGCTTTTTTACAAAAGCTGGACATCCCCATGTCTTAATATACTTAAGACAGGGTTTCTTCCCACTCCACATCTGATATGGTGTGGTAGGCACAATCTTGGTTGGAACTCGGTTCAAAAGATATGCAGCTGATTCTAGTGCATATCCCCAGAATGATTGTGGTAACTCAGCGTTACTCATCATGGAATGAACCATATCTAATAGGGTTCGATTCTTCCTTTCCGATACACCGTTGTGTTGTGGTGTGTATGGAGGAGTAAGCAGAGAGAGAATTCCATTCTCTTTTAAGTAACCCAGGAACTCAACACTTAAGTATTCATCACCTCGATCAGATCTCAGTGTTTTTGTATTCTTGCCTGTTTGTTTTTCCACTTCATTCTTGTATTCTTGGAATTTCTCAAAGGCCTCGGATTTATGCTTCATCAAGAAGATATATCCATACCTAGAGAAATCATTCGTAAAAGTAATGTGTAAGGTTCCTAGGCACACTAGAGAGGTCTCACAAGCCATCAATCATGCCAATTTCAAAAATTCTAGGTGCCGAGAAACCCGACTACGGACCGTTGGCTAGAAATCTAGGCGAAAATATAATCTAGTTAACAACTTAACTACAAAGAAACGGAAATACAACCTTTGTAGATCCGGTGCTCCACCTCCATAGCTCCGCAACGAAGTCCCTTTGCTGTCCAAATGAATTCCCGGGCTCTAGCGTCGGCTTCGTCGGAGAAATGGCGAGCTAAGTCGTCGATGTCTATGCCGAAGATGATCTACGTCGAGGCATCGCTAAATCAAGCTCCACCTTCACCAAGTCATGAAAACTTGTGAAGGAAACACACTCTACTACTTGGCAAGAGGTAGAGGATGAAGAAATAGGAAGAGGGTAGACTTTAGAATTGGATTTCTCACTCATTTCCATCAATCACCATTGATGGAGCTTGCTTTCTTCAAGTGAAGAAAGGAAGAAGAAGAAGAATTATGTTATGATAAGTTAATTAAAAAAGAAAAGAATAATCAATCCTTATCATAACATGACCATAGTTAAGTGTAGAGAACTAATCATGGTTTAATGCAATGGTTAGGGTTAAGCTAAAAACAAAATGGTCATCAAGTCAAAGCATTCATGAAGCTTCATGAATGAACAAAAGAAATGCCACCATTTTATCATTTCATTTCCTTTTTCCAATAAGAAAAAGATTAATAAATAAATGAATAAAATGAATAAGCAAATAATAAACCCTAACCATTCCATTAACCAAGGTTTAATTCTATACACATAATTAAAAAGGCATGTATCATCAAACATGATACAAGCATGTGCACAAAATCATATCGCATATGCAATGCGTACACCCGAGCGAGAAAATCCATTTAAAGTGAACCGATACTAGTTAATGCAAAGTAATATATCAAATATATAATTATGCATTAAATCATTAAATCAACACTTGATTTAACGATCCGGTCATACCGCATATAACCGACTAGTATCATTAGTAACAACTTATCGAATCAACACTTGATCCGATAACCCGGCTATATCGCATATAACCGATCAATGTCACATCACGAGAATCGAATACAGTATCACATACTGGTATTATTCTCGGTCCCGCACATATCTCATATGCGCTCCTATTTCGTTTTGCTTGAGCCAGGAAACCTCTGTGTAGGACTCTAAAGACTCGTCAATACGCCGGCAGCAGATGATGATCATATCAAGCATCCACAAGCCGCAAACGGTCTGCTAAACGTAACGGCCACCCGGGTATTGAGCTATCAGAAGATCGACGAGCAAGCCCGCTCACACTCCTGTGAATCCAACCAGTAACACTACCGTACAGTCCAGTCTGATCGTCTGATATGTCGCATATCTCGCCTAGGGGTGGTAAACGTCAGACCCCAATAGCACGATAAGTCGTGTTGATATGAGGTCTATAACAATTCGAGAAACTACTGGTAACACTTACCAGTAAATCTCAGCAACCCTGGCCAGGGATTTCCTCTTATAGCTAATCGAACACAGCGCAACATCAACCCCCTATACCGGGAGAGACGAATCCCCTCCTATCGCTCATTGCCCCCATGTGACTCGGGACTGTACCCAAAAACCACCGTTTTGCACGCCCTCTTGGACGTGGTAAGATGGAAATCAAAGCACAGTGGGAACCACACAAGACTCTATGACGATCTCGGGTCAACAGACTACTCTGTACCAGTGTCACCAGAGAACTGCCATCTGACGTGAGGTATAATACCATCTGGGAGTTCTCGGCGAGTCCGTCCAGTATACCCAGTCTCTACTGAGCACCCGTATATCATCTCTGATGTCAAACACCAATGGATATGGGATCATCCATCGCCCATCTGTATGGGTCGAGAAGGTACACGCTAGTCTACTCTGGTATATCGATGCCCCGTCTCGATACACTCTCGACTAGGGACTTTGAAGGATGTACTTATGGACTACCATGTCCCCACTAGTATGATCCGCATCATAGTCCAGGTAGTTAAGTACACATCCTAAGGGCTTTACCAACATGTAATAGAGAGACAATCAGTGTACACGTTAAGGTAAAGTTCAACCAGATAGCATACTATCATGTCGAGCAAGAAAGTCCTCACTATATATGTCCCAGCATCCGCTACAATATACATCCTATGTATAGTAATGGCCTCTAGGGCATACATATAACTAACAATCTCCCACTTGCACTAGGGCCATCTATAGCTGTGGTTTTAAGTATCTCATACTCAACCATCCCATAAAAGTCTCTCTCTGGGAACAGGCCTTTGTGAGTGGATCCGTTGTGTTGTCCTCTGAGTCTACTCTCCTGACCTCGATCCCCTGGAGATCAACCATCTCCATGATCAGGTGATACTGCCTTAGAATATGTCTGGATCACTGATGGGACCGGCGTTCCTCGGCATAAGCCACAACTCCATTGTCTCACAATGGTAGGAACGTAGTTCATCTCATGAACCAATATACACCCAAACAGCCTCTTCGGTAGCATCTTAAGTAGCGATGTATCCTGCCTTTATCGTCTAGTATGCCACGGTATCTAGCTTGGAACTCTTCCAACATACCGTCCCTTTACTGAGGGTATAGACAATGCCTGTGACTGACATTCAGTCGTCTTTATCACCCTGGAACACTTTCAGTGATTTTCCCCAGGATCAATTGATACCATCTCACTACAACTAGTGAGAATCCTAACATCCATTTAGATCTATCTCATAGATCCAAAATCCAGGATTTAGGAGGTATCACTTTGATCCTATATGGAGAATCATTGTGATAAGCGGACATTGATCGAGCGTAGCATAGGAAAATCTTTTCCTATCAAGAGTATGTCATCCACGTACTCTACGAGGATCATCACCATACTCCCTACTACCTTTTTGTTTATACAAGGTTCATCTACCATTTTGATGATGTCAACTTCTTTGACTAATCCATCAAAATAGATGTTCCAACTCCGCGATGCCTGCTTTATCCTATAAAACATCTTGCACACGTTTCCGCTGCTCCCACTGTCTACGAAGCCCTCTGGCTGTGTACTTATAGATGCTTTCTTCCAAATCATCATTTAGAAAAGCAGTCATGACACCCAACCACCAGATATCGTAGTCATGGTATGTAGCCGTGGCAAGTAGTATCTGGATGGACTTAAGCATAGGTACTGGAAAAGGTTTCATCATTATCCACTCCTGGTCGATGACGAAAACCTTTAACAAGTCTAGCTTTGAAAGTCTCAACCTTTCCATCTACACCAAGTAATCTTCTCAAGATATACTTGCTCCTAATGGGGATTTAACCCTTCAGATATAGCAACCAAAGTCCATACTTTGTTGGTGTATAAGGATTCCATCTCAGATCACTAAGCATCCAGCCATTCTTACAGAGTCTTCACTCTCGATGGCCTGCTCGAAACTAGTTGGGTCATCATCTCATGATGCAATCCTCGCTCCCACTGTCATAGAGAAACCGAAGTATCTCTCAGGTGGGTGAGGAACCCTACTAGATCGGCGGAGAGGCTGAGGTTCGTTGGAATCTACTGAATCCTTTGGTTCTACCAAATCATCTGCTGTTGTTTGTATAGCTGGAACCTTTCCAGATCTTGCCTCGAGCTTGTCCGGATTTTGCTTTTCAGACATAGGCTGGACAACCCCAAATCTCAACTAACTTGAGAGATGGGCTCTTCCCTTATCATATCAAATATGAAGTGGTAGGCAACTGATTTGATTCGAACCCTATTCAATAGGTATGCAGCTTCTCAAGTGCATAACTCCCAAAAAGGAAATAGGTAACTCAGTAGTACTCATCATAGAGCACACCTTATCATATAGGGTGTGATTACTCCACCCCGATATACCATCGTGCAATGGTGTATACGGAGGAGTAATGCTGAGAGAGAATCTCATTCTCCTTTAGAATAGTCCAGAAATTCCATGCTAGAGTATTCTCCTCCTCGATCACATCAAAGGACATAATACTTTTACCCTTATTGGTTCTCTATTTCTAGCTTATATTCTATGAATATCTGAAAAAGTTCAGACTTGTGTTTCAACAGGAACATATGTCTGAATCTTGAGAGATTATCAGAGAACGTAATGAAGTATAAAGAACCGGTCTTGGCATGTGTAGACAGGGGACCTTACATACATCATCATGTATCAATCCCAAGAGTTCAGTAACTCTTTCTCTGTTTCCAATAAACAGAGCTATGGTCATCTAATCTTTGTGACATGACTGGCAAGTTTCACAAGATGTAAATTCAAACAGATTTAAATATGCATCTATGTGTAACTTCAGCTAGTCGGGTCGCATTGATATGACCCAGTCTACAATACCTCAAGAAGGAATCGTTCATTTCTGAACTCTTCCTCTTGTGTGTGTTCCGTATACTAAGAACTGTAGTTTGATTTAGAACGTTAATGCTTTTAGATAACGTGCCTGAACCGATCAACTTTTGATATAGGAAATGTTCAAAACATTATCCAACAATACAAAATTTTATCATTTCTTTACTACTAAAGAGACTGATATGATTTTGTATATCAGGTTCGGTATCTAATAGCATTTGTTCAGAATCAATGTATTGGTAATACAGGGTGACAGTGACCAACAGACTTGGCTGCAACACTTGCCCCGTTTTCTGTCTCATGAAACTTATCACCCGTTCTCAGTTTTTCTACCTTTTTGTAGCCCTATGTAACAGATTACATATCTGGGATCCTGATCTGGTATCACATACCCAGGACGTAGAGGATACGGAGAAACAGTTCTTTGTAATGAACACACCCGAAGATGATGCATCAGCATGCACTCTCTTCGTTTGGGCGGCACGGGAAATCTGGTATTCCCCTATTTCCTGCTCTGTCTTATAACAATTATAAGTTGGAGCGGGACCAACGTTCCCCAGCTCAGTATAACAAGCGGGTTCGGTCAATATTCCGTATTATTATCTTGATTAAGGCGTGATATGGTCGCTACCAGGAGAGAGAGAGAAGAAAACACTCAGCGTGCGCTCTTACAAGAATAGATTGGTTATTATTTTATCTAATCAGGATGGCTCCCACTGCTTTTTATCAAATCTTCCTTCAAACCTTAAAAGGAAAGACTAGCCGGGATTAATTACACACTACAAGTTCGCCAATCTTTCAGCCAGGCCAGTGTCGGTACTTTGAGGGAGGTCCCCCGTGCTTTCGCACGAACCTAATTAATGTAAACCTCGTTTTCCCAGAGGCGTAACCCCGTTGACACCTTTCTAGACACCTACTTGATCGGCTAATTGTAATGTATAAAACTCTCCCAGGAGTAACACTTACTCGCAGCGGGTATCGGGATCCAACTATCTCATAGAAGGTATGCAATCTCATTGCAAATTTCAACACTTGAAATTCCCGATAATATTTTGCCCCAAACGATCTATGACCTTGACAAGGTCAACAAACCATAGACCGCAAGTCAAGTTCAACCCGTCATTTCTTGATTGAATCAAACCCACCCGCACGACCCTTGACAAGGTCAAAAAGGCCGCACGACTACCCTAACCCAATCTGCATCATATGCATAAGCAGATAAATACTGGTTAGCTACCGCACACTGCGCCTTGACAAGGTCAACAAACGCAGCACGAATACTAAACAGGATTTATCTGAAATGACGGAGGGCTATGACAGGTTTTTCTGAAAACCTATTGCATAATGAACTTGATATCGTTGTAGGATCGAATGAATTTTAAAATGGAGTGTTTTCGAGGCTTTTCTAGTTCTGCTAAAGGAGTCACTCCCGGTGAAGGGATCGTCGGTCCTTTCCTCGTCGAATGAGGTGCGGGATATATCATATATATCACTGTGCAAAGCAGAAACTATAGAAGCATCAAAAGACAAACCGAATGCGTAGCATCTGCCAGTTATTGCTAAAGGAGTCACTCCCGGTGAAGGGATCTCGGTCCTTTCCTCGTCGAATGAGGTGCAGGATATATCACATATACCGCTGTGCAAAGCAAGAACTGTAGCTACCTGTTTTATTTTTAAATTCGATTCTACAACATCTTAGGTTTCTTTTATTTTCATTAATCACATTAATGAAATCCCATCATTTAAGTACCTAAACATCACAGATATATACGACGTACACTTATGCCATCCGCATTCGCCTCGATGTCCCCTCGTGCACCGTTAGGTTAGGTAACTAACGGCAGAGCGGGGCAGGGCTAGCGCGGGTGTAAAACATAAGTAACGTCTATATAATATATCATATATACTATATACTGTATCTATCACAGAACATCACATGATCACATCACGGATATCGCAGCAGAAGAATCATATGAAATATTGGATATACTAGGACGTCCGTGTTTTGAATACGAGCCAGTATAAAACACGGATTCCACGGTCGTGATGAATAGCCAAACCCACACCCCTAGACCCCTACGAGAGCGGCAAGCAACCCTTCCAATTCCAGGGTTAGGAGACCCGGACTCGACTCCTCGAGTTGGTCTCCCACTGGACCCTAGAACCCGGTTACTTGTGCTCCCCTCCTTGGGTCTATCCTAGTGCGGAAAAGTAAATAATATACAAACGGTGACATCTTCCGCAACCTGGAAGTGCCCCAATAAAAGAATATTACATACAAGTTTTTACATGAATGAAAATGAAAAACACTCATCTCACATAAAAACCTCCGGCTATTCAAACACGACGATCCAATATAACATATCCAGCAACACATAACATCACATGTCATCAACGTAAGTAAATATGTCCATCCCAATTGTCGTTGACATATAGCAACGAAACCGGCGATATCACATATTACACTTACGGTCACAGAAAAAAAGTGTAAAACTACAACAGTTGGAATCCGCAACCACCTCAGACATCGCATGCCTGACCAAATGAATTACTTAGACATCGCATGCCTAACAATTATAAACCCCGCATTTTAGTCTCATTGTCGAAAACACTTTTCAATATCAAGTCGGGCAATTCAACAAGATTCCCGGCATCCTGATCGAATACTCGTCGCAAACTTTAGTAGACGGCCGCACCCCCGATACCATCGACGAAGTGCACCAAGGCGGAACACCGCTGCCACGAGCACCCGAACGGATGCTTTCGGTGACGGGGTTCTCCTACAGTCACTTGGTCGGGGCTATGGAGTGAGGCTGTCTATTGAGTTTACCCGGCGAGTATCCGCGTACGCTACGTGATTGCGATGGACTTTTGATCACATCAAAATTCCATGGCAACCGATCAAGTGAGAATAAAGTGCTATGTTTATAACATTTATTCAGTTATCTCATAACTGCATGTGAATTCCAATTATTGTATCACATTCCAAATAAGATAGAAAATGTTAAACTTTCCGATCGAACAATCGAACACCCAAGTTTTCCCGAAACAGATCAACTCATGAAATAGGTTTTAAAACATTCAGTTCATGCCTCAGTATCAACGGTCCAGCCGTAGAAGGGTCAAGCCAACGCCTCACATGTGGCACGCCGTACTGCCCCAAACCCGAAGGTTCAAAGGGCAGTTTAAGACGGTCACATAATCGAGTTAAGGTTTGTTGTCTTCTAGAGGGACCATCGCGTTACTTGCACTACTTAGAACGTCTTTAGACCTCGGAAAAATCCAACACTTGGAAATTTTCCGTCAGGGGAAAGATTGGGTATTTATATCCGATCGAACTTTTTAACATATTCTAAAATATCCGGAAAGCCACATAGACAAAATCTGATAATCCGATCGAATTGACGAACTCTCAATACACCCCAGAAAATTCAACTCTTGAATAAATATTAAAAATTCCCAGAAAAACCAACACTTCAAACCAAGAATTACTGTGTAAATTTATATGTATGATGAGGCAGTACGGCCGCTGAACCGCCGCACGAGCCATGCTCGTGCCGTGGAACCGCGGCTCAATAAGGGAATTATGCCATACGATTTCACAGTAACTCTTAGATATTCCTGCATGTTTTTCTGCATATTTTTAATATAGAAAAACTCAATGTTTTCAAAAAAGTACAGAGAGCATGATCCGGGCTATGGTTTCGGTTCGATCGGGTTTCAAATTCCGTCTAGACTTCGCCTAAGGCTCTAGCTAGGCTCTGATACCACTGTAGGGTTCCTAGGCACACTAGAGAGGTCTCACAAGCCATCAATCATGCCAATTTCAAAAATTCTAGGTGCCGAGAAACCCGACTACGGACCGTTGGCTAGAAATCTAGGCGAAAATATAATCTAGTTAACAACTTAACTACAAAGAAAGGGAAATACAACCTTTGTAGATCCGGTGCTCCACCTCCATAGCTCCGCAACGAAGTCCCTTTGCTGTCCAAATGAATTCCCGGGCTCTAGCGTCGGCTTCGTCGGAGAAATGGCGAGCTAGGTCGTCGATGTCCATGCCGAAGATGATCTACGTCGAGGCATCGCTAAATCAAGCTCCACCTTCACCAAGTCATGAAAACTTGTGAAGGAAACACACTCTAGTACTTGGCAAGAGGTAGAGGATGAAGAAATAGGAAGTGGGTAGACTTTAGAATTGGATTTCTCACTCATTTCCATCAATCACCATTGATGGAGCTTGCTTTCTTCAAGTGAAGAAAGGAAGAAGAAGAAGAATTATGTTATGATAAGTTAATTTAAAAAGAAAAGAATAATCAATCCTTATCATAACATGACCATAGTTAAGTGTAGAGAACTAATCATGGTTTAATGCAATGGTTAGGGTTAAGCTAAAAACAAAATGGTCATCAAGTCAAAGCATTCATGAAGCTTCATGAATGAACAAAAGAAATGCCATTAATTTATCATTTCATTTCCTTTTTCCAATAAGAAAAAGATTAATAAATAAATGAATAAAATGAATAAGCAAATAGTAAACCCTAACCATTCCATTAACCAAGGTTTAATTCTATACGCTTAATTAAAAAGGCATGTATCACCAAACATGATACAAGCATGTGCACAAAATCATATCGCATATGCAATGCGCACACCCGAGCGAGAAAATCCATTTAAAGTGAACTGATACTAGTTAATGCAAAGTAATATATCAAATATATAATTATGCATTAAATCATTAAATCAACACTTGATTTAACGATCCGGTCATATCGCATATAACCGACTAGTATCATTAGTAACAACTTATCGAATCAACACTTGATCCGATAACCCGGCTATATCGCATATAACCGATCAATGTCACATCGTGAGAATCAAATACAATATCACATACTGGTATTATTCTCGGTCCCGCACATATCTCATATGAGCTCCTATTTCGTTTTGCTTGAGCCAGGAAACCTCTGTGTAGGACTCTAAAGACTCGTCAATACGCCGGCAGCAGATGATGATCATATCAAGCATCCACAAGCCGCAAGGGGTCTGCTAAACGTAACAGCCACCCGGGTATTGAGCTATCAGAAGATCGACGAGCAAGCCCGCTCACACTCCTGTGAATCCAACCAGTAACACTACCGTACAGTCCGGTCTGATTGTCTGATATGTCGCATATCTCGCCTAGGGGTGGTAAACGTCAGACCCCAATAGCTCGATAAGTTGTGTTGATATGAGGTCTATAACAATTCGAGAAACTACTGGTAACACTTACCAGTAAATCTCAGCAACCCTGGCCAGGGATTTCCTGTTATAGTCAATCGAACACAGCGCAACATCAACCCCCTATACCGGGAGAGACGAATCCCCTCCTATCGCTCATTGCCTCCATGTGACTCGGGACTGTACCCAAAAACCACCGTTTTGCACGCCCTCTTGGACGTGGTAAGATGGAAATCAAAGCACAGTGGGAACCACACAAGACTCTATGACGATCTCGGGTCAACAGACTACTCTGTACCAGTGTCACCAGAGAACTGCCATCTGACGTGAGGTATAATACCATCTGGGAGTTCTCGGCGAGTCCGTCCAGTGTACCCAGTCTCTACTGAGCACCCGTATATCATCTCTGATGTCAAACACCAATGGATATGGGATCATCCATCGCCCATCTGTATGGGTCGAGAAGGTACACGCTAGTCTACTCTGGTATATCAATGCCCCGTCTCGATACACCCTCGACTAGGGACTTTGAAGGATGTACTTATGGACTACTATGTCCCCACTAGTATGATCCACATCATAGTCCAGGTAGTTAAGTACACATCCTAAGGGCTTTACCAACATGTAATAGAGAGACAATCAGTGTACACGTTAAGGTAAAGTTCAACCAGATAACATACTATCATGTCGAGCAAGAAAGTCCTCACTATATATGTCCCAGCATCCACTACAATATACATCCTATGTATAGTAATGGCCTCTAGGGCATACATATAACTAACATAATGAAGTAGGAATAACCACCTCGTGCATGTGTAGACATTGGACCGCACACGTCACTGTGTACGAGTCCCAAGAGCTCGCTTGCTCTGACCCCATATCCAGTAAACGGAGTCTTTGTCATCTTTCCCATGAGACAAGATTCACAAGTAGTATAAGATTGATATTCGAACGGATTCAAATATCCTTCTCTATGTAACTTAGTCAACCTTCTCTCATTGATGTGACCTAGTCTACAATGCCATAAGAAAGCCTGATTTAATTCTGGAGACTTTCTTTTAAGTGTGTTCTGGACACTGAAAATCTGAGCTTGATTTAATATGTATACTCCGTTTTGTAATGTACCTGACCCAACCATAACTTGATTTAGGTGGATGTGAACCACATCTCTTATAAAAGTAAAATCATATCCTTCTTTAGAAAGTAAGGATACAGATATGATATTACAAGTAGTACCTGGTACATAAAAACAGTTATGCAGAATCAATATCTGCCCAGTTGTCAGTCCAAGATGATATTCCCCTACGGATTCAGCGTCCATGCTCATTCCGTTAGCAACTGTGAGAGTCATATCACCTCTCCTAAAAACCCTACGGTTTCTCAGAGCCTTTAATGAATTACAGATGTGAGATCCTGACCCGGTATCCAATACCCAGGAAGTAGGGTTAACTGACATACAGTTCTCTATTACAAACACACCCGAAGCTGAAGCCACAACATGCTTCGAATCCTGGCTACTGGCTTTGCTAGCCCTGCAATCCTTCTGCCAATGTTCATTCCCGTAACAGTAGGAACGTCTCTCTTTTACTACATTCAGTCCTGAAACTTTTGCCCTTCTCTTTCCTTCTACTTCCCTGGTTTCCTTCAGGGTAGAAGGCAGAGGCTGTAGAATTAAGTCAGTATCTGACTCGTTTCCCAACGTGGTCTCCAGGTCCTGGAGCTCATTAATACAGCTAGTCATTGTAAGGACATTGTCCCCTACAGATGACCCGTCAGCCAACCTCACTTGAATTAATTCGTTTGAGGTCTTATATCTTGCGATATGAGTTTGCTCTCCATATAAATCTTTGTTATGGAGAAAGATGGAAACTAAGACCATCTTCTCGTGCTGCTTCTGGTATACACCATCAACTGAAGCTAACACGAGGCACTTGGCTTTCGCTTTATCATTTCCCTTGTCTGGCGGATATCCATATCCGCGACAGTGGAAACTGGACCTGGGACGGCGGGATCTTGAGTAGTAATAGGGTGGTCCAGCTTGTCATAGGTAATGGACATCTGGACAGACCTTTGCCAGTCATATAAGTTAGATACAGTCAAATTATTATCTAGATGTAACCTATGTGTGGTCACAAGGTCGCTGCAATTAAGAGAGAGAGAAGAAAACTATTAGCATGATGCTCTTGCAAGTTTAGTGGTTTTTAATTTATCTAAACAGGATGGCTCCCACTGTTTCTCGAATCCCTCCTCAAACCATAAAGGAAGAACTAGCCAGGACTATTCTCACCGTGCAATACTTGCTTAACCGTTCAGCCAGGCCAGTGTCGATACTTCGAGGGAGGTTTTCCAACGCTTTCGTGAAGTTCCTTAATTAAATAACCTCTTTTCTCTGGGGGCGTAGCCCCGCTGACACCTTTCTTGACACCTACTTGGTTTATAGCATTGATCGTTAAGTGACGAATCTCCTGATAAGTAGTATATACTCACAGTAGGATCGGGATCCAAAATATCATCGTATGATAATGTTGAAGGAATCCTACCAATATTCATCAAACTCCAAAATGGTATGCATCTCTCTGCAAATTTGAGTTTCTTTAGAAATTCCCGATATTTATTTTTGCCACATGCTCTTATGACCTTGGCTTTAGTCAACAAATCATAAGTCACATGTCATATTCTATCCATCATTATCCAGGTTAATTTGAACCCACCCGTACATACCCTTGACTTTAGTCAACAAGGTAATACGACTGGCCCAAACCAACGCATCTATCTATGCTACATATAAATACCCAACAGCTACCAAACACTGTGCCTTGACTTTAGTCAACAAACACAGCTTGAATACTATTGACTATCTATATGAAATGACGGAGGGCTACGAATGATTTTGGCAAAACCGTGAACGTAGTGAACTTGATATAATTGAAGGAACCTGATACTTTTTAAAAGGAGTGGTTAAAGCTCCGTAATTAAAAATTCTGTTCTTTTAAAATAACCGAGTGGTTTCTTTTAAATTTGTTCCAACGATTAAACTTTAGTTTATCTTCTTTCCATTATATTAATGCGTCCCATCTTTTAATCTTATCTTTGCAGAAAACAACGAAAATACCACGTCCTCTTATGCCATCCGCATTCGCCACAGGGTCCCGTCATCACCCGTTAGGTTACTTAACTAACGACAGAGCGGAGGCTGGGCTAGCACGGGTGTAAAACATAAGTGACGTCTAATAGCTATTTATATATAGATATTGTACATTCGTCAGACGCAATAATAAGCATTCCAGATCACAGATAAACTTTATTTGATATGCAAGCAATCCGCATTTCTTTTGAGCCTGCAAAGAAAGACGGATTACACAGTTGTGATGAATAACCATTACCCCACCCTAGACCCCTACGGGTACGGCAAACTACCCGCCAAGTACTAGAAGTGAAGCGGTTTGCCTCAACACTTCAAAATACTCGGTAGTTTGTGCACCCCACCTTGGGTCTATCCTAGGAGCAAAAACAGTAAAAAGAAATAATACAACGGTGGCTACAACCGCAACCTGGATGTGCCCCGCAAAATAATATTACAATTACATCGAATGAATTAATACAATAACCCATCACATAACCCGGCTAATCATCATAACAGTCCAATACAGTTTATATACACAAACAGTTAAAAAATAACATCACAGATATGTGCAACCCCTTGCCAACCGACATACTAGCAATTAGGGGAGGTTTACGAACACATAAAACATTACAGATAAAGATCCAATTAGCAAATAGTTTAGAACATCGATCGATTACATATATCCGTGTCTACCCCAAAAGCAAATCAGCACAGAGGCAACCTGGGCAGAAACAGAATATACAGAGAACCAAAACATCAAAAAATAAGAATTACAGAGAAAATCCGAGTCAACTCGGAGTTGACTCGGCGGCGGATCCACGGCACAAGCACTCTATTGCCGCGGATCCGCGGCCGTTTTGATGAGTCACTGGCTCGTTTTTTCCCAGTATTCTTAAAATACCCTGCTGTGAATTTTAAGGTATGTCAAATCTTTTTTCAGACACTTTTAAAATTAACATAAACTAGGGATTTCCGGGGTTTCGTTTTCGTGTTTTCCGTCGATCGAACTTCTAACTAGTTGCTAACAAGCTAGTAATGGTTTAGTTGGCTCTGATACCACTGTAAGTCCATGTCGCGCACCCCACGAACTTGCGGGGAGGTGGAATATATAAAAAACGATTGTCAAAGCTTCGTAACACGGACTTGAGCGCATGAATCGTAATCTAAACCATTACTAACTATCTACTTGAGGTTTAACTACTCGGTTCCGATGTTATACCTCACGTTATATGTCTTTCGGGTCTTCATCGCTGTCCTCCACTCTTCGTAGGCTCCTTGGAACATCGGCACCTCAACGACCTCCTCGAATCAAAGACGATCCACCCGAAAGCTCCTACGCTAAACTTAATCTCAAACTTGAGATAACTAGTTTGGTCAAATCGCTAATCTAAGCTAACTAGGTGATATAGAGTGAGGTTATGGATGTATTAGTCTCTCTAATCCTTGATCTCAACACATGAGGTGGGAGGATTAGGGTTTCAAGAAGAGATGAACTTGAGGAGAGAGAAGGAGATGATGAGAATGAGAATGAATAATGAACCCATAAGAATATAACAACTATAACAATTAATCAAATAAATAATATAAATGATTAATCATCATGGTTGATGCATTCACCTTGTGTGATTCATCATATGACTCATTAACTCATTAATGAATCATTTAATACAAAGGATGAATCACACAAATGAGTCATTAAGCATTTAATGCTCATGCCACCTTAACCCCTTAGTCACCACTCTTCTAGAAGCTTCCCGGAAAATTACGAGAACGCCCCTCCAATCCGTGAAAACACGGAAAAACTTTAGACTGTATAAATCCAATAACCCGATACTAGAATCTGGCTTAAACCAAAGCCGGCTAGTAAAAACTGTCCGAACGTCGTACGTGCGTAAACGTACGTACGCGTTCGAACCCTTGTCGTAAAACCGTACGACCTCTATATCGTTTCGCCTGGAGCAGGGAAACTCTCTGTGTGGGACTCTAAAGACTCGACACTATGCTGGCAGTGGGTTTAATCACAGACCGCAAGCGGCACTAGCTGTACGTAACGGTCCCCAGGTAGATGTCGACGAGAAGGCCGATGATGAAACTCATCCGAACTCCCACTGAGCCTGATATGACAATCTTCGTAAAGTCTGGTCTGTTCGTCTAAGACTATCACATATCAAGCCTGGGGGGCGGCAAGCGTCAGTCCCCTAATAGCTGTATAAGTTGTGTCGGAGCGAAGCCCATTACACCCTGGAAGCTACTGGAACCTACCAGTATATCTCACTTGCCCTGGCCAGGGACTTTGCATAATGGCTCTCTGACACAGTGCGATATCATCTCCCAATACCGGGAGAGACGAATCCTATCTAACCGCCACTGCCTCCAAGTGTTCGGGACTGCACCCAACTGCTACCTGTTTGCACGACTCCTTTGAGCCGTGGTAGGGTAGCAATCTAAGAACAGTGGGACACACTCGAGGCGAAGTAGCAGTGTCAAGTCTGCGGACTATGCTGTACTCATGTCACCTGGGAACTGTTAACTGACGGTGGGTATAGTACCAACCAACAGTTCCCCTACGAGTCCTGTCCGGTGTACCCGTAACCTAACGAGCACCTGTGTACTATCTCCAGTACGACGTACTGATGGCAATGGGACAAACCATCTCCCCAACTGGGATGAGAAGCGTACACACTAGTCTACTCTGGAGTATCGATGCCCTGCCTCGATAATCCTATGACTAGGGACAAGTATAGGATGTTGCTTATAGACTACCCAGCCCCCACTAGTGTGACTGCCATCACAACGTTGGTAATCAAGCAAAGAACCTATGGGCTCTACTAATATGTATAAGTGATACGTCACAAGAAACATATGCACATATTAAAGTAGACTCAAACCAAGTAGCATACTACCATTTTTAGCAAGACTGTATATACAAATGTGAATATCCCAAGCTTCCATTAAGTAATATACAATCTAGTATGATACAATAATGGCCTCTAGGGCATATACACTAACACTTCATTCATCAACATCCAAATCCCGCGGCATCCGACAATGGCTAGTTGGCCGTTCGAGATGTGGGGAACGAATATAATCGGCCCCATCGAACCAGCGTCATCCAAAAGACATCGGTTTATACTAGCAACGACTTACTATTTCTCTAAGTGGGCAGAAGCAGTGTCGCTAAGAGAGGTGAAGACGGAGAGCATCCTACACTTCTTTAAGATCCATGTCTGTTACGAATATGTATGCCCTAGAGGCCATTATTGTATATTATAATGGATGCTTGGACATATATATAGAGGTCTTTCTTGCTCGACATGATGGTATGCTATCTGGTTGCTCTTTATCTTAACATGTACACTTGTTTTAGTTTACTGTCTCTTTGATACATGTCGATAAAGCCCTTCGGATGTTGGCTTGACTAGCAGGACTATGATGCAGATCATACTAGTAGGGCTTGTGTAGTCCAAAAGCACATTCTTTAACGGTTCCTAGTCGACCGAGTATCGAGACAGGTATCGATATTCTAAAGTAGACTAGTATGTACTTTTTTGACCCTATATGGGGCGATGGTTGATCCCATAACCATTGGTGTTTGACATCAAAGATGGTATATAGGTGCTCATTGGAGAATGGGTACATCGAACATGACTCGACAAGAACTCCTAGATGGTACTATACCTATCGTCAGATAGCAGTTCTCTGGTAACACTTGTACAGGTTAGTCTGTATACCCGAGATCGTCATAATGTCTTGTGTGGTTCCCACTGTGCTTCGATTTCCTCCCTTCCACGGCTCAAAGGAGTCGTGCAAACAAGTGGATTTTGGGTACAGTCCCGAGTCACATAGAGGAAGTGAGCGATATGTGTTAGTGTATATGCCCTAGAGGCCATTACTGTATCATACTAGTATGTATATTCCTTGATGGAAGCTTGGGATATTCACAGTTGTATATAGAATCTTGCTCAAAATGGTAGTATGCTACTTGGTTTGTCTCTACTTCAATATGTGCATGTGTTTCTTTTAGCATATCGCTTATATACATATTAGTAGAGCCCTTAGGATCTTTGCTTGATTACCAGCGTTGTGATGGCGCTCACACTCGTGGGAGCTGGGTAATCCATAAGCACATCCTTATACAGGTCCCTAGTCGATGGACTATTGAGACAGGGTATCGATACTCCGGAGTAGACTAGTGTATACGCTTCTCATCCCAGCGTGGGAGACGGTCTGTCCCACAGCCGTCAGTACGTCGTACTTGAGATAGTATGCGGGTGCTCGTTGGGTTACGAGTACACTGGACAGGACTCGTCGGGAACTATTGGTTGGTATTATACCTATCGTCAGTTATTGTCACGACCCGAAAGTACGGAACATGACCGGCACTTAAACTACGAACGTCTCGAGGCGTACGTAATCTAAGTAAACCGAAAACCCAGAAATCCAAACCAAGAAGAGTAGTAGAGAGTAGGAAAAACCAACTTAAAGCAAGTAATTTCAATAGCATAAGCCGAATTATGCGGTTTTTAAAACATCAAAAATTTACTGAAAATTTCGGCAGAGTCTCCTTTGTAAATACTGGCCCCCAAACGGGATACAACATGAATAGTATATGAAATCAAGAAAAAGGCATCCCCAAGCGGGAGCTAGCTCTTCGTCAATCGACGGTCACAACCACACAAACAAAATAATATACAACGCCAACGGCGAGGATCAAAACTCAAAAGGAAACTCAAAACCACCAGAAATATAATGAGCGACTCTAAGGTCGAAAGAATAAACAACACTGGTCTCTATCTCAAAAAAAATACATGTTTGGTTGATGGAATTTACTAGATACAACGGAATAATATTATACAAGGTAATATGATGGGTACGATACAAGAAAAACCCACCTACTAGCAAGTCACCCGAATGAAACTGAGCCCGCAAAGCCGTAAAGAAACCTGTACGGCAAACCTGCAAGAAACTGGGGCACAACGGGGGTGAGTTGCCAACTCGTGAATAGAAAAATATCTACGCACAGAAATCGCATAAATAACGCAACCTAGGTCAATGATCAGAAAATATCCTCAATATGTGTATAACAGGCAGCCTATGACAATGTCTAGGGTAAAATCTAACCCGAGTATAATTTCATGTGCCCGTGTCAGTGCCTCAGGTAGCAATATATCATAAGAATGAGATATGAATGCGTGAAAACAGAATACATTTACATGAAGCAGTTGTTTTCATACTTTAGTGAGATTTCCCTTGTATTTTTAAAATGAGGTACCATAATGAAATCAGCATAAAACTGTGCCTAGCATCGGCACGAACGAAATCCCAATATCCCGATATCTCAAAGTCTCAACCACAATATCTAGGGCGCCGTCAGTCCAGACCGGCCCCTACCATAAATCTCAAGACCACGACGGTATCCTCCGGATATCCGACGCGTCGGGTAAAATCACCGGTAGGTAGTACTCCCCTGCCAGGCTCAACGTCATCACCACATTCCTCTTGCCCCGGGGTACCGCACCGGGTCCACCATGTACCCGAAACGGTTCATCCGTCTCCTCGAATCGGGTTTCCAAATCCATCAGCAAACTCATGGTGGACGACTCATACATCATGGGAAAACCGCACTTTTTATTTTAAAAGAGAGAATATGTTTATTTGTGTTTTTGCGGTTTTCCTCCAAATCCAGAAAATCTCATAGAAATCCAAATCCAAACCTCAATAGCATGCGAAATAGTGAATATATGCATGAGAATCCATGAATGCGGCATAACAATGAATAACAGTATGCATGAAGTAGCAGGTAATAACTACAATGTCCAAACTATTCGCTAATAGGCTATGTCAAGCAATAATGTATTTTCTAAGGTGTACGTGACATGGCAATTACCGATGAAGATGTGTGTGAGCCGGCAAGTAAGTGTACGTGGTACATACGCATCATCGGTAATGGTGCTGGTGTCCTATCAGCATGATATTAAAATGGAGTATGAAACATAATATAAGAATGCGATGCAAAGCGAACCACAAAGAAAAAGTGGGAGCTGAAACTAGACGTAACCAAAACTAATCTGCATTAGTCTAATATAAGTCCTACAAATGGTGCCTTTTGAAATAACACGAATCATGGGGTTTTGAAAATAGGGCTACGGTGTTTTTATGAAAAGATACGTCGTTTTTGAAATGTCCGTAGATTCCCTTGAGCTGTCTTTAAAAATGCCCACGATTCGTTAGTTTTTGAAATAGGTAAGAAGTCTAATCTACTCTAACAACTACACTAAACTATACGGCCGAACTAACAAACTGAGCTACAGGTAAGGAAACCGCCTAACATCTGAGTCGATATATAACAATATATAAGTCGGTGATCCCGCCTCAATAGTATCGCGTACGATACAGTATCTCATCTGACATCCTCGAGTCATGAGCACGGATCTATCATCAATATAGGCTCGTACGGTAAATCGTCGTACGACATCCCAAAAGCTGGGTACGGTTCAATATCACACTATCTCATCATATTTCAGATATCACTTATCATATCATATAATCTGGGGTACTTATATAAGTCTAGTACAACTGATATTATCTACAAAGTATGAATGCGGGGGGGGGGGGGTTAAACGCACATCCCGAACCCGCAAGAATCAGATTTCGTATCCCAAATACGAATCATATCAAATCACCGATCTCGCGGCACAAAGCCCACATCATCGACTCAACTCCAAAGTCATCCCATATCATCAAACACCGTGCAAGTATAAGAAACACACAAGTGTATGCGTGTGGGTGCAAATCTATCCTATGGTTCGCAACTAGGAACTACGCTAGTTATTTCTACCCCTAACTAACCATAACACACTAACTATCACACATACAAATATACTACATAGTACTAATTACGGACTGCGGGGGTGCTATACGCCATCCACCCGACTTCTCCCCGTAGATATAAATCTACTCACCTGCTCCTTGTTTGCCGATGCCGATGTCACCCTCTTCATCTTCAACGTCTCGACACCACATGGGGTACCTACACATATACATAATCGCAAATGCGCATTAAAATCATATCGGAAAACCAAATCGACACGCCAAAGGCCTATAGGTTAGAACCTATGGACCACGCTTTCAAAACCACCACCAACCCTCGATATCGTCGTACAAACGTCAGATCATCGAGTTAAAACCAAACATACCAATCTTGGTTTCATAAATCACTAAAAATATATGAAATACGATGCAAATCATCAAAACCAATAAATTGATCAAATCGGTTTATTTCACAAAACTTAGAAAACACTTATTACCGTTTTAATTCGAAACTTGACATTTTAACAAAACTAATGGCCATAATATCCACTAAATATCATAACTAAGTTATATAAACCATTTCCACAATTTAATCTCATTAAATTTCATTAACCCCAAAAACCTAGTTTACAAATTATCCAATTTTAACAATTTTCAAGCAAAAATTCACAATTTATCAATTAAGCTTAGTTTTGCATAATCTAAGGTATTAAACCACTCATTATAATGTTAATAATGCTATGAAACCATAATTAGAATTTTTATCTAACAATTTAACTTAATTTTGAAAACCTAGTTTGCAATATTATGCAATTTGGACAATTTAAAGGTAGCAATTAGCAAGATATAACAAGATTAAGTTTTACATAACAAATATATGTTAATCTATTCATTAAGACCACAATCTAATGATAACAACCCTAATAAACAATTTTACCCTTTTCTAGAATTTCCTAAACTAGCAATCACAACCAAATTAACACTCGAATAAAATAGACTATCATAATTAAACAACAATTTAACAAAAAGGGTCAAGATTTTTATACCTCACAACCCATTGATCCAACTAGAAATCTAGCCCTCCAAATTGAAATCTTTGCACCAAGATCCATGCTATAGGGACTAAGGAAAAATGGGTAGGAGCTTGATTTTGATTTTGTAGGATTTTTGATGCATTTTTGAAGGGTTTTTGAGGTTGAAGGAGAAGGGGAAATGGGGGGAAATGAGAGGGGGCTGCTGTTGCAGCAGTAAGAAGAGAGGTTCAGCCATAAAATGGGGAGGGGAGGAGAGAGAGTGAGGTGGGGAAATAAGCCAAGTCAACCCACAAAGTCAAAGCCCAACTCATTTATCCATTTTCTTTTCTTTTCTTTCATTTCTTTTCCTTTGAAATCAAGTGGGGAAAAATTATGGTGGGAGCTGAATTCAGCCATGGGGAGGAGTAAGTGAGGGTGTGTGGGTATGGGTACGGGTGTGGGGTGATGAAAAATGATAAATACAATACCCCAAATATCCATTTACGCTAAAAAAAGCCTTTTTTTTTCTTCAATAATTTCTAAACCGTTTTGGCAAATGATTTCATTCCAAAAACTACATGATAAAATTTTATTTAATGTTTTATGATGCACAAAATTTGTTTCAACTCATTCCAATTTGTAATTTTCCCTAATTAAATGTATTAGTGACGGCTTAAAATAATAATAAAATAATATTTTTTTCAGAAAATTTGAAATTTCACCAGCGGCTCAATAAACACCAAATAATAGCAATTACATAGCTAGAATATATATATTTAATTTTTATAATAAGATATTTGTATTTTGACTTTTTACCGAAAACACCCTTATCTTACCGATTTTTCGAAATTTCACCGAAACGATTTTCAAAACGTTACAATCTTCCCCCCTTAAAGAAATTCGGTCCCCGAATTTAAATTCAAACTCCCCCAAATACTAAAACATTTAAGAAAAACCATCAAGTCGTCGGGGCTCCGAAATTGTAAATACATAAGACAAATCGTAGCGCAGCGCATGCGCTTGAAAAATGAGCATATAACTCAAATCAAAACTCCGTCAAGCATCCCGCAATCATCGGAGTCATAGAGAAGACATCAATGCCAAATCCAAATCAAAACCAATATGCCATAACTCGAAACTATACATGTAAATATCGAATCTATATGTAAGTATTTGAAGGAAATGCATGCCAAATCTCCTTAAGTCGCTGTGCACGCGTATAACACTGCACAGTGGCGGACGTCTACCATAAGAAAAAAACTATATACATATATACCTTTGTTTGAAATGTACGTTCCGCCGTTTTGGAAACAATTTAGAAGGGTCTCCTTGTTTTAAACATTTCGTGTCATATCAGACACGTAGGTAAATACTAAGGCTATAGCTCGCTTTTTGGAAATCCCCTCAATAACTATCAACGCATGCAAAAAAAAATTATTCAGATACTGTCCTCTGACTAGTCCTGCTCAGTACGAAATCACATAGCAATATCATAAAAACGTACTGCTCTATACGAAATAAATCCCAAAATATGCACATGAATGCTACGTGCGTCTGGTGCGCACGGATATCAAAATCCATGAATGTGCCATACATGCGCACAGAAACAACATCTAAGTGCATCGGGTGTGCACGAAACATCTGTCGTAGGCAACATGTGTGCCTGACAGCAAAATCAGGTGCATCTGACATGCACGAAAAATCTCGATTTAGTGCATCTGGTGTGCACCAAAATCGCATCTCAAGACATGCGCGAAAATTCAAATCAGGTGCATCTATCGTGCACGAAATCATGAAATCCAATATCAAGCGCCGAACGTGCGCAAAATCAATCAGGTGCACAAGGTGCACAAAACAAATATCGAGTATCACAATCGAAATCAAAGTCCAGTGCATCTAAGTGCACAAAAGGCGTATCACTGCACTGCAAGCATATATAAACTATACAGAGTGCAGGAACGGAATCGTGTGCGTGCATACGCACAAAATCAACTCAAATGTCTGAAACCGTAAAATCACAAACATGTGAAACCCAAGCACGAAAACGATATCAAGTGCAACACTGTGCAAGAATCGTAAATTCTCAATCATCAAAAATCAAATCATACGAATAAATCACCCAAAACATCGGAATCAATAATGGCGGAATAGTACCGCTCAAGTGCATTCTCTAAGAATCTCGGCCAACTGTCGCGGTCACTAGTAGGACGTCTCGTCGATGATCATGAACTCTGTTCTGCTGGCGTGCGTAACCATGACCACTCCTGGGTCAAGGTCTTCACTGTGAATTACCAATCTTTCGGTCCATCGGCTCATCGGCCCGGTCAGGTGTGCTAACGGGGATGATCCCATTCTGGCACTTCTCTGGTCATTTCTCGGTCAATCATTGCGACCACTCATAAGACAGCATATCACTGGCATCGGCCTCTGGCTCTCTGAATATAAGTGACACATCTGATCCTGGGTGCAAGTATCATTGCAGCAGTGTCCTGGAAGGAATCCTGCTCACGGTCTCTTCCATGTCTCGTCTCTGGCAACTGTCCGGAAGTCATTGTCCTTTCCTATATCTGCATCTTGCTTTGGAACGACTGCATACTCATCGCGACTCTTTCTGGAAGGTATATCCAGTACTCTGCCTCGGCATGCGCATCGCATCTCTGATGTCGGCAGAGGGGAACGTCTTCATATCTGGATCTTATACGAACCTCTTACTCCATTTTCTCTAATGTCGACCGCTTCGGACTCGTCTCGTCGTGGCTGCATGGACTGAGCTCCAACGGCTATCCTCGTATCTGGAGTCTCCCAAGAAATGCATCTTACCACCTAGCATCCGAATTAAGTCGAGCCATCCGATCGAGTCGTCAAAACCTCATAATCCCCCAAGAGCTCAACATCTTGGGCACAGTTTAATAGTATCGAGTACATACCACAGCATCGGTGGTCCAGCCGTAGAAGGGCAAACCCAAGCCTCACTAATGGCGCCGTAGAACTGCCGCAAACCCGAAGGTTCAAAGGCTTTCACACGGTCATTAAGTCGAGTTAGGGTTTCATTCTTCTAGAGGGACCATAGAATTGCCTGCATGTCTTTTCGACTACTTAAAACTTGGAATAATAGGTTGCTGACATTCGATCGTCTCTGTCGACTCTCAACGTCTCCGCGTGAAATCGTCTCCAGCTGGAATCAATCTATCTGATGACCTCGCATCAGGGTAGGCGAACGATCCACAAGTCCTAGTCATTCATCCTCGATGACTAGCGACCTTCTATCATCTCTTAGTACAACTCGTTCTGCCCTAACGACATCATCTGGGGCAATATCTCGTCGTTCGCAGCAATAACTAGCTCGCTCATCTGCACGCTGAACAGTGCCTCGACCATCATGAATAAGCAACACACCAACGGTCATCAAAATCTGGCTGGCCTCTGTCAGTGGCTCAATCCTCTAGTGTCGATCAGCACCTCCGAGTAACCTCATAAAGGCGATCCGCCAAACGCTCGTGGCGCGGAAACACAGTAAAATGACACATCTCTGCAATCGTGTGTCGCCGGAATTTCGCCCTGGTCAGTCCTCGTTCGTGACGAGCTTGTGCTGACCGCAGCTCTAGCCGTAGCTCTCCCTGCCGGTAACCATAGCAGCAAAACCAAACTGGTACCGACGAGGCTAGATCAGGAAGGAATATAATACTGAACAAGGAAATGTACATCCTAAGGCTTCATAAATGGAGTGGCGTGTCGTAAATATGCCGCGGAACATACCAACGGTACGTCACTCTACTTTAGTCACCTATTCCATCAACCAAGGGTCATCCTACGCTCCGAAGGTAAAACCTAAAGCTCTGATACCAACTTTGTCACGACCCGAAAGTACGGAACATGACCGGCACTTAAACTACGAACGTCTCGAGGCGTACGTAATCTAAGTAAACCGAAAACCCAGAAATCCAAACCAAGAAGAGTAGTAGAGAGTAGGAAAAACCAACTTAAAGCAAGTAATTTCAATAGCATAAGCCGAATTATGCGGTTTTTAAAACATCAAAAATTTACTGAAAATTTCGGCAGAGTCTCCTTTGTAAATACTGGCCCCCAAACGGGATACAACATGAATAGTATACGAAATCAAGAAAAAGGCATCCCCAAGCGGGAGCTAGCTCTTCGTCAATCGACGGTCACAACCACACAAACAAAATAATATACAACGCCAACGGCGAGGATCAAAACTCAAAAGGAAACTCAAAACCACCAGAAATATAACGAGCGACTCTAAGGTCAAAAGAATAAACAACACTGGTCTCTATCTCAAAAAAAATACATGTTTGGTTGATGGAATTTACTAGATACAACGGAATAATATTATACAAGGTAATATGATGGGTACGATACAAGAAAAACCCACCTACTAGCAAGTCACCCGAATGAAACTGAGCCCGCAAAGCCGTAAAGAAACCTGTACGGCAAACCTGCAAGAAACTGGGGCACAACGGGGGTGAGTTGCCAACTCGTGAATAGAAAAATATCTACACACAGAAATCGCATAAATAACGCAACCTAGGTCAATGATCAGAAAATATCCTCAATATGTGTATAACAGGCAGCCTATGACAATGTCTAGGGTAAAATCTAACCCGAGTATAATTTCATGTGCCCGTGTCAGTGACTCAGGTAGCAATATATCATAAGAATGAGATATGAATGCGTGAAAACAGAATACATTTACATGAAGCAGTTGTTTTCATACTTTAGTGAGATTTCCCTTGTATTTTTAAAATGAGGTACCATAATGAAATCAGCATAAAACTGTGCCTAGCATCGGCACGAACGAAATCCCAATATCCCGATATCTCAAAGTCTCAACCACAATATCTAGGGCGCCGTCAGTCCAGACCGGCCCCTACCATAAATCTCAAGACCACGACGGTATCCTCCGGATATCCGACGCGTCGGGTAAAATCACCGGTAGGTAGTACTCCCCTGCCAGGCTCAACGTCATCACCACATTCCTCTTGCCCCGGGGTACCGCACCGGGTCCACCATGTACCCGAAACGGTTCATCCGTCTCCTCGAATCGGGTTTCCAAATCCATCAGCAAACTCATGGTGGACGACTCATACATCATGGGAAAACCGCACTTTTTATTTTAAAAGAGAGAATATGTTTATTTGTGTTTTTGCGGTTTTCCTCCAAATCCAGAAAATCTCATAGAAATCCAAATCCAAACCTCAATAGCATGCGAAATAGTGAATATATGCATGAGAATCCATGAATGCGGCATAACAATGAATAACAGTATGCATGAAGTAGCAGGTAATAACTACAATGTCCAAACTATTCGTTAATAGGCTATGTCAAGCAATAATGTATTTTCTAAGGTGTACGTGACATGGCAATTACCGATGAAGATGTGTGTGAGCCGGCAGGTAAGTGTACGTGGTACATACGCATCATCGGTAATGGTGCTGGTGTCCTATCAGCATGATATTAAAATGGAGTATGAAACATAATATAAGAATGCGATGCAAAGCGAACCACAAAGAAAAAGTGGGAGCTGAAACTAGACGTAACCAAAACTAATCTGCATTAGTCTAATATAAGTCCTACGAATGGTGCCTTTTGAAATAACACGAATCATGGGGTTTTGAAAATAAGGCTACGGTGTTTTTATGAAAAGATACGTCGTTTTTGAAATGTCCGTAGATTCCCTTGAGCTGTCTTTAAAAATGCCCACGATTCGTTAGTTTTTGAAATAGGTAAGAAGTCTAATCTACTCTAACAACTACACTAAACTATACGGCCGAACTAACAAACTGAGCTACAGGTAAGGAAACCGCCTAACATCTGAGTCGATATATAACAATATATAAGTCGGTGATCCCGCCTCAATAGTATCGCGTACGATACAGTATCTCATCTGACATCCTCGAGTCATGAGCACGGATCTATCATCAATATAGGCTCGTACGGTAAATCGTCGTACGGCATCCCAAAAGCTGGGTACGGTTCAATATCACACTATCTCATCACATTTCAGATATCACTTATCATATCATATAATCTGGGGTACTTATATAAGTCTAGTACAACTGATATCATCTACAAAGTATGAATGCGGGGGGGGGGGGGGGGGTTAAACGCACATCCCGAACCCGCAAGAATCACATTTCGTATCCTAAATACGAATCATATCAAATCACCGATCTCGCGGCACAAAGCCCACATCATCGACTCAACTCTAAAGTCATCCCAATCATCAAACACCGTGCAAGTATAAGAAACACACAAGTGTATGCGTGTGGGTGCAAATCTATCCTATGGTTCGCAACTAGGAACTACGCTAGTTATTTCTAACCCTAACTAACCATAACACACTAACTATCACACATACAAATATACTACATAGTACTAATTACGGACTGCGGGGGTGCTATACGCCATCCACCCGACTTCTCCCCGTAGATATAAATCTACTCACCTGCTCCTTGTTTGCCGATGCCGATGTCACCCTCTTCATCTTCAACGTCTCGACATCACATGGGGTACCTACACATATACATAATCGCAAATGCGCATTAAAATCATATCGGAAAACCAAATCGACACGCCAAAGGCCTATAGGTTAGAACCTATGGACCACACTTTCAAAACCACCACCAACCCTCGATATCGTCGTGCAAACGTCAGATCATCGAGTTAAAACCAAACATACCAATCTTGGTTTCATAAATCACTAAAAATATATGAAATACGATGCAAATCATCAAAACCAATAAATTGATCAAATCGGTTTATTTCACAAAACTTAGAAAACACTTACTTACCGTTTTAATTCGAAACTTGACATTTTAACAAAACTAATGGCCATAATATCCACTAAATATCATAACTAAGTTATATAAACCATTTCCACAATTTAATCTCATTAAATTTCATTAACCCCAAAAACCTAGTTTACAAATTATCCAATTTTAACAATTTTCAAGCAAAAATTCACAATTTATCAATTAAGCTTAGTTTTGCATAACCTAAGGTATTAAACCACTCATTATAATGTTAATAATGCTATGAAACCATAATTAGAATTTTTATCTAACAATTTAACTTAATTTTGAAAACCTAGTTTGCAATATTATGCAATTTGGACAATTTAAAGGTAGCAATTAGCAAGATATAACAAGATTAAGTTTTACATAACAAAAATATGTTAATCTATTCATTAAGACCACAATCTAATGATAACAACCCTAATAAACAATTTTACCCTTTTCTAGAATTTCCTAAACTAGCAATCACAACCAAATTAACACTCGAATAAAATAGACTATCATAATTAAACAACAATTTAACAAAAAGGGTCAAGATTTTTATACCTCACAACCCATTGATCCAACTAGAAATCTAGCCCTCCAAATTGAAATCTTTGCACCAAGATCCATGCTATAGGGACTAAGGAAAAATGGGTAGGAGCTTGATTTTGATTTTGTAGGATTTTTGATGCATTTTTGAAGGGTTTTTGAGGTTGAAGGAGAAGGGGAAATGGGGGGAAATGAGAGGGGGCTGCTGTTGCAGCAGTAAGAAGAGAGGTTCAGCCATAAAATGGGGAGGGGAGGAGAGAGAGTGAGGTGGGGAAATAAGCCAAGTCAACCCACAAAGTCAAAGCCCAACTCATTTATCCATTTTCTTTTCTTTTCTTTCATTTCTTTTCCTTTGAAATCAAGTGGGGAAAAATTATGGTGGGAGCTGAATTCAGCCATGGGGAGGAGTAAGTGGGGGTGTGTGGGTGTGGGTACGGGTGTGGGGTGATGAAAAATGATAAATACAATACCCCAAATATCCATTTACGCTAAAAAAAGCCTTTTTTTTTCTTCAATAATTTCTAAACCGTTTTGGCAAATGATTTCATTCCAAAAACCACATGATAAAATTTTATTTAATGTTTTATGATGCACAAAATTTGTTTCAACTCATTCCAATTTGTAATTTTCCCTAATTAAATGTATTAGTGACGGCTTAAAATAATAATAAAATAATATTTTTTTCAGAAAATTTGAAATTTCACCAGCGGCTCAATAAACACCAAATAATAGCAATTACATAGCTAGAATATATATATTTAATTTTTATAATAAGATATTTGTATTTTGACTTTTTACCGAAAACACCCTTATCTTACCGATTTTTCGAAATTTCACCGAAACGATTTTCAAAACGTTACAGTTATCAGTTTCCAGGTGACATGAGTACAGCTTAGTCCGCTGACTTGACACTGTTACTTCGCCTCGAGTGTATTCCCACTGCACTTTGATTATTACCCTACCATGACTCAAAGGAGTCGTGCAAACATGTAGTTTTTGGGTGCAGTCCCGAAGCACTTGGAGGCAGTGACGGTTAGACAGGATTCGTCTCTCCCGGTATTGGGGGTTGACATCGCGCTGTGTCCAGGAGAGCCATTACACAAGTAGTCCCTGGCCAGGGCAAGCGAGATATACTGGTAGGTTTCCAGTGTTATCTCAGGGTGTTCTGGGCTACACTCCGACACGACTTGTACCGCTATTAGGGGACTGACGTTCACCACCCCCTAGGCCCGCCATGCGATGTATCAGACGAACAGACCGGACTGTACGGAGACTGTTACATACAGGCTCAGTAGGAGTTCAGATAGGGTCACCTCGTCAGTCTTCTTATCGGCATCTACCTGGGGACCGTTACGTACAGCTAGTGCCGCTTGCGGTCTGTGGTTAAACCCACTGCCAGCGTAGTGTCGAGTCTTTAGAGTCCCACACAGAGAGCTATTCGCCTTTAGGCAAAATGAGTAGAGGTCGCATGGTTTTGCGACAGGGTTCGTTCACATCCACGCACTTGTGCACGTTTGCTGTCCGGACAGCTTATACTAGCGGGCTTTGGTTTAAACCGGATCCTGGTATATGATTTGGGATTGGTTTTATCTCATTGTATTCGTGTTCCTCGGATCACGAATACGGGTGCGTATGCACGGTTGATTGAGACAGAGGGAGAGGACTTTGATTAGGGTTAATGACCATTGTCATTTTATTAACCCTAATGCTTATGTGTGTATTATAATTAATTGATATTAGCTATATATAATTGTGCATGGTTAGGGTTGTTGACATTTTGACGATACTTGACTTGTTGACCTTAGTTGACATGTTGACCATCATCATTCCATATAAAAGATGCTCTTTGATCCTTGCAATTTTCATTTAATGTGAAATGATAATGGTCAAGTCTTGATTAACCATGACAATTATCTAACTAATTTTCTATTTTTATAATTCACACATATATGAGAGAATGGCTTATTATTTCTCTCATTCTATCATATTCATTCTCTCTCCTCCTCTTCCTCTCTCTCAAGCTCTCCCCTCTCATGTGTTGAGAAACACTTGAGCTTGAGAAAAACCTCTTCTTTATAATCTCTACTCTCATCTAAGGTTTTAGGATTAGCACTTCTAGCACTTTAGTTACTTCTAGCTTGAAGTTGAAGCCAAAGGTTGAGGCTCTCGGGTGGATCCTTCTTCGACTAGAGAAGGCGATAAGGTGATCCCTTTCTACCACTCCAAGGAGAAAGGAGAGAAGGATATAAAGCCCAAGGTATAACCTTTCTTCCATGTAGCTAACTCTCTTTAGCTTGGTAGCTAGTTTTGTTTAGAAAAGATCCCGCCTTTGTCTAGTCCATGTTGCCTAGAGTAGTAAAAATCCGTTTTTTATTCCGTTTTCCGCCTCCCCGCTAGCACCGGGGTGGGCAACGTGGACTTACAGTGGTATCAGAGCCTAACTAAACATAAACTGGCTAGGTAGTAAAGTGTATAGAAGTTCGATCGGAAAAATCGCAAAACTACGACATCAAAACCCTAACTTTCTGTTGAAATTTTTTCTGCTCAAAAATTAAAAAATCATACTTCAAAAATCATCTCAGGGTTTTGTGAAGAAAGTCACCAAAAACGATCCAGTGAACCATTCAAAGTGCCGCGGTTCCGCGGCAATAGCAAGCTATTGCTGCTGAACCGCGGTCGAGTTGACTCGGTTCTGGATCGAGTTTGGTGCAGTGTTCTTCTGACATGGTTTTGGAATTTTTAAGATGGTTTATTTGTGCCCAGGTTTTCCAGAAAAGAAATTTGTATTTAGGGGCCTGTAAATCCGTATTTTTGATCTAACTTCACTACACTTTGACTAATGGGTTATATCTGTGATGTTTATATGTATTGAACGTCTGCTAATCGCTATACGTCGATTAGTGGGGGTTATACATATCTGTGATCTGTGTTTGTTGATGGTATGTGTATATGAATGCGTTGGATTGTCGCGGGTGAATAGCCGGGGGGTTTTGTGAGACGAGAGTTTTTCTTTTCTTTCAATTCTTGTAACATGTAAATAGATGTATTATTATTTGTATGACCGCACAACCGGGTCGGGGTTGTAGCCGCCATTGTATAATTCTTTTTACTGTTTTTGCTCCTAGGATAGACCCATGGAGGGGGTGCACAAACTACCGAGTATCTCGAAGTGCCGAGTGGCCTACTCACGGTGTTGAGGGAGGTTGCTTCGCTTCGGATACTTGGCGGGTAGTTTGCCACACCCGTAGGGGTCTTGGGTGGGGTATTGGCTATTCACCGCGACCGTGTAATCCGCTTTTCGTTGCAGGCTCGAACGGATTACGGATTCCTAGTATATCCAATGTATTCATCTGTGATCTGTAATGTCTATCATTGCTATATATTTATATATAATAACTATTTAGGCGTTGCTTATGTTTTACAGCCGCGCTAGCCCAGCCCCCGCTCTGTCGTTAGTTAAGTAACCTAACGGGTGATGACGGGGCCCCGTGGCGAATGCGAATGGCATAAGCGTACGTCATATTTTGGTTGTTTTCTGCAATGGTAGGATTAATTGATGGGATGCATTAAAAGAACTAATGCAAGAAAATAAACCAAGTAAAAGTCGATTGGAACACTTTGAAAACCACTCGGTTCTTTTCAAAACTAAACTTTTAAACGCGGAGCTTGAACCACTCCTTTTAAAAGCTATCTTGTTCCATCGATTATATCAAGTTCACTACGTTCACGGTTTCGCCAAAACCATTCGTAGCCCTCCATCATTTCAGTTAAATATTCGGTAGTATTCAAGCTATGTATTTTGACCTCACGCCAAGGTATAGTGATTGGTAGCTGCCGGATATTTATCTGTTGCATAGATAGAATGCGTTGGTTTGAGACAGTCGTACTGCCATTTTGGCCTACGTCAAGGGTAGGTACGGGTGGGTTCAAATTAACCGGGATAATGATGGAAAGAACTTGACATGTGACTTATGACATTTTGACCTCACGCCAAGGTCATAAGAGCATGTGGCAAAAATCCACATCGGGAGTTTCATAAGTACTGAAACTTGCTAGCGCTGCATACCATTTGGAGTGTGATGATTCTGGTAGGATTCCTTCGGTTTTATCACGCAATGATATTTGGATCCCGATCCTACTGTGAGTATATGCTACTCCTCGGGAAAACTCTCACTTAACGATCAATGCTATAAACCTAGTAGGTGTCTAGAAAGGTGTTAGCGGGGCTACGCCCACAGGGAAAAGAGGTTACTTAATTAAGGAACTTCACGAAAGCGTTGGAAAACCTCCCTCGAAGTACCGACACTGGCCTGGATGAACGGTTAAGCAAGTATTGTACGGTGAAATTGATCCCGACTAATTCTTTCTTTACGGTTTGAGAAGGGATTCGAGAGACAGTGGGAGCCATCCTGTTTAAACAAACTAAAAACCACTATAAACTTGTAAGAGCATCATGCTAAAGTGTTTCTTTTCTCTCTTTTAATTGCAGCGACCATTCAACATGACCGGACTTAAAGTTATTACTAGATAAAAATATACTGACAGGGCCAAACTACAAAGATTGGGTCAGGAATGTCAAGATGGCAATCACTTACGACAAGTTGGGGTATGTCCTTACCACCAAAGCTCCCCCTGTCCCAGGTCCCACCTCCAGCGTCGCGGATGTAGAAATCCGTAAGACATGGGAGATCGATTGCGCGAAGGCCAAATGCCTCATGCTTGCCTCGATGGACAACGAACATCAGAGGAGGTACGCGAATATGGACCTGGAGTCCATATTTCTCCATACAAAAGAACTGTATGGAGAGCAGTCTCGTATCGCAAGATACGAAGTGTCGAAGAAGCTATTTTCGGCAAGATTGGCCGTCGGATCATCGGTAGCGGAACACGTGCTTAAGATGATTGGATACATAGAGGAGCTCGCGGACCTTGGGACCACATTGGAGAATGAACTCTACACTGATTTGATTCTCCAGTCCCTTCCTTCCACTTACGCCCAGTTTATCCTAAACTTCAACATGCAAGGAAAGGAGGTTGAACTTTCCGAACTTCTGAACATGTTGAGGAGTGCTGAGGGCACCCTACAGAAAGGTAGGGAGACATCCACTTTGTTTGTAGGAGGATCTTCCTCTTCTAGGTCCAGGGCGAAAGCCAAGGGAAAGAAGAAGAAAGCCCCCGCCAAACCAAGGGGCGGTGTCAGTAAAGTGGATATGAAGGGAAAAGGAAAGGCAACAAAGGTAGCGGGAAAGCTGGTGGGGAAGGAAGAATGCTTCTACTGTCACAAAAGTGGACACTGGAAACAGGATTGCAAAGCTTGGAAGGCTAGAACCCAGGATCTGAAGCGAGTTACGGCTTCAGCTTCTGGTGTGTATGCTATTGAAAACTGTCTATCAATAAACTTTACTTCCTGGGTATTGGATACCGGATCAGGATCTCATATCTGTAATTCTTTGCAGGCGTTGAGAAAGCGTAGAGTTTTGAAAGCAGGTGACATGACCCTCAGAGTTGCAAACGGAGCTAGCATGGATGCTGAGGCCGTGGGGGACTATCACCTGGGATTGTCAGATGAACACTTTTTGGTTTTGCGTAGTTGTATTTTGTACCAAATGCAACCTGTAATATCATTTCTGTATCTTTATTATCTAAAGAAGGTTATGAATTTGCATTTGTAAGTAATGTAGTGAACATTCACCTTAATCAAGTTTTGATTGGGTCGGGTACATTAAACAACGGTATATACGTATTAAACCAACCACAGATTTTCAATGTCCAGAATACACACAAAAGAAAGTCTCCTAAAATCAATCAGGCTTTCTTATGGCATTGTAGACTCGGTCACATTAATGAGAGAAGGTTGACGAAGTTACACACAGAAGGATATTTGGATCCGTTCGAATATCAATCGTATGCAACTTGTCAATCCTATCTCAAAGGAAAGATGACAAAGACTCCGTTCACTGGACACAGAGTAAGAGCGAGTGAGCTCTTGGGACTCGTACACAGCGACGTGTGCGGTCCAATGTCTACACATGCACGAAGCGGTTATTTTTACTTCATTACTTTTACGGATGATTTTTCAAGGTTCGGACATGTCTTCTTAATGAAGCATAAATCTGAAGCTTTTAAAAAATTCCAGGAATACAAGAATGAAGTAGAAAACAAACAGGCAAAAGTATCAAGACACTAAGATCTGATCGAGGTGGTGAATACTTGAGTGCCAAGTTTCTGGGTTACTTAAAAGAGAATGGAATTCTCTCTTAGCTTACTCCTCCATACACGCCGCAACATAACAGTGTATCGGAGAGACAGAACCGAACCCTATTGGATATGGTACGGTCCATGATGAGTAACGCTGAGTTACCGCGATCATTCTGGGGATATGCGCTAGAATCAGCTGCATACCTTTTGAACCGAGTTACTGCGATGATTCTGGGGATATGCGCTAGAATCAGCTGCATACCTTTTGAACCGAGTTCCCACTAAGACTGTGCCTACCACACCGTATGAGTTATGGAGTGGGAAGAAACCCTATCTTCAATACCTGAAGATTTGGGGATTCCAGCTTATGTCAAAAAGCAGCATGCGGACAAACTAGAGGCACGCTCAGTACTGTGCAAGTTTGTGGGATACCCAAAGAACTCCAGGGGGTATCTTTTCTATTACGCAGAGGAACAAAAAGTCCTTGTTTCTTGTAATGCCCACTTTCTGGAACATCAGTTCATAGAAAAAGAAATAAGTGGGAGCGCAATAGAACTGGAAGAAATTCTAGAACCACGAGCTATTACTGAAAGCTTAGTAGAACCAGAGGGTTCGAAAGATCAGGATATTCCCACGCCACTCCGCAGGAGTAGTAGGCAGTCTCATCCGCCCGAGAGACACTACGGTTTTCTCATTGACGGGGATAGAAAGGATTGCATCATAGATTGTGATGAGCCTACTAGCTTCCAGCAAGCCATTCAGAGCGTCGACTCGGTAAAATGGCTGGATGCAATGCAGGCCGAAATGGAGTCCATGTACACCAACAAAGTATGGACGTTGGACATTGCTCCAGATGGGATAAAACCTATAGGATGCAAGTGGATCTTCAAAAGGAAGATTGGTGTAGATGGACAGGTTGAGACCTATAAAGCTAGACTGGTTGCGAAGGGTTTTCGTCAACGACCTGGTTTGGACTATGACAAAACTTTTTCTCCAGTAGCTATGCTGAAATCCAATCGGATCCTTCTTGCCATTGCTGCCTTCCACGATTATGAGATTTGGCAGATGGACGTAAAGACCACTTTTCTAAATGGAAATTTAGAGGAGTGTGTCTATATGGACCAGCCAGAGGGTTTCATTCAGAGTGGGAGCAATGGAAAGGTGTGCAAGTTGCTTAAGTCCATTTATGGACTAAAGCAGGTATCGCGGAGTTGGAACATCTGTTTTGATGAGACGGTCAAGGAATTTGGCTTTATCAAAAATCCAGATGAACCATGCATCTATTGTAGATTTGTAGCGAGAACTGTAGTATTCCTCATTTTATACGTGGATGGCATTCTCTTAATAGGAAATGACATTCCTATGCTACAATCTGTCAAGGGGTTCTTGTCACACAGGTTCTCCATGAAAGACCTGGGTGATGCCTCTTACATTCTGGGTATCCAGATCTACCGTGACAGATCCAAGAGGATATTAGGACTTTCACAGTCTAGGTACATCGACACCATACTGAAAATATTCAGTATGGAAGATTCCAAGCGCGGTAATCTACCGGCTTGTCACGGGATCACCCTCTCCAAAGAGATGTCTCCCAAGACTGATTTGGAGAGGGATCGCATGTCTATTATACCCTACGCTTCTGCGCTAGGCTCTATAATGTATGCGATGTTGTGTACCAGACCAGATGTGGCTTATGCACTGAGTGTAGTAAGCAGGTATCAGTCAAACCCTGAGGAGAAACACTGGATAGCGGTAAAGAACATTCTCAAGTACCTGAGAAGGACTAAGGAGATGTTCTTGGTGTATGGCGGAAAAAACCTCCAGATTGAGGCCTTTGCTGACTCCAGCTTCCAGAGTGACAAGGATGATTCCAAGTCCATGTCGGGTTTTGTCTTTACCCTCAATGGAGGGGCGGTGTGTTGGAAGAGCTCCAAACAGGAAACCGTTGCTGACTCGACTATGGAAGCGGAATACATCGCTACATCTGATGCCGCAAAAGAAGCCGTCTGGATGAGGAAGTTCTTGAAAGAACTTCAGGTGGTTCCGTCCAATGTTGACCCAATACCTCTGTATTGCGACAACAACGGGGCTATAGCTTTAGCGAAGGAACCCAGGTCCCATCAGAAATCCAGACACATCTTGAGGCGGTATCACTTGATCAAGGAGATCGTGGATCGCCAGGAGATCGAGGTTCGGAGGGTTGCTTCAGAAGATAACACTGCAGATCCATTCACGAAGGCCTTACCCCAGACTCAGTTCGAGCGGCTGATCGAGATGATAGGCCTTCGATACGCCAGTATATGGGCTTAGTGCAAGTAGGAGATTGTTAGTGTATATGCCCTGAGACCATTACTGTATCATACTAGTATGTATATTACTTGATGGAAGCTTGGGATATTCACAGTTGTATATACAATCTTGCTCGAAATGGTAGTATGCTACTTGGTTTGTCTCTACTTCAATATGTGCATGTGTTTCTTTTAGCATATCGCTTATATACATATTAGTAGAGCCCTTAGGATCTTTGCTTGATTACCAGCGTTGTGATGGCGCTCACACTCATGGGGGCTGGATAATCCATAAGCACATCTTTATACAGGTCCCTAGTCGATGGACTATCGAGACAGGGCATCGATACTCCGGAGTAGACTAGCGTATGCGCTTCTCATCCCAGCGTGGGAGACGGTCTGTCCAACAGCCGTCAGTACGTCGTACTTAAGATAGTATGCGGGTGCTCGTTGGGTTACGAGTACACTGGACAGGAGTCGTCGGGAACTGTTGGTTGGTATTATACCTATCGTCAGTTATCAGTTCCCAGGTGACATGAGTACGGCTTAGTCCGCTGACTTGACACTATCACTTCGCCTCGAGTGTGTTCCCACTGCACTTTGATTACTACCCTACCATGGCTCCAAGGAGTCGTGCAAACAGGTAGTTTTTGGGTGCAGTCCCGAAGCACTTGGAGGCAGTGATGGTTAGACAGGATTCGTCTCTCCCGGTATTGGGGGTTGACATCGCGCTGTGTCCAGGAAAGCCATTACACAAGTAGTCCCTGGCCAGGGCAAGCGAGATATACTGGTAGGTTTCCAGTGTTATCTCAGGGTGTTCTGGGCTACACTCCGACACGACTTGTACCGCTATTAGTGGACTGACGTTCACCGCCTCCCTAGGCCCGCCATGCGATGTATCAGACGAACAGATCAGACTGTACGGAGACTGTCACATACAGGCTCAGTAAGAGTTCAGATGGGGTCACCTCGTCAGTCTTCTTATCGGCATCTACCTGGGGACCGTTACGTACAGCCAGTACCGCTTGCGGTCTGTGGTTAAACCCACTGCCAGCGTAGTGTCGAGTCTTTAGAGTCCCACACAGAGAGCTATTCGCCTTTAGGCAAAATGAGTAGAGGTCGCATGGTTTTGAGACAGGGTTCGTTCACATCCGCGCACTTGTGCACGTTTGCTGTCCGGACAGCTTATACTAGTGGGCTTTGGTTTAAACCGGATCCTGGTATATGATTTGGGATTGGTTTTATCTCATTGTATTCGTGTTCCTCGGATCACGAATATGGGTGCGTATGCACAGTTGATTGAGACAGAGGGAGAGGACTTTGATTAGGGTTAATGACCATTGTCATTTTATTAACCCTAATGCTTATGTGTGTATTATAATTAATTGATATTAGCTATATATAATTGTGCATGGTTAGGGTTGTTGACATTTTGACCATACTTGACTTGTTGACCTTAGTTGACATGTTGACCATCATCATTCCATATAAAAGATGCTCTTTGATCCTTGCAATTTTCATTTAATGTGAAATGATAATGGTCAAGTCTTGATTAACGATGACAATTATCTAACTAATTATCTATTTTTATAATTCACACATATATGAGAAAATGGCTTATTATTTCTCTCATTCTATCATATTCATTCTCTCTCCTCCTCTTCCTCTCTCTCAAGCTCTCCCCTCTCATGTGTTGAGAAACACTTGAGCTTGAGAAAAAGCTCTTCTTGATAATCTCTACTCTCATCTAAGGTTCTAGGATTAGCACTTCTAGCACTTTAGTTACTTCTAGCTTGAAGTTGAAGCCAAAGGTTGAGGCTCTCGGGTGGATCCTTCTTCGACTAGAGAAGGCGACAAGGTGATCCCTTTCTACCACTCCAAGGAGCAAGGAGAGAAGGACATAAAGCCCAAGGTATAACCATTCTTCCATGTAGCTAACTCTCTTTAGTTTGGTAGCTAGTTTTGTTTAGAAAAGATCCCGCCTTTGTCTAGTCCATGTTGCCTAGAGTAGTAAAAATTCGTTTTTTATTCCGTTTTCCGCCTCTCCGCAAGCACCGGGGTGGGCAACGTGGACTTACAAGATGAGGGGTTTCGTCTCTCTCGGTATAGGGAGTTGATGTTGCGCTATGCTCGATTGGCTATAACAGCATGTCCCTGACCAGAGCTGATGAGATTTACTGGTAAGTGTTATCAATAGTTTCTCGAAAGGTTATTAGCCACACATCGTTATGACTTATCGAGTTATTGGGGTCTGACAATTCCACCCCCAAGACTCGATATGCGAAATATCAGACGAAGGGACCGGACTGTACGGTAAGTGACCGGACTGTACGGTAAGTGTTACTTATAGGATCTACGGGAGTTTGGACAAGTTTGCTTGTCGATCTTCTATTCGTTCAATACCTAGATAGCCGTTACGTACAGCTAGTACCGCTGACGGCTTGTGGGTATTTGATGTGATCATTACCTACTGCTGGCGTATTGACGAGTCTTTAGAATCCCACATAGAGGTTTCCTAGCTCAAGAGAAACGAAGTAGGGCATGTATGGAGATATGTGCGGGAGTTTGATTAAATTCGAGTATATGATACTGTATTCTAATCTAGCGATATTTGATATCAGCCGGGTTATATATGATATAACCAGATTATTGAATCAACTGTTGATTTGATTTATATATATGTTTATATATTTGATATTAGCCGGATTATATATGATATAACTGGATTATTGAATCAAGTGTTCATTTAATAATTTGATGTGTGTGTGTTTGTGTGTATATTTACTAATATTGAATATTAGCCGGTTGTATGTGATATAACCGAATTATTGAATCAAGCGTTGATTTAATAATTTGATATACATACATACATACATACATACATACATACATACATACATACATACATATATATATATATATATATATATATATATATATATATATAGTTGATATTAGCCAGTTATATATGTTATAACCGGATTATTGAATCAAGTGTTGATTTAATAATTTGATATATATTTGATATATATATATATATATATATATATATATATATATATATATATATATATAAACTAATATTAAGCTCACTTAAGATTTTCTTCTCTTTATATATTTTTATGTGCGTGTGTGTTTAAATTGTATCATGGTTGATGATATATAGAACTAGGATGTATGAGAATCACACATGAAGAAAGATGAGAAGATAAAGATTTATATTTATGAATTAATAAAACATGAAGAATGAGTCATGGTTTAGAAACTTGGAGAAGCCATGACTCACCTTCTTGGTTTTGTTTTATACATAGATATTTATCTTTCTCTAGCTCATCTTATCTCTTTAGTTCATGGTTGATGTTCACACTCTCTCATATACTTATCCAAGTTCATATCCTTCTTCATCTTTTCACTAATTTTCTTGAGTTGAGAAAAAGAAAACAGAGAAATATTTCAAGTGAGCAAATTTCCTACTTTATCAACCTACACTATTATAGCCCATTAGTTTAGGTTGTTAACTTCACTAATACATTAATTAGTGAAGTGTGAGCTTGAGTGAGAGAGACTTCAAGGTGGATCATCTTCGATGACAAAGACGACGAGCAAGCTTGTTCCAACCTTCAAGTGAAGCTTTAAGAAGAGTTCTAGGGACTACAACTTGGAGATTTAAAAGTGAAGGACTAAACTAAAAAGGTTGTAGACTCTTTACCCTTAGCATTGAACTTGTTTGCCTAGTTTAAAAACCCTAATTCTCTAGTTCGATTCTTGTTTAGTATACATAGACCTCTAAAATTTTAAAACTGCATATTTAGTGCTCATATAAACCTAGTAAAAGTGCTATGACATTCTTTCATGGTATCTGAGCCGATCTAGAGACTTAGGCGAAGTCTAGACGACGTTAAAGTGTTCGATTGACGTTTTAAACTTCGAAATTGGGTAGTTTCTGTCCATTTTTTCAAACGTTGAATTTTTCACAATTAAAAATGCTCAGAAAATTATGCAGGTAATTCTATGGAGCCTCAAGATATATGAGAGCCTAACTCCTCTAAGTGACCGCAGAGCCGCCGCCTAGACCATGTTTTGGTCGCGGTTCCACCGCCAACTTGAGGGGTTAGTGACTCGTTTTTCTTCTGCTGCTTCAATTTGACATTTTGGACTTTCTGGGTATTTTTAGTGAGGCTCAAGTTATTGAGATCTCTGTGAATTGGTGGTGTTTGAAATATTGATCGAAATGTTTAACATTGTCCATATTGTTTTGGATATGTAACACAATTTTTGGAATCCACATTAATTAGTTTTGCGAAAACTAGTTAATGATTTGTAAATCTCGCGTTTTTAGTCTCAAATGATGGATTACCACAGTGTTTGGATTTGGATCGAAACTCCATCATAATCCCGTATTGTACTCGAATACTCGCCGGGAGACACTAGTAGACAGCCGCGTCCTATAGCCCCGACCAAGTGACTATAGGAGAACCCCATGGCCAAAAAGCATCCACTCGGGTGCTCGCGGCCACGGTGTTCTGCCCAAGTGCACTTCGTTGACAGCCTCAGGGGTGCGGCCATCAACTAAAGTTCCTGACAAGCATTCGATCTTTTAATCGGGAATCTTGTTGAATTGTCGGACTTAATTTTTGAAAAGTGTTTTCAATTCGAGACTTAAATGCAAGGTTTATAGGGTTATGCATGAAATTCAGAATATGTGATAATCTGGGTTTATGATGTCTAAAGATGATGCGGATTCTAATTATTGTAGTTTTCATTTCTTTTCTGCGACCGTAAGTGTAATATGTGGCAGTATCCCTGATCTCGTTGCTATACGACAACGACATTATGGATGCGTATATTTACTTACGTTGATGACATGTAATGTTATTGTGTTGCTATCGATATGTTATATTGGATCTTCGTGATTAAATAGTCGGGGGGTTTTACGTGAGATGAGAGTTTTTCAATTTTAATCCATGTAAATATTTGTATTTAATATTCTTTTATTGGGACACTTCCGGGTTGAGGTTTTTGTCTCCATTCGATAGATATTATTAACTTTACTGCATTAAGACAGACCCAAGGCGGGGAGCACAAGTAACCGGGTTCTAGAGTCTAGTGGGAGGCTATTTCGAGGAGTCGAGACCGGTCGCCTAACTCTAGAATTGGCAGGGTTGCTTGCCGCTCTCGTAGGGGTCTAGGGGTGTGGGCTTGGCTATTCATCACGACCGTGGAATCCATGTTTTTCGTTACTGGCTTAATCTAAAATATGGACCTCCTAGTATATCCTATATTTCATATATCTGCTTCTAATGTTTTTGTGATTTGATATGATCATATAACTGCCTGAGACGAATGCTATTTATATATATGATATACTAGTAAACACTATATATGTTTTGCATCCCTGCTAGTCCTGACCCTGCCCTGCCGTAAGTTAAGTAACCTTACGGTGAAGACCTGGGTTCCTGTGGCGAATGCAGATGGCATGTATGCATGTTTTATTTTCGTTTCTTCTGTGATGTTTAGGAAACATAATTGATAGGACGTCAGTAATAAGATTAATGAAAAGAAAAGAAACCTAAAAGATATTGTAGAATCAAATTTTTCAAAAAAGTAGCTCTAGTTCTTACTTTGCATAGCAGTATTCCATTATGAATATCCAGCACCTCATTCGATGAGGAAGGAGCCTAGATCCTTTCACCGGGAATGTGCTCTTTAGCAAAAACTAGCATATGCTACAACCCACTCGGTTTATTTTGAAAACTACTCGATTTTTAAAGCGGATCTTAAACCGCTCCTTTTTCAAATCACTAGATTCTAAAACAATATCAAGTTCATTACGTTAAAGGTTTTCTTCAAAACCAGCAGTAACCCTCCGTCATTTCAGATATGTAGTATTTAGTATTCGTGATGTGTTTGTTGACCTTCGTTAAGGCACAGTGTACGGTAGCTGGGTAATACTTATCTGCAAGTATGTTGATACGATCGGTAGGGGCAGTCACACAGTCCTGTTGCCTCCATCAAGGGTTTGTGTGGGTGGGTTCGAATCGATCAAGAAATGACGGGTTGAACTTGACTAGCGGCCTATGGTTTGTTGACCTCCGTCAAGGTCATAGGTCGTTAGGGGTAAAAACAAATATTCGGAATTTCAAGTGTTGAAATTTGCAATGAGATTGCATACCTTCTATGTGATAGTTGGATCCCGATACCCACTGCGAGTAAGTGTTACTCCTGAGAGAGTTTTCCACATTACAATTAGCTAATCCAGTAGGTTTCTAAGAAAGGTGTTAACGGGGTTATGTCCATGCGGAAACAAGATTATTTAATTAGTTCCATGCGAAAGCTCGGGGAGACTCTCTCGGAGTACCAATACCTGCCTGGCTGACCAATTGGCGAACTTGTAGGGTGTAATTAATCCCGGCTAATCTTACCTTTTAGGGTTTGAAGGAAGATTTGATAAAAATAGTGGGAGCCATCCTGATTAGATAAGATAATAACAAGTATAATTTTGCAAGAGCGAACGCTAAAGTGTTTTCTTCTCTCTCTCTCCAGGCAGCGACCATGTTACGCCTTAATCAAGATAATAATATGAATGTATTGACCGAACCCGCTTATTATACTGGGCTGGGGAACGTTGGTTCCTCTCTATCTTATGACAACTGTCATAAGTCTGTGTAAGGGATAGAAGAATACAAGTATTTCCATGCAACCTGAATGAAGAAAGAGTATTCTGATGCATCATTTTTAGGTGTGTTAGTTATTAAGAACTACTTCTCAGTCTGCTCTGCGTCCTAGGTATTGGATACCGGATCAGAATCCCATATTTGTAATTTGTTACAAGGGTTAAAGAGAAGTAGAGAACTGAGAAATGGTGATATGTCACTCAGAGTAGGGAATGGAGCAATTGTTGCTGCTGAAACTGTCGGCGAATATCACCTAGTATTGGCAAATAGTAATACATTGATTTTGAACGACTGTTATTTCGTACCGTCGATGATGTGCAATATAATATCCGTTTCCTTATTAGATAAAGAAGGATATAATTTTGTATTAGAGAAAAATGTTATGAACATTTTCCTAAATCATATGTTGATTGGGTTTGGTACGTTGTGTAATGGTATATACGTTCTAAATCAAAATACAGTTCTAAATATACAGAACACACACAAGAGGAAAAGTTCAGAAATGAACGAAGCTTTCTTGTGGCATTGTAGTCTTGGTCATATCAATACGACCAGGCTAGCTAAGTTGCATAAAGATGGATATTTGAATCCGTTCGAATTTACATCTTTTGAAACTTGTCAGTCATGTCTCAAAGGCAAGATGACCAAAACTCTATTTACGAGACACGGAGAAAGAGCTATTGAACTCTTGGGACTGATACATAGTGATGTATGCGGTCCTATGTCTACACATGCCAAGAATGGTTCCTCATACTTCATTATATTGACCGATGATCTCTCAAGATTTGGACATGTGTTCCTGTTGAAACACAAATCTGAAGCTTTGAGAAATTCAAGAAATATAAGAGCGAAATAAGGAGCCAGATGGGTAAAAGTATTAAAATCCTTTGATCTGATCAAGGAGGTGAATACTTAAGCACGGAATTCCGAGATTATCTAAAAGAGAATAAGATTCTCTCTCGGCTTACTCCTCAGTATACACAACACCACAATGGAGTATCCGAGCGGAGAAATCGCACCCTATTATATATGGTGCACTCTATGATGAGTGTTGCTGAGTTACATATTTCCTTTTGGAGTTATACATTTAAGACAGCGGCATACATATTGAATAGGGTTCCTATCAAATCCGTGCCTACCACTCCATATGATATATGGGAGGGGAAGAGACCATGTCTTAATTTTATTAAGATATAGGGTTGTTCGGCTTATGTTAAAAAGCAACGGTTTATGTTAACAAGCAAAATCCGGACAAACTTGAGGCAAGGTCTGTTCTGTGTAGGTTTGTTGGATATCCTAAATATTCGCGAGGGTATATCTTCTACCATATTGAGAAACAAAATGTGTTTGTTGCTCAACATGCCACCTTTTTAGAAAAGGAATTTCTTGTAAAAGAAATTAATGGTAATGAAGTAGAGCTGGAAGAAGTTCCAGAAACACAAACTGCAATAGAAGATTTGGTAGAACCGGAGGATTCAATAGTCCCCGACGAATCTCAGCCACTCCGCAGATCTAGTAGGGTTCCTCATCCACCTAAGAGATACTACGGTTTTCTTATGGATGGTGGGAATGAGGATTGCATCATGGAAGATGATGACCCAACTAGTTTCGAGCAGGCCATCACAAGTGGGGACTCTATGAAATGGCTGGATGCTATGCGATCTGAGATGGAATCCATGTACACCAATAAAGTATGGACTTTGGAAGTTGCTCCTGAAGGGGTCAAACCCATTAGGAGCAAGTGGATCCTCAAAAAGAAAATTGGTGTAGATGGAAAGGTTGAGACCTTCAAAGCTAGACTTGTAGCAAAAGGTTTTCGTTAACGACCAGGTGTCGACTATGATGAGACCTTTTCTTCAGTAGCTATGCTTAAGTCCATCAAGATCCTACTTTCCATTGCTGCATACCATGACTATGAAATCTGGTAGACATCAAGACTGCTTTTCTAAACGATGATTTAGAAGAGAGCATGTATATGACATAGCCAGAGGGCTTCGTAGACAGTGGAGCAGCGGAAAGGTGTGCAAGCTGCTTAAATCAATCTACGGATTAAAGCAGGCATCGCGGAGCTGGAACATCTGTTTTGATGTGGCAGTCAAAGAGTTTGATTTCATCAAAAATGTAGATGAACCATATATATATATATATATATATATATATATATAAAGGTTGTAGGGAGTAAGGTTGTATTTCTCGTATTGTATGTAGATGGCATACTCTTGATAGGAAATAATGTTCCTATGTTGCACTCGATCAAACTCGTCCTATCACAAAAGTTCTCTATGAAAGATCTGGGTGATGCCTCCTACATCCTGGGGATAAAGATCTATAGAGATAAATCAAAAAGGATGTCGGGATTGTCCCAATCCAGGTACATAGACACCATACTAGAGAGGTTTAGTATGGAAGATTCTAAGCGTGGTAATTTACCTGCTTGTTCAGGAATCACTCTCTCCAAAGAGATGTCTCCTAAGACTGATTTGGAAATGGCTCGCATGAACGTGATACCCTATGCTTCTGCAGTTGGGTCTATCATGTACACGATGTTATGCACCAGACCGGATGTAGCTTAGGCACTTAGTGTGGTAAGTAGGTATTAATAAAATCCAGGTGAGAAGCACTAGATAGCTATAAAGAAAAATTCTTAAATACTTGAGAAGGACTAAAGAGATGTTCTTGGTGTATAGCAACAGAGAACTCCAAGTGGAGTCCTTTACCGATTCGAGCTTCCAGAGTGATAAGGACGACAAAAAGTCTGTCTCGAGATTTTTCTTCACCCTCAATGGAGGGGCGGTATATTGGAAGAGTTCCAAGCAAGATACCATTGCAGAATCGACGATGGAGGCTGAATACATCGCTGCCAACGATGCTGCCAAAAAGGTTGTCTGGATGAAGAAGTTCATTATTGAACTGGGTGTGGTTCCATCTATTGTGGATCCAATACCTTTGTATTATGAAAATAATGGAGCTGTGGCTTTGGCTAAGAAACCCCGGTCCTATCAGCGATCCAGACATATTCTGAGGTGGTATCGCTTGATCCGGGAGATAGTTGATCGCTGCAAGATTAAGATCAGGATAGTAAACACGAAGGAAAACACAGCGGATCCACTCCCGAAGGCCCTCCCCAGACACAGTTTGAGAGACTTTTTGGGATTTTATGTATGCGATACTACAACAACTGGCCTTAGTGCAAGTGAGAGATTGTTAGGGATATGTATGCCCTAGAGGACATTGTTGTGTATTATAATGGATGCTTGGACATATATAGAGAGGATTTTCTTGCTCGACATGACAGTATCTGGTTGCTCTTTACCTTAACATGTACACTTATTTTAGTTTACTGTCTCTTTGATACATGTTGATAAAGTCCTTAGGATGTTAACTTGACTATCAGGACTATGATGCAGATTATACTAGTAGGGCTTGTGTAGTCCATAAGCACATCGTTTAACAGTTCCTAGTCGCGAGAGTATCGAGACAGGGCATCGATATTCCAGAGTAGACTAGTGTGTACATTTCTTGACCCTGTATGGGGCGATGGTTGATCCCATAACCATTGGTATTTGACATCAAAGATTGTATACAGGTGCTCATTGAAGAATAGGTACACCGAACAAGACTCGCCGAGAACTCCTAGATGGTACCATACTTATCGTCAGATTGCAATTCTCTGGTGACACTTGTATAGCTTAGTCTGTAGACACGAGATCATCATAGTGTCTTGTGTGGTTTTCACTGTGCTTTGATTTCCTCCCTACCAATGCTCAAAGAAGTCATGCAAACAGGTGGATTCTGGGTACAGTCCTAAGTCACATGGAGGCAGTGAGCGATAGGAGGGGTTTTGTCTCTCTCGGTATAGGGAGATGATATTGCGCTATGCTCGATTGGCTATAACAGCAAGTTCCTAGTCAGGGCTGATGAGATTTACTGGTTAGTGTTATCAGTAGTTTCTCAAAAGGTTATTGGCCACACATCGGCATGACTTATCGAGTTAGTGGGGTCTGACGATTCCACCCCCCGGACTCAATATGCGACATATCAGACGAAGAGACCGGACTGTACAGTAAGTATTGCTTATAGGCTTTACGGGAGTTTGGACAAGTTTGTTTGTTGATCTTCTATTCATTCAATACCTGGGTAGCCGTTACGTCCAGCTAGTACCGCTGACGGCTTATGGGTATCCGATGTGATCATTACCTCGTATTGACGAGTTTTTAGAGTCCCACATAGAGGTTTCCTAGCTCAAGCGAAACGAAGTAGGGCACGTATGGAGATATGTGCGGGAGCTTGATTAAATACGAGTATATGATACCGTATTCTAATATAGCGATATTTGATATCAGCCGGGTTATATGTGATATAACCGGATTATTGAATCAAGTGTTGATTCAATAATTTGATTTATATATATGTTTATATATTTGATATTAGCCGGATTATATATGATATAACCGGATTATTGAATCAAGTGTTGATTTAATAATTATATATATATATATATGTATATATATGTATGTATGTATGTATGTACGTATTAACTAATATTGAATATTAGCCAGTTATATGTGATATAACCGGATTATTGAATCAAGTGTTGATTTAATAATTTGATATACATATATATAGTTAATATTAGACGGTTATATATGATATAACCGGACTATTGAATCAAGTGATGATTTAATAATTTGATATATATTTATATATTTGATATATATATATATATATGTATGTATGTATGTATGTATGTATGTATTTAAATTGTATCATGGTTGATGATATATAGAAATAGGATGTATGAGAATCACACATGAAGAAAGATGAGAAGATAAAAATTTATATTTATGAATTAATAAAACATGAAGAATGAGGCATGATTTAGAAACTTGGAGAAGCCATGACTCACCTTCTTAGTTTTTTTTATACATAGATATTTATCTTTCTCTAGCTCATCTTATCTCTTTAGTTCATGGTTGATGTTCACACTCTCTCATATACTTATCTAAGTTCATATCCTTCTTTATCTTTTCACTAATTTTCTTAAGTTGAGAAAAAGAAAAGAGAAAGAAATATTTCAAGTGAGCAAATTTCCTACTTCATCAAGCTACACTATTTTAGCCCATTAGTTTAGGTTGTTAACTTCACTAATACATTGATTAGTGAAGTGTGAGCTTGAGTGAGAGAGACTTCAAGATGGATCATCTTCGACGACGAAGACGGCGAGCAATCTTGTTCCAACCTTCAAGTGGAGCCTTAAGAAGAGTTCTAGGGACTACAACTTGGAGGTTTAGAAGTGAAGGACTAGACTACAAAGGTTGTAGACTCTTTACACTTGGTATAAAACATGTTTGCCTACTTTAAAAACGCTAATTCTCTAGATTGAGTCTTATTTAGTATACTTAGACCTCTAAAATTTTTAAATTGCATACTTGATGCTCATATAAACCCAGTAGAGGTGTTATGACATACTTTCAATGTCATCTACCGGTTTGGGACTCCGCGACGGATAATCTCGAATAACAGACTAGCTTATAGAAGCCATAAAATAAGTCGCTTCGCACACTAGCACAAGATAGACTGGAAATACTTCTTGGTCTATAATCCTCAGGCCAATGGTTTAGCTGAAGCATTCAACAAGATCTTGACCAAGATTATAAAAAAAGATAGCGTCCAGGAACAAAAAAGACTGGCACGAAAGGCTGCATGAAGCTCTTTGGGTGTATCGAGCAACGTTCAAGATGTCCACAAATATAACACCATATGCATTGGTGTTTAGCGCTGAAGCAGTGCTCCCACTCTACGAGTAGCGGTTCAATATAAGCTGACGGATGAAGAAAATGCTCTCGACGAAACCCGCCTTATAGCACATCAAAACCTGGAAGATTATAAGACAAGGATGACACGGTCATATAAAAGACTAACCAGACCGAGAACATTCCGTCAAGGCGAACTTGTGCTGGTTGTCAAAAGACCGATAATTCCCAATCATGCAAAACGAGGGAAATTCGAACCTAACTATGAAGGCCCATACATCATAGATAAGGTCTACCAAGGTGGAGCCTACATGCTCATGGATATATATGGCGAAAGGCCATTGCGGCCAACAAACGGCTGATTGCTCAAAAAGTACTACGTTTAAAGAGTCGCAACTTAAGTCAATGATAGATGATGATGCTTGAATCCGCTAGCTATCTTCCTGAGTCAAAACCTTGAAAGTAGTACCAAATAATATTTCTTCCCGAACATGGGAATGTTAGATCGAAACATCCCTAAACTAATGCTGGACCGAAACATCCATAAAGTAATGCAGGACCGAGAAGTCCCTAAACTAATATTGGAACACTACGTCCTTAAAATGGCCTTGGAACGAAACGTCCTTAAACTAAAATTTCGTCTCGAATATGGGAATGTTGGACCGAAACATTCCTAAACTAATTTTGGATCACGATATCCTTAAACTAGCATATAGCCCTACGGTATGGATCATATAACCAGCCGTACACAATCCACAGGCATAAACAATCCATATCTCCTCCAGGTTTCATATGATGCGGTCCTTAAAAAAAAGGTACTTCCACAAGTAAAATGGGCATGGATGAAAACCCGAAAGGGCACTGTGAGTAAAAACAGCAGAACTACCGGCAAGCTAGTGAAAACCCGAAAAGGCGTGAACTCGCTAAAAATGCACTTGCAAAGTCCTCACGACTTTGTAAGGAGAAAATACTTGCGTGAGATCCTTACGACTCACAAAGGAGCAAAACACTTAGGAATCTATATGACCCCTAAGGAGAAAATGCACTTGCGAGATCCTCACGACTCGTAAGGAGAAAATATCTTCTATAAGACCCTCAAGGCTTATAGAATCTAAAAGCCTTAAGTTACAGGGATCTGAACCTGTTCTTAAGCCATCATAACCCCACAAATTAATGCCCTATAAGTGGTCCAATATAGACCCTTGTATACAATCCACGGGCGTAAATAAATATATTCTCAACCAAGTCCCACCAAGAACGAGAAATATCGTTCAACATGGTGAATGGCACTTGCGAGTCCTTGTGACTTGCAAGAGAAAATACTATTTAGGAGTCCTCACGACTTCTAAGGAGAAAATACACCTATAATATCATATCGACTCGTAGGGAGAAATACCTCTATGAGACCCTTATGGCTCATAAATTCAAAAGGCCTTACTCGATAGAATCTTAACCCTATTTGCTAAGCCACCTTTGTTCAAATCAATAAAGGCAAATGATGATTCGCTCCTGTCAATATCCCAGCTATAGCGAGGTTGATGCCTAAACAAGTGTCAGACTCCAAATCCTCTCACGGAATATGATTCGCTTCTGGCATATTCCAGTTGTAGCGATACTGATGCCAAGATTGGAATCAGATTCTAAATCACCAACTCGCAATAAAACTCAACGAGCTAACAGCCGAAATGATTGAGCACCACGAATAACATAGCCAAAATAATTGGGCAATCACGACTTTCACGATATAAAAAGCTGAAAAGATAGAGCTGTTGGATATGTATGTCCTAGAGGCCATTATTGTATATGTATACATGTGGGTGCTTGGACATATATATGTACAGGACAGTCTTGCTCGATATGATAGTATGCTATCTGGTTTGTCTTTATCTTAACATATGCATATATTTTACTTGCTATTACGTATCATTCATACATGTTGATAAAGCCCGTAGGATCATTGCTAAACTACCTGCTTTGTGATAGCAATCATACTTGTGGGAGCTGGGTAGTCGGTACGCACATCCTTAAATGGTCCCCAGTTGTGTGAGTATCAAGACAGGGAATCGATATTCCGGAGTAGACTAGTGTATACGTTTCTAGACCCCGATGAGGGGCAATGGTATGGTCCCGCAACCATTGGTCTTTTGCACCTAAGATCGTATACAGGTGCTCACTGGGTGTGAGTACACCGGACGGACTCGCTGAGAACTTCCAGATAGTACTATACCTATCGTCTGGTGGAAGTTCTTAGGTGATATAAGTACAGGTTAGCCTTTAGACCTTAGATCATCATTTGTTTCGTGTGAGTTCCCATTGCGCATTGATCACTACCCTACTACTGCTCTACTGAGTCATGCAAACAGGTTTTGGTTGGGTACAGTCCCGAGCCATATAGAGGCAGTAAGCGATTGTCAAGGATTCATCCCTCCCGGTATTAGGAGTGATATCGCACCGTGTTCGATTGGTCATGGCCATAAGACCTTAGCCAAAGCAGTTGGGATTTACTGATAGGCTGATCAGTAGTTTCCTGAATTGGTCCTGAGCCACATCAGCACGAATTATTGGGTTATTAGGGTCTGACGTTTACCACCCCTTAGACCCGGTATGTGGTACTCTCAAACAAAGACACCGGACTATACGGATATTGTCACGGATATGCTCAGTAGGGATCCGGATGAGTTTGCTCGTCGGCTTTCCTTTTCGACAGGTACCCGGATAGCCGTTACGTACAGATAGTGTCGCTGACGTGCTTGTGGTTATGGATTTATCCAGTAACTCACTGCCGGCGTACTGTCGAGTTTTTGGAGTCCCATACAGAGGGTATTCCTGGTTCAGGAGAAATGATATAGTAGCCGTATTGGATACATGCAGGGTTTCGATCGATTGATATACTTTGTACCTGGACTTTCGATCGGACAGTTGGTAATATAAACCGGCTCGGGTTTGAGCCAGATTATTAAATCAGGTATTGATTTGATAATTTATATATATGTATTTCGATATGTATATTCTAGTATTACGTTCTTTGTGTTATTCTATCTCTTTGGGCATTCGTGTTTTTATCCGAATGCAGGTATATATATACAGTAGACTGTAATCCGTATTTTTTTACGGATAATCTTCTAGAAGGTGGACACCTCATCATGGATTTTTCCATTTATTGATAAATGGAAATGATGTGGAAATTTGAAGGAGAGGGAGGTATGGTGAGAGCCATGGCTTCAAAAGTTGACAAATGAATTCTTTATTCATTTGTGGCAACTATTGAAGCATGGTTGATAGTTTTTTATTATGGATATTCTTTCAAAAAACCATTGTGAATGATATTCTCTCTCATGCTTGCTCATTATTTTTCATCTCACCATTTTGGCTTCACCGCTTTCTCCTCCTCTTGATTTCCTCCACCATCATCATCTTCCTCTTCTCTACACTCTCATGCGTTGAGAAACAAGAGAATGGGTAAGATAAAGATAGTAGATCACTTAGAACTTCACACTACACCCTAGAGATCTTGGATTAACATCCCAAGTTCTCTAGTTGCTCCTTTTGTTACTTAGCAAGGAGCTAAAGCCATGGAACACATCCCTCGGGTGGATCATCTTTGAGCAAGGAGGACCGGAGAGCAAGCTCGATCCCGGAGTGCCGATGGAGTGAGAAAAGGAGATCAAGCATGATCATGGTGGCCACTTGGAGCGTATGATGAGGAAAGAAGACCGTAGGACACGGATATTTTGGTGAGGCCTTTCTTCCATAGTAGATAGCTCCTCTAGGTTTATCTAGATAGGTTTATGGAAAGATCTGTTTTTATTGGGTTATTCTAGCACCATTTTGAAACTCTAGAGAGAAAAAATTCCGCAAATCGCCACGTTTGATGGTTTGGGCATTAGGGTAACCAAACATGGTATCAGAGCCACCCCATAAAACCTACACTAGCTAGTTCCGACGTGTTTAAAACATTGATCGACGGAATTTTTCAAAACCGCAATTCCAAACATGTGGTTTCTGCTGAATTTTTAAAGTGGTCTAAAAATCATTTTCAGTGTATCAAAAATTCGTGCAGGGTTTTCTAGAGCAACCTAAGAAATTTGAGAGCATGAAGCCTCAACTCCGCCGCGGTAGCGCCGCCAAACATGCTTGTTTGCGGCGGTTCCGCGGCTAAAGTTTGGTTTCACTGATCCAAATTTCTACAGTTGCTCTAATCGTTGGAATTATGGTTTCTGGGATATTTAATTCTTGGGCCCAGATTTGTTTGAGTACTAGTTTAGCACTTGGGGCCTATTCGGAAAAGTTCAGTCGATCGAAATTTTAAAATACGTGTGATTATCAGTACTTAGTTTAGCATCTGCGACCATGAATGTTATTTGATCGGTATATCCCATCTATCTGCTATATGTTCTTTTAGACGGGTTTGCGAACATGACATTCACGTTGATGTTCTGTGATTGTGCCGATATTGTGGTTGGATTGTCGTGGTGGATAGCCGGTGGTGCAATAATTTAGTACAGTTCATATTCATTTGTACATTTGTTATTATGGGTGAGCGTCCGATATCTGGACAGCCGTTTCCGCCGTGTTGTATATTATTTTATTGGGACACGACCGGGTTGAGGTCGATGTCATCTTTGTACATATTTTCATTTTCTGTACTAGGCTTACCCCGCGGTGGAGTGCTCGAATAGCCGGGTTCTAGAGGGCAACAAGTCCGTATCTCATAGAGTTGAGACGGAGGGGGCTTCACTCTAGAATTGGAAGGATATTCGCTGCACTCGTAGGGGGTATAGGATGACCCACGGAGGGGTGCTCAAGTGTAACGTTTTGAAAATCGTTTCGGTGAAATTTCCGAAAATCTAGCAAGCAAAAGTTACCTGTTTTAGTGCAAAACTTGACGTTTAAACAAATCTAGCGGCCATAATATTTATTAAATATCTTAAATAAGTCATAAAAACAATTTCCATAATTTAATCCCAATAAATTTCATTAACCCCAAAATTCTAGTTTACAATATACCCAAATTTTAACAATTTTATAGCAAAAATACACAAATAACAATTTAGGTTGGATTTCCATGAACTAAAGTGTTAAACTACACTTTATAATGTTAATGAAGTCATGAAAAACCTAATCACATTTTTAATCCCAATTATTTGACCAATTTCAAAAACCTAGTTAGCAATTTAGCATAATTAACACAATTTTTAAACTAACCATTAACAACTAGCTACTAATCTTGTTTTAACATGTCATAAGAGCCTAAATACATCACACAACCATACACCAATTTCACAAAACCCTAACTTGCATTCAAATTCTTCTCTTGAATTTCAAAACTTTCACTTAGAACCACAATTCATATCCTAATTAAGTTAGATTAAAGCAATAACCAACAATTAACAAAAAGCTCAAGATTTTTACCTCACAAGATTTGAGATCTAGCATGAAAATATTGACCTCCAATTTGAAAACTTTTCACCAAAAACCATGCTTGAGAGGCTAAGGAAAAATGGGTAGGAGTTGGATTTGGAATTAGCCTTGAAATTGTTTGGATTTTGAAGCATTTTTGTGGATTTTTGATGCAAATTGGGTGGGATTTTTTTTTAGAGAGGGCTGCTGAAATTTCCAGCAGTGAGAGGGAGAGAGGAGAGAGAGTCAAGTGGGGAAAATGATATGAAGTCAACCTAAGGTCAAAGCACATACTTATATAATCTTTTATTCTTTAAATTCATTATTTTCTTTTCTTTTAAACTTGAATTGGGGCAAACTTTGGGGGGGTCTTCCTACAAATTTTGGCCAGCCACAAGGTGGGGAGGAGAGAGGGTGTGGGTGAGTGTGGGTGAGAAAAAATGATAAATGTTATACCCCAATATCTATTTACACTAATCTCACCAAAAAAAGCCTTTTTTCTTCAATAATTCTAACACCGTTTGTGTAGCGTCTTGAAAAGTCGTTTTGATGTTTTCCTGAAAATCGGTGAAAATTCGGTATTTTTCCGAAAACCGTCTTTTTTGTTATTTTGCAGTTTAGGGCTAATTATACCTAAAATGGATAGGTAATTGCTTGTTTTTAGTAGCTAATGAGTTACTTATTAAATTTTGGTCATTTGAAAATTTTTCCCTATTTTTCAATTTTTTAATATTATTTTAAGCCGGTAAGAAAATACATTAAATTAGCGATAAATGCAAATTTTTCCGGGCTAATTTTAATCTTTAAAATTATGTTAATTAAAATCTAGTTGTAACATAAATTTTTAGTATTTTACTTTGATTTTTAACAAATTTTTATGATAGGAAACGAATTTATTGAATTTTAAGCTAAAACTTGCAATTTTTGACTTGTAGGGGGTCTTTTTGCATAAAATTTCTTTTGTAAAACCCCTCTCTCTCTACCCTCAGCCCTAGGACAGCCCCACCTTGATCAGGTCCAGAAATTTCTGGCCTCACCTTGATTTTCTTTTATGTGTTGAATTGGTTTGTTTAGGAATTTATTTTAAATATAGTTTGTTGAAGTATGGTGCATTGACTTTTGGGGGAGTTGGCCAATGACTTTTCCCACACACCCACACCCTCCCCTTACCTCTTCTCTGGCCGAAACCTGCTCTTCCTCCACTTCATCTCTTTTTTTTTCATTTTCTTCAAAATTCTTCAAGTTTAATTCAACAAAATTGCAATTTAAAGCTTAAAAATTAAACCCATCCTTCATCTTTCTTTTCCTTCACCTCCCTAGCTTGGATCTTGATACTTGAGGCCATCATTTGAAGCAAATTTATTCTTGCTAGATCTCTAGTTGAGGTATAATTTTGACCCATTTAAATACTTATGGTTTGATTCCTTAAATGAAATTGTTTTAGTGTTAAATTTCATTGCTAATTTCTAATCTTGTTTTTTTAAAGTGAATGGTTTGAATTGAATTAGGGTTTAGAAACCATTATTTAGTTGATTAAATCTAATTTGTTATCTAGTTGTTTTGCTAACCTAATCTAGGAGGTTAACTTGCTAATTGGGTTATAAATTAGTGTTAATTTAAGGTTTTTCATATATAGTTTGGATTAAGATTTGCTAGGTTATAAATTCAAGTAATGGTTGTTTATGGAAAATAGGTTTTGAATCATTGCTAATGTGTTGTAATTATAGTGTTTGTAGATTGCTTGTTGTGTGGTTGGATATTGTGTTGGATTGTGATAACCGTATCGCTAATTTTCGATATTTGCACCAAAATTGCAAGTTTTGTGCTTACTAGGTTTTTATTAAAATTAATTGGTGAATTATTTGTGATACCTTGGGGATATTTTTAGCATCTCCTTTGACGTTTAGGATGCGTGAGTGCGGAGTTTTGAGTAGTCGGGTTTTAGTTTTGCCGGGCGACCAAATCGGCGATTTTTGGCAGTTTTTGCGATTTTCGCGTATGTTCCGCGCACCTTGTGCACGTTGTACCTAACTAGTGAACATTAGTATTTTCGTTTGGGTTTTGCGTCAGTCTTGATAGGTAACCTTATGTTTGGTATTGATGTAAATTCCAGGTTCGGTCGCGGAGACGTCAGACGCGGCGCGAAAGGGGAAAGCGGTGATTGGACACAGCTAGCCAGGGATTCCGGTGAGTAGATGTAACATCTACGGGGGACTATCGTTGGATGGTGCAAGCCGCCCGATAGTTTTAGTAACTTACAAGATTCTTAGTGATATTAGTAATTAGGGGTGAAATACGTATATGATTATTTGCTGCATCCATGCATTATATTGACATACATATGCGAAACCATTTTATAGGACACCTGCACCATTGCCAGGTTTTTATATGCAGCACGAGCACTATTCATGCTTACACACATACCCTGGTAATTGCCATGCCACCACACTAGATAACCTTTAAATTTAAACCTTTTACTAATTGATACTTAAACTTGTGCTATTGCCTTTAATTCCTTAAAATGAAACCGTAGGATTGCTATTCATGTGCATGTACTTCATCATATTAATTGTTCATGCCTAATCTGTTAATCACACATCGCAACTTGATTATTGATACCATATGCATTCATTATCATTGATATATGCACTTATGAGGATTTCTTGAGATTTTATGATATTTCTGGATTTCGGGGGAAAGCCGCAAAATTTCTAAACTTATTATATTTTTAAAACATGTAAATTGCGGTTTTCTAGTGATGTAAGTGTCGTCCACCATGAGTTTGCTGTGGTTTTTGAGACCCGTTTCGAGGAGTTGGATGAACCGTCTCGGGTACATGGTGGGCCCGGTAGGGTACCCCGGGGCAAGAAGCTCGTGGTGCTGACGATGAGCCTAGCAGGGGACGGATTACCTACCGGTGACTTCATTGGGCACGGCGGATATCCAGAGGATACCGACCGGGGCCGCGAGAGGATGAGATATTGATATTGAGATGGGTCAGCCGGATGGCTGAGGCCAGAGACACTATAACATGGATTTATGAGATTTGAGACAGCTTTTAGGTGTCGTTGCTGGACACCGGTTCTCGTCGATTCTTTAAGTATTATGCTGGCATTCTAAAAGAGTTTCAAAAATAAAAAGGGATAACATGTTTCTTATATATACCTATTGAGACCTCAGATATTCATGTTGCCTACATATTAGTACACTGATGTTGTATACACACCTGCTAGTGCATCCAGTCATACCTGTATTTTAGATGCTAGGATGCTTGTGTGCATGCATACGATAGCCTTTGTAGATGTTATTTATTACTCACGAGTTGGCAACTCACCCCCGTTGTGCCACAGCCTTTTGCAGGTCCGCTCCGTCAGTACAGTAGCGGCGGGCGCACTTGTTCTTTTGCCTCCTTTGCCTGGACTCGAGGTTTTGCTCCTAGGTGGGTTATATCATTATTTTTATACCACCTTGTATATTCTTTGTATCTAGTGTACTCCATCTACTGTATTTACCCGTATTGTTGTATATTGACCTAGAGACGAGACTGTGAGATTTGTGGACTTTTATGCTGTATTTTGGGGTCGAGCTCACTTGAGTCGACATGCTGTTTTTCTTATGCTTCATTATGATTGTTTTGCTTGTTGTCATTTTATATTGCGTGGGATTTGTGACCGTCTTGTGGCGAAGAGCTAGCTCCCGCTTGGGGATGCCCTTTTTTTTGTTGGATTCATATATATTTTTGTTGTACCCATTTTGGGGGCCAGTATTTACAAAGGAGACTCTGCCGAAATTTTCCGAAAAATTGGTATTGTTTTTTAAAAAGGGTTTTACATGACTTATTTGATAAACTCGCTTTCAATTGATTGGGTTCTCTTCACTCTTTTGCTTAATTGGTTTTGTTTTCTGGGCTTTGGCTTACTTATTTTACGGACGTCTTTAAACGTTTCGTAAACTTAAGTGCCAGTCACGTTCCGTACCCTGCGGGTCGTGACAGTTTGGCAGTTTCATTTTGTTTCAAAAAAAACATGTTAAAATTTTATTTAATGTGTTATGATGCACAAAAATTGTTTCAACTCATTCTAATTTGTAATTTTCCCTAATTAAATGTATTACTGACGGCTTAAAATAATTAATTTCGGAAAATTTTCAGAAAATTTGAAATTTCACCAGTGGCTCAATAAACACCAAATACTAGCAATTTCATAGCTAGAATATGTATATTTAATTTTATAATAAAGATATTTGTGTTTTGACTTTTTACAGAAAACCCCCTTATATTACCGATTTTCTGAAATTTCACCGAAACGATTTTCAAAAAGTTACAATCTTCCCCCCTTACAGAAATTCGGTCCCCGAATTTAAATTAAAACTCCTCCCAAATACTAAAACACCTAAGCAAAACTATCAAGTCGTCGGGGCTCCGAAATCATAAATACATAAAACAAATCGTAGCGCAGCGTATGCGCAAGAAAAATGAGCATATAACTCAAAATCAAAACTCCGTCAAGCATCTCGCAATCATCGGAGTCATGGTAAAGACACAAATGTCAAATCCAATACAACTCCAATATGATATAACTCAAAACTATACACGTAAATATCAAATCTATATATGTAAATATCATAAAAACGTACTCCTCTATAAGAAATTAATCCCAAAATACGCATATGAATACTACGTGCGTCTGGTGCGCACGGAAATCAAATCCATATACGTGCCATACAAGTGCACAGAAACAAGATCTAAGTGCATCGGGTGCGAACGAAGCATCTGTCATAGGCAACGTGTGTGCCTGACAGCAAAATCAGGTGCATCTGACATGCTCGAAAAATGTCGATTTAGTGCATCTAGTGTGCACCAAATCGCATCTCAAAACATGCGCTCAACATGCGCGAAAATCCAAGGCAGGTGCATCTATCATGCACGAAATCATGAAATCCAATATCAAGTGCCGAACATGCACAAAATCCAATCAGGTGCACAAGGTGCACAAAACCAATATCGAGCATCATAATCGAAATCGAAGTCCAGTGCATCTAAGTGTACAAAATGCGTATCACTGCACTGCAAGCATATGTGAATCATACCGAGTGCAAAAACCAAATCGTGTGCGTATATACGCACGAAATCAACTCAACTGTATGAAACCCATAAAATCATAAACGTGTGAAACCAAGGCACGAAAACGAGATCAAGTGCAACAACTGTGCAAAATCGCAAATACTCAGCAGGTGCAACCATGGTCCATGAAAACAAATATCATGAAACTCAATCATCAAAATCAATCATGCGAATAGATCGCCCAAAATATCAAAATCAAATATGGCGGAATAGTCCCCGCTCAAGCACTTTCTCTAAGAACCTCTGGCCAACTGTCGTGGTCACTCATAGCATGTCTCGTCGACGATCCTGAACTCTGGCCTGCCGATGTGCATAACATGACCACTCCTGGGTCCAAGTCTTCTCGTAACTTATTCCAGAAAGGTCCTGTCGAGATCTCTCCCAAATCGCGTCTCTACCGAACTGTCCGGAAGTCATCGTCCTTTACTAGATCTGTTCTCGTTCCGGAACGGCTGCATACTCGTCGTGACTCCTTCTGGAAGGTATATCCAAGTACAATGTCTCGGCATGCGTATCGCATCTTTGATGTCGGCGGAGTGGAATATCGTCTCATCAAGATCTCTTACGAACCTCTTACTCCACTTTCTCTAATGTCGACTGCTTCGGACTCATCTCGTCGTGGCTACATGGACTGAGCTCCTACGGCTATCCTCGTATCTGGAGTCTCCCAAGAAATGCATCTCACCACCTGGCATCCGAATGAAGTCGAACCATCCGATCGATTTGTCAAAACCTCATAATCCCCCAAGAGCTCAACATCTTGGGTACAGTTTAACAGTATCGAGTACGTACCACAGCATCGATGGTCCAGCCGTAGAAGGGCAAACCCAAGCCTCACTAATGGCGCCGCGGAACTGCCGCAAACCCCAAGGTTCAAAGGCTTTCACACGGTCATTATGTCGAGTTAGGGTTTCATTCTTCTAGAGGGTCCATAGAATTGCCTGCATGTCTTTCCGAATACTTTAAACTTGGAATAATAGTTTGCCGACATTCGATCGTCTCTGTCGACTCTCAACGTCTCCGCGTGAAGTCGTCTCTAACTGGAATCAATCTATCTGATGACCTCGCATCGGGGTAGCAAACAAACCGCATATCCTAGTCATTCATCCTTGGTGACTAGCGACCTTCTATCATCTCTTAGTACCACTCCTACTGCAAAAGCTCCAACATCTGGGGCGATATCTCGTGATTCGCAGCATGACCGGCACTTAAACTACGAAACGTCTCGAGGCGTACGTAATCTAAGTAAGCCAAAAACCCAGAAATCCAAACCAAGAAAAGTAGTAGGGTGAAAGAAAAACCAATTTAAATCAAGTAGTTTTATTAGCATAAGCCGAATTATGCGTTTTTTTTTTAAAAACATCAAATATTTCTTGAAAATTTCGGCAGAGTCTCCTTTGTAAATACTGGCTTCCAAACGGGATACAACATGAATAGTATACGAAATCAATAAAAGGCATCCCCAAGCGGGAGCTAGCTCTTCGTCAATCGACGGTCACAACCACACAAGTAATATAATATACAACGCCAAGGGCGAGGATCAAAACTCAAAAGGGAACTCAAAACCACAAGAAATCCACAGAAATATAACGCGCGACTCTAAGGTCGAAAGAATAACATCACTGGTCTCTATCTCAAAATAAATACATGTTTGGTTGATGGAATTTACTAGATACAACTGAATAATATTATACAAGGTAATATGATGGGTATGATACCAATAAACCCACCTACTAACAAGTCACCCGAACGAAACTGTGCCCGCAAAGCCGTAATGAAACCTGTACGGCAAACCTACAAGAAACTGAGGCACAACGGGGGTGAGTTTCCAACTCGTGAATAGAAAAACATTTACGAATAAAAATCTCATGTATGACGCAATCCTAGGTCATACGATCATAATATATAATCCTCAAATATATAACCAGCAACCCATAACCATGGTTAGGGCAAATATCTAACCCAAGTGTAATCCCATGTGCCCGTGTCAGTGCTTCAGGTAGCAATGTATCATATGGATGATGTATGAATGCATGAAACAGAATGCATGTACTGAAGAAAACTGCTTTCATAAATCAGTTAGATTTCGGTATTTTAAAAATGAGGTATCATAATGAAATCAGCATAAAGCAGTGCCTAGCATCGGCACAAAACGTAATCCCAATATCTCGATATCTCTGTATCACAGTCTCTATACCTCAATATCTCGAAATCTCAATGTCTCAATCACAATGACTAGGGCGCCGTCAGTCCAGGCCGGCCCCTACCATCCATCTCATGATCACGACGGTATCCTCCGGATATCCGACGCGTCGGGTAATATCACCGGTCGGTCGTGCTCCCCTGCACAGGCTCAACGTCAACAACACGATCTTCTTGCCCCGAGGTACCGCACCGGGCCCACCATGTACCCGAAACGGTTCATCCATCTCCTCGAATCGGGTCTCGAAATCCATCAGCAAACTCATGGTGGACGACTCATACATCATGGGAAAACCGCACTTTTTATTTAAAAGAGAGGAAAGAAGCTTATACAAGTTTTGCGGATTTCCCCCAAATCCAGAAAATCTCATGGAAATCCGAATCCAAATCATCAATAGGATGTAAAACCATGAATATAGGCATGAGAATCCATGAATACGGCATAACAATGAATAACAGTATGCATGAAGTGACAAGTAATAACCATAATATCTAAGCTGGCATATAAGGTAAGTACACTAATATCATGTCAACTACTAGCTATCAAGCTAAATTAAGCAATAATATTTTCTAAGGTGTACGTGACATATTACCGATGAAGATGTGTGTGAGCCGGCAAGTAAGTGTACGTGGTATATACGCATCATCGGTAATGGTGCTGGTGTCCTAACAGCATAATATCAACAATGCAATATGAAATAACAATATAAGTATGCGATGCGGAGTAACAACAATAATGTGCGGGAGCTGAATACTAGACACAACGATAACTAATCTGCATTACCCTAATATAAGTCCCACAATAGTGCCTTTTGAAATAACACGAATCGCGGTGTTTTGAAAATAAGGGCTACGGCAATTTTAAGAAAAGATACGTCTTTTGAAATTTCCGTAGAATCCCTTGACCTGTCTTTTAAAATACCCACGATTCGTTAGTTTTGAAATAGGTAGGATCTAATCTAGTCTAACAACTACACTAAACTATACGGCTGAACTAACAAGCTGAACTACAGGTAAGGAAACCGCCTAACATCTGAGTCGATACATATACATACCTGTATATATATTAGTCGGTGATCCTGTTAGTTATATGTATGCCCTAGAGGCCATTACTGTACATAGGATGTATATTGTAGTGGATGCTGGGACATATATAGGGAGGACTTTCTTGCTCGACATGATAATATGGTATCTGGTTGCTCTTTATCTTAACGTGTACACTGATTGTCTCTCTGTTACATGTTGGTAAAGCCCTTAGGATGTGTACTTGACTACCTGGACTATGATGCGGATCATACTAGTGGGGACATGGTAGTCCATAAGTACATCCTTCAAGGTCCCTAGTCATGGGTGTATCGAGATGGGGCATCGATATACCAGAGTAGACTAGCGTATACCTTCTCGACCCATACAGATGGGCGATGGATGATCCCATATCCATTGGTGTTTGGCATAAAAGATGATATACGGGTGCTCAGTGGAGACTGGGTACACTGGACGGACTCGCCGAGAACTCCCAGATGGTATTATACCTTACGTCAGATGGCAGTTCTCTGGTGACACTGGTACAGGTTAGTCTGTCGACCCGAGATCGTCATAGAGTCTTGTGTGATTCTCACTGTGCTTTGATTTCCACCTTACCACGTCCAAGAGGGCATGCAAAACGGTGGTTTTTGGGTACAGTCCCGAATCACATGGAGGCAATGAGCGATAGGAGGGGATTCGTCTCTTCCGGTATAGGGAGTTGATGTTGCGCTGTGTTCGATTGGCTATAACCGGAAATCCCTGGCCAGGGTTGCTGAGATTTACTGGTAAGTGTTACCAGTAGTTTCTTGAACTGTTATAGACCTCATATCGACATGACTTATCGAGCTATTGGGGTCTGACGTTTACCACCCCTAGGCGAGATATGCGACATATCAGACGAACAGACCGGACTGTACGGTAAGTGTTACTGGTTGGATTAACAGGAGTGTGAGCGGGCTTGCTCCTTGATCTTCTGATCGCTCAATACCCGGGTGGCCGTTACATTTAGCAGACCGCTTGCGGCTTGTGGGTGTTTGATGTGATCATCACCTGCTGCCGGCGTATTGACGAGTCTTTAGAGTCCTACACAGAGGTTTCCTGGCTCAAGCGAAACAAAATAGGAGCGCATATGAGATATGTGCGGGACCGAGAATAATACCAGTATGTGATACTGTATTCTATTCTCGCGATTTGTATCATCGGACGGTTATATGAGATATAGCCGGGTTACCGAATCAAGTGTTGATTCGATACATTGATACACTTGATATTAGTCGGTTATATGCAGTATGACCGGATCATTAAATCAAGTGTTGATTTAATTATTTAATGTATAATTATATATTTGATATATTACTTTACATTAATTAGTATTGGTTCACTTAAGATGATTTTCTCACTTGATGTGCACATTGTATATATGATATAGTTTTGTGCACTAGTTTGTATCATGTTTGATGATACATGCAAACTTGGGTGTGTGTATGCTTTAAACCATCTTTAGGTTAATGGTTAGGTTTTAATTTATTTTATTTATTTCCTTTTGGCAAAAATGAAATGGTGGCTAACTTTGTTTTTTTGCTTAAGCTTCATAAAGCTTCTTAGCATTATCTACCATTTTGTTTTTTCCTTAACTTAACCATTCACCTAAACCCTAGTTTAGTCTCTACACTAGTTACACTCACCCATGGTTGCTAACATGATAAGAATCACTTGGATTATTATTTAAAAAAATAATAATTCATTTTCTTTCTTCTTCTTCATCTTCTTCTTCAAGAAAAAAAAAGCTTTCTTGAAAATTCCAAGTGATGAAATCAAGTGAGAAATTCAATTCTAAAGTGAACCCATTTCCTATTTCTTCATTCTTTACCACTTGCCATGTAGTAGAGTGTGTTATCTTCACAAGTTCCATGACCTAGTGAAGGTGGAGCTTGAGTTTGAGTCGCCTCGACGTAGATCATCTTCGGCATCGAAGTCAACGACCTAGCCTGCCCATTTTTCCGATGAAACCGACACTAGAGTCCGGGATTCCGATGATCACAGCGGAGGGACGTCAACACTGAGCTAGAGAAGTGGAGGACCGGATCTACAAAGGTCGTATTTCCTTTCACTTTTAGCTAAAGTTGTTTGCTTGCATAGTTTCGTCTATCCTCTAGTTAACGATATAGCATTAGGGTTCTTCGGCACATGGAAATTTTTGAATTTGGCATGGTTGATCAGTTGTGGAACCTCATGGGTGTGCCTAGGAACCCTACAGTGGTCTTAAAGCCTAGCTAGAGTTTTAGACGGTGAGTAGACGAACTTAGAAACCCGATCGAAGCCCGAAACCCTATACGCAACCCCTCTCTGTACATTTTCTGAAATAGTGGATTTTTGTCAATTAAAAATTGCCAAAAAATTTGTTAGTTATATGTATGCCCTAGAGGCCATTACTGTACATAGGATGTATATTGTAGTGGATGCTGGGACATATATAGGGAGGACTTTCTTGCTCGACATGATAGTATGCTATCTGGTTGAACTTTACCTTAACGTGTACACTGATTGTCTCTCTGTTACATGTTGGTAAAGCCCTTAGGATGTGTACTTAACTACCTGGACTATGATGCAGATCATACTAGTGGGGACATGGTAGTCCATAAGTACATCCTTCAAAGTCCCTAGTCGTGGGTGTATCGAGACGGGGCATCGATATACCAGAGTAGACTAGCGTATACCTTCTCGACCCATACAGATGGACGATGGATGATCCCATATCCATTGGTGTTTGACATCAGAGATGATATACGGGTGCTCAGTAGAGACTGGGTACACTGGACGGACTCGCCGAGAACTCCCAGATGGTATTATACCTCACGTCAGATGGCAGTTCTCTGGTGACACTGGTACAGAGTAGTCTGTTGACCCGAGATCGTCATAGAGTCTTGTGTGGTTCCCAATGTGCTTTGATTTCCATCTTACCACGTCCAAGAGAGCGTGCAAAACGGTGGTTTTTGGGTACAGTCTCGAGTCACATGGAGGCAATGAGCGATAAGAGGGGATTCGTCTCTCCCGGTATAGGGAGTTGATGTTGCGCTGTGTTCGATTGGCTATAACAGGAAATCCCTGGCCAGGGTTGCTGAGAATTACTGGTAAGCGTTACCAGTAGTTTCTCGAATTGTTATAGACCTCATATCGACACGACTTATTGAGCTATTGGGGTCTGACGTTTACCACCCCTAGGCGAGATATGCGACATATCAGACGATCAGACCGGACTGTACGGTAGTGTTACTGGTTGGATTCACTGGAGTGTGAGCGGGCTTGCTCGTCGATCTTCAGATCGCTCAATACTCGGGTGGCCGTTACGTTTAGCAGACCGCTTGCGGCTTGTGGGTGTTTGATATGATCATCACCTGCTGCCGGCGTATTGACGAGTCTTTAGAGTCCTACACAGAGGTTTCCTGGATCAAGCGAAACGAAATAGGAGCGCATATGAGATATGTGCGGGACCGAGAATAATGCGTGTATGTGATACCGTATTTCATTCTCGCGATGAATGTGTCGAATGGTTGTATACGATATAACCTAGTTATCGAATCGAGGGTTGATTCGATAAGCAGATACATTGGATACTAGTCGGTTATATGTGATATGACCGGATCGTTAAATCAAGTGTTGATTTAATGATTTAATGCATAATTATATATTTGATATATTACTTTGCATTAACTAGTATCGGTTCACTTTAATTGGATTTTCTCACTCGGACGTGCGCATTGCATATGCGATATGATTTTGTGCACTTGTTTGTATCATGTTTGATGATGCAAGCATGCTAGGGTTTTGTGTAATGAGTTAAACCTAGGTTAAGTAAGTGATTAGGGTTTTCTTTTATTAATTCATTTATCTTTTCATTTGGATATAAAAGATAAATGAGAAGAAGAAAACAAAAGGGTTTCTTTCATGAAGCTAAGTGAAGCTTCATGAAGCTTTGACCAATCTAACCCTTTTGTCTTCATCTATCAAACCCTAACCATTCATTTAACTATGGTCAACTCTCTACACATTACCATAGTTAAATTATGATAAGAAATGATTGTTCATTTTCTATTCTATTATTCTTATGATAGCTTTATCTTCTTCTTCTTCTTCATGTTCAATGAAGAAACCTCCACTTCATCAATGGTGATTGATGAAGATGAGTGAGAAATCCAATTCTAAAGTCTACCCACTTCCTATTTCTTCATCCTCTACCTCTTACCAAGTAGTAGAGTGTGTTTCCTTCACAAGTTTTCAAGGCTAGGTGAAGGTGGAGCTTGATCTAGTGATGCTTCGACGTAGATCATCTTCGGCATGGACATCGACGACCTAGCTCACCCATTCTCCGATGAAGCCGACCCTAGAGCCCGGGATCCGTCTTGGACAGCGAGGAGACTTCATTGCGGAGCCGTGGAGGTGGAGCACCGGATCTACAAAGGTTGTATATCCGTATTCTCATAGTTAAGTTTTAACTAGTTAGCTTTTTCGCCTAGTTTTCTAGCAAACGATCCGTAGTCGGGTCTCTCGGCACCTAGAATTTTTTGAAAATGGCATGTTCGATGCCTTATGAGACCTCACTAGAGTGCCTAGGAACCCTACAGTGGTATCAGAGCCTAGCTAGAGCCTTAGACGAAGTCCAGACGGAATTTGAAGCCCGAACGAACCCGAAACCCCAACCGGAAAATGCTCTCTGGACGTTTTCTGAAAACGTGGATTTTTTCAAATTAAAAATTGCTAAAAAATTCAGCAGGGAAAAATAAGAATTATGATGCAAAATTTTTCCGATGAACAGTACAAACAGCGGCGGAACCGCGGCAGAATCCTGCCTTCTGCGGCGGTTCAGCGGCGGAATGACGACGTCATCGTACACTGTTTGCACAGTAACTCCTATTATTTTATGCTGGATTTTCTGGGTATTTTTAAAATTTATTCTAGAGTTGAATTTTCTGGAGTTGTTTTGGGGATTCGGTGTTTCGATCGGGGTATCAAATTTTGTCTATTTGGCTTTCCGGATAATTTTTTGATTATGTTAAAAAGTTCGACCGGATATAAATACCCAATTTTTCCCCTGTCGGGAAATTTCCAAGTGTTGGATTTTTCCGAAGTTTAACGACGTTCTAAGTAGTGCAAGTAACGCGATGGACCCTCTAGAAGACAACAAACCTTAACTCGATTATGTGACCGTCTTGAACTGCCCTTTGAACCTTCGGGTTTGGGGCAGTACGGCGTGCCACATGTGAGGCGTTGGCTTGACCCTTCTACGGCTGGACCGTCGGTACTGAGGCACGAACTGAATGTTGTTAGACTTATTTCATGTGTTGATCTGTATCGGGAAAACTTGGGTGTTCGATTGTTCGATCGGAAAGCTTGACATTTTCTATTTATTCGGAATGGGATACAATAATTGGAATTCACAATAAGTTATGAGATAACTGAATGAATGTTATAAACAAAGAAGTTTAGTCTCACTTGATCGGTTGCCACGGAATTTTGATGTGATCAAAAGTCCGTCGCAATCACGTAGCGTACGCGGATACTCGCCGGGTAAACTTAATAAACAGCCTCACCCCATAGCCTTGACCAAGTGACTGTAGGAGAACCCCGTCGCCGAAAGCATCCGGTCGGGTGCTCGCGGTGGCGGTGTTCCGCCTTGGTGCACTTCGTCGACGTTAACGGGGGTGCGGCCGTCTACTGAAGTTTGCGACGAGTATTCGATCAGGATCTTGGGAATCTTGTTGAATTGCCCAACTTGATATTGAGAAGTGTTTTCGATATTTGAGACTAAAATGCGGGGTTTATAATTGTTAGGCATGCGATGTCTAAGTAATTCATTTAGTCAGGCATGCGATGTCTGAGGTGGTTGCGGATTCCAACTGTTGTAGTTTTACACTTTCTTTTCTGTGACCGTAAGTGTAATATGTGATATCGCTGGTTTTGTTGCTATATGTCAACGACAATTGGGATGCGCATATTTACTTACGTTGATGACATGTGATGTTATGTGTTGCTGGATATGTTATATTGGATCGTCGTGTTTGAATAGCCGGGGGTTTTTATGTGAGATGAGTGTTTTTCATTTTTATTCATGTAAAAACTTGTATGTAATATTCTTTTATTGGGGCGCTTCCAGGTTGCGGAAGTTGTCACCCTTTGTATATTATTTACTTTTCCGCACTAGGATAGACCCAAGGAGGAGGGCACAAGTAACCGGGTTCTGGAGTCTAGTGGGAGACCAACTCGAGGAGTCGGGTCCGGGTCTCCTAACTCCAGAATTGGTAGGGTTGCTTGCCGCTCTCGTAGGGGTCTAGGGGTGTGGGTTTGGCTATTCATCGCGACCGTGGAATCCGTGTTTTATACTGGCTCGTATTGAAAACACGGACGTCCTAGTATATCCAATATTTCATATAATATTCTTCTGCTGCGATATCTGTGATGTGATCATGTGATGTTCTGTGATAGATACTTTATATAGTATATATGATATATTATATAGACGTTACTTATGTTTTACACCCGCGCTAGCCCTGCCCCGCTCTGCCGTTAGTTACCTAACCTAACGGTGCACGAGGGGACATCGAGGCGAATGCGGATGGCATAAGTGTACGTCGTATTTATCTGTGATGTTTAGGTATTTAAATGATGGGACTTCATTAATATGATTAATGAAATAAAAGAAACCTAAGATGTTGTAGAATCGAATTTCAAAATAAAACAGGTAGCTACAGTTTTTGCTTTGCACAGCGGTATATGTGATATATCCTGCACCTTATTCGATGAGGAAAGGACCGAGATCTCTTCACCGGGAGTGACTCCTTTAGCAATAACTGGAAGATGCTACACACTCGGTTTGTCTTTTGATTGCTTTTAAGAGTTCTGCTTTGCACAGTAATATATATGATATATCCCGCACCTCATTCGACGAGGAAAGGGCCGACGATCCCTTCACCGGGAGTGCTCCTTTAGCAGAACTAGAAAAGCCTCAAAAACACTCCATTTCAAAATTTATTCGATCCTACAACGATATCAAGTTCATTACGCAATAGGTTTTCAGAAAAACCTGTCGTAGCCCTCCGTCATTTCAGATAAGTTGTATATAGTATTCGTGCTGCATTTGTTGGCTTTCGTCAAGGTGCAGTGTGCGGTAGCTATATGCTGCTTATCTTCCAGCATACGATGCGATTGGATTAGGGTAGTCGTGCGGCTTTGTTGGCTTTTGTCAAGGGTCGTGCGGGTGGGTTTAATTCAATCAAGAAATGTATGGGTTGAACTTGACTAACGGGCTATGGTTTGTTGGCTTTCGTCAAGGTCATAGCACGTTAGGGGCAAAATATTATCGGGAATTTCAAGTGTTGAAATTTGCAATGAGATTGCATACCTTCTATGAGATAGTTGGATCCCGATACCTGTGCGAGTAAGTGTTACTCCTGGGAGAGTTTTATACATTACAATTAGCCGATCAAGTAGGTGTCTAGAAAGGTGTCAACGGGGTTACGCCTCTGGGAAAACGAGGTTTACAGTAATTAGGTTCGTGCGAAAGCACGGGGGACCTCCCTCAAAGTACCGACACTGGCCTGGCTGAAAGATTGACGAACTTGTAGTGTGTAATTAATCCCGGCTAGTCTTTCCTTTTAGGGTTTGAAGGAAGATTTGACAAAAAGCAGTGTGAGCCATCCTGATTAGATAAAATAATAACCAATCTATTCTTGCAAAGAGCGCACGCTGAGTGTTTTCTTCTCTCTCTCTCCAGGTAGCGACCATATCACGCCTTAATCAAGATAATAATACGGAATATTGACCGAACCCGCTTGTTATACTGAGCTTGGGAACGTTGGTCCCGCTCCAACTTATAATTGTTATAAGACAGAGCAGGAAATTAGGGATTACCAGAATTCCCGTGCCGCCCAAACGAAGAGAGTGCATGCTGATGCATCATCTTCGGGTGTGTTCATTACAAAGAGCTGTTTCTCTGTATCCTCTATGTCCTGGGTATTTGATACCAGATCAGGATCCCAGATATGTAATCTGTTACATAGGGCTATAGAAAGGTAGAGAACTGAGAACGGGTGATAAGTTTCATGAGGCAGAAAACGGGGCAAGAGTTGCAGCCAAGTCTGTCGGTCACTGTTACCCTGTATTCCAAATACATTGATCTGAACGAATGTTATTAGATACCGAACCTGATATACAAAATCATATCAGTCTCTTTATTAGTAAAGAAATGATAAAATTTTGTATTGTTGGATAATGTTTTGAACATTTCCTATATCAAAAGTTGATCGGTTCAGGCACGTTATCTAAAAGCATTAACGTTCTAAATCAAACTATAGTTCTTAGTATACGGAACACATACAAGAGGAAGAGTTCAGAAATGAACGATTCCTTCTTAAGGTATTGTAGACTGGGTCATATCAATGCGACCCGACTAGCTGAAGTTACACATAGATGCATATTTATATCTGTTTGAATTTACATCTTGTGAAACTTGCCAGTCATGTCACAAAGATTAGATGACTATAGCTCTGTTTAGTGGAAACAGAGAAAGAGTTACTGAACTCTTGGGATGATACATGTTGATGTATGTAGGTCCCCTGTCTACACATGCCAAAACCGGTTCTTTGTACTTCATTACATTCTCTGATAATCTCTCAAGATTCAGTCATATGTTCCTGTTGAAACATGAGTCCGAACCTTTTGAGATATTCACAGAATATGATTTAGATGTAGAGAACCAAAACACGGGTATAAGTATTATGTCCTTTGATGAGATCAAGGAGGAGAATACTTGAGCACGGAATTCCTGGACTTTTCTAAAGGAGAATGAGATTCTCTCTCAGCATTACTCCTCTGTATACACCATGGCACGATGGTATATCGGGGCGGAGCAATCACACCCTATATGATATGGTCTGCTCTATGATGAGTATTACTGAGTCACCTATTTCCTTTTGGGTGTTATGCACTTGAGAAGTTTCATACCTATTGAATAGGGTTCGAATCAAATCAATGCCTACCACTTCATATGTGATATGGAAAGGGAAGAGCCCATGTCTTAAGTTAGTTAAGATTTGGGGTTGTCCGGCCTATGTCTAAAAGCAAAATCCGGACAAACTCGAGGCAAGGTTAGTTATGTAGAACTGGAAAGGTTCCGGCTATGCAAACTACAAAAGATGATTTGATGGAACCAAAGTATTCAATAGTTACCAACGAACCTCGGCCTCTCCGCCGATCTAGTAGGGTTCCTCACCCACCTGAGAGATACTTCGGTTCCTCTATGATAGTGGGAGCGAGGATTGCATCATGAGATGATGACCCAACTAGCTTCGAGCAGGCCATCGAGAGTAAGACTCTGTAAGAATAGCTGGATGTTTAGCGATCTGAGATGGAATCTTATACACCAACAAAGTATGGACTTTGGTTGCTATATCTGAAGGGTTAAATCCCCATCAGGAGCAAGTATATCTTGAGAAGATTACTTGGTGTACATCGAAAAGTTGAGACTTTCAAAGCTAGACTTGTTAAAAGTGTGCATCATTGACCAGGTGTGGATAATGATGAAACCTTTTTCAAGTAGCTATGCTTAAGTCCATCCAGATCCTACTTGTCACGGCTACATACCATGACTACGATATCTGGTGGTTGGGTGTCATGACTGCTTTTCTAAATGATGTTTTAGAAGAGTGCGTCTATAAGTACACAGCCAGAGGGCTTCGTAGACAGTGGGAGCAGCGGAAACGTGTGCAAGATGCTTTATAGGATTAAAGCAGGCATCGAGGAGTTGGAACATCTGTTTTGATGTGTTAGTCAAAGAGTTTGACATCATCAAAATGGTAGATGAACCTTGTATAAACAAAAGGGTAGTAGGGAGTATGGTGACGATCCTCGTAGAGTACGTGGATGACATACTCTTGATAGGGAAGGAGTTTCCTATGCTACGCTCGATCAATCTCCGCTTATCACAATGATTCTCCATATAGGATCAAAGTGATACCTCCTAAATCCTGGGTTTTTGGATCTATGAGATAGATATAATTGGATGTTAGGACTCTCACTAGTTGTAGTGAGACGGTATCAACCGATCCTGGGGAGAATCACTGAAAGGGTTCCAGGGTGATAAAGACGACTGAATGTCAGTCACAGGCATTGTCTATACCCTTAGTAAAGGGACGGTATGTTGGAAGAGTTCCAAGCTAGATACCGTGACATACTAGACGATAAAGGCATGATACATCGCTACTTGAGATGCTACCAAAGAGGCTGTTTGGGTGTATATTGGTTCATGAGATGAACTATGTTCCTCCCATTGTGTGACAATGGAGTTGTGGCTTATGCCAAGGAACGCCGGTCCCATCAGTGATCCAGACATATTCTAAGGCAGTATCACTTGATCATGGAGATGGTTGATCTCCAGGGAGATCGAGGTTAGGAGAGTAGACTCAGAGGACAACACAGCGGATCCACTCACAAAGGCCTGTTCCCAGAGAGAGACTTTTAAGGGATGGTTGAGTATGAGATACTTCAACCACTGCTACAGATGGCCCTAGTGCAAGTGAGAGATTGTTAGTTATATGTATGCCCTAGAGGCCATTACTGTACATAGGATGTATATTGTAGTGGATGCTGGGACATATATAGGGAGGACTTTCTTGCTCGACATGATAGTATGCTATCTGGTTGAACTTTACCTTAACGTGTACACTGATTGTCTCTCTGTTACATGTTGGTAAAGCCCTTAGGATGTGTACTTAACTACCTGGACTATGATGCGGATCATACTAGTGGGGACATGGTAGTCTATAAGTACATCCTTCAAAGTCCCTAGTCGTGGGTGTATCGAGACGGGGCATCGATATACCAGAGTAGACTAGCGTATACCTTCTCGACCCATACAGATGGGCGATGGATGATCCCATATCCATTGGTGTTTGACATCAGAGATGATATACGGGTGCTCAGTAGAGACTGGGTACACTGGACGGACTCGCCGAGAACTCCCAGATGGTATTATACCTCACGTCAGATGGCAGTTCTCTGGTGACACTGGTACAGAGTAGTCTGTTGACCCGAGATCGTCATAGAGTCTTGTGTGGTTCCCACTGTGCTTTGATTTCCATCTTACCACGTCCAAGAGGGCGTGCAAAACGGTGGTTTTTGGGTACAGTCCCGAGTCACATGGAGGCAATGAGCGATAAGAGGGGATTCGTCTCTCCCGGTATAGGGAGTTGATGTTGCGCTGTGTTCGATTGGCTATAACAGGAAATCCCTGGCCAGGGTTGCTGAGAATTACTGGTAAGCGTTACCAGTAGTTTCTCGAATTGTTATAGACCTCATATCGACACGACTTATTGAGCTATTGGGGTCTGACGTTTACCACCCCTAGGCGAGATATGCGACATATCAGACGATCAGACCGGACTGTACGGTAGTGTTACTGGTTGGATTCACTGGAGTGTGAGCGGGCTTGCTCGTCGATCTTCAGATCGCTCAATACTCGGGTGGCCGTTACGTTTAGCAGACCGCTTGCGGCTTGTGGGTGTTTGATATGATCATCACCTGCTGCCGGCGTATTGATGAGTCTTTAGAGTCCTACACAGAGGTTTCCTGGATCAAGCGAAACGAAATAGGAGCGCATATGAGATATGTGCGGGACCGAGAATAATGCGTGTATGTGATACCGTATTTCATTCTCGCGATGAATGTGTCGAATGGTTATATACGATATAACCTAGTTATCGAATCGAGGGTTGATTCGATAAGCCGATACATTGGATACTAGTCGGTTATATGTGATATGACCGGATCGTTAAATCAAGTGTTGATTTATTGATTTAATGCATAATTATATATTTGAAATATTACTTTACATTAACTAGTATCGGTTCACTTTAATTGGATTTTCTCACTCGGACGTGCGCATTGCATATGCGATATGATTTTGTGCACTTGTTTGTATCATGTTTGATGATGCAAGCATGCTAGGGTTTTGTGTAATGAGTTAAACCTAGGTTAAGTAAATGATTAGGGTTTTCTTTTATTAATTCATTTATCTTTTCATTTGGATATATAAGATAAATGAGAAGAAGAAAACAAAAGGGTTTCTTTCATGAAGCTAAGTGAAGCTTCATGAAGCTTTGACCAATCTAACCCTTTTGTCTTCATCTATCAAACCCTAACCATTCATTTAACTATGGTCAACTCTCTACACATTACCATAGTTAAATTATGATAAGAAATGATTATTCATTTTCTATTCTATTATTCTTATGATAGCTTTATCTTCTTCTTCTTCTTCATCTTCAATGAAGAAACCTCCACTTCATCAATGGTGATTGATGAAGATGAGTGAGAAATCCAATTCTAAAGTCTACCCACTTCCTATTTCTTCATCCTCTACCTCTTGCCAAGTAGTAGAGTGTGTTTCCTTCACAAGTTTTCAAGGCTCGGTGAAGGTGGAGCTTGATCTAGTGATGCTTCGACGTAGATCATCTTCGGCATGGACATCGACGACCTAGCTCGCCCATTCTCCGATGAAGCCGACGCTAGAGCCCGGGATCCGTCTTGGACAGCGAGGAGACTTCATTGCGGAGCCGTGGAGGTGGAGCACCGGATCTACAAAGGTTGTATATCCGTATTCTCATAGTTAAGTGTTAACTAGTTAGCCTTTTCGCCTAGTTTTCTAGCAAACGATCCGTAGTCGGGTCTCTCGGCACCTAGAATTTTTTGAAAATGGCATGTTCGATGCCTTGTGAGACCTCACTAGAGTGCCTAGGAACCCTACAAAATTCAGCCGAGAATTGTAGGAGTTACTGTGCAGCACGTGACCTTAACTCGACCAATGCGCCGCGGAACCGCGGCCCCATCCTGGCTTGCGCGGTGGTTCCGCGGCCATATTGGTGAGTTAGGCCACGTGGTTTGCACAGTAATTCATTTCTGGAAGTGCCGTGTCTTCTGGGAATTTTTAAATTTTACTCAACAGTTGAGTTTTCTGGGGTTGTTTTGGGAACTCGATGATTCGATCGGATTGTTTAACTTTGTCTATGTGTTTTTCCGGGTAATTTTAGAATATGTTAAAAGGTTCGACCGGATATAAATACCCAATTTTTCTCCTGCCGGGAAATTTCCAAGTGTTGGATTTTTCCGTAGTTTGAGAACATTCTAAGTAGTGCAAGTAACGCGATGGACCCTCTAGAAGACAACAAACCTTAACTCGATTATGTGACCGTCTTGAACTGCCCTTTGAACCTTAGGGTTTGGGGGGCGTGCCACATGTGAGGCGTTGGTTTGACCCTTCTACGGCTGGACCGTTGGTACTGTGGCATGAAATGAATGTTTTTAAACTTATTTCATGTGTTGAGCTGTTTCGGGAAAACTTGGGTGTTTGATTGTTCGATCGGAAAGTTTAACATTTTCTATTTATCCGGAATGTGATACAATATTTGGAATCCACATGTAGTTATGAGATAACTGAATGAATGTTATAAACATAGCAGTTTAGTCTCACTTGATCGGTTGCCACGGGATTTTGATGTGATCAAAAGTCCGTCGCAATCACGTTGCGTACGCGGATACTCACCGGTAAACTTAATAGACAGCCACACCCCAAAGCCCCGACCAAGTGACTGTAGGAGAACCCCGCCGCCGAAAGCATCCGTTCGGGTGCTCGCGATAGCAGTGTTTCGCCTTAGTGCACTTCGTCGACGGTATCGGGGGTGCAGCCGTCTACTAAAGTTTGCGACGAGCATTCGTACCGGGTGTTGGGAATCTTGTTGAATTGCCCGACTCGATATTGAAAAGAGTTTCCGATAATGAGACTAAAATGCGGGGTTTGTAATAGTTAGGCATGCGATGTCTAAGGAATTCATTTGGTTAGGCATGCGATGTCTAAAGAGTTTGCGGATTCCAACTGTTGTAGTTTTACACTTTCTTTTCTGTCACCGTAAGTGTAGTATGTAGTGGTATTGCCGATTGTCGTTGCTATACGTCGACGACAATCGGTGTATGCATACTTACTTACGTTGATGATATGTGATGTTATGTGTTGCTGGATATGTTATATTGGATCGTCGTGTTTGAATAACCGGGGGTTTTTATGTGAGATGAGTGTTTTTCATTTTCATTCATGTAAAAACTTGTATGTAATATTCTTTTATTGGGGCACTTCAGGTTGCGGAAGATGTCACCGTTGATGTATATTTTTTACTTTTCCGCACTAGGATAGACCCAAGGAGGAGAGCACAAGTAACCGGGTTCTAGAGTCCAGTGGGAGACCAACTCGAGGAGTCGAGTCCGGGTCTCCTAACTCTAAAATTGGTAGGGTTGCTTGCCGCTTTCGTAGGGGTCTAGAGGTGTGGGTTTGGCTATTCATCGCGACCATGGAATCCGTGTTTTATACTGGCTCGTATTGAAAACACGGACGTCCTAGTATATCCAATGTTTCATATGATTCTTCTGCTGCGATATCTGTGATGTGATCATTTGATATGTTGTGATGGATATTGTGTATAGTATATATGATATATTATATAGACGTTACTTATGTTTTGCACTCGCGCTAGCCCTGCCCCGCTTTGTCGTTAGTTACCTAACCTAACGGTGCACGAGGGGACATTGAGGCGAATGCGGATGGCATAAGTGTACGTCGTATTTATCTGTGATGTTTAGGTGCTTAAATGATGGGACTTCATTAATGTGATTAATGAAAGAAAAGAAACCTAAGATGTTGTGGAATCGAATTTTCAAAAACAGGTAGCTACAGTTCTTGCTTTGCATCGCGGTGTTCATTATAGAACATCATGCACCTTATTCGATAAGGAAAGGGCCGAGATCCCTTCACCGGAAGTGGCCCCTTTAGCAATAACTGGCAGATGCTACAACCCTCGGCTTGTCTTTTGATTGCTTCTATAGTTTTTGCTTTGCACGGCGGTATATATGATATATCCTGCACCTTATTCGATAAGGAAAGGGCCGACGATCCCTTCACCGGGAGTGACCCCTTTAGCAAAACTAGAAAAGCCTAAAAAACACTCCATTTCAAAATTCATTCGATCCTACAACGATATCAAGTTCATTACGCAATAGGTTTTCAGAAAAACCTGTCGTAGCCCTCCGTCATTTCAGATAAGTCCTACTTAGTATTCGTGCTACGTTTGTTGACCTCCGTCAAGGCGTAGTGTGCGGTAGCTAACTAGTATTTATCGGCTTATGCATATGATGAAGATTGGGTTAAGGTAGTCGTACGACCTTGTTGACCTCCGTTAAGGGTCGTGCGGGTGGGTTTGATTCAATCAAGAAATGACGGGTTGAACTTGACTAGTAGCCTATGGTTTGTTGACCCCCGTCAAGGTCATAGGGTGCTAGGGGCAAAATTATCGGGAATTTCAAGTGTTGAAATTTGCAATGAGATTGCATACCTTCTATGAGATAGTTGGATCCCGACACCCACTGCGAGTAATTGTTACTCCTGGGAGAGTTTTACACATTACAATTAGCCGATCAAGTAGGTGTCTAGAAAGGTGTCAACGGGGTTACGCCTCTGGGAAAACGAGGTTTACTGTAATTAGGTCCGTACGAAAGCACGGGGAACCTCCCTCAAAGTACCGACACTGGCCTGGCTGAAAGATTGGCGAACTTGTAGCGTATAATTAATCCCGGATAGTCTTTCCTTTTAGGGTTTGAAGGAAGATTTGATAAAAACAGTGGGAGCCATCCTGATTAGATAAAATAATAACCAATCTGATCTTGCAAGAGCGCACGCAGAGTGTTTTCTTCTCTCTCTCTCTCCAGGTAGCGACCATGCCACGCCTTAATCAAGATAATAATACGGATGTATTGACTGAACCCGCTTGTTATACTGAGCTGGGGAACGTTGGTCCCTCTCCAACTTATAATTGTTATAAGACAGAGCAGGAAATAGGGGAATACAAGAATTCCCATGCCGCCCAAATGATGAAAGTGCATGTGATGCATCTCCTTCGGGTGTGTTCATTATAAAGAACTGTTTCTCGGTGTCCTCTACGTCCTAGGTATTAGATACCGAATCAGGATCCCGTATATGATCTGTTATATGGGCTACAGAAAGGTAGAGAACTGAGAACGGGTGATAAGTTTCATGAGACAGAAAACGGTGCAAGTATTGCAGCCAAGTCTGTTTGTCACTGTCACCCTGTATTACAAATACATTGATTATGAACAAATGCTATTAGATACCGAACCTGATATACAAAATCATATCAGTCTCTTTATTAGTAAAGAAATGATAAAATTTTGTATTGTTAGATAATGTTTTGAACATTTCCTATATCAAAAGTTGATCGGTTCAGGCACGTTATCTAAAAGCATTGATGTTCTAAATCAAACTACAGTTCTTAGTATACGGAACACACACAAGAGGAAGAGTTCAAAAATAAACGAATCCTTCTTGAGGCATTGTAGACTAGGTCATATCAATAGGACCCGACTGGCTAAAGTTACATTTAGATGTATATTTAAATTAGTTTGAATTTACATCTTGTGGAACTTGCCAGTCATGTCACAAAGATTAGATGACCGTAGCTCTGTTTATTGGAAACAGAGAAAGAGTTAGTAAACTCTTGAGACTGATACATGATGATGTAAGAAGGTCCCCTGTCTACACATGCCAAGACCGGTTCTTTATACTTTATTACATTCTCTGATGATCTCTCAAGATTCAGCCATATGTTCCTGTTGAAACATAAGTCCGAAAATTTTGAGATATTCACAGAATATAAGTTAGAAGTAGAGAACCAAAAAATGGGTATAAGTATTATGTCCTATAATAAGATCAGGGAGGAGAATACTTGTGCATAGAATTCCTGGACTATTCTAAAGGAGAATGAGATTCTCTCTCAGCATTACTCCTCTGTATATACCACAGCACAACGGTGTATCGGGGTGGAGCAATCGCACTATATTAGATATAGTGTGCTCTATGATGAGTACTACTGAGTTACCTCTTTCCTTTTGGGGTTGTGCACTTGAGAAGTTGCATACCTATTGAATAGGGTTCGAATTAAATCAGTGCCTACCACTCCATATGAGATATGGTATGGGAAGAGCCTATCTCTTAAGTAAGTTAAGATTTGGGATTGTCCGGCCTATGTCAAAAGCATAATCCGGAAAAGCTCGAGGCAAAGTCAGTTTTGTAGAAATTTGTGGACATGAGGTAGAACTGGAAGCAGTTCCAGCTATACAAACTGCAGCTGATGATTTGGTAGAACCAAAGGATTCAATAGAAACCAACGAATCTCAGCCTCTCCGCCGATCTTGCAGGGTTCCTCACCCACCTGAGAGATACTTTATTTTCTCTATGACAGTGGGGGCGAGGATTGCATCATGAGATGATGACCCAACTAGTTTCGAGCTGGCCATCAGGAGTGAGACTCTGTAAGAATGGCTGGATGCTTAGTGATCTGAGATGGAATCCATGTACACCAATAAAGTATGGACTTTGGTTGCTATATCTGAAGGGTTAAATCCCCATCAGGAGCAAGTATATCTTGAGAAGATTACTTGGTGCACATGGAAAAGTTGAGACTTTCAAAGCTAGACTTGTTAAAGGTTTGCATCATTGACCAGGTATGGATTATGATGAAAGCCCTTTCTAAGGAGCTATGCTTAAGTCCATCCAGATCCTACTTGCTACGACTACATACCATGACTACGAAATCTGGCGGTTGGGTGTCATGACTGCTTTTCTAAATGATGTTTTAGAAAAGAGCGTCTATAAGTACACAGCCAGAGGGCTTCATAGACAGTGGGAGCAGCGGAAATGTGTGCAAGTTGCTTTACAGATTAAAGCAGGCATCGCGGAGTTGGAACGTCTGTTTTGATGTGTTAGTCAAAGAGTTTGATATCATCAAAATGGTAGATGAACCTTGTATATACAAAAAGGGTAGTAGGGAGTATGATGGTGATCCTAGTAGAGTACGTGGATGACATACTCTTGATAGGGAAGTAGTTTCCTATACTACGCTCGGTCAATCTCCGCTTATCACAATGATTCTCTAAATAGGATCAAAGTGATACCTACTAAATCCTGGGTTTTGGATCTATGAGATAGATCTAATTGGATATTGGCATACTCACTAGTTGTAGTGAGATGGTATCAATTGATCCTGGGGAGAATCACTGGAAAGGTTCCAGGGTGATAAGGACGACTGAATGTCAGTCACAGGCATTGTCTTTACCCTCAGTGGAGGGACGGTATGTTGGAAGAGTTCCAAGCTAGATACCGTGGCAAACTAGACGATAAAGGCTGGTGACATCGCTATTAAAGATACTACCAAAGAGGCAGTTTGGGAGTATATTGGTTCATGAGATGAACTAGGTTCTTACCCTTGTGTGACAATGGAAGTGTGGCTTTGGCCCAGGAACCCTGGTCCCATCAGTGACCCAGACATATTCTGAGGCAGCATCACCTGATCATGAAGATAGTTGATCTCCAGGGTGATCGAGGTTAGGAGAGTAGACTCAGAGGACAACACGGCGGATCCACTCACAAAGGTCTTTTCCCAGAGAGAGATTTTTATGGGATGGTTGAGTATGAGATACTACAACCACTGCTACAGATGGCCCTAGTGCAAGTGGGAGATTGTTAGTTATATGTATGCTCTAGAGGCCATTACTGTACATAGGATGTATATTGTAGTGGATGCTGGGACATATATAGGGAGGACTTTCTTGCTCAACATGATAGTATGCTATCTGATTGCTCATTATCTTAACGTGTACACTGATTGTCTCTCTGTTACATGTTGGTAAAGCCCTTAGGATGTGTACTTGACTTCCTGGACTATGATGCGGATCATACTAGTGGGGACATGGTAGTCCATAAGTACATCCTTCAAGGTCCCTAGTCGTGGGTGTATCGAGACGGGGCATCGATATACCAGAGTAGACCAGCGTATACCTTCTCGACCCATACAGATGGGCGATGGATGATCCCATATCCATTGGTGTTTGACATAAAAGATGATATACGGGTGCTCAGTGGAGACTGGGTATACTGGACGGACTCGCCGAGAACTCCCAGATGGTATTATACCTTACGTCAGATGGCAGTTCTCTGGTGACACTGGTACAGATTAGTCTGTAAACCCGAGATCGTCATAGAGTCTTGTGTGATTCCCACTGTGCTTTGATTTCCACTTTACCACGTCCAAGAGGGCATGCAAAACGGTGGTTTTTGGGTACAGTCCCGAATCACATGGAGGCAATGGGCGATAGGAGGGGATTCGTCTCTTCCGGTATAGGGAGTTGATGTTGCGCTGTGTTCGATTGGCTATAACCGGAAATCCCTGGCCAGGGTTGCTGAGATTTACTGGTAAGTGTTACTAGTAGTTTCTCGAACTGTTATAGACTTCATATCGACACGACTTATCGAGTTATTGGGGTCTGACGTTTACCACCCCTAGGCGAGATATGCGACATATCAGACGAACAGACCGGACTGTACGGTAAGTGTTACTGGTTGGATTAACAGGAGTGTGAGCGGGCTTACTCGTTGATCTTCTGATCGCTCAATACCCGGGTGGCCGTTACGTTTAGCAGACCGCTTGCAGCTTGTGGGTGTTTAATATGATCATCACCTGCTGCCGGCGTATTGATGAGTCTTTAGAGTCCTACACAGAGGTTTCCTGGCTCAAGCGAAACGAAATAGGAGCGCATATGAGATATGTGCGGGACCGAGAATAATACCAGTATGTGATACTGTATTCTATTCTCGCGATTTGTATCATCGGACGATTATCTGAGATATAGCCTGGTTACCGAATCAAGTGTTGATTCGATACATTGATACACTTGATATTAGTCGGTTATATGCAGTATGACCGGATCATTAAATCAAGTGTTGATTTAATGTATAATTATATATTTGATATATTACTTTATATTAACTAGTATTGGTTCACTTAAGATGATTTTCTCACTTGATGTGCACATTGTATATATGATATAGTTTTGTGCACTAATTTGTATCATGTTTGATGATACATGCAAACTTGGGTGTGTGTATGCTTTAAACCATCTTTAGGTTAATGGTTAGGGTTTAATTTATTTATTTATTTTATTTATTTCCTTTTGGCAAAAATGAAATGGTGCATAACTTTGTTTTTTCTTAAGCTTCATGAAGCTTCTTAGCATTATCTACCATTTTGTTTTTTCCTTAACCTAACCATTCACCTAAACCCTAGTTTAGTCTCTACACTAGTTACACTCACCCATGGTTGCTAACATGATAAGAATCACTTGGATTATTATTTTAAAAAATAATAATTCATTTTCTTTCTTCTTCTTCATCTTCTTCTTCAAGAAAAAAAAGCTTTCTTGAAAATTCCAAGTGATGAAATCAAGTGAGAAATCCAATTCTAATGTGAATCCACTTCCTATTTCTTCATCCTCTACCACTTGCCATGTACCAGAGTGTGTTATCTTCACAAGTTCCATGACCTAGTGAGGGTGGAGCTTGAGTTTGAGTCGTCTCGACGTAGATCATCTTCGGCATCGAAGTCAACGACCTAGCCCGCCCATTTTTCCGATGAAACCGACACTAAAGTCTGGGATTCCGATGATCGCAGCGGAGGTACGTCAACACGGAGCTAAAGAAGTGGAGGACCGGATCTACAAAGGTCGTATTTCCTTTCACTTTTAGCTAAAGTTGTTTGCTTGCATAGTTTCGCTTGTCCTCTAGTTAACGATATAGCATTAGGGTTCTTCGGCACATGGAAATTTTTGAATTTGGCATGGTTGATCAGTTGTGGAACCTCATGGGTGTGCCTAGGAACCCTACAGATCCCGCCTCAATAATATCATATCCGATACCATATCTAAAATCAGACATCCCAAGTCAAGAGTGCGGATCAATTATCAATATATAGCTCGTACGTAAATCCGTCGGACGGCTTCCCCAAATCTGGGTATGGGTCAATATCATACTCAACACAGCGTTCATCTGGTATCCTCTTTATCAAGATCATCATCTGGGGTACTGACCTACGTCTAGTACACTACTAAAATCACTATTCACATGGCATCGTCATCCAAAGATCCGCTATAACACCAGGACGTATCTCAAGTACGAATCCTGCCATATCTCCGATCTCACGGCCTCAACTCAAATCTCATCTCAATCCCAAGTGTCATCCGCAAAACCGGTATGTGAACACCTAGTCCCATACCCAGGTGAACACATAAACACATCTCCTCATATACGCACAGGTAATAACATAGATGTATACATGTGTGTGTGTGCGTGTGTGGGTGTAAGGACTACTCTAGGGTTTCGCAACTAACACTAAACTAACCCATGAACACCTAGAATAGTCCTTACACACACACACGCACACACATACATGCACACACACACATGCATACATTTATGGTATTACCTGTGCGTATATAGGGAGATGTGTTTATGTGTTCACCTGGGTATGGGACTAGGTGTTCACATACTGGTTTTGCGGATGATACTTGGGATTGAGATGAGATTTGAGTTGAGGCCGTGAGATCGGTGATATGGCAGGATTCGTACTTGAGATACGTCCTGATGTTATAGCGGATCTTTGGATGACGATGCCATGTGAATAGTGATTTTAGTAGTGTACTAGACGTAGGTCAGTACCCCAGATGATGATCTTGATAAAGAGGATACCAGATGAACACTGTGTTGAGTATGATATTGACCCGTACCCAGATTTGGGGATGTCGTACGACGGATTTACGTACGAGCTATATATTGATGATTGATCCGCACTCTTGACTTGGGATGTCTGATTTTAGATATGGTATCGGATATGATATTATTGAGGCGGGATCACTGACTAATATATATACAGGTATGTATATGTATCGACTCAGATATTAGGCGGTTTCCTTACCTATAGTTCAGCTTGTTAGTTCAGCCGTATAGTTTAGTGTAGTTGTTAGACTAGATTAGATTTCTACCTATTTCAAAACTAATGAATCGTGGGTATTTTAAAAGACAGGTCAAGGGATACTACGGATATTTCGAAAGATGTATCTTTTCTTAAAAACACCGTAGCCCTTATTTTCAAAACACCGCGATTCGTGTTATTTCAAAAGGAACTATTGTAGGACTTATATTAAGGTAATGCAGATTAGTTATCGTTGTGTCTAATATTCAGCTCCCGCACATTATTGCTGTTGCTCCGCATCGCATACTTACATTGTTATTTCATATTGCATTGTTGATATTATGCTGTTAGGACACCAGCACCATTACCGATGATGCGTATGTACCACGTACACTTACTTGCCGGCTCACACACATCTTCATCGGTAATTGCCATGTCACGTACACCTTAGAAAATATTATTGCTTAATTTAGCTTGATAGCTAGTAGTTGACATGATATTAGTATACTTACCTTATATGCCAGCTTAGATATTGTAGTTATTACTTGTCACTTCATGCATACTGTTATTCATTGTTATGACGTATTCATGGATTCTCATGCCTATATTCATGGTTTTACATGCTATTGATGATTTGGATTCGGATTTCCATGAGATTTTCTGGATTTGGGGGAAAACCGCAAAACTTGTATAAGCTTCTTTCCTCTCTTTTAAATAAAAAGTGTGGTTTTCCCATGATGTATGAGTCGTCCACCATGAGTTTGCTGATGGATTTTGAGACCCGATTCGAGGAGATGGACGAACCGTTTTGGGTACATGGTGGGCCCGATGCGGTACCGCGCGGCAAGAAGATCGTGTTGTTGACGTTGAGCCTGTGCAGGGGAGCACGACCGACCGGTGATATTACCCGACGCGTCGGATATCCGGAGGATACCGTCGTGGTCATGAGATGGATGGTAGGGGCCGGCCTGGACTGACGGCGTCCTAGTCATTGTGATTGAGACATTGAGATTTCGAGATATTGAGGTATAGAGACTGTGATACAGAGATATCGAGATATTGGGATTACGTTTTGTGCCGATGCTAGGCACTGTTTTATGCTGATTTCATTATGATACCTCATTTTTAAAATACAGAAATCTCACTGATTTATGAAAGCAGTTTTCTTCAGTACATGCATTCTGTTTTATGCATTCATACATCATCCATATGTTACATTGCTACCTGAGACATTGACACGGGCACATGGGATTACACTTGGGTTAGATATTTGCCCTAACCATGGTTATGGGTTGCTGGTTATATATTTGAGGATTATATATTATGATTGTATGAGCTAGGATTGCGTCATACATGCGATTTTTATTCGTAGATATTTTTCTATTCACGAGTTGGCAACTCACCCCCGTTGTGCCCCAGTTTCTTGCAGGTTTGCCGTACAGGTTTCATTACGGCTTTGCGGGCACAGTTTCGTTCGGGTGACTTGTTAGTAGGTGGGTTTATTGGTATCATACCCATCATATTGTCTTGTATAATATTATTCAGTTGTATCTAGTAAATTCCATCAACCAAACATGTATTTATTTTGAGATAGAGACCAGTGATGTTATTCTTTCGACCTTAGAGTCGTGCGTTATATTTCTGTGGATTTCTTGTGGTTTTGAGTTTCCTTTTGAGTTTTGATCCTCGTCCTTGGCGTTGTATATTATATTACTTGTGTGGTTGTGACCGTCGATTGACGAAGAGCTAGCTCCCGCTTGGGGATGCTTTTTATTGATTTCGTATACTATTCATGTTGTATCCCGTTTGGGGGCCAATATTTACAAAGGAGACTCTGCCGAAATTTTCAAGAAATATTTGATGTTTTTAAAAAAACGCATAATTCGGCTTATGCTAATAAAACTACTTGATTTAAATTGGTTTTTCCTTCACCCTACTACTTTTCTTGGTTTGGATTTCTGGGTTTTCGGCTTACTTAGATTACGTACGTCTCGAGATGTTTCGTAGTTTAAGTGCCGGTCATGTTCCGTACTTTCGGGACGTGACATCAAGTTATCGGATCCCATGAAGTGTTGGGTGGCCCATTCACTTTGTTGATCTGGGTTTCCTCAAATCTGGTATTGGCGGGTAACTTGCAACGCTCGTAGGGGTCCAGGTTTCTATTACACGAGCTATCCATACGACCGGGAACATCGTGTCTAATTTGTGGATCAAATGAAACCCGGGGCTCCAAGATTATCCACCGTTCTGTGTTTCTTGCAGAGATTCTGTGATGTTTCTTATTATCATGCATGGGATGAATGTTATATATATTTATATATATACTAGTAGATATTGTATATGTTTTGCACCCGCGCTAGTCCAGCCCCCGCTTTGTCGTTAGTTAAGTAACCTAAAAGGTGATGACGGGGCCCAGTAGCGAATGCGGATGGCATATACGTACATTATATTCGTTCTTTTATGGTGTGATAGGCTTTAACTGATGGGACCGAATTAATTTTGATTAATGCAAGAAAATAAACCTAAATGATGTTGTTGGAACAAATTTCGAAAAACTATAGTTATATTCTTTTGCTTTGCATAGTGGTATTCGGTTGTGAATATTGTTGGCTATAGTGCCATCAAGTCAATTATTGAATCGCAGGCACGCGATTGTGATGATTGAGCGAAGACCTATTCCAGTAGAACAGTCTTACTCGAGATGATAGTATGCTATCTGGTTTATTTTTATCATCATGTACAGAATTAGGTGGAATTACAAATCACTATTACATGTTGATAGAGCCCATAGGATTCTTTTTTGACTACCAGCATTATGATGGCGATCATATACGTGGAAGCTGGGTGGTCTATAATCACATCCTTAAATGATCCTAGTCGTGGGAGTATCGAGACTGGGCATCAGTACTCTAGAGTAGACTAGTGTATGCTTATCGAGACGCCGACGAGGGGCGGTGTCCGGTCTCATAAGCCATTAGTATCAGTTAGTCACTTAAGATAGTATACATGTGCTTATTGGGTTATGAGTATACTGGACGGACTCGCCGGGAACCTGCTAGATAGTATTATACCTATTGTCAGATTGCAGTTCCCAGGTGACATGAGTAGAGCTTAGTCTGTCGACCTGAGATCGTCATTTGTCTCGTATAAATTCCCACTTTTCTTTGATTACTACCCTACCACGGCTCAAAGGAGTCGTGCAAACAGGTTTTAGTTGGGTACAGTCCCAAGCCACATGGAGGCAAAGAGTGGATCGTCGGGGATTCGTCTCTCCCGGTATTGGGGGTTGATGTCGCGCAATATATGGGTGGCCATCACCAGAAATTCTTGGCCAAGGTAGTCAAGAATTACTGATCTAGGATCAGTAGTTTCTCAGGTGGTGATGGGTTTCATACCGACACGAATTATCGCGTAATTAGGGGTCTGACTTTATCCACCCCCTAGATTCGATATGCGATACTCTTAGATGAACAGACCAGACTGTATGGAGATTGTCACTGTCAGACTCGGTAGGGGTACAGATGAGTTTGCTCGTCGGCTTTTTTTTCGCTCAATACCTGGGCAGCCGTTACGTACAGCTAGTGATGCTGACGTGCTTATGGTTAAACCCACTTCCAGCGTATTGACGAGTCTTTAGAGTCCCACACAGAGGGTTTTCACGGTTCAGGCAATATGGTGTAGATGACGTATGTTGGTACATACAGGTGTCCGATTAAATATATGTACATGCTACACAGACTTTAATCGAACGGTTGATAATATAGCGTCTTCGGATTAGGCCGGATTATTAAATCAGGTTTTGATTTAATAATTTATATATGTATTTATATATATGTATTCTAGTATTATTGTTCACTATTCATTTTCTCTATTGTCTATTCGTATTTTTATACGAATACGCGTATGTGTATTTCTATACATATACGTATTCCGTATTTATACGGAATAGTTTCTAGAAGATGGACACCTCATCTATATGATTTTCATTTTAGAAATTCATTTGTTTTAAAAATGAGGTAGAGGGGTGAGTTGGCATAAGCATGGTTTGATGGCATGTAGAGAGGTATGGCACCACATTAGTTTATTTGATAAATGAAAAGAGATATTTTTCATTGCATGGTTGAAATGGGCAGCCACAATTCTTTACATGCCATGCTAGTTCTTTTCTTCATTTGATTCATTGACTCTCATTCTTGAGACTTAGCCATTTTTCCTTGGTTGCTCATGCCACTTGTTTTCCTCACATCCTCTTCATCTTCTATGGTTTCTCTTTTGAGCATTAGTGATGAGAGAAAATTATAGTGATACATTCCTACACCTCCACTCTCCATTGCTAGCAACCTTGGAGCGTCGGTTGCCTTGCTAGGCAAGGCTGAAGCTTGCGTCGTTTCCCTCGGGTGGATCATCGTAGATGGAGGAAGACCGGCGACCAAATTCGATCCACGACCATTAGGAGCTTGGGATGATGGTTGAAGACCCGAAGGACTTGGTTCATTCGGTATAACCTTTCCAACCCTTTAGTTTAACACTTTGGTAGGTTGCTAGTATAAGTTTTTGGTTCGATCTAGTGCTGGTTTTGTTTGCGCCAAAAATTTTAAACGCTATTTTTGTTCAGCACTTGGCCACGGTTTGATGGCTGAGGCGCCGACAAAACCCAGCAGTGGTATCATAGCCAACCAAATGCCTTAAACTAGCTAGTTGCGACTTTAGAATTCATATTTTTTCGGGTATCGAAAACTGTCGAAAAAACTGTCCCGAATTTTTGAGTTTTGAGATGTTTGCACACCCCGCGGGCTCTCGATTTGAACCGAGAAGCCGCGGGGTGGTGCGTGCGCACCCTCGGAAGACCCCGAGGGGGACCGAACAGCTGGGCCCACTTCCTAAGACCACCACAAGGTGGTCTTAGGGGTGGAGACCCGAAACTGCCCCTCCATGGGCAGTTTCGGGTCTGCCTCTCCCTCTGGCTACCTTATGGTGGCCTCGGAGGTGGGGTACCCCCTATAGGCCCCCCGACTCGAAATTAATTTTGTGCTCTAACTCCCCGTGAAGGCTCAGGCGCATTTTGTTTTGATTCGGACCTCCGAATTGGCTCAAAACTCGACTTTTTTGGATGTTTAGTGCACTTGTTTTTTTATCCTTAATATATTTGGGATGTGCGCTAATTGTGTTTTGGAATTCTAATGTCGTGACTTTGTTTGCATGTGTGGATGTGTTAGTAACGTTGTCTAATTGCTATATGCTCAATTAGATAGGGTTACACACTTGTTTCGGTTACTTGTTTCTGTGGATATATATCTTGTTATGGTTTGTGCGGATTGTCGTGATGGATAGCCTTGGGTGCAATGGTAGTGCAGTTTAGTTTCATTTGTACATTTGATATTGTGGGGCGAGCATCCGACATGTGGACTACCGTCACTGCCAGTTTGTATATTATTTGTTTGGGGCACGACCAGGTTGAGGTCAATATTACCCGTGGGGGTATTTTTTTTCTTTTCTGTACTAGGATTACCCCGCGGTGGAGTGCACGAATAGCCAGGTTCTAGAGGGCAACGGGCCCGCATCTCATGGTGTTGAGACGGAGGTCGCGTTACTCAAGAATTGGCGGGTTATTCGTCGCACTCGCAGGGGGTATAGGTTGACCCGCGGAGGGGTGCTCAAGTTATTGGATTCCGTTAAGTGCTGGGTGGCCCAATCACTTTGATAATTGGGGTTGCATCACTTCTGGGATTGGCGGGTAACTTGCCGCGCTCGTAGGGGTCTAGGTTTTCATTGCACAGGCTATCCACACGACCAGAAGAACGTCGGGTTTCACTTGCGGCTCATAGGAAACCCAGGGCTCCCAAATTATCTGTTTGTTCTATGATGCTTATCACTATTCTGTGATGTTGCTTATATCATGCCTGGGACGAATGTTACACACACACACACTCTAGTATATGTTGTATATGTTTTGCACCCGCGCTAGTCCAGCCCCCGCTTTGTCGTTAGTTAAGTAACCTAACGAGTGATGACGGGGCCCAGTGGCGAATGCGGATAGCATATACGTACATTTTATTTTCGTTCTTTTCTGGTGTGATTAATTGATGGGACTGCGTTGATTCTGATCAATGCAAGGAAAATAAAACTATTTGATGATGTTGGAACCAATTTTAAAAATGATATTACGGACGTTTTCTTTTTCTTTGCACAGCGGTATTCGGTTATGAATATCCAGCACCTCATTCGACGAGGCAAGAGCCGAGATCCCTTCACCTGGAGTGACCTCTTAAGAAAAAGTTTGCGTCAGCGTAATAACTTTACTATAGTCGTTTCTTTTACTTTACATCGTGGTATTCGGTTAGGAATATCATGCCCCTCATTCGACAAGGAAAGAGTCGAGATCCCTTTATAGGGAGTGACCTCTTTAGCAAAAGTTTGCGCCACTATATATTTGAAAAGCTATCCGGTTCCTTCAACGGTATCAAGTTCATTACGTTAAAGGTTTTTCGCCAAAAAATAGTCGTTGCCCTCCGTCATTTCATATAGGTATCTACTAGTATTCATGCTATGTGTTTTGACCTTCGCCAAGGCATAATGTTTGGTAGCTAGTGGGTGCTTATCTGTAGCATAGATAGATGCATTAGTCTAGGACAGGCGTACAGCTGTTTTGGCCTTCGTCAAGGGCTTGTACGAATGGGTCTAGATTAATCTGGATAATGACTGGTTAAACTTGACTTGCAACTTATGATGTTTTGGCTTTCGTCAAGGTCATAAGCCGCTTGGGGAAAAAACTACATCGGGAGTTTCAAACATACAAGAAACTTGCCAGGCATGCACACACCTTCTGGAGTGTGGTGACTTGAGTGGCTTCCATCAAGTTATCATGCGATGATAGTTGGATCCCGATTCCCACTGATGAGTAGGTGCTACTCCTCGGCTGATTTTAAATGATCCTGACTAATTCTCCTTTTGGGTTTAGAGGAGAATTCGAGGAAACAATGAAAGCCATCCGGATTGGATAAAGTGATTAACCATTCTGATCTAGGTTAGAGTGCACGCTGAGTGTTTCTTTTCTCTCTCTCTTTGACAGCGACCATGACCTGACCCTAAACTAAAATTCATGAACCAAGATATCCGAACCTTCTTAAAACACTTTGACTTTTGGATTGTCATTTAGTCGCATAAATTATTGTTGCTCCTTCTTTCCCTTTGCATTTCTCCAGAACACTCCGTATCACTATGAAGATCCATATTTTTTGGATATTCCATCGTATAGTTACATACGAACTCGAAAGAACATATTCCAGTTCGAGGATGGATTCTGGTTCTGGAGAAATTGAATAGGAATATTCGGTTGTCTTTTCTCTTTACCTTCTATCAGGTTGCGAGAGCTCCTAGTGTTAGGAGAGTACACCTATTACGCTTATTAGATAGTCTTCTTCTAAACCATAAGCTGGTGCCGAAAGGTGGGGAATGAAGAAAACCAATTAGCCTGAGTGTGGTGTACAGAAGGTAATACGTGAAGACATATAAAGGGATTAGAATAAGGGCAAAGAAAATTACGACTACTATCATTCACGTCAAAACCGTGTATACCCCTACATCTCCTACATCCATTTTTGCATTTCTCCAGAACTCTTCGTATCACTACGAAGATCCACATTTGTTGGATATGCCATTGTATAGTTACATACAAACTCGAAAGAACTTGTTCCAGATTCGATGATGGTTTCCGGTTCAGGAGAAATAGAATATGTTTATTCAGTTTTCTTTTCTCTTTACCTTCTCTCAGGTTGCGAGGGCTCCTGGTTAGGAGTGTACACCTATTATGCTTATTGGATAGACTTTTTCCAAACCTTAGGCTGGTGCCGAAGGGTAGAGAAGAAAGAAAACTAATTAGCCTAAATGTGGTGTACAGAAGGTAATAAGTAAAGACATATAAAGGGATTGGAGTGAGAGGCAAGGAAGTATACGGTTACTGTCATGAATCTGGATAGTGGTGTAGGGTGTTTTTCGTCACCCCATTGAGATGGGAATACGCGCGCACTTGTCAGGCGCATTACAGATTCCCCCTGCCTAGGGTAGACTGGGGTTTATTGATTGTGAGGATCCGAATCTCCGGCAGCCGCGGACTAAGCTGCCGTTAATTACCCCTCGCCTTTGGAGCGAGGGAACCTCTGATTGACGGGTTGAAATGGTCATGCGAACTCAATGTGCAGTGTACGTGTGTTGTGTCTTGAAAGGGTTTTGGATATATCGGGGGCCCCGCAGAGTTTTTACGGGGGTCCCGCTACCCGGATAGCTGGCTGGGGGTCAAGGGGGCTAGCAGCCCCCTTGTAGGGTGCAGGGCAGTGCCCCGTTAGAAATTTTTTCTAACAGGGACAGTGTCATAGAGTATGTGTGAGTGTTTGTATATGTATACACACACACACACATAAAGGAAAAGGGCATCCAAAGAATGCGTGGGAGAAAGCACTTGGACGCTAGCGCCACACGTGCCAGGAACGTGGGCGCTCGGGCGCTAGCATTTTGGGCGCTAGCGCTTTGAGAGCTAGCGCCCCACGTATCGAACACATGGGCGCTCGGGCGCTAGCGCTTTAGGCACTCGGGCGCTAGCGCTTTGGACGCTAGCACAAGAGCGCTAGCGCCCCACGTGTCGGGCTCGGGCGCTAGCGCTTTAGGCACTCGGGCGCTAGCGCTCTGAGCGCTAGCGCTTTGAGCGCTAGCACCCCATGTGTCGAGCACGTAGGCGCTCGGGCACTTGTGCTCTGAGCTCAAGAGCGCTGGCGCTCTGGGCGCGCTCGGGAGGCAAAAGGGACTTGGTCTCTGCAATGGGAGTTGTACTCCCAGAAAGGAACACTTATTATTTTGTATGTGTGTGTGTGTGTGTGTGTAAGGAGTTAAACTTCTAGGATATTTTGAAGCTGATGAAGGGGGCTTCTCCCCTTGAGCCCTAGATCTTCCCCAAAGAGGGGCTTCTGGAGATGAGTCTCCTTCTTCTTCCTATCGTTTTGCCGGATCTTGGAGAACGGGGGTGAGATTTAAAAATCTCCCCTTTTTGAGATCTAATGGAAGTTCTAAGTTCCCATTTCTGGGTTTTGTGGTAAAAACTATTTAGTTTTGGGAAAGGAAGATTAAAACCCTTGATTTAATTCAAAAGAAAGAAGAAAGTTTAGAACCTTCAGAAAGGGGAAAGAGGCACAAACCCTAGATTTTGAGGGGAATGAAAAAATATGTCTCATTTATTCATCATCATGTTGCCTTATATAGGCTTATGTATTTACATATAGCCCCTTGGGCTTTACAAAATAGCATTTTGCCCATCCCATGGCTCATGTGTCATTTCTTTTTGCACATTGTTAGTTGTATGTATGCCCTAGAGGCCAGTATTGTACAGATGATGTATATTATATTGGATGCTTGGACATATATAGAGATGACTTTCTTGCTCGATATGATAGTATGCTATCTGGTTGCTCTTTATCTTAACATGTATACTTATCTCTTTATACTGTCTTATAGTTACATGTTGGTAAAGCCCTTAGGATGTGTACTTGACTGCCTGGACTATGATGCGGATCATACTAGTGGGGACGTGGTAGTCCATAAGTACATCCTTCAAGGTCCCTAGTCGTAGGTGTATCTGTAGGGTTCCTAGGCATCCTAATGAGGTCTCACAAGGCATCAACCATGCCAATTTCAAAAATTCTAGGTGCCGAGAAACCCGACTACGGATCGTTGGCTAGAAAACTAGGCGAAAAAGCTAACTAGTTAACACTTAACTACAAGATACGGAAATACAACCTTTGTAGATCCGGTGCTCCACCTCCATAGCTCAGCAACGAGGTCCTCTCCGCTGTCCAAATCAAATCCGGGCTCAAGAGTCGGCTTCGTTGGAGAAAAAGCGAGCTAGGTCGTCGATGTCCATGCCGAAGATGATCTACGTCGAGGCATCGCTAAATCAAGCTCCACCTTCACCTTGCCATGAAAACTTGTGAAGGAAACACACTCTACTACTTGGCAAGAGGTAGAGGATGAAGAAATAGGAAGTGGGTAGACTTTAAAATTGGATTTCTCACTCATTTCATCAAGTTGCCATTGATGGTCAAGCTTTTCTTCACTTGAAGGAAGAAGAAGAAGAAGAAGAAGCTAAAAATATTATGATAAGAATATTAGAATAGAAAAGAAAAATCAATCCTTATCATATTATGAACCATGGTTAGATGTAGAGAGTTAACTAAGGTTTAAGTGAGTGGTTAGGGTTAAGCATGAGACAAAATGGTCATAAAGTCAAAGTCTTCATGAAGGTTCATGAATGAACAAAAGAAAGCAACCATTTTCCTCATTTTGCCTTTTCTTTTTCCAAAAAGATAAATGAATAAAATGAAATCAAAAACCCTAATCACCCACTTAACTATAGTTTAATTCTTTACACTTAACCATAAGGCATGTATCATCAAACATGATACAAGCAAGTTCACAAAACTATATCGAATATACAATGTGCACACCCGAGCGAGAAAATACATTTAAAGTGAACCGATACTAGTTAATGCAAAGTAATATATCAAATATATAATTATGCATTAAATCATTAAATCAACACTTGATTTAACGATCCGGTCATATCGCATATAACCGACTAGTATCATTAGTAACAACTTATCGAATCAACACTTGATCCGATAACCCGGCTATATCGTATATAACTGATCAATGTCACATCGCGAGAATCGAATACAGTATCACATACTGGTATCATTCTCGGTCCCGCACATATCTCATATGCGCTCCTATTTCGTTTCGCTTGAGCCAGGAAACCTCTGTGTAGGACTCTAAAGACTCGTCAATACGCCGGCAGCGGATGATGATCATATCAAATACCTACAAGCCGCAAGCGGTCTGCTAAACGTAACGGCCACCCGGGTATTGAGCGATCTGAAGATCGACGAGCAAGCCCGCTCATACTCCAGTGAATCCGACCAGTAACACTACCGTACAGTCCGGTCTGATCGTCTGATCTGTCGCATATCTCGCCTAGGGGTGGTAAACGTCAGACCCCAATAGCTCGATAAGTCGTGTCGATATGAGGTCTATAACAATTCGAGAAACTACTGGTAACACTTACCAGTAAATCTCAGCAACCCTGGCCAGGGATTTCCTGTTACAGCCAATCGAACACAGCGCAACATCAACCCCCTATACCGGGAGAGACGAATCCCCTCCTATCGCTCATTGCCTCCATGTGACTCGGGACTGTACCCAAAAACCACCATTTTGCACGCCCTCTTGGACGTGGTAAGATGGAAATCAAAGCACAGTGGGAACCACACAAGACTCTATGACGATCTCGGGTCAACAGACTACTCTGTACCAGTGTCACCAGAGAACTGCCATCTGACGTGAGGTATAATACCATCTGGGAGTTCTCGGCGAGTCCGTCCAGTGTACCCAGTCTCTACTGAGCACCCGTATATCATCTCTGATGTCAAACACCAATGGATATGGGATCATCCATCGCCCATTTGTATGGGTCGAGAAGGTATACGCTAGTCTACTTTGGTATATCGATGCCCCATCTCGATACACCCACGACTAGGGACTTTCAAGGATGTACTTATGGACTACCATGTCCCCACTAGTATGATCCGCATCATAGTCCAGGTAGTCAAGTACACATCCTAAGGGCTTTACCAACATGTAATAGAGAGACAATCAGTATACACGTTAAGGAAAAGGGTAACCAGATAGCATACTATCATGTCGAGCAAGAAAGTCCTCCCTATATATGTCCCAGCATCCACTACAATATACATCCTATGTACAGTAATGGCCTCTAGGGCATACATATAACTAACAATCTCCCACTTGCACTAGGGCCATCTGTAGCAGTGGTTGTAGTATCTCATACTCAACCATCCCATAAAAGTCTCTCTCTGGGAATAGGCCTTCGTGAGTGGATCCGCCGTGTTGTCCTCTGTGTCTACTCTCCTAACCTCGATCTCCCTGGAGATCAACCATCTCCATGATCAAGTGATACTGCCTTAGAATATGTCTGGATCACTGATGGGACCGGCGTTCCTCGGCATAAGCCACAACTCCATTGTCACACAATGGGAGGAACGTAGTTCATCTCATGAACCAATATACACCCAGACAGCCACTTTGGTAGTATCTTAAGTAGCGATGTATCCAGCCTTTATCGTCTAGTATGTCACGGTATCTAGCTTGGAACTCTTCCAACATGCCGTCCCTTTACTGAGGGTAAAGACAATGCCTGCGACTGACATTCAGTCGTCTTTATCACCCTGGAACCCTTCCAGTGATTCTCCCCAGGATGGGTTGATACCGTCTCACTATAACTAGTGAGAGTCCTAACATCCAATTAGATCTATCTCATAGATCCAAAATCCAGGAGTTAGTAGGTATCATTATGATCCTATATGGAGAATCATTGTGATAAACGGAGATTGACAGAGCGTAGCATAGGAAACTCTTTCCCTATCAAGAGTATGTCATCCACGTACTCTACGAGGATCACCACCACACTCCCTACTACCTTTTTGTTTATACAAGGTTCATCTACCATTTTGATGATGTCAAACTCTTTGACTACTTCATCAAAACAGACATTCCAACTCCGCGATGCCTGCTTTATCAAATAAAGCATCTTGCACACGTTTCCGCTGCTCCCACTGTCTACGAAGCCCTCTGGCTGTGTACTTATAGACGCTCTCTTCTAAATCATCATTTAGAAAAGCTGTCATGACACCCAACCACCAGATATCGTAGTCATGGTATGCAGCCGTGGCAAGTAGGATCTGGATGGACTTAAGCATAGCTACTGGAAAAGGTTTCATCATTATCCACGCCTGGTCGATGACGAAAACCCTTAACAAGTCTAGCTTTGAAAGTCTCAACTTTTCGATGTACACCAAGTAATCTTCTCAAGATATACTTGCTCCTGATGGGGATTTAACCCTTCAGATATAGCAACCAAAGTCCATACTTTGTTGGTGTATAAGGATTCCATCTCAGATCGCTAAACATCCAGCCATTCTTACAGAGTCTTACTCTCGATGGCCTGCTTGAAACTAGTTGGGTCATCATCTCATGATGCAATCCTCGCTCCCACTGTCATAGAGAAACCAAAGTATCTCTCAGGTGGGTGAGGAACCCTTCTAGATCGGCGGAGAGGCTGAGGTTCGTTGGTAACTATTGAATCCTTTGGTTCTTTCAAATCATCAGCTGCAGTTTGTATAGCTGGAAAAATTCTAGTTCTACATAACAGACCTTGCCTCGAGCTTGTCCGGATTCTGCTTTTAGACATAGGCCGGACAACCCTAAATCTTAACTAGCTTAAGACATGGGCTCTTCCCTTTCCATATCTCATATGGAGTGGTAGGCAACTGATTTGATTCGAACCTATTCAATAGGTATGCAGTTTCTCAAGTGCAAAACTCCCTAAAGGAAATAGGTGACTCAGTAATACTCATCATAGAGCGCACTATATCATATAGGGTGTGATTGCTCCGTCCCGATATACCATCGTGCCATGGTGTATACGGAGGAGTAATGCTGAGAGAGAATCTCATTCTCCTTTAGAATAGTTCAAGAATTTCCGTGCTCAAGTATTCTCCTCCTTGATCTCATCAAAGGACATAATACTTTTACCCGTATTTTGGTTCTCTACTTCTAACTTATATTCTGTGAATATCTCAAAAGGTTCGGACTTGTGTTTCAACAGGAACATATGTCTGAATCTAAAGAGATCATCAGAGAACGTAATGAAGTATAAAGAACCAGTCTTGGTATGTGTAGACAGGGGACCTACATACATCAACATGTATCATCCCAAGAGTTCACTAACTCTTTCTCTGTTTCCAATAAACAGAGCTAGTGTCATTATATCTTTGTGACATGACTGGCAAGTTTCACAAGATGTAGATTCAAACTGATTTAAATATGCATCTATATGTAACTTCAGCTAGTCGGGTCGCATTGATATGACCTAGTCTACAATGCCTCAAGAAGGATTCGTTCATATCTGAACTCTTCCTTTTGTGTGTGTTCCATATACTAAGAACTGTAGTTTGATTTAGAACATCAATGCTTTTAGATAACGTGCCTGAACCGATCAACTTTTGATATAGGAAATGTTCAAAACATTATCCAACAATACAAAATTATATCGTTTCTTTACTAATAAAGAGACAAATATGATTTTGTATATCAGGTTCGGTATCTAATAACATTCGTTCAGAATCAATGTATTGGTAATACAGGGTGACAGTGACCGACAGACTTGGCTGCAACACTTGCCCCGTTTTCTGCCTCATGAAACTTATCACCCGTTCTCAGTTCTCTACCTATCTGTAGCCCTATGTAACAGATTACATATCTGGGATCCTGATCCGGTATCATATACCCAGGATGTAGAGAATACAGAGAAACAGTTCTTTGTAACGAACACACCCGAAGATGATGCATCAGCATGCACTCTCTTCGTTTGGGCGGCACGGGAATTCTGGTAATCCCCAATTTCCTGCTCTGTCTTATAACAATTATAAGTTGGAGCGGGACCAACGTTCCCCAGCTCAGTATAACAAGCGGGTTCGGTCAATATTCCGTATTATTATCTTGATTAAGACGTGATATGGTCGCTACCTGGAGAGAGAGAGAAGAAAACACTCAGCGTGCGCTCTGTCAAGAATAGATTGGTTATTATTTTATCTAATTAGGATGACTCCCACTGCTTTTTATCAAATCTTCCTTCAAACCCTAAAAGGAAAGACTAGCCGGGATTAATTACACACTACAAGTTCGCCAATCTTTCAGCCAGGCCAGTGTCGGTACTTTGAGGGAGGTCCCCCGTGCTTTCGCACGAACCTAATTAATGTAAACCTCATTTTCCCAGAGGCGTAACCCCGTTGACACCTTTCTAGACACCTACTTGATCGGCTAATTGTAATGTATAAAACTCTCCCAGGAGTAACACTTACTCGCAGCGGGTATCGGGATCCAACTATCTCATAGAAGGTATGCAATCTCATTGCAAATCTCAACACTTGAAATTCCCGATAATATTTTGCCCCTAGCACCCTATGACCTTGACGGAGGTCAACAAACCATAGGCTGCTAGTCAAGTTCAACCCGTCATTTCTTGATCGAATTAAACCCACCAGCACGACCCTTGACGGAGGTCAACAAGGCCGCACGACTACCCTAACTCAATCTGCATCATATGCATAAGCAGATAAATACTGGTTAGCTACCGCACACTGCGCCTTGACGGAGGCCAACAAACGCAGCACGAATACTAAACAGCACTTATCTGAAATGACGGAGGGCTACGACAGGTTTTTCTGAAAACCTATTGCGTAATGAACTTGATATCGTTGTAGGATCGAATGAATTTTGAAATGGAGTGTTTTTGAGGCTTTTCTAGTTTTGCTAAAGTAGTCACTCCCGGTGAAGGGATCGTCGGTCCTTTCCTCGTCGAATGAGGTGCGGGATATATCATATATATCACCATGCAAAGCAAAAACACTTAAAAGCTATCAAAAACCAAACCGAATGTGTAGCATCTGCCAGTTATTGCTAAAGGAGTCACTCCCGGTGAAGGGATCTCGGTCCTTTCCTTATCGAATAAGGTGCAGGATATATCATATATACCTCTGTGCAAAGCAAAAAACTGTAGCTACCTGTTTTATTTTGAAATTCGATTCTACAACATCTTAGGTTTCTTTTATTTCTTTAATCACATTAATGAAGTCCCATCATTTAAGTACCTAAACATCACAGATAAATACGACGTACACTTATGCCATCCGCATTCGCCTCGATGTCCTCTCGTGCACCGTTAGGTTAGGTAACTAACGGCAGAGCGGGGCAGGGCTAGAGCGGGTGTAAAACATAATTAACATCTATATAATATATCATATATACTATATACTGTATCTATCACAGAACATCACATGATCACATCACAGATATCGCAGCAGAAGAAACATATGAAATATTGGATATACTAGGACGTCCGTGTTTTCAATACGAGCTAGTATAAAACACGGATTCCACGGTCGCGATGAATAGCCAAACCCACACCCCTAGACCCCTACGAGAGCGGCAAGCAACCCTACCAATTCTGGAGTTAGGAGACCCGGACTCGACTCCTCGAGTTGGTCTCCCACTGGACTCCAGAACCCGGTTACTTGTGCTCCCCTCCTTGGGTCTATCCTAGTGCAGAAAAGTAAATAATATACAAACGGTGACTACTTCCGCAACCTGGAAGTGCCCCAATAAAAGAATATTACATACAAGTTTTTACATGAATGAAAATGAAAAACACTCATCTCACATAAAAACCCCCGGCTATTCAAATACGACGATCCAATATAACATATCCAGCAACACATAACATCACATGTCATCAACGTAAGTAAATATGCGCATCCCAATTGTCGTTGACATATAGCAACGAAACCGGCGATATCATATATTACACTTACGGTCACAGAAAAGAAAGTGTAAAACTACAACAGTTGGAATCCGCAATCTCCTTAGACATCGCATGCCTGACCAAATGAATTCTTTAGACATCGCATGCCTAACAATTATAAAACCCGCATTTTAGTCTCATTATCGAAAACACTTTTCAATATCAAGTCGGGCAATTCAACAAGATTTCCGACATCCTGATCGAATGCTCGTCGTAAACTTTAGTAGGTGGCCGCACCCCCGATACCGTCGACGAAGTGCACCAAGGCGGAACACCGCTACCGCGAGCACCCGAACGGATGCTTTCGGCGACGGTGTTCTCCTACGGTCACTTGGTCGGGGCTATGGAGTGAGGCTGTCTATTAAGTTTACCCGGCGAGTATCCGCGTACGCTACGTGATTGCGACGGACTTTTGATCACATCAAAATTCCGTGGCAACCGATCAAGTGAGACTAAAGTGCTATGTTTATAACATTCATTCAGTTATCTCATAACTTCTTATGAATTCTAATTATTGTATCCCATTTCAGATAATTAGAAAATGTTAAACTTTCCGATTGAACATTCGAACACCCAAGTTTTCCCGATACAGATCAACACATGAAATAAGTCTAACAACATTCAGTTCGTGCCTCAGTACCAACGGTCCAGCCGTAGAAGGGTCAAGCCAACGCCTCACATGTGGCACGCCGTACTGCCCCAAACCCGAAGGTTCAAAGGGCAGTTCAAGACGGTCACATAATCGAGTTAAGGTTTGTTATCTTCAAGAGGGTCCATCGCGTTACTTGCACTACTTAGAACGTCGTTAAACTACGGAAAAATCCAACACTTGGAAATTTCCCGACAGGGGAAAAATTGGGTATTTATATCCGGTCGAACTTTTTAACATATTCTAAAATTTATCCGGAAAGCCACAGAGACAAAATTTGATACTCCGATCGAAACACCGAATCCCCAAAACAACTGCAGAAAATTCAACTCTAGAAAAAATATTAAAAATTTCCAGGAAATCCAGCACATAAATCTAAGAATTACTGTATAAAACTATTTAAAAATTGAGGTCGTACAGCCGCGGATCCGCCGCCTGAGCCAACTGTAAGGCCGCGGATCCGCGCCTCCTCTAAAGAATCAAGCCCTCAAATTTAAACAGTAATTCTTAGATTATTTTACTGAGTTTTCTGAATATTTTTAATCTGGAACAATCCCAGTTTTTCAAAATCGTCCAGAGAGCTATTTTGAGTTGGGTTTCGGGTTCGTTCGGGTTTCAAATTCCGTCTAGACTTCGCCTAAGGCTCTAGCTAGGCGCTGATACCACTGTAGGGTTCCTAGGCATCCTAATGAGGTCTCACAAGGCATCAACCATGCCAATTTCAAAAATTCTAGGTGCCGAGAAACCCGACTACGGATCGTTGGCTAGAAAACTAGGCGAAAAAGCTAACTAGTTAACACTTAACTACAAGATACGGAAATACAACCTTTGTAGATCCGGTGCTCCACCTCCATAGCTCCGCAACGAGGTCCTCTCCGCTGTCCAAATCAAATCCGGGCTCAAGAGTCGGCTTCGTCGGAGAAAAAGCGAGCTAGGTCGTCGATGTCCATGCCGAAGATGATCTACGTCGAGGCATCGCTAAATCAAGCTCCACCTTCACCTTGCCATGAAAACTTGTGAAGGAAACACACTCTACTACTTGGCAAGAGGTAGAGAATGAAGAAATAGGAAGTGGGTAGACTTTAAAATTGGATTTCTCACTCATTTCATCAAGTTACCATTGATGGTCAAGCTTTTCTTCACTTGAAGGAAGAAGAAGAAGAAGCTAAAAATATTATGATAAGAACATTAGAATAGAAAAGAAAAATCAATCCTTATCATATTATGAACCATGGTTAGATGTAGAGAGTTAACTAAGGTTTAAGTGAGTGGTTAGGGTTAAGCATGAAACAAAATGGTCATAAAGTCAAAGTCTTCATGAAGGTTCATGAATGAACAAAAGAAAGCAACCATTTTCCTCATTTTGCCTTTTCTTTTTCCAAAAAGATAAATGAATAAAATGAAATCAAAAACCCTAATCACCCACTTAACTATAGTTTAATTCTTTACACTTAACCATAAGGCATGTATCATCAAACATGATACAAGCAAGTGCACAAAACTATATCGAATATACAATGTGCACACCCGAGCGAGAAAATCCATTTAAAGTGAACCGATACTAGTTAATGCAAAGTAATATATCAAATATATAATTATGCATTAAATCATTAAATCAACACTTGATTTAACGATCCGGTCATATCGCATATAACCGACTAGTATCATTAGTAACAACTTATCGAATCAACACTTGATCCGATAACCCGGCTATATCACATATAACCGATCAATGTCACATCGCGAGAATTGAATACAGTATCACATACTGGTATCATTCTCGGTCCCGCACATATCTCATATGCGCTCCTATTTCGTTTCGCTTGAGCCAGGAAACCTCTGTGTAGGACTCTAAAGACTCGTCAATACGCCGGCAGCGGATGATGATCATATCAAACACCCACAAGCCGCAAGCGGTCTGCTAAACGTAATGGCCACCCGGGTATTGAGCGATCTGAAGATCGACGAGCAAGCCCGCTCACACTCCAGTGAATCCGACCAGTAACACTACCGTACAGTCCGGTCTGATCGTCTGATCTGTCGCATATCTCGCCTAGGGGTGGTAAACGTCAGACCCCAATAGCTCGATAAGTCGTGTCGATATGAGGTCTATAACAATTCGAGAAACTACTGGTAACACTTACCAGTAAATCTCAGCAACCCTGGCCAGGGATTTCCTGTTACAGCCAATCGAACACAGCGCAACATCAACCCCCTATACCGGGAGAGACGAATCCCCTCCTATCGCTCATTGCCTCCATGTGACTCGGGACTGTACCCAAAAACCACCGTTTTGCACGCCCTCTTGGACGTGGTAAGATGGAAATCAAAGCACAGTGGGAACCACACAAGACTCTATGACGATCTCGGGTCAACAGACTACTCTGTACCAGTGTCACCAGAGAACTGCCATCTGACGTGAGGTATAATACCATCTGGGAGTTCTCGGCGAGTCCGTCCAGTGTACCCAGTCTCTACTGAGCACCCGTATATCATCTCTGATGTCAAACACCAATGGATATGGGATCATCCATCGCCCATCTGTATGGGTCGAGAAGGTATACGCTAGTCTACTCTGGTATATCGATGCCCCATCTCGATACACCCACGACTAGGGACTTTCAAGGATGTACTTATGGACTACCATGTCCCCACTAGTATGATCCGCATCATAGTCCAGGTAGTCAAGTACACATCCTAAGGGCTTTACCAACATGTAATAGAGAGATAATCAGTATACACGTTAAGGTAAAGGGTAACCAGATAGCATACTATCATGTCGAGCAAGAAAGTCCTCCCTATATATGTCCCAGCATCCACTACAATATACATCCTATGTATAGTAATGGCCTCTAGGGCATACATATAACTAACAGTATCGAGACGGGGCATCGATATACCAGAGTAGACTAGCGTATACGCTTCTCGACCCATGAGATGGGCGATGGATGATCCCATATCCATTGGTGTTTGACATCAGAGATGGTATACGGATGCTCAGTGGAGACTGGGTACACTGGACGGACTCGCCGAGAACTACCAGATGGTATTATACCTCACGTTAGATGGCAGCTCTCAGGTGACACTTGTGCAGGTTAGTCTGTAGACCCGAGATCGTCATAAAGTCTTGTGTGATTCCCACTGTGCTTTGATTTCCACCTTACCACGTCCATGAGGGCGTGCAAAACGGTGGTTTTTGGGTACAGTCCCGAGTCACATGGAGGCAATGAGCGATAGGAGGGGTTTCGTCTCTCCCGGTATTGGGGGTTGATGTTGCGCTGTGCTAGATTGGTCGTAACAGGGAAGTCCCTGGCCAGGGCTGTTTTAGAGATTTGCTGGTAAGTGTTACCAGTAGTTTCTTGACCCGTTATGGGCCTCACATTGGCATGACTTATCGGTTATTGGGGTCTGACGTTTACCACCCCTAGACTTGATATGCGACATATCAGACAAGGAGACCGAACTGCATGGATAGTATTGCCGGTTGGCTCGATGGGAGTTGTAGCAGGTTCGCTTGTTTTCTTCTGATCGCTCAATACCCGGGTGGCCGTTACGTTTAGCTGACCGCTTGCGGCTTGGGGGTGCTTGATATGATCATCACCTACTGCCAGCGTATTGACGAGTCTTAGAGTCCCATAAAGGAGTTACCTAGTCCAGGCGAAAAGTTGTGGTGCGCGTATGCGATATGCGCATGGACCCGGTTAAAATGCGCGTATAAGATACCGTATGTTAATCAGGCGGCTTGCTTTTGGTTAGGTCGTATGTGATATGACCGGATTGATAAATCAAGTGTCGATTTATCATTTAACCATTAGTTTCTCACTAGAAATCCTTTCTTGTATTTTTGGGATGTATGCATGCATGTATGCATTCTTTCTTGATTCATGCACATATGGATGTGCATGCACATATACATACATACATCATCCTTCATGGTTGTATATACATAGAAGATGGTGGCAATATAAGACTCACACCTTGGTTAAATAATATGAATTATTATTGCATTTGTTTTAAAACAAAATGAAAAAGGAAAGGATAATTCATGGTTCACTTTCTACACTCTTCTTTGACCTAACCATTCTCACCCACCATTTAACCATGGATCAACTTTCCTTTTGTTTTTTAACTCAAACTCAATAATATCTTCATTATTTAACCATGGTTTGAGATGAGAGATGGAAAATATATATACATATATTTTCTATTTTTTGATTAGACTTTATCTTTTCTCTTCTTCTTAAAAAAAGCCATCATCTTCTTCAACCTTGTTCCTTTGCTCTCTAGATCTTTCAAGTGAGAAAAATACTCAACAAGATAGGATTTTGAAGTGAGAAAAAGAACCACAACACCATTCTACATAAGTCTTGCTCACTTGTTTAGAGTGTTAGCTTCATTTCACTCTCTTGATAAAGTGAAGTTGCAAGCTTGGACAAAACGGACTCCGGATGGATCATCGTGGACCTAGAGGAGTTCAAGCGGATCTTTTTCCAAACCCCAAGTAACCGAGGAGTCTAGCGTAGGGAGCTACAAAGGTTGTACTCTCAAAACCCTAGCTTTTCTTACTTGAGATGATGTGTTGTTTTGAAACCCTAATTTTCTAGGAATGATTCTTTGTATGCTTGCTTAGCACCCTAAAATTTTAATCTTTGGTACATGTGATGCTTCCAAACCCTTCATGAGGTGCTAGGTAAACCCAACATTGGTATCAGAGCCAACCTAGAACATTAGGAGACACTTTAGCGAAATTAAAACCCCGATCGAAACAAAATACGGCTTTTTGGGACACTCTCTGGAAATTTTTTTTAAACAGTGATTTTTCAGTATTAAAAATATGTAAAAATATCAGCAGGGAAATCTAAGACAAACTGCAAAAAACGATGCAGTGAACAGTCATTTCCGCCGCGGAAACGCGGCCAAAGCTTGCTTGGGCCGCGGTTCCACGGCCGCACAGATGAGTCAACGCATAATTTTTGTACAGTAATACGTATAACTGCTTGCTGATATTTTTGGGTATTTTTTAATCTGGTCTTAGTGTTATTTGTTCTGGAGATTGTTTTGAGTTCATTGATTCGATCGGAATTTTAACTTCATGTTTTTCCGGATAATTAGAAAGTATTGAATTGTTCGAACGAGTGTCATTTGCTCACTTTTCACGGGGTTTAAATCTTTCGGAATTACGTGCAAGTTTTGTGGTGGACCCTCTAGAAGACAACAAACCTTAACTCGATTATGTGACCGTCTTGAACTGCCTTTTGAAGCTTAGGGTTTGGGGCAGTACGGCGTGCCACATGTGAGGCGTTAAAATCATTCCATTTCAAAATCACTCCATTTCAAAATTCACTCGATTCTACAACGATATGAAGTTCATTACGCAATGGGTTTTCAGAAAAACCTGTCGTAGCCCTCCGTCATTTCAGATAAGAACTGTTTAGTATTCGTGCTACGTTTGTTGGCCTTTGTCAAGGCGTAGTGTGCGGTAGCTAAATAGTGCTTATTTGCTTATGCATATGATGCAGATTGTTTTAGGGTAGTCGTACGACCTTGTTGGACTTTGTCAAGGGTCGTGCGGCTGGGTTTGATTCAATCAAGAAATGACGGGTTGAACTTGACTAGCATCCTATTATTTGTTGGCCTTTGTCAAGGTCATAGGGGTTAGGGGCAAAATAATATCGGGAATTTCAAGTGTTGAAATTTGCAATGAGATTGCATACCTTCTATGAGATAGTTGGATCCCGATACCCACTGCGAGTAATTGTTACTCCTGGGAGAGTTTTACACAGGACAATTAGCCGATCAAGTAGGTGTCTAGAAAGGTGTCAACGGGGTTACGCCTTTGGGAAAACGAGGTTAACTTTAATTAGGTCCATGCGAAAGCACGGATAACCTCCCTCAAAGTACCGACACTGGCCTGGATGAAAGATCGGCGAAGTTGTAGGGTGTAATTAATCCCGGCTAGTCTTTCCTTTTAGAGTTTGAAGGAAGATTTGATAAAAACAGTGGGAGCCATCCTGATTAGATAAGATAATAACCAATTTGATCTTGCAAGAGCATACGCTAAAGTGTTTTCTTCTCTCTCTCTACAGGTAGCGACCATGTCATGCCTTAATCAAGATAATAATATGGATGTATTGACCGAACCCGCATGTTATACTGTGCTGGGGAACGTTGATTCCGTTCTTTCTTATAAGAGTTATAGGACTGAACAGGACATAGGGGAATACTAGGATTCCCATGCTACCCGAATGAAGAAAATACATGATGATGCATTTTCTTCGGGTGTGTTCGTTACAGAGAATTGTTTCTCCATTTCCTATACGTCCTGGGTATTGGATACCGGGTCAGAATCCCACATATGTAATCAGTTACATGGGCTAAAGAAAGGTAGAAAACTTGGAGAAGGTGATAAAGACATAAGAGTTGGAAATGGTGCAATTGTTGCAGCTAAAACCGTCGGGGAATATCACCTTGTATTACCAACTGGTAATACATTGATTCTGAACGAATGCTATTACATGCCGAACCTGATATGCAACATTATATCGGTTTCTTTGTTGAGTAAAGAGAGATATAATTTTGTATTACAGGATAATGTTATGAACATTTTCCGTAACCAAAAGTTGGTTCGATCAGGCACGTTGTGCAATGGCATTTATGTTCTAAATCAATCAACAGTTCTGAGTATAACAAACACACACAAGAGGAAGAGTTCAGAACTGAACGAATCCTTCTTGTGGCATTGTAGACTAGGTCACATCAATGTGACACGACTAGCTAAGTTGTATAAGGATGGATATTTGAATGAGTTTGAATTTTCATCTTATGACACTTGCCAGTTATGTCTCAAAGGCAAGATGACCAAAACTCCGTTTACGGGGCACGGAGAAAGAGTTACAGAACTCTTGGGACTGGTGCATAGCGATGTATGCGGTCACATGTCTACACATGCCAGGGATGGTTCTGCGTACTTCATTACATTTACTGACGATCTCTCTAGGTTCGGGTATGTGTTCCTGATGAAACACAAATCAGAATCTTTTGAGAAATTTAGAGAATATAAATAAGAAGTCGAGAACCAAACCGGAAAAAGTATTAAAATCCTACGATCTGATCGAGGAGGTGAATACTTGAGCATTGAATTCCTGGACTTCCTAAAAGAGAATGGGATTCTCTCTCAGCTGACTCCTCCATATACACCACAGCACAACGGTGTATCAAAACGGAGGAACCGCACCCTATTAGATATGGTGCGCTCTATGATGAGCACAGCTGAGTTACCTATTTCCTTCTGGGGATATGCGCTGGAAACAGCAGCATACCTATTGAATCAAGTTCCATCTAAATCTGTACCTACCACACCATATGAGATATGGAGTGGGAAGAGACCATGTCTTAAACGAGTTAAGATATGAGGTTGTTCGGCCTATGTCAAGAGGCAAAATCCGGACAAACTCGAGGCACGGTCAGTTCTATGCAAGTTTGTGGGATATCCCAAACATTCACATGAATATCTTTTCTACCATACTGAGGAACAAAAAGTGTTTGTTTCTCGACATGCCACCTTTTTAGAAAAGGAATTTCTTACAAAAGAAATTAGTGGCAACTAGGTAGAACTGGAAGAAATTCCGGCTACACAAACCCAAACTGAAGATTTAGTGGAACCAAAGGATTCGGCAGTTCCCAATAAACCCCAGCCACTCCGCCGATCTAGTAGGGTTCCTCGCCCACCTGAAAGATACTACGGTTTTCTCATGGATGGTGGGAGCGAGGATTGCATCATGGAGAATGATGACCCAACTAGCTTCAAACAGGCAATCACGAGTGGGGACTCAGTGAAATGGCTAGATGCAATGCGGTCCGAGATGAAATCCATGTACACCAACAAACTATGGACTTTAGAAGATGCTCCTGAAGGGGTAAAACCTATTGGGAGCAAGTGGATCTTCAAGAAAAAACTTGGTGTAGATGGGAAAGTGGAGACTTTCAAATCTAGACTTGTTGCAAAGGGTTTTCGTCAAAAACCAGGTATGGACTATGACGAGACCTTTTCTCCAGGGGCTATACTTAAATCCATCCGGATCATGCTTGCCATCGCTGCATATCATGACTACGAAATCTGGCAAATGGATATTAAGACCGCCTTTCTAAACGGTGATTTAGAAGAGTGCGTGTACATGACTCAGCCAGAGGGCTTCGTAGATAGTGGGAGTAGCGGGAAGGTGTGCAAGCTGCTTAAATCCATTTATGGATTAAAGCAAGCATCGCGGAGCTGGAACATCTGCTTTGACGTCGTTATCAAAGAGTTTGATTTCGTCAAAAACGTAGATGAACCTTGTATCTACAAGAAGGTGGCAGATGTTCCCCTCCGAACGGCGGCGTGGACGTCGGGTCCGTTCCTGAGGTTCGGGGCAGATGCTATTTGGTTTTATCCGTCTATCTCTCCGAAGATGCCAAGTTGACTTATGGCACCGTGTATCGGAGGTTTAGGCGGATGCGGCCGATGTAGCAGACTTCGTCAGATTCCCCCTCAGGGTGAGGGGTTTTTGATTGTGGGGATACTCTTCCCTGCAGGCGCAAGCCCCTGCAGTTAATTACGCTATCGCGTTGCGATAACAACTTTCTCCTTCTCCAGAATTTCACTTCGTGTCGTGTATGTTTGTTTTGTTTGTGGTTGCCCGTGGATTGTATACGGAGACTTAGTGATGTCGTCGCCCGTAGGACGTGGATTAGTCCAAATCCGTATTTGCTTAGATTTGGGTTTGGTGTTTTTTAGTTTAAGGATGCATTAGTCGCGTTGCGGCTAAGATCAACTTAAACCTTCGTTAAGGATACATTAGTCATGTTCTAGACTAAGATCAACCTAACATAGTGATTGATTTAATTATCTGGCCGTCGGGACTCGTCACCTCTCTGACGTCGTTGAGGGATTACAACGACAGACGTCAGAGGAGTTCAGAGATGTACCCTTGAACCAAAGTTGATTTGGGGTTTTATTGTTTATTTAAATATCTAAGGACACATTAACCGTATTTGGGGCTAAGATCAACTTAGACGGGACCGTTTAGATCCGACGAAAGAGCATTTGGGCTCTATTGTGCCAATTTAAGGACGTGGCGGTCCATTGCCAGTTTTAGGGACGTGGTGGTCCATTATTAGTTTAGGGACGTTTCGGTCCGTCGCCAGTTTAAGGACGTAGTGGTCCATATTCCAGTTTAGGGACGTAGTGGTCCATTGCCAGTTTAGGGACGTGGTGGTCCGATATTAGTTTAGGGACGTTTCGGTCCGATATTAGTTTAGGGACGTCTCGGTCCGATTTTAGTTTAGGGACGTTTCGGTCCGATTTTAGTTTAGGGACGTTTCGGTCCGATTTTAGTTTAGGGACGTTTCGGTCCATTCTTAATGTGTGGTCGTTGGGACCCGTCACCTCTTTGACGTCGTTGAGGAATTACAACGACGGATGTCAAAGGAGTTCGGAGATGTACCCTCGAACCAGTCGTGAATTGGTTTAGGGGAGCCATTTTGCTCAATCAATTTAATTTAAGGACTTACAGCCAGGGTTGGGTTAAGTCCAATTTTTTTTATTTATTTTAGGCTCTGCCTGACTGAAAGAACCAGTCCAAACAGGGCTCTGCCCCTTTATTGTTTTGCAATTTGATTCGGGCCAGGCCCTTTTTAAATAATGAGTTGCAGAAACTCAAGAATCTTCCAAACAGGGCTCTGCCCTTTGTAACTTGGGCCAGGCTCTTAAGAATTTCCAAACAGGGCTCTGCCCTTTTGTGATTTGATTTGGGCCAGGCCCTTTTTAAATAATGAGTTGCAGAAACTCAAGAGTTTTCCAAACAGGGCCTTGCCCTTTTATTATTTTGCAATTTGATTTGGGCCAGGCCCTCAAGAATTTTCCAAATAGGGCTCTGCCCTTTTATTATTTTTGTGATTTGATTTGGGCCAGGCCCTTTTTAGTAATGAGTTGCAGGAACTCAAGAATTTTCAGATTGAAGAACAAAAGTGCATGGCACTTTTGATCTAAATTTAGATCAAAAGAAAACAAGTTTTTCTTCTTGTTTTCTTTTCACAGAACCAAGGGTTCATATCAAGTGCAATGCACTATTTATATATATATATTTTTTTATTCCCTTTTTTAATCTTCTGTTCTTCAGAAATTTTACCTTTCTTTTCCTTTCTTCTGTGTTCTTGATTAATCTTCAAGAGTTCCCTTTTTTTTTCAGAAGTTGATCCTTCTCTTGATGATTCTACTCTTTTTTTTTTAATGAGGTCTGGGCTCTTATTTATAGTGCTCACAAATTTGTTAAATTTGTTACCAAGATCTTTCCTGAATAATTTTGGGAATTTTCCCACCATTGGATCTCTGATCCAAGGGTCTCTGTTTTACAGAAGAACAGAAAAGATTTACTTAAATTTTTATTCAGTTGCTGCGCAACTCACCAGCGCGTGACACGTGTCGCGCATCCGTGCGCTTGCGCAGTTGCGATTGCGTGACTGCGCAGACACGTGTCGCGCATCCGTGCGCTTGCGCAGTTGCGATTGCGCGACTGCGCAGACACGTGTCGCGCTGCCATGCATTTGCGCAGTTAAGTCTTAATTATGTTTTCTGAAGAGCCTTGCTCTGATGGGACGCACTGTTTCGGGCGTTACGCCGCCGAATCAGCTTCTGCCATGTGGCAAATTGTGCGCTGCGCACGGAAACCGAAGCGTTGCTTCGAATTTTGAATTTTCAAAATTTAAGTAGAGCCTTGCTCTGATTGGGAGAAACAGCAGAGAGTAAGGTTGTCTTCCTCGTATTGTACGTGGACGACATACTCTTGATAGGAAATGACATTCCTATGCTGCAATCAGTCAAGCTCTTCTTATCACAAAAATTCTCAATGAAAGATCTAGACGATGCCTCCTGCATATTGGGAATCAGGATCTATAGAGATAGATCTAAAAGGATATTGGGATTGTCCCAGTCCAGGTACATTGACACCATACTAAAGAGGTTTAGTATGGAAGAATCCAAGCATGGGAACTTACCCACGATCTCTGGAGTCACTCTCTCCAAAAAGATGTCTCCTAAGACTGATTTGGAGAGAGCTCGCATGCAAGAGATACCCTATGCTTCGGCTGTAGGCTCTATCATGTACGCGATGCTATGTACCAGACCCGATGTAGCATACTCACTAAGTGTAGTGAGTAGGCATCAAGCTGATCCTGGAGAGAATCACTGGACAGCTGTGAAGAGCATTCTCAAGTACTTACGAAGGACTGAGGGGATGCTCTTGGTGTATGGTAACGGAGAACTCCAAGTGGAGTCCTTTACCGATTCAAGCTTCCAGAGTGATAACGATGACTCTAAGTCACAGTCGGGATTTGTCTTTACCCTTTATGGAGGGGCGGTTAGCTGGAAGAGTTCCAAGCAGGAAACCGTGGCAGACTCGACGATGGAGGCTGAATACATCGCTGCCAACGATGCTGCCAAAGAGACTGTCTGGATCAAGAAGTTCATTACTGAACTTGGAGTGGTTCCATCCATTGAGCATCCAATACCTTTATATTATGATAAAAATGGAGCGGTGGCTTTGGCCAAGGAACCCAGGTCCCATCAGCGATCCAGGTATATTCTGAGGCGGTATCACCTGATCCGGGAGATAGTTGATCGCCGGGAGATCGAGGTCAGGAGGGTTGACACAAAGAATAACACATCGGATCCACTCACGAAGGCCATTCCCCAGATACAGTTTGAGAGACTCTTCGGGATGCTCGGTATGCGATACTACAGCAGCTGGCCCTAGTGCAAGTGGGAGATTGTTAGTTGTATGTATGCCCTAGAGGCCAGTATTGTACAGATGATGTATATTATATTGGATGCTCTTTATCTTAACATGTATACTTATCTCTTTATACTGTCTTATAGTTACATGTTGGTAAAGCCCTTAGGATGTGTACTTGACTGCCTGGACTATGATGCGGATCATACTAGTGGGGATATGGTAGTCCATAAGTACATCCTTCAAGGTCCCTAGTCGTAGGTGTATCGAGACGGGGCATCGATATACCAGAGTAGACTAGCGTATACGCTTCTCGACCCATGAGATGGGCGATGGATGATCCCATATCCATTGGTGTTTGACATCGGAGATGGTATACGGGTGCTCAGTGGAGACTGGGTACACTGGACGGACTCGCCGAGAACTCCCAGAAGGTATTATACCTCACGTCAGATGACAGCTCTCAGGTGACACTTGTGCAGGTTAGTCTGTAGACCCGAGATCGTCATAGAGTCTTGTGTGATTCCCACTGTGCTTTGATTTCCACCTTACCACGTCCATGAGAGCATGCAAAACGGTGGTTTTTGGGTACAGTCCCGAGTCACATGGAGGCAATGAGCGATAGGAGGGGTTTCGTCTCTCCCGATATTGGGGGTTGATGTTGCGCAGTGCTCGATTGGCCGTAACAGGGAAGTCCCTGGCCAGGGCTGTTTTAGAGATTTACTGGTAAGTGTTACCAGTAGTTTCTCGACCCGTTATGGGCCTCACATCGGCACGACTTATCGGTTATTGGGGTCTGACGTTTACCACCCCTAGACTTGATATGCAACATATCAGACAAGGAGACCGGACTGCACCGATAGTGTTGCTGGTTGGCTCGACGGGAGTTGTAGCAGGTTCGCTTGTTTTCTTCTGATCGCTCAATACCCGGGTGGACGTTACGTTTAGCTGACCGCTTGCGGCTTGGGGGTGCTTGATATGATCATCACCCACTGCCGGCTTATTGACGAGTCTTAGAGTCCCACAAAGGAGTTACCTAGTCCAGGCGAAACGTTGTGGTGCGCATATGCGATATGCGTATGGACCCGGTTAAAATGCGCGTATAAGATACCGTATGTTAATCGGGCGGCTTGCTTTTGGTTAGGTCGTATATGATATGACCGGATTGATAATTCAAGTGTTGATTTATCATTTAACCATTAGTTTCTCACTAGAAATCCTTTCTTGTATTTTTGGGATGTATGCATGCATGTATGCATTCTTTCTTGATTCATGCACATATGGATGTGCATGCACACATACATACATACATCATCCTTCATGGTTGTATATACATAGAATATGGTGGCAATATAAGACTCAAACCTTGGTTAAATAATATAAATTATTATTGCATTTGTTTTAAAACAAAATGAAAAAGGAAAGGATAATTCATGGTTCACTTTCTACACTCTTCTTTGACTTAACCATTCTCACCTACCATTTAACCATGGATCAACTTTCCATTTGTGTTTTAACTCAAACTCAATAATATCTTCATTATTTAACCATGGTTTGAGATGAGAGGTGGAAAATATATATACATATATTTTCTATTTTTTGATTAGACTTTATCTTTTCTCTTCTTCTTAAAAAAAGCCATCATCTTCTTCAACCTTGCTCTTTTGCTCTCTAGATCTTTCAAGTGAGCAAAATACTCAACAAGATAGGATTTTGAAGTAAGAAAAAGAACCATAACACCATTCTACACAAGTCTTGCCCACTTGTTTAGAGTGTTAGCTTCATTTCACTCTCTTGATAAAGTGAAGTTGCAAGCTTGGACAAAGCGGACTCCGGGTGGATCATCGTGGACCTAGAGGTGTTCAAGCGGATCTTTTTCCAAACCCCAAGTAGCCGAGGAGTCTAGCGTAGGGAGCTACAAAGGTTGTACTCTCAAAACCCTAGCTTTTCTTACTTGAGATGATGTGTTGTTTTGAAACCCTAATTTTTCTAGGAATGATTCTTTGTATGCTTACTTAGCACCCTAAAATTTTAATCTTTGGTACATGTGATGCTTCCAAATCCTTCATGAGGTGCTAGGTAAACCCAACATTGGTATCAGAGCCAATCTAGAACATTAGGCGACACTTTAGCGAAATTAAAACCCCGGTCGAAACAAAATACGGCTTTTTGGGACACTCTCTGGAAATTTTTTTAAAACAGTGATTTTTCAGTATTAAAAATATGTAAAAATATCAGCAGGGAAATCTAAGACAAACTGCAAAAAACGATGCAGTGAACAGCCATTTCCGCCGCAGAAACGCGGCTAAAGCTTGCTTAGGCCGCGGTTCCGCGGCCGTACAGATGAGTCAACACATAATTTTTGCACAGTAATACGTATAACTGCTTGCTGATATTTTTAGGTATTTTTTAATCTGATCTTAGAGATGTTTTGAGTTCATTGATTCGATCAGATGAGATTGTTTTGAGTTCATTGATTCGATCGGAATTTTAACTTCATGTTTTTCGGGATAATTAGAAAGTATTGAATTGTTCGAACGAGTGTCATTTGCTCACTTTTCACGGGGTTTAAATCTTTCGGAATTACGTGCAAGTTTTGTGGTGGACCCTCTAGAAGACAACAAACCTTAACTCGATTATGTGACCGTCTTGAACTGCCTTTTGAACCTTAGTGTTTGGGGCAATACGGCGTGCCACATGTGAGGCGTTAAAATCATTCCATTTCAAAATCACTCCATTTCAAAATTCACTCGATTCTACAACGATATCAAGTTCATTACGCAATGGGTTTTCAGAAAAACCTGTCGTAGCCCTCCGTCATTTCAGATAAGAACTGTTTAGTATTCATGCTACGTTTGTTGGCCTTTGTCAAGACGTAGTGTGCGGTAGCTAAATAGTGCTTATCTGCTTATGCATATGATGCAGATTGTTTTAGGGTAGTCGTACGACCTTGTTGGCCTTTGTCAAGGGTCGTACGGCTGGGTTTGATTCAATCAAGAAATGACGGGTTGAACTTGACTAGCATCTTATGATTTGTTGGCCTTTGTCAAGGTCATAGGGGTTAGGGGTAAAATATTATCGGGAATTTCAGGTGTTGAAATTTTCAATGAGATTGCATACCTTCTATGAGATAGTTGGATCCCGATACCCACTGCGAGTAATTGTTACTCTTGGGAGAGTTTTACAGCATCAACAGATCGAGAAACTAATGATAACACTTATCAGTAAATCTCAGCAGCCATGGCCAGGGACTTACTGATATAACCAGTCGAGCACAGCACAGCATCAACTCCCAATACCGGGAGAGACGAAACCCCTCCTATGGCTCATCGCTTTCGTGTGTCTTGGGACTGTACCCAACGGCCACCTGTTTGCACGACTCAGTAGAGCCGTGGTAGGGTGGTAATCAAAGTACAGTGGGAGAACACACAAGACTCTATGACGATCTCGGGTCTACAGACTAACCTGCACCGGTGTCACCTGAGAACTGCTATCCGACGATAGATATAATTCCATATAGGAGTTCTCTGTTAGTCCGTCCAGTATACCCAGTCACCACTGAGCACCCATATACGATCTCGATATCAAACATCAATGAATGTTGGAACATCCATGCCCATCATATGGGTCTAGTATCATATACGGTAGTCTACTCTGGTATATCGATGCCCCGTCTCGATACACCTACGACTAGGGACATTCCAAGATATGCTTATAAACTACAGATGTCCCACTAGTATGATCTCCATCATAATCACAGTAGTCAAGCCAATATCCTCAGGGCTTTATCAATATGTAGGAATGAATAAAAGCATGATCAAATCAACATGTCAGATAAAGAAGAACCAGATAGCATACTATCATGTCGAGCAAGAATGTATACTGAATATATATATACATGTACAGATACATCCACTATCATATAATGGCCTCCAGGGCATACATATATCCAACAATCTCCCACTTGCACTAAGGCCAGTTATTGGCGTATCTCATACCCAACATCTCAAAGAGTCGCTCATGCTGCGGCTGAGGGAGGGCCTTGGTGAATGGATCCGCGGCGTTATTCTTTGTGTCTACTCTCCTAATCTCGATCTCGCGGCGATCTACAATCTCCCGGATCAAATGAAAACGTCTCAGGATGTGTCTGGACCGCTGATGGGACCTGGGCTCCTTGGCTAACGCCACAGCCCCATTATTATCATAATGCAATGGTATTAGATCAATAATGGTTAGAACCACTCCTAGCTCCGAGACGAACTTCCTCATCCAGACGGCTTCCTTGGCGGCATCATTTGCAGCAATGCACTCAGCCTCCATCGTAGAGTCTGCAACGGTATCCTGTTTGGAACTCTTCCAACTTACCGCCCCTCCATTGAGGGTAAATACAAACCCAGAGACAGATTTGCTGTCGTCCTTATCGCTTTGGAAGCACGAATCGGTAAAGGCCTCCATTCGGAGATCTCCATTACTATACACCCAAGAACAATTCTTTAGTCCTTCGCAAGTACTTAAGAATGTTCTTCATAGCTATCCAGTGATTCTCCCCTAGGTTGGATTGATACGTGCTTACAATACTAAGTGCATAAGCTACATCTGGGCATGTACATAACATCACATACATTATAGATCCTACTGCAGAAGCATAGGGTATAATGCTCATGCGAGCTCTTTCTTCATCGGTCTTTGGGCAGGAGTCCTTGGAGAGAGTGACCCCATGGCAAGCGGGTAAGGCACCCCGCTTAGAGTCTTCCGTACTAAACCTTTTTAGGATAGTGTTGATGTACCTGGTTTGGGACAATCCCAATAACCTCTTGGATCTATCCCTATAGATCTCTAATACCCAGAATGGTATGGTGGCATCACCCAGGACCTTCATGGAGAACCTTAGTGATAAGAAAAGATTTGACCGATAGCGGCATAGGAATATCATTTCCTATCAGAAGAATATCATCCACGTACAATACGAGGAATGTGACAGCTTTTCCCACAGCCTTCTTATAAACACAAGGTTCATCTGGATTTTTGATGAAATCAAACTCTTTGATAACATCATCGAAACAGATATTCCAACTCCGTGATGCCTGCTTTAACCCATATATGGATTTAAGAAATCTACATGCTTTCCCGCTGCTCCCACTGTCATGAAGCCCTCTGGCTGATCTCATATAAACGCATTCTTCTAAATCTCCATTTAGAAATGCTGTTTTAACGTCCATTTACCAGATTTCATAGTCATAGTGAGCAGCAATAGCAAGTAGGATCCGAATGGATTTAAGCATGGCTACGGGTGAAAAAGTCTCGTCATAGTCCAAACCTGGTCTTTGACGAAAACCCTTCGCCACGAGTCTTGCCTTATAGGTATCTACCTGCCCATCTACACCAATCTTTCTTTTAAAGATCCATTTGCACCCCACAGGTTTAACCCCAGGGGGTACAACGTCCAAAGCCCATACTTTGTTGGTGTACATAGACTCCATTTCGGATCTCATGGCATCCAGCCACTTCACAGAGTCTCCACTCGTGATAGCTTGCTGAAAACTGGTAGGATCATTATCATCCATGATGCAGTCTTCTCCGTCACCATCAATGAGGAAACCATAGTACCTCTCCGGTGGGCGAGAAGTCTACCAGACCTACGGAGTGGCGAGGTTCCTCTGTTTCTATTGCAACAGCCGGTTCAACCAAATCGTCATTTGTAGTCTGTGTCTCTAGAACCTCTTCTAGATCCACCACCTTGCCATCATCTTTATCTGTGAAAAACTCTTTTCTAAGAATGTGGCATACTGAGAAACAAACACCTTTTGTTCCTCCTTGTGGTAGAATAGATATCCATAAGAGTTCCTTGGATATCCCACAAAGTTACACATGAATGACCGTGTCTCGAGTTTGTCCGGATTCTGCTTTTTAACATAGGCCGGGCAACCCCAAATCTTAATTCTCTTAAGAGATGGTCTCTTCCCATGCCATATCTCATATGGAGTGGTAGACACGTTTTGGTTGGAACACTGTTCAGTAGAAACGCTACAGTCTCTAATGCATGTCCCCAAAATGAGACAGGTAACTCAGCATCACTCATCATGGAACGGACCATATCTAATAGGGTCCTATTCCGTCGTTCAGACACACCGTTGTGCTGTGGTGTGTAAGGAGGATGTGAGTTGAGAGAGAATCCCATTCTCTTTTAGGAGTTTGCAAATTCTGTACTGAGGTATTCCCCACCTCGATCTGATCGAAGCATCTTGATACTCAAACCGGTTTGTTTTCTACTTCTTGTTTATATTCCAGTGAATTTCTCGAAAGCTTCGGATTTGTGCTTTAATAAAAATACATGACCGAATCTTGAGAAATCGTCAGTGAAAGTAATGAAGTAAGAAAAACCGCCTCTAGCCTGTGCTAGACATTGGCCCACATACATCACTATGTATGAGTCCTAGAAGCTCAGTAGCTCTTTCTCCATGTCCGGTAAACGGAGTTTTGGTCATTTTACCCTTGATACAAGACTGGCAAGTCGCATAAGATTTATATTCAAAAGGGATTAAATATCCATCTTTGTGTAACTTGTTTAGTCTTGTTTCGTTAATATGACCAAGTCTACAGTGCCAAAGAAAAGCTTCATTTATTTCTGAAAGTTTTTTTTTGTTAGTGTGTTGTATACTGAAAACTGTGTGTTGATTTAGGATGTATATCCCGTTATTAAGTGTACCATACCCAACCAACATTTGATTCAGGTGAATGTTCATAACATTGTTCTGCAATACAAAATTATATCCTTCATTGGCTAACAAAGAAACAGATATTATATTACAAAACATACTTGGTACAAAATAACATGGGTGAAAACCAATATACACCCAGATAGCAACCCCAAGTGATACTCTCCTACTGCGACTGTATGTACATTGGAACCATTTCCAACGCGGAGAGTATGGTCACCTGTCTTCAAAACCTTGCTATTTCTCAGCCCCTGCATAGAATTGCAAATGTGAGAACCTGAACCAGTATCTAATACCCAGGAAGCAAAGTTATTGAAAACAGTTTTCTGTCACAAACACACCTGAAGCGGAAGCATTCCCATGTTTCTTCTTGAGATTCAAGTACTCGGTACAGTTGCGCTTCCAATGTCCTGTTTTGTGGCAATGAAAACATTCCCCTTTCCCCGATGTCTCCAGCTTTGGACTTTTCCTTTCCCTTCACCTTTTTAACTCCACCCTTAGGATTGATAGGCTTCTTCTTTTTCTTCCCTTTGGCCTTAGCCTATTGGGCGATAAGAGGAAGATTGTCCAACAGTCATAACGGGAGTTTTTACTGATTTCAGTGTGCTCTCTGCACTCCTTAACATATTAAGGAGTTCAGGTAGTTCCTTCTCCATGTTGTGCATGTTGAACTTAACTATGAACTGAGCAAAGGTGGAGGGGAGGGACTGCAGAATAATATCCGATATTATTCATTGTCCATCGGTCCATCGTCCATCCGAGATCCTCAAGCTCTTCTATGAGAGCTATCATCTTCAGAACATGGTCTCCTACTGATGTGCCAGGGGCCATTCGCATCTTAAACAATTTCTTTGATGCTTCGTATCGTAATACGCAGGATTGCTCTCCATACAACTCCTTTGTATGGAGGAATATGTCATGAATGTCCATATTCTCGTGCTGCTTTTGATGTGTGTTATCCATCGATGCAAGCGCGAGGCATTTGGCTATGGCACAGTCAGCGTCCCATGTCTTGCAGACTTCTTTGTCCGCAACTGAGGATTTTGGACCTGAGACGGGCGGGGCTGAAGCCGTGAGGACATATGATACTTTATCATAAGTGAAGGCTATTTTCAGATTCCTCAGCCAGTCTTTATAATTGGTCCCATTCATTTTATTTTTATCTAGTAGAAGCTTGAGTCCAGTCATTGGTATCTACCATTAAGAGAGAGAAAAGAATACACTCAGCGAAAGCTCTTGCAAAGATCAGATTGGTTATTATCTTGTCTAATCGATGTCTCCCACTGCTTTAATCAAGTTTTTCTTTCAAACCTTAAAAAGAAAACTAGCCAGGATTAATTACAGTCTACAACTTTGCTAACCGTTCAGCCAGGCCAGTGTCGGTACTTGAGGGAGGTTCCCCGTGCTTTCGCACGGACCTAATTAAAGTAAACCTCGTTTTCCCAGAGGCGTAGCCCCGTTAACACCTTTCTAGACACCTAACGAGTTAGCTAATTGTAAACTACAAAACTCTCCTGGGAGCAACTATTGCCCACAGTGGGATCGGGATCCAACCATCATATGGAAGGTATGCAATCTCATTGCAAATCTTAACACTTGAAATTCCCGATGTGATTTTTATCCCTAGTACCTATGACCTTAACTATGGTCAACAAATCATAAGTACCAGTCAAGTTTTACCCGTCATTTCTTGATCAATTAGACCCACCCATATAACCCTTAACTATGGTCAACTAAGTCGTATGAATGTCCTAATTAATCTGCATCATATGCAGTGTAGGAAGACATCACTTAGCTACCGTACACTACGTCTTAACTAAAGTCAACAAACGTAGCACGAATACTAAGTACTCTACTTCCTAAAATGACGGAGGGTTGCGGATGATTTTTAAGAAAATCTTTAACGCTTTGAACTTGATATCGTTGTAGAATCAAATGGTTTTTAAAAGGAGTGGCTTGAGCTCCGCAGTTTTGAAATGTAGCTTTTTCATAAAGAGCCGAGTGGTTTTCAAATCCGATTCTACAACATATTTTTAGGTTTATTTTCTTTACATTAATCATATTAATGTAGTCCCATCATTTAAGTCCTTAAGCCAATCACAGAAAAGAAACGAAAATAACACGTACGCTTATGCCATCCGCATTCACCGCAATGTTCCGTTATGCACCGTTAGGTTACTTAACTAACGGCATACCGGGACGGGACTAGCACGGGTGTAAAACATAAGCAACGTCTACTATATATCTCATTTATAATATATCATTCGTCTCAGATATCACAGAACACAGGCAGCAGAAACATAGATATAATGTGGGATATACTAGGACGTCCGTATTTAGTATTTATCCAACAATAGAAAATACGGATTCCACAGTCGCGATGAATAGCCAAGCCCACACCCCTAGACCCCTATGAGAGCGGCAAGCGACCCTACCAATCCTGGAGTTTAGGAGACCCGGTCTCGACTCCTCGAGATGGCCTCCCATTGAACCCAGAACCCGGTCACTTGTGCTCCCCTCCTTGGGTCTATCCTAATGCGGAAAAGTAAATAATATACAACACTGGTGGTATCAACCTCAACCCGGAAGTGCCCCAAATAAAAGAATATTACATTACATTTGAATTTACATGAATGAAAATATAAAACTCTCATCTCACATAAAACCCCCCGGCTATTCAATCGCGACAATCCTGCACATCATATCTCAGCAACACATAATATCATATATCATCAACGTAAGTAAGTATGCATACACCGATCGTCGTCAATGTATAGCAACGACAATCAGCAATACCACTACATACTACACTTACTGTCACAGAAAAGAAAGTGTAAAACTGCAATATCTGGAATCCACATTCTCTTTAGACATCGTAAATGCGAAATATCACATACTTCATATTTCATGTCTAGCTATATGAATTCCACACATTGCATCACATTCCAGATAAATAGACAGTATTAAAGTTTTCGAACGAATGATCAAATACCCAAAAATTCCCTAAAGCTCAACACTTGAGCGGAGTTCAAAAACCCGGAGTGTGTCACCGTAGTAGCGGTCCAGCCGTAGAAGGGTCAAGCCAACGCCTCACATGTGGCACGCCGTACTGCCCTAAACCCTAAGGTTCAAAAGGCAGTTCAAGACGGTCACATAATCGAGTTAAGGTTTGTTGTCTTCTAGAGGGTCCACCACAAAAGTTACACATATTTCCGAAAGATTTAAACCCCGTGAAAAAGTGAGTAAATGATACTCGTTCGAACAATTCAATACTTTCTAAATTACCCGGAAAAAAGCACAAAATTAAAATTCCGATCGAATCACCGAGTCCAAAACCATCCCCAGAATATTCAACACATGAATCAGATTAAACATACCTAAAACAATATACAAGCAGGTATAGGAATCACTGTGTAAATAAGAAGCTATGAAGCCTCTGTACGGCCGCGGAGCCGCGGCCCAAGCAAGGTATGGCCGCGGTTCCGCGGCGGCTTGTAGGGCTCATGGCTTCGTATTTCATAGTGTTTCTTAGATTTTCCTGCTGTATTTTTTAAGCATTTTTAATTCTTGAAAAACCACGGTTTCAAAAATTGTCCAGAGAGGGTTCTAAAAAACCGTATTTTGGTTCGATCGGAGTTTTAACTTCGTTAAAATGTCGCCTAAAGTTCTAGGTCGGCTCTGATACCAATGTTAGGTCAGGCAGCCACCCCATCCAATGGGGTCGCCATGGCACCAACGGGTCCCTCAGCAGCTACTTTTTACGCATGCCCCCCGCGAGGATTACAACCCGCCGGAGCACCTTCCGGTCTCGGGACACCCTGGGGGTAAGAGCCTATGCTTCGCCACACTGTCACACAGTGAGAACCCCTCATAGGTCGACATCTAATGCCTAGTATCTCTGATACCAATGCTAGGTTTACCTAGCACCTCATGAAGGGTTTGGAAGCATCACATGTCTTAAAATTAAATTTTTAGGGTGCTAAGTGAATACACAAAGAATCATTCCTAGAAAATTAGGGTTTCTAAAACAACACATCATCACAAGTAACAAAGGCTAGGGTTTTGAGAGTAAAACCTTTGTAGCTCCCTACGCTAGACTCCTTGGCCACTTGAGGGTTGGAAAAGGGTTCGCTTGAGTTCTTCTAATGTCCACGAAGATCCACCCGAAGCTCCTTTGGCCAAGCATGCAACTTCACTTGATCAAGAGAAGGAAATGAAGCTAACACTCTTCACAAGTGGGCAAGACTTGTGTAGAATGGTGTTGTGGTGGCTTTTCTCACTTCAAAATCCTAACTTAGTGAGTGTTTTGCTCACTAGAGGAATCTAGTGAGCAAAAGAAGAAGGAGGAAGAAGATGATGGCCTTTTTAGAACAAGAGAAAAAGATAATGTGTTATGAAAAATAGAAAATATATGCATATATATTTTCCACTCTTCATCTCAAACCATGGTTAAATAATAAAGATAATATTGAATTTGAGTTAAAACACAAAAGGAAAGTTAATCCATGGTTAAAAGGTGGGTGAGCAAGGTTAGGTCAAAGAAGAGTGTAGAAATAAACCATGAATTATCCTTTTCTTTTTCTTTTTGTTTTAACACAAATAGAAATAATAATCCATATATAAAACCAAGGTGTGAGTCTTATATTGCCACCATCTTCTATGTATATACAACCATGAAGGATGATGTATGTATGTATGTGTGCATGCACATCCATATGTACATGAACAAGAAAAAAATGCATACATGCATGCATACATCCAAAAATACAAGAAAGGATTTCTAGTGAGAAACTAATGGTCAAATGATAAATCAACACTTGATTTAGCAATCTGGTCATATCACATACGTCCTGACCAAAAGCAAGCCGCCCGATTAATATACGGTATCTTATACGCGCATTTTAACCGGGTCCATGCGCATATCGCATACGCACACCACAACGTGTCGCCTGGACTAGGTAACTCCTTTGTGGGACTCTAAGACTCGTCAATACGCCGGCAGTGGATGATGATCATATCAAGCACCCCCAAACCGCAAGCGGTCAGCTAAACGTAACGGCCACCCGGGTATTGAGCGATCAGAAGAAAACAAGCGAACCTGCTACAACTCCCGTCGAGCCAACCGGCAACACTACCGTACAGTCCGGTCTCTTCGTCATATATGCTGCATATCGAGCCTAGGGATGGTCACGTCGACCCCAATAACTCAATAAGTCATGCCGGTGAATGGCCTATAACAGATCGAGAAACTACTGATAACACTTATCAGTAAATCTCAGCAGCCCTAACCAGGGACTTACTGATATAACCAGTCGAGCACAGCACAGCATCAACTCCCAATACCGGGAGAGACGAAACCCCTCTCATCGCTCATCGCCTTCGTGTGTCTCGGGACTGTACCCAACGGCCACCTGTTTGCACGACTCAGTAGAGCCGTGGTAGGGTAGTAATCAAAGTACAGTGGGAGAACACACAGACTCTATGACGATCTCGGGTCTACAGACTAACCTGCACCAGTGTCACCTGAGAACTGCTATCCGACGATAGATATAATTCCATATAGGAGTTCTCGGCGAGTCCGTCCAGTGTACCCAGTCACCACTGAGCACCCGTATACGATCTCGATGTCAAACATCGATGAATGTAGGAACATCCATGCCCATCATATGGGTCTAGTATCATATACGCTAGTCTACTCTGGTATATCGATGCCCCGTCTCGATACACCTACGACTAGGGACATTCTAGGATATGCTTATAAACTACAGATATCCCACTAGTATGATCTCCATCATAATCATAGTAGTCAAGCCAATATCCTCAGGGCTTTATCAACATGTATTAATGAATAAAAGCATGATCAAATCAACATGTCAGATAAAGAAGAACCAGATAGCATACTATCATGTCGAGCAAGAATGTACACTGAATATATATATACATGTACAGATACATCCACTATCATATAATGGCCTCTAGGGCATACATATATCCAACAGATCATACGCGGGAATTTTGAAGGGGTTCCTATAGCTCCACTATAAGGGTTTGGTGGCATCACACATGCCATATTTAAAATTTATATGGTGCTAGAGAAACAAACTTAAGGATCATACTAGAAAAGCTAGGGTAACATAACTTTAACACAAACACAAGTATTAAAAACTAGGGTTTTGAGAGTACAACCTTTGTAGCTCCCTACGCTAGACTCCTTGGCTACTTGAGGGTTGGAAAAAGCTCTCTTGAGATCCTCTAGGTCCACGACGATCCACCCGGAGTCCTCTTTGTCCAAGCTTGAAGCTCCACTAGATCAAGAGAAGAAGTAGAAGCTAACACTCTACACTAATGGGCAAGACTAGTGTAGAATGGTGATGTGGTTTGTTTTCTCACTTCAAAACCCTAACTTGATGACTCTTTTGCTCACAAGAAAAAGCTAGAGAGCAAGAGAGAAAGGAGGAAGAAGATGATGGCTTGTGAAGAGCTCAAGATAATGATAACCTTATGAATAAAAATGAGAAATGAAAATATATATATTTTTTCTCTTTCTCATTCTTAACCATAGTTATAAAATATCTAGATATTTATTTTGGATCAAAAATGGCCATAGAAATTCAATCATGGTTAAAGTAATGGGTTAGTGCAAGAATAAAATATTAAACCATGATAACAATTTCCATTTCCATTTTTCTTTTCCAAAAAAAGAAATATCCATATATTTATAAATGGTGTGAGTCTTATATTGCCACCATCCACTATATCAACAACCATGATAGAATTATGTATGCATGTATATGTGCATGCACATCCACATGTGCATTAATGAGAATAAATGCATACATGCATGCATACAACAAAAAGACAAGAAAGGGTTTAAAGTGAGAAACTAATGGTCAATGATAAATCAACACTTGATTTAGCAAACCGGTCATATCACATATGACCCGACCAAAAGAAAACCGCCCGATTAATATACGGTATCTCATATGCGCATTTTAACCGGGTCCATGCGCATATCTCATATGCGCACCACATCGTTTCGCCTGAACTAGGTAACTCCATTGTGGTACTCTATGACTCGTCAATACGCCGACAGTGGGTGATGATCATATCAAGCACCCCCAAGCCGCAAGTGGTCAGCTAAACGTAACGACCACCCGGGTATTGAGCGATCAGAAGAAAACAAGAGAACCTGTCACAACTCCCGTCGAGCCAACCGGCAACACTACCGTACAGTCCGGTCTCTTCGTCAGATATGCTGCATATCGAGTCTAGGGATGGTAACGTCGACCCCAATAACTCAATAAGTCGTGTCGATGAATGGCCTATAACAAATCGAGAAACTACTGATAACCCTTATCAGTAAATCTCAATAATCCCGGCCAGGGACTTACTAATATAGCCAATCGAGCAAAGCACAACATCAATTTCCAATACCGGGAGAGACGAAACCCCTCCTATCGCTCATCGTCTTCGTGTGTCTCGGGACTGTACCCAAAAGCCACCTGTTTGCATGACTCAATAGAGCCGTGGTAGGATGGCAATCAAAGTACAGTGGGAGAACACACAAGACTCTATGACGATCTCGGGTCTACAGACTAACCTGTAAGAGTGTCACCTGAGAACTGCTATCCGACGATAGATATAATTTCATATAGGAGTTCTCGGCGAGTCCGTCCAGTGTACCCAGTCACCACTGAGCACCCGTATACGATCTCGATGTCAAACATCGATGAATGTGGGAACATCCATCGCCCATCGTATGGGTCAAGTATCATATACGCTAGTCTACTCTGGTATATCGATGCCCCGTCTCGATACACCTATAACTAGGGACTTTTTAGGATATGCTTATAAATTACAGATGTCCCACTAGTATGATCTCTATCATAATCACAGTAGTCAAGAAAATATCCTCAGGGCTTTATCAACATGTATGAATGAATAAAAGCATGATCAAATCAACATGTCAAATAAAGAAGAACCAGATAGCATACTATCATGTCGAGCAAGAATGTACACTGAATACACACACACACACACACACACACACACACACACACACACACACATACTATCATATAATGGCCTCCAGGGCATACATATATCCAACAATCTTCCACTTGCACTAAGGCCAGTTATTGGCGTATCTCATACCCAACATCTCAAAAAGTCGCTCATGTTGCGGCTGAGGGAGGGCCTTGGTGAGTGGATCCGCGGTGTTGTTCTTTGTGTCTACTCTCCTAATCTCGATCTCGCGGTGATCTACAATCTCCCAGATCAAATGAAAGCGCCTCAGGATGTGTCTGGACCGCTGATGGGACCTGGGCTCCTTGGCTAATGCCATAGCCCCATTATCATCATAATACAATGGTATTGGATCAATAATGGTTGGAACTACTCCTAGCTCCGAGACGAACTTCTTCATCCAGACGGCTTCCTTGGCGGCATCATTCACAGCAATGTACTCAGGCTCCATCGTAGAGTCTGGAACGGTGTCCTGTTTGGAACTCTTCCAACTTACCGCCCCTCCATTGAGGGTAAATACAAACCCGGATATAGATTTGCTGTCGTCCTTATCACTCTGGAAGCTCGAATAGGTAAAGGCCTCCATTTGGAGATCTCTATTACCATACACCAAGAATAATTCTTTAGTCCTTCTCAAGTACTTTAGAATGTTCTTCACAGCTATCCAGTGATTCTCCCCTGGGTTGGATTGATACCTGCTTACAACACTAAGTGCATAAGCTACATCTGGGCATATACATAACATCGCATACATTATATATCCTACTGCCGAAGCATAGGTATAATGCACATGCGAGCTCTCTCTTCATCGGTCTTTGGGCAAGAGTCCTTAGAGAGAGTGACCCCGTGGCAAGCGGGTAAGGCACCCCGCTTGGAGTCTTTCATACTAAACCTTTTTAGGATGGTGTTGATGTACCTGGTTTGGGACAATCCCAATAACCTTTTGGATCTATCCCTATAGATCCTAATGCCCAGAATGTATGTGGCATCACCCAGGTCCTTCTTGGAGAACCTTAGTGATAAGAAAGATTTGACCAACTGTAGCATAGGAATGTCATTTCCTATCAGAAGAATGTCATCCACGTACAATACGAGGAATGTGACAGCTCTCCTTACAGCCTTCTTATAAACACAAGGTTCATTTGGATTTTTGATGAAATCAAACTCTTTGATGACATCATCGAAACAGATGTTCCAACTCCGTGATGCCTGCTTTAATCCATAAATGGATTTAAGCAATCTACATGCTTTCCCGCTGCTCCCACTGTCAATGAAGCCCTCTGGCTGATCCATATAAACGCATTCTTCTAAATCTCTATTTAGAAATTCCGTTTTAACGTCCATCTGCCAGATTTCATAGTCGTAGTGAGCAGCTATAGCAAGTAGGATTCAAATGGATTTAAGCATGGCTACGGGAGAAAAAGTTTCGTCATAGTCCAAACTTGGTCTTTGACGAAAATCCTTTGCCACAAGTCTTGCCTTATAGGTCTCTACCTGCCTATCTACACCAATCTTTCTTTTAAAGATCCATTTGCACCCCACAGGTTTTACCACAGGGGGTACAACGTCTAAAGTCCATACTTTGTTGGTGTACATAGACTCCATTTCGGATCTCATGGCATCCAGCCACTTCACAGAGTCTCCACTCGTGATAGCTTGCTGAAAGCTGGTAGGATCATCATCCTCCATGATGCAGTCTTCTCTGTCACCATCAATGAGGAAACCGTAGTACCTCTCCGGTGGGCCAGAAGTCCTACCAGACCTACGGAGTGGCCGAGGTTCCTCCGTTTCTGTTGCAACAGTCGTTTCAACCAAGTCGTCATTAGTAGTTTGTGTCTCTAGAACCTCTTCTAGATCCACCACTTTGCCATCAGTTTCATTTGTGAAAAACTCTTTTTCCAAGAATGTGGCATACTGAGAAACAAACACCTTTTGTTCCACCTTGTGGTAGAATAGATATCCATAAGAGTTCTTTGGATATCCCACAAAGTTACACATGACCGACCGTGTCTTGAGTTTGTCCGGATTCTGCTTTTTAACATAGGCTGGACAGCCCCAAATCTTAATTCGTTTAAGAGATGGTCTCTTCTCATGCCATATCTCATATGGCGTGGTAGACACGGTTTTGGTTGGGTCCCTGTTCAGTAGAAATGCTGCAGTCTCCAATGCATGCCCCCAAAATGAGACGGGTAACTCAGCATCACTCATCATAGAACGGACCATATCTAATAGGGTCCGATTCCGTCATTCTGACACACCGTTGTGCTGTGGTGTGTAAGGAGGAGTGAGCTGAGAGAGAATCCGATTCTCTTTTAAGAAGTTTGCAAACTCTGTATTGAGGTACTCCCCACCTCGATCTGATCGAAGCATTTTGATGCTCAAGCCGGTTTGTTTTTCTACTTCATGTTTATATTCAGTGAATTTCTCGAAAGCTTTGGATTTGTGCTTTAATAAAAATACATGACCGAATCTTGAGAAATCATCAGTGAATGTAATGAAATATGAAAAACCGCTTCTAGCCTGTGTAGATATTGGCCCACATACATCACTATGTATAAGGCCTAAGAGCTCAGTAGCACTTTCTCCGTGTCCTGTAAACGGAGTTTTGGTCATTTTACCCTTGATATAAGACTGAAAAGTCGCATAAGATCTATATTTAAAAGGGTTTAAATATCCATCTTTATGTAACTTGTTCAGTCTTGTTTCGTTAATATGACCAAGTCTACAGTGCCAAAGAAAAGCTTCATTTATTTCTAAAAGTTTTCTTTTATTAGTGTGTTGAATGCTGAAAACTGTGTGTTGATTTAGGACGTATATCCCGTTATTAAGCGTACCATACCCAACCAACATTTGATTCAGGTGAATGTTCATAACATTGTTCTGCAATACAAAATTATATCCTTCATTGTCTAACAAAGAAATGGATATTATATTACAAAGCATACTAGGTACATAATAACATGGGTTCAAAACCAATACACACCCAGATGGCAACCCCAAGTGATACTCTCCCACTGTAACTGTATGTACATTAGAACCATTTCCAATGCGGAGAGTATGGTCACTTGTCTTCAAAACCTTGCTATTTCTCAGCCCCTGCATAGAATTGCAAATGTGAGAACCTGAACCGGTATCTAATACCCAGGAAGCAGAGTTTATTGAAAAACAGTTTTCTGTTACAAACACACCTGAAGCGGAAGCATCCCCATGCTTCTTCTTGAGATCTAAGTACTCCGTGCAGTTGCGCTTCCAATGTCCTGTTTTGTGGAAGTGATAACATTCCCCTTTCCCCGATTCTCCGGCTTTGGACTTGTCCTTCCCCTTAACCTTTTTAACTCCTCCCCTAGATTTGGTGGGCTTCTTCTTTATCTTTCCCTTGGCCTTAGCCTTTGTGCAAGAAGAGGAAGATTGCCCAACACTCAAAACGGGAGTTTTCACTGATTTCAGTGTGCTCTCTGCACTCCTTAACATATTAAGGAGTTCAAGTGGTTCCTTCTCCATGTTGTGCATGTTGAAGTTAACTATAAATTGAGTAAAGGTGGAGGGGAGAGACTGCAGAATAATATCCGTATATTGTTCATTGTCCATTATCCATCCAAGGTTCTCAAGCTCTTCTATGAGAGCTGTCATCTTCAGAACATGGTCTCCTACTGATATACCAGGGGCCATTCGCATCTGAAACAGTTTTCTTGATGCTCCGTACCGTAATACGCGGGATTGCTCTCCATACAACTCCTTTGTATGGAGGAATATGGCGTGAACGTCCATATTCTCGTGCTTCTTTTGATGTGTGTTATCCATCGATGTAAGCGCGGGGCATTTGGCCGTGGCACAGTCAGCGTCCCATGTCTTGCGGACTTCAATATCCGCAACTGAGGATTTAGGACCTGGGACGGGCGGGGCTGGAGCCGTGAGGACATATGATACCTTATCATAAGTCAAGGCAATGTTAAGGTTCCTCAGCCAATCTTTATAATTGGTCCCATTCAGTTTATTTTTATCTAGTAGAAGCTTGAGTCCTGACATTGGTATCTGTCATTAAGAGAGAGAAAAGAATACACTCAGCGAAAGCTCTTACAAAGATCAGATTGGTTATTATCTTATCTAATCGATGTCTCCCACTACTTTAATCAAGTTTTTCTTTCAAACCTTAAAAAGAAAACTAGCAAGGATTAATTACAGTCTACAACTTCGTTAACCGTTCAGCCAGGCCAGTGTCGGTACTTGAGGGAGGTTCCCCATGCTTTCGCACGGACCTAATTAATATAAACCTCGTCTTCCCAGAGGCGTAGCCCCATTTAACACCTTTCTAGACACCTAATGGGTTAGCTAATTGTAAACTGCAAAACTCTCATGGGAGCAACTATTGCCCACAGTGGGATCGGGATCCAACCATCATATGGAAGGTATGCAATCTCATTGCAAATTTCAACTATTGAAATTCCCGATATGGTTTTTACCCCTAGTACCCATGACCTTAACTATGGTCAACAAATCATAAGCACCGGTCAAGTTCTACCCGTCATTTCTTGATTAATTAGACCCCCTCGCATGACCCTTAACTATGGTCAACAAAGTCGCATGAATGTCCTAATTAATCTGCATCATATGCAGTGTAGGAAGACATCACTTAGCTACCGTACACTATGCCTTAACTATAGTTAACAAACGTAGCACGAATACTAAGTACTCTACTTCCTAAAATGACGGAAGGTTCCGGATGATTTTTAAGAAAATATTTAACGCTTTGAACTTGATATCGTCGTAGAATCAAATGGTTTTCAAAAGGAGTGGCTTGAGCTCCGCAGTTTTGAAATGTAGCTTTTTCATAAAGAGCCGAGTGGTTTTCAAATCCGATTCTACAACATCTTTTTAGGTTTATTTTCTTTACATTAATCATATTAATGTAGCCCCATCATTTAAGTCCTTAAGCCAATCACAAAAAAGAAACGAAAATACAACGTACGCTTATGCCATCCGCATTCGCCGCAATGTTCCGTTATGCACCGTTAGGTTACTTAACTAACGGCATACCGGGACAGGACTAGCGCGGGTGTAAAACATATGTATCTCATATATAATATAGTATTCGTCTCAGATATCACATCAAAGTATATAGGCAGCAGAAACACAGATATGATAATATAAGATATACTAGGACGTCCGTATTTAGTATTTAGCCAACAATAGAAAATGCGGATTCCACAGTCGCGATGAATAGCCAAGCCCACACCCCTAGACCCTTATGAGAGCGGCAAGCGACCCTACCAATTCTGGAGTTTAGGAGACCCGGTCTCAACTCCTAGAGATGGCCTCCCACTGAACCCCAGAACCCGGTCACTCGTGCTCCCCTCCTTAGTTCTATCCTAATGCGGAAAAGTAAATAATATACAACACTGGTGACAGCATCCTCAACCTGGAAATGCCCCAAAAAAAAAGAATATTACATTACATTTGAATTTTACATGAATGAAAAGATAACTCTCATCTCACATCAAACCCCCGGTTATTCAATCACGACAATCCTACAGGTCAAATCTCAGCAACACATAATATCACATATCATCAACGTAAGTAAGTATGCGTACCCCGATTGTCGTTGATGTATAGCAACGAAACCGGCGATATACCGCATACTACACTTACGGTCACAGAGAAATAAAATGAAAAACTACAACAATTGGAATCGTAACCGCCTTTAGACAACACAAACCCGGTATATCACATATACAAGATTTCATGCCTAACAATGTAAAGCTCGCATTTCGGTCTCATCCATGAAAACATCTTTTCAAAACAAGCTGGATAATTCAACAAGATTTCCGATTGTTGCCGAGACCGAACTGCTAGATTTACACGCAACAAACAAATTTATAGATTCCAATTATTGTATCAAATATTAACAAACTAGGCTACATTAAAACATTCGATCGAACGATTGAACACCCAAAGACTTCTCAGAAAGCTCAACACCTGAGCAGATTTAAAAAATACCAGTAACTGCAGAAAATACATACGAGCCTGCACAAGAAAACACGGCCCATAACTCTCCTACTGTGCCGCGGAACCGCCGCAGAAAGGCCACTATGGCCGCGGTTCCGCGGTCGTACGGATAAGTCAGGGCGTCGTATTTCTTATGGGCCCATAAAATATCCTGCCGAATTTTTAAGTATTTTTAATTTGGAAAAATCTAGGTTTTAGAAAAATTTCCAGAGAGCACCCCCGGGCGTCGTGTTTCGTTCGTTCAAGTGTTTTTAACGTCGTCTAGGTTACCCTAAGGCTCTAGCTTGGCTCTGATACCATAAAGGGGTTGCTATAGCACCACTACAAGGGTTTGGTGGCATCACACATGCCATATTTAAAATTTATATGGTGCTAGAGAAACAAACTTAAGGATCATACTAGAAAAGCTAGGGTAACATAACTTTAGCACAAACACAAGTAGTAAAAGCTAGGGTTTTGAGAGTACAACCTTTGTAGCTCCCTACGCTAGATTCTTGGCTACTTGAGGGTTGGAAAAAGCTCTCTTGAGATCCTCTAGGTCCACGACGATCCACCCGGAGTCCTCTTTGTCCAAGCTTGGCTCCACTAGATCAAGAGAAGAAGTAGAAACTAACACTCTACACTAATGGGCAAGACTAGTGTAGAATGGTGATGTGGTTTGTTTTCTCACTTCAAAACCATAACTTGATGACTCTTTTGCTCACAAGAAAAAGCTAGAGAGAAAGGAGGAAGAAGATGATGGCTTGTGAAGAGCTCAAGATAATGATAAGCTTATGAATAAAAATGAGAAATGAAAATATATATATATCTATATATATATATATATATATATATATATATATATTCTCTTTCTCATTCTTAACCATAGTTATAAAATATCTAGATATTTATTTTGGATCAAAAATGGCCATAGAAATTAAATCATGGTTAAAGTAATGGGTTAGTGCAAGAATAAAATATTAAACCATGATAACAATTTCCATTTCCATTTTTCTTTACCAAAAAAAGAAATATCCATATATTTATAAATGGTGTGAGTCTTATATTGCCACCATCCACTATATCAATAATCATGATAGAATTATGTATGCATGTATGTGTGTATGCACATCCATATGTGCATTAATGAGAATAAATGCATACATGCATGCATACAACAAAAAGACAAGAAAGGGTTTAAAGTGAGAAACTAATGGTCAATGATAAATCAACACTAGATTTAGCAAACCGGTCATATCACATATGACCCGACCAAAAGCAAACCGCCCGATTAATATACGGTATCTCATACGCGCATTTTAACCGGGTCCACGCGCATATCTCATATGCGCACCACATCGTTTCGCCTGGACTAAGTAACTCCATTGTGGGACTCTAAGACTCGTCAATGCGCCGGCAGTGGGTGATGATCATATCAAGCACCCCCAAACCGCAAGCGGTCAGCTAAACGTAACAGCCACCCGGGTATTGAGCGATCAGAAGAAAACAAGCGAACCTGTCACAACTCCTGTCGAGCCAACCGGCAACACTACCGTACAGTCCGGTCTCTTCGTCAAATATGCTGCATATCGAGTCTAGAGATGGTAACGTCGACCCCAATAACTCAATAAGTCGTGCCGATGAATGGTCTATAACAGATCGAGAAACTACTAATAACCCTTATCAGTAAATCTCAACAGCCTTGGTCAGGGACTTACTGCTATAGCAAATCGAGCACAGCATAGCATCAACTTCCAATACCGGGAGAGACGAAACCCCTCCTATCGCTCATCGTCTTCGTGTGTCTCGGGACTGTACCCAAAAGCCACCTGTTTGCACGACTCAATAGAGCCGTGGTAGGGTGGCAATCAAAGTACAGTGGGAGAACACACAAGACTCTATGACAATCTCGGGTCTACAGACTAACCTGTACCAGTGTCACCTGAGAACTGCTATCCGATGATAGATATAATTCCATATAGGAGTTCTCGGTGAGTCCGTCCAGTGTACCCAGTCACCACTGAGCACCCGTATACGATCTCGATGTAAAACATCGATGAATGTGGGAACATCCATCGCCCATCGTATGGGTCAAGTATCATAAACGCTAGTCTACTCTGGTATATCGATGCCCCCTCTCGATACACCTACGACTAGGGACTTTTCAAGATATGCTTATAAACTATAGATGTCCTACTAGTATGATCTCTATCATAATCACAGTAGTCAAGCAAATATCCTCAGGCTTTATCAACATGTGTGAATGAATAAAAGCATGATCAAATCAACATGTCAAATAAAGAAGAACCAGATAGCATACTATCATGTCGAGCAAGAATGTACACTGAATCTACACACACACACACACACACACACACACACACACATGTATAAATACATCCACTATCATATAATGGCCTCTAGGTCATACATATATCCTACAATTTTTATCCTCACAAAGTCGAGAGGACTTTGTGAGTGTATTTCATCTCTTTTTCATGAGTTTGCGCCCTTTCGGGTTTTCACAGACCCGCCGGCAGTCCTGCTGTTTTTACTCACGGAGCCCTTACGGGTTTTCATCCGTGCCCATTTTGCTTGTGGACATACCTTTTTTTTTTGAATCTTCATCGCCGGTGGGACTTTGAATGTGGTCACGCCAGTAAGACTTGAGAGAGATTGGGATCGTTTTACGCCCATGGATTGTATACGGTTTTGCAGGATGTATGATCTGTAAGTCCATATTGCGACCCCCGGTGCTTACGGGGAGGCGGAAACGGTATAAAAAACGAATTTTTATCGCAAGAGGCAACATGGACTAAACATGGTCGGGATCGATGTCTAAACTAAAACTAGCATTCTAGCTAAAGAGAGTTAGCTACTATGGAAGATGGTTATACCTAAACTTGAACTCCTTCTTCTTCAAACCTTGTAGAGGTTGATGGTTCTCTTTACGTCGCCTTCTCCCGTCGAAGATGGATCCACCTCGAAGGTTCGACTTTGGGCTCTTCCTCGATCTTTGAGTGAACTAGGGTTTCCGGCTTGCTAAACCTTCATCCTAGAATGAGTAGAGAGAGATTAGGGTTTGCTTTTCTTTCTAAAGAGAATGATTCTCAACACATGAGAAGGTTTCTCTTTTCAAGAGGAAGAAGAAGATGAAATGAGGAGAGAGAGAGGTTATGATAGAATGAGCTCAATTATTTCTTTCTTGCAACCATATTGCAAAAGAAATGAATTATCTAAATGATAATAATTGAAATAAGAATAGTTGATGGTAATTTTGGAATGACCACTATCATGCTTCTTTAAATGAAGTGTAAGCATGAATCAAGGAAGACTTTCAAGGCATGAAAGTGGTCAATGGTCAACAAGTCAACCAAGGTCAACAAGTCAACAAAAAACAACCATAACATAATTCTCATTTAATTACTATTATTAATAGATAATATATAAATCCATTAGGGTTTGGAAAATGATAACTGTCAACTGTGCATACGCACCCGATCCGAAACCCTAATGAAAAACCTCATTCTCCGCCTCAAGCAACTGTGCATACACACCTGCATTCTCGTTCCAAGGAACAAGAATACCAAGATATAAAAGCAACCCCCAAAACATATACCAGTATCTGGCTCAAACCAGAGCCTGCCAGTATAATCCGTCCGGACTCCAAACGTGCACAAGTGCGCGGATGAGAACGAACCCTGTCGCAAAACCATGCGACCTCTACTCTGTTTTGCCCAGAGGCGAATACCCTCTGTGTGGGACTCTAAAGACTCGACACTACGCTGGCAGTGGGTTTAACCACAGACCGCAAGCGGCACTAGCTGTGCGTAACGGTCCCCAGGTAGATGCCGACAAGAAGGCTGACGAGGTGAAACCCCATCTGAACTCCTACTGAGTCTGAATGTGACATTCTCCGTACAGTCCGGTCTGTTCGTCTGATACATCGCATGGCGGGCCTAGGGGGCGGTAAAACGTCAGTCCCCCAATAGCGGTACAAGTCGTGTCGGAGTGAAGCCCAAAACACCCTGAGATAACACTGGAAACCTACCAGTATATCTCGCTTGCCCTGGCCAGGGACTACTCGTGTAATGGCTCTCCTAGACACAGCGCGATGTCAACCCCCAATACCGGGAGAGACGAATCCTGTCTAACCATCACTGCCTCCAAGTGCTTCGGGACTGCACCCAACCACCACCTGTTTGCACGACTCCTTTGAGCCGTGGTAGGGTAGTGATCAAAGTGCAGTGGGAACACACTCGAGGCGAAGTGTCAGTGTCAAGTCAGCGGACTAAGCTGTACTCATGTCACCTGGGAACTGATAACTGACGATAGGTATAATACCAACCTGTCAGTTCCCGACGAGTCCTGTCCAGTGTACTCGTAACCCAACGAGCACCCGTATACTATCTCCAGTACGACGTACTGATGGCTGTGGGACAGACCATCTCCCACACTGGGATGAGAAGCGCATACGCTAGTCTACTCCGGAGTATCGATGCCCTGTCTCGATAGTCCTACGACTAGGGACCTGTATAAGGATGTGCCTATAGATTACCCAGCCCCCACTAGTGTGACTGCCATCACAACGCTGGTAATCAAGCAAAGATCCTAAGGGCTCCACTAATGCGTATAAGTGATATACTGAAATAAACACAAGTACACATTGAAGTAGAAACAAACCAAGTAGCATACTACTATATTGAGCAAGATTGTTTATACAAGGTGAATATCCCAAGCTTCCATCAAGTAATATACAAACTAGTATGATACAGTAATGGCCTCTAGGGCATATACACTAACAATCTCCCACTTGCACTAAGGCCATGTACTGGCGTATCGAAGACCTATCATCTCGATCAGCCGCTCGAACTGAGTCTGGGGTAGGGCCTTGGTGAATGGATCTGCAGTGTTCTCTTCTGAAGCAACCCTCCGAACCTCGATCTCCTTGCGATCCACGATCTCCCTGATCAGGTGATACCGCCTCAAGATGTGCCTGGATCTCTGATGGGACCTGGGTTCCTTTGCTAAAGCTATAGCCCCGTTGTTGTCGCAATACAGAGGTACTGGGTCAACAATGGACGGAACCACCTGAAGTTCTTTTTAAGAACTTCCTTATCCAGACAGCTTCTTTTGCGGCATCAGATGCAGCGATGTATTCCGCTTCCATAGTCGAGTCTGCAACGGTTTCCTGTTTGGAACTCTTCCAACACACCGCCCCTCCATTGAGGGTAAAGACAAAACCCGACATGGACTTGGAATCATCCTTGTCACTCTGGAAGCTGGAGTCAGCAAAGGCCTCAATCTGGAGGTCTTTTCCGCCATACACCAAGAACATCTCCTTAGTCCTCCTCAGGTACTTGGGAATGTTCTTTACCGTTATCCAATGTTTCTCCCCAGGGTTTGACTGATACCGGCTTACTACACTCAGTGCATAAGCTACATCCGGTCTGGTACACAACATCGCATACATTATAGAGCCTACCGCAGAAGCGTAGGGTATAATAGACATGCGATCCCTCTCCAAATCAGTCTTGGGAGACATCTCTTTAGAGAGGGTGATCCCGTGACAAGCCGGTAAGTTACCGCGCTTGGAATCTTCCATACTGAATCTTTTCAGTACGGTGTCGATGTACCTGGACTGTGAAAGTCCTAATATCCTCTTGGATCTATCACGATGGATCCGGATCCCCAGGATGTAAGAGGCATCACCCAGGTCTTTCATGGAGAACCTGTGTGACAAGAAACCCTTGACAGATTGTAGCATAGGAATGTCATTTCCTATTAAGAGAATGTCATCCACGTATAAAACAAGGAATACTACAGTTCTCGCTACAAATCTACTATAGATGCATGGTTCATCTGGATTTTTGATAAAGTCAAATTCCTTGACCGTCTCATCAAAACAGATGTTCCAACTCCGCGATGCCTGCTTTAGTCCATAGATGGACTTAAGCAACTTGCACACCTTTCCGCTGCTCCCACTCTGAATGAAACCCTCTGGCTGATCCATATAGACACACTCCTTTAAACTTCCATTTAGAAAAGCGGTTTTTACGTCCATCTGCCAAATCTCATAATCGTGGAAGGCAGCAATGGCAAGAAGGATCCGAATGGATTTCAGCATAGCCACTGGAGAAAAAGTTTCGTCATAGCCCAAGCCAGGTCTTTGACGGAAACCCTTTGCTACAAGTCTAGCTTTATAGGTCTCAACCTGTCCATCTACACCAATCTTCCTTTTGAAGATCCACTTGCATCCTACGGGTTTTACCCCGTCTGGAGCAATGTCCAACGTCCATACTTTGTTGGTGTACATGGACTCCATTTCGGTCCGCATTGCATCCAGCCATTTTACCGAGTCAATGCTCTGAACGGCCTGCTGGAAGCTAGTAGGCTCATCATAGTCTATGATGCAATCCTCTCTATCCCCGTCTATGAGAAAACCGTAGTATCTCTCGGGTGGATGAGACTGCCTACTACTTCTGCGGAGCGGCATAGGAATGTCCTGTTCATTTGAACCCTCTGGTTCCATTAAGCTTTCAGTAATAGTCTGTGGTTCTGGAATTTCTTCCAGTTCTACTGCGCTCCCACTTGATTCTTTTTCTAAGAATTGATGTTCTAGAAAGTGGGCATGACGAGAAACAAGAACTTTTTGTTCCTCTTCGTAGTAGAAGAGATATCCCTTGGAATTCTTTGGATATCCCACAAACTTACACAGTACTGAGCGCGCCTCGAGCTTGTCCGCATGCTGCTTTTTAACAAAAGCTGGACTTCCCCAAGTCTTAATGTGACTGAGATGGGGTCTCTTCCCACACCATATCTCATATGGTGTAGTAGGCACAGTCTTAGTAGGAACTCGGTTCAAAAGGTACGCAGCTGATTCTAGCGCATACCCCCAGAATGATCGCGGTAACTCAGCGTTACTCATCATGGACCGTACCATATCCAATAGGGTCCGGTTCCGTCTCTCCGATACACCGTTGTGTTGCGGAGTGTATGGAGGAGTAAGCTGAGAGAGAATCCCATTCTCTTTTAAGTAATTCAGGAACTCGGCACTTAAGTATTCTCTACCTCGATCCGATCTTAGAATCTTGATACTTTTGCCGGTTTGTTTTTCTACTTCATTCTTAAATTCCTGGAATTTTTCAAAAGCTTCGGACTTATGTTTCATTAAGAAGACATAACCGTATCTTGAAAAATCATCCGTAAAAGTAATGAAGTAAGAATAACCGCTTCGCGCATGTGTAGACATTGGACCGCACACGTCGCTGTGTACGAGTCCCAAGAGCTCGCTCGCTCTTACTCCGTGTCCAGTGAACGGAGTCTTTGTCATCTTTCCTTTGAGACAGGATTGACAAGTGGCATATGATTGATATTCGAACGGATCCAAATATCCTTCTGTATGTAACTTAGTCAACCTTCTCTCATTGATGTGACCCAGTCTACAATGCCATAAGAAAGTCTGATTAATATCTGGTGACTTTCTTTTGTGTGTATTCTGGACATTGAAAATCTGTGGTTGGTTTAATACGTATATACCATTGCTCAATGTACCTGACCCAATCAGAACTTGATTAAGGTGAATGTTAACAACATTACTTACAAACGCAAATTCATAACCTTCTTTAGAAACCAAAGATACAGAAATGATATTACAAGTTGCGTTGGGTACAAAAAAGCAATTACGCAAAACCAAAACATGCCCATCTGACATTCCCAGGTGATAGTCCCCCACGGCTTTAGCATCCATGCTAGCTCCGTTCGCAACTCTGAGGGTCATGTCACCTGCCTTCAAAACCCTACGGTTTCTCAACGCCTGCAAAGAATTACAGATATGAGATCCTGATCCGGTATCCAATACCCAGGAAGTAGAGTTTATAGAAAGACAGTTTTCAATAACATACACACCTGAAGCTGAAGCCGCAACCTGCTTCAGTTCCTGTGTCCTGGCTTTCCAAGCCCTGCAATCTTTCTTCCAGTGTCCACTCTTGTGACAATAGAAGCATTCCTCTTTACCAGCAAGCTTCCCCGCTATCTTTGTTGCCTTATCCTTTCCCTTCGCACCCACTTTACTAACACCGCCTCTTGGTTTGGCGGGGGCTTTCTTCTTCTTTCCCTTGGCTTTCGCCTTGGACCTAGAAGAAGAAGATCCTCCTACAAACAAAGTGGATGTATCCCTACCCTTCTGTAGGGTGCCCTCTGCGCTCCTCAGCAGATTGAGGAGTTCTGAAAGTTCAACTTCCTTTTCTTGCAAGTTGAAATTCAGTATGAACTGGGCGTAAGTGGATGGAAGGGACTGGAGAATTATATCCGTGTAGAGTTCACTGTCCAACGTGGTCCCAAGTTCCGCGAGCTCCTCAGTGTAGCCAATCATCTTAAGCACGTGGTCCGCTACCGATGATCCGACGGCCAACTTAGTCGAAAATAACTTCTTCGACACTTCGTATCTAGCGATACGAGACTGCTCTCCATACAGTTCTTTTGTATGAAGAAATATGGATTCCAAATCCATATTCTCGTGCCTCCTCTGATGGTCGTTGTCCATCGAGGCAAGTACGAGGCATCTGGCCTTCGCGCTGTCAATCTCCCAAGTCTTACGGATTTCCTTATCCGCGACGCTGGAGGTGGGACCTGGGATGGGGGGAGCTTTGGTGGTAAGAAGATACCCCAGCTTGTCGTAAGAGATTGCCAATTTGACATTCCTGAGCCAATCTTTGTAGTTTGGCCCTGTCAATATGTTTTTATCTAGAAGTAACTTAAGTCCAGTCATTTCGATTTGGTCGCTGCAGGGGGAGAGAAGAAACACTTAGCACGATGCTCTTGCAAGTTTAGAATGGTTTTTAATTTGTCTAAACAGGATGGCTCCCACTGTCTCTCGAATCCCTCCTCAAACCACAAAGGAAGAATTAGCCGGGATCAATCCCACCGTACAATGCTTGCTTAACCGTTCAGCCAGGCCAGTGTCGGTACTTCGAGGGAGGTTTTCCAACGCTTTCGCGAAGTTCCTTAATTTAAGAACCTCTTTTCCCTGGGGGCGTAGCCCCGCTAACACCTTTCTAGGCACCTACTAGGTTTATAGCATTGATCGTTTAGTGAGAAATTTCCCGAGGAGTAGCATATACTCACAGTAGGATCGGGATCCAAATATCATCGCGTGACGAAAATGAAGGAATCCTACCATAATCATCACACTCCAAATGGTATGCAAATCTAGCAAGTTTCAGTACTTATGAAACTCCCGATGTGGATTTTTGCCCCATGCTCTTATGACCTTGACTTTGGCCAAAATATCATAAGTCACATGTCAAGTTCTTCCCGTCACTTTCCAGGTTAATTTGGATCCATCCGTACATACCCTTGACTTTGGCCAAAATGGCAGCACGACTGTCCCAAACCAACGCATCTATCTATGCTACACATGAACACCCAATAGCTACCAATCACTGTGCCTTGACTTTGGCCAAAATACACAGCTTGAATACTATTGCCTATTCATGCGAAACGACGGAGGGCTACGAATGGTTTTGGTAAAACCGTGAACGTAGTGAACTTGATATAATCGATGGAACGAGATAGCTTTTAGAAGGAGTGGCTCAAGCTCCGCATTTAAAAGTTAGTTTTGAAAAGAACCGAGTGGTTTTTCGAAAGTGTTCCATCGACTTAAACTTGGTTTATTATCTTGCATTAGTTCTTTTAATGCGTGATATTCTTGCATTAGTTCTTTTAATGCGTCCCATCATTTAATCCTACCATTGCAGAAAACAACCAAAATATGACGTACGCTTATGCCATTCGCATTCGCCACGGGGTCCCGTCATCACTCGTTAGGTTACTTAACTAACGACAGAGCGGGGGCTGGGCTAGCGCGGCTGTAAAACATAAGCAACGCCTAAATAGAAAGCAATGATAGACATTACAGATCACAGATGAATACATTGGATATACTAGCAATCCGCAATCCTTTCGAGCCTGAAACGAAAAGCGGATAACACGGTCGCTGTGAATAGCAAATACCCCACCCAAGACCCCTACGGGTGCGGCAAACTACCCGCCAAGTTCCCGGTAGTTTGTGCACCCCACCATGGGTCTATCCTAGGAGCAAAAACAGTAAAAAGAATTATACAATGACGGCTACAACCCCGACCCGGTTGTGCGGCCAAACAAATAATATTATTACATCAATTTACATTTACAATGAATGAAAGAAAAACAAAAGCTCATCTCACATCCACCCCGGCTATTCACCCGCGACAGTCCAACACATTCATATACACATTCCAGCACATTACAGATCATGTATAACCCCGACTAATCGACTTATAGCGATTAGCCGACGTTCAATACATGCAAACATCACAGATATAACCAACATAGCCAAAGTGCAGTGAAGTTCGGAAAAAAATACGGAATTATAGGACCCCAAAAGGAAATTTCTTTTCTGGAAAATCTGGGTACATATAATATATTTTAAAAATACCAAAACCAACACAGAAGAACACTGCACGAAAAACGATGCAGTGAAGAAACTATACTGCGGCGCTTCCGCGGCACATTCCTACCTCGTGCCGCGGAAGCGCGGCGCTTTATGTGAATTGGTGCATCGTTTTTCTTGGCTGTTCAAACAAAACCCTGAGCCGAATTTACAAGTATAAAGTTTTTCATTTTGAGCAGAAAAAAATTCAACAGAAACTTAGGGTTTTGGTTTTTCCGGTTTTGTGATTTTTTCGGTTCCGAACTTCGTTACACCTTACTACCAAGCTAGTTTAAGTTTAGTTAGGCTCTGATACCACTGTAAGTCCATATTGCGACCCCCGGTGCTTACGGGGAGGCGGAAACGGTATAAAAAACGAATTTTTATCGCAAGAGGCAACATGGACTAAACATGGTCGGGATCGATGTCTAAACTAAAACTAGCATTCTAGCTAAAGAGAGTTAGCTACTATGGAAGATGGTTATACCTAAACTTGAACTCCTTCTTCTTCAAACCTTGTAGAGGTTGATGGTTCTCTTTACGTCGCCTTCTCCCGTCGAAGATGGATCCACCTCGAAGGTTCGACTTTTGGCTCTTCCTCGATCTTTGAGTGAACTAGGGTTTCCGGCTTGCTAAACCTTCATCCTAGAATGAGTAGAGAGAGATTAGGGTTTGCTTTTCTTTCTAAAGAGAATGATTCTCAACACATGAGAAGGTTTCTCTTTTCAAGAGGAAGAAGAAGATGAAATGAGGAGAGAGAGAGGTTATGATAGAATGAGCTCAATTATTTCTTTCTTGCAACCATATTGCAAAAGAAATGAATTATCTAAATGATAATAATTGAAATAAGAATAGTTGATGGTAATTTTGGAATGACCACTATCATGCTTCTTTAAATGAAGTGTAAGCATGAATCAAGGAAGACTTTCAAGGCATGAAAGTGGTCAATGGTCAACAAGTCAACCAAGGTCAACAAGTCAACAAAAAACAACCATAACATAATTCTCATTTAATTACTATTATTAATAGATAATATATAAATCCATTAGGGTTTGGAAAATGATAACTGTCAACTGTGCATACGCACCCGATCCGAAACCCTAATGAAAAACCTCATTCTCCGCCTCAAGCAACTGTGCATACACACCTGCATTCTCGTTCCAAGGAACAAGAATACCAAGATATAAAAGCAACCCCCAAAACATATACCAGTATCTGGCTCAAACCAGAGCCTGCCAGTATAATCCGTCCGGACTCCAAACGTGCACAAGTGCGCGGATGAGAACGAACCCTGTCGCAAAACCATGCGACCTCTACTCTGTTTTGCCCAGAGGCGAATACCCTCTGTGTGGGACTCTAAAGACTCGACACTACGCTGGCAGTGGGTTTAACCACAGACCGCAAGCGGCACTAGCTGTGCGTAACGGTCCCCAGGTAGATGCCGACAAGAAGGCTGACGAGGTGAAACCCCATCTGAACTCCTACTGAGTCTGAATGTGACATTCTCCGTACAGTCCGGTCTGTTCGTCTGATACATCGCATGGCGGGCCTAGGGGGCGGTAAAACATCAGTCCCCCAATAGCGGTACAAGTCGTGTCGGAGTGAAGCCCAAAACACCCTGAGATAACACTGGAAACCTACCAGTATATCTCGCTTGCCCTGGCCAGGGACTACTCGTGTAATGGCTCTCCTAGACACAGCGCGATGTCAACCCCCAATACCGGGAGAGACGAATCCTGTCTAACCGTCACTGCCTCCAAGTGCTTCGGGACTGCACCCAACCACCACCTGTTTGCACGACTCCTTTGAGCCGTGGTAGGGTAGTGATCAAAGTGCAGTGGGAACACACTCGAGGCGAAGTGTCAGTGTCAAGTCAGCGGACTAAGCTGTACTCATGTCACCTGGGAACTGATAACTGACGATAGGTATAATACCAACCTGTCAGTTCCCGACGAGTCCTGTCCAGTGTACTCGTAACCCAACGAGCACCCGTATACTATCTCCAGTACGACGTACTGATGGCTGTGGGACAGACCATCTCCCACACTGGGATGAGAAGCGCATACGCTAGTCTACTCCGGAGTATCGATGCCCTGTCTCGATAGTCCTACGACTAGGGACCTGTATAAGGATGTGCCTATAGATTACCCAGCCCCCACTAGTGTGACTGCCATCAAAACGCTGGTAATCAAGCAAAGATCCTAAGGGCTCCACTAATGCGTATAAGTGATATACTGAAATAAACACAAGTACACATTGAAGTAGAAACAAACCAAGTAGCATACTACTATATTGAGCAAGATTGTTTATACAAGGTGAATATCCCAAGCTTCCATCAAGTAATATACAAACTAGTATGATACAGTAATGGCCTCTAAGGCATATACACTAACATGATCCAGACCGTAGGGCGGAAAAAATTTGGGACTTTGTTGGCGTCTGCATCGCTGCACTGGAATATGGTACCAGGAGTGACTCATCATTCGCCATTGGGGTATGGGATTTGGAATTTGGTTGTGTTAGTTGTATGTATGCCCTAGAGGCCAGTATTGTACAGATGATGTATATTATATTGGATGCTTGGACATATATAGAGATGACTTTCTTGCTCGATATGATAGTATGCTATCTGGTTGCTCTTTATCTTAACATGTACACTTGTCTCTTTAAACTGTCTTATAGTTACATGTTGGTAAAGCCCTTAGGATGTGTACTTGACTACCTGGACTATGATGCAGATCATACTAGTGGGGACATGGTAGTCCATAGGTACATCCTTCAAGGTCCCTAGTCGTGGGTGTATCGAGACGGGGCATCGATATACCAGTGTAGACTAGCGTATACGCTTCTCGACCCATGAGATGGGCGATAGATGATCCCATATCCATTGGTGTTTGACATCAGAGATCGTACACGGGTGCTCAGTGGAGACTGGGTACACTGGACGGACTCGCCGAGAACTCCCAGATGGTATTATACCCCACGTCAGATGGCAGTTCTCAGGTGACACTTGTACAGGTTAGTCTGTAGACCCGAGATCGTCATAGAGTCTTGTGTGATTCCCACTGTGCTTTGATCTCCACCTTACCACGTCCATGAGGGCATGCAAAACGGTGGTCTTTGGGTACAGTCCCGAGTCACATGGAGGCAATGAGCGATAGGAGGGGTTTCGTCTCTCCCGGTATTGGGGGTTAATGTTGCGCTGTGCTCGATTGGCCGTAACAGGGAAGTCCCTGGCCAGGGCTGATCAGAGATTTGCTGGTAAGTATTACCAGTAGTTTCTCGACCCGTTATGAGCCTCACATCGGCACGACTTATCGGTTATTGGGGTCTGACGTTTACCACCCCTAGACTTGATATGCGACATATCAGACGAACAGACCGGACTGTATGGTAAGTGTTACTGGTTGGATTCACAGGAGTGTGAGCGGGTTAGCTCGTCAATCTTCTGATCGTTCAATACCCGGGTGGCCGTTACGTTTAGCAGACCGCTTGCGGCTTGTGGATGCTTGATATGATCATCGTCTGTTACCGGCGTATTGACGAGTCTTTAGAGTCCTGCACAGAGGTTTCCTGGCTCAAGCGAAACAAAATAGGAGCGCATATGAGATATGTGCGGGACCGAGAATAATGCGTGTATGTGATACCGTATTTCATTCTCGCGATGAATGTTTCGATTGGTTATATGCGATATAACCTAGTTATCGAATCGTAGATTGATTCGATAAGTCGATACATTGGATACTAGTCGGTTATGTGCGACATGACCGGATCATTGAATCAAGTGTTGATTTAATGATTTAATGTATAATTATATATTTGATATATTGCTTTGCATTAACTAGTATCGGTTCACTTTAAAAAGGATTTTCTCACTTGTAGTTCACAAGTTGTATATGTGATATACTTTTGTGCACTACAATGTGTCATGTTTGATAATGCATGTACATTGGTTTTGTGTTAAGACTTAAACCATGGTTATGATAATAGTTAGGGTTTTGATTTATTTACTTATTTATTTATCTATTCTTTCTTGATAAATAAATAAAAGAAAACAAAATGGTTTCTTTCTTTCATGAAGCTTGATGAAGCTTCATGAAGCTTTGACTAAAGTGACCATTTTGTCTTCATGCTTAACCCTAACTATTCTCACTTGACCATAGTCTATTCTCTACACTTAACCAAGGTTAGAAGATGATAAGTATTCATTTTTATTATTCTTTTAAACATACTTATCATAATCTATCTTCTTCTTCTTCTTCATCTTCATGAAGAAAACCTTGCCTTCATCAATGGCACCTTGAGAAAAAGAGTGAGAAATCCAATTCTAAAGTGAACCCACCTCCTATTTCTTCATCCTCTACCTCTTGCCAAGTAGTATAGGGTGTTTTCTTCACAAGATTCACAACTTGGTGAAGTTGGAGCTTGAACTTGTGATGCCTCGACGTAGATCATCTTCGGCACGAAGCCGACGACCGAGCCCGCCCTTTTCTCCGATGAAGCCGACGATTGAGTTCGGGATTTGAGATGGACAGTGAGAGGACGCCTACGTGGAGCTAAAGAAGTGGAGAAACGGATCTACAAAGGTTGTAGCCTTTCTCCTTTAGTTAAGTCGTTAACTAGTTTAATGTTTCGCTTAGAATTCTTGTCGACGATCCGTATTAGGGTTTCTCGGCACCCATAAAATTTGAAATTGGCATGGTTGATGCCTTGTGAGACCTCTATAGTGTGCCTAGGAACCCTACAGTGGTATCAGAGCCTAGCTAGAGCCTTAGGCGAAGTCTAGACGATGTTTGAAACCCGATCGAACCGAAACCCTAAAACCCAAAATGCTCTCTGGAAATTTTCTGAAAATTTGGATTTTTGTCAATTAAAAATATGCAGAAAAATAAGCAGGGTCTTATTTGAATTACTGTGAAATACGAGGGCCTAAATATACTTTTCCACCGCGGAATCGCGGCACGAGCTAGGCATGTGCAGCGGTTCCGCGGCCGTACTGTCCCCTTGTCTGATGATTTCTGCACAGTAACTCATATAATTTAATGCTATATTTTCTGGGTATTTTTATTGTGACTCTACAGATGAGTATTCTGTGGTTGTATTGGGAATCAAAGATTCGATCGGATTTTCAAATTTTGTCTGTGTGGTTTTCCGGATAATTTTCGAATATGTTAAAAAGTTCGACCGGATATAAATACCCAACTTTTCCCCTGCCGGAAAATTTCCAAGTGTTGGATTTTTCTGTGGTTTAAAGACATTCTAAGTAGTGCAAGTAACGCGATGGTCCCTCTAGAAGACAACAAACCTTAACTCGATTATGTGACCGTCTTGAACTTCCCTTTGAACCTTCGGGTTTGGGGCAGTACGGCGTGCCACATGTGAGGCGTTGGCTTGACCCTTTTATGGCTGGACCGTTGGTACTGAGGCATGAAGTGAATGTCTTTGAACCTATTTCATGTGTTGAACGGTTTCGGGAAAACTTGGGTGTTCGAATGTTCGATCGGAAAGTTTAATATTTTCTATTTATCCGGAATGGGATACAATAATTGGAATTCACAAACAGTTATGAGATAACTGAATGAATGTTATAAATCTAGCGGTTTAGTCTCACTTCATATTGAAAAGAGTTTTCGATAATGGGACTAAAATGCGGGGTTTATAAGTGTTAGGCATGAGATGTCTAAAGAGGTTGCGGATTCCAACTGTTGTAGTTTTACACTTTCTTTTCTGTGACCGTAAGTGTAATATGTGATATCGCCGGTATCGTTGCTATATGTCAACGACAATTGGGATGCGCATATTTACTTACGTTGATGACATGTGATGTTATGTGTTGCTGGATATGTCATATTGGATTGTCGTGTTTGAATAGCCGGGGGTTTTTATGTGAGATGAGTGTTTTTCATTTCCATTCATGTAAAAACTTGTATGTAATATTCTTTTATTTGGGGCACTTCCAGGTTGCGGAAGTTGTCACCTTTTGTATATTATTTACTTTTCCGCATTAGGATAGACCCAAGGAGGAGACACAAGTAACCGTGTTCTAGGGTCCAGTGGGAGACCATCTCGAGGAGTCGAGTCCGGGTCTTCTAACCCTAGAATTGGTAGGGTTGCTTGCCGCTCTCGTAGGGGTCTAGAGGTGTGGGATTGGATATTCATCACGACCGTGGAATCCGTGTTTTATACTGGCTCATATTGAAAACACGGACGTCCTAGTATATCCAATGTTTCATATGTTTCTTCTGCTGCGATATCTGTGATGTGATCATGTGATGTTCTGTGATAGATACCGTATATAGTATATATGATATATTATATAGACGTTACTTATGTTTTGCACCCGCACTAGCCCTGCCCTGCTCTGTCGTTAGTTACCTAACCTAACGGTGCACGAGGGGACATCGAGGCGAATGCGGATGGCATAAGTGTACGTTGTATTTATCTGTGATGTTTAGGTGGCTTAAATGATGGGACTTCATTAATGTGATTAATGAAAGAAAAGAAACCTAAGATGTTGTAGAATCAAATTTTAAACAAAACAGGTAGCTACAGTTCTTGCTTTGCATAGCGGTATATATGATATACCCTGCACCTTATTCGATGAGGAAAGGACCGAGATCCCTTCACCGGGAGTGACTCCTTTAGCAATAACTGGCAGATGCTACACACTCGGTTTGACTTTTGATTGCTTCTATAGTTTCTGCTTTGCACAGTGATATATATGATATATCCCGCACCTCATTCGACGAGGAAAGGGCCGACGATCCCTTCACCGGGAGTGACCCCTTTAGCAAAACTGGAAAAGCCTCAAAATCACTCCATTTCAAAAACTTCATTTGATTCTACAACGATATCAAGTTCATTACGCAATAGGTTTTCAGAAAAACCTGTCGTAGCCCTCCGTCATTTCAGATAAGTACTAGTTAGTATTCGTGCTGCGTTTGTTGACTATGTTAAGGCGTAGTGTGCGGTAGCTAATTAGTGCTTATCTGTATAAGCATATGATGCGATTGGGTTAGGGTAGTCGTGCGACTTTGTTGACTATATTAAGGGTCGTACGGGTGGGTTTAATTCAATCGAGAAATGACGGGTTGAACTTGACTAGCACTTATGATTTGTTGACTATGTTAAGGTCATATAGCTGCTAGGGGCAAAATATTATCGGGAATTTCAAGTGTTGAAATTTGCAATGAGATTGCATACCTTCTATGAGATAGTTGGATCCCGATACCCACTGTGAGTAAGAGTTACTCCTGGGAGAGTTTTACACATTACAATTAGCCGATCAAGTAGGTGTCTAGAAAGGTGTCAACGGGGTTACGCCTCTGGGAAAACGAGGTTTACATTAATTAGGTTCGTGCGAAAGCATGGGGGACCTCCCTCAAAGTACCAACACTGGCCTGGCTGAAAGATCGACGAACTTGTAGTGTGTAACTAATCCCGGCTAGTCTTTCCTTTTAAGGTTTGAAGGAAGATTTGATAAAAACCAGTGGGAGCCATCCTGATTAGATAAGATAAAAACCAATCTGATCTTGCAAGAGCATACGCTAAAGTGTTTTCTTCTCTCTCTCTCCAGGTAGCGACCATTTCATGCCCTAATAAAGATAATAATATGGATGTATTGACCGAACCCGCATGTTATTCTGTGCTGGGGAACGTTGGTTCCGTTCTTTCTTATAAGAGTTATAGGAATGAACAGGATATAGGGGAATACCAGGATTCCCTTGCCACCCGAATGAAGAAAGTACATGCTGATGCATTTTCTTCGGGTGTGTTCATTACAGAGAATTGTTTCTCCATTTGCTCTACGTTCTGGGTATTAGATACCGGGTCAGGATCCCATATATGTAATCAGTTACATGGGCTTAGGAAAGGTAGAGAACTTGGAGAAGGTGAAAAAGACATTAGAGTTGGAAATGGTGCAATTGTTGCAGCTAAGACTGTCGGGGAATATCACCTTGTATTACCAACAGGTAATACATTGGTTCTGAACGAATGCTATTACATGCCGAACCTGATATGCAACATTATATCAGTTTCTTTGTTAAGTAAAGAGGGATATAATTTTGTATTACAGGATAATGTTATGAACATTTTCCGTAACCAAAAGTTGGTTGGATCAGGCACGTTGTGCAATAGCATTTATATTCTAAATCAATCAACAGTTCTGAGCATAACAAACACACACAAGAGGAAGAGTTCAGAACTGAACGAATCCTTCTTGTGGTATTGTAGACTGGGTCACATCAATGTGACACGACTGGCTAAGTTGCATAAGGATGGATATTTGAAGCCATTCGAATTTTCATCTTATAACACTTGCCAGTCATGTCTCAAAGGCAAGATGACCAAAACTCCATTTACGGGACACAGAGAAAGAGTTATCGAACTCTTAGGACTGATACATAGTGATGTATGCGGTCCCATGTCTACACATGCCAGGGATGGTTCTTCGTACTTCATTACATTCACTGACGATCTCTCTAGGTTCGGGTATGTGTTCCTGATGAAACACAAATCAGAAGCTTTTGAGAAATTTAGAGAATATAAACAAGAAGTCGAGAACCAAACCGGAAAAAGTATTAAAATCCTACGATCCGATCGAGGAGGTGAATACTTGAGCAATGAATTCCTGGACTTCCTAAAAGAGAATGGGATTCTCTCTCAGCTGACTCCTCCATATACACCACAGCACAACGGTGTATCAGAACGGAGGAACCGCACCCTATTAGATATGGTGCGCTCTATGATGAGCACAGCTGAGTTACATATTTCCTTCCGGGGATATGCGCTGGAGACAGCTGCATACCTATTGAATCAAGTTCCATCTAAATCTGTACCTACCATATCATATGAGATATGGAGTGGGAAGAGACCATATTTTAAACGAGTTAAGATATGGGGTTGTCCGGCCTATGTCAAAAGGCAAAATCCAGACAAACTCGAGGCACGGTCAGTTCTTTGCAAGCTTGTGGGATATCCTAAGAATTCACAGGGATATTTTTTCTACCATGCTGAAGAACAAAAGGTGTTTGTTTCTCAATATGCCACCTTTTTAGAAAAGGAATTCCTTGAAAAAGAAATTAGTGGCAAAGTGGTAGAGCTGGAAGAAGTTCCAGATACACAAACCGTAACTGAAGATTTAGTGGAACCAGAAGATTCAGTAGCTCCCAATGAACCTCAGCCTCTCCGCCGATCTAGTAGGGTTCCTCGCCAACATGAGAGATACTACGGTTTTCTCATAGATGGTGGAAGCGAGGATTGCATCATGGAGGATGATGACCCAACTAGCTTTGAGCAGGCCATCATGAGTAGGGACTCAGTGAAATGGCTGGATGCTATGCGGTCCGAGATGGAATCCATGTACACCAACAATGTATGGACTTTGGATGTTGCTCCTGAAGGGGTAAAACCCATTGGGAGCAAGTGGATCTTCAAGAAGAAACTTGGTGTAGATGGAAAAGTGGAGACTTTCAAAGCTAGACTTGTTGCAAAAGGTTTTCGTCAAAGACCAGGTGTGGACTATGACGAAACCTTTTCTCCAGTGGCTATGCTTAAATCCATCCGGATCATGCTTGCCATCGCTGCATATCATGACTACGAAATCTGGCAAATGGATGTTAAGACCGTCTTTCTAAATGGTGATTTAGAAGAGTGCGTGTACATGACTCAGCCAGAGGGCTTCGTAGACAGTGGGAGCAGCGGGAAGGTGTGCAAGCTGCTTAAATCCATTTATGGATTAAAGCAAGTATCACGGAGTTGGAACATCTGCTTTGACATCGTTATCAAAGAGTTTGATTTCCTCAAAAATCCAGATGAACCTTGTATCTACAAAAAGGTGGCAGAGAGTAAGGTTGTCTTCCTCGTATTGTACGTGGACGACATACTCTTGATAGGAAATGATATTCCTATGCTGCAATCGGTCAAGCTCTTCTTATCACAAAGATTCTCAATGAAAGATCTTGGTGATGCCTCCTGCATATTGGGAATCAGGATTTATAGAGATAGATCCAAACGGATTTTAGGATTGTCCCAATCCAGGTACATTGACACCGTACTAAAGAGGTTTAGTATGGAAGAATCCAAGCATGGCAACTTGCCCACGATCTCTGGAGTCACTCTCTCCAAAGAGATGTCTCCCAAGACTGATTTGGAGAGAGCTCGCATGCAAGGGATACCCTATGCTTCGGCTGTAGGCTCTATCATGTATGCGATGCTATGTACCAGACCCGATGTAGCATACTCACTAAGTATAGTGAGCAGGTATCAAGCTGATCCTGGAGAGAGTCACTGGACAGCTGTGAAGAGCATTCTCAAGTACTTGAGAAGGACTAAAGAGATGCTCTTGGTGTATGGTAACGGAGAACTCCAAGTGGAGTCCTTTACCGATTCGAGCTTCCAGAGTGATAAGGACGACTCTAAGTCGTAGTCGGGATTTGTCTTTACCCTTTACGGAGGGGCGGTTAGCTGGAAGAGTTCCAAGCAGGAAACCGTAGCAGACTCAACGATGGAGGCTGAATACATCGCTGCCAACGATGCTGCCAAAGAGGCTGTCTGGATCAAGAAGTTCATTACTGAACTTGGAGTGGTTCCATCCATTGAGCATCCAATACCTTTGTATTGCGATAACAATGGAGCGGTGGCTTTGGCCAAGGAACCCAGGTCCCATCAGCGGTCCAGGCATATTCTGAGGCGGTATCACCTGATCCGGGAGATAGTTGATCGCCAGGAGATCGAGGTAAGGAGGGTTGACACGAAGAACAACACGGCGGATCCACTCACGAAGGCCATTCCCCAGATACAGTTTGAGAGACTCTTCGGGATGCTCGGTATGCAATACTACAGCAGCTGGCCCTAGTGCAAGTGGGAGATTGTTAGTTGTATGTATGCCCTAGAGGCCAGTATTGTACAGATGATGTATATTATATTGGATGCTTGGACATATATAGAGATGACTTTCTTGCTCGATATGATAGTATGCTATCTGGTTGCTCTTTATCTTAACATGTACACTTTTCTCTTTAAACTGTCTTATAGTTACATGTTGGTAAAGCCCTTAGGATGTGTACTTACTACCTGGACTATGATGCAGATCATACTAGTGGGGACATGGTAGTCCATAGGTATATCCTTCAAGGTCCCTAGTCGTGGGTGTATCGAGACGGGGCATCGATATACCAGTGTAGACTAGCGTATACGCTTCTCGACCCATGAGATGGGCGATGGATGATCCCATATCCATTGGTGTTTGACATCAGAGATCGTACACGGGTGCTCAGTGGAGACTGGGTACACTGGACAGACTCGCCGAGAACTCCCAGATGGTATTATACCTCACGTCAGATGGCAGTTCTCAGGTGACACTTGTACAGGTTAGTCTGTAGACCCGAGATCGTCATAGAATCTTGTGTGATTCCCACTGTGCTTTGATCTCCACCTTACCACGTCCATGAGGGCATGCAAAACGGTGGTCTTTGGGTACAGTCCCGAGTCACATGGAGGCAATGAGCGATAGGAAGGGTTTCGTCTCTCCCGGTATTGGGGGTTGATGTTGCGCTGTGCTCGATTGGCCGTAACAGGGAAGTCCCTGGTCAGGGCTGATCAGAGATTTGCTGGTAAGTGTTACCATTAGTTTCTCAACCCGTTATGAGCCTCACATCGGCACGACTTATCGGTTATTGGGGTATGACGTTTACCACCCCTAGACTTGATATGCGACATATCAGACGAACAGACCGGACTGTATGGTAAGTGTTACTGGTTGGATTCACAGGAGTGTGAGCGGGTTAGCTCGTCGATCTTCTGATCGTTCAATACCCGGATGGCCGTTACGTTTAGCAGACCGTTTGCGGCTTGTGGATGCTTGATATGATCATCGTCTGCTACCGGCGTATTGACGAGTCTTTAGAGTCCTACACAGAGGTTTCCTGGCTCAAGCGAAACGAAATAGGAGCGCATATGAGATATGTGCGGGACCGAGAATAATGCGTGTATGTGATACCGTATTTCATTCTCGCGATGAATGTTTCGATTGGTTATATGCGATATAACCTAGTTATCGAATCGTAGATTGATTCGATAAGTCGATACATTGGATACTAGTCGGTTATGTGCGACATGACCGGATCATTGAATCAAGTGTTGATTTAATGATTTAATGTATAATTATATATTTGATATATTGCTTTGCATTAACTAGTATCGGTTCACTTTAAAAGGATTTTCTCACTTGTAGTTCACAAGTTGTATATGTGATATACTTTTGTGCACTACAATGTGTCATGTTTGATAATGCATGTACATTGGTTTTGTGTTAAGACTTAAACCATGGTTATGATAATAGTTAGGGTTTTGATTTATTTACTTATTTATTTATCTATTCTTTCTTGATAAATAAATAAAAGAAAACAAAATGGTTTCTTTCTTTCATGAAGCTTGATGAAGCTTCATGAAGCTTTGACTAAAGTGACCATTTTGTCTTCATGCTTAACCCTAACCATTCTCACTTGACCATGGTCTATTCTCTACACTTAACCAAGGTTAGAAGATGATAAGTATTCATTTTTATTATTCTTTTAAACATACTTATCATAATCTATCTTCTTCTTCTTCTTCATCTTCATGAAGAAAACCTTGCCTTCATCAATGGCACCTTGAGAAAAAGAGTGAGAAATCCAATTCTAAAGTGAACCCACCTCCTATTTCTTGCCAAGTAGTATAGGGTGTTTTCTTCACAAGTTTCACAACTTGGTGAAGTTGGAGCTTGAACTTGTGATGCCTCGACGTAGATCATCTTCGGCACGAAGCCGACGACCGAGCCTGCCCTTTTCTCCGATGAAGCCGACGATTGAGTTCGGGATTCGAGATGGACAGCGAGAGGATGCCTACGTGGAGCTAAGGAAGTGGAGAAACGGATCTACAAAGGTTGTAGCCTCTCTCCTTTAGTTAAGTCGTTAACTAGTTTAATATTTCGCCTAGAATTCTAGTCGACGATCCGTATTAGGGTTCCTCGGCACCCATAAAATTTGAAATTGGCATGGTTGATGCCTTGTGAGACCTCTATAGTGTGCCTAGGAACCCTGCAGGTTGGCGTCTGCATCGCTGCACTGGAATATGGTACCAGGAGCGACTCAGCATTCGCCATTGGGGATTTGGATTTGGAATTTGGCTGGCGTCTACATCGCTGCACTGGAATATGGTACCAGGAGCGACTCATCATTCGCTATTGGGGATTTGGATTTGGAATTTGGATGGCGGCTGCATCGCTGCACTGGAATATGGTACCAGGAGCGACTCATCATTCGCCATTGGGGTATGGGATTTGGAATTTGGCTGGCGTCTGCATCGCTGCACTAGAATAATATACCAGGAGCGACTCATCATTCGCCATTACCTATTGGGGAGCGATAGCTTAGGAGACAGGTTTAGATCCCTATCACCTAAGGCTTTTCAATTTTATGGGCCGTAAGGGTCCCATAAAAGCATTTTCTCCCTACGAGTCGTAAGGATCCCGCAGGTACATTTTCTCCTTAGGAGTCGTGGGGACTCCCAAGTGTGTTTTTCCTTCGTGGGATCCCACGAAGGTTTGTTCTCCTCATGTATCGTGAGGACACATGAGTGGGTCTTTCCAATGGACCATAATTCTAAGGGCGGAGACCAGCCGCGTAACTAGTGACTACGGTAGGGCATGGGTATGATGAGAATTATTTGAGCCTATGGATTGTATACGGTAGTCAATTTGGGGACCACCCGTAGGGCTGGAAGAATTTTTGGGGAATTGGATTTTTGTTGGCGTCTGCATCGTTGCAGTGGAATATGGTACCAGGAGCAACTCATCATTCGTCGTTGTTTTTTTTTTGTTTTACCGCGATTGCTATATCATTTCAGCTTTTCTTATCGTGAAGATCGTAATTGCCCTATCATTTCAGCTTTTCTTATCGCGAAGATCGCGATTGCCCTATCATTTCGGCTTTTATTCGCGGTTGCCCCATCATTTCGGCTTTATTTTCATCTTTATTTTACTCGCTGATTTTTATTGTGAGTTGCCCCATCATTTCGGCTTTTCTTTATTTTTCTTTTATTTACACACTTTTTTGTTTATTTACATATATATGTATTTTTTTTACATTCTCAGTTTAACGACTTAGAGGTCGACAGTTCCCAGTTTAATGACGTAATGGTCGACTATTTTCAGAGAAAGGCAGATGTCTGAGAGAATCAGTTTCACGAAGAACTTCGGTCTCCGTTTGTATGAAATTGGCGGTCGCAGCTGGACTGTTTGTTAACACGCCTTTAGACAGTTCTATCTCTCCTGCCTTGTATTGCTTTTCGACCCAATCTTTGAAGACAAAGCAGTCCTCAATGGCATGACCTATCACTCTGTGATAAAGGCAGTATTTGGGGTCGTCAGTCATATTCGCTTCCTGCAGTCTTTTTGACTCTGGCAGTTGTAGGCCGTTCCTCATAGCGTCTTTGAATATTTTACGAATTTTTCTCTTCTGAAGGAATATACCTTATCCAGCTTCTCTTTCAGTGGAGATTCTCCCCCCTCTCCGAAAACTGGCTTCCGAGGCTGGTTGGCATTAGGCCTGCTCAACCCTTGCTTATTTCGGTTAGCTGAGGTATTGAAAGATTCAGAATCATCGGAATTTCCGTCTTTGCGATTATCGTCCTTTCGGTTTTTCCAGGACCTATTATTATTTTGGGAATCCGAGGAGGACTCCTGCTTTGAGCGCTCCAGCATCTGAACTTTCCTGGTCAGCTCTTGGAATGTTTTGAGACCTGCGGTGCACAGAAACGGGGCCATCCAATTGTTGAGATTTCCGACGAGGAGACTGACAGATTGGTCCTGCTCTATCGGCGGTTCGCATTTGACGGAGAGATTGCGTCATCGGGTTATAAAATCCGTGCTGCTTTCGTTGTTCTTTGGCTTGGTCCTTACAAGGTCGGCGATGGTGATCTTATCGCTAATGCTCATGAACCTCTGCCGAAACAGAGACTCCATTTAGACGAAAGTTGTGACGGAGCAATCCGGTATGCTCACGTACCAGTCGAAAGAAACATCGGCCAAGCTATTAACAAACTGGCGGAGGAGAAGTGCATCATTGCCCCCAGTATTCCCGCATGAGGCTTTAAAGTGGGCGATGTGCTCATTCGCATTTCCCGTCCCATCGAATCTTCCGAATTTGGGGATGACATAGCCACTAGGAAATTCTACCCGATCATACTGAGCAGGATATGGTCTCCCACTTCTGCTGATATCTTTTTGCGCTTCGGCTTCGGCCACCAATATTTTGACTTTGTTGGAAACCAAATCCATGATTTGATCTTGAGTTAGCGGGCTACTGTCATCGGTAGCCAAGACATTACCTGAAATAGGATGCGACTGGATTTCGTGCGGTCCGCCCACCTTTAGATTTGAGGAAATAGGTGTCGGCTATCTCAGGACACCGTTTCCCGGTTCATGAGCAGAGCCCCGCGCTTAATTGGGCGGATGAGAGGCAAGTTGGGCCGTAAGCCATAAGATGACATTTGTCAAGTCGTCGATCTTTGAGTAGAGCTTGGCCATCTCCTTGTCTTTGCTTCTGAGCTGTTTTCGGAGCTCTTGGAGAAGTTGCTGCTCTGCAGTCTTAGGATGGAAAGTTGGCTCATCTTCGCTTTCCGAGCCTAACTCCCCATGAACTGAGGGCTCTCTCTGCCTATCAGCCTCACTAAGAGGATTTTCATCACCCTCCGGAGGATACTGGTCTTGAGAAGTGACAGCTATATTCACACCAGGTTGGATTTGAGATGTGGTGGCCCCATCCTTGCTTTTGCCGTGAAGGTTGTCGCTGGGATGCGTGCCCACCATGTAGACAGTGTGGATAACACATTCAGCCATCCTTTCACCACTAGCAGCCGGTTTCGTGCAGCGGTCCGAGCTTTGTAAATTCATAAATTTTAACATGGCCGGAGCCCTAGCCCTTTTGTTGGCTCTGTATCTGAGCCGCTTCTGCCTCAGCTTCTCTGCCTTGAGCGCTTGGCAGGCTTCTGATCTCCAGGAAGCTGCCGTAGGTTGAGTGATAGGGAGCTTAGAGAAGATACCCAATTGAGCAGTTGTCAGGGGCATCGCTGGAGCTTGCTCGAGACGCCCTGTTGCTTTGTTGGTGTTGAGGGCCTTGCCCCCAGCTGGGGCTAAGGAGAGTCGTTCAAACACTGACTTGCGTTTGAGTTGGGGAGCCTTCGAGACCACCACATTTAGCTTCTTTCCTTTCGAGACCGGTTTGTCCGTCACCGGGGCTTAAGGAGCTGGGATGGCGTTGGCTGACACAAATAGAATAGATCCAAATGATAGCGACAGCTCCTCCCATTGTCGCCCGAGGCAGGCCGGAAGGACCGTCCTGGAGTCTAGCTTCATCGTGTAGGAGACGGGAGCCGTGCTGAGAGCTGAGTTCATCTTTGGAGACATTGTTGAAAAGTGATTGCTTAAAAACCTGCGTGAAAAAGCATTATTTTAGTATAAATATATGTATGTATATTGATTGAGTTCGCATGAACGTTTAACCCGAAATATGGGAGGAGAGACGGTCCCACCGGGCGTGCCAGAATCTGTAGGGTGTTTTTCGTCACCCCATTGAGATGGGAATACGCGCGCTCTTGTCAGGCGCATTACAGATTCCCCTGCCTAGGCTAGACTGGGGTTTATTGATTGTGGGGATCCGAATCTCCGGTAGCCGCGGACTAAGCTACTGTTAATTACCCCTCGCCTTTGGAGCGAGGGAACCTCCGATTGACGGGTTGAACTGGACATGCGAACTCAATGTGCAGCGTACGTGTGTTGTGTCTTGAAAGGATTTTGGATATATCGGGGGGCCCGCAGAGTTTTTACGGGGGTCCCGCTACCCAGATAGCGGGCTGGGGGTTAAGGGGGCTAGCAGCCCTCTTGCGGCGTGCGGGGCAGCGCCCCGTTAGAAATTTTTTTCTAACAGTGACAGTGTCGTGGAGTATGTGTGTGTGTGTTTGTATATGTACACACGCGCGCACGCGCGCGCGCATAAGGGAATAGGGCATCCAAAGGATGCGTAGGAGAAAGCACTCGAGCGCTAGCGCCTTTGGGCGCTAGAGCTTTGAGTGCTAGGGCGCTAACTGTAAGTCCGTGTTGCCCATCCCGGTGCTTACGGGAGGCGGAAAACATAATAAAAATCGGATTTTTAATGACTTAGGCAACATGGACTATGCTTGTGAGGATCTTTGCTAAACTAAAACTAGCTAAAGTAAACAAACAACTAACAAAGTTGTAGAAAGGTTATACCTTTGGTCTTTAGTCCTTCTCTCCTTGCTCCTAGGTATGGTAGAAAAGGATCACCTTGCTTGTCTTCTCCCGTCAAAGAAGGATCCACCCGAAAGCCACCACCTTTAGCTTCAACTCCAAGCTAGGAGTAACTAGAGTGCAAGAAATGCTAAGACTTGAACCCTAGAAGTGAGTAGAGAAGATCAAGAGAGGGTTTTTCTCAAGCTATTTGTTTCTCAACACATGAGAGGGAGAGAGCTTGAGGGAGAGGATGAGCAAGAGAGAGAAAAGAAATGAGAGAATGAGAAAATAGTGAGCCATTCTCACTAATATGTGTGAGTTATCTTAATTAATTAATTAGCAAGAAAATTGTCATGGTTTAATCAAGAGGTGACCATTATCATTTCATTATTAATGCAAATTGCAAGAATCAAAGAGCATCTTCCAAATGAAATGATCATGGTCAAATTGTCAACTTGGTCAACAAGTCAACAAAGTCAAAGTGTCAACAACAACAACCATGCACAATAATTAAGCTAATTATTAATTAACAATAATACACACAAAAACAATAGGGTTAATAAAATGACAATAGTCATTAACCCTAAACAAGGTCCTCTCCCTCAATCTCAAGCAACCGTGCATACGCACCCGCATTCGTGATCCGAGGAACACGAACACAATGAGAAAAACCAATCTCAAATCATATACTAGGATCCGGCTTAAACCAAAGCCCGCTAGTATAAACTGTCCGGACAGCAAACGTGCACAAGTGCGCGGATGCGAGCGAACCCTGTCGCAAAACCATGCGACCTCTACTCGTTTTGCCTAAAGGCGAATAGCTCTCTGTGTGGGACTCTAAAGACTCGACACTACGCTGGCAGTGGGTTTAACCACAGACCGCAAGCGGCACTAGCTGTACGTAACGGTCCCCAGGTAGATGTCGATAAGAAGACTGACGAGGTGAACCCCATCTGCACTCCTACTGAGCCTGTATGTGACAGTCTCCGTACAGTCCGGTCTGTTCGTCTGATACATCGCATGGCGGGCCTAGGGGGGCGGTGAACGTCAGTCCCCTAATAGCGGTACAAGTCGTGTCGGAGTGTAGCCCAGAACACCCTGAGATAACACTGGAAACCTACCAGTATATCTCGCTTGCCCTGGCCAGGGACTACTCGTGTAATGGCTCTCCTAGACACAGCGCGATGTCAACCCCCAATACCGGGAGAGACGAATCCTGTCTAACCGTCACTGCCTCCAAGTGCTTCGGGACTGCACCCAAAAACTACCTGTTTGCACGACTCCTCTGAGCCGTGGTAGGGTAGTAATCAAAGTGCAGTGGGAACACACTCGAGGCGAAGTGACAGTGTCAAGTCAGCGGACTAAGCTGTACTCATGTCACCTGGGAACCGATAACTGACGATAGGTATATTACCAACCAACAGTTCCCGACGAGTCCTGTCCAGTGTACTCGTAACCTAACGAGCACCCGCATACTATCCCAAGTACGACGTACTAACGGCTGTGGGACAGACCGTCTCCCACACTGGGATGAGAAGCGCATACGCTAGTCTACTCCGGAGTATCGATGCCCTGTCTCGATAGTCCAACGACCAGGGACCTGTATAAGGATGTGCTTATAGATTACCCAGCTCCCACGAGTGCGAGCGCCATCACAACGCTGGTAATCAAGCAAAGATCCTAAGGGCTCTACTAATATGTATACCAGCAATATGCTAAAAGAAACACATGCACATATTAAAGCAGAGACAAACCAAGTAGCATACTACCATTTCGAGCAAGATTGTATATACAACTGTGAATATCCCAAGCTTCCATTAAGTAATATACAAGCTAGTATGATACAGTAATGGCCTCTAGGGCATATACACTAACAATCTCCCACTTGCACTAAGGCCATGTACTGGCGTATCGAAGACCTATCATCTCGATCAGCCGCTCGAACTGAGTCTGGGGCAAGGCCTTGGTGAATGGATCTGCTGTGTTATCCTCTGATGCAACTCTCCGGACCTCGATCTCCTGGCGATCCACGATCTCCCTGATCAGGTGATACCGCCTTAAGATGTGTCTGGATTTCTGATGGGACCTGGGTTCCTTCGCTAAAGCTATAGCCCCGTTGTTGTCGCAATACAGAGGTATTGGGTCAACAATGGACGGAACCACCTGAAGTTCTTTCAAGAACTTCCTCATCCAGACAGCTTCTTTTGCGGCATCAGATGCAGCGATGTATTCCGCTTCCATAGTCGAGTCAGCAACGGTTTCCTGTTTGGAGCTCTTCCAACACACCGCCCCTCCATTGAGGGTAAAGACAAAACCCGACATGGACTTGGAATCATCCTTGTCACTCTGGAAGCTGGAGTCAGCAAAGGCCTCAATCTGCAGGTCTTTTCCGCCATACACCAAGAACATCTCCTTAGTCCTTCTCAGGTACTTGAGAATGTTCTTTACTGCTATCCAATGTTTCTCCCCTGGGTTTGACTGATACCTGCTTACCACACTCAGTGCATAAGCCACATCCGGTCTGGTACATAACATCGCATACATTATAGAGCCTACCGCAGAAGCGTAGGGTATAATAGACATGCGATCCCTTTCCAAATCAGTCTTGGGAGACATCTCTTTGGAGAGGGTGATCCCGTGACAAGCCGGTAGATTACCGCGCTTGGAATCTTCCATACTGAATCTCTTCAGTATGGTGTCGATGTACCTGGACTGCGAGAGTCCTAATATCCTCTTGGATCTGTCACGGTAGATCCGGATACCCAGAATGTAGGAGGCATCACCCAGGTCTTTCATGGAGAACCTGTGTGACAAGAACCCCTTGACAGATTGTAGCATAGGAATGTCATTTCCTATTAAGAGAATGTCATCCACGTATAAAACGAGGAATACTACAGTTCTCGCTACAAATCTACAATAGATGCATGGTTCATCTGGATTTTTGATAAAGCCAAATTCTTTGACCGTCTCATCAAAACAGATGTTCCAACTCCGCGATGCCTGCTTGAGTCCATAAATGGACTTGAGCAACTTGCACACCTTTCCGCTGCTCCCACCCTGAATGAAACCCTCTGGCTGGTCCATATAGACACACTCCTCTAAATGACCATTTAGAAAAGCTGTCTTTACGTCCATCTGCCAAATCTCATAATCGTGGAAAGTAGCGATGGCAAGAAGGATCCGAATGGATTTCAGCATAGCTACTGGAGAAAAGGTTTCGTCATAGTCCAAACCAGGTCGCTGACGAAAACCCTTTGCTACTAGTCTAGCTTTATAGGTCTCAACCTGTCCATCTACACCAATCTTCCTTTTGAAGATCCACTTGCATCCTACGGGTTTTACCCCGTCTGGAGCAATGTCCAACGTCCATACTTTGTTGGTGTACATGGACTCCATCTCGGTCCGCATTGCATCCAGCCATTTTACCGAGTCGACGCTCTGAATGGCTTGCTGGAAGCTAGTAGGCTCATCACAATCTAGGATGCAGTCTTCTCTATCCCCGTCAATGAGAAAACCGTAGTATCTCTCGGGCGGATGAGACTGCCTACTACTCCTGCGGAGCGGCATAGGAATGTCCTGTTCTTTTGAACTTTCTGGTTCCACTAAACTTTCAGTAATAGTTTGTGGTTCTGGAATTTCTTCCAGTTCTATTGCGCTCCCACTTATTTCTTTTTCTATGAACTGATGTTCTAGAAAGTGGGCATGGCGAGAAACAAGGACTTTTTGTTCCTCTTCGCAATAGAAGTAATATCCCTTGGAGTTCTTTGGATATCCCACAAACTTGCACTGTACTGAGCGTGCCTCGAGCTTGTCCGCATGCTGCTTTTTTACAAAAGCTGGACATCCCCATGTCTTAATGTGATTAAGATAGGGTTTCTTCCCACTCCATAACTCATATGGTGTGGTAGGCACAGTCTTAGTGGGAACACGGTTCAAAAGATATGCAGCTGTTTCTAGTGCATACCCCCAGAACGATCGCGGTAACTCAGCATTACTCATCATGGACCGTACCATATCCAATAGGGTTCGGTTCCGTCTCTCCGATACACCGTTATGTTGCGGAGTGTATGGAGGAGTAAGCTGAGAGAGAATTCCATTCTCTTTTAAGTAGTTCAGGAATTCGGCACTTAAGTATTCTCCTCCTCGATCCGATCTTAGGATCTTGATACTTTTGCCGGTCTGTTTTTCTACTTCACTCTTATATTCCTGGAATTTTTCAAAAGCCTCGGATTTATGTTTCATTAAGAAGACATAACCGTACCTTGAAAAATCATCCGTAAAAGTTATGAAGTAAGAAAAACCGCTTCGCGCATGTGTAGACATTGGACCGCACACGTCGCTGTGTACGAGTCCCAAGAGCTCGCTTGCTCTTTCTCCGTGTCCAGAAAACGGAGCCTTTGTCATCTTTCCTTTGAGACAGGATTGACAAGTTGCATATGATTGATATTCGAACGAATCTAAATATCCTTCAGTATGTAACTTAGTCAATCTTCTCTCGTTGATGTGACCCAGTCTACAATGCCATAAGAAAGTTTTATTAATTTCTGGAGACTTTCTTTTGTGTGTATTCTGGATATTGAAAACCTGTGGTTGGTTTAAAACGTAAATACCGTTGTTCAATGTACCTGACCCAATCAACACTTGATTAAGGTGAATGTTCACTACATTACTTACAAATGCAAATTCATAACCTTCTTTAGATAATAAAGATACAGAAATGATATTACAGGTTGCATTTGGTACATAATAACAACTACGCAAAACCAAAAAGTGTCCATCTGATAATCCCAGGTGATAGTCCCCCACGGCCTCAGCATCCATGCTAGCACCGTTCGCAACTCTGAGGGTCATGTCACCTGCCTTCAAAACTCTACGCTTTCTCAACGCCTGCAAAGAATTACAGATATGAGATCCCGATCCGGTATCCAATACCCAGGAAGTAGAGTTTATAGATAGACAGTTTTCAATAACATACACACCTGAAGCTGAAGCTGCAACTCGCTTCAAATCCTGTGTTCTGGCTTTCCAAGCCTTGCAATCTTGTTTCCAGTGACCACTTTTGTGACAATAGAAGCATTCTTCCTTACCCACCAGCTTCCCCACTACTTTTGTTGCTTTACCCTTTCCCTTCGTATCCACTTTACCGACACCGCCTCTTGGTTTGGCGGGGGCTTTCTTCTTCTTGCCCTTGGCTTTCGCCCTGGACCTAGAAGAGGAAGATCCTCCTACAAACAAAGTGGATGTCTCCCTACCCTTCTGTAGGGTGCCCTCAGCAGTCCTCAACATGTTCAGAAGTTCGGCCAGTTCGACCTCCTTTCCTTGCATGTTGAAGTTGAGAATGAACTGGGCGTAAGTGGAAGGAAGGGACTGGAGAATCAGATCAGTATAGAGTTCATTCTCCAACGTGGTCCCAAGGTCCGCGAGCTCCTCTATATAGCCGATCATCTTAAGCACGTGGTCCGCTACCGATGATCCGACGGCCAACCTTGCCGAAAAGAGCTTTTTCGACACTTCGTATCTTGCGATACGAGACTGCTCTCCATACAGTTCTTTTGTATGGAGAAATATGGACTCTAGGTCCATATTCTCGTGCCTCCTCTGATGGTCGTTGTCCATCGAGGCTAATACGAGGCATTTGGCCCTCGCGCAATCTATCTCCCATGTCTTACGGATTTCTACATCCGCGACGCTGGAGGTGGGACCTGGGACGGGGGGAGCTTTGGTGGTAAGTATATACCCCAGCTTGTCATAAGTGATAGCCATCTTGACATTCCTGAGCCAATCTTTGTAGTTTGGCCCTGTCAATATGTTTTTATCTAATAGTAACTTAAGTCCGGTCATCTTGAATGGTCGCTGCAATTAGGAGAGAGAAAAGAAACACTTTAGCATGATGCTCTTGCAAGTTTAGAGTGGTTTTTAGTTTGTCTAAACTGGATGGCTCCCACTGTCTCTCGAATCCCTTCTCAAACCATAAAGAAAAGGATTAGCCGGGATCATTCTCACCGTACAATACTTGCTTAACCGTTCAGCCAGGCCAGTGTCGGTACTTCGAGGGAGGTTTTCCAACGCTTTCGCGAAGTTCCTTAATTAAGTAACCTCTTTTCCCTGTGGGCGTAGCCCCGCTAACACCTTTCTAGGCACCTACTAGGTTTATAGCATTGATCGTTAAGTGAGAGTTTTCCCGAGGAGTAGCATATACTCACAGTAGGATCGGGATCCAAATATCATCGTGTGATAAAACCGAAGGAATCCTACCAGAATTATCACACTCCAAATGGTATGCAACGCTAGCAAGTTTCAGTACTTATGAAACTCCCGATGTGGATTTTTGCCCCATGCTCTTATGACCTTGACTTTGGCCAAAATATCATAAGTCACATGTCAAGTTCTACCCGTCATTCTCCTGGTTAATTTGGACCCACCCGTACCTACCCTTGGCTTTGGCCAAAATGGCAGCACGACTGTCCCAAACCAACGCATCTATCTATGCTGCACATGAATACCCAAACGCTACCAATCACTATGCCTTGACTTTGGCCAAAATACATAGCTTGAATACTTTTGACCATTCATGTGGAATGACGGAGGGCTACGGATGGTTTTGGCGAAACCGTGAACGTAGTGAACTTGATATAATCGATGGAACGAGATAGCTTTTAAAAGGAGTGGTTCAAGCTCCGCGTTTAAAAGTTTTAGTTTTGAAAAGAACCGAGTGGTTTTCAAAGTGTTCCAATCGACTTTTACTTGGTTTATTTCTTGCATTAGTTCTTTTAATGCGTCCCATCATTTAATCCTACCATTGCAGAAAACAACCAAAATATGACGTACGCTTATGCCATTCGCATTCGCCACGGGGCCCCGTCATCACCCGTTAGGTTACTTAACTAACGACAGAGCGGGGGCTGGGCTAGCGCGGCTGTAAAACATAAGCAACGCCTAAATAGTTATTATATATAAATATATCGCAATGATAGACATTACAGATCACAGATGAATACATTGGATATACTAGGAATCCGCAATGCGTTCGAGCCTGCAACGCAAAGCGGATTACACGGTCGCGGTGAATAGCCAATACCCCACCCAAGACCCCTACGGGTGCGGCAAACTACCCGCCAAGCACCCGAAGCGAAGCAACCTCCCTCACCACCGTGAGTAGGCCACTCGGCACTTCGAGTACCCGGTAGTTTGTGCACCCCCTCCATGGGTCTATCCTAGGAGCAAAAACAGTAAAAAGAATTATACAATGACGGCTACAACCCCGACCCGGTTGTGCGGCCATACAAAGAATATTATTACATCAATTTACATGTTACAAATGAATGAAAGAAAAACAACGCTCATCTCACATCCAACCCGGCTATTCACCCGCGACAATCCAATCCATTCATATCCACAAACCAACAACAAACACAGATCATGTATAACCCCGACTAATCGTCTTATAGCGATTAGCCGACGTTCAATACATGCAAGCATTACAGATATAACCGATGTAGTTAAAGCGTAGTGAAGTTCCGAAAAAATACGGATTTATAGGCCCGCAAAAGCAAATTTTAGTTCTGTAAAATCTGGGCATATAATATATATCCTAAAAATCCCAAAACCAATACAGAAAGACACTGCACGAAAAACGATGCAGTGAAGACATCAAACCGCGGCGCTTCCGCGGTACGAGCCTACCTCGTGCGGCGGAAGCGCGGCGGTTTGGATGATTCTCTGTCTCGTTTTTCGTGAGTGTTTTTAGAAAACCCTGAGATGAATTTACAAATATAAAGTTTTCTATTTTGAGCAGAAAAAATTTCAACAGAAACTAGGGTTTTTCAAAGTTCGGTTTTTGGATTTTTCGGTTTCGAAACTTCGCTACACTTTACTACCTAGCTAGTTTGAGTTTAGTTAGGCTCTGATACCACTGTAAGTCCGTGTTGCCCATCCCGGTGCTTACGGGAGGCGGAAAACATAATAAAAATCGGATTTTTAATGACTTAGGCAACATGGACTATGCTTGTGAGGATCTTTGCTAAACTAAAACTAGCTAAAGTAAACAAACAACTAACAAAGTTGTAGAAAGGTTATACCTTTGGTCTTTAGTCCTTCTCTCCTTGCTCCTAGGTATGGTAGAAAAGGATCACCTTGCTTGTCTTCTCCCGTCAAAGAAGGATCCACCCGAAAGCCACCACCTTTAGCTTCAACTCCAAGCTAGGAGTAACTAGAGTGCAAGAAATGCTAAGACTTGAACCCTAGAAGTGAGTAGAGAAGATCAAGAGAGGGTTTTTCTCAAGCTATTTGTTTCTCAACACATGAGAGGGAGAGAGCTTGAGGGAGAGGATGAGCAAGAGAGAGAAAAGAAATGAGAGAATGAGAAAATAGTGAGCCATTCTCACTAATATGTGTGAGTTATCTTAATTAATTAATTAGCAAGAAAATTGTCATGGTTTAATCAAGAGGTGACCATTATCATTTCATTATTAATGCAAATTGCAAGAATCAAAGAGCATCTTCCAAATGAAATGATCATGGTCAAATTGTCAACTTGGTCAACAAGTCAACAAAGTCAAAGTGTCAACAACAACAACCATGCACAATAATTAAGCTAATTATTAATTAACAATAATACACACAAAAACAATAGGGTTAATAAAATGACAATAGTCATTAACCCTAAACAAGGTCCTCTCCCTCAATCTCAAGCAACCGTGCATACGCACCCGCATTCGTGATCCGAGGAACACGAACACAATGAGAAAAACCAATCTCAAATCATATACTAGGATCCGGCTTAAACCAAAGCCCGCTAGTATAAACTGTCCGGACAGCAAACGTGCACAAGTGCGCGGATGCGAGCGAACCCTGTCGCAAAACCATGCGACCTCTACTCGTTTTGCCTAAAGGCGAATAGCTCTCTGTGTGGGACTCTAAAGACTCGACACTACGCTGGCAGTGGGTTTAACCACAGACCGCAAGCGGCACTAGCTGTACGTAACGGTCCCCAGGTAGATGTCGATAAGAAGACTGACGAGGTGAACCCCATCTGCACTCCTACTGAGCCTGTATGTGACAGTCTCCGTACAGTCCGGTCTGTTCGTCTGATACATCGCATGGCGGGCCTAGGGGGGCGGTGAACGTCAGTCCCCTAATAGCGGTACAAGTCGTGTCGGAGTGTAGCCCAGAACACCCTGAGATAACACTGGAAACCTACCAGTATATCTCGCTTGCCCTGGCCAGGGACTACTCGTGTAATGGCTCTCCTAGACACAGCGCGATGTCAACCCCCAATACCGGGAGAGACGAATCCTGTCTAACCGTCACTGCCTCCAAGTGCTTCGGGACTGCACCCAAAAACTACCTGTTTGCACGACTCCTCTGAGCCGTGGTAGGGTAGTAATCAAAGTGCAGTGGGAACACACTCGAGGCGAAGTGACAGTGTCAAGTCAGCGGACTAAGCTGTACTCATGTCACCTGGGAACTGATAACTGACGATAGGTATATTACCAACCAACAGTTCCCGACGAGTCCTGTCCAGTGTACTCGTAACCTAACGAGCACCCGCATACTATCCCAAGTACGACGTACTAACGGCTGTGGGACAGACCGTCTCCCACACTGGGATGAGAAGCGCATACGCTAGTCTACTCCGGAGTATCGATGCCCTGTCTCGATAGTCCAACGACCAGGGACCTGTATAAGGATGTGCTTATAGATTACCCAGCTCCCACGAGTGCGAGCGCCATCACAACGCTGGTAATCAAGCAAAGATCCTAAGGGCTCTACTAATATGTATACCAGCAATATGCTAAAAGAAACACATGCACATATTAAAGCAGAGACAAACCAAGTAGCATACTACCATTTCGAGCAAGATTGTATATACAACTGTGAATATCCCAAGCTTCCATTAAGTAATATACAAGCTAGTATGATACAGTAATGGCCTCTAGGGCATATACACTAACACTAACGCCACACGTGCCAGGCACGTAGGCTCTCGGGCGCTAGCGCTTTGGGCGCTAGCGCAAGTGCGCTGGAGCTTTGGGCGCGAGCGCCCCACGTGTTGGACACGTGGGCGATCGGGCGCTAGCGCTTTGGGCGCTTGTGCAAGAGCATAAGAGCGCTAGCGCTTTGAGCGCTAGCGCCCCACGTGTCAGGCTCGTGGGCGCTCGGGCGCTAGCGCTTTGGGCGCTAGCGCTCTGAACGCAAGGGCGCTAGCACTTTGAGCACTAGCGCTTTGAGCGCTAGCGCCCCACGTGTCGAGCATGTGGGCGCTCGGGCGCTAGTGCTTTGGGCGCTTGTGCTCTGAGCGCAAGGGCGCTGGCGCTCTGGGCGCGCTCGGGAGGCAAAAAGGGACTTGGTCCCTGCAATGGGAGTTGTACTCCCAGAAAGGAACACTTATTATTTTGTGTGTGTGTGTGTGTGTAAGGAGTTAAACTCCTAGGATATTTTGAAGCTGATGAAGGGGGCTTCTCCCCTTGAGCCCTGGATCTTCCCTAAAGTGGGGCTTCTGGAGATGAGTCTCCTTCTTCTTCCTGTCGTTTGGCCGGATCTTGGAGAAAGGGGGTGAGATTTAAAAATCTCCCCTTTTTGAGATCTAATAGAAGATCCAAGTTCCCCTTTGTAGGATTTGTGGTGAAAAACTATTTAGTTTTGGAAAAGGAAGAGTAAAACTCTTGATTTAATTCAAAAGAAAGAAGAAGGTTTAGAACCTTCAGAAAGGGGAAAGAGGCACAAATCCTAGATTTTGAGGGGAATGATAAAAGTATGTCTCGTTTATTCATCATCATGTTGCCTTATATAGGCTTACATATTTACATATAGCCCCTTGGGCTTTACAAAATGGCATTTTGCCCATCCCATGGCTCATGTACTATTTCTTTTTGCACATAAGCCATGGGATTTACAAAAAATTTGGTTTTATGCCCATTTTGCATACATTCATGCATTAAAAAATTACATAAAAATTATTTATTACATGATCTATATTTTGGCATGGAGGAGGCTGGCCGCGGGCTCTACTTGGGCATGGGGCCGCTTGACCTGGGCTTGGGCCCATCTGGCTTGGGGTTGGCCTTGACTTTGACTCGGTCAACTAGGGTGCAAATTTTGACCCCAACAAGTGGAAGAGGCATTACTTGGGATACCCGGCTACCCCTTCGAAACATTTTCATGTTTCAGTTTTACTGTGCGGTGTTAATTGAAAATTGTTTTCCCAATTAGATTCTGACTCTAGGGTATGTATTTACCAGATTTGATTCTCACATCTGTATGGCGTTATGGATGCTGAGTGGGAGTAAGATATTGGGAATTGGGTGATTATATCCTCATTATATCGGAATTCTTTGTAATTGGTAATATTTGAGGAAATCACCTGGGTTTTGCCTGACAGCAAATATTTGGTTTTGAATATCCGTCGTTATGCACCAATTTCAAACTGATATATCTGCATATTTATTTTATAAAGTGAGATATAACTTTTTGAAATTATGTCTATGGCATTTACCTATATCAGTTAATGGTTAGGTAAGGAGCATTAAACAGCGGTGTAATTCTTCTTAACCATGGTGCAGTTTTCAACCTACGATGCATAGGGTTTGAGTTATTAAATTCAGAGGACTTATACAAAGTATTGTATGTTGTCCGATGTCCATTAGGATAGAAAAGTTGGTACTCGTACTATATTTTGCTTACTCACGACTTCTCTAGTTTTAGATAAATATTTCGTTGAAATACAAGGTCCGGATTTTGAGAAGTTATAGTTATAAAAATAAAGTAGAAACCATGTGTTGCAAGTATCAGGATTCTTCATGGTGATCGAAGATATAGATACTTGTGTAAGGTATTCCGTTGTAAGTAATAGTTTTGAGAACTTGATTCTCTTTCAGGTTACTCATACGTGGATGCATTCCTTGATGAGTAATGATGTTTGGCCTCCTTCCATTTGGTTGATATGCTCTGGAGACAGCTGCATGATTTTGAATCTGGTTCCAATTAAATCAATGCCTTTGTTGCTATATGGATATATAGAATGGATTCATATCTTAACGATGTTAAGGTATATGGAGTTGTCCGGCTGAAGCTTAAAACCAGAATCTGGAAAAACTCTAGGCACGTTTTAGTAATGGCAGTTTGTGGGTTATCCCGGGTATTGACGAGGGTTAACATTTTATCATCTGGAAGATCAATAGTTATATTGTTCTTGACTCGCCATCAGTTTTAGTAAAAAAATGGATTCTTTTCAGAAAACATTAGTGGGAGTATGGTAGAACTGGAAGTTATTCCAGAACCACAAACGATTACTGAAAATTTAGTAGAACCTAAAGATTCAATTGGACTCAACATTCTATTAGCCACTCTGCAGATTTGGTGGGTAACCTCAGGCACCCGAGAGGTACTTCGGTCTCCTTAAAGACAGTGACATGGAGGCTCTTGATTACCCAAATTTTACGCTACTGTTGTTCTAGACTATGAGATCTGACAGGAGGATGAGTATAACGTCGTTCTAAACTAGCTTTAGAAGTGCACGTGTATATGACTCTGCCAGAAGGTTGTTATAGTCAGTAAGAGCAGCGGAAGAGTAGTGGACAAGTAGCTTATGTCTATTTATAGACTAAAGCAAGTATAGCGGATATAGATCATCTAGTTTTGATGTGACAGTCATAGAGTTTGACTTCATCAGAACAACAGATGGATCTAGATTTGAGAAGGTAGTAGGTAGAGATGTCCTGGTATTTGGATGACATGCTCTTGATAGGAAGTAATATTCCTATACTATGATCGGTTATACTGTGGTTGTCACAAGGTGTTTCTCCACATAGGATCTGGATAAAATATAAGGAATTTTGGTGACTAGATCTATGGTTTTAGATCTAAATTTGGGAAGTACTTTGACACTATTCTAAAGTGTTTTAGAATGGACGACTCTTGGCGAGGTGGTGTACCCACAGGTGATGGAGTCACCCTCTCTAAAGAGATGTCTTCTAGACTGATGAAAAGAGAGGTTTGCATGATTGGCATATAACTTGCTTAGGCAATTGAGTCAATCATGAAATGTCAAGTACAACATCAGATATTGTTTTTGCACTAGCTGCAATAAACATATACTGATCCAATCTTGGAGAAACATTGGGAAGCAGTTATGAACATAAGTGGATGTTCTTGGTATATGGTAACGGCAGCTTCCTTCGGGAGGCGGTTATCATTTCAGGCTTTCAAGATGACCTGGATGACAGAGTGACTGTCAGAGTTATAGTTTTCCCTTTTCTGAGGGGCAGTATGTTGGACGGGCGGTCCAAGGGGATATTGAAGCAGGCATGGTGCAGGATACTGATTAAATTCAGTGGATGACACAGTCTAAGAAGTTTGTTAGATTTGGAGTTCGTTTGTAAAATGGGTCCCATCAGATATCCAAACAAATTTTAAGACGGGTGTTGCTCATTTCAGGAGATAGTCTTTCTCCCCGAAGTTGAGATATAGAGAGATAAAGATAGAAACACTGGAGTGGATCCACTCACTGAGGCTATTTCTCGAATGCAATAGTTTCACAAACGGGCTTTGCGAGACTGATTAGTAGAGAAGTTGGATGTTTGGTATCACACAGGCTGTGGGTATGCGACATCGCAATAATTAGCCTTAAGTGCAAATGGGAGATTGTTGGCTATAGTACCCTCAAGTCAATTGTTGAATCGCAGGCACGCGATTGTGATGATTGAGCGAGGACCTATTCCAGTAGAACAGTCTTACTCGAGATGATAGTATGCTATCTGGTTTATCTTTATCATCATGTACAGTATTAGGTGGAATTACAGATCACTATTACATGTTGATAGAGCCCATAGGATTCTTGCTTGACTACCAGCATTATGATGGTGATCATATACGTGGGAGCTGGGTGGTCTATAATCACATCCTTAAATGTCCGCTGACATGCTTGTGGTTAAACCCACTGCCAGCATATTAATGAGTCTTTAGAGTCCCACACAGAGGGTTTTCACGGTTCAGGCGATATGGTGTAGATGACGTATGTTGGTACATACAGGTGTCCGATTAAATATGTGTACAGGCTACACAGACATTAATCGGACGGTTGATAATACTAAGGGCTCAAGATTTGACCGGATTATTAAATCAGGTTTTGATTTAATAATTTATATATGTATTTATATAAATGTATTTTAGTATTATTGTTCACTATTCATTTTCTCTCTTGGCTATTCATATTTTTGTACGAATACACGTATGTGTATTTCGATACATATACTAAGTTGTATTCCATATTTATACGGAATAGTTTCTAGAAGATGGACACCTAATTTGTATGATTTTCATTTTGGAAATACAAATGAGGTGAAGGGGTGAGTTGGCATAAGCATGGCTTGATGGCATGTAGAGAGGTATGACACCACATTAATTTAGTTGATAAATGAAAAGAGATATTTTTCATTGCATGATTGAAATGGGCAGCCATAATTTTTTACATGCCATGCTAGTTCTTTTCTTCACTTGATTCATTCACTCTCATTCTTGAGACTTAGCCATTTTTCCTTGGTTGCTCATGCCACTTGTTTTCCTCGCCTCCTCTTCATCTTCTATGGTTGCTCTTTTGAGCATTAGTGATGAGAGAAAATTATAGTGAGACATTCCTATACCTCCACTCTCCATTGCTAGCAACCTTGGAGTGTCGGTTGCCTTGCTAGGCAAGGCTAAAGCTTGATTCGTTTCCCTCGGGTGGATCATCGTAGATGGAGGAAGACTGGTAACCAAATTCAATCCGCGACCACTAGAAGCTTGGGATGATGGTTAAAGACTAGAAGGACTTTCTTCATTTGGTATAACCTTTCCAACCCTTTAGTTTAACTCTTTGTTAGTTTGCCAGTATAGATATTTGGTTATTTTGTGTGGGTTTTGTTTGCGCCAAAATTTTTAAACTCTATTTTTGTTTCGCATTGGGCCATGGTTTGATGGCTGGGGCGCCGGCGAATCCCAGCAAATATCCAACACCTCATTCCAGGAGGCAAGAGCTGAGATCCCTTCGCAGGGAGTGAACTCTTGAGCAAAATTCTATATTGTAGATTACTCGGTTTTTTTCAAAACCACAAGTTTTCAAAAGTGGACCCTAAACCAATCCTTTTCAAAACCGCTCTGGTTCCTTCAACGATATCAAGTTCATTACGTTAAAGGGTTATCGCCAAAAACCTAGTCGTAGCCCTTTGTCATTTCAGATAAGTGGCACTAAGTATCTGTGCTATGTACGTTGTGTTAGTAATATGTATGCCCTAGAGGCCATTATTATACATGTGATGTATACTATTGTGGATGCTTAGACATATATAGGGAGGACTTTCTTACTCGACATGATAGTATGCTATCTGTTTGTTCTTTATCTTAACATGTACACTTATTGTCTCTCTATTACATGTTGATAAAACCCTTAGGATGAGTACTTGACTACCAGAATTATAATGCAGATCATACTAGTGGGCTAGAGGTAGTCGGCAAGTACATCCTTCAATTGTTCTTAGTCGTGGGAGTATCGAGACGGGGCATCGATATTCCATAGTAGACTAGCGTATACGCTTCTCGACCCAAATAATGGGAGATGGATGATCCCATATCCATTGGTGTTTGACATCAGAGAAGGTATACGGGTGCTCAGTAGAGACCGGGTACACTAGACGGACTCTCCGAGAACTCCTAGATGGTATTATACCTATCGTCAGATAGCAGTTCTCTGGGGACACTGGTACAGGTTAGTCTGTCGACCCGAGATCGTCATAGAGACTTGTGTGATTCCCACCATGCTTTGATTTCCACCTTACCGAGTTCAAGAGCGTGCAAAACGGTGGTTTTTGGGTATATTCCCGAGTCACATGGAGGCAATGAGCGATAGGAGGGGATTCGTCTCTCTCGGTATTGGGGGTTGATGTTGCGCTTTGCTTGATTGGCCATACAGGAAATCCCTGGCCAGGGTTGCTGAGATTTACTGGTAAGTGTTATCAGTAGTTTCTCGACCTGTTATGGACCTTGCATCGGCATGACTTATCAGGCTATTGGGGTCTAACGTTATACCATCCCTAGGCTGTGATATGCGACATATCAGATGAAGAGACCGGACTGTACGGTAGTGTTACTGATTAGATTCGTAGGAGTATGAGCAGGCTTTCTTGTAGATCTTCTGATCGCTCAATACCCAGGTGGCCGTTACGTTTAGCAGACCGCTTGCATCTTGTAGGTGACTAATATAATCACCACCTACTGTCGGCGTATTGATGAGCCTTTAGAGTCCTATACAGAGGTTTCCTGGCTCAAGACAAATGAAGTAGGAGCACATATGTGATATGTGCGGGACCGAGATTAATACACACATGTGATACCGTATTCTATTCTCGTGATATGTGATATCGGTCGGTTATATGTGATATAACCGGGCTGTCGAATCAAGTGTTGATTCGACAAGTTGATACAGTTGATATTAGTCGGTTGTATGTGATATAGCTGGATTATTAAATCAAGTATTGATTTAATAATTTAATGTATAATTATATATTTGATATATTATCTTACATTAACTAATATTAGCTCACTTAAGATTTCTTTTTCTCACTAGTGTACACTTAGTATATATGTGATATATATTAATGTACATCTTTTGTGTCATGCTTGATGCCACATGCTACATGGGTGTATGAAACTCACACCATGCAAATAATAATGAAGGGTTTTATTTATTTAAAGTAAATCAAAATTAGTTGGAAATTTTTCACATGGTTGATGCTTAGTGGAAGCTTGTAGAACCCATTGACTTAGTCCACCAATTTTGTCTCACTCTAGAAATTTATTAACCTAACCATTATTGTTAGCCATGGTTTAGTCTTTACATGAGTTAGTATATGATACCAACTCATCCATGGTTGCTATTCTCACTCATTATTCCATTCACACTTCATCTTCTTCCTCATCTCCAAAAGCTTTCAAGCTTCATGAGAGGTAAAGAAAAATAGTGAGAAAATAATTTCTAAAGTGAGCAAAATTCCTACTTCATCAACCTCTTCTCTACTAGCCATTTAGATTGGGTTGTTTCTTCACTAGTTCATCACTTAGTAAAGAGCTAGCTTGGGTTAGTGTCTCCTCGATGTAGATCATCTTCGGTCTTGAAGACTCAAAGCAAGCTTGTTCATTTCACCTAGTGGAGCCTCACTAGAATCCGAGAGATCACTACTTAGAGCGAAGGGAATACTACACGAAGCTATTGAAGTGAAGAACCGGTCTACAAAGGTTGTATTCCTTGTTCACTTGATGTAAAGATGTTTACATGCTTGTTCGTCCAATTCTCTAGTTTAGATTTTAGCGCGCCAATTTTTTGAAAACGGCATGGTCAATGCCTCCCGAAACCCAGCGGCCGCCCTAGGGAACCCTTCAGTAGTATCAGAACCATGCTAGAGAATTAAACGATGTTGTAGTATTACAAAACCGAAACAACTCTGAAACACTCGAAAAATTAACCCAGTTTCTGTCGATTTTTCCAGAGTGTTAAAAAAAATTTTAAGCAACTACAGAATGTTATATGAGATGTAACATGAACACGGTAGAAATTTGAACCCTCCCCATCGGATTTTGGCCGGCCACAAGGCATGAAATTCCGAGCTCATCAGTTTTTCCAGGGCATTATGGCTTAAAATTTTTTTGGTGTTCCAGTTTCTGGGTTATGGTGTTTTAGGTGTTGCTTGTTTTTGCTGAGATTGCATGATGTTATCTTTCTGTAAAAACAATTCAGAGTGCTTCGTAATCGTAATTCTATCATCATTTCGGGTTATTTAGACGACGTTAAAAAGTTCGAACAGATATCAATAACCCATTTTTTCCCTTGCTGGAAATTTTCCAAGAGTTGGATTTTTCCGTGTTTAAAATCTTCAGAAAATCGTGCAGATGTTTTCTATGAACCCTCTAGAAGAACGAAACCCTAAATTGATTCTTTGACCGTCGGAACCGCCACTAAACCCTAGGGTTTATGGTAGTTCCGCGGCGCCACAGGTGAGGCAAGGGTTGACCCTTCTATGGTTGGTCCATAGGTGTTGTGGCATGTTCTGGGTACTTTTTAAACACCGCTCAAGTGTTGAGCTCTTTGGGAAATTTTGGGTGTTTGTTGATTCGATCGAAAAGTTTATAATCATCTAGCTATCTGTGATTATGATACAATATTTGGAATCCACATATTTAGGTTTGTGAAAACTAATTTGAATTTTATAAATCTAGCAGTTTAGTCTCAAGTGATCGGTTGCCACGGAATTTTGATGTGGATCAAAAGTCCGTCGCAATTACGTAGTGTATGTAGATACTCGCTGGGTAACCTTAGTAGATAGCCACGCCCCATAGCCCCGACCAAGTGACTGTAGGAGAACTCCGTTGCTAAAAGCATCCGTCCGGGTGCTCGCGGCCGCGGTGTTCCGCCTAAGTGCACTTCGTCGATGGCATCGGAGGTGCGGCCGTCTACTAAAGTTTCTGACGAGCATTTGATCAGGTTGTCAGGAATCTTATTGAATTACCCGACTGGTTATTGAAAAGTGTTTTCAACAAAGAGACTAAAATATGGGTTTTATAATTGTTAGGCATGCGATGTCTAAGAAATTCATTTGGTTAGGCATGAAATCCAAAGTATGTGATACATTGGGTTTATGATGTCTAAAGTGCTTGCGGATTCCAATTGTTATAGTTTTTCACTTTTTTTATGCGACCGTAAGTGTAATGTTTTGTGTATCGCCGGTGTCGTTGCTATATGTCAACGACAATTGGGATTCGCATATTTACTTACGTTGATGACATGTGATGTTATGTGTTAATGTGATATGTTATATTGGATCGTCGTGTTTTGAATAGCCGGAGGTTTTTATGTGAGATGAGAGTTTTTCATTCTCATTCATGTAAAAACTTGTATGTAATATTCTTTTATTGGGGCACTTCTGGGTTGAGGATGATGTCACCATTGATGTATATTATTTACATTTCCGCATTAGGATAGACCTAAGGAGGAGAGCACAAGTAACCAGGTTCTAGGGTCCAGTGGGAGACCATCTCAAAGAGTTGAGACAAGGTCTCCTAACTCTAGAATTGGTAGGGTTGCTTGCCGCTCTCGTAGGGGTCTAGGGATGTGGGTTTGGCTATTCATCGTGACCGTGAAATCCGCATTTTATATTGGCTTAATTTAAAACACGGAATTCCTAGTATATCCAATATTTCATATGTTATCTTCTGTTGCTTATATTCCGTGATGTGATCACTTGATATTCTGAGACGAATGCTTATATTATATATATGATATATAATAAATAATAAATATTGCTGCTTTCGTTTCTTCTGTGATGCTTAGGAAGTATATATGATGGGACTTCATTAATGAGATTAATGAAATAAAAGAAACTTAAAGATGTTGCAGAATCTTGTTTTAAAAACTGGTAGCTCTAGTTCTTGCTTTGCATAGCGGTATTCCTTGTAGAATATCCGGCACCTTATTCGATAAGGAAAGAGCCGACATCCCTTCACCGGGAGTGATCTCTTTGGCGAAACTAGAAGATGCTACAACCCACTCGGTTTTATTTTTTTAATTGCATTTTTTAGTTCATGCTTTGCATAGTGGTATTTGTGAAATATCCAACACCTCGTTCGATGAGGAAAGAGCCAAGATCCCTTCACCGGGAGTGACCTCTTTAGCAAAACTAGTAAAACCCTCAAAAATACTCCTTTTCAAAATCACTCGATTCTACAACGATATCAAGTTCATTACGCAAAAGGTTTTCTTAAAAATCTGTCGTAGCCCTCCGTCATTTCAGATAAGTAGTATTTAGTATTCGTGCTACGTTTGTTAGTTTTCGTCAAAGCGTAGTGTGCGATAGCTGATTAGTGCTTATCTTTTAAAGAATGTGATACGATTAGATTAGGGTAGTCGTACGACTTTGTTGGCTTTCGTCAAGGGTCGTGTGAGTGGGTTTAATTCAATCATGAAATGTACGGGTTGAACTTGACTAGCGGACTATGGTTTGTTGGCTTTCGTCAAGATCATAGGTCGCCAGGAGCAGAATATTATCGGGAATTTCAAGTGTTGAAATTTGCAATGAGATTGCATACCTTCTATGAGATAGTTGGATCCCGATGCCCACTGCGAGTAAGAGTTACTCATGAGAGAGTTTTGCACATTACAATTAGCCGATCAAGTAGGTGTCTAGAAAGGTGTTAACGGGGTTACGTCCTTGGGAAAATGAGATTTATTTTAATTAGGTCCGTGTGAAAGCACGGGGAACCTCCCTCAAAGTACCGACACTGGCCTGGCCGAAAGATTGGCGAACTTATAGGGTGTAATTAATCCCGGCTAGTCTTACCTTTTAGGGTTTGAAGGAAGATTTGATAAAAACAGTGGGAGCCATCCTGATTAGATAAAATAATAACCAATCTGATCTTGTAAGAGCATACGCAAAGTGTTTTCTTTTCTCTCTCTCTCCTGGTAGCGACCATAACATGCCTTAATCAAGATAATAATATGGATGCATTTACCGAACCTCCTTATTATACTGAGCTGGGGAACGTTGGTTCCGTTCTATCTTATAATTGTTATAAGTCTGAACAGGAAATAGGGGAATACCAGGATTCCAATGCCACCCATTCGAGAAATGAGCATGTTGATGCATATTCTTCAGGTGTGTTCGTTACCAAGAATTGTTTCTCAGTACACTCTACGTCCTGGGTATGGGATACCGGAATAGGATCCCACATATGTAAGAAGTTACGTGGGCTAAACATAGGTAGACAACTGAGAAAAGGTGATCATTCTTTAGAGTAGGGAATGGTGCAAATGTTGCACCCAAAGCAGTTGGCAAATATCACCTTGTATTACCAAATGGTAAATACGTTGATTCTGAACAAATGTTATTACATACCGAACCTGATATACAACATTACATCAGATTCTTTATTGAGTTAAAGAAGGATATAATTCTGTATTGGGGATAATGTTGTGAACATTTTCCTGAATCAAGAGTTGATTGGATTAGGCACGTTATGTAATGGCATATACGTTCTAAAGCAAACCACAGTTCAAAGTAATTAGAACACACACAAGAGGAGTAGTTCAGAAATAAATGAATCCTTCTTGTGGCATTGTAGACTAGGTCATATCAATGCGACACTAGTCTACAATGCGACACAACTAGCTAAGTTACATAACGATGAATGTTTGAATCTGTTCGAATTTTCATCTTATGATACTTGCCAGTCTTATCTCAAAGGTAAAATGCCCAATACTTCGTTTATTGGAAATGGAGAAAGAGTTGTTGAACTCTTGGGACAGATACATGATGATGTATACGGTCCTATGTCTATACATACGAGGCTTGGTTCTTTGTACTTCATTACATTCATCGACGATCTCTCAAGATTCTGACATGTGTTCCTGTTGAAACACGAGTCTGAAACTTTTGAGAAATTCAAGGAATATAAGCTTGAAGTTGAGAATCAGATGGGTAGAAGTATTAAGTCCTTCGATGTGATCGAGGAGGAGAATACTTACGCATGGAGTTCCTGGAGTTTCTAAAAGGAGAATGGGATTCTCTTTCAGCTTACTCCTTCATATACACCACAGCACAACGGTGTGTCGGGGCGAAGGTATCGCACCCTATGAGATATGGAGCGCTCTATGATGAGTATTGCTGAGTTGCATATTTCCTTTTGGAGTTAGGCACTTGAGAAGTTGCTTACCTATTGAATGGGGTTCCATCCAAATCAGTGCCTACCACTCCATATGAGATATGGAATGGGAAGAGACCATGTCTTAAACAAGTTAAGATATAGGGTTATCCGGCCTATGTTGAAAAGAAAAATCCGAACAAGCTCGATACAAGGTCAGTTCTGTATAAGTTTGTTAGGATATCCCAAACATTTGCGAGGGTATATCTTCTACCATACTGAGAAGCAAAAGGTGTTTTGTTTCTCAGCATGCCACCTTTTTAGAAAAGGAATTTCTTGTGAAGAAATTTATGGACATGAGGTAGAAATGGAAGGAGTTCCAGCCAGATAAACGAACAGCCGATGATTTGGTGAAACCAAAAGATTCAATAGTCCCCAACGGACCTCAGCCTCTCCGTGAATCTAGTAGGGTTCCTCATCCACCTGAGAGATACTACGGTTTCCTCGGTGACTGTGGAAGCAAGGATTGCATCATGGTAGATGATGACCTAACGAGGTTCAGGCAGGCTATCATGAGTGGGGACTCTGTGAAATGGCTGGATGCTATACGATCAAAGATGGAATCCATGTACACCAACAAAGTATGACTTTTAATGTTGCACCTAAAGGGGTAAAACCCATCAGGAGCAAAAGGATCTTGAGAAGATTCTAGGTGTAGATGGAAAAGCTGAGACTTTCAAAGCTATGCTTAAGTCCATCAGGATTAAAGCACGCATCGTAGAGTTAGAACATCTGTTTTGATGTGGCAGTCAAAGAGTTTGACTTCATCAAAAAGGCAGATGAACCTTGTATATACAAGAAGGTAGTAGAGAGTAAGGTTGTCTTCACGTATTGTACGTAGATGACATACTCTTGACAGGAAATGGTTTCCTATGCTACACTCGGTCAAGCTCCTCTTATCACGAGGATTCTCCATAGAAGATCTGGATGATACCTACTACATCTTGTGGATTATGATCTATGATGATAGATCAAAGTGGATGTTGGGAGTGTCCCAAATCCATGTACGATAACACCATACTAAAGGGGTTTAGTATAGAGGACTCTAAGCATGGTGGATCGCCCACTTACTTAGGAATCACTCTCTCCGAAAAGATATCTCCCCAGACTGATTTGGAGGGAGCTCGCGTGCAAAGGATACCCTATGCTTCGGCACTAGGCTCTATCATGCAAGCGATGTTATGTACCAGACCAGATATAGCTGACTCACTAGGTGTAGTGATAAGGAATCAATCGGATCTTAGGAGAATCACTGGACAGCTGTGTAGGACATTCTTAAGTCCTTGATAAGCACTAAAGAAATGTTCTTGGGGTTTGGTAACGGTAAACTCTAATGGGAGTCCTTTACCAATTCAAGCTTCCAAAGTGATAAAGACGATTGAAAATCAGTCACAGGCGTTGTCTTTACCCTCAGTGGAGGGACGATATGTTGGAAGAGTTCCAAGCTAGATACCGTGACATACTAGACGATAAAGGCTGGATACATCGCTACCAACGATGCTACCAAAGAGGTTGTCTAGATTTTTCTTGTTCATGAGATGAACATGGTTCTTACCATTGAGCGTCCAATAACTGTTATTGTGACAATAATGGAGTTGTGGTTTTGGCCTAGGAACACAGGTCCCATCAGCGTTCCAGACATATTCTGAGGACAGTATTACCTGATCAGGGAGATGGTTGATCTCCAAGGGATCGAGGTTAAGAGAGTTGACGCAAAGGGTAACACGGCGGATCCACTCACAAAGGTCTTTCCCTAAAGAGACTTCTATAGGACGTTGAGTATGAGATACTATAACAAATGTCCTTAGTGCAAGTAGGAGTTTGTTAGTAATATGTATGCTTTAAAGTCCATTCTTATACATGTGATGTATAATATAGTGGATGGTTGGACATATATAGGAAGGACTTTCTTGCTCGACATGATAGTATGCTATCTGGTTGTTCTTTATCTTAACATGTACACTTATTGTCTCTCTATTACATATTGATAAAGCCCTTAGGATGAGTACTTGACTATCAGGATTATGATGCAGACCATACTAGTGGGGCAGAGGTAGTCGGCAAGTATATCCTTCAATTGTTCATAGTCGTGGGAGTATCAAGACGTGGCATCGATATTCCAGAGTAGACAAGCGTATACGCTTCTCGACCCATATGATGGGCAATGGATGATCCCATATCCATTGGTGTTTGACATCAGAGAAGGTATACGGGTGCTCAGTGGAGACCGGGTATACTGGACGGACTCGCCGAGAACTCCTAGATGGTATTATACCTATCGTCATATAGCAATTCTCTGGTGACACTGGTACAAGTTAGTCTGTCGACCCGAGATCGTCATATAGTCTTGTATGATTCCCATTGTGCTTTGATTTCCACAACGTTCAAGTGATCATGCAAAACGGTGGTTTTTGGCTACAGTCCCGAGTCACATGGAGACAATGAGCGATAGGAGGGGATTCGACTCTCGCAGTATTGGGGGTTGATGTTGCGCTATGCTTGATTGGCCATAATAGGAAATCCCTGGCCAGGGTTGCTGAGATTTACTGGTAAGTGTTATTAGCAGTTTCTCGAACCGTTATGGACCTTGCATCGGCATGACTTATCAGGCTATTGAGGTATGACGTTATACCACCCCCAGGCTGTGATATGCGACATATCAGACGAAGAGACGGACTGTATGGTAGTGTTACTGATTGGATTCGCAGGAGTATGAGCAGGCTTGCTTGTTGATCTTCTGATCGCTCAATACCCGGGTGGTCGTTACGTTTAGCAGACCGCTGGCGGCTTGTAGGTGACTGATATGATCACCACCTACTGCCGGCGTATTGACGAGTCTTTAGAGTCCTATACAGAGGTTTTCTGGCTCAAGCGAAACGAAGTAGGAGCACATATGTGATATGTGCGGGACCGAGATTAATACGCGTATGTGATACCATATTCTATTGTCGCGATATGTGATATCGGTCGGTTATATGTGATATAACCGGGCTGTCCAATCAAGTGTTGATTCGACAAGTTGATACATTTGATATTAGTCGGTTGTATGTGATATAGCCGAATTATTAAAATAAGTGTTGATTTAATAATTTAATGTATAATTATATATTTGATATATTATCTTACATTAACTAATATTAGCTCACTTAAGATTTCTTTTTCGTACTAGTGTACACTTAGTATATATGTGGTATATATCAATGTACATCTTTTGTGTCATGCTTGATGCCACATACTACATGGGTATATGAGACTCACACCATGCAAATAATAATGAAGGGTTTTATTTATTTAAAGTAAATCAAAATTAGTTGGAAATTTGTCACATGGTTGATGCTTAATGGAAGCTTGTAGAACCCATTGACTTAGTCCACTAATTTTGTCTCACTCTAGATATTTATTAACCTAACCATTATTCTAAACCATGGTTTAGTCTCTGCATGAGTTAGTATATGATACTAACTCACTCATGGTTGCTATTCACACTCATTATTCCATTCACACTTCATCTTCTTCCTCATCTCCAAAAGCTTTCTAGCTTCATAAGAGGTAAAAAAATAGTGAGAAAATAATTTCTAAAGTGAGCAAAATTACTACTTTATCAACCTCTTCTCTACTAGCCATTTAGATTGGGTTGTTTCTTCACTAGTTCATCACTTAGTGAAGAGGTAGCTTGAGTTAGTGTCTTCTCGACGTAGATCATCTTCGGCCTCGAAGACTTCAAGAAAGCTTGTTCATTTCACCTTGTGGAGCGTCACTAGAATCCGAGAGATCACTACTTGGAACAAAGTGACTACTACACGGAGCTATTGAAGTGAAGGACCGGTCTACAAAGGTTGTATTCCTTGTTCACTTAGATGTAACATGTTTACATGCTTGTTCGTATAATTCTCTCGTTTAGATTCTAGCGTTAGGGTTCTTTAGCACACCAATTTTTTGAAAACGGCATGGTTGATGCCTCCCGAAACCCAGCAGCCGCCCTAAGGAACCCTTCACGTTGGTCTCTATCAAGGCATAATGAACGGTAACTAAATGTTACTTATCTGTTGCATTTGAGGATGCGATTAATTAGGACAGTCGCACAGCCACGTTGGTCTCTATCAAGGGCTTATGCAGGTGGGTCTAAGTTAATCTAGGACAATGACGGGTTGAACTTGACTTGCGACTTATGGTACGTTGGTCTCTATCAAGACCATATGACGCTTAGGGCAAAAACCACATCGGGAGTTTCAAATATACAGGAAACTTGCTAGTGTTGCATACCTTCTAGAGTGTGGTGACTATAGTGGATTCCATCTACGTCATCACACAATGATAGTTGGATCTCGATCCCACTGATGAGTAGGATTACTCTTGGGAGATTATTTCACTTAACAATCAATGATATAAACCAAGTAGGTGTCTAGAACGGTGTTAGCGGGGTTACACCTACAGGGAAAAGAGCTTATATAATTAAGGAACTTCGCTAAAGCGTTGGAAAATCTCCCTCGAAGTACCGACACTAGTCTGGCCGAAAGGTTAAGCAAGTATTGTGACGTGTGATTAATCCTGACTAATTCTACTTTTGAGGTTTGAAGAAGAATTCGAGGAAACAATAGGAGCCATCTTGATTAGATAAACTAATAACCAATCTAATCTTGCAAGAGCGCACGCTAAGTGTTTTTTCTCTCTCTCTCCAGGTAGAAACCAATTCTCGCCCTAATCAAGATAATAAAATGTATCGCTTGACCAATCCGAATTCTTATTCGGGGATGGGGAACATCTGCTCAACTCTAACTTATGACAACAATCATGAGTATGAGTAAGGGAAAGAGGATTGCATGAATTCCTTGATGATCCCATCGAAGAAGAAGTATAGTATTGCGTCTTCTTCAGGTATTCTTGTTTTTGAGAACTGCTTTTCGGTCAGTCCTACCTCCTGGGTACTAGATACCGGATCAGGATTTCACATTTGTAATTTATTATGGGAACTGAGAAAAACTAGGATGTTTGGACTGGTGATATGTCCCTCAGAGTAGGGAACGGAGCACAAGTTGATACTTCTGCCGTCGGTGAATATCACCTAGCATTGCCAAATGGCAATACTATGATTTTGAACAATTGCTACTATGTACCTTCCATGGTTTGCAACATCAGATCAGTTTCTTTACTTGATGAAGATGGATATAAGTTTTTTCTTGATAGAAATATCATGAACATTTACGGTATTGGTTGCAGAAGGTACACTGTGTAATGGTATCTATGTTCTTAATCAACACACAGTTCTCAGTATACAAAACACACGCAAGAGGAAGAGTTCAGAAGTGAACGAATCCTACTTGTGGTATTGTAGACTTGGTCATATCGGAGAGAAAAAAACTAACTAAGTTGCATAAAGATAGACTTTTGGATACGTTCGAATTTTCATCTTATGAAACTTGTCAGTCTTGTCTCAAGGGGAAAATGACCAAAACTCCGTTCACCAGACATGGAGAAAGAGCAGCAGAAATCTTGGGACTCATACACAGTGATGTATGTGGTCCAATGTCTATACATGCGAGGGGTAAGTTCTCATACTTCATCACATTCATGACGATCTCTCTAGATTTGGATATGTGTATCTCATGAAACATAAATCTGAAGCTTTTGAGAAGTGCAAAGAATTCAGAAACAAAGTAGAGAACCAGACTGGCAAAAGTATCAAGATCCTCCGATCTGATAGAGGAGGGGAGTACTTGAGTACGGAATTCCGGGACTTTCTAAAAGAGAATGGTATTCTCTCTCAGCTTACTCTCTGTTTACACCACAGCACAACGGTGTATCAGAGAGGAAGAACCGTACCCTATTGGACATGGTTCGCTCCATGATGAGTAACGCCGAGTTGCCTCTTTCTTTCTAGGGACTTGCGCTCGAAACAGCTGCGTACCTATTAAATCAGGTGCCGTCTAAATCTGTGCCTAAGACTCCATATGAAATATGGAGTGGTAAAAGACCATGTCTTAAACGGGTTAAGATATGGGGTTGTCCGGCCTATGTGAAAAACCAGAATCCGGACAAACTTCAGGCAAGGTCAGTTTTATGTAAGTTTGTTGGATATCCCAGGCATTCGAATGGATATCTATTCTACCATGTCGAAGAAAAAAAGGTATTTGTTTCTCGACACGCCACCTTTCTTGAAAGATTGTTTCTTGAAAAAGAAACAAAAGGGAGAACGGTAGAATTGGAAGAAATTTCAGAAGGACAGACTACAACTAAAAATTTAGTAGAACCAGAGGATTCAATAGTCCCAGACGAACCTCATCCACTCCACAGATTTAGTAGGATTTCTCATTCGCCGGAGAGATACTACGGTTTTCTCATAGACGGGGATCGAGAGGATTGCATCTTGGAAGAATATGATCCTACTAGTTTCAGGCAGGCCATTATCAGTAGGGACTCTGATAAGTGGATAGATGATATGCGATCCGAAATGGAGTCCATGTACACTAATAAAGTGTGGACCTTGGATATTGCTCCACCTGGGGTAAAACCCGTTGGATGCAAATGGATCTACAAAAAGAAATTTGGTGTAGATGGGTAGGTGGAAACCTATAAGGCTAGACTTGCTGCAAAAGGTTTTCGTCAAAGACCGGGTGTGGACTATGACGAGACCTTTTCTCCAGTGGTTATGCTCAAATCTATTAGGATCCTACTTTCCATTGCTGCCTTCCATGACTATGAGATCTAGCAAATGGACGTAAAAATTTATTTTCTGAACGGAAGTTTAGAAGAGTGTGTTTATATGGATCAGCCAGAAGGTTTTGTAGCCAGTGGGAGCAGCGGGAAGGTGTGCAAGTTGCTTAAATCCATTTGTGGATTAAAGCAGGAATCGCAGAGCTAAAACATCTGTTTTGATGAAACAGTCAAGGGATTTGACTTCATCAAGAACGAGGATGAGCCTTGTATATATAAGAAGATTGTAGGCCGAACTGTTATGTTCCTAGTCTTGTACGTCGACGACATTCTCTTGATAGGAAATGATATTCCTATGCTACAATCGGTCAAGTTGTTCTTGTCGCAAAGGTTCTCCATGAAGGACCTGGGTGATGCCTCGTACATTCTGGGGATTAAGATCTACAGAGATAGATCCAAGAGATTACTGGGACTTTCACAGTCCAGGTACATAGAGACCGTACTAAAGAGATTTAGTATGGAAGATTCTAAGCGAAGTAACATACCCGCATTACATAGAATCACCCTCTCCAAAAAGATATCTCCCAAAACTGATAAGGAGAGGGTTCGCAAGAGTACTATACCCTACACTTCGGAGGTAAGATCTATAATGTATGCGATGTTATGTATCCGACCAGATGTAGTTTATGCTCTTAGCGTGGTGAGCCGGTATCAGTCTAACCGAGGTGAGAACCACTGGACAGTTGTTAAGAACATTCTTAAGTACCTGAGGAGGACTAAAGAACCGTTCCTGGTATTTGGTAATGAGGACCTCCAGGTGAAGTCTTTTACCGATTCAAGCTTCCAAAGTGACAAGGATGACAACAAGTCTGTCTTGGGTTTTGTGTTTACCCTCAACGGAGGGGCGGTCTGTTGGAAGAGTTCCAAACAAGACACCGTCGCAGACTCGACGATGGAGGCTGAATACATTGCTGCCAACGATGCCGCAAAAGAAGCCGTCTGGATTAAGAAGTTCATTACTGAACTTCAGGTGGTTCCATGCATTGTTAACCCAATACCTGTGTATTGCGACAACAATGGAGCTATGGCTTTAGCAAGGGAACCACGGTTCCATCAAAAATCTAAGTACATCTTGAGGCGGTATCACCTGATCAGGGAGATCATTGATCGTCGGGAGATCGAGGTACGGAGAGTGGACAAAAAAGATAACACGGCAGATCCATTCACCAAGGCCCTTCCTCAAGCACAGTTCGAAAGACTTTTTGAGATGTTGGGTATGCGGTACGCCAACAGCTGGCCTTAGAGCAGAAGTTAGGTATTCGGTATGCCAGTGTATATGGCCTTAGTGCAAGTGGGAGATTGTTGGATATGTATGCCCTAGAGGCCATTATTGTATATGTATACATGTGGATGCTTGGACATATATATGTACAAGACAGTCTTGCTCGATATGATAGTATGTTATCTGGTTTATCTTTATCATATCATGTGCATATGTTTTACTTGCTATTACGTATCATTCATACATGTTGATAAAGCCCTTAAGATCATTGCTAGACTACCTGCTTTGTGATAGCGATCATACTTGTAGGAGATGGGTAGTGGGTACGCACATTCTTAAATGATCCCTAGTCGTGGGAGTATCGAGACTGGACATCAATATTCCGGAGTAGACTAGTGTATACATTTCTAGACCCCGACGAGGGGCGATGGTATGGTCCCGCAACCATTGGTCTTTTGAACCTAAGATCGTATACAGGTGCTCACTGGGTGTGAGTACACCAAACGGACTCGCCGAGAAATTCCAGATGGTACTATACCTATCGTCAGGTGGAAGTTCTCAGGTGACATGAGTACAGGTTAGTCTTTAGACCTGAGATCGTCATTTATCTTGTGTGAGTTCCCATTGTGCTTTGATCACTACCCTACCACGGCTCTACTGAGTCGTGCAAACAGGTTTTGGTTGGGTACAGTCCCGAGCCACATGGAGGCAGTGAGCGATTGTCGAGGATCCGTCTCTCCCGGTATTAGGAGTCGATATCGCACTGTATTCGATTGGTCAGGACCATAAGACCTTGGCCAAGGCAGTTAGGATTTACTGCTAGGCTGATCAGTAGTTTCCCAGATTGGTCTTGAGCCGCATCAGCATGAATTATCGGGTTATAAGGGTCTGACGTTTACCACTCTCAAATGAAGAGACCAGACTGGGTAGATATTGTCACAGATAGGCTCAGTAGGGATCCGAATGAGTTTGCTCGTCGGCCTTCCTTTTCGACAGGTACCCGGGTAGCTGTTACATACAGCTAGTGCCTCCGAAGTGCTTGTTGTTATGGATTTATCCAGTAACTCACTACCAGCGTACTGTCGAGTCTTTGGAGTCCCACGCAGAGGGTTTCCCTGGTTCAGGCGAAATGATGCAGTAGCCGTATTAGATATGTGCAGGGTTCCGATCGATTGATGTACTTTGTAACCAGACTTTCGATCGGACAGTTAGTAATACTAGCCGGCTCAGGTTTGAGCCGGTTTATTAAATCAGGTATTGATTTGATAATTTACATATATGTATCTCGATATGTAAATTCTAGTATTATGTTCTTCGTGTTATTCTATCTCTTTGGGCATTCATGTTTTTATCCGAATGTAGGTATGTATATACAGTAGACTGTAATTCGTATTTTATTACGGATAACCTTTTAAAAGGTGGACACCTCATCATGGATTTTTCCATTTATTGATAAATGGAAATGAGGTGGAAATTTCAAGGAGAGGGAGGTATGGTGAGAGCCATGACTTCAATAGTTGACAAATGAATTCTTTATTCATTTGTGGCAACTATTGAAGCATGGTTGATATTTTTTTATTATGGATATTCTTTCACAAAACCATTGTGAATGATATTCTTTCTCATGCTTGCTCATTATTTTTCATCCCACCATTTTAGCTTCACCTCCTTCTCCTCCTCTTGATTTCCCCCACCTTCATCATCTTCCTCCTCTCTACACTCTCATGTGTTGAGAAACAAGAGAGGAGGCAAGATAGAGATAGTAGATCACTTAGAACTTCACAGTACATCCTAGAGATCTTGGATTAGCATCCCAAGTTCTCTAGTTGCTCCTTTTGTTACTTAGCAAGGAGCTAGAACCATGGAACACATCCCTCGGGTGGATCATCTTCGACTAAGGAGGACCAGAGAGCAAGCTCGATCCTGGAGTGCCGATGGAGCGAGAAAAGGAGATCAAGAGCGATCATGGTGGCCACTTGGAGCGAATGATGAGGAAAGAAGACCGAAGTACACAGATCTTTTGGTGAGGGATTTCTTTCATAATAGATAGCTCCTCTAGGTTTAGCTAGATAGGTTTATAGAAAGATCCATTTTTATTGGGTTATTTTAGCGCCGTTTGAAACTCTAGAAAAAATTTGTTCCGCAAATCGCCACATTTGATGGCTTGGGCGTTAGGGTAACCCAACAAGATTATCGTGGAAATATAAAAAGATATATAATAAAATAAAACTTTTTTGGTCTGCAAGTAGATCCATACTGACTCTTGTATACAATCCATGGTCACAAAAAAATAAAAGAAAGGGAACCATACTTTCCCATCATACTTCGTCAAAAGAAGAACTGGGTCTTGATGGCATATCTACAGTTTAGAGACTATTTGGACGTCCCTCTTACTCCAGCAAAGTACAAGCGCGATATCAATAAGGACCCCACCCAAAGGTCAAATAAAAGTGGAGTGACGGTATATTCCTAGCTCCAGATCTCGATGGCAACATCTACAGCCTAGAGATCACCTTGTCGTTCCTCCTCATTCCAGTAGGATGCGGACGCAGCGATCAAACAAAAGTGGAGTGACAGAAAAATCCTAGCTCCAGACCTTGATTGCGATACATACAGCATAAAGATCATACGGATGTCTACCTTACTTCAGTGAATAATCGGTGCGACACTAAAGAAAAAGCGAAGTGATGACATGCGCCTAGCTTCGGGTCTTAACGACAAGACTAGAGACCATTGATGTCATTCCACCCCAGAAGGGTGTGGTTATGACTCATCGGGACTTCAAATTAAGCCTGACCTCAAGTAAAGCGCTATGGCACTACCTAACGCTTGATCTTCCGATGGTAATATGGATATTCCAACCTAAAAAGATTGCTTGAAGACGTTTTGTCCAGCCTCAGAAGGGATCTGAGACATGACAGATGCGGGGCTACTCGAGCAGCAACCTAAGGGACTGCATGTCGAGAATATATCAGCCAACGCGACAGTACGATGGACTTAACCTAGTACCTAAAACCTAATGGACCCCTATCATAAAAAAAGGGTTATCTATATTTCATGTTAGGATACACCTGCGAGATCCTCTCGACTCATAGGAAAAAACCATCTCGAGACCCTTACGGCTCATGAAGGTAAAAAAGCCTTAGGCAACGAGGATATCAACATGTTTGTTAAGCACTGTTGCTCTACAAAGTCAAGACTGACTCTTGTATACTATCCACGGGCCACATTCATCAAAATTGCATGCCAATGAAGTAAATAAGTCACTTACGAGTCTTCTCGACTTATAAGGAGAAAGTACCCGAGTGAGATCCTTAGGACTCATGAAGGTGATGAACACTTAGAAATCCTCACAATTTCTAAGGAAAATATGCACTTAAGAGATCCTCTCGATTCATAGGGAGAAAAACCTTCTTGAGACCCTTACAGCCCATGAAAATGAAAAAGCCTTAGGCAACAAGGATCTTAGACTTGTTTCCTAAGCCATCAATTCTATGGTAATGCATTACTTTGCACTACTTAAACTACGTACAAATCTTATGTGGGCAAAGTGGTGGGGGCATTTTTTCGCACCTGTTGAAGTGCGCACCTAACGAAGCTGGATCAATTGACTTGCGCACATATATATATGCACACATAAAGATATTGATTCAATCGACTTGCGCACTTATATACATGCGCACATCATGAAATTTATTTCATTGGCATGCGCACCTATGTAAGTGCGCACATATAGGCTAATGCACAACATGTGCACATATACTAATGACGGGCTCTTGCAACAAAAGTAAACTTCAGCACGAAACTGAAAAGAAGTGTGAAGGTAAAAGAAACCAAGTTTTTCATTGATACATTAAAAGAAGGATTACAAGCTAATGTTAAAAATAATAAAAATACAAATAAAAGCGAAGACTGTTGCATCGTTCAAAATTCACAGCAGCAAAATGCTAGCGTCGGTGCATGAATTTTGGAAATCAAAGAGAAGTTCATGCAAGATGTCCCAGGCAACATCCTCCATCTGTCGATGCTTCCACTCACGAATATGAGCAACAGGGTCGCCACTAATATCCTCCGCCCTCGCGTACAAAGTTATGATCGCTTTTTACTGATATATCTAGTGCAGGATGTCTATTGCACGATCTTTTCGATTCTTAGAGATCAAACACATTAGATAGACCAAGTGAGCCTTATCCTCGGCCTTATCTAGAGCATGAAGCGGCATCGCCTCGACAAGCCCATATGTAGCGTTCCAGATCGCAAGGAAAATCATCTGTAAGAGGGAAGACCTGTGAGGGAGCAACCGCCCACAATGATCCTCAAGACGACGGAGTATAGCCTCGCACTAGGCATCACTATATGCAGGTTCGTAAAAGCGGACGTGGGCATGGGAAACATTCTCCCTAATCGTATAAAGAGGGATGGTCATGACACCTGAAAGAAAAGGACTGGAAAGGCATCAGTTCACTAAAAGGGTGGACTAAAAACATCCAAATTCAAAATTAAAGTTTGATTAAGGTTAAACTTAAGTGACATCCTTAAAGTAAAAGAAACTCTTAAGGTTTATCTTAAGTGTGCAACTAAAAGGGTGCGCAAGATAAGCTAAATGCCCAACCCAAAGGCTGAGCAACTTAAATCAAAAGCGCAAACTAAAAAGGGATGTGCAAGGCAGAGGTGCACAAGCGCACTTACCAAATTAGTAAGGATGCAAAGGCTTCTAATAGAAAATAAGAGGTTCAGGAAAAGTACAACTCTAAAGCGAGTGAAGAAAAGACATATATTTATAGGGTCTGAAAAGATGGTTCGCATTCTGGCAAGTCCCAAGACAGAACCGATGAATCATAGCTCGACCCTTGTTTGTCGCTTCGAAAACATGCGAAGAAGTAAATGCGCACGGATGTCTAATGACAAAGTTATATGATATTAACGCACATGCAATAAGTGCGCAAATGATAGATGCACACATGAACATGCAACTCACGGGTGCAATGCGCACTTAATTGACAACAAGTGCAAATGCGTGTATATTCCCTAAAAACATATACTTATTAAAAAAGAAATAAATCTTGATTAATAAGCAATCAAATTTTTAATTAACAGTAAAATATTCTGTTGATTAAATACCTTAACCAAAATATCTGTGGATCAAAGTGTTAGTTATATGTATGCCCTAGAGGCCATTACTGTACATTGGATGTATATTGTAGTGGATGCTGGGATATATATAGGTAGGACTTTCTTGCTCGACATGATAGTACGCTATCTGGTTGCACTTTGTCTTAACATGTATACTTTCTGTCTCTCTGATTACATGTTGATAAAGCCCATAGGATGTGTACTCGACTTCCAGGACTATGATGTAGATCATACTAGTGGGGCCTGGGTAGTCCATGAGTACATCCTTGAATTGTTCCTAGTCGAGGGAATATCGAGACGGGGCATCGATATTCCAGAGTAGACTAGCGCATATCTTCTCGACCCATGCGATGGGCGATGGATGATCCCATATCCATTGGTGTTTGACATCGAAGATGGTATGCGGGTGCTCAGTGGAGACTGGGTACACTGAACGGACTCGCCGAGAACTCCCAGATGGTATTATACCTCACGTCAGATGGCAGTTCTCTGGTGACACTGGTACAGCTTAGTCTGTTGACCCGAGATCGTCATAGAGTCTTGTGTGTCTCCCACTGTGCTTTGATTTCCACCCTACCACGGCTCTACTGAGTTGTGCAAACAGGTGGTTTTTGGGTACAGTCCCGATTCACATGGAGGCAATGAGCGATAGGAGGGGATTCGTCTCTCCCGGTATTGGGGGTTGATGTTGTGCTATGCTCGACTGGCCATAACAGGAAATCCCTGGCCAGGGTTGCAGTGATATACTGGTAAGAGTTATCAGTAGTTTCACGAATGTTATGGACCCTACGTCGGCATGACTTATCGAGCTATTGGGGTCTGACGTTTACCACCCCTAGGCGAGATATGCGACATATCAGACGAACAGACCGGACTATACGGTAGTGTTACTGGTCGGATTCACTGGAGTGTGAGCGGGCTTGCTCGTCGATCTTCAGATCGCTCAATACCCGGGTGGCCGTTACGTTTAGCAGACCGCTTGCGGCTTGTGGGTGCTTGATATGATCATCACCTGCTGCCGGCGTATTGACGAGTCTTTAGAGTCCTACACAGAGGTTTCCTGGCTCAAGCGAAACGAAATAGGAGCGCATATGAGATATGTGCGGGACCGAGAATAATACGTGTATGTGATACCGTATTCTATTCTCGCGATAAATATATCGAATGGTTGTATGCGATATAACCTAGTTATCGATTCAAGCATTGATTCGATAAGCCGATATATTGTATACTAGTCGGTTGTGTGCGACATAACCGGGTCATTGAATCAAGTGTTGATTTAATGATTTAATGCATATTTATATATTTGATATATTACTTTGCATCAACTAGTATCGGTTTACTTTAAATGGCTTTTCTCACTCGGGTGTGCGCATTGCATATGCGATATGATTTTGTGCACTTGCTTGTATCATGTTTGATGATGCATGCCAAACTTGGTTAAGTATAAAGAATGAACCATGGTAATGAATGGGTTAGGGTTTTGATTTTTATTTATTCATTTATCTTTCTTATTTATTTATTTATTTATTTTTGGAAAAAGGAAAAGAAAGATAAATGGTGGCTTATTTTGGATTTAGTTGAAGTTTCTTGAAACTTTGACTAAGTCTTTATTCTTATCATATTCTTAACCCTAACCAATTTAACTAACCTAAGTTAATTCTCTACACTTAACTAGAGTTAAAAGTATGATAAGTATTGTTTTTGTTTTATTTTTTAATTTAAGACTTATCATATCATTCTTCTTCTTCCTCCATTTCTTCAAGTGAAGAAAGCTTGCCCCATCAATGGCAAGTGATGGAAATGAGTGAGAAATCCGATTTTAAAGTTAACCCACTTCCTATTTCTTCATCCTCTACCTCTTGCCAAGTAGTAGAGTGTGTTTCCTTCACAACTTTTCACGGTTTGGTGAAGGTGGAGCTTGATTCATCGATGCTTCGACGTAGATCATCTTCGGCATGGACATCGACGACCTAGCTCATTTATTCTCCGACGAAGCCGACTCTAGAGCCCGAATTTGTTTTGGACAGCGGAGATGACTTCGTTGCGGAGCTATAGAGGTGGAGCACCGGATCTACAAAGGTCGTATTTCCGTATTCCCAATAGTTAAATTGTTAACTAGTTATTGTTCGCCTAGACATCTAGCAAACGATCCGTACTTTAGGGTTTGTAGGCACCATAATTTTTGAAATTGCCATGGTTGATGGCTTGGGAGACCTCACTAGTGTGCCTAGGAACCCTGCAGTGGTATCAGAGCCTAGCTAGAGCCTTAGGCGATCCCCGGACGGAATTAGAAACCCGATCGAACCGAAATCCCATTGCAAAATAGCTCTCTGTACTTTTTTCAAAACTGTTGATTTTTGGCAATTAAAAATATCCAGAAAAACAAGCAGGCTTTTTTAAGAATTACTGTGAAATTTGGTACCCTGATTCCACAAAAGCGCGGCGGAAGGGCCGCACAAAGGGGGTTTGTGCGGCGGAAGGGCCGCCAATAAGAAGCCGACACGTTTCAAATTTCACAGTAATTCGTAAAATGCAGTTCTCATTTTCCTGGAATATTTAAACTGAACTCAAGAGTTGAGTTGTTCTGAGTTGTTTTGGGAATCATTGTTTCGATCGGAAAGTCTAATTCTGTCCATGTGTTTTCCGGATAAATTTTAGAATATGTTAAAAAGTTCGACCGGATATAAATACCCAATTTTTCCCCTGTCGGGAAATTTCCAAGTGTTGGATTTTTCCGTAGTTTAACGACGTTCTAAGTAGTGCAAGTAACGCGATGGACCCTCTAGAAGACAACAAACCTTAACTCGATTATGTGACCGTCTTGAACTGCCCTTTGAACCTTCGGGTTTGGGGCAGTACGGCGTGCCACATGTGAGGCGTTGGCTTGACCCTTCTACGGCTGGACCGTTGGTACTGAGGCACGAACGGAATGTTGTTATACTTGTTTCATGTGTTGATCAGTATCGGGAAAACTTGGGTGTTCGATTGTTCGATCGAAAAGTTTAACATTTTCTATTTATCTGGAATGGGATACAATAATTGGAATTCACAAAAAGTTATGTGATAACTAAATGAATGTTATAAACATAGCACTTTAGTCTCACTTGATCGGTTGCCACGGAATTTTGATGTGATCAAAAGTCCGTCGCAATCACGTAGCGTACGCGGATACTCGCCGGGTAAACTTAATAGACAGCCTCACTCCATAGCCCCGACCAAGTGACTGTAGGAGAACCCCGTCGCCGAAAGCATCCGTTCAGGTGCTCGCGGTAGCGGTGTTCCGCCTTGGTGCACTTCGTCGACGGTATCAGGGGGTGCGGCCGCCTACTGAAGTTTGCGACGAGCATTCGATCAGGATGTCGGGAATCTTGTTGAATTGCCCGACTTGGTATTGAAAAGTGTTTTCGATTTTGAGACTAAAATGCGGGGTTTATAATTATTAGGCATGCGATGTCTAAAGAATTCATTTGGTCAGGCATGCGATGTCTGAGGTGGTTGTGGATTCCAACTGTTGTAGTTTTACACTTTCTTTTCTGTGACCGTAAGTGTAATATGTGATATCGCCGGTTTCGTTGCTATACGTCAACGACAATTGGGATGGACATATTTACTTACGTTGATAACATGTGATGTTATGTGTTGCTGGATATGTTATATTGGATCGTCGTGTTTGAATAGCCGGGGTTTTTTATGTGAGATGAGTGTTTTTCATTTTCATTCATGTAAAAACTTGTATGTAATATTCTTTTATTGGGGCACTTCCAGGTCGCGGAAGAAGTCACCGTTTGTATATTATTTACTTTTCTGCACTAGGATAGACCCAAGGAGGGGAGCACAAGTAACCGGGTTCTGGGGTCCAGTGGGAGACCAACTCGAGGAGTCGAGTCCGGGTCTCCTAACCCTAGAATTGGTAGGGTTGCTTGCCGCTCTCGTAGGGGTCTAGGGGTGTGGGATTGGCTATTCATCACGACCGTGGAATCCGTGTTTTATACTGGCTCGTATTGAAAACACGGACGTCCTAGTATATCCAATATTTCATATGTTTCTTCTGCTGTGTTCTATCTGTGATCATGCGATGTTCTGATGTTCTGTGACAGATATTATAGTATATATGATATATTATATAGACGTTACTTATGTTTTACACCCGCGCTAGCCCTGCCCCGCTCTGCCGTTAGTTACCTAACCTAACGGTGCACGAGGGGACATCGAGGCGAATGCGGATGGCATAAGCGTACGTTATATCTATCTGTGATGTTTAGGTAATATAAATGATGGGATATTCATTAATGAGATTAATGAAAGAAAATAAACCTAATTGATGTTGTGGAATCGAATTTCAAAATAAAACAGGTAGCTACAGTTCTTGCTTTGCATCGCGGTGTTCATTATAGAACATCCTGCACCTTATTCGATGAGGAAAGGACCGAGATCCCTTCACCGGGAGTGACTCCTTTACCAATAACTGGCAGATGCTACAACCCTCGGTTTGTCTTTGATCGCTTCTATAGTTTCCGCTTTGCACAGTGATATATATGATATATCCCGCACCTCATTCGACGAGGAAAGGGCCGACGATCCCTTCACCGGGAGTGACCCCTTTAGCAAAACTAGAAAAGCTTCAAAAACATTCCATTTAAAAACCATTTGATTCCGCAACGAGATCAAGTTCAAAGCGTTAAAGGTTTTCACAAAAACCAGCCGCAACCCTCCGTCATTTTAGGAAGTAGAGTACTTAGTATTCGTGCTGTGTTTGTTGACCATAGTCAAGGCACAGTGTACGGTAGCTAAGTGATGTCTTCCTACACCGCATATGATGCGATTAGTTAGGACAGTCGCGTGACTTTGTTGACCTTAGTTAAGGGTCATGTGGGTGGGTCTAATTAATCATGAAATGACGGGTAGAACTTGACTAGTACTTATGATTTGTTGACCATAGTTAAGGTCATAGGTGCTAGGGGTAAAAACCATTATCGGGAGTTTCAAGTGTTGGAATTTGCAATGAGATTGCATACCTTCTATAAGATAGTTGGATCCCGATACCCGCTGCGAGTAAGAGTTACTCCTAGGAGAGTTTTATACATTACAATTAGCCGATCAAGTAGGTGTCTAGAAAGGTGTTAACGAGGTTACGCCTCTGGGAAAATGAGGTTTACATTAATTAGGTTCGTGCGAAAGCACGGGGGACCTCCCTCAAAGTACCGACACTGGCCTGGCTGAAAGATTGGCGAACTTGTAGTGTGTAATTAATCCCGGCTAGTCTTTCCTTTTAGGGTTTGAAGGAAGATTTGATAAAAAGCAGTGGGAGCCATCCTGATTAGATAAAATAAAAACCAATCTATTCTTGCAAGAGCGCACGCTGAGTGTTTTCTTCTCTCTCTCCAGGTAGCGACCATATCACGCCTTAATCAAGATAATAATACGGATTATTGACCGAACCCGCTTGTTATACTGAGCTGGGAAACGTTGGTCCCGCTCCAACTTATAATTGTTATAAGACAGAGCAGGAAATAAGGGAATACCAGAATTCCTATGCCGCCCAAACGAAGAAAGTGCATATGATGCATCTCCTTCGGGTGTGTTCATTGCAAAGAACTGTTTCTCAGTATCCTCTGCATCCTGGGTATATGATATCGGATCAGGATCCCAGATATGTAATCTGTTACATAGGGCTACAAAAAGGTAGAAAAACTGAGAACGGGTGATAAGTTTCATGAGACAGAAACCGGGGCAAGTGTTGCAGCCAAGTCTGTTGGTCACTGTCACCCTGTATTACCAATACATTGATTCTGAACAAATGCTATTAGATGCCAAACCTGATATACAAAATCATATCAGTCTCTTTATTAGTAAAGAAATGATAAAATTTTGTATAATTGGATAATGTTTTGAACATTTCCTATATCAAAAGTTGATCGGTTCAGGTGCGTTATCTAAAAGCATTGATGTTCTAAATCAAACTACAGTTCTTAGTATATGGAACACACACAAGAGGAAGAGTTCAGAAATGAACGGATTCTTCTTGAGGTATTGTAGACTAGGTCAGATCAATGCGACCCGACTGGCTGAAGTTACATTTAGATGTATATTTAAATCGTTTTGAATTTACATCTTGTGCAACTCGCCAATCATGTCACAAAGATAAGATGACCATAGCTCTGTTTATTGGAAACAGAGAAAGAGTTAATGAACTCTTGGGACCGATACATGATGATGTATGTAAGGTCTCCTGTCTACACATGCCAGGACTGGTTCTTTATACTTCATTATATTCTCTAATAATCTCTCAAGATTCAGTCGTATGTTCCTGCTGAAACATAAGTCCGAAGCTTTTGAGGTATTCACAGAATATAAGTTAGAAGTAGAGAACCAATAACTGGGTATAAGTATTATGTCCTATGATGAGATCAGAGAGGAGAATACTTGTGCATAGAATTCCTGGACTATTCTAAAAGAGAATGAGATTCTCTCTCAGCATTACTCTTCCGTATACACCATAGCACGATGGTATATCGGGGCGGGGCTATCACACCCTATATGATAAGGTGTGCTCTATGATGAGTACTACTGAGTTACCTTTTTTCCTTTTGGGAGTTATGCACTTGAGAAGCTGCATACCTATTGAATTAGGTTGGAATCAAATCACTGCCTACCACTCCATATAAGATATGGTATGGGAAGAACCTATCTCTTAAGTAAGTTAAGATTTGGGATTGTCCGGCCTATGTCAAAAGCAAAATTCGGACAAGATCGAGGCAAGATCAGTTCTGTAGAACTGGAAAGGTTCCAGCTGTACAAAACTGCTAATGATTTGACAGAACCAAAGGATTCAATAGTTTCCGACGAACCTCAGCCTCTCCGCCGATCTAGTAGGGTTCCTCACCCACCTGAGAGATACCTCGGTTTCTCGATGACAGTGGGAGCAAGGACTGCATCATGAGATGATGACCCAACCAGTTTCGAGCAGGCCATCGAGAGTAGGGACTCTGTAAGAATGGCTGGATGCTTAGTGATCTGAGATGGAATCCTTATACACCAACAAAGTATGGACTTTGGTTGCTATATCTGAAGGGTTAAATCCCCATCAGGAGCAAGTATATCTTGAGAAGATTACTTGGTGTAGATGGAAAAGTTGAGACTTTCAAAGCTAGACTTGTTAAAGGTTTTCGTCATCGACCAGGCATGGATAATGATGAAACCTTTTTCCAGTAGCTATGCTTAAGTCTATCCAGATTCTACTTGCCACGGCTACATACCATGACTGCGATATCTGGTGGTTGGGTGCCCTGACTGCTTTTCTAAATACTGATTTAGAAGAGAACGTCTGTAAGAACACAGCCAGAGGTCTTCGTAAACAGTGGGAGCAGCGGAAACGTGTGCAAGTTGCTTTACAGAATGAAGCAGGCATCGCGGAGTTGGAACGTCTGTTTTGATGTGATAATCAAAGTGTTTGACTTCATCAAAATGGTAGACGAACCTTGTATATACAAAAGGGTAGTAGAGAGTAAGGTCGTCATCTTCGTATTGTACGTAGACAACATACTCTTGATAGGAAAAGAGTTTCCTATACTACGATCGGTCAATCTCCTATTATCACTAGGATTCTCCAAATAGGATCAAAGTGATACCTCCTAAAAACCTGAGTTTTCATCTATGAGATAGATGTAATTGGATGCTAGGATTCTCACTAGATGTAGTGAGATGGTATCAATCGATCCTGAAGAGAATCACTGGAAGAGTTCCAGGGTGATAAAGACGACTGAATGTCAGTCACGGACATTGTCTTTACCCTCAGTAAAGGGACGGTATGTTGAAAGAGTTCCAAGCTCGATACCGTGGCAAACTAGACGATAAAGGCTGGTAACATCGCTATTAAAGATACTACCAAAGAGGCTGTTTGGGTGTATATTGGTTCATAAGATGAACTAGGTTCCTGCCATTGTATGACAATGGAAGCGTGGTTTCGACCCTGGAACCCTGGTCCCATCAGTGACCCATACAAATTCTGAGGAAGCATCACCTGATCATGGAGATAGTTGATCTCCAGGGTGATCGAGGTAAGGAGAGAAGACTCAGAGGACAACACGGCGGATCCACTCACGAAGGCCCTTTTCCCAAAGAGAGACAATTTAGGGGATGGTTGAGTATGTGATACTGCAACCACTGCTACAGATGGCCCTAGTGCAAGTGGGAGATTGTTAGTTATATGTATGCCCTAGAGGCCATTACTGTACATTGGATGTATATTGTAGTGGATGCTGGGACATATATAGGTAGGACTTTCTTGCTCGACATGATAGTACGCTATCTGGTTGCACTTTGTCTTAACATGTATACTTTCTGTCTCTCTGATTACATGTTGATAAAGCCCATAGGATGTGTACTCGACTTCCAGGACTATGATGTAGATCATACTAGTGGGGCCTGGGTAGTCCATGAGTACATCCTTGAATTGTTCCTAGTCGAGGGAATATCGAGACGGGGCATCGATATTCCAGAGTAGACTAGCGCATATCTTCTCGACCCATGCGATGGGCGATGGATGATCCCATATCCATTGGTGTTTGACATCGAAGATGGTATGCGGGTGCTCAGTGGAGACTGGGTACACTGAACGGACTCGCCGAGAACTCCCAGATGGTATTATACCTCACGTCAGATGGCAGTTCTCTGGTGACACTGGTACAGCTTAGTCTGTTGACCCGAGATCGTCATAGAGTCTTGTGTGTCTCCCACTGTGCTTTGATTTCCACCCTACCACGGCTCTACTGAGTTGTGCAAACAGGTGGTTTTTGGGTACAGTCCCGATTCACATGGAGGCAATGAGCGATAGGAGGGGATTCGTCTCTCCCGGTATTGGGGGTTGATGTTGTGCTATGCTCGACTGGCCATAACAGGAAATCCCTGGCCAGGGTTGCAGTGATATACTGGTAAGAGTTATCAGTAGTTTCACGAATGTTATGGACCCTACGTCGGCATGACTTATCGAGCTATTGGGGTCTGACGTTTACCACCCCTAGGCGAGATATGCGACATATCAGACGAACGGACCGGACTATACGGTAGTGTTACTGGTCGGATTCACTGGAGTGTGAGCGGGCTTGCTCGTCGATCTTCAGATCGCTCAATACCCGGGTGGACGTTACGTTTAGCAGACCGCTTGCGGCTTGTGGGTGCTTGATATGATCATCACCTGCTGCCGGCGTATTGACGAGTCTTTAGAGTCCTACACAGAGGTTTCCTGGCTCAAACGAAACGAAATAGGAGCGCATATGAGATATGTGCGGGACCGAGAATAATACGTGTATGTGATACCGTATTCTATTCTCGCGATAAATATATCGAATGGTTGTATGCGATATAACCTAGTTATCGATTCAAGCATTGATTCGATAAGCCGATATATTGTATACTAGTCGGTTGTGTGCGACATAACCGGGTCATTGAATCAAGTGTTGATTTAATGATTTAATGCATATTTATATATTTGATATATTACTTTGCATCAACTAGTATCGGTTTACTTTAAATGGATTTTCTCACTCGGGTGTGCGCATTGCATATGCGATATGATTTTGTGCACTTGCTTGTATCATGTTTGATGATGCATGCCAAACTTGGTTAAGTATAAAGAATGAACCATGGTAATGAATGGGTTAGGGTTTTGATTTTTATTTATTCATTTATCTTTCTTATTTATTTATTTATTTATTTTTGGAAAAAGGAAAAGAAAGATAAATGGTGGCTTATTTTGGATTTAGTTGAAGTTTCTTGAAACTTTGACTAAGTCTTTATTCTTATCATATTCTTAACCCTAACCAATTTAACTAACCTAAGTTAATTCTCTACACTTAACTAGAGTTAAAAGTATGATAAGTATTGTTTTTGTTTTATTTTTTAATTTAAGACTTATCATATCATTCTTCTTCTTCCTCCATTTCTTCAAGTGAAGAAAGCTTGCCCCATCAATGGCAAGTGATGGAAATGAGTGAGAAATCCGATTTTAAAGTTAACCCACTTCCTATTTCTTCATCCTCTACCTCTTGCCAAGTAGTAGAGTGTGTTTCCTTCACAACTTTTCACGGTTTGGTGAAGGTGGAGCTTGATTCATCGATGCTTCGACGTAGATCATCTTCGGCATGGACATCGACGACCTAGCTCATTTATTCTCCGACGAAGCCGACTCTAGAGCCCGAATTTGTTTTGGACAGCGGAGATGACTTCGTTGCGGAGCTATGGAGGTGGAGCACCGGATCTACAAAGGTCGTATTTCCGTATTCCCAATAGTTAAATTGTTAACTAGTTATTGTTCGCCTAGACATCTAGCAAACGATCCGTACTTTAGGGTTTGTAGGCACCATAATTTTTGAAATTGCCATGGTTGATGGCTTGGGAGACCTCACTAGTGTGCCTAGGAACCCTGCACAAAGATCCAACGGTGCTCATGTCACTCTTTGATATAAATCAATTAAATCTTTTTAAATCAATCTAAAATCAGATTGAGATCAAAACAAATCCAACAAACCCTAATTTCTTCTCTCCTATAAATAGGAGTCCCACATGAAGAAATAGGGGACGAAAAAAACTTCTATAAGTTTGAAAAAATCTCAAGTCTTCTTCATTCTAAAAGAAAAGAAAAACCGCGCAAGGTAGAAACAAAGAGAAAAAACTTCTCTTTAAAAACCTTTTTCTTTTATATAGAAACTTTTACTTTTTTACGTATCCATGGATTCTCCATTAAAAGAGCAAATGATCTTAGGGTTTCCTCTCGTTCATAAAGTTCATACTTTTGCGAGAAATTGATCCTAAAATCCAAAGAAAAAAAATAAGACGCGCACCAAAAGAAAACAAATGAAAACCAAGGTTTTCACTTCTCTGCAAATAATAGAAGAAAGGAAAAAAGATAAAAACAGAAGCCATGACTTCTTGTGCTTTCTAGTAAAAGCAAGTGTGAATCCAAATTAGTGCGTGCTTAATGATAAAAAATTAATGCCCTTGAGAAAATAATGTACTAGGTACATGTGCATCACGTGATACCTACACGTGCGCACTTAACAAAAACAGCCTATGAAGGCATGCGCATCACGTGATATCCACGTATGCGCACTTTATGAAAGTTGCCGATGAAAGCATGTGCGTTATGTGATACACACTTGCGCAATATCCTTGAAATAAAACTGTACGTAACCACGTGCAACACACGTGCGTGCCCTTAAAAATGAAATAAACAGGCATGTTGTAACATTTTAGAAATCGTTTAGGCGATTTTCCGATAATAGGTAAAATAAATTGTGTTTTCCGTAAAAATCTTGAAGTGATTATTTTTCAGTGTAGACTTAACTGCACATAGTTTAACTAGGAAATTGCTAGTTTGCGGTTTTTAGTTATCACTTGAAAATTTTGGTTCACTTTAATATTTTTCCTTAATTAAAATCTTATTATAAGTTTTTAATTATGCACTTAATTAGTGGTAAGTACAATTTTGATTGGGTTAATTATGCTAATTTAAATCTATACTAATTTAATCACTAGATTAACCATTTTGTTTTGTTCCAAAATATCTAGGATAAATATCTAGATATTTTGTAGGTTAATGAAGTTTTTAATTAAAAGGTTTTGAGGTGGCATAAAAGTTAAGTGTATTTTTTAAGCTTTAATGGTGTTTTTAAGTTAGATTTTTCTACACACTTCCAACATTTCCCCACTTCTCTCAAAGTGGCCGACCCCCACCCCTGCCCTTTGCTGCCCTCTTTTGATTTTCACCCCATTTCCACTCTTTCTAGCTCCAAAAAAATTCATCAAAATTCAACAAATAATCCCACAAACTCAAAAACAAATCAATACACATTATTCTTCAACCTTAATCTTGCATGGATTTTCATGAAAGTTACCATTTTGGAGGCTATCTTGGAAAAATCTTTTGCAAATTTGTGAATCAAGTGGAGGTATAAATCCTAATCCTAAGCTCAAGTTCTTGTTTTAATACCTTAATCTAGTTATTAGATGTTTAAATAAAGCTTTTATTTGCATAATTAGAAATTCAAGAAAAGGTTTTTGAAGATCATGTTAAGCTTTTGATATTTGTAATGGTTAATGGAGATGTGTAGACTTGGAAAAACATAACCTAATTATGAGATTGTTATTTGTTATTTTTCTAATTGTCTAATTAGCTTAAGTGCAAACTAAACTTTTACTAAATCTTATTTGGGTGAGATTAAAATTCTAGTAAATGTTTGTGTGGTTTAATCAAGCTATTATGTGATGATTGTGGCTACTAGTTTTAGTTAAACTTGTAAATATGAGCTAAAATGATTAAAAGTTGCTTGCTAGATTTTCGGTAATAATAGGCGTGGGTTTCTATTGACGTTGCGACGTTATATATATCAGATTCCACAATTTTATATTGTGTTGTGAATGCGCGATCGGTACGATTGGGGTCTAGGCTTGGTGGTTGTGTCATCCTAGTTAGGGTTGTGCCAATATCGTACGCGTTTTGTGCATTGAGTGCACAGTGTGTTTATCTTGTGGACGTTATCCTTGCGTTTAGTTGTCTTTATATCGGCACAGGATATTTAATCTTATGTGTTGTGTTTGTGAAATTTACGATCGCGAGCAGGGACTTCGGACGCTGCGAAGAAAGGGAAGCAGGTGGTCGGATTACTTAGCTCGAGATCATCTGTGAGTAGATTTAACATCAACAAGGGAATCGCCAGCATGGCGTTATGCGTCTGGGCTGGATTATATGACATGATTATTAGTTACAAGTATTGCATATATAGAGATTGTGGATAAACTTCATTTCATATTATTTACTTGTTGTGCTGGGACTTGTACCCATTGGACACTGCTCTATTATTGACGGTTCATATTGCACGAGCACAAATTGTATGCCACACACTCCGTCGATAATTGTCATGACACGCATAACCCATATACATATGTGATATTATATAGTTAGGGACATTGAGACATGATCCTTATTTTCATTGTGTATAAGAAAGATAGCATACACCTATACCTAGAGGGTATTACATCATTATTGATATGTATATACATATACCTGGACATAGCTACACCTATACCTAGAGGGTATTACATTATTATTGACATGTATATATACATACCTGGACATAGCTACACCTATACCTAGAAGGTATTACATCATTATTGACATGTATATATACATACATGGACATAGCTACACCTATACCTAGAGGGTATTATATCATTGTTGACATGTATACACATACATGGACATAGCTACACCTATACCCAGAAGGTATTACATCATTATTGACATGTATATACACATACCTTGCTACAGCTACATGTTCACCCTTATATGATGTTGTGTTGGATTTTGGAGAAATTAGGAACCACATGATATATTTAATAACTTGTTGCATTTAAATAGCGGTTTTTTCTTTATATGCTCATATTACTGCTTTATGTTGCATATATTATATTTCATGATTTACGCATTGAGATATAGATTTCATATGATATTTGCTGGATGTGTTATATACGTATGTATGTGTGTGTGTGTGTATCAGTGGTATGGGACGCTGTTATATATGTACATATATATAATATATATCATCATAATGATCTATGCAAGTATTCTTATTCATTACTTGATGTTTTCTGGATTTGAGGACCGTGGTAGTTCATGAAATTATGCATTGTTTGAAAAACCCGGTTTCTCTTGATAAGATATTTTGATGTGTCCACCATGAGTTTTCTCGGTTCCAAGACTTGTGTTAGAAACCCGATGTGAGGAGCAGAGTGGCCGTTTGTGGGTACATGGTGGACCCGGTACAGTACCTCGGGGCAAGAAAGGTATGTCGATGGATTAGTCGATGAGCCTGGTAGAGGAACTACTACCTACCGGTGATAGTATTTGGACTCGGCGGTTATCTGGAGGATATCGACCGGAGTCATGAGATGGATTTAGGCCGACCCGTTCTGCCGGAGCCCGCAGGCCGATCCCGCAGACGGAGCCTATTATATGAGGATTTACGTGTCGATGCTGGACACGAGTATTTCATGATGTTTCGAGTGTCGATATTGGACACTCAGGTTCCATGATTTTTATGTGTCGTTGATGGACACACGAGATAAATATCCTTATACACACACACACACACACACACACATACACACACACACAGAGGCATATGTTTTTCATGATGTTTCGGGTGTCGATATTGGACACTCAAGTTCCATAAGACTTACAGGATATGAGGACCGATCTAAGGATGTGATGCCTTTGGTATTGGGATTTAGATTGTCTTGATGGACACTGGTCCTGCTACGATGAGGATTCCGTGAGGATGACATGTTTTATCCCATACTCAGTATTTATTTGATATGCATTGCTTCATATATTAGTAGTACCTGATAGAGTACCTTTCATGACTGTTGCATATACATATTGCCATTTATTGCTATCAGCTTGCATGTGATAGATTATCGCTGTACGTGCATACCTGCGATTACCTGCATATGTTATTTACTATTCGCGGGTTAGAAACTCACCCCTGTTGTGCCACAGTGTTTTGCAGGTAGCCCCTCAGAGCAGTCGCGGCAGGGCTTCTTCCTAGCGTATCATCTTTTGCAGCGGATACCGCTTCGGCTGACTGTGAGCAGTTTTGCTATAGGTGGGTTTCGTGGTTATCCGTTTATGTACATTGTATATCTTTGGTTGTATCTAGTACTCTCCATCTACCACTTTCATATATGGCCTTAGAGACGAGTTGTGAGGACGATATTGTATATTTTTTTTGTGACTCGGGATGTCTTTTATGCAGTTTTATTTATATCGTCTTTTATTTTTTCGCTACGGCGTCGTATATTTGCTTGTGGTGGTTGTTTTCCGCCTTTGGGCGTGGATTTGCTCTCGTTGGGGATGCTTTACTTATATCTTTATATGTAACCATTTTTGGGGCTAGTTTTTACAAAGGAGATGCTACAGAAATTTTTAAGAAAGTAATTTGGACTTTAAAGAATTTTTACTTGAGATTTCCAAAAGTTTTAATAATGTCTTTATTACTTACTACTTTTGATGGTTTAGATTGCTGGATTTTCGGCTTACTTAAATTGCGTTACGCCTGTAGACATTACGTGGTTTAAAGGCCGTCACGTGCCAAATTTCGGGTCGTGACAAAGTTAGTATCATAGTGCTAGGTTTTACCTTTCGGAGTGTAGGATGACCTTGGTATGATGGAGTAGGTAACTTAAGCAGAGTGATGTAGCGTGTGTATGCCCGCGGCATACTTACGACACGGTACTCCGCCTAAGTGACCTAAGTACTAATTTCTTGAAATTCCTTCCATGATGATACATCCTTGTGATTCAATTTCCGTGTTCATATCGAATCCTATTTCCTTTTCTAGCCATTATGCCGCCGATGACTATGAGGGCTCAGAGAGAGGCAGTGAGAGCTGAGGTCAGAATTGACTCGTTTAAGACGAGGTCTGACCAGTATAGTACCCCCGCTGTACAGAAGCAGATTGATCCACCTTCGATAGATCGTATCGCTAGGCTAGAGATAGATATGCAGGATTTGCGCCAGATGATGAGATCGTTGGTTGAGACCAGTCGAGCGCAGCGATAGGAGGTTACCACCCCTGTTACCCAGTTATTCTTTACTATCAGCACACAGTATTGTGTTACGTATACAGCAGCAGTGGACGTAGCCCTACTAGATGAGGCACGTCTTCCCGAAACTTTGGTATTTTCAGGACCTAGGAGGACACGTACAGGTGTATCAGCCCAGAGACAGATGCTTAGACGCCGCGATAGATTTTGTTCGGTTCGCAGGAGTAGCAGAGGCTTGGGACGAGGTCAGTTTGTTTAGCTCTTATCCCCAGGAGGGTCAGCAGTCGTATGGATGTTTCCAGTATGGGAGTTTCCATCACCTCGTTAGGAATTGTTCGGTGGTATGCCAGAGGAGGGCAGCTGTACCATATGATACTTTATCACCTTCACCCCAGGGAGAGGACAGCCAGTTGCGGGTAGAGGGTAGGCACGAGTGTTTGCTTCTACTCATCGGGACGCGCGGCGTCCAATGCAGAGTTTTCTGGTATTCTTTTCGTACGTTCTTTTGATGCATGTTGTTTAATTCGGGATCTATGCACTCGTTTATTTCTACACACTTCGAGCCGTGGTTGGACCAAGAGTCGTGTATGCTAGATCAGCCGTTTGTTGTGTTTAATCCTGTTAGCGATTATTTTGTTGCGCGACACGTGTTTCGGTCATGTGCCAATCGGATAGGAGATAGAGATTCGTCCGTCGATTTGATCCTTCTATAGATGTTGGACTTTGACATTCTCCTAGGCAACGGACTGGTTAGCTACGTTCTATGCGTCTGTGGACTGCTGCAAGAAAACATCCAGGTTTTTTTTTTTCTCGGCAAGTCAGTTCTTGTTGTGCAGGGTGTTAGGTTCCTAGGCACTCTTGTGAGGGTTCATAAGGCATCAAACATGCCCGAATAAAATTTTAGACATGCCGAACAACCAAAGCCAGGATCTTTGCTAGATTATTAGGGTTTAACATCCAAGTAAACATCTTTTCACTAAGTGTGAGGGATTACAACCTTTGTAGTCCGCTCCTTCGCTTCATAAGCTCCGAGTAGAAGTCCCTTCGCTGCGATCCATGATCTCCCGGACTCAAGAGAGGCTCCACGACTCGAAGGATCCATGCTAGCTTGTAGTGTTCCGCTTCTTCGATAATCTACGTCGAAGTTGCAATAGCCCAAGCTCTCTCACTCTAATGAGGTGAACACCCTAATCTAATGGGCTAGATTAGATGAGGATGATGGAGTAGTATTTATGCTTTCTTTTTATATCATAATCTCACATGAAATCATCACAAAAGAAATTTCTAGTAAGCTTTCTCAAAGCTAAAGAGAGAAGAAGATGATGAATGAAAGAGATAATCCTTTTGTGATGAATAGTAGTAAAGAATATATGATTGAACATAGAACCATGGTCAAGGATGAGAAGGTTAACCTTTGTAGAGAATAAACTAGTGCTAGGGTTTGGTTAGGTTTAAAGAATGAGTCATAAGATAATACAACCATAATATCTTACACTTGACAAAAGGAAAGCTTCTAGATGGTGCAAGAAGAAGCTAACCCTAATCAAACCCTAACCTTGCTTAACCTCTACTAAACATGTTCCATTATTAATCATATCATGTTGCAATAATATATATCACATATATATTATATATTTGTAACAATAGAAAATAATACAATTAACATATATCGCATATATATATATCAATATATTATCCGGTGAGAAAATGAAATAATAAAACGAGCCAATATTAGATAATGTAATACAATATATCATATATATTATTATACATTATTTATCGAATCAACACTTGATCCGACAATCCGGCTATATCGAATATAACCGACTAATATATCATGTATCGATTCATCGAATCAACACTTGATCCGATGTCCCGGTTCATATCCAAATATCACGAGAATATAATACGGTATCTCATATCGCATTATCCTCGGTCCTGCGCATATCACATATGTGCCTCTACTCTGTTTTGCCTGAGCCAAGAAACCTCTGTGTAGGACTCTAAAGAATCGTTAATACGCCGGTAGCGGGTGATGATCATATCAAACACCCACAAGCTGCAAGCGGTCAGTTAAACGTAACAGCCACCCAGGTATTGAGCAATCAGAAAATCAACAAGCTAGCATGTACGTTCTCCTATGAATCCAATCAGTAACACTCCCGTACAGTCCGGTCTGTTCGTCTGATATGTCGCATATCAAGTCTAGCGGTGGTATACGTCAGACCCTAGTAACCGATAAGTCGTGTCGATGTGAGGCTCATAACAGGTCAAGAAACTACTGGTAACACTTACCAGTATATCTCTATATCAGCCCTGGCCAGGGACTTCCAGTTATAGCCAATTGAAAACAGCATAACATCAACTCCCTATACCGGGAGAGACGAATCCCCTCCTATCGCTCATTGCCTCCATGTGATTCGGGACTGTACCCAAAAGCCACCATTTTGCACGCCCTCTTGGACGTGGTAAGGTGGAAATCAAAACACAGTGAGAATCACACAGGACTCTATGACGATCTCGGGTCTACAGACTACCCTGTACCAGTGTCACCGGAGAACTGCCATATGACGTGTGGTATATCACCATCTGGGAGTTCTCGGCGAGTCCGTCCAGTATACCCAGTCTCCACTGAGCACCCATACACCATCTCTGATGTCAAACACCGATGGATATGGGATCATCCATCACCCATCATATGGGTCAAGATGCGTATACGCTAGTCTACTCTGGTGTATCGATGCCCTGTCTCGATAAACCCTCGACTAGGAACAGTTATAGGATGTACTCATCGACTACCGTGGCCCCACTAGTATGATCTCATCATAGTCCCAGCAGTCGAGTACAGATCCTAAGGGCTTTATCAACATGTGAGAAAAAACAGTAAACCAATACAAGTCAACATGTTAAGATAAAGTGAAACCAAATAGCATACTATCATGACGAGCAAGAAAGTCCTCTATGTATATATCCAAGCATCCATCATAATATACATCATATGTACAACAATGGCCTCTAGGACATATACATAACTAATAATCTCCCACTTGCACTAAGGCCAACTGCTGTAGTATCTCATACTTAGCATCCCGAATAATCTCTCAAACTGTATCTGGGGAATGACCTTCATGAGTAGATCCGCAGTGTTGTCCTTCGTATCTTCTCTCCTGACCTCGATCTCCTGGCGATCAACTATCTCCCTGATCAGGTGATACCACCTCAGAATATGTCTGGACTTCTGATGGGACTTGGGTTCCTTGGCCAAAGCCACAGCTCCATTGTTATCGCAATACAGAGGTATTGGATGCTCAATGGATGGAACCACACCAAGTTCACTAATGAACTTCTTTATCCAGACAGCCTCTTTGGCAGCATCGTTGGCAACGATGTATTCAGCCTCCATCGTCAAGTCTGCAACAGTATCCTATTTGAAACTCTTCCAACATACCGCCCCTCCATTGAGGGTAAAGACAAATCCTGAGTGCGACTTAGAGTCGTCCTTATCACTTTGGAAGCTGGAATCGGTAAAGGACTCCACCCGAAGTTTTCCGTTACCATACACCAAGAACATGTCTCTAGTCCTTCGCAAGTACTTGAGAATGTTCTTCACAGCTGTCCAGTGACTCTCTCCAGGATCTGCTTGATACCGACTCACTACACTTAGTGAGTATGCTACATCGGGTCTGGTACATAGCATCGCATACATGATAGAGCCTACGGCCGAAGCATAGGGTATCCCTTGGATGCGAGCTCTCTCCAAATCAGTCTTGAGAGACATCTCTTTGGAGAGAGTGAGTCCAGAGATCGTGGGTTGGTTCCCACGCTTGGATTCTTCCATACTAAACCTTTTTAATATGGTGTCAATGTACCTGGATTGGGAAAATCCCAGTATCCGTTTAGATCTATCTCTATAGATCATGATTCCCAATATGCAGGAGGCATCACCTAGATCTTTCATTGAGAATCTTTGTGATAAGAAGAGCTTGACTGATTGCAGCATAGGAATATCATTTCCTATCAAGAGTATGTTATCCACGTACAATACGAGGAAGACAACCTTACTCTCTGCTACCTTCTTATAAATACAAGGTTCATCTATATTTTTGATGAAGTCAAACTCTTTGACTACAACATCAAAACAGATGTTCCAACTCCGCGATGCTTTCTTTAACCCATAAATGGATTTAAGCAGCTTGCACACCTTTCCGCTGCTTCCACTATCTACGAAGCCCTCTGGCTGAGTCATGTACACGTACTTTTCTAAATCACCGTTTAGAAAGGCGGTCTTAACATCCATTTGCCAGATTTCATAGTCATGGTATGCAGCGATGGCAAGTAAGATCCGGATGGACTTAAGCATAGCCACTGGAGAAAAGGTTTCGTCATAATCCACACCTGGTCGTTGACGAAAACCCTTTGCTGCAAGTCTAGCTTTGAAAGTCTCAACTTTTCCATCTACACCAAATTTCTTTTTAAAGATCCACTTGCTCCTAATGGGTTTTACCCCTTCATGAGCATTTTCCAAAGTCCATACTTTGTTGGTGTACATGGATTCCATCTCAGATCGCATTGCATCCAGCCATTTCACAGAGTCACCACTCGTGATGGCCTGCTCGAAACTAGTTGGGTCATCATCTTCCATGATGCAATCCTCGCTCCCACCATCAATGAGAAAACCGTAGTATCTCTCAAGTGGACGAGAAACCCTACTAGATTGGCGGAGAGGCTGGGGTTCGTCGGGCACTACCGAATCCTCTGGTTCCACTAAATCTTCAGTTACAGTTTGTGTTGCTGGAACTTCTTCCAGTTCTACCTCAGAGCCACTAATCTCTTTTGCAAGAAATTCCTTTTCTAAAAAGGTGGCATGTTGAGCAACAAACACCTTTTGTTGTTCACTGTGGTAGAAAAAATATCCATTTGAATGTTTAGGATATCCCACAAACTTACATAGAACTGACCGTGCCTCGAGTTTGTCTGGATTTTGCCTTTTGACATAGGCCAGACAACCCCATATCTTAACTCGTTAAAGACATGGTCTCTTCCCACTCCATATCTCATATGGTGTGGTAGGTACAGATTTAGTTGAAACTTGATTCAATAGGTATGCTGCTGCCTCAAGCACATACCCCCAGAAGGAAATAGGTAACTCAGCAGTACTCATCATCGAGCGCACCATATCTAATAGGGTGCGATTCCTCCGTTCCGATACACCGTTGTGCTGTGGTGTATATGGAGAAGTAAGCTGAGAGAGAATCCCATTCTCTTTTAGATAATCTAGGAACTCATTGCTTAAGTATTCTCCTCCTCGATCAGATCGAAGGATCTTAATACTTTTGCCCGTTTGTTTCTCTACTTCGTGCTTATATTCTCTGAATTTCTCAAAAGCTTCAGACTTGTGTTTCATCAGGAACACATGTCCCAATCTAAAGAGATCGTCAGTGAATGTAATGAAGTAGGAAGAACCGTTCCTGGCATGCGTAGACATGGGACCGCATACATCACTATGTACCAGTCCTAAGAGTTCCGTAACTCTTTCTCCGTGTCCACTAAACGGAGCTTTGGTCATTTTTCCTTTGAGACATGAATGGCAAGTATCATAAGATGATAATTCGAACGGATTCAAATATCCATCCTTATGTAACTTAGCCAGTCGTGTCGCATTGATATGACCAAGTCTACAATGCCACAAGAAGGATTCGTTCATTTATGAACTTTTCCTCTTGTGTGTGTTTTGTATATTGAGAACTGTATTTTGATTGAGAATGAATATGCCATTATGTAACGACCCTGATGCAATCAATTTTTAATTTAGGAAGATGTTCATAACATTATCCTGTACTACAAAATTATATCCTTCTTTACTTAATAAAGAAACTGATATAATGTTGCACATCATGTTCGGTATATAATAGCACTCATTCAGAATGAGTGTATTACGACTTGGTAATACTAGGTGATATTCGCCAACTGCTTTGGCTGCAATACTTGCACCATTCCCTACTTGAACGGAATGATCACCTTTTCCCAGTTCTCTGCCTTTACGTAGCCCATGTAACAATTTACATATGTGGGATCCTGATCCGGTATCTAATACCCAGGATGTAGGGTGAACTGAGAAACAGTTCTCAATAACTAACACGCCTGAAGAAGATGCATCAGCATGCATGTTCTTTTAGGCGGCTTGAGAATCCAGATATTCTCCTGTTGACGATTTCTTTGATCAGCTCCAGGGTGCGGGACATTTTTCTAAGTTTGTTTTAGGATCAGGTCATCATTAGTTGCGGGTTCGGAGTGATGATATTCCGAAGCCTGCTTTTGTGGTCGCTACGGGCTTTATGAGTTGTTGGTAGTGTCGTTGTACTCACCAATGCCCTAGCAGTATTCATGGATGTGAACCAGATTTCTCAGGCCATTTCTCGACCAGTTTTATTGTTGTGTTATTGATAACATTCTGGTCTATTCCAAGAGTCGTGAGGAACCTGTGCAGCACTTGAAGATTTGCTTTACAGACATTGGGAGAGCACCAGCTATTTGCTAAATTCTCGGAGTGTTTCTTCTGGCTTGATAGTGTTGAACTCCTAGGTCATGTGGTTACGGGAGACGGTATTCATATGGACCCGAGGAAGATCGAGGCCGTACAGCTTTGGCCCAGACCAGTTCAGTGACAGAGGTCCGCAGCTTTTTGGGCTTAGCCGGTTTTTACCGCCGTTTCGTGCAGGATTTCTTGAGTATCGCTGCACCGCCGACCGGACTGACCAAGAAGGGAGTTCCTTTTCTTTAGACTGAGGCATGCGAGCTGAGTTTTCAGCGGTTGAAGACTCGGTTGACGACTGCACCAGTTCTATCTTTGCTTTCTGGATCAGGTGACTTTGTTGTTTATTGTGATGTTTCGAGAGTGGGGCTCGATTGTGTACTGATGTAGCATGATAGAGTTATCGCTTATACTTCCCGACAGTTGAAGGAGCACGAGCAAGATTTATCCCACTCATGATCTGGAGATGGCAGCGGTGGTCGTACGTTGATGTTTTAGAGACACTACTTGTACGGAGAGTCGTATTAGATTTTCACGGACCACCAGAGCTTTGTGTATATCTTCCTGCAGCGGGATCTGAAGTTGAGACAGCGCCGTTGGATGGAGCTTGTGAAGGATTGTGATTGTGATGTCCTTTATTGCCCGGGGCAAGGCGATTGTGGTAGCTGATACTTTGAGTCGTAGGCCCGGGGGTTAGCTTGTCCCAGATGAGCGCAGTTCAGAGACAGTCTTCTGCAGATTTACAGTTCTTATGCGACAGCTGAGTACAGTTTAAGTTCTCCTCTACTGGGGGACAGCTTTCTCTTGTTCGTGCCCGTCCACTTCAAATTAATTGTTTTCATGAGGCGCTGCCCGTCGATGCTCGTTTGTCTGAGATTCTTGAACATGTTCAGCAGGGTAGAGATTTGGAGTTCTTGATTGATGACCAGGGTGTGCTATGTTGCGGGACTCGCATGTGTATACTAGATACTGATGGGTAGAGACGTGAGATCCTAAAGTAGGTACATCAGTCAGCTTTCAGTGTTCACCCAAGTGCCACCAAGATGTGACGTGAATTGAGAGTTAGTTACGGGTGGGCAAGGATGAAGAGTGATATTTCAGATTTCGTTTTGAGGTGCCTGACTTGTTAGCGAGTTAAGGTTGAGCATTTGAGACCAGCTGGAGAGTTGCAACTTTTAACCATTTCAGAGTGGGAATGAGAGCAGATCTCTATGAATTTCGTTGTGGGTCTACCCAGTTCTAGTCGAGGGTATGAGTCCATTCGGGTGATTGTTGTCCGTTTATGCTCAGTATGCTCAGTTTGCTCAGTTGTTCTTTGTTAAGTTTGTGCGTTTACACGGAGTTCATTCATGAGTTGTATCCAATAGAGGCATCCAGTTCGCTAGCCGTTGTTGGCAGAAGCTTCAGGAAGCCTTGGGTACCGGTTGAGTTTTAGCTCTGCTTTCCATCCGTAGGCCGATGGTCAGATAGAGCGGGCTATACAGACTCTGGAGGATATGCTTGTGCGTACGTACTAAGTGTTGTTGGCTGTAGGATCATCACTTGCCATTGATAGGGTTCTCCTACGATAACGGGTATCAGGAGACGTTTCATATGGCAACCTTTTAGGCCTTATGTGGTAGGTTGTGTCGATCCCCAGTCTGTTTTACTGACTCCGCGAGAGCAAGATTTTGGACCCCAGCTAGTCAACAGACTTCGGAGAAGATCCAGTTGGTTCAGGGCAGGATGAGAGCAGCCCAGTGCAAACAGAAGTCTTATGCCGACCGTCGTTGTCGCAGACTTGAGTTCGCAGTGGGAGATCATGTATTCCTACGGATTTTTCCGATGAATGGCGTGTTGAGTTTTGGGAAGTTTAGTCCTAAATTGTAGGTCCTTTTGAGATCCTCGAGCGAGTTAGTACCGTTCCTTTCGTTGGCACTTCCGCCCATAATTCTGAGTATTCATCCCGTATTCCTTGTGTTGATTTTTCGCAATTACCTTCATGACCCTTCTCACATGATTTAGCACCAGACCATTTAGCTTGGACGCGATTTTCGTTCACCAGCAGCCGACAATTATAGTGGATCGGCAGGTGGAGAAACTTCGGTCAAGGGTCTTACCATCTGTGGAGGTTCTTTGGCGTAGCCCTTCTAGTGAGGAGATCACTTGAGAGGCTGCGAGCGAGATACAGAAGTTTTCCCTCATCTCTTCGAAGGTACGCGTAGATAAAATTTTAAATTCGGGGACCGAATTTCTTTAAGGGGGGAAGATTGTAACGTTTTAGAAATCATTCAGGCGATTTTCCAATAATAGGTAAAATAAATTGTGTTTTCCGTAAAAATCTTGAAGTGATCATTTTTCAGTATAGACTTAACTGCACCTAGTTTAACTAGGAAATTGCTAGTTTGCGGTTTTTAGTTGTCACTTGAAAATTTTGGTTCACTTTAATATTTTTCCTTAATTAAAATATTATTATAAACTTTTAATTATGCACTTAATTAGTGGTAATTACAATTTTGATTGGATTAATTATGCTAATTTATATCTATGCTAATTTAATCACTAGATTAACCATTTTGTTTTGTTCCAAAATATCTGTTGGCACGTGACAGCCCTTAAACTACGCAACGTCCACAGGCGTAACGCAATTTAAGTAAGCCGAAAACCCAGCAATCTAAACCATCAAAAGTAGTAAGAAATAATAACATTTTTAAAACCTTTGAAATCGCAACCCTAATTCTTTAAAAGTCCAACTTTATTTCCTTTAAAATTTTGGCAGCGCCTCCTTTGTAAAAATCAGCCCCAAAAATGGGTACAACATAAATATAAGTAAAGCATCCCAAACAGGAGAAAAACACGCCCAAAGGCGGAAAACAACCACCACAACAGATATACGACACCGTAGCGAAGAAATAAAAGACGATAAAAAGGAAACTATATAAAAGACAACCAAGTCACAAAATACTATACAATATCGTCCTCACATCAAGTCTCTAAGTCAACATGAAAGTAGTAGATGGAGAGTACATGGATACAACGAATATACAATGAACAAAACGGATAACCACAAACCCATCTAAGCAAAACTGCACACTATGAGCTGAAGCGGTATCCACAGCAAAAGATGATAGGATAGATGAATAGCCTGCCTCGACTACTCTGGGGAACAACCTGCAAAACAAACTATGGCACAACGGGGTGAGTTACCAACTCGTGAATAGTAAATATTATATGCAAATAATCGTAAGTATGTACGTACAGCGCGAATCTAACATATGCAAGTTAAAAGCAGTAAAAGGTCATATGAATGCAATAGTCATGAAAGGTACACTAACGGTTACTACAAATACATGAAGCAATAATATGACAATCGGTATGCAATAATCATGCAATAATGATATGAAAATGTATATATGTACAGTTATGAAAGGTACTTTAGCAGGTACAACTAACACATGAAGCAATACATATAAAATGAAGTATGTAAATGCAACAGTCATGAAAAGTACACTAACAGGTACAACTAATACATGAAGCAGTGCATATACAATAAATGTGGAGTATGGGGTGAAACATGTCATTTCCATGGAATCCTGACATCGTGGTAGGACCAAAATCTATCAAGACAATCCAAATCCCAATTCTCAAATCAGGCCCTAAATTGGCTCTCATATCATATAAGTCTCACAAATCCTAAATGTACAATATCAAGTAAATCTCATATATCCTGAATGTACAAAATCAGCAATCTCATATACATCCTGTATCCAATATCAAATGAATCTCCTATATCCCAAATCCAATATCAAGTAAATCTCATATATACTAAATCCAATATCAAGTGAACCTCAAATATCCTAAATATAATTGCATGAATAATTATGATGAAGTATATGAATTGATATGTATACATATATATTAGCGTCCCATTCCACTAATATATATATATATATATATATATATATATATATATATATATAACAGTGTCTCATTCCACTGTTATATATACTTAAGAGTAAAATAACATGAAACCAATGTGTCAAGTATCGACACAGAAATGATGATCTATCAGGTGCTGTCACCATGACTGGCACCCTAATAGGTACTATCATACGCTATACCGAAAGCTCGAGTGCCTAGCTCTGACCCTCGCCTTTCGACGTATTCATACATACATGACTCCCGTCAGTATCCCCACGATAACCGCCAAGTCATAGGTAATGTCACCGGAGTGTATGGTTCCCTTGTCAGGCTCAATCGGCAAGGTCCATCAATCGTCTTGCCCCGGGGTACCTCCGGGCCCCACCATGTACCCTCATACGGCCCACGACTCCTCCTCGTATAGGGTATATATATCAGAACCGATAAAACTTATGGTGGATGCTGAAATATCATATCAAGAGGAACCGGGTTTTTCAAATAATGCATAATTTCATGAAACTACCACGGTCCTCAAATCCAGAAAACATCATGAAAATCCATATCTTAATACGAAAATCCATGAATATAATATATGCAACATAAAACTGTAATGTAAGCATATAAAGGAAAAGCCGCTAATTAACTGCAACAACTTAATATAAAATATCATGCGGTTCCTAATTTCTCCAATTCTAAATATCATCAAGTAAAGGTAAACATGTAGCTATAACTAGATATATGTGTAAACATAAAGATATAGCAATATATAGGTATCTACCTATCAGTAATGATGTAATATACCCTCCAGGTATAAGTGAAGTATGTATGCAAAGTATACATGTAGCTATGTCATTATGTGTGTATGTACCTATCGCTAATGGTACAATACTCTATAGGTATACAGGTAACTAGCAAGTAAGTATGTCAAGATATATATACAAGCATGTAGGTATACAGGTATGCTATATGTCATATGCAATAAGAAATATGAATCAATGTCTCAATATCCCTAACCAAACAATATTATATAGGTATGTGTGTTGTGCGTGTCATGGCAATTATTGACGGTGTGTGTGGCATACAATCAGTGCTCGTGCAACATGAGCCGTCAATAAAAGTGCAATGTCCTAAGGATACTAGTCCATGCACAACAATAACTAAACAATAAGGTGTATGCGCAACTCTATATATGAAATAGAATATGCGACAATATTAAAATCACTAACCCAGACGCATAACGCCATGCGGGCGATTCCCCTGTAGATGTTAAATCTACTCACCAACGCTCCTGGCTAAGTGAAGCCTACAACCTGTTTTCCTTTTGTAGCAACGTCCGAAGTCCCCGCCTGCGAACCTAAAACAATAAAACAACAAAACAAGTATATATTAGCAATAGACCCAAAACACGTACAATCTATACGGACCAATAAGACAACACATACGTACTCTAAAGTGTTCATATTGTAGCTAACGTGTATAGCGACACTACGAAACCAACTCAGAGCAGCAGCAACACAGAACACGCACCGTATCGGATAACGTATCGCGTTAAACGAAACACTAGAAATACGCAAAGTGGTCCCAGATTTTGCTATACTAACAATCCGCAAAAGTTGCAAGTACCATGAGACCACAAACAACCCCAGAGACCCCTACACAAAAACCCAAACCCTAAGTCCCCAGTCTAGCCGCAATTTGCGGCCAGAAGCAATAAAATTGCGATCGTACGGAAAGGAAATGGGCTCGTATTTTGAGGGTAGGTTCTAGGTCACTACACTAGGTCATTGTGAACTTTTGCAACAATTAGCTGGTTTGATAGCAGATCATCTGTAACACCTTAGAATGTGTTTTGTGGCTAATTATATTTTAATGTATGGTTTTTAATAAAAAGTTTACCAAATTGATTTCCAATTATTTTATCCTATTTAATGAATATTTTATTATATTTTTCCTATGCTTGCACTCACTTGTGCATCATAACTAGGGTTGTAATTTAGGGTTTAACCATGATTAGCAACATGGTGAGCCAACCCTTTTCCCTAATCTAGTTTTATAAATTTGTTTAAGTGTTTTAGGTTTTAAGTGTGCATGGTTGTTTTATAAATAAAATGAAAATTTAAAAGGGTTTTATTTTGGTTTGAAATGTTGACTTTGTGAGAGGGGGAGGGTATGGTGCTACATGGAGAGAGAGCCATGCCTCATTAATGAAGTGAGAGAGAGTGAGAAGGGGGTTTGTTTGTGTTCTCTCATTCTCACTCATTGCTCTCATTCTCTCACTCTCAAACACACACACACACACACACACACACACACACACACACACACACAGCAGCATCAACAGCAAAAGCAGTAGCCAGTAGCAGCAACAGCAGGCAGCAACAGCAGCAGCAGGAGCTCCAGCTACTTGCAAGCTCTCTTCTTCCTCCATTCACTTCTTCACCTGCCTTCTAGGGTTCCAATAGGGTATAATTCCTAAACACAATTTCCCTTTTTCCTAGCTTGAATGCTTATTAGCGTCGGTTTATGTTTAATCATGAGTTTAGTGCTAATTAAGGTGATTTATGTGGAATGTTGCCTAAGCGATGATTGTGTTAGTTAACCTAGCTTATTTTAGTATTGTTAGGGTCACCTTAACTGAGAGTAACCCCGGATTTCACTAAAATACCATAGGGTTTGATCTTTGTGCAAAATTGGTGTTTTTATGCGATATTTTGGCAATCTGTGATCTGCTTTTGACCCGGACCTTTCAAGTTAAAATTTAGAAAACTGCAGTATGCTCACTAGGTATAGATAACACCACAAGAACACGAGCCCCTAATTCCTTAACCAGGCCGCCAATTAAAGCAATCTAGCCGCAAATTGCGGCCAGGAAGAGGAGTTGGGTGTTGGGGTCTTGGCTAAGGTTGTCTGCAGTGTATTGTAGTGTTTTGGCATGTGTAGTTTTGTAAGATTTGACCTGTAGGAAAATCTGGGATCAAATATCGTATTGCATGTCCGTTTTGTTTGCACGATACACGCGATACGTGAGTGGGTTCTACGATCCAGCGTGTCGCGGCGTGTCGCGATAGTTTTAGATGCGTATACACACGTTTTAGCGTATCGTGCACACGCACGTTTAGTTCACGACGCGAGTTTCTCGTTTGGGTTCAATATCGTGTTTTGCGGAATATTGGCTTATATATGATTTCCTTGTCTCATTTTCAGGTTTGCAGGCGGGGACTACGGACACGGCTACAGAGGGAGACAGGTGGTAGGATTCATCTAGCGTGGAGCGTAGGTGAGTAGATTTAACATCTACAGGGGAATCGCCCGCATGGCGTTATGCGTTTGGGCTAGGATTCTAATATTTGTTGCGTATTCTACGTCATTGTTAGAATTGCGCCTTACCCTATTTATTAGATATAATGGTACTGTGACTAGCAGCCGTAGGACACTGCACATATTATTGACGGTCCATGTTGCACGAGCACGGATTGTATGCTACACACACACCGTCAATAACTGCCATGTCACACACAAACCCCTTATAGATACTATATTGCTTATCACACATGACATCTAGCTTGTCAGTATACCTATAGTGTATCATACCATTAGTGATAGGTACATATACACCTTACGATACAGCTACAGGTATACCTTGCTCATATTTTACTTATACCCAGTAGGGTATACCATATCATTTACTTATAGGTAAACACCTATACTTAGCTGTACCTTAATGATTTCGCATACATCTGGTTTCAGCTACATATTCTCATTTAAATGCTCGCATCTCAGATATATCGCATATATTTATTCCTAGATTTGCGCATTGTTATTTGGATTTTACATGATGTTTTCTGGATTTGGGAACCGCGGGAGTTTATGAAATTATGCATACATTGAAAAACCCGGTTTCCTTGATATGATATTTGCGCAGCCACCATGAGATTTATCGGTTCTGATTATATACTCCATACGAGGTGTGGTTGCCGTATGAGGGTACATGGTGAGGCCCGGTATGGTTCCCCTCGGCAAGAAGATCGATGGATTTTGCCGATTGAGCCTGGAATCGGGCTAGTACGTACCGGTGACAGTACCAATGACTCGGCGGGGATCATGAAGTTACCGTTGGGAGTCATGCACGTATGCATACGTCGAAAGGCGAGGGTCGGAGCTAGGCACTCGTGCTTTCGGGATAGCGTATGATACGTACCTATCAGGATTTCTGTGTCGATACTTGGCACATTGTTTTCATGATATTTCCTTTAAAACACCTTTGTATATATAACAGGGGATTTAGCCGTTGTTATATATACCCTTACACCAATATTAGTGGAATGGGACGCTAATATATGTGTATTGACCCCATCATATTTATTTTATTTCTGCATATATATACCTTTAGGATGTTAGAATTCTACTTGAGATTTGATTTGGGATATTAGATGATTCATTGAGATTGGATGTTGGACATACATATGGGATTACTGATTTGTACATTCGGGATATAGGAGATTTCTCGATATTGTACATTGAGGAGATGTGAGACTCATATGACGTGAGAGCCCAACTTGGGGGCTGATTTGAGGAATTGGGATTTGAGTGTCTTGATGGATTGTGATCCTACCACGATGACGGGATTCCGTAGGATGACATATTTCACTCCATACCTCATACATTTTCACTTATGCACTGTTCCATGTATTAGGAGTACATGTTAGTGTACCCTTCATGCTTGTTGCATATCTACATTCTCATATCCCTATTGCATGGTTATTGCATATTACTGTCATGTTATTATTGCTTCACATATTGATTGTACCTGCTAGTGTACTTTCCATTATTCTGCATTCACATGACCTGTTATTACTGTAAATTGTATATCTTAGATTCATGCTGTACGTACATTCCTGCGATTACCTGCATATGTTATCTACTATTCACGAGTTGGCAACTCACCCCCGTTGTGCCACAGGTATTGCAGGGTGTTCCCCAGAGTAGTCGAGACAGGCTATTCAGCTATTCACCTATCATCTTTTGCTACAGATACCGCATCGGCTCACAGTGTGCTATTTTGCTTAGGTGGGTTTTGGTGGTTATCTGTATTTTGTATTGTACATTCGTTGTATCTTGTACTCTACATCTACTATTATGTTGTTGACTTAGAGACTTGGTGAGGACGATATTGTATATTATTTGTGGATTTATTATCTTTTATACAGTTTTATCTCTATTGTCTCTTATTTCTTCGCTACGGCGTCGTATATTTGTGATGTGATTGTTTTTCGTTTTGGGGCTAGTTTTTACAAAGGGGGTGTTGCCAAAATTTTAAATATAGAAAGTGGGACTTTTAAAGAATTTGGGTTGCGATTTCAAATGTTTCAAAAACTTTTATTATCTTTTCCGTATTTTCATGGTTTAGATTTCTGGGTTTTGGCTTTCTTTTACTACTTTATGTCTTTAGGCGTTGCGTAGTATTAGGGCCGTCATGTGCCAATTTCGGGTCGTGACATCATCCCAGACCCAAAATTACACTAAAAATACGATATTTACCCGAAACGATATGATACGCGATCTAAACTGAAACTTAAAATCTAAGCTACACAAAAAAAGCACTTAAAGAACAGAAAGAGATCATTACCTAACCCAAAGAACTCAAAGATCCAAGCTTTGCATGCTCCAAGGCATCCAAGTGGCAAAAGATGGTAAAAGATGTGATTTTTGTGAGTTTTGTGAAGGATTTGAGATGGATTGGTGTAGGAATAGAGAGTGTTCAGTTTGAGTGTGAGAGGAATGAGGAAAATGAAAAGAGATGGAGAAATGAAAGAGTGTGTGAGGATAAGAGAGAGGGAGATGAGTGTAGGGTGAGAAGTAAGGTGAGTGTAACCCTTGCATTAAATTCCAATTAATGCATTCACACCACACTTTGCCACCTCCTCGCTTCCAAAACAAATATCTCTCTCTCACACAAAAGATCTAGGGAAAGGATTAAGGATAAGGGTTAAGGCAGAGGGTTAAAGCAAAGATTAGATAAATGGTTAAGTGTCATGGTCACTAACCTAGATTAGCACAAACAAACCCTCATATTAACATGCACACGTGCGTGCATGCCATAACAAATATTAATAAATTATTAATTAATTGTTATAAAATGTGAGGAACACGAATTGGTAAACTTTTTACAATAAACCCGCATTAACGTCTAAACTAACCCTAACCGAAATCTAAGGCGTTACGATATCTAGGATAAATATCTAGATATTTTGTAGGTTAATGAAGTTTTTAATTAAAAGGTTTTAAGGTGGCATATAAGTTAAGTGTATTTATTAAGCTTTAATGGTGTTTTTAAGTTAGATTTTTCCACACGCTTCCAACATTTCCCCACTTCCCTTAAAGTGGCCACCCCCCTTGCTGCCCTCTTTTGATTTTCACCCCATTTCCACTCTTTCTAGCTCCAAAAAAAATCATCAAAATTTAACAAATAATCCCACAAACTCAAAAACAACTCAATACCCATTATTCTTCAATCTTAATCTTGCATGGATCTTCATGAAAGTTAGCATTTTGGAGGCTATCCTGGAAAAATCTTTTGCAAATTTGTAAATCAAGTGGAGGTATAAATCCTAACCCTAAGCTCAAGTTCTTATTTTAATACCTTAATCTAGTTATTAGATGTTTAAATAAAGATTTTATTTGCATAATTAGAAATTTAAGAAAAGGTTTTTGAAGATCAAGTTAAGCTTTTGATATTTGTAATGGTTAATGGGGATGTGTAGACTTGGAAAAACATAACCTAATTATGAGATTGTTATTTGTTATTTTCCTAATTGTCTAATTAGCTTAAATGCAAACTAAACTTGTACTAAATCTTATTTGGGTGAGATTAAAATTCTAGTAAGGGTTTATGTGGTTTAATCAAGCTATTATGTAATGATTGTGGCTACTAGTTTTAGTTAAACTTGTAGATTTGAGCTAAAATGATTAAAAATTGCTTACTAGATTTTCGGTAATAATAGGCGTGGGTTTCTATTGACGTTACGACGTTATATATATTAGATTCCACGATTTTATATTGTTTTGTGAATGCACGATCGGTACGATCGGGATCTAGGCTTGGTGGTTGTGTCATCCTAGCTGGGGTTGTGCCGATATCGTACGCATTTTGTGCACTGAGTGCACAGTGTGTTTATCTTATGGACGTTATCCTTCCATTTAGTTGTCTTTGTACCGGCGCAGGATATTTAATCTTATGTGTTGTGTTTGTGAAATTTAAGATCGCGAGCAGGGACTTCGGACGCTGGGAAGAAAGGGAAGCAGCTGGTCAGATTACTTAGCTCGAGATCATCTGTGAGTAGATTTAATATCTACAGGGGAATCGCCCGCATGGCGTTATACGTCTGGGCTGGATTATATAACATGATTATTAGTTACAAGTATTGCATATATAGAGATTGTGCATGAACTTCATTTCATATTATTTACTTGTTGTGTTGGGACTTGTACCCATTGGACACTGCACTATTATTGACGGTTCATTTTGCACGAGCACAAATTGTATGCCACACACTCTGTCGATAATTTCCATGACACGCACAACCCATATACATATATGATATTATATAGTTAGGGATATTGAGACGTGATCCTTATTTCCATTGTGTATAAGAAAGATAGTATACACCTATACCTAGAGGGTATTACATCATTATTGACATGTATATACACATACCCGGACATAGCTACACCTATACCTAGAGGGTATTACATCATTATTGACATGTATATACACATACCTGGACATAGCTACACCTATACCTAGAGGGTATTATATCATTATTGACATGTATATACACATACCTGGACATAGCTACACCTATACCTAGAAGGTATTACATCATTATTGACATGTATATACACATATCTTGCTACAGCTACATGTTCACCCTTATATGATGTTGCGTTGGATTTTAGAGAAATTAGGAACCGCATGATATATTTAATAACTTGTTGCATTTAAATAGCGGTTTTTCCTTTATATGCTCGTATTACTGCTTTATGTTGCATATATTATATTTCATGACTTACACATTGAGATATGGATTTCATATGATATTTTCTGGATGTGTTATATATATATATATATATATATATATATATATATATATATATATATATATATATATATATATATATATCAGTGGTATGGAATGCTGTTATATATGTACATATATATAATATATATCATCATAATGATCTATGCAAGTATTCTTATTCATTACTTGATGTTTTCTGGATTTGAGGACCGTGGTATTTCATGAAATTATGCATTGTTTGAAAAAACCTGGTTTCTCTTGATATGATATTTCGATGCGTCCAACCATGAGTTTTCTCGGTTCTGAGACTTGTGTTAGAAACCCGATGCGAGGAGTGGAGTGGTTGTTTGCGGGTACATGTTGGACCCGGTATGGTATCCCGGTGCAAGAAAAGTATGTCGATGGATTAGCCGATGAGCCTGTCAAAGGGACTATTACCTACCAGTGACAGTATTTGGACTCGGCGTTTATCTGAAGGATACCGACCAGAGTCATGAGATGGATTTAGGCCGACCCGTTCTGCCGGAGCCCGCGGGCTGATCCCGCAGATGGAGCCTATTATATGAGGATTTACGTGTCGATACTAGACACGAGTATTTCATGATGTTTCGAGTGTCGATGTTAGACACTCAGATTCCATGATTTTTATGTGTCGTTGATGGACACACGAGATAGATATCCTTATATATATACACACACACACACACACAGGCAAATGTTTTTCATGATATTTCGGGTGTCGATATTGGATACTCAGGTTCCATGAGACTTACAGGATATGAGGGCCGATCTGAGAATGCGGTGCCTTTGGTATTGGGATTTAGATTGTCTTGATAGACACCGGTCATGCCACGATGAGAATTCTATGAGGATGACATATTTTATCCCATACTCAGCAGTTATTTGATATGCATTGTTTCATGTATTAGTAGTACCTGATAGAGTACCTTTCATGACCGTTGCATATACATATTGTCATTTATTGCTATCAGCTTGCATGTGATAGGTTATCGCAGTACGTGCATACCTGCGATTACCTGCATATATTATTTACTATTCACAAGTTGGCAATTCACCCCCGTTGTGCCACAGTGTTTTGCAGGTGACCCCTCAGAGCAGTTGTGGCAGGGCTTCTTCCTATTGTATCATCTTTTGCAGCAGATACCGCTTCGGCTGGCTGTGAGCAGTTTTGCTATAGGTGGGTTTCGCGGTTATCCGTTTATGTACATTGTATATCTTTGGTTGTATCTAGTACTCTCCATCTACCACTTTCATGTATGGACTTAGAGACGAGTTGTGAGGATGATATTGTATTTTTTTTGTGACTCATGATGTCTTTTATGCATTTTTATTTATATCGTCTTTATTTCTACGCTACGGCGTCGTATATTTGCTTGTGGTGGTTGTTTTCCGCCTTTGGGCATGGATTTGCTCCCGTTGGGGATGCTTTACTTATATCTTTGTATATATCCATTTTTGGGGCTAGTTTTTACAAAGGAGGTGCTGTCGAAATTTTTAAGAAAGTAATTTGGACTTTAAAGAATTTTTTCTTGAGATTTCATAAAGTTTTAATAAGATCTTTATCACTTACTACTTTTGATGGTTTAGATTGCTGGGTTTTCGGCTTACTTAAATTGCGTTATGCCTGTAGACGTTACGTGGTTTAAGAGCCGTCACGTGCCAAATTTCGGGTCGTGACACATGTGCATCACATATACTTGCGCACTTGTACAATAAAACATCATTTAATCACTTAAACAATATTTAATTAAATGATGAAGTTTCTGTTGATCAAAATATCAATAAACCCAAGTGATCTTAGTTTCAGAAATGACTAAAGATCCTTAATCTATATTTGTTAAGTTGATATTAATCCAAAACAGGATTAACGAGCCTTAACTATATACTTATGAGTTGATCTTAGTCTCGAAAATGACTAACAATCCTCAGATAATATATTCCGAACTATTGGTCGTCGTTCATACGAGATCTGCGTCCTAGATTCGAACCCAAATTCATATATGTATGGATTTAGACTAATCCACGCCCTACAGAAGACGACATAAACCAGTCTCCGTATACAATCCACGGACAACCAAAATAAACAAAAATATAAAACGATACAAAGTGACCTACCGGAGCAGAAGAAAGATGTTATCGCGTTGCGATAACATAATTAACTGTAGAGTCTTGTGCCTGCAGGGAAGAGCGTCCCCACAATCAAAACCCCCTCAAAAATGAGGGGGAATCTGATAAAATCTGCTACATCAGTCGCATTTATCCAAACCTCCGATATACGGTGCCATAAATCAACTTGGTATCTTCAGAGGGGTGGATGGATATGTCCAAATAGCATATGCCCCCAAATTCAGGCTAGATATCTCAACGTCTCAGTCCAGTCTTCAGCGGTAAACATTGACAATATGCTGGCAGTAGGTTAGGATCGTATTCATGGCCCACAAGCACATCAGCGGTACTAGTTGCATATAACAGCTACCTATTTGTTGATTGAAAGAAGGTCGACAAGAAAGCTCATCTGAACCTTACGGATTCTATCAGCGACACTCAGTCCGGTCTCTTCATCTGAGAGTATCGTATATCTGGTCTGGAAAGTGGAAACCGTCAGACTCCCAATAACCCGATAAGTCGTGGCGATGTCAAGCTCATAACCATCTGAGAAACTACTGATAACACTTATCAGTAAATCTCTTCTGCCTTGACCAAAGACTTATGGTTATAGCCAATTATGCACAGTGCGACATCAACTTCCTATATCGGGAGAGACGAATCCCTTCGATCGCTCATTGCCTCCATGTGCTTCAGGATTGTACCAACTAAAACCTGTTTGCACAACTCTTTAAAGCCGTTGTAGGGTAGTAATCAAAATACAATAGGAACACACACAAAACACTATGACGATCTCAGGTCTACAGACTACCCTGTACTCATGTCACAAGAGAACTGCTATTTAACTATAGGTATAATACCATCTAAGAGTTCTCTGTGAGTACGTTCAGTGAAACTCATTCATCTAATGAGCACTTATATACAATTTTTGGTGTCAAATACTAATGGCTATGGGATCAACCATCGTCCCGATCGAGATCAAGAAACGTATACACTAGTCTATTCTGGAATATCGATGTCCAGCCTCGATACTCCTATGACTAGAGACATTTAAGGATGTGCTTATTGACTACTCAGGCCTTGCTAGTATGATCCCTATCATAATCCTGGTAGTCAAGAAAAAATCCTATGGGCTAACGAGTAAAACGTATACACATGAATGATAAAGACAAACCAGATAGTATACTATCATCTCGAGTAATATTGTTCTCTCCATATAGGTCCTCCTTCAATTACAATAATTGCCTTGAAGGCTTCTATATCCAACAATATGTGCATGTGAACCATATCGATGAACACTTTCTTGTTTGATATCCCCTGTGAACCCTATATTTGCATGTGAACTCTATATCACATTGAACCCTATATATGCATGTGAACCCTATATCACACTTGTGGTGTTCTGCTCCAGTGCTAGACTTTTATATTGAATAAATTCCCTATAAATTTGAACCCTATCTCAAGAGCATCATGCCAAACCTTGTGTGAACACTCCATCTTAAGAGTTTCAGTCCAGCTCTTTGTTGAGATTTCATCCGCACACGTTTTGAGTTAAAAGAATGAGTTAAGTTGGAAATCGGAGCACCCGAGCTATGTCTCGTTTTAAAATATTTATAATCGTAAGTGCACGGCTCGTTGTAGCTAGCTGGCAAGTACGGGTCGATACACAGGAAATTGGTGATTAAGTGTTGTTATGGTAAGTTCAAGGAAAAGAATATTGGTTTGGTTTGTTTGTCACAAATTAGAAAATACAAAATTATAGGAACAAATAAAAGCATCGTAGCTCCGGTTCGGATGAATGAATCGTGGCAATATCTTCTCTTCTCTCTTGATCATAGGTGTTTCCTCCTTTTGTTATAACCGATTATGAAGCATGGCGTATCAAGATGGGCTGCGAAGTATAAACCATCAAGACAAATGAAATTACAACGCGGGATAAAATTAATTCTTCAATGAAGTGGATTAGCATTAAACTTTCTAAGTGTGTGGATGATAGTATAGGATATTTGCTTAAGAAAGGGTGTAAATCCAACCATCAAACTACATATCCTATCTAAATATCTTAGCAAGCTTAACACTAAGCATTGGTTCTAACTTTAACCTTGTTTAATGGATGTATTGAGAGAATAAAGTATATGCTAAAAGTCACCATGTAACCATTGAAAGCAACATATCCTATCAAACAATGACCATTTAACAATTTTAGAGTTACAATCAAATTAAGCACAACAAATAATCAAAAGAGAATGGAGAAAGGCTTTGACATTCATCACCATTCCTTACCTTCACCATAACCAAAAATACTACTCAATCATAATAACAAAATAATAAAGAGAAATAAAGAGCATGACATAAAGAATGAGCAAAGAAAAATAAACAAAGAAGCTAAAACAAAGAGTTCAAGTATTATTAACACATGGAGGGATTTGAGCTATAAGATTAGATTACAACTTCAAACTCCTTAATGAAGCTCTCAGATGTGAGCTTCAAGAGGAAAGAAGAAGAAGCAATCATACATTACACACTCCAAAAACCACTCAAAAACCACTCAAAAACCAACCCCCAACACTCTCCACTGGTCTGTTATATATAGACTTCTCAACAGGTAAAAAGAAACATCCAGGTTGCTTAATGAGATAGAGATGGAGACAAGATAGGAGAACGAACCTATTTGACCATGCCTGGGCTGACCAAGCTGGCCAAAATGAATTCTTGGTCGGACCAATGAAGGGTTCTAGGCTCTAGCTTCTTCCCCTGATCTTCTGACATGAAAACTGGACTTTTAGCACGTCTCTTTTCTTCTAAATCTAACTGGATTTTACTCTGGAGTCTGAAGTTAGAGATGATGGCTTTCATTTTCTTTTTCACACTTCACATCAACTCTTTATCACTTGGCTTTATGCACAATCATGAGTTGTATAGCCTACTTGTGTCCCATGGCTGTCCACTTGTGATCCAAGTTGCACAAAATGACATTTTTGTTGCAAAAAATTATATCTTGATTATTTGTTCGTCCGGTTGCAGTTTTGACCTAAAGTTGATGCAAATGTCCAGAACGCATGTGTTTTTGTGTTGCAGATGACTTTATTCCCCAGAATTCCTGAAATCGATACTTATCATGAATTAATAGCACTTGTTTATTAACAAAATGATATATAATAAATGGTATTAAATACAATTAATTATGATGAACAAATACCCCCAACCTTTTCTTTTTCTCGTCCCGAGCAAAACAAAATCCTAATCTCACTTTCGCAGGAAACGCGATTGCACTAAGTACGTGAAACAAGCCGTTAAATCTCTAAGTTATCCTAAAGAAGGAGTTTTGTCTCCTGAGGGTTTTTAGCGGATTACACCCACAAAATCTCGCCAAGCTTATTTCGTGAGTTAACCATCGGCTCTAATTCTAAGGTTCAGTATCTAAGCTAGAAATTCCATCATCCTAAATTAAAAATATCTAACCCTTATTTTTCACACCTCACTTTTCATTTAATTTAAACTTATATACGTCTTTACGTGATCGTGCAATAGGGTCGTTCTGTCTCAAAAATTTCAAATTAAATCCTTCATGCCTCCATTTTATTTGATAACATATTATTAATGTGCCCTGATCACTTCGTAATAAACATTTGGCCGATGACTCCCAAACTAGATTATTTTAGGGCACCGGGTGAGAAAACATCCCGAAGGCTTCATGTTCGCGCAATCACAACTTATTCGCATATTTTTTTCATTTATTTTGTTGGCACCCTTCAGTAGTTTAGACTACTTACCATGCGCATCTTTTTGCGAATTATTTTTTGTTACCCTTCAGTAGTTTAGACTACCTACTATGCGCAACTTTTATTATATTATTGGAGACATTTCAAACTTATCATCTAATTCTCAAAACTCATGACACGTGTAATGTGATGCAAAGACGTAAATGTGCTACAGTTAAACTCGAAGGAGGGTTATTTTTCGGGTTTCCAGTTTCTATTCCTAAAATTTAGTTATTTCAAACCTATCAATCTCAACTTTCGGACTTTGAGTCTAAATTTCCCCACTAGCAAACTTGACGAAAAGTTTTTATATTTTTTTGGAAAATTTTCAAATTTTTATGGGTTTTTTGGGGATGTCTTAATATCAATGCACTGCGGAATTTAAACATGATGCATCGCGGAAATTAAACATGCAAAATAAAGGGAAAATACAAGAATGGAAGTACTAAAATGCAGGAAATATGCAAATGCAACTACATGATATATACAAGATACAACCTCCATTCTCGCCACCAAACTTGAGATTGACGATGTACACATCGTTGTCCTTATCTCCGGTTGCTAGACTTAGATATACACGGTGAGATTTTATTCATAAAAACGAAACTTAAAAACTAAGAAGCTAAAAATGTATTTACAAAATGTTAACTAATTATAGTAGTTGAAATTTGGGGATTGAGTTAGTCCACAAATTAATACCAGTCATTTAAAATTTTTGTCAATGTAAGACCAGGGCCGGTAAAACAAATAGTATATGTAAAAGAAAAAGAAAATGTTAGTGTTATGGTTAGATATTAGTGTTGGGCATGGGTGCATGAATGGAGGAATAACAAAACGTTGAAGATGAAGACGAAGACAAAATTTTGAAGGAGTCAAAAAAATGTTGCCCGGATGAATTCTATTTTCAAGAATCATGTGCTGAGTTTCGTGGTCAAGTTCGTTTAAACACCATAGTCCATCCTCAAAAAGTTCATAAAAAGAGAGGACCTTAGGTTGTTCCCAAATTAATCATGACTTAAACTCATCAAGAATAGCAAGTTCATCCGTATAAATCTCCTCAAAACTCGGCGTGAACAGATGTTTTTCAATGTTATCTTTCTCCTTATACTCCTCAACAATCGTATTCTTATCAATACCATCACAGCTTTCATCTCTCGATTCAGGTTCTTCCTCATCACATTGGCATATGGGTATGTCTATGTCATCAAAAAATGTAGGTTCTCACTCTTGAATTTTTTCAAAAATTTTATCAATCGATAAAACTAAAATCGTGGGTTCCTTATCATTAATTTTCTCGAACTGTATATTAACATCATACCCATCAAATTCACAAGTCCCCTAAAAAAATTTCTCATTATAATTTGTCGGTACAAGAATCTCAGCATCAGGTATTTCATCAGTTAAATCATTCTCAATGGCACAAGTCGTTAAAGGACAAATTGATACCTGAAGGTTAGTATTAGACCAACTCGGAGGAATTTCTTCCTCGTCGTTATAACACTCAGTAAAATCAATCATTATATTTTCATTATCTATGAAATTATCAAAAATTGTTTGATCATGTATCTCACTCAATTGACTTCCCAACTGAAACATTTTGACATTAATGATTTCAGTTTGACTGTGTTCACTTCCGAGAATCTGTACAGCTAATCGTTTCACTTGTTCGTCATTTCTAGCCAATGATTGAGATTGTGGATGAAACAATTTATCAGATTGTTGTATGAACATGGCTATCATTGAAGCCGTTTGATCCTCGACTGCAATCTTCACTACTAAACTCTTCTCTAAAGTGGTCAGCATAGCATCCATCTCACCATCAAACCCTATAGATGTGAAAGTTGTTTCGAGAAAGGAGGGTTGTGATGGTGGTGATGGGTAAACAGACATCTAGTTAAGCTCTTTCTCTAAGTTCTCAATCAATTGCTCTAAGTTTGAAGTAGGATTGGGTTCAAGAGTGTTAGGCGGTAGATTGATATCAAAATTTTAGCACGGTTGGTTACACACTAAAAAAGGACAGTTTTTGAGAATGTGGGAAGAATCTTGACAATTGGAACAAAAGAATTGGAGGTGTATATTAGCAAAAGAATATGGATCATAAAGAATCGGATTGAAATGTGTGTCACCCATATTTACAAGTATCATAAAAATCTCAAAAGAAAAGAATATCGTACCCCTGATCAATCTAGGTTATACTAAATCAACTAGACCTGCTCAAAAACTTGGTTTTTGAAGTAAAATTGTGTCGAGAATCAGACTCAAGTTACACTGATCAAGAAGCCAAGTAAGTGCATAGATCGGGGAGGTTTTCCAATGCTTTCACGAAATTCGTTAATTTGGAGTAACCCTCACTCTTTTTGGCGGTTGCACTTTTCACACTTGTCTAGACACCCCTTGAACAGTATACCGTTAAACAAGATTCTAAACACAATAAACTTGCCCTAGTAAGCGTGAATCCATAGAGGCCGAGTTCTAATTGATTTTAAGTTAATGTGGAGATGCAAGAATACTCAGTTTGTGATTTATGGCCACGGAAAGGGTAATGAAATCCCTCACCGTATCTTTTTTGGGGTTCTCTTTCCTTTAAAGTCCGTATTAAAGAATGCAATGTGCAAATCAATAAAAAGTTGTTCAAAACATCAAACAATTCTTTTTTAATTAAGCTTAGGCGCTGCAACCAAATACGGGTTAGTTCTCTTTTCTTTTGTAGCGAATTTGCGAAGAATCCTGTAGAAGATCGAAATAGTGGAAGGCGTCGGATTCGAGAGAGAATGAGTTAGAAAATTATTTACCGAATGTTTTGGTTTAAGAAACCCCATTGAGTCGATCTTGAGTGCTTTAGAATGTTCGCTTGTCAGGGCACATCTATCTGGGTCTTTGGCACTGATCTTCAATATTCTTTTTGCTCTTCAAGTCCACTTCTTCTCTATGCGTGTGCTGCTCACTAATTCGTCAAGTTCGGAAAATAGAAAAATAGAAGATTTTTAGCGAGAAAAGCGATATTTATGTTTAATCTACTATCCGGGTCTTTGGCACTGATCTTCAATATTCTTTTTGCTCTTCAAGTCTACTTCTTCTTTGTGCGTGTGCCGCTTACTAATTCGTCAAGTTCGGAAAATAGAAAATCAAAGATTTTTAGCGAGAAAAGCGATATTTCTGTTTAATCTACTGTAACAAAACAATTGTCAAATTCAAATTATAAATATGGATCAATGACAGAACAAGAAAGCAACCACAAGAAAACGAGATCAAAGTAGTGCAACTGGGCCGACCAGATCGGCGAAAATGAATTTTTGGTCGGCCAAAATGAATTTTTGGTCGGCCAGACAAAAGAATTAAGGTTTCAATTTTCTACAGTGTTCTCTGTGTTTGTTTATTGATCCATTTTCATACTTTAAAATTTTTTCAAATCCTCATATTAACAGCAGAATTAAAATAACAGAGAGGCAAAGAATTTTTTATATTTTTCGTTTTGTTAGTTTGTGTATGTTAGTTTTGTATATACAAGATGAACTTGAATAACAACACCTAATAACTACCGAATTCCCTTGCAACGGCACCAAAAACTTGTTGAGATTTCACACGCGCGTGTTTTGAGTTAAAATAATGAGTTAAGTCGGAAATCGGCGCACACAATCTACGTCTCATTTTCAAATATTTATAACCGCAAGTGTACGGATCGTTGTAGATAGCCGGTAAGTACGGGTCGATCCACAGGGAATTGGTGATTAAGCGTTGTTATGGCAAGTTCAAAGAAAAGAATATTGGTTTGGTTTGTTTGTCACAAATTAAAAATACGAAATTATAGGAAAAGGTAAAAGTGGTCGTGGCTCCAGTTTCGATGAATGAATCGTGGCAATATTTTCCCTTCTCTCTTGATCATGGGTGTTTCCTCCTCTTTTTATAACCGATTATGAAGTATGGTGTATCAACGAGGACTGCAAAATATAAACCATCAAGACAAACGAAAGTACAACGCGAGATAAACGAATTCTTTAAAGAAGTGGCTTAGCATTAAACTTGCTAAGTATGTGGATGATAGTATAGGATATATGCTTAAGGAAGGGTGTCAATCCAACCATCAAATTACATACCCTATCTAAATATCATAGCAAGCTTAACATTAAGTATTGATTCTAACTTTAACCTTGTTTAATGGATGTATTGAGAGAATAAGGTATATGCTAGAGGTCACAATGTAACCATTGAAAGTAACATACCCTATCAAACAATAACCATTTAACAATCTTAAAGTTACAATCGAATTAAGCATAACAATAATCAAAAGAGAATGGAGGAAGGGTTTGTTATTCATCACCATTCCTTACCTTCACCATAGCCAAAAATACTACTCAATACTAATAGCAAAATAATAAAAGAAAAATAAAGAGCATGACATAAAGAATAAGCAAAGAAAAATAAACAAAGAAGCTAAAACAAAGAGTTCAAGTATTATTAACACATAGAGGGATTTGAGCTACAAAATTATATTACAACTTCAACCTCGAACCTTAATGGAACTCTCAAATGAGAGCTATAAGAGGGAAGAAGAAGAAGAAGAAGCAATCATACATTACACGCTCCAAAAACCACTCAAAAACCAACCCCCAACACTCTTCACTGATCTGCTATATATAGACTTCTCAACGGGTAAAAAAACATCCAAGTGGCTTGATAAGATAGAGATGGAAACAAAACAGGAGAACGAACCTACTTGACCACGCCTGGACCGACCAGGTCGGCCAAAATGAATTCTTGGTCGGCCCAATGAAGGGTTCTGGGCTCCAGCTTCTTCCAATGATCTTCTGACATGAAAACTTGATTTTTAGCACATCTTCTTTTTTTTCTAAATCTAACTGGATTTTACTCTGGTGTCTGAAGTCAGAGATTATGACTTTCATTTGCCTTTTCACACTTCACATCAACTCTTTATCACTTGGCTTTATGCACAATCATGAGTTGTGCAACCCACTTGTGTTCCATGCCCGTCCACTTGTGATCAAAGTTGCACAAAATGACATTTTTGTTGCAAAAACTTATATCTTGATTATTTGTTCGTCCGGTTGTAGTTTTGACCTAAAGTTGATGCAAATGTCCAGAATGTATGTGTTTTTGCATTGCAGATGACTTTATTCCCCAAAATTCCTAAAACATGTACTTATATAGCAGTTATGGATTAATAGCACTTATTTATTAACAAAATGATATAAAATGAGCAGTATTAAATGCAATTAATCATGATGAACTGTCCTCTCTTTCAAGTTGTTTACCAGAAGTGAAGGATGTGTGTGGCAACTTCATTTAAGTTCCATTTACTTATTCCATGGATAAATGCTATGTATGCATCTTAAAAGGGATATAAGAGATTACTAAATAGGGATAGACCGCGGAAAAGTCTAGATCAACTTGTGGAAAATTGCAGGTAAAGTATATAGGGATTACTAACGTGGTCTCTAATTCTAGACCAACTCGAGTCCCCAAGACTTCTAGGAGATCTAAGTTTTCTAGGAGATAAGAACTGAAGCTTGGGTTATGTGCGCGTTTTCGCAGCCCATCAAAATGGAAACGCAACAACCAAGAGTTCGCATTCAATCTATTGCCAATATGTCTATTGCCAAAATTGTAAACTTTGTTTTATTGTATTATGTAAAATGATGTACTTAATTTCTTGTTTAACACAGAATGTATGTGACAACCCTTGATTAAAATATTCATGGCATGATATGCATGTTAGTCCTTTATTGCATTATTAAATAGGTTGTGATATATGTGAGAGTACCTTGTTGTTTGTGATTGTCCCCTATTTGATTTTCTCCTACCTCTGTTTAATATAGTGGAACTTAACAAATAAGAAAAAGAAGTATGAAGTAAACAAATTTACTTTATGAAAATTTAAAATTCAAAATTGGTGGAAGTAGATAGGCATAATAAAGTCACAACCTTGTTTGGAACTCTATGAGATTGTTTTCTTGTGCTTGAGCCTGATCAGTGTTGATATGCTCTTGAGTATTGATAGGTTTTTGCAAGCTCTTTTGTTATGACCCCAACCCATACATCTTCTACACTGATATGCTTTTCCAGTCTTCTTCACTCTAGGCTCATCTTCACTCATTATTCTCTGATTCTTTGGTTTTCTCCTAGGCCTCTTAGTATGGGAAGGAACTACTTTCTTTGGCAAGTCTACTTTCATCCATTCCTCTTTAGAAGGAAGCATCTTCACAGGGTTAATGTAAGCCCCCATGTAGCTGTGAAGCAATTTGAAGACAAGCCAAACTAAGCCATCAAAACTAAGTGAATTTAATACTATAGTATAATATAAGTCAATTTAGGTTACTTAGATACTTTTTTTTTAAATTATCTTGATGTATGATAGTATTTATCCACATAATCTGCCCAATTGATATTTCTGATCTTACATAACAAAGATATAGTATGCAAACATGGCAAACCAGTTATCTGCCATCTTCTATATGAGCACTCCTTAAGTTGAATGTTCATAAGTTTTCTCAAATGGCTATCATTCACTTCATATTCATGCTTACCTTCCCCGTGGACTTGATGATTTGTGGGTGTTTTGCTCTGTTCTTTTATCTATCTATCTGCATTTGGAACCAAATCACATTTCCATTTCTGTGCTTGAGATCTTCTTAACACCATCTTTCTCATCATTTTAGATCTTATATTATCTATCAAATCACATATTGGTAGGCTTATTGCATCCAAAACCCATGCATTAAAGCTCTTTCTCAAGTTGTTAGTAATATAATGATTCTTTGAATTTACTCTGCATTTTGATCTGCTCCGCTCCCACTATGAGATCCTATTTTTGTCTCTCCCTTTCTTGATAAACTCTACAAATCCATCATCTGACTTCTCTTTTAGTTCCATCATAGCTTGTGCATGCTCTGTTTCTGAAAAGCTCTTAGCTGCAGTCCAAACAACTCTTTCATAGAAATCTCTGGGGGTATGTTTTTTTAAAAGACTTCTAAAGATGTCTCATGCACATCCTATGCTTAGACTTTGGCATGACAGTCTTTAGAGCATTTTCTAACCCTTTCTCCATGTCACTCATTATTATTAGATTATCAATATCTCCATCCAATACTTCTTTTAAGTTTGAAACAAACTATGTCTAAGTCTCACCGCATTCCCCTCCAACAACAGCAAAAGTTACAGTATACAATCCATTATTTACATCTAGAGCATTGGCTAAAAGAAAAATACCCAAATATTTACCCCTTAGATGGCAACCATTCGGTCCAATAAAAGGCATGCAAGCTTTTCTGAAGCCCAACACATATTGTCTAAAAGAGACGAACATTCTTGAGAAAGCAGCATCATCACATATATTATAAACAACATGACTTCTTTCATTTCTGCTGATAAGCTCTGCCTGGAGACTTGGTATATGTTTGTAGTTCTCATCTACATTCCCAAACACTATCTTCCTGGCCTTTTTCCTAGCTCTCCACAATCTATTATAAGGGATACCATAAATCTAATATTTTTCTATAATAAGCTCTCAAATATTCTTTAGTAGAAAATCTTTGTTTTGCTTGATTTTTCCTAAAATCTGATGAGCTATCCATTCAGCACTTACTTGAGAATTCCTTCCCATGTTAATATTAGAACATGAATGCTTAGGATTCATTTTAGTGATCTACATTGTCATTTTGTCCTGTCTCCACTGATAAGCTCTTACCCTCCATGGACATTTCTTTGCACCATAAACCACAACCCATCTTGTTACATCATTTATCTCATACTTTGCTTGAACTGTGTTTAATTGCATGTTGTTTTATACTCATTCTGAACTCTTTCTTGTCCTTAAATTTTCTCCTTACTTCTATTATAGGATCATCCTCATTGAGATCCTATATTGCCTCTTTAAAACTCTGACAATTATATACATTCTCAACTTCAAGTTCATAATCATCCTCAATCCAGTGATCATCATTGTCAGGAATATCATAGTAGTTATCTTCAGAATAGCAATGATCTACATCATCTTCAACTAACTCTTCATCTATATATTCTTCATCTTCCATATCCACATATTGTAATTTCTTAATCAAAGCTGCTTTATGTTTCTTCTTCTCAACTCTGGTTAGACCATCAGTTGCACTTGTACTTGATCTTCTTTTACCAGTAGTCTGATGTACTAAAACTTGAGGGTCTTAAAAGGCTTACCTTGAAGTTTGAGAGGCTTGCACCGCAGTTTGAGGGCATTGCACTGAAGTTTGAGGGCCTTGCATTGCATTTTGAGGGCCTTACACTGAAGCTTGATGGTCTTGATGGGTTTGCACTGAAGCTTGAGCAGAAGAATGTTTTGAAGTGCTTAAGGACAATCTTGTACTTCCTCTAAGAGAAAAAATCGCTTGATACAATCATTTTGATGGAGAGTGTGTTAGGAATATGTATGTCTTAGAGGCCATTATTGTACATGTGATGTATATTATAGTGGATGCTTGAACATATATATAGAGGACTTTCTTGCTCGACATGATAGTATGCGATCTGGTTACCCTTTATCTTAACATGTAGACTAGTATTTATATTGTCTGTCTCTTACATGTTGATAAAGCCCTTACGATATGTACTTGACTACCAGGACTATGATGAGTTCATACTAGTGGGGCCAGGGTGGTCCAAAAGTACATCTTTTAATCAGTTCCTAATCGTGGGAATACCGAGACTAGGGCATCAATATTCCAGAGTAGACTAATGTGTATGTTTCTTGTCGCTTAGAGGGCGATGGTTGATCCCACAACCATTGGTGTGTAACATCAAAAATTATATACAGGTGCTCATTGGAGAATGGGTACACCGAACAGGACTCGCCGAGGACTCCTATATGGTAGTATACCTATCGTCGGATAGCAGTCCTCTGGTGACACTGGTACAGATTAGTCTGTAGACCCGAGATCGTCATAGAGTCTTATACGGCTTCCACTGTGCTTTGATTTCCTCACTACCACGCTCAAAGGAGACGTGCAAACAGGTAGATTTTGGGTACAATCCCGAGTCGCATAGAGGCAATGAGTGATAGGAGGGGTTTCGTCTCTTCCGGTATTTGGGGTTGATGTTACGCTATGCTCGATTGGCTATAACTAGAAGTCCCTGGCCAGGGCTGCTTATGAGATTTACTGATAAGTGTTATCAGTAGTTTCTTGAACCGTTATAGGCCAAACATTGGCATGACTTATCATGTTACTGGGATCTGACGTTTACCACCCCTAGACATTATATACGACATATCAGACGAAGAGACCGGACTGTACGGCAGAGTTACTGATAGGCTTCATGGAGACTATGGACAAGCTTGCTTGTTGATTGTTCATATCAGATTTTTGCATTTTTATACCGCCCATTCTTAATCATATTGCATATAGGTAGGTACTTTTAATCCGTGTTTGTTGAATAATTGCAGGTTACAGGTTCTCAACTCTTCAATGAAATTCATGAAAAGTCGCAACAAATACAGGACTACGACCAACAACAAATGAATACTGATCTCCGCTAATCATCTGTATGATGCCGCCTACCAGTTCAAGGGACAAAATGGCAAATTGTTGGTCACTTCAATGCACAAAGCACAAGGGCAGCACAAGATTCAAGACTTCAATGCGGAGTTCAAGGCAAAAGTCCACATCATTTTGCACAGCTGAATATCTGGAAGAGAACTGAAGAGATTCTGAGAAACCAAAAATACAAAATAGATGATAAAAGCAACATAGAGAAGCCCTGAAAAGATAGTCCCCTAAATCCACCAAATGGCCGCGCAACCGCGGCCAAATAGGCACTTCTGCCGCAGTTCCGCAGCTGCATCTGAACAGTGTCGGTGGCAGTTGGTTCCGAGTTGACTCGGCTCTTTTGGAGTAGTTTTGTAATCTCATGTTTAGCTCAGAATGTAATCTAGGGTTTCACCTTCTTATCTATAAATAGAAGAGCTCAAAACCAAATAATGTATGCTTTTCTTTAGGTTAGATTTTAGGATTTAATTCCGTAGTTTATCTTTCTCTATGAAAAATTGTAAGTGAGTTTATGAGCGTTGATTGATAAAAAAAAAAGAGTTATTTTATTTTCCTTGCATGTTTTTTTTATTTCATCGTAATTTTTATTCGCTAATTTAGCTGTTGTTATTTTTGCTTTCTTTATTGTTTTTCTTCTTCTATTTTCATTTATCTTTAAACAACGATGATGCTTGAGTAAGATCCTTACCAAGGTGAGGTCTCAAATAGCTAATTGTAATTTCTTCTTAACCTCATTTCTTTCTACCTTCCCTTTTGTTTTGTTCTTTTTTTTTAATGGGTGAGTAATCTCTCACTTGTTAGGGCAGGAGAAGGAAAGTTTGAGAGAAGGAAATCTCTCTCACTCTTTTATTTGTCCAACACCTTAATTCGGACTCTCTTTAATTGAACCATAATCCGCTCACTACGGCACCCTATCTTACATGATAGCGGTGATTCCATAGTTAGACCGGTTGTGGTTGAAGTAACCGAAAGTTAGGGCTAAGAGCCAAGAACGGACGGACAAGGACCAAAAGGAAGAAACTAAGCATGGAAAGCCTAGTTTATACTTGTAAGTATCTTCCTAGTCGTGCTAATCCCCGTTGTTGCCGATTACCTTAACACCGATATTAAGAAGGGCATTGAAAGAAGTGAAAAATTCTTAACTCGAACTAACCTAATCCTAACCCTAGCAAGTCCTTTATTATCTTTTATCTCATTAGTGGATCTTAAAACAAAACTCAAAATATTTGGAATTTAACTCGTTAAAACATAAAGAAAAAGATTCCATCTCCCTGTGGATCGACCCGTACTCAACCGGCTAGCTACCAAGCGAAACCGTCTTGATTGCGGTAATTAAAAATTAAGAACACGCAGAAAAAAAGCAAACAATCAAATAGCGCCGTTGCCGGGGAGACGGTAGTTTATTTCTTTGTGTAATTTCGGGTTAATTAAAAAATTGAAAGATTATAAAAATTGAAAAATACAAAAAAAAAATCATCTTGTTATTTTTGATTAGTTTTTGTGCAATTGTGCAGGTACCCAAGAAGGTCTAGTTCAGTTCTGGAGCAAACTCAGTGAACAAATCAAGATTCAGGGGATCTAAACAGGAAGAGGAGAACCAAATCAGCACAGAAATTTTTTTTTGAAGTAGTCAAATGTTTAAACAGCCGCGGAACCGCGGAATAATCGCCTGTTTGACCGCAGAACCGCGGTCAACTGCTAACATCAGCAACCAATATTCTCTATGAGTATTCCAATTATCTCATTCCCTCCTCTGAACTCCACTGACAAATTTTTTCTGCGGCATTCTTTGCACAAATTCTCTCCCCCTCTCCAATAAACTGATTTTTGTGTAGGATTCTTTGCGCCGCAGCCAAAATAAAAAATTTTTGCAAGTGTTTTAGATTTTTGGTTGTTACTGCTTTGCATAATTAATACGGATTTTAAGGGGCTATAGCACCAATTCAGATTGGGTGGGGATTTCATCACCCTTCCTAAGACCCCAAAAATTACTAAAAGCATATGCATCACCCTTGAGCTTAATTAAAAAATATCTAGACTCATCCAACTAAGAACTGTCGTGCTCAATAGGACAGAGGAGGGTTGTGGGCATTCAATCGTTTATCTAAACTTGACTTTGTGGTGCCTAGGCTAGACAAGTGAGAAAGGTAATTTTAAAAGGCCCGTCTCACGATGATTCGTAAGCGGAACCCTCCTTTCTTCATTTGTGCTTGCCTGGCCACAATTGGCAGTGAAGAGACGATTTGAGGGATATCTCACAACTTGTCACTTTAGAACAGTTAGGAGCAGTCTAGTAGACTTAGAAGACCCTAGCTCTAAGTATTGTTTGTGCGTATTGTGATTGTGATTGTGCTTGTAAAAAGTTAGTCCTATAATTCCGTATTCTTTCAAAAACAAATAATTTCAAAACTCCAAAAACAAACATTTTTAAAAAAAAATAATAATATTAATAATAATAATAATAATAATAATAAATTTTAAAAAAAAAAACACTTTCTTCCCCCTACCTTTTCACTCTTCTAATATGGTTACCCCACCTTGCAAAACTCTTGCCGAACTTTGGTACCTACAACCAGACATTTCTTTATACGGTTCTTACTTTGGTCGAACTTCGAACGATCCCTCCATGCCAAAAATCTCTTTGAAAGATCGAATAGACGCATCTAGGACAAACAATTGGACTCAGCAATCCACTTCTTATCAACCATTTCAAACATTCACCCCTTCTCATGTTGATACCCCTTTTGAGAGTCCGGTTGTAACTCCGAAACTCATATCTATTGCTGAACGTATTGAACAATCTCGTAGCCGATCTTTCACTCCTTTCAACAATTCCAGTTCTTGGGATCAACAATTCCATTCACCTTCTTATCCAAATGTTGATCCTACTCCTGTCCAACCATTCAATTCCTATCCATCCTACCCAACCGTTGCACCTTCCCTAGACATTGCTTCTACACAGCCATTTAGGAGTTTCACATATTCAGATAACTTTGAATCTTTTACTGAAACCCCTTCGCAACCCATGTCTGGTCTTGAACAGTCGTTGGAAGACTTTCGGGTAGCGTCGTACCAACAGATGATAGATTTGAATGCGTCCATGGCTGTCCTCATACAATCTAGTGACCCGGTAGCTAGTTTACAACTAGCTCCAAATTTTCCAATGTATGATGAGACGGTTGGACAGGTTGAGAATTTAAGTGGAGAAAGTGAGCTGTATACCCTTCCAAATCAAACCTACCCATTTCAACTTGAATCCCACAACTCCGGTTTTGAATGTCTATCAAGTGTTCCAAATGATTCACCAGTTGAAAATAGGATGTTTAATGAGTTGTGCGACTTTGTAGTGTTTAATTTACCCGATTGTGAAGGGACCCTGTCAAGTGAAACCAGCCCCAACCCTTTTGACCTCTACACCTCCACTCTAGAACCTGAATTAATTGAAATCCATGCTTTTGATGAGGTGTCTGAGAAATTTGATTTTCACTTGATTGAGAATATTGACGCTGGGGATATTTTGGATGATGAACCCACAGTTTTGGATGAGTTTGTCTCTCCAATTCATCATGTCCTTTCACTTCCATGTGGACATCATCCCGAGTCATTAACTATTTTTCCCGAACTCCATATGCGTCTTGATATTGATGATGATAAATGCATGGATGAGCAGATCCTTGAGGAGAATTTTGAGGATGGTAGTGAGGATGAACCAGTTTTACTTGATGGGTCGGATTTTCCAATTCATCATGTCCCTTTCATTGACTGTGTACACCCTCCTGAACCTTTAACTAATACCCTTCCTCGATCACACCCCTCCATCCTTTCCATTGTTCCGACCTTGCAAGAGACCGCCTCACTTTCACATCCTTTATTTGACTCACCAAGTTCGGTCTACCCATGTTTTCTCACGACTCTTGAGAGATTTGATCCAATTTCTCGACATATTGATAGATTAGTACAATCCATCTTTTCACATCGATCATTATATATTGTACTAATTTATTCAATCCATTTCCACCCTCAAGTTCGTATTTCACTTCTTTCTCGCCTCCGCCATTCTTCTCCTCATATACCGGGACCGTATACCATTTCTATCCCAATACGGTCTCGTGTATTCTCCAATTCATTCCTCACCGTATTCTTTCACCAACCTGCATATAATAGCGATAAAAATTTTGAATGGTTGGTGCTAACGTTTGGCCTGTGTAAGGCCTTGTATAAATTAATACTGTTCTCTCCCCCTTAATCCTGAACTTCAACGCTTAACAGTGGAAACACTGTTTTACTTAAGTTTGGTGGGGAACCTTTTGGTATACATATTTTTGGTTTTTATTTTTGTATATAATTTGTTTTTGGGGAGGCACCGACAATTTTGACCCTCTTGGTGTAGCCTGACAGTGAGGGCACTGTCAAGTTTAAGTTTGGGGGTGAAGGTTGATTGTAAATAGTTATCTTTGCATTGCATGTGCATATTTTTTATTTTTTGTACAAATTTGTTTTTCTTTGCATATTTAATTCTGCATTGCATCTTTATAAAAAAAATATAAAAATATAAAAAAATATATATATAAAAATTAAAAAAATTTAAAAAATTGAAAAAGTTCAATTTTGACCATATTAGACTTTAGTTCAACATGACGGTTGACTAGTTAGGAAAAACTAGATTCTAAACTTAGTAAATTAAAAACCCTAAAAATAATCTTTCTTAAAGTTTAACTGTAGAAAATATACATCCTTGTAGTTTATTTAGAAATATGCAAATTTTGAGTTCAGTTCTTGGGCTAAATCAAAATAAGGGAAGAGTATTGAAAGCTCTATTTGAAATATAAGTCTGAAAAATAATTCTGAATCTTAAGTCCAAATTCTGAAAGTATATACCCTACTATACGCACTTACACACATCTTGAAACTTGGGATAGTAGAGAATATCTTGAAATGCTCTTGTCTAGAATCCTTAGTATGAAGGAAAATAAAATAAAAATATAAGTGGTGAAGAAAGAAAAGAAAAAAATGAACACTGGTTTTGTAATTGCTTAAGGCAGCATAAATAAAAAAAATTTAGCGAGGGTGCTTTATCACCTGGTGTCTTAGACCAACTGGTTTGGGAGTTACTGCTAAGCCTTAGGTATTGCAAAAAGAGGATTTACGCATAAATGCGCAAGCACATTTTGTAATCGGTCGTTTAGTATCTCAAGAAGTATTAACGGTCGCATGAAGGATGTATGAGCAATTTCATTTAAAATTCACCAACTAAAAGTATTTTGGAAGATAGACAAGAGTATGATAGCTTGAATTGAATTTCCAAGTGTAGGGGTGATAATTACACACACGTAGGAGTATATGATTGGAGTTTGGAGGAGAGATAGGAATAAAAGATAGGACTTATATCTTCAGTAGAGATGATAAAAATTCCTGAGTTAAGATTGCGCCTTAGAAGGAAAACTTAGGAGATGCCGAAAGCTTTATAAACTGGCAAAACGTATATGATCTTAAGTTAAATGAAAAGGAAGTGTGAAGAATACGAGTTGATGATTTCTAAGTTGAAGATGATAGATTTTTCTTGCTAGAATACTAAATTGAAGAATTAAAGTCAACGGCCAAATTGAACGGATTTTGTGGGTAGTATCCGCTGAAAACCCTCAGGAGACAATACTCCTCCTACTAGGGACACCTATAGGTTTAACAGCTTGTTGCACGAGCACAGTGCAATCCCGTTCCCTGTGAAAGTGAAGATAGGACATTTTGAGAATAAAATTGGCTTTGCTCGGGACGAGCAAAAGATAAGTTTGGGGGTATTTATTCATATCAGATTTTTGCATTTTTATACCGCACATTCTTAATCATATTGCATATAGGTAGGTACTTTTAATCCGTGTTTGCTGAATAATTGCAGGTTACAGGTTCTCAGCTCTTCAGTGAAATTCATGAAAAGTCGCAACAAATACGGGACTACGACCAACAACAGATGAATACTGATCTCCGCTAATCATCCGTATGATGCCGCCTACCAGTTCAAGGGACAAAATAGCAAATCGTTGGTCATTTCAATGCACAAAGCACAAGGGCAGCACAAGATTCAAGACTTCAATGCGGAGTTCAAGGCAAAAGTCCACATCATTTTGCACTGCTGAATATCTGGAAGAGAACTAAAGAGATTCTGAGAAACCAAAAATACAAAATAGATGATAAAAGCAACATGGAGAAGCCCTGAAAAGATAGTCCCCTAAATCCACCAAATGGTCGCGCAACCGCAGCCAAATAGGCACTTCTGCCGCGGTTCCGCGACCACGTCTGAACAGTGTCGGTGGCAGTTGGTTCCGCGTTGACTCGGCTCTTTTGGGGTAGCTTTGTAATCTCATGTTTAGCTCAGAATGTAATCTAGGGTTTCACCTTCCTATCTATAAATAGAAGAGCTCAAAACCAAATAATATACGCTTTTCTTTAGGTTAGAATTTAGGATTTAATTCCGTGGTTTATCTTTCTCTATGAAAAATTGTAAGCGAGTTTATGAGCGTTGATTGATAAAAAAGGAGTTCTTTTATTTTCCTTGCATGTTTTTTCTATTTCATCGTAATTTTTATTCACTAATTTAGCTGTTGTTATTTTTGCTTTCTTTATTTTTTTTCTTCTTATATTTTTCTTTATCTTTAAACAACGATGATGCTTGAGTAAGATCCTTGTCAAGGTGGGGTCTCAAATAGCTAGTTGTAATTTCTTCTTAACCTCATATCTTTCTATCTTCCCTTTTGTTTTATTCTTTTTTTTTAATGGGTGAGTAATCTCTCACTTGTTAGGGCAGGAGAAGGAAAGTTTGAGAGAAGGAAATCTCTCTCACTCTTTTATTTGCCCAACACCTTAATACGGACTCTCTTTAATTGAACCATAATCCGCTCACTACGGCACCCTATCCTACATGATAGCGGTGATTCCATACTTAGACCGGTTGTGGTTGAAGTAATCGAAGGTTAGGGCTAAGAGCCAAGAACGGACGGACAAGGACCAAAAGGAAGAAACTAAGCATGGAAAACCTAGTTTATACTTGTAAGTATCTTCTTAGTCGTGCTAATCCCCGTTGTTGCCGATTACCTTAACACCGATATTAAGAAGGGCATTGAAAGAAGTGAGAAATTCCTAACTCGAACTAACCTAATCCTAACCCTAGCAATTCCTTTATCATCTTTTATCTCATTAGTAGATTTTAAAACAAAACTCAAAATATTTGGAATTTAACTCGTTAAAACATAAAGAAAAAGATTCATCTCCCTATGGATCGACCCGTACTCAACCGGCTAGCTACCAAGCGAAACCGTCTTGATTGCGGTAATTAAAAATTAAGAACGCGCAAAAAAAAGTAAACAATCATTGATCTTCATATCGCTCAATACCCGGGTAGCCGTTACGTCCAGCTAGTACCGCTGACGGCTTGTAAGTGACTGATGTGATCATTATCTACTACTGGCGTATTGACGAGTCTTTAGAGTCCCACACAGAAGTTCCCTGGTTCAAGCGAAACGAAGTAGGACATATATGTGATATGTGTGTGGGCCTGATTAAATACGTGTATGTGATACCGTATTGTAATCTGGCAGTTATCTGTTATCGATTCGGTTATATGCGATATAATCAGATTGTCGAATCAAGTGTTGATTTGATAATGTGATTTACAGATAAATGATATTAATCGGTCATATGTGATATAACCGGATTATTAAATCAAGTGTTGATTTAATAATGTGATATATATTATATCTAATATAATTATATCTTAACTAATATTATTAGCTCACTAATTATTCTTCATTATATATATATATATATATATATATATATAATAATGAAGCATGGCTTGATTTTCTATTTCTGAGAAAAATAGAAATGAGGTGTAAATTGAGAGCATCGTTGCAAGCATGGGAGTTATATTTGTTTATTCATCTTGACTCATTATTCAAACATGGTTGCAATTTTATATTGCAAAATTCCATTCTTGAATGAGTGGGGGGTCAAGTGTTGCCATTCATTCTTTGCTCATTCTCAATACTTAGCCATTTTCTTGAGTTGCTCCCATAGTTGCTCTCTAGCTTCTTCTTCTTTCTCAATTGCTATAGTTCAAGCTTCAACCCTCACATGTGATGTGAACCATGAAACTTGAACACAAACTTGTGAGCTTTACTTCACCATCCTACACTTGACTAGCGATCGAGTGCAGGGTGTTTACTACGCTAAAGAATTTAGTGTAGAGGTAGCTTGAGGTGGAGGGACTTCGCATGGATCATCTTCGACACGAAGGTCATCGAAAGAAGCTCGTCCGAAACCTCAAGTGGAGCGTAGTGGAGTCGCGAGACTACTACACAGAGCATGTGAAGTGAAGGACTCGAACGACAAAGGTTGTATGCTCTTTTCTTCTCTTTAGTTCATCACATCACAAAGGCAAACCCTAATAATCTAGTAAAGATCTTGTTGGTCAAACTTAGCACCTAATAAAATTTAAAATTTGGCATGCTTGATACCTCTAGAACCTCATGGTGGTGCTAAGGTCGACTTTCATGGTAGCAGAGTCAAGCTAGAAAATTAGGTTAACTTGTAACGACATTAGAAATCCGTTATTTTTGTCGCGCAAAAACTGCCGATGAAAACAGTTTCAAAATTGATATTTTGAGTTGTTTGCACACCCCGCGGGTTCACGGTTTGAACCAAGAAGCTGCGGGGTGAAGCGTGCGCACCCCGAGGAATCCCCAGGGGGACCGAACGGCTAGGCCCACTCCCCAAGACCACCACAAGGTGGTCTTGGCGGTGGGGACCCGAAACTACCTCACCTTAGGCAGTTTCGGGTCTGTATCACCCCCTGGCCACCTCGTGGTGGCCTCGGGGTGGGGTACCCCCTCTGGCCCCCTATTCGATACTTAATTTTGGGATCTTCGCCTCCGCGATGATTCGGGCGGGTTTCGAGTTCTTTTCGACTCCTGGATTGGTTTAAAACAATCGGTTTTGGAACTTTAGCTCACTGGATTTTTCAAGTCTTGGAAAAATTGGTTATGTTTGCTAATTGCGTGCAGAATTCTAATGCCACGGTTACTATACAAGCTTTGCGATGTGTGATATAATTATTAGAATCCGGATTAATTAGTTTTATGAAAACTAGTTAGTATATTGTAAAGCTAGCCGTTTAGTCTCAATTGATCGATTGCCACGAAATTTTGATTCGGGTCAAAACTCCGTCGTAATTGCGTATTGTACGCGATCACTAAGCCGGGAATCTTTTTGAATTATCCGACAACCAATTGAAAAGTGTTTTCAATTTGAGACTAAAATCCAAGTTTTATAAGTTAGGCATAAAATCCGGAATATGAGATATTCCGGGTTTATGATGTCTAAGGATATTGCGGATTCTAATTATTGTAGTTTTCTGTTTTCTTTTCTGCGACCATAAGTGTAATATGTGGGGTATCCCAATCTCGTTGCTATATGTCAACAAGATTTATGGATACGCATATTTGCTTACGTTGATGATATGTGATATCATGTGTTGTTGTTGATATGATTTTTTAGATCATCGTGAAAGAATAGCCGGGGGGTTTTATATGAGATGAGGGTTTTTATTTTCATTCATGTAAAATCCGTATGTAATATTCTTTTTTGGGGGAACTTTCGGGTTATGGATGAAGTCACCATTGTTGTATATTATTTACTTTTCCGCATTAGGATAGACCCAAGTCGGGGAGCACAAGTAATCGGGTTCTTGAGTACAGTGGGAGACCATCTCAAGGAGTGGAGACCGGGTCTCCTAACTCTAGAATTGGCAGGATTATTTGCTGCTCTCGTAGGGGTCTAAGGATGTGGGTTTAGTTATTCATCACGACTGTGGAATCCGTGTTTTACATTACTGGCTAAATTTAAAACACGGACATCCTAGTAGATCCAATATTTCATATATTGCTTCTGCTGCTTGATTCTATGATGTTGATCATATAACTGCGGGAGACGAATGTACTATTATATATATGATATATAATAAACGTTGCTTATGTTTTACACCCGCGCTAGTCCAGCCCCCGCTTTGCCGGTAGTTAAGTAATCTAACGGTGCATGACGGGGCCTAGTGGCGAATGCGGATGGTATAAACGTACGTTCTATTTTCATTTCATTTTTCTATGATGTTTAGGAAACATTAAATGATGGGACTTCATTAATAAGATTAATGAAAAGAGAGAAACCTAAAGATGTAATCAAATTTTCAAAAATGGTAACTCTAGTTTTTGTTTTGCATAGTGGTATTCCTTGATGAATATCCAGCATCTCATTCAATAAGGAAAGAGAAAAGATCCCTTCACCGGGAGTGATCTCTTTAGCAAAGCAGATGTTACAACTCACTCGATTTTGTTTTTGATTCCTTCTCTAGTTCTTGCTTTGCATAGTGGTATTCCTGAATATCCTGCACCTCATTCGATGAGGAAAGAGCCGAGATCCCTTCACCGGGAGTGGCCTCTTTAGCGAAACTAGAAAAAGCCTCAAGAACACTTCTTTACAAAATCATTAGATTCTACAACGATTTCAAGTTCATTACGCTCATAGTTTTCTTAAAAACCTGCGTAGCCCTCCTTCATTTCAGATAAGTACTATTTTAGTATCCGTGCTACGTTTGTTGGCCTGTGTCAAGGCATAGTGTGCGGTAGTTGATTAGTGCTTATCTGCTAGCATGTGATGTGATTGGATTAAGGTATTCGTACGGCATTGTTTGGCCTGCGTCAAGGGTCGTACGGATAGGTTTAATTCAATCAAGAAATGAACGGGTTGAACTTGACTAGCGTCCTATGGGTTGTTTGGCCTGTGTCAAGATCATAGGACGCTAGGGGTAAAAACATTATCGGGAATTTCAAGTGTTGAAATTTGCAATGAGATTGCATACCTTCTATATGATAGTTGGATCCCGATACCCACTGTGAGTAAGAGTTACTCCTGGGAGAGTTTTACACTTTACAATTATCTAATCAAGTAAGAATCTAGAAAGGTGTCAACGGGGTTATGCCTCTAGGGAAATGAGGTTTATTTTAATTAGGTCCGTACGAAAGCACGGGGAACCTCCCTCGGAGTACCGATACCTGCCTGGCCGAACGATTGGCGAACCTGTAGGATATAATTAATCTCGGCTAATCTTACCTTTTAGGGTTTGAAGGAAGAATTGATAAAAACAGTGGGAGCCATCCTGATTAGATAAAATAACCAATCTAATCTTGCAAAGAGCGCACGCAAAGTGATTATCGTTCTCTCTCTCTTGGTAGAGACCAATGAAATGCCTTAATCAAGATAATAATATGGATGTATTGACCGAACCTACTTATTATACTGGGCTAGGTTCCACTTTATCTTATGATTGTCATAAGTCTGAGCAAGGAATAAGGGAATATTCGAATTCCCACGCCACCCAAACGAAGAATAACCATGTTGATGCATTGTCTTCGAGTGTGTTCGTAACTAAGAACTGTTTCTCAGTTACCTCTACGTCCTGGGTATTGGATACCGGATCAGGATCCCACACATGTAATTTTTTCATTGGCTATAGAAAGGTGGAGAACTGGGAAAGGGTGATATGTCTCTAGTAGTAAAGAATGGTGCAATTGTTGCAGCCAAAGCAGTTAGCAGATATCACCTGGTGTTACCAACAGGTAATACATTGATTCTTAGTGACTGTTATTCCATACCAATAATATTGTGAATATTTTCCTAAATCAAGTGTTGATTGGGTAAGATACGTTGTATAACAGTGTACACGTTCTGAATCAAACTACAGTTCTAAATGTACAGAACACACATAAGAGGAACAGTTCAGAAATGAACGAAGTCTTCTTGTGGTATTGTAGACCGGGTCATATCGATGAAACAAGACTAGCTAAAGTTCCATAAGGATGCATATTTGAATCCGTTCGAATTTACTTCTTATGAAACTTACGAGTCATGTCTCAAAGACCAAGGTGACCAAATCTCTGTTTACTGGAAACGGAGAAAGAGCTACTGAACTCTTGGACAGATATATGGTGATGTATGCGGTCCTATGTCTACACATGCCAGGGATGGTTCCGCGTACTTTATTACATTCACCGATATTCTCTCAAGATATGGACATGTGTTCTTGTTGAAACACAAAACTGAATCTTTTGAGAATTTCAAGGAATATAAGTACGAAGTTGAGAACCATATGGGTAAAGGTATTGAAATCCTTCGATATGATCGGGGAGAAGAATACTGGAGCACGAAATTCCGAAACTATTTAAAAGAGAATGAGATTGTAGGGTGTTTTTCGTCATCCCATTGAGATGGGAATACGCGTGCGCTTGTCAGGCGCATTACGGATTCCCCCTGCCTAGGATAGACTAGGGTTTATTGATTGTGGGGATCCGAATCTCCGGCAGCCGCAGACTAAGCTGCCGTTAATTACCCCTCGCATTTGGAGCGAAGGAACCTCCGATTGACGGGTTAAACTGTTCATGCGAACTCAATATGCAGTGCGTTGGTGTGTGTGTATTTTTTTCGTTTTATTCCACTTGTAAAAAAAAGATATATATATATATATATATATATATATATATATATATATATATAAACAAAAATAAATAAGTAAATAAATATTTAGAGAATTTTTTTTTAAAATTTATTATTATTTTTTTAATTTTAAAATATTATTTATAATTTATTTTTATTTATTTAATATTTATTTTATGTTTTTTTTAAAATAAAAAATGATTAAATAAAGAAAAGAAGAAAAGAAAAGAATTATCATTTTTTTAATTTTTAAATATTATTTATAATTTATTTTTATTTATTTAATATTTTATTTTTTTATTTTTTTTAATAAAAATGCTTAAAATAACAAAACGAAGAAAGAGAGAGAAAAAATGGGGGCCATCACATGCTCCGCATGTGACCCGTCACATGCTCAGCATGTGAGGGGGCCATCACATGCTTAGCATGTGACGGGTCACATTGTCACGCCCCGCTTCCCAGAGTACGCTAAAATGGGCACGTGACATAGCCAACCATGCTACCTGTGGGTAGGAAGTATCCATCCACAGTCACATTACGGCTGTAGAGATATCAAGAACAAGAATAACACTATCTAAAACATGTCCATAATCCAGAATAACAGGAGTCAATAATAAATAAATGCGGAAGCAAATGATCCAATACAAATAACTGAAATGTATGTCCCATAATGCGGGCTTACATCAGGAAATAAATGCAGGAAATAAAACTAACTACTACTGAACTCACAGCTCAGCCTGCTGGCTGAAATACTCCTACTCGGACTGCGACAGCGGTACATAATCTGGGCCATGCAAAACCCAGACGTCAGCGCGTCATGTCATCAAGTAATATAATATGAACAGTGTAGCAGGCAATGTAATATGAACATGAACAAACGAGAGTAGCAATAATGTGAAACAAGCAGTGCAAGGTAGTGTGCAGTGGGTAACTAAACTGTTCTATCAGTTTTTCTATTCTAGAGTCTTTGAAATCAATTGATGAACCATCGATGTAACTCAATAGTATCCCGTGCATGCCCGGGACCACGGTCAAGACCCTCAGGGCTGAATCCGAGACGTGCCGCTAGGCAGTAACAGGTAGCAGGATGGGCGAGTGATGTCAGCATCATCACTCTGGGGCTGGCCTAGCCCGTAAGACTGATCAGAACAGGTATCGAACTGTTGAGTTACAAGTCAGGTTTCACCTTTGATTTTCCCATACCCCCAAGTTATTTATGTCGAGTCGGGTATTCAGTAATCAAGAACTAATGCCAACACAGGATCAGGTAAAAGCAGGTTTGTCTGGATAGACAACAGGAACGGTCCATGAGGACTACATGTCAGGTTTGTTGGCGTTAGACACAAGATCAGGTAACGGGTCAGGTCATGGTACATCAGGTCAAGTCAACAGTGTACGGTACCATGTCAGGTATATCAATATATATATGTGTAGCAAGTCAGGTCAAGATGTAAACAATATCGTGAGTGTGCTCACAATCAGTTATATAATCTAGCATGGGTATCAACAACATGAGATAAGCAATGAATTAAGTAATAGGCAGTTTCATTCAATTTGCAATACAGTTATCAATTTGTTACAGAGATGATTACAGGAGTGCAGTAAGACAAGTATGGCCATTTAGTCATGTTAACAGGTTTAAGAATCCTTAGAGGTGCAATAATTTATGTAACGGTTCAGTACAGCTGTTCCAGGTTAAATGCATACGAGTGTCCGAATGTAACAGAACTACAGGGATAAATGCCACAAGCTATTTTAACAGTAAAATGTGATTGAACAGGTAAATATGATTATTAGGTTCAATTTGCAAACTGTAAGTTCCATGTTTAACAGTAAAATGATATAATGCAATATTGTACCCGAAAATGGGAAACGATCGTACCAAGTTAAATTTTACAGGTTTAGAGTGCCAATATATATATGTAAATATTGTATAGCATGTAGCAAGGGGTACTTGCCTCTACGGGTCGCGAACCGGGAAAAACGGAACGATAAATGTCGGCGGGGAAACTCACGACGGACGCACGGTTCACGGATTGAACCCAAACAACGAACAATGGAACCACACGGATTGGGGTACCTCGCTGGAATGTCGGGTCACGTCGTCGGCACGGTCGGAATCCGGTGAGAATGTGAACAGTGCATGTCAAGAAACTTGCAACACGAAAGGAATAAAGAAGAAAAAGAGGAGGCTTACAATGGGTTGCTCTGTGGTTACAGAGAGGAGACGCGAGAACGACGACGAGGTCGACGGGCTCCGGCGGTGGCCAACAGTGACCGCGAGGGAAAACTGCCGATGCAAGAAATACCTTAGCAGAGAAAGGAAAGAAGAAAAGGAAGGAGGAGGAGAGGGAGAGAAGGCTTACAGAGGAGTGTGCGAGGTCGGGGACAAGAGAACGGTGGTCACCGGCGGCGACTCAGGCGGTCCGACGATGCGCAGGGGTTGCAGGTGGTCGCGGGTTTGGTGTGCAGGTGACTCGAAGAAGGAGGGAGAGGGGCTTAGTGAGAAGAGGATGAGGAGGCGAGGAGGTTGGTGTTAGTGGCATCGGCGTCGAGGCTGCGGCGGCGACGGGGAAGGAAGCGGCCGAGGACTCGCTGGGCTCGTGATGGTTCTCTGCAAAAGAAATGAGAGAGGGAAAGATTTTTTGAAATATATATAAAGAGAGAGAGAGAGAGAGATATTGGGGATAGAGAGAGAGATACAGAAAAAGATAGAGAGAGAGAGATAGATAGAGAAAGAGATAAAGAGAGAGAGAGAATGAGATAAGGAGATGGGGCCCAGGGGAGTTAAGAAGGATTCAATTGGTTGGAATTAAAATTTTGAAGGATTTAGAAAGATTTTAAAGATTTAAGGAACAGTAGAATTCATACTGTTAAGAAAATATATGATGGTTAATTATATATTAAAATTTGGGATTTTGGCGCCAAATAAAACATTTCCAAATCGCGCCCGGGTCGGGTCCAAAAATTTGAAATTGAAATAATAGGATTTTAAGCGGGATCCAAATTTTAAAATGAAGTGTTTTATGATTAAAATGCATACCCCCAAAACGGGCACACGTACGCGCACGTAGCCATCCAAACTCGCCCGTTTCACTGAACGGGACGAGAACACGATGCACAGACGCTACCATAAGGCTAGGGGTGTCAAGCAGGCTAAGATGGATATTTTTAATTTTATTTTAGATGCTAAAATTTGTTATATGTAGAAATGACTTTATCGGGTAAAATTTACAGTAAGCCACAAACAAGCAAGATATATGAAATGAGTACCACATTATGCTCAAACAGTAACAGAAATTAGTAGCAATGGGCTCGGGTGTTACATTATACCCAACTACAAAAAGAATTTCGTCCTCGAAATTCCAAGAATACAAAGATAGATACAACAAGAAAAGGTGAGGAAACTTCTGCCGGATTTCATCTTCTCGTTCCCAAGTGGATTCTCCATGCGAGCGATTACCCCAAAAAATAAGCACGGGGGGGATAACCTTGTTCTTAAGAACCTTTTCCCTTCGATCCACAATTTCAATCGGTCGCTCCTCAAAAGTCAAGTCTTCCCGTACTGTTAGCTCCGAATGATCCAATACGTGCGTTTCATCTCGAACATACCTTCGTAGTTGAGATACGTGAAACACATCGTGCACATTTGCCAAGGACTGCAGTAACGCCAAACGGTACGCTACCCCACCAACACGCTCCAAGATCTCAAAGGGTCCAACGAATCGGGGACTAAACTTTCCTCGACTCCCAAAACGAATCACCCATCTAGTCGGTGATATCTTCAAGAACACCAAATCACCCACGGCGAACTCTAGAGGTCTTCTTGACGTATCAGCCCAACTCTTCTGTCGGTCTTGAGCTGCCTTCATATGATTTCTGATAGTGTTAACCTTCTCAACTGTCTGCACAACCAAATCTGGTCCCAATAACCTACTTTCACCGACATCATCCCAACAAACAGGTGAACGGCACTTACGACCATACAAAGCTTCAAATGGAGCCATCTGGATAGTTTCCTAAAAACTGTTGTTGTATGAAAACTCCACCAAATGTAGATGATCCTCCCACGAACTCTTGAAGTCTAACATGCATGCTCTCAACGTATCCTCAAGAGTTTGGATCATTCTCTCCGACTGGCCATCAGTTTGAGGATGATAAGCTGTGCTAAACTTCAATCGAGTCCCCAAACTTTCCTGTAAACTCCTCCAGAAGTGTGATAAGAACCGAGTGTCCCGATCGGACACGATGCTCACCGGTACTCCATGCAATCTTACAATCTCCTGCATGTACCGCTCTGCCAAGGACTCTGTTGATTGACCAACCCGGAAAGGAATAAAGTGAGCTGCCTTGGTCAATCGATCAACAATTACCCATACTGCATTGTTGCCTTTTGGACTCCGCGGTAAAGCCGTCACGAAATCCATGGTTATACGTTCCCACTTCCATTGAGGAATCGGAAGTGGTTGCAATAAACCAGCAACCCTTTGATATTCAGCCTTAACTTGCTGACACACCAAGCACTTAGCCACAAAGCGAGCAATCTCCCGTTTCATGCCTTCCCACTAGAAATGCTGTCGAATATCTCGGTACATCTTTGTGCCTCCTGAATGTACAGAATAAGCTGAACTGTGTGCCTCCTTCATAAGCTCTTCACGAATATCTCCCTTTGGCATACACAAACGGCTACCGTACCTCAACGAACCATCTTCGTGGATCAGTAAATCTGTTCGTAGTCCGGCTTCAACCTGCTCTCGAAACCTTTGCAGTCTAGGATCCTGGAATTGAGCTGCTTTAATATTCTCAATCAATGACGAATGTACTTGCAGCTGCATCAACTGCCCCGTAGAACGCGGTAGCACGACCTCCAAGTCAAATCTTCGAAAATCTTCAATGAGCTCCTTCTGGGTAGTCAACACCTGAATTGCTGGTAACCGACTAAGTGCATCCGGCACGACATTGACCTTCCCCGGATGGTACTTAAGATCAAGATCGTAGTCAGCCATCAGCTCCAACCATCTACGTTGCCTCATATTCAGCTCCTTCTGTGTGAACACATACTTCAAGCTCTTATGATCTGTAAAAACTTTGACCCTTTCGCCTAAAAGGTAGTGTCTCCAAATCTTCAAAGCGAAAATCACAGTCGCAAGCTCCAAGTCATGACTTGGATAATTCTTCCCATGGGTCTTCAACTGTCTCGATGCGTATGCTACAACCTTACCGTGCTGCATCATAACACATCCTAATCCTTTCCCAGATGCGTCGCTGTGAATCACCAATCCTCCGGAATTGTCTGGCACGGTCAGAATATGGGCGGTTATCAACTTCTGCTTTAACGTCTCAAAAACTAACGCACACTTATCCGTCCATACAAAAGGTACCTCCTTGCGCGTAAGCTTGGTTAACGGTTCTGCCAGACGAGCAAAGTTCTCCACAAATCTTCTGTAGTATCCGGCGAGTCCAAGAAAGCTTCTTATCTCCGCAACATTCTTTGGAATTGGCCAATCACGAACGGCTGCAATCTTTTTGGGATCGACGGCAATTCCATTGCCCGACACAACATGCCCCAAAAACTTTACTTCCTCTAGCCAAAACTCGCACTTACTCAACTTCGCAAACAATTTCTCCTGTCTCAACGTCTGCAGTGCGATCTTCAAATGCTCAGCATGCTCCTCAAAACTCTTCGAGTAAACCAGAATATCGTCAATAAATACCATAATAAACTGGTCCAAGAACTGTGAAAAGATTCGGTTCATCAAGTCCATGAATACTGCCGGCGCATTCGTTACTCCGAAGGGCATCGCTAAATACTCGTAATGTCCATACCGAGTTCGGAACGCCGTCTTACAAATATCTTCTTCTTTCACTCGAACCTGATGATATCCGGATCGCAAATCCAGCTTTGAAAATACCCTCGCGCCACTAAGCTGCTCAAAAAGTTCTCCAATGCGAGGGATCGGGTACTTGTTCTTAATACTGACCCGGTTTAATTCTCGGTAGTCGATGCACATCCTCCTTGTGCCATCCTTCTTCTTTACTAGAAGAACTGAAGCTCCCCAAGGCGAGTTACTGCTTCGAATCCAACCCTTATCAAGCAATTCAGCAACCTGTTTCTTAACTTCTTCCAACTCTACTGGTGCCATAGGATAATATGCTTTGGATACCGGCGCTGCACTAGGAATAAGATCAATTGCGAACTCCACGTCTCGCTTCAGCGGTAAACCCGATATATCTTCAAATACGTCCATAAAATCGCGAACAACCGCCGGCTCTTCACTATTATCAACTTCCATTGCTGCAAGAATATCATTTGTCGGCCTAGCCCTAAACTCGACTGGCCCGACAGAACTGCTTCCTCCAGTGAAGGTAAACTCAGGATGTCCGGGAATCTGGAAAATTACTTTCTTTGCGCTACAGTCAATGTGAGCATGGAAAGTGCCAAGAAAATCCATTCCCAAGACGACTTCGTAGCTGCCCGTATCAATCACCAAGAAATCTGCAAAAAGCTCCCGTCCGCACACAACAACTGTACAATCTTTACATTCACTACTAGATATGATTTTCCCATTCCCAGAGTGTATGTCCCAGAAACTAGACGGGGTCATGAAAGCAATTGAGTGTGTAGTCACAAACTTGGATGACATAAAACAATGGGATGCACCAGAATCAAATAATGCCAATACGGGAAAACCATGAACGAGCAGAATACCTGACACGACTTCTCCTGACGCCTTAGCTTCCTCTGCTGTCAAGGTAAAAGCTCGAGCCTGATTAGATCCTTGAGTCAGCTGTTTCTGTCCTTGGAACGGTCTCTGCGGAGGCTTCTGAATATCATCTTTCGTACGAAGCTTCGACGGACAGGCACCAACTGCGTGATCAGCCGCTCCACAAACCAAACAAAGTCCCAGCCTTCTTCGACAATCCTTCTACATGTGCCCAGGTAAACGGCAGTAGTCACAAATCACGCTCTTTCTTCGATCAACGATCACAGGCTTCTTCATGGGTGCTACACCTCTACAGTCCACTGGAATACCTCTGCGACCATGAGCTCGGTTAGGTACAAATGCGGGCTTCCTTGCCGCAACTGCTGTCTGCTGCAAACTCCCTTTCATCCCAGATAAACTCTGCTGTTCCCGAGCTGCCGTAAGAACCTGTGAGAAAGTGGTCAAACCCAGGGAGACAATCTGCCTCTGGATGTCCACATCCAAGCTGCGCATGAACCTCCGTGCCCTGTCTGCATCGTTGGCAACTAAAGGTCCAGCGAATCTGCCGAGTCTCGTCCATTCTGCTGCATGCACATCCACGGGTGCTCCATTCTACCTTAGCCCAATAAACTTCTCTTCCATTTCCTCCCGTGCAGTCCGCGGGAAGAACTTCTCCAGGAAACTCTTAGAAAAATCTGCCCACTTGATCGGCTTGGGCAAGCGGGTCTCCTAAACAAGCCACCATTCTCGGACGCAGTCCACTAGCTGAATGCGTACCACATCAACTCTTTTGTCATCTGGAATCTGTGCCGCAATCAGCAAATTCTCCGTGTCAACTAGCCACTGCTCGGCGGGCAACGGCTCCTCCAAACCAGTAAATGTAGACGGACCCAAACGCCTGAAATCCGCCACGGTCCCTACTCGGTCAACTGGTTTAGCTCCAACGTTGTTTACAGACTGCTGAACGATCTGCAAACCTTCCTGAAACGAGTCTGCTTGCTGCTGGATCAGCTCAGTCTGCCTCTTTTGATTCTCCAGCATTCCCCTTATCACTCCAAGCATGGCGGCTTCGTCCACACACCTCTGGTACGTCTTGAAATTCTTATCTGCCATATTCCTGAAATCAAAACACCCAACATTAGCATGATGATAGATTCAATATATAGATCAAGGCTAGAGCTCCAAGATACTTAAATAGAGTACCGCATTGTAACTATGCCGCGGTATCATAGCCACAATTACTTAACTCCACCCAAGTCGCTTAAGTCCTAGAGATAACAAGGAATCAGGTTTTTCGAGTTGATATGCAAAGGAAGTTTGCACATCGTAAAAGATATAATCAGGAAGAATGTGATTCAAGAATGGTAAAACGGCAAGGTGGCAGGACATATTTCCTAAACACGGGTATTCTGATTCGTGTATTGGGTACAATACCCAACTACAAAAAGAATCAACCCGACTAACCTATGGCTCTGATACCAAAAGAACCATGTCACGCAACGCTTCCCAGAGTACGCTAAAATGGGCACGTGACATAGCCAACCATGCTACATGTGGGTAGAAGTATCCATCCACAGTCACATTACGGCTGTAGAGATATCAAGAACAAGAATAACACTATCTAAAACATGTCCATAATCCAGAATAACAGGAGTCAATAATAAATAAATGCGGAAGCAAATGATCCAATACAAATAACTGAAATGTATGTCCCATAATGCGGGCTCACATCAGGAAATAAATGCAGGAAATAAAACTAACTACTACTGAACTCACAGCTCAGCCTGCTGGCTGAAATACTCCTGCTCGGACTGCGACAGCGGTACAGAATCTGGGCCATGCAAAACCCAGACGTCAGCGCGTCATGTCATCAAGTAATATAATATGAACAGTGTAGCAGGCAATGTAATATGAACAAGAACAAACGAGAGTAGCAATAATGTAAAACAAGCAGTGCAGGGTAGTGTGCAGTGGGTAACTAAACTGTTCTATCAGGTTTTCTATTCTAGAGTCTTTGAAATCAATTGATGAATCATCGATGTAACTCAATAGTATCCCGTGCATGCCCGGGACCACGGTCAAGACCCTCGGGGCTGAATCCAAGACGTGCCGCTAGGCAGTAACAGGTAGCAGGATGGACGAGTGATGTCAGCATCATCACTCCGGGGCTGGCCTAGCCCGTAAGACTGATCGGAAAAGGTATCGAACTGTTGAGTTACAAGTCATATTTCACCTTTGATTTCCCCATACCCCCAAGTTATGTATGTCGAGTCAGGTATTCAGTAATCAAGAACTAATGCCAACACAGGATCAGGTAAAAGCAGGTTTGTTTGGATAGACAACAGGAACGGTCCATGAGGACTACATGTCAGGTTTGTTGGCATTAGACACAAGATCAGGTAACGGGTCAGGTCATGGTACATCAGGTCAAGTCAACAGTGTACGGTACCATGTCAGGTATATCAGTATATATATGTGTAGCAAGTCAGGTCAAGATGTAAACAATATCGTGGGCGTGCTCACAATCAGTTATATAATCTAGCATGGGTATCAACAACTTGAGATAAGCAATGAATTAAGTAATAGGCAGTTTCATTCAATTTGCAATACAGTTATCAATTTGTTACAGAGATGATTACAGGAGTGCAGTAAGACAAGTATGGCCATTTAGTCGTGTTAACAGGTTTAAGAACCCTTAGAGGTGCAAAAATTTATGTAACGGTTCAGTACAGTTGTTCCAGGTTAAATGCATACGAGTGTCCGAATGTAACAGAACTACAGGGATAAATGCCACAAGCTATTTTAACAGTAAAATATGATTGAACAGGTAAATATGATTATTAGGTTCAATTTGCAAACTGTAAGTTCCATGTTTAACAGTAAAATGATATAATGCAATATTGTACCCGAAAATGGGAAACGATTGTACCAAGTTAAATTTTATAGGTTTAGGGTGCCAATATATATATGTAAATATTGTATAGCATGTAGAAAGGGGTACTTGCCTCTACGGGTCGCGAACCGGGAAAAACGGAACGATAAATGTCGGCGGGGAAACTCGCGACGGACGCACGGTTCACGGATTGAACCCAAACAACGAACAGTGGAACCACACGGATCGGGGTACCTCGCTGGAATGTCGAGTCACGTCGTCGGCACGGTCGGAATCCGGCGAGAATGTGAACAGTGCACGTCAAGAAACTTGCAACACGAAAGGAATAATGAAGAAGAAGAGGAGGCTTACAATGGGTTGCTCTGTGGTTACAGAGAGGAGGCGCGAGAACGACGACGAGGTCGACGGGCTCCGGTGGTGGCCAACAGTGACCGCGGGGGAAAACTGTCGATGCAAGAAATACCTTAGCAGAGAAGGGAAAGAAGGAAAGGAAGGAGGAGGAGAGGGAGAGGAGGCTTACAGAGGAGTGTGCGAGGTCGGGGACAAGAGAACGGTGGTCACCGGCAGTGACTCAGGCAGTCCGACGATACGCAGGGGTTGCAGGTGGTCGCGGGTCTGGTGTGCAGGTGGCTCGAAGAAGGAGGGAGAGGGGCTTGGTGAGAAGAAACTTAGGAGGCGAGGAGGTTGGTGGTAGTGGCGTCGGCGTCGGGGCTGCGGCGGCGACGGGGAAGGAAGCGGCCGAGGACTCACTGGGCTCGTGATGGTTCTCTGCAAAAGAAATGAGAGAGGGAAAGATTTTTTGAAATATATATAAAAAGAGAGAGAGAGATACTGGGGATAGAGAGAGAGAGAGAGATAGAGATAAAGAAAGAGATAGAGAGAGAGAGAGAGAATGAGATAAGGAGATGGGGCCCAGGGGAGTTAAGAAGGATTCGACTGGTTGGGATTAAAATTTTGAAGGATTTAGAAAGATTTTAAAGATTTAAGAAACAGTAGAATTCATACTGTTAAGAAAATATATGATGGTTAATTATATATTAAAATTTGGGATTTTGGCGCCAAATAAAACATTTTCAAATCGCGCCCGGGTCGGGTCCAAAAATTTGAAATTGAAATAATAGGATTTTAAGCGGGATCCAAATTTTAAAATGAAGTGTTTCATGATTAAAATGCATATCCCCAAAACGGGCACACGTACGCGCACGTAGCCATCCAAACTCGCCCGTTTCACTGAGCGGGACGAGAACGCGATGCACGGACGCTACCACAAGGCTAGGGGTGTCAAGCAGGCTAAGATGGATATTTTTAATTTTATTTTATATTCTAAAATTTGTTATATGTAGAAATGACTTTACCGGGTAAAATTTACATTAAGCCACAAACAAGCAAGATATATGAAATGAGTACCAAATTATGCTTAAACGGTAACAGAAATTAGTAGCAATGGGCTCGGGTGTTACACACATGCTCAGCATCACATACTCAGCATGTGAGGGGGCCGTCACATGCCTAGCATGTGACCCGTCACATGCCTAGCATGTGACCCGTCACATGCCTAGCATGTGACCCGTCACATGCCTAACCCGCTTCATTTTGGAGAGATTTTTTTTTAACGTGGAGTTCAACTCCAAAAGAATTTTATATGGCTGAAAAAATATAATGTGGAGTTAAACTCCAAAAGAATTTCTGTAGTGGAGTTGAACTCCAAATGGATTTTATTTGTGGAGTTGAACTCCAAAAGATTTTTTGTAATGGAGTTAAACTCCAAGAGAATTTTATTTGTGGAGTTGAACTCCAAAAGAATTTTATTTGTGGAGTTGAACTCCAAAAGATTTTCTCCTTCCTCCTTTGAGAAGAAACCCAAAATGGGTTCTCTTGAAACTCCAAGATCTAGATCTTGGATGATAAAAAAGAGACCCTTTTTCTTCTCTTGATGGCGTTTTGGGAGATGGGTTTATGGTAAAACTTTATTTAGTTTTTAAAAAAATGAGAGCTAAGCTCTTGATTTATTTGGAAAATGAAAAGGAAGAGGAAGAACTTGAAAAAGAGAGAGTGGAGGCACAAACCCTAGTTTTTTTTAGGAGAATGAAAAGTATCTGTTTATTCAGCATCATGTTGCCTTATATAGGCTTATACATTTATATATAGCCTCTTGGGCTTTACAAAATGGCGTTTGCCCATCCCATGGCTCATGTGTCATTACTTTTTGCACATAAACCATGGGCTTTACAAAAATTTGGCTTTATGCCCATTTTGCATACATTCATGCATAAAAAATTACATAAAAATTATTTATTACATGATCTATATTTTGACATAGAGGAGGCTGGTCGCGGGCTCGACTTGGGCATGGGCCCGCTTGACCTGGGCTTGGGCCCACCTGGCTTGGGGTTGACCTTGACTTTGACTCGGTCAACCGGGGGTGCAAATTTTGACCCCAACAAAGTGCTCCCCATCAATAAATGCATACTGCACATTTGAGTTGGATGCATGAAATTGATGGATCTTGAAGCTGAACTTCGAGGTGGAACATCATTCCGGGGGCGAAGCATCATCCCGGGGAGCATGATTCCCAGGGATCGGAGCATCAATCTGATTCGCGGAGCATAATTCCAGGGTCGGAGTATCCCTCGGGAAGCATGATTCCAGGGGATCGGAGCATCATTTCGATTTGTGGAGCATAATTCCAGGGTTGGAGTATCCCTCGGGGAGCATGATTCCCAGGGATCGGAGCATCATTCCGATTTGCGGAGCATAATTCAAGGGTTCAGAGCATCATTCCGAAGAGCGGAGCGTGATTCCAGGGATCGGAGCATCATTCCGATGAGTGAAGCGTAATTCCAGGGGATCGGAGCATCATTCCGAAGAGCGGAGCAAGATTCCAAGGATCGGAGCATCATTCCAGAGGATCGGAGCATTATTCCGATGAGCGGAGCATGATTCCAGGTGATCGGAGCATCATTCCGAAGGGCGGAGCATGATTCCAGGGGATCGGAGCATCATTCCGATGAGCGGAGCATGATTCCAGGGATCGGAGCATCATTCCGATGGGCGGAGCATTATTCCAGGGATCGGAGCATCATTCCGAAGATCGGAGCATGATTCCAGGGGATCGGAGCATCATTCCAGGGATCGGAGCATCATTCCGATGGGCGGAGCATGATTCCAGGGGATCGGAGCATCATTCCGAAGAGCGGAGCATTATTCCAAGGATCAGAGCATCATTCCGATGGGCGGAGCATCATTCCAGGGTTGGAGTATCCCTCGGGGAGCATGATTCCCAGGGATCGAAGCATCATTCCGATTTGCGGAGCATAATTCTAGGGTTCGGAGCATCATTCCGAAGAGCGGAGCATGATTCCAAAGATCGGAGCATCATTCCGAAGAGCGGAGCATCATTCCGAAGGGCGGAGCATGATTCCAGGGATCGGAGCATCATTCCGAAGGGCGGAGCATGATTCCAGGTGATCGGAGCATCATTCCGAAGAGCGGAGCATGATTTAGGGGATCGGAGCATCATTCCGATGGGCGGAGCATGATTCCAGGGGATCGGAGCATCATTCCGAAGAGCGGAGCATGATTCCAGGGATCGGAGCATCATTCCGATGGGCGGAGCATGATTCCAGGGGATCAGAGCATCATTCCGATGGGCGGAGCATCATTCCAGGGGATCGGAGCATCATTCCGATGGGCGGAGCATCATTCCGATGGGCGGAGCATGATTCCAGGGGATCGGAGCATCATTCCGATGGGCGGAGCATGATTCCAGGGGACTGGAGCATCATTCTGATGAGCGGAGCATAATTCTAAGGATCGGAGCATCATTCCGAAGGGCGGAGCATGATTCCAGGATTCGGAGCATCATTCCGAAGAGCGGAGCATAATTCTAGGATTCGGAGCATCATTCCGAAGAGCGGAGCATCATTCCGAAGAGCGGAGCATCATTCCGAAGGGTTGGAGCATAATTCCGACGAGCGGCAGACATTCTGACCAAAGCATAATTTCGATGTAGAGGTTGATTCCCAGGCGAAGCATAATTCTGACAGGGAAGGCAAATACTCCGAGGCGAAACATGATTTCGACACGAGGTACATTCTGAGACGGAGCATGATTCCGGCGCAGAGCCTGTTAGTTGACTTGATTCCGAGGCGGAGCATAATTCAGACGAGGAGGTCGTTGGTTGATTCCAAGCCGAAGCATAATTCCGACAGGGAAGGCAGGTACACCAAGGCGAAGCATGATTTCGACACGGGGTGCACATTCTGAGACGAAGCATGATTTCGACGCAGAGCCTGCTGGTTGACTTGATTCCGAGGCGGAGCATGATTCCGAGGCGGAGCATGATTCCGACGAGGTGGTCGTTGGTTGATTCCGAGCCGAAGCATAATTCCGACAGGGAAGGCAGATACACGTGTTGGGGTAAAAATTTGCACACCGGTTGACCGAGTCAAAGTCAAGGTCAACCCCAATCCAGGTGGGCCCAAGCCCAGGTCAAGCGGGCCCATGCCCAAGTCAAGCCCGCGGCCAGACTCCTCCAAGCCAAAATATAGATCATGTAATAAATAATTCTTATGTAATTTTTTATGCATGAATGTATGCGAAATAGGCATAAAGCCATTATTTTGTAAGCCCATGGCTTATATGCAAAAAATGGCACATGAGCCATGGGATGGGCAAAATGCCATTTTGCAAAGCCCAAGGGGTTATATGTAAATATGTAAGCCTATATAAGGCAACATGATGATGAATAAACCAATAACACTTTTCATTCTCCAAAAAAAACTAGGGTTTGTGCCTCCACTCTCTCTTTTTCAAGTTCTTCCTCTTCCTTTTCATTTTCCAAATAAATCAAGAGCTTAGCTCTCTTTTTTTTTTAAAAACTAAATAAAGTTTTACCATAAACCCATCTCCCAAAACTCCATCAAGAGAAGAAAAAGGGTCTCTTTTTTAATCATCCAAGATCTAGATCTTGGAGTTTCAAGAGAACCCATTTTGGATTTCTTCTCAAAGGAGAAAGGAGAAAATCTCTTGGAGTTCAACTCCACAAATAAAATTCTTTTGGAGTTAACTCTACTACAGAAATTCTTTTGGAGTTTAACTCCACAGTAAAAATCCTTTTTTGGGGAGTTTAACTCCACATTATATTTTTTTCAGCCATATAAAATTCTTTTGGAGTTGAACTCCACGTTAGAAAAAAAAATCCTCCAAAAGAAGTGGGTCACATGCAAAAAAATCCTCCAAAAGAAGTGGGTCACAAGCTGAGCATGTGACGGCCCCCCTCACATGCTGAGCATGTGACGGCCTCCCTCACATGCTGAGCATGTGATGGCTCCTTTTTTTTCTCTTTCTTCTTTTCTTTATTTTAAGCTTTTTTATTAAAAATAAAATTATTAAATATTAAATAAATAAAAATAAATTATAAATAATATTTAAAAATAATAATAATTCTTTTCTTTTCTTCTTTTCTTCCTTCTTTTCTTTATTTAATCCTTTTTTTATTTAAAAATAAATATTAAATAAATAAAAATAAATTATAAATAATATTTTAAAATTAAAAAATAATAATAAATTTTTTAAAAAAAATCTCTAAATATTTATTTACTTATTTATTTTTGTTTTTATATATAAAAAAAAAAAAATATATATATATATATATAAGTGGAACAAAACAAAAAAATACACACACCAACGCACTGCATATTGAGTTCGCATGACCAGTTTAACCCTTCAATCGGAGGTTCCTTCGCTCCAAATGCGAGAGGTAATTAACGGCAGCTTAGTCCGTGGCTGCCGGAGATTCGAATCCCCATAATCAATAAACCCCAGCCTACCCTAGGCAGGAGGAATCTGTAATGCGCCTGACAAGCGAGCTCGTATTCCCATCTCAATGGGGTGACGAAAAACACCCTACAGATTCTGGCACGCCCGGTGGGACTAATCTCTCCTCCCATATTTCGGGTTAAACGTTCATGCGAACTCAATCAATATACATATCTATATTTATACTAAAATAATGCTCTTTTATGCAGGTTTTCAAGCAATTACTTCTCAACAATGTCTCCAAAGATGAACTCAGCTCCCGTCTCCTACACGATGAAGATAGACTCCAGGACGGTCCTTCCGGCCAGTCTCGGGCGACAATGGGAGGAGCCGTTGCTACAGTTCGGCTCTATTTTGTTCGTGCCAGCTAACGCCATCCCAGTTCCTCAAGCTCCAGCAACAGACAGACCGGTCTCGAAAGGCAGGAGACCAAATGTGGTGATCTCGAGGGTGCCCCAACCCAAACGCAAGTCAGTGTCTGAACAATTTTTCTTGGCCCCAGCTGGGGGCAAGACCATCAACACCAACAAAGAAACAAGGCCTCTCGAGCAAGCTCCGGCGGTGCCCCTGACAACTGCTCGATCGGGTGTCTTCTCTGAGCTCCCTGCTAATCGACTCACGGTGTCTTCCCAGGAAATGGATGCCCGCTAAACCCTTAAAATTGAGAAGCTAAGGCAGAAAAAGCTCAGATATAGAGCCAACAAAAGGGCTAGGGCTCCTGCTAGGCCGAACCTCATGAGGTTCGAAGAATAGGGTTACCCCGCCGAAGATGAGGAAATGGCTGGGTATGTGGTCCACACTATCTACATGGTCGGCACGCGCAGCAAGAGCAAGGACGGGGCTACCACATCTCAAATCCAATCTGGCTTGAATGTGGTTGCCGCTTCCCAAGAACAGCCGCCTCCGCTGAGTGATGAAAATCCTCCCAGTGAGGCTGATAGGCAGAGAGAGCCCTCAGTTCATGAGGAGTCGGGCTCGAAAAGCGAAGATGAGCCAACTTTCTATCCTAAGACCGCAGAGCAGCAACTTCTCCAAGCGCTCCGAAAACAGCTCAGAAGCAAAGACAAGGAGATGGCCAGGCTCTACTCAAAGATCGACGACTTGACAAATGTCGTCTTACGGCTTACGGCCCAACTTTCCTCTCAGCCGCCCAATCAACCGCGGGGCTCTGCTCATGAACCGGGAAACGGTGTCCCGATACAGCCGACGCCTATTCCCTCATGTCCAAAGGTGGGCGGACCGTACGAAAGCCAGTCGCATCCTATCTCGGAAAATGTCTTGGCGGCCGATGACAGCAACCCGCTAACTCAAGATCAAATCATGAATTTGGTTGCCAACAAAGTCAAAACATTGGTAGCCGAAGCCGGAGAGCAAAAAGATGCCACCAGTAGCGCGAGACCATATCCTGCTCGGTACGATCTTGTGGAGTTTCCCACTGGCTATGTCGTCCCCAAATTTGAAAGGTTTGATGGGACGGAAAATGCGAACCGGCACATTGCCCAATTTAAAGCATCATGCGTAAATACCGGGGGCAATGATGCGCTCCTTCTCCGTCGGTTTGTTAATAGCTTGACGGATGCTGCTTTCGATTGGTATGCAAGCATACCAGATGACTCGATCACGACGTTCGCTCAAATAGAATCCATGTTCAAGTAAAGTTTCATGAGTGTTGTTCCCCTCCGAATGGCGGCCAAGACATTAGGACGTCTTGCCTGAAATTCGGGGCAGATGCTAATAGGTACTATCCGTCCACCTCTTCGAAGATGCCAAGTTGATTTATGGCACCTTGTATCAAAGGTTTAAATGGATGCGTCCGATGTAGCAGACTTCGTCAGATTCCACCTCATTTGAGGGGTTTTTGATTGTGGGGACGCTCTTCCCTGCAGGCGCAAGCCCCTGCAGTTAATTACGGTACCGCATCGCGGTAACCACTTTCTCCTTCTCCAGATGGTCACTTCGTGTCGTGGATGTTTGTTTTGTTTGTGGTTGCCCGTGGATTGTATACGGAGACTAATTTGTGTTGTCGCCCTAGGATGTGGATTAGTCCAAATCCGTATTTTCTTAGATTTGGGTTTGGGGTTTTGGTTTAAGGATACGTTAGCCATATTTGAGGCTAAGATCAACCCAAACGTTTGTTAAGGATACGTTAGTCCAATTTGAGACTAAGATCAACTTAACGGGATCGTTTAGATCCGACAAAAGAGCATTTGGGCTATATTGTTCCAGTTTAGGGACATAGTGGTCCATTGAATGTATGGCCGTCGGGACCCGTCACCTCTCTGACGACGTTGAAGGATTACAACGACAGATATCAGAGAAGTTCAGAGATGTACCCTTGAACCAAAGTTGGTTGGGAGACCTATAGTCCAATTTGGGACTAAAGTCTGTTTGAAGGTTTAAGCATACGTTAGCCGTATTTAAGGCTAAGATCAACTTAAACGGTTGTTAAGGATACGTTAGTCCAATTTGGGACTAAGATCGACTTAACGGGATCATTTGGATCCGACAAAAGAGCATTTGGGGGCTCTATTGTTCCAGTTTAGGGACATAGTGGTCCATGACCAGTTTAAGGACATGATGGTCCAATACCAGTTTAAGGACATAGTGGTCCGATACTAGTTTAAGGACATAGTGGTCCATTATTCCCGTTTTGGGGACAAATGTTAGTTTAAGGACGCATTAGTCCATGAGTTTAAGGACCCCACAGTCCGTATTAATGTGTGGTTGTCGGGACCCGTCACCTCTCTGAAGACGTTGAAGGATTACAACGACAAATATCAGAGGAGTTCAGAGATGTACCCTTGAACCAATGAGTTGGTTGAAAGAGCAGATGTGCTCAGTTCAAGATGGCTTGAGGACTTATGGCCAGTTTGGGCTAAGTCTAATTATGTTTGAAATTATTGCCCTCTGTTGGCTCATTGAAGGAGAGGTTTTGCCTCTAGAAACTTAGCCAATTGGGCTAAAGATAGTGTTAAACACTAAAGACCAACAGTGTTGAACACTGGGATTAAGATTAGCAAGTTAGTGTTTAACACTAAAAGATAATCAGTGTTAAACACTAGCAGCGGGGCTTTCAAATTAGTGTTAAACACTAAAGCAAATCAGTGTTAAACACTGGTAGCAGAGATTTCAAATTAGTGTTAAACACTAAAGAAAATCAATGTTAAACACCGGGAACAGAGTTTTCACATTAGTGTTAATCACTAAGAAAATCAGTGTTAAACACTGCAAATAGAGTTTTCCAAATTAGTGTTAAACACTAAGAAAATCAGTGTTAAACACTGCAGATAGAGTTTTCCAATTAGTGTTAAACACTAAGGAGGGAGGGGTCACGTGCGGACACGTGAAAGCGCCCTGATTTCCCTTATTTTATTCTGCAGGTAAGTGTTTAACACTTATAATTTCCTGGCCATCACGTGTGGGCACGTGATAGGCATCCATCCATTCGATATTAAAGGGATTCGTTAGGGATCACGTAGGGACACGTGAGGGCGCCTTAAATGTGGAGCCAGATCTCCTTTTAGTTTTTCCTCAAATCTGCGAACAAGTGTTAAACCCTTTTATTTTTATTTTAGAGCATCACGTGTTGGCACGTGATGGGGATCTGTGCGCCAATTGTTAAAGCATTTGCTGAGGGGTCACGTGATAACACGTGAGAGCGCCCAAAGCTTTCATTTCCTTTGCTTTTTCTTTCTGCGTTTTGGGAGTCACGTGGGAGCACGTGAGGTGATGCTTCAAAGTTCTTTGCAGGGGATCTTTTCAAGGGTCACGTGGGGGCACGTGACCTTAGTTCTTTTCATGAACAGAGATCTTTTAAGAATTGAATTCTCTGTAGGGTTAAACCCTAATTATGATTTTGGAGGAATTAAATTCCTATTGTGAAAGAATTAAATTCTTATTTAGGGTAAAACCCTAATTTCTTTTTAAAGGAATTAAATTCCCAGATATGTAAAAGAATTAAATTCTTGATTAGGGTTAAACCCTAGTTTTGTTTTAGGAGAATTAAATTCTCAAAACTCAATTCTCCTTCTAAGTTTAGGATCCGCATGGCAGGATCTCGACCCGATGAGAATTAAATTCTCAACTTATGGGGAGATGTGCTCTGTGCAGATCTTCAACCAGAAGAAGAACTAAGTTCTTTTTTGGATAAGAGTTAAACTCTTGGATTTTGAGAATTAAATTATCTGTTTGAAGTTTTGATTCCCTTTCTTTTCTCACCTAGGGTTTTCTTTGTTGAGAATTAAATTCTCCTTTCTTTTCTTCCCTCTTGAGAATTAAGTTCTCCTCTCTCTGTTTTTCTCTCCCCCAAAATGGTCCCTCTCTTCTCTTCTTGGCTCCTATTTATAGGAGAAGGAAGGGAATCAATTTGTTTAGCAAATCTCTCATTGAAAGATTTGATTTGATTTCATAATTAATATGATCCTTTAGATCATTCAGTGAATTTTATTCACCATTGGATTTTAAATCCAAAGATATTCTGTTTGTTATTTCGGTGAGATTTGGGGAAATCTTTCCTTGTCTAGGATTTTTCCATAAATTGGTGATATTTAACCATCCTTGGATCTTTAATCCGACGGTCCCCATAACCCTTTTCCATTTGGAAAGATTTAGAGGCTTTTAGAATTTTAATTCTATTTCGAAAGATTTTAGAGAAATTTAGAATTTTAATTCTATTAAGCTGTAAGGCTTTCAAAGCCTATCACGTGCTGGCACGTGGCCCTTGGTCACGTGTGAGCACGTGACCCCCAAATTGGTTCCTTTAACAGCCGCTTGTTGTTGTTTTAACCATCACGTGTCAACACGTGACCATTAGTCACGTGTGAGCACGTGATACCTCGTTGAGGTACTTCCTGATTTTTAATCAGGGAACAGATTTTAGAATTTAATTCTATTCATTATTTTAGAGGCCTTAAAAGCCCATCACATGTCTGCACGTGACCCATGGTCACGTGTGAGCACTTGATGCCCCATTGGGATCTTTTCTGAGTTTTTATTATATCTTTTAACTCCTCCAGCCGGTTCTTAAAGGTCCATCACGTGTGGACACATGATGCCTCATAACTTTTGATCCCGGATGAATTATGAGGCCCATAATCTATCAAATCAAAGGGTTTTTCGAACTACCTCCAATGTCATCAGAATTTAGCTGTTCCTCCTTCGGGAATTTATCAAAATAAAGGTCGGAAGATATTGGTTCGCATTTCCTTAAGCGTATCGCTTCCATTTGATACCTTGGACTCTTCTGCGCAGAAATTTTCGGCGGGAACAAATGCCCCCCACTACTTTGCCCACGTAAGTATATACGTGGGTGAAGTAGTGCAAAGTAATGCATAGCGTATGACCAATTTCGGGTTGGTATATTACTTTCAGAATCTTGATCTGAGAAGATAACGAGCGGACACAAGCGTCGTCATTTATCATTGACTCAAATCTTGACTCTTAAGAGATATAGTTCCAAACCCTCATCCCCATGAACCGCACCCTACCATTTTTTATGTCTTACTCTGGCGTGAAGTAGTTTATATGCTCATGAGTAGCTTGTCCATTTCAGTGGCATGTAGCTTTGGCAAGTGTGGCTCATAAATGGTCCATCTTGACCTCTTTGCAGGGCGATGATGGCTTAGGAGACAGGGTTAGGATTTGTCACCTAAGACTTTTCAACTTTATGAGCCGTGAGGGTCTCATAAAGACTTTTCTCCCTACGAGTCGAGAAGATCTCGCAGGTGTACTTTCTCCTTAGGGGTCGTGAGGACTCCTAAGTGTGTTTTCTCTTGAAAGTCGTAAAGATCTCACAAGAAAATTTTTCCCTCTTACGAGTCGACAGGACCCGTAAGCGGTTGTTTCCCTCCTTGTCAAGATTCGACTTCGGAGAGTGAGACCCGTGGATAGTATGCAAGAGACCATTTTGGATCGACTTGCAGGGCCCTAGTGCATAGGAAACAGGTTTTTATCAATCCCCGCTGCCTAAGGCTTTTCCTCACGAGTCGAGACAAATCGAGAAGTTCTCGCAAAGACATCAATTTCCTCATGAGTCAAAACGGATCGAGCAGATCTCGCAAGAATATCCTAACGTCACGGTTAACCTTTGCTCTTTACGACAGAAGTCCGTTAGGGTCTGTGGTACTTAGGGTTTTGGCCGTCGTACCGTCGCATCAGCTGATATATTCCTCGATTGGCAATCGTGTTGTTCGAGTATCCCTGCGACTACCGTGTCTCTGATCCCTTCGGGGGTTGGACAAGGCATCTTCAAGCAATCCTCCTTGGCAGTTTGACCGTCGGAAGAGCAAGCGTTAGGAATTTGCCATGCCGCTTTTTACTTGAGGTTAGGCTCATTTTGGGGAGCCCTGATGAATCATAGCCACTCTGCGTTGGTGTGGGATGATCTCCAATAGTCTTTCAGGCTTTATATGACTTGCCGTTAAGACCCTGAAGTTAGGAATTTGGCCTTTGCTTCGTTTGCTGGCATTGCGCCCTCTGTATCGAGACGAATGTCGTGGTTGTCTCTAGGTTGCTGGTGAACCGTCGAGGTGTGGAACTAGGGATTTTGCCATGGCTTCTTTTGGTGATGTTGCGTCTGCTGTATCGAGACGAACGTCGAGGTGGTGACTACTCCATGTGGGATGATCTCCGGTGGTCTTTCAGGCTTTATATGACTTGCCGTTAAGACCTTAAAGCTAGGAATTTGGCCTTCGTTTCGTTTGCTGGCATCGCGTCCTCTGTATCGAGACGAATGTCATGGTTGTCTCTAGGTTGCTGGTGAACCGCCGAGGTTTGGAACTAGGGATTTTGTCGTGGCTCCTTTTGGTGATGTTGCGTCTGCTGTATCGAGACGAACGTCGAGGTGGTGACCACTCCGCACTGGTGCAAGATAATCTCCAATTGTCTTTCAGGCTTTATATGACTTTCCGTCAAGACCCTGAAGCTAGGAATTTGGCCTTCGCTTCGTTTGCTGGCATCGCGTCCTCTGTATCGAGACGAATGTCATGGTTGTCTCTAGGTTGCTGGTGAACCGTCGAGGTTTGGAACTAGGGATTTTGCCGTGGCTCCTTTTGGTGATGTTGCATCTGCTGTATCGAGACGAACGTCGAGGTGGTGACCACTCCATGTGGGATGATCTCCGGTGGTCTTTCAGGCTTTATATGACTTGCCGTTAAGACCTTGAAGCTAGAAATTTGGCCTTCGCTTCATTTGATTTGGCGTCACGTCTGCTGTATCGAGACGAATGTCACGGTTGTCTCTAGGTTGCTGGTGAACCGTCGAGGTTTGGAACCAGGGATTTTGCCGTGACTCCTTTTGGTGATGTTGCGTCTGCTGTGATGAGACAAACGTCGAGGTGGTGACCACTCCATACTGGTGCGAGATAATCTCCGAATGTCTTTCAGGCTTTATATGACTTGCCGTTAAGACGCATGAAGCTAGGAATTTGGTCTTCGCTTCGTTTGCTGGCATCGCGTCTTCTGTATCGAGACGAATGTCATGGTTATCTCTAGGTTGCTGGTGAACCGTCGAGGTTTGGAACTAGGGATTTAGCTGTGGCTCCTTTTGGTGATGTTGCGTCTGCTGTATCGAGACGAACGTCGAGGTGGTGACCACTCCATGTGGGATGATCTCCGGTGGTCTTTCAGGCTTTATATGACTTGCCGTTAAGACCTTGAAGCTAGGAATTTGGCCTTCGCTTCGTTTGCTGGCATCGCATCCTCTGTATCGATACGAATGTCATGGTTGTCTCTAGGTTGCTAGTGAACCGTCGAGGTTTGGAACTAGGGATTTTGCCATGGCTCATTTTGGTGATGTTGCGTCTGCTGTATCGAGACGAACGTCGAGGTGGTGACCACTCCATGTGGGATGATCTCCGGTGGTCTTTCAGGCTTTATATGACTTGCCGTTAAGACCTTAAAGCTAGGAATTTGGCCTTTGCTTCATTTGCTTTGGCGCGTCCGAATCCTGCTGGGGGAAGAACGCTGGGGTGACATTTCATCTGCTGTATCGAGATGAACGTCGAGATGATGAGCACTCCGCACTGGTGCGAGATGATCTCCGAATGTCTTTCAGGCTTTATATGACTTGCCGTTAAGACCCTAAAGCTAGGAATTTAGCCTTTGCTTCATTTGCTTTGTCGCGTCCGAATCCTGTTGGAGGAAGGACGCTGTAGTGACATCTCGTCTGGTGTGATGAGACGGATGCTAAGGCGGAGCTGGGATTTTGCCGTCACTCCGCTTGGTTTCAACCATGGGGTCTTTTGTTGATGTTGCATCTACATCCTGCTGGACTGCGAAGGAACGCCGTTGTTGACATTGTGTCTGTTGTAACGAGACGAATGTTGAGGTGGAGTTGGGATTTTGCCGTCACTCCGCTTTGCTGACCATGGGGTCTTTTGTTGACGTTGCATCTGCATCCTGCTGGACTGCAAAGGAATGCCATTGTTGACATCTCGTCTGCTGTATCGAGATGAATGCTGAGGTGGAGCTGGGATTTTGCCGTCGCTCCGCTTTGTTTCGACCGTGAAGTCTTTTGTTGGCGTTGCATCTGCATCTTGCTGGACTGCGAAGGAACGCCATTGTTGACATCTCGTCTGCTGTATCGAGACGAATGCTGAGGTGGAGCTGGGATTTTGCCGTCGCTCCGCTTTGTTTCGACCGTGAAGTCTTTTGTTGGCGTTGCATCTGCATCCTGCTGGACTGCGAAGGAGCGCCATTGTTGACATCTCTTCTGCTGTATCTAGACGAATGCTGAGGTGGAGCTGGGATTTTGTCGTCGCTCCGCTTGATGGTGTAGCATCTATGTCCTGCTGGAATGAGGAGGCACACCGTTGTTGATCTCCAGGCTGTAGATGTGGCCATTGAGATTTGGAAATAGGGACTTTACCACGGTTCCGTTTCGTTGCGACTCTGAGGTCGATTGTTGACGTCATGTCTGTATCTGGTTGGAGTGAGGAGAAACGCCGTTGGTGATCTCTAAGTTGTCGATGTTGACGTCGAGACCCTGAAGCTCGGATCTTCGTTTGCTTCATTTGTTGACATCGTGTCTGTAATATTGCGACAAATGTCGAGATTGTCTCTGGGTTGTCTATGAACCGTCGAGATTTGGCTTCATTTTCTGATGGAGCCTGTTGGGAAGGTATGGTTCCCTCTTTATCTGTGCCCCTGGATTGTATACAGGGATCGATGTGATTTCACCTGTAGGGCAAAAAGTTTCATTCATTCATTTTTTTTATTCTTTCCGCGATGCTCTATCATTTCAGCTTTTTATATCGCGAAAATCGCGATTGCCCAATCATTTCGGCTATTTTTCACGGTGCCCAATCATTTCGGCTATTTTTCTTTTTACTCGCTGCTTTTTATTGCGAGTTGCCCAATCATTTCAGCTATTTTGCATGCATACATTTTTACTTGCTGATTTTGTTTGCAAGTTGCCCCATCATTTCGGTTATTTCGTATGCATTTTTTTTTGGCTCGCTGATTTTTTTTCGCGAGTAGGGGATTTGGGATCTGATCCCAATCTTGGCATCAGCATCGCTGTGACTGGAATATTGTCAGGAGCGAATCATCATTTACCGTAAAAGGACTTGGAATTTGATATCGGTCTAGGCATCAGTATCACTATAACTGGGATATTGCCAGGAGCGAATCATCATTTGCCTCTGTCGATGTTGAACAAAGGTGGCTTGGTAAACAGCGTTAGGATTCTGTCGACTAAGGCTTTTGACTTCATGAGCCGTAAGGGTCCCACAAAGGTATTTCTCCCTACAAGTCGTGAGGATCTCGTAGGTGTGTTTTCTCCTTAGGGATCGTGAGGATTCCTAAGTGTATGTTTCCCCATAAGTTGTAAGGATCTTATAAAAGGGTTTTCTCCTTATGAGTCGAGAGGACTCACAAGGGTTGTTCACCGTGCGAACATATCCCTAGTCACGGATGGGACTTTGTTAGGGAAATGTTTATTCGCGCCCGTGGATTGTATACAAGGGTCAATATTGAGCCGCTTGTAGGGCAGCATTGAAGGTTGTGGGGGTTGCTTAAGAACAGCTTCAGATCTCTGTAACTTAAGACTTTCAAATGTTATGAGCTGTGAGGGTCCCATAAGAGAGTTCTCCTTACGAGCCGTGAGGATCTTGCAAGTGTAATTTCTCCTTAGGAATCGTGAGGATTCCTAAGTGTGTTGCTCCCTTGTGAGTCGTAAGGATCTCACGCAGGTGGTTTCTCCTTACAAAGTCGTGAGGACCCTGCAAGTATCCTTTAACGAGGTTGCGCCCTTTCGGGTTTTCACAAACACTCGCCGGTAGCCCTGCTGTTTTTACTCATGGAGCCCTTTCGGGTTTTCATCCGTGCCCATTTTGCTTATGGACATACCGTTTTTTTTTTATTCTTCTTTTTTTTTTGAACGAGGTTGCGCCCTTTCGGGTTTTCACAAACACCCGCCGGTAGCCCTGCTGTTTTTACTCACGGAGCCCTTTCGGGTTTTCATCCGTGCCCATTTTGCTTATGGACATACCGTTTTTTTTTGTTTTTTTTAACGAGGTTGCGCCCTTTCGGGTTTTCACAAACACTCGCCGGTAGCCCTGCTGTTTTTACTCACGGAGCCCTTTCGAGTTTTCATCCGTGCCCATTTGCTTATGGACATACCGTTTTTTTTTTCCTTTTATTTTTATAACCACGTCAGCCTGGGGATGCCGCGGGTTGGTAGTAGTTTAACGACGTTTCGGTCATTATCCAGTTTTAGGACATAGTGGTCCGTCAGTAGTTTAAGGATGTTTCGGTCCGCCAGCCAGTTTTAGGACATAGTGGTCCACCGTTAGTTTAAGGACATTTCGGTCCGTCGTTGCCATATTTGAGGCGTATTTCTAGTTTACGGACTTTTCGGTCCATGGGGCTTTCCCTATGAATGAGCATGATGCCCCCGGCATACCAATCTTTCTCGGGGTATGTGGTTGTGGCAGGCTCACCTTCCAGTTTTCGGACAGCGCGAGTTTGCCTTGTTGGTATTGGTCTTCAACCTAGTTTTTGAAGACGAAGCAATCCTCGATCGGATGACTTACTGCTCGATGGTAAGGGTAATAATTGAGACTATTAGCATCGCTGGGTTGGAATGGTCGTTTTGTATCCGGGAGATTGATGAGCCCGTTGCGCACCGCTAGCTCGAACAATCTCCTTGTTTTGTCCTGAGGAAATGAGTAAGGACGTCCCAGTCTTTCCTCGAGGGATGGGCGCGGACGCATATTATTTTGGCAAACAACCGGCTTTAAGTTGCTCGGTCGTTGTTGAGTATTGGCAACGAAGGTTGCCTTCCCTTTGCCCTTTTCATTCCAAGGCTCTGTCTTTGAAGAAGAAGGCCTATGGCTCATCTGGTCCATTTGGGCCAGCTTGTCAATCAAGGCCTGGAAGGTGGTCGGCTTGAAAAACATCATGAACTGGGAGATGGCCGCTTGCGGATCGAGGGTTCCTACGAACATGCCTACCGCAGGTGCCTCTTCTATGCGTTGCTCACAGTTTGACCATAAATTCCGCCACCGTATTGCATATTGCACCCACATTTCGCCTGGCTTTACCCTAGCGTTGATCAGTGCTGTTATCGGGGTGCGTTCACTAGCGCTCGCGAATCTTTGTGTGAACAGTAGCTCCATCTCCACAAATGTTTTGACAAAGTCGTTAGGTAGCTCCGAATACCACTCGAAGGCCGTTTCTGCTAAGCTGCCGACGAATTGGCGAAGCAACAATTTGTCATCGCCTCCAGTGTTGCCGCATAAGGCTCTGAATTGAGCAACATGCTAATGTGGATTCCCTGTCCCTTTATATACGTGGAACTTAGGGATCATATATCCCGGCGGGTAACTGATTTGGTCATACCAGCTTGGATAGGGTCGTCCGGTTCTAACAATTTGACCGGCTGCTTCATTCGCCTGGTGAACTCATATTTGTTGAGCAATGTAGTCATCCAGGGAAGCTTTGGAGATCGTTTCTTCTTTAGCTGTTGAAAGAGCCGGAAGGGGATTTGACGTCTCCGCTCGGTCATCTTCAATAATGATCGGAGGGTCTTCATCTGGAGGATCCGGCTGTAACATCATCCCGACCATGTCTTGGAACAGAAGGGCCATTTGTTTTATATTAGCTGCTTGCTCTGCGGCTTCTTTGTCCTTCTTTTCGAGGACTCGGCGTAAGAAATCAGCATCAGTCTCTTGTTCGTGACGCTATTCTGATGATGCCTCCGAGCTCTCTTTTGGCCTGGTGAGTGCAGCCATTGCAGTCATCATCTCTTGAAGCTTCTGCTGTTGCTGTTCTTGAGCTCTCGTGATGAATCGAGTGAGTGGTCGGTGGCCCGTAGAAGCGCGGCTATCTTCTTTCCCGGATGCCATGTAGACGGTATGCACCACCATGACCCCAGACTTAGGGCGTTTGGGCTCAGCGTCTTTACGATTTGCCGCAGTCGCAGGGGCTTTCTTTGGCTTCCTCCTCTTTTGAGCAGTTGAAGTCAAGGGGGCCGTTGCAGTGGGCACCCAAGTAGCTGTTGTTCTTTGTGGCTTGACAGGACGGTTCTCTTCCTGTTGAACCTTCACCTTTTTCTATCGGCGAGAGTAATCTTGATCAATTACTGAGTCTTAAACCTGTCGCCAGACTTTGTAGATTTTGGAGGACATCCGCTGAGGGGGTTGTTCCGGTTTCGCCTTCGATGCATTCTCCACGGGTGGAGGAGATCTTTTCAGTACGGCGGTAGGCGAGTTCCTGCGCACCTTGTTCAGCAGCTCAAAGCTGTTTCCGGTTGGAACAGCAGGATCGATCCCCATCATCGGAGCTGGCGGAGTTATCCCAGAGGGGGAGTTGCCCCCGGCCTTCCTTACTCAGCGCCAGTAGCGATGTCGAGCGTGTCATGCGGATGGGTTGTTTCAGCTATAAGGGTGACTTCATCATGCCCCCTGCTTTGAGGAGAGACTGTTATTGGTGCTAGCCTGTCGAAGACTGACACCCGTTGAGAAGCAATGTCTAATCTGTCAAAGACAGACCTCTGGGCAGAGGAAGCAGCTTCGAGGACCTCGCCTGGAGCAGAAACCGGAATGGCCATCCTTGTAAAAACCGACTTCTTGGAAGGAGAAGCCTTTCCAATGATTTCGTCCGCTTGAGCCTGGATGGCTATCCGCTTTGGGACGGCAACTTCGGGTATCGCGGGCTTGTAGATGTTCTGGCCCAGTCTGTTGAAAACTGAGGTATTGAAGTTGGACGACCCGTTGAGAGGGGCCGCGGCAGTGGTAAGTCGATCAAATACCAACTTCTTTGGAGCTTCTTGCGACGACATCGGGGCATTGAAGCTCATCGGTGGGAGCATAGTCCCGAAGAACAGTCCAGTGGTGGCTTGAGTTACCTGCTCCACTGGCATCTTGAAGAGAGAGGCCGCTTGGGGCCCGTAAGTCACTCCTCCAGCAGGGACGGAGCGAGAGTTGCAGTTGCAGGTAGTGCAATTTGAAGCCATTGATCTTCTGTTTTCTGCACGGAGCAAGACACCAAATCTAAATACCTCGAATCCACAGGCAACCACAGCAAACCGCGATTCGTTCGCGAGCACGACACACGAAGTGCGGAGTGGAAAGAGGAAGAGGTCCCACCGGGCGTGCCAGAATCTGTTCCCCTCCGAATGGCGGCCAAGACATTAGGACGTCTTGCCTGAAATTCGGGGCAGATGCTAATAGGTGCTATCCGTCCACCTCTCCGAAGATACCAAGTTGATTTATGGCACCTTGTATCGAAAGTTTAAATGGATGCGTCTGATGTAGCAGACTTCGTTAGATTCCCCCTCATTTGAGGGGTTTTTGATTGTGGGGACGCTCTTCCCTGCAGGCACAAGCCCTGCAGTTAATTACGCTACCGCATCGCGGCAACCACTTTCTCCTTCTTCAGATGGTCACTTCGTGTCGTGGATGTTTGTTTTGTTTGTGGTTGCCCGTGGATTGTATACGGAGACTAATTTGTGTTGTCGTCCGTAGGATGTGGATTAGTCCAAATCCGTATTTTCTTAGATTTGGGTTTGGGGTTTTGGTTTAAGGATACGTTAGCCATATTTGAGGCTAAGATCAACTCAAATGTTTGTTAAGGATACGTTAGTCCAATTTGAGACTAAGATCAACTTAACGGGATCATTTAGATCCGACAAAAGAGCATTTGGGCTCTATTGTTCCAGTTTAGGGACATAATGGTCCATTGAATGTATGGCCGTCGGGACCCGTCACCTCTCTGACGACGTTGAAGGATTACAATGACAGATATCAGACGAGTTCAGAGATGTACCCTTGAACCAAAGTTGGTTGGGAGACCTGTAGTCCAATTTGGGACTAAAGTCTGTTTGAAGGTTTAAGGATACGTTAGCCGTATTTAAGGCTAAGATCAACTTAAATGGTTGTTAAGGATACGTTAGTCCAATTTGGGACTAAGATCGACTTAACGAGATCGTTTAGATCCGACAAAAGAGCATTTGGGGGCTCTATTGTTCCAGTTTAGGGACATAGTGGTCCATGACCAGTTTAAGGACATGATGGTCCGATACCAGTTTAAGGACATAGTGGTCCATTATTCCCGTTTTGGGGACAAATGTTAGTTTAAGGACGCATTAGTCCATGAGTTTAAGGACCCCACAGTCTGTATTAATGTGTGGTTGTCGGGACCCGTCACCTCTCTGAAGACGTTGAAGGATTACAACGACAAATATCAGAGGAGTTCAGAGATGTACCCTTGAACCAATGAGTTGGTTGAAAGAGCAGATGTGCTCAGTTCAAGATGAGTTGAGGACTTATGGCCAGTTTTGGCTAAGTCCAATTATGTTTGAAATATTGGCCCTCTGTTGGCTCATTGAAGGAGAGGCTTTGCCTCTAGAAACTTAGCCAATTGGGCTAAAGATAGTGTTAAATACTAAAGACCAACAGTGTTGAACACTGGGATTAAGATTAGCAAGTTAGTATTTAACACTAAAAGATAATCAGTGTTAAACACTAGCAGCGGGGCTTTCAAATCAGTGTTAAACACTAAAGCAAATCAGTGTTAAACACTGGTAGCAGAGATTTCAAATTAGTGTTAAACACTAAAGAAAATCAATGTTAAACACCGGGAACAGAGTTTTCACATTAGTGTTAATCACTAAGAAAATCAGTGTTAAACACTGCAAATAGAGTTTTCCAAATTAGTGTTAAACACTAAGAAAATTAGTGTTAAACACTGCAGATAGAGTTTTCCAATTAGTGTTAAACACTAAGGAGGGAGGGGTCACGTGCGGACACGTGAGAGCGCCCTGATTTCCCTTATTTTATTCTGCAGGTAAGTGTTTAACACTTATAATTTCCTGGCCATTACGTGTGGGCACGTGATAGGCATCCATCCATTCGATATTAAAGGGATTCGTTAGGGGTCACGTGGGGACACATGGGGGTGCCCTAAATGTGGAGCCAGATCTCCTTTTGGTTTATCCTCAAATCTGCGAACAAGTGTTAAACCCTTTTATTTTTATTTTAGAGCATCACGTGTTGGCACGTGATGGGGATCTGTGCGCCAATTGTTAAAGCATTTGCTGAGGGGTCACGTGATAACACGTGAGAGCGCCCAAAGCTTTCATTTCCTTTGCTTTTTCTTTCTGCGTTTTGGGAGTCACGTGGGAGCACGTGAGGTGATGCTTCAAAGTTCTTTTGGGGATCTTTTCAAGGGTCACGTGGGGGCACGTGACCCTAGTTCTTTTCATGAACAGAGATCTTTTAAGAATTGAATTCTCTGTAAAGTTAAACCCTAATTATGATTTTGGAGGAATTAAATTCCTATTGTGAAAGAATTAAATTCTTATTTAGGGTAAAACCCTAATTTCTTTTTAAAGGAATTAAATTCCCAGATATGTAAAAGAATTAAATTCTTGATTAGGGTTAAACCCTAGTTTTATTTTAGGAGAATTAAATTCTCAAAACTCAATTCTCCTTCTAAGTTTAGGATCTGCATGGCAGGATCTTGACCCGATGAGAATTAAATTCTCAACTTATAGGGAGATATGCTCTGTGCAGATCTTCAACCAGAAGAAGAACTAAGTTCTTTTTTGGATAAGAGTTAAACTCTTGGATTTTGAGAATTAAATTCTCTGTTTGAAGTTTTGATTCCCTTTCTTTTCTCATGTAGGGTTTTCTTTGTTGAGAATTAAATTCTCCTTTCTTTTCTTCCCTCTTGAGAATTAAATTCTCCTCTCTCTGTTTTTCTCTCCCCCAAAAAGGTCACTCTCTTCTCTTCTTGGCTCCTATTTATAGGAGAAGGAAGAGAATCAATTTGTTTAGCAAATCTCTCATTGAAAGATTTGATTTGATTTCATAATTAATATGATCCTTTAGATCATTTAGTGAATTTTATTCACCGTTGGATTTTAAATCCAAAGATATTCTGTTTGTTATTTCGGTGAGATTTGGGGAAATCTTTCCTTGTCTAGGATTTTTCCATAAATTGGTGATATTTAACCACCCTTGGATCTTTAATCCGACGGTCCCCATAATCCTTTTCCATTTGGAAAGATTTAGAGGCTTTTAGAATTTTAATTCTATTTCGAAAGATTTTAAAGAAATTTAGAATTTTAATTCTATTAAGCTGTAAGGCTTTCAAAGCCTGTCACGTGCTGGCACGTGGCTCTTGGTCACGTGTGAGCACGTGACCCCCAAATTGGTTCCTTTAACAGCCGCTTGTTGTTGTTTTAACTATCACGTGTCAACACGTGACCAGGTCACGTGTGAGCACGTGATACCTCGTTGAGGTACTTCCTGATTTTTAATCAGGGAACAGATTTTAGAATTTAATTCTATTCATTATTTTAAAGGCTTTAAAAGCCCATCACATGTCTTCACGTGACCCATGGTCACGTGTGAGCACGTGATGCCCCATTGGAGTCTTTTCTGAGTTTTTATTATATCTTTTAACTCCTCCAGCGGGTTCTTAAAGGTCCATCACGTATGGACACGTGATGCTCATAACTTTTGATCCCGGATGAATTATGAGGCCCATAATATATCAAATCGAAGGGTTTTTCGAGCTGCTTCCAATATCATCAGAATTTAGCTGTTTCTCCTTCGGGAATTTATCAAAATAAAGGTCGGAAGATATTGGTTCGCATTTCCTTAAGCGTATCGCTTCCATTTAATACCTTGGACTCTTCTGCGCAGAAATTTTCGGCGGGAACAAGTGTCAGCGATAAAATCACCATTGCCGACCTCGTAAGAACAGAGCCAAAGGACTACGAAAGCAACATGGATTTTATAGTCCGATGGCGTAATCTCTCTGTCAAATGTGAACCGCCGTTGGAGCAAGACCAATTTGTCAGTCTTCTTATAGAAAATCTGAAGGACTGGATGAAACCTTTCCTGTGCACCACAGGCCTTAAAACATTCCAAGAGCTGGCCAAAAAGGTCCAAACGTTGGAACGCTCAAAGCCCGAGTCCATTCAGGATCTTCAGTTCACAAACAGACCGAAACCTTGGAGGTACGACAACCGAAAAGGCGGAAGTTCTAACAACACCGATTCTCTAAATAAACAAAGTGCGAGCGGAGCAAAAACTAACAAAACTCGAGAGCCAACTTTGGAGGAAAGAAGAAATAAGGTCTACTCATTCCTAAAGGACAAGGTCCACTAAATTTTTAAAGATGCTCTGAAGAATGGCCTGCGGCTACCAGAACCAAAAAGGCTAGATAAAGCGAACAAGACTGGTCATCCTAACTTTTGCCCATACCACCGAGTGCCGGGACATACTATTGAAAACTGTTGCATCTTCAAGGATTGGGTCGAGAAACAATACAAGGCGGGAGAAATATCATTGTCCCCTGGTGTGTTAACAAACAGTCCAGCTGCGACCGCCAATTTCATACAAACGGAGACCGAAGTTCTTCATGAAACTGATTCTCTCAGACATCTGCCTTTCTCTGAAAACAATCGACCACCACGTCATTATACTGGGAACAATCGACCTCTAAGTCGTTAAACTGGGAATGTAAATATATATATATATATATATGTAAATAAACAAAAAATGTGTAAATAAAAGAAAAATAAAGAAAATCCGATATGATGGGGCAACTCGCAATAAAAATCAGCGAGTAAAATAAAGATGAAAATAAAGCCGAAATGATGGGGCAACCGCGAATAAAAGCCGAAATGATAGGGCAATCACGACCTTCGCGATAAGAAAAGCTGAAATGATAGAGCAATCGCGGTAAAACAAAAACAAAAAAAAACAAACGAAACAAAGGCGAATGATGAGTCGCTCTTGGTACCATATTCCAGTGCAGCGATGCAGACGCCAACCAAAATCTAATTTCTCAAAATTCTCCCGGCCCTACGGTTAGTCCCTAAATTGACTACCGTATACAATCCACGGGCTCAAACAATTTTCATCATACCCATATCCTACCGCAATCACCAGTTACGCGGCTGGTCTCCGCCTTAGGAATTATACTCCATTGAAAAGACCACTCATGTGTCCTCACGATACATGAGGAGAACAAACCTTTGTGGGATCCTTACGACTCATAAAGGAAAAACACACTTGGGGGTCCTCACGATTCCTAAGGAGAAAGTACACTTGCAGGGTCCTTACGACTCATAGGGAGAAAATGCTTTTATGGGACACTCACGGCCCATAAAATTGAAAAGCCTTAGGCGATAGGGATCTAAACCTGTCTCCTAAGCCATCGCTCCTCAATCCCCAAGTGGCGAATGATGAGTCGCTCCTGGTACCACATTCCAGTGTAGCGATGCAGACGCTAACCAAATTCCAAATCGTATACCCCAACGGTGAATAATGAATAGCTCCTGGTACCATATTCCAGTCCAGCGATGCAAACGCCAACAAAATCTCGAAATTTTTCCGGCCCTACGGTCTGGATCATACATCCTGCAAAACCGTATACAATCCACGGGCGTAAAACAATCCAAATCTCTCCCAAGTCCTGCCGGTGAGACTACTTTTAAAATCCCACCAAAAAAAAGGGCATGTCCACAAGCAAAATGAGCACGGATGAAAACCCGAAAGGGCTCCGTGAGTAAAAACAGCAGGACTGCCAGCGAGTTTGTGAAAACCCGAAAAGGCGCAAACTCGTGGAAAAAAAAGAGAGGAAATGCACTCGCAAAGTCCTCTCGAGTTTGTGAGGAGAAAATTCCCGCGTGAGATCCTTACAACTCACAAAGGAGCCACACACCTAGGAGTCCCCACGACTCCTAAGGAGAAAAAACACCTACGAGATCCTTTCAACTCGTAGGGAGAAAATGCTTTTATGGGACCCTTACGGCCCATAAAATCGAAAAGCCTTAGGTGATAGGGATTTAAACCTGTCTCCTAAGCCACCAATTCCCAAATCCTTCCGGGGCAAATGATGAGTTGCTCCTGGCATTATTCCAGTGCAGCAATGCAGATGCCAAACAAAAAACCAATTCCCAAATCCTTCCGGGGCAAATGTTGAGTTGCTCCTGGCATTATTCCAGTGCAGCAATGCAGATGCCGATAGAAAACTAATTCCCAAATCCTCTCATTACAAATGATGATTCGCTCCTGGTTCAATATTCCAGTGTAGCGATACTGATGCCAAGCAAAAACCAATTCCCAAATCCTCCCGGGGCAAATGATGAGTTGCTCCTGGCATTATTCCAGTGCAGCAATGCAGATGCCGACAAAAAAATCCCCAATTCCTCTCATGGAAAATGATGATTCGCTCCTGGTACCATATTCCAGTATAGCGAAGCCGATGTTAACCCAAATCAAATCAAACCAACAACCTCTGCGGCTGAATCATGCTCCATCCCAGAATATACCCCGTGTCGAAATCATGCTTCGCCTCGGGCGTATCTGCCTTCCATGTCGGAATTATGTTTCGACTCAGAATCAACAACGACACTCCGTAACGGGGAAACGTCAAGCAGACACTCTGTGCCGGGGACACGTCAACCAGCGACACTCTGCATCGGGGAAATGTCCAACACAGACACTCCGCGTCAGGGAAACGTCCAACAACGACACTCCGTGCTGGGGAAACGTCAAGCAGACACTCCGTGCCGGGGACACGTCAACCAGCAACATTCTGCATCGGGGAAACGTCCAACACAGACACTCAGCATTGGGGAAACGTCCAACACAGACCCTCAGCATCAGGGAAATGTCCAATAACGACACTCCGTGGCGGGGAAACGTCAAGCAGACACTCCGTGCCGGGGACACGTCAACCAGCGACACTCTGCATCAAGGAAACGTCCAACACAGACACTCCGCATCAGGGAAACGTCCAACAACGACACTCCGTGCCGGGGAAACGTCAAGCAGACACTTCGTGCCGGGACACGTCAACCAGCGACACTCATCGGGGAAACGTCCAACACAGACACTCCGCATCAGGGAGACGTCCAACAACGACACTCTGTGCCAGGGAAACGTCAAGCAGACACTCCGTGCCGGGGACACGTCAACCAGCGACACTCTGCATCGGGAAAACGTCCAACACAGACACTCCGCATCAGGGAAACGTCCAACAACGACACTCCGTGCCAGGGAAACGTCAACACAGACACTCCGTAACGGGGAAACGTCAAGCATACACTCCGTCTCAGGGACACGTCAGCCAGCAGACACTCCGCCTCGGGGAAACGTCGACCAGCGACACTCTGTTCTGGGGGCACGTCTACCAAATCGCTCCGGATCAGAGCGTCGACCGTCCATGTCGCAAAAAGGGCAGTGCAGGCTTCCCACGAATCGGGAACCAAATCGCTCCGGATCAGAACGTCGACCGTCCATGTCGCAAAAAAGGCAGTGCAGGCTTCCTACCAAGCGGGAACCAGATCACTCCGGGTCAGGAAAACGTCTACCACGGACACTCCGTCTCGGAGACACGTTAAGCGCCGACCGTCCAAGTCACAAAAAGGGCAGAATCGACCGTCCATATCGTAAAAAGGGCAGTGCATCCCAAAAAATGGGAACCAAAGCAAGTCGCCTCCACGCAAAAGAAGATCCATCAATTTCATGCACACGACCCATATATGCTGTGTGCATTTATTGATGGGGGGCAATTTGTTGAGGTAAAAGTTTGCACACCGGTTGACCGAGTCAAAGTCAAGGTCAACCCCAAGCCAGGTGGGCCCAAGCCCAGGTCAAGCGGGCCCATGTCCAAGTCGAGCCCGCGGCCAGACTCCTCCAAGCCAAAATATAGATCATGTAATAAATATTTTTTATGTAATTTTTTATGCATGAATGTATGCGAAATGGGCATAAAGCCAATATTTTGTAAGCCCATGGCTTATGTGGAAAAAATGGCACATGAGCCATGGGATGGGCAAAATGCCATTTTGCAAAGCCTAAGGGGCTATATGTAAATATGTAAGCCTATATAAGACAACATGATGATGAATAAACCAATAACACTTTTCATTCTCCAAAAAAAAAGTAGGGTTTGTGCCTCCACTCTCTCTTTTTCAAGTTCTTCCTCTTCCTTTTCATTTTCCAAATAAATCAAGAGCTTAGCTCTCTTTTTAAAAAAAAACTAAATAAAATTTTACTATAAACTCATCTCCCAAAACTCCATCAAGAGAAGAAAAAGGGTCTCTTTTTTTATCATCCAAGATCTAGATCTTGGAGTTTCAAAAGAACTCATTTTGGGTTTCTTCTCAAAGGAAAAAGGAGAAAATCTTTTGGAGTTCAACTCCACAAATAAAATTCTTTTGGAGTTCAACTCCACTACAGAAAAATCTCTTGGAGTTCAACTCCACAAATAAAATTCTTTTGGAGTTCAACTCCACAAATAAAATTCTTTTGGAGTTTAATTCCACAGTAAAAATGCTTTTTTGGGGAGTTTAACTCCACATTATATTTTTTTCAGCCATATAAAATTCTTTTGGAGTTGAACTCCACGTTAAAAAAAAAATCCCTCAAAAGAAGTGGGTCACATGCTGAGCATGTGACGGGTCAAATGCGACCCCCTCACATGCTGAGTATGTGACGGGTCACATGCTGAGTATGTGACGGGTCACATGCTAAGCATGTGATGGCCCCCTCACATGCTGAGCATGTGACGGGTCACATGTTGAGCATGTGATGGCTCCTTTTTTTTCTCTTTCTTCTTTTCGTTATTTTAAGCTTTTTTATTAAAAAAATAAAATAAAATAAAATAAATATTAAATAAAAATATAAATTATAAATAATATTTAAAAATAAAAAAATTCTTTTCTTTTCTTCTTTTCTTCCTTCTTTTCTTTATTTAATCCTTTTTTTATCTAAAAATAAATATTAAATAAATAAAAATAAATTATAAATAATATTTTAAAATTAAAAAATAATAATTAATTTTTAAAAAAAATCTCTAAATATTTATTTACTTATTTATTTTTGTTTTTATATATAGAAAATATATATAAATATATATATCTTTTTTTATATAAGTGGAACAAAACAAAAAAATACACACACCCCAACGCACTGCATATTGAGTTCGCATGACCAGTTTAACCCATCAATCGGAGGTTCCTTCGCTCCAAATGCGAGGGGTAATTAACGGCAGCTTAGTCCGCGGCTACCGGAAATTCGGATCCCCGCAATCAATAAACCCCCGCCTACCCTAGGCCGAGGGAATCTGTAATGCGCCTAACAAGCAAGCGCGTATTCCCATCTCAATGGGGTGACGAAAAACACCCTACAACATCGAGGCAAAGCTTGATTTTGACGCGGGGTACACTCTGAGACGGAGCATGACTCCGGCGCAGAGCTGGTTGGCTGATTTGATTCCGAGGCAAAGTATAATTTCGGCAGGGAAGGTACATATCCCAAGGCGAAGCATGATTTTGACACGGGGTAAATTCTGGAACGGAGCATGATTCCGCCGCAGAGGTTGTTGGTTTGATTTGATTTAGGTTGACATCGGCATCGCTATACTGGAATATGGTACCATAAGCGAATCATCATTTGTCATGAGAGGATTTGGGAATTGATTTTGGTTTGGTATCTGTATTGCTGCACTGGAATAATGTCAGGAGCAACTCATCATTTGCCCCGGGAGGACTTGGGAACTGGTTTTTTTGTTTGGCATCAGCATCGCTACACTGGAATATAGTACCAGGAGAGAATCATCATTTGCGCTTGCTTATCATGAAGCGATGGCTTAGGAGACAGGTTTAGGTCCCTATTACCTAAGACTTTTCAATTTTGTGAGCCGTAAGGGTCTCACAAAGCATTTTCTCACTACGGGTCGTAAGGATCCCGTAGGTGTATTTTCTCCTTAAGAGTCGTGGGGACTCCTAAGTGTGTTACTCCTTTGTGAGTCGTAAGGATCTCACGCGGGAATTTTCTCCTCACAAAGTCGAGAGGACTTTGTGAGTGCATTTCAGCTTTTTTCACGAGTTTGCGCCCTTTCAGGTTTTCACAAACTGGCCGGTAGTCCTGCTGTTTTTACTCACGGAGCCCTTTCGGGTTTTCATCCGTGCCCATTTTGCTTGTGGACATACCTTCTTTTTTCTTCTCTCTTATTTTTAAATCTTCCCCGCCCGTGGGACTTTGAATGTGGTCTCGCCGGTAGGACTTAGGAGAGATTGGGATCGTTTTACGCCCGTGGATTGTATACGGTTTTGCAGGATGTATGATCCAGACCATAGAGCCGAACAAATTTTGGGACTTTGTTGGCGTCTGTATCGCTGCACTGGAATATGGTACCAGGAGCGACTCATCATTCGCCGTTTTGGGGTCTGGAATTTAGTTGGCGTCTGCATCGCTGAACTGGAATATGGTACCAGGAGCGACTCATCATTCGCCATTCAGGGTATGGGATTTGGAATTTGGTTGGCGTCTGCATCGCTGCACTGGAATATGGTACCAGGAGCGACTCATCATTCGCCACTTGGGGATTGGGGAGCGATGGCTTAGGCGACAGGTTTAGATCCCTATCACCTAAGGCTTTTCAATTTTATGGGCCGTGAGGGTCCCATAAAAGCATTTTCTCCCTACGAGTCGTAAGGATCCCGTAGGTGCATTTTCTCCTTAGGAGTCGTGAGGACCCCCAAGTGTGTTTTTCCTTTGTGAGTCATAAGGATCCCACGAAGGTTTGTTCTCCTCATGCATCGTGAGGACACATGAGTGGGACTTCCCAATGGAGCATAATTCCAAGGGTGGAGACCAGCAGCGTAACTGGTGATTACAGTGGGGCATGGGTATGATGAGAATTATTTGAGCCCATGGATTGTATACGGTAGTCAATTTGGGGGACTAATCGTTGGGCCGGAAGAATTTTGGAAAATTAGATTTTTGTTGGCGTCGGTATCTCTGCACTGGAATATGGTACCAAGAGCGACTCATCATTCGCCGTTGGGATTTGAGTTTCGGACGGCGTCTGCATCGCTGCACTGGGACATGGTACCAGGAGCAAGTCATCATTCGCCGTTGGGACATTCAGAGTTTTGGACGGCGTCTGCATCGCTGCACTGGAATATGGTACCAGGAGCAACTCATCATTCGCCGTCGTTTTTTTTACCGCGATTGCTCTATCATTGCTTTTCTTATCGCGAAGGCCGGGATTGCCCTATCATTTCGGCTATTTATTCGCGGTTGCCCCATCATTTCGGCTTTATTTTTATTTTTACTCGTTGATTTTTATTGCGAGTTGCCCCATCATTTCGGCTTTTTATTATTATATATTTTTTTATTTACACTTCCTTTTTTTTATTTACATATTTTTTTTACATTCCCAGTTTAACGACTTAGAGGTCGACTGTTACCAGTTTAATGACGTGGTGGTCGATCATTCCAAGTTTAACGACGTGGTGGTCCTGGATCAGAAGCTTGGAGAAGATACCCGATTGAGCAGTTATCAGGGACACCGCTGGAGCTTGCCCGAAATGCCTTATTATTTTATCGGTGTTGATGGCCTTGCCCCCAGCTGGGGCCAAGGAAAGTTGTTCAAATACCGACTTGCATTCGAAAATTGCAGTCGAAAGTCATTAACCTGCAAAAAGAAGCATGATTTCAGTACAGGTAATCAATGTATATTGATTGAGTTCGCATGAATATTTAACCCGAAATATGAGAGGAGAGATTAGGCCCCACCGGGCGTGCCCCACCGGGCGTGCCAGAATCTGTAGGGTGTTTTTCGTCACTCCATTGAGATGGGAATACGCACGCGCTTGTCAGACGCATTACAGATTCCCCCTGCCTACGGTAGGTTGGGGTTTATTGATTGTGGGAATCCGAATCTCCGGCCGCCGCGGACTAAGCTGCCGTTAATTACCCCTCACATTTGGAGCGAAAGAATTTCCGATTGACGGATTAAATTGGTCATGCGAACTCAATATGCAGTGCGTTGGTGTGTGTGTATTTTTTTTGTTTTGTTCCACTTGTAAAAAAAAAGATATATATATATATATATATATATATATATATATATATATATATTCTATATATAAAAACAAAAATAAATAAGTAAATAAATATTTAGAGAAATTTTTTTTTATAAATTTATTATTATTTTTTTAATTTTAAAATATTATTTATAATTTATTTTTATTTATTTTATATTTTTTTAAATAAAAAATGATTAAATAAAGAAAAGAAGGATGAAAAGAAGAAAAGAAAAGAATAATCATTTTTTTAAATTTTTAAATATTATTTATAATTTATTTTTATTTATTTATTATTTATTTATTTTATTTTTTTTAATAAAAAAGCTTAAAATAACAAAAAGAAGAAAGAAAGAAAATAAAAATGGGGGCCAGCATGTGAGGGGGGGCCATCACATGCTCAGCATGCGACCCGTCACATGCTCAGCATATGAGGAGGCCATCACATGCCTAGCATGCGACCCATCACATGCTTATATGCCTCGTATGAGACCCGTCATATGCCTCGCATGTGACCCGTGACATGCTTAGCATGTGACCCACTTCATTTTGGAGAGATTTTTTTTTAACGTGGAGTTCAACTCCAAAAGAATTTTATATGGCTGAAAAAATATAATGTGGAGTTAAACTCCCAAAACAAAAGGATTTTTACTGTGGAGTTAAACTCCAAAAGAATTTCTGTAGTGGAGTTAAACTTCAAAAGGATTTTATTTGTGGAGTTGAATTCCAAAAGAATTTTATTTGTGGAGTTGAACTCCAAAAGATTTTCTGTAGTGGAGTTAAACTCCAAGAGAATTTTATTTGTGGAGTTGAACTCCAAAAGAATTTTATTTGTGGAGTTGAACTCCAAAAGATTTTCTCTTTTCTCCTTTGAGAAGAAACCCAAAATGGGTTCTCTTGAAACTCCGAGATCTAGATCTTGGATGATAAAAAAAGATACCCTTTTTCTTTTCTTGATGGAGTTTTGGGAGATGGGTTTATGGTAAAACTTTATTTAGTTTTTAAAAAAAGGAGAGCTAAGCTCTTGATTTATTTGGAAAATGAAAAGGAAGAGGAAGAACTTGAAAAAGAGAGAGTGGAGGCACAAACCCTAGTTTTTTTTGGGAGAATGAAAAGTATCTGTTTATTCATCATCATGTTGCCTTATATAGGCTTACACATTTACATATAGCCCATTGGGCTCTACAAAATGGCGTTTTGCCCATCCCATGGCTCATGTGCCATTTCTTTTTGCACATAAGCCATGAGCTTTACAAAAATTTGGCTTTATGCCCATTTTGCATACATTCATGCATAAAAAATTACATAAAAATTATTTATTACATGATCTATATTTTGGTATGGAGGAGGCTGGCCACGGGCTCGACTTGGGCATGGGCCTGCTTGACCTGGGCTTGGGCCCACCTGGCTTAGGGTTGACCTTGACTTTGACTCGGTCAACCGGGGGTTCAAATTTTGACCCCAACAAAGTGCCCCCCATCAATAAATGCATACCGCACATTTGAGTTGTGTGCATGAAATTGATGGATCTTGAAGCTGAACTTCGAGGTGGAACATCATTCCGGGGGCGAAGCATCATCCCAGGGAGTATGATTCCCAGGGATCGGAGCATCATTCTGATTCGCGGAGCATAATTCCAGGGTCGGAGTATCCCTCGGGGAGCATGATTCCTGGAGATCGGAGCATCATTTTGATTTGCGGAGCATAATTCCAGGGTTGGAGTATCCCTCGGGGAGCATGATTCCCAGGGATCGGGCATCAATCCGATTTGCGGAGCATAATTCTAGGGTTCGGAGCATCATTCCGAAGAGCGGAGCATGATTCCAGGGATCGAAGCATCATTCCGATGAGTGGAGCATGATTCCAGGGGATCGGAGCATCATTCCGAAGAGCGGAGCATGATTCCAGGGATCGGAGCATCATTCCGATGGGCGGAGCGTCATTCCAGGGGATCGGAGCATCATTCCGATGAGCGGAGCATGATTCCAGGGATCGACGCATCATTCCGATAGGCAGAGCATGATTCCAAGGGATCGGAGTATCATTCCGAAGAGCGGAGCATTATTCCAGGGATCGGAGCATCATTCCGATGGGCGGAGCATCATTCCGATGGGCGGAGCATCATTCCAGGGGATCGGAGCATCATTCCGATGAGCGGAGCATGATTCCAGGGATCGGAGCATCATTCCGATGAGCGGAGCATGATTCCAGGGATCGAAGCATCATTCCGAAGAGCGGAGCATGATTCTAGGGGATCGGAGCATCATTCCGAAGAGCGGAGCATTATTCCAGGGATCGGAGCATCATTCCGATGGGCGGAGCATCATTCCAGGGCTGGAGTATCCCTCGGGGAGCATGATTCCCAGGGATTCGAGCATCATTCCGATTTGCGGAGCATAATTCCAGGGTTCGGAGCATTATTCCGAAGAGGGAAGCATGATTCCAAAGATCGGAGTATCATTCTGAAGAGCGGAGCATGATTCCAGTGATCGGAGCATCATTCCAAAGGGCGGAGCATGATTCCAGGGATCGGAGCATCATTCCGAAGGGCGGAGCATGATTCCAGGGATCGGAGCATCATTCCGAAGGGCGGAGCATGATTCCAGGTGATCAGAGCATCATTCCGAAGAGCGGAGCATGATTCTAGGGATCGGAGCATCATTCCGAAGGGCGGAGCATGATTCCAGGTGATCAGAGCATCATTCCGAAGAGCGGAGCATGATTCTAGGGAGCGGAGCATCATTCCGATGAGCGGAACATGATTCCAGGGGATCGGAGCACCATTACGAAGAGCGGAGCATGATTTCAGGGATCGGAGCATCATTCCGATGAGCGGAGCATCATTCCGATGAGCGGAGCATGATTCGAGGGATTGGAGCATCATTCCGATGAGCGGAGCATGATTCCAGGGGATCGGAGCATCATTCCGAAGAGCGAAGCATTATTCCAGGGATCGAAGCATCATTCCGATGGGCGGAGCATCATTCCAGGGGATCGGAGCATCATTCCGATGAGCGGAGCATGATTCCAGGTGATCAGAGCATCATTCCGAAGAGTGGAGCATGATTCCAGGGATCGGAGCATCATTCCGATGAGCGGAGCATGATTCCAGGGGACCGGAACATCATTCCGATGAGCGGAGCATGATTCCAAGGGACCGGAGCATCATTCCGATGAGCGGAGCATAATTCCAAGGATCGGAGCATCATTCCGAAGGGCGGAGCATGATTCCAGGATTCGAAGCATCATTCCGAAGAGCGGAGCATGATTCCAGGGATTGGAGCATCATTCTGAAGGGTTGGAGCATAATTCCGACGCGCGGCAGACATTCTGACCGAAGCATAATTTCTATGCAGTGGTTGATTCCCAGACGAAGCATAATTCCGACAGGGAAGGCAAATACTCCGAGGCGAAGCATGATTTCAACACGGGGTACGTTCTGAGACGGAGCATGATTCCAGCGCAGAGCTTGTTGGTTGACTTAATTCCGAGGTAGTGCATAATTCTGACGAGGAGGTCGTTGGTTGATTCCGAGCCGAAGCATAATTACGACAGGGAAGGCAGGTACACCGAGGCGAAGCATGATTTCGACACGGGGTGTACATTCTGAGACGAAGCATGATTTTGACGCAGAGCCTGCTGGTTGACTTGATTCCGAGGCGGAGCATGATTCCGAGGCGGAGCATAATTCCGACGAGGAGGTCGTTGGTTGATTCCGAGCCGAACCATAATTCCAATAGGGAAGGCAGATACACCGAGACGAAGCTTGATTTCGACGCGGGGTACACTCTAAGACGGAGCATGACTCCGGCACAGAGCTGGTTGGCTGATTTGCTTCCGAGGCGGAGCATAATTCCTGCAGGGAAGGTAGATATCCCGAGGCGAAGCATGATTTTGACACGGGGTAAATTCTGGGACGGAGCATGATTCCGTCGCAGAGGTTGTTGGTTTGATTTGATTTGGGTTGACATCGACATCGCTATACTGGAATATGGTACCAGAAGCGAATCATCATTTGTCATGAGAGGATTTGGGAATTGGTTTTGGTTTGGCATATGTATTGCTGCACTGGAATAATGCCAGGAGCAACTCATCATTTGCCCTGGGAGGACTTGGGAACTGGTTTTTTTGTTTGGCATCAGCATCGCTACACTGGAATATGGTACCAGGAGCGAATCATCATTTGCGCTTGCTTATCAGGAAGCGATGGCTTAGAAGACAGGTTTAGGTCCCTATCACCTAAGACTTTTCAATTTTGTGAGCCGTAAGGATCTCACAAAGAATTTTCTCCCTACGGGTCGTAAGGATCCCGTAGGTGTATTTTCTCCTTAGGAGTCGTGGGGACTCCTAAGTGTGTTGCTCCTTTGTGAGTCGTAAGGATCTTACGCGGGAATTTTCTCCTCATAAAGTCGAGAGGACTTTGTGAGTGCATTTCATCTCTTTTTCACGAGTTTGCACCCTTTCGGGTTTTCACAAACTGGCCGGCAGTCCTGCTGTTTTTACTCACGGAGCTCTTTCGGGTTTTCATCCGTACCCATTTTGCTTGTGGACATACCTTCTTTTTTCTTCTCTCTTTTTTTTGAATCTTCCCCGCCGGTGGGACTTTGAATGTGGTCTCGCCGGTAGGACTTAGGAGAGATTGGGATCGTTTTACGCTCGTGGATTGTATACGGTTTTGCAGGATGTATGATCCAGACCGTAGGGCCGAACAAATTTTGGGACTTTGTTGGCGTCTGTATCGCTGCACTGGAATATGGTACCAGGAGCGACTCATCATTCGCCGTTTTGGGGTCTGGAATTTAGTTGGCGTCTGCATCGCTGAACTGGAATATGGTACCAGGAGCGACTCATCATTCGCCATTCAGGGTATGGGATTTGGAATTTGGTTGGCGTCTGCATCGCTGCACTGGAATATGGTACCAAGAGCGACTCATCATTCGCCACTTGGGGATTGGGGAGCGATGGCTTAGGCGACATGTTTAGATCCCTATCACCTAAGGCTTTTCTATTTTATGAGCCGTGAGGGTCCCATAAAAGCATTTTCTCCCTACGAGTCGTAAGGATCCCGTAGGTGCATTTTCTTCTTAGGAGTCGTGAGGACCCCCAAGTGTGTTTTTCCTTTGTGAGTCATAAGGATCCTACGAAGGTTTGTTCTCCTCATGCATCGTGAGGACACATGAGTGGGTCTTCCCAATGGAGCATAATTCCAAGGGCGGAGACCAGCCGCGTAACTGGTGATTACAGTGGGGCATGGGTATGATGAGAATTATTTGAGCCCGTGGATTGTATACGGTAGTCAATTTGGGGGACTAACCGTAGGGCCGGAAGAATTTTGGAAAATTGGATTTTTTTTAGCGCCTGTATCTCTGCACTGGAATATGGTACCAGGAGCGACTCATCATTCGCCGTTGGGATTTGAGTTTTGAACGGCATCTGCATCGCTGCACTGGGATATGGTACCAGGAGCAACTCATCATTCGCCGTTGGGACATTCAGAGTTTTGGACGGCGTTTGCATCGCTGCACTGGAATATGGTACCAGGAGCAACTCATCATTCGCCGTCGTTTTTTTTTTACCGCGATTGCTCTATCATTGCTTTTCTTATCGCGAAGTTCGCGATTGCCCTATCATTTCGGCTATTTATTCGCGGTTGCCCCATCATTTCGGCTTTTTATTATTATATATTTTTTTATTTACACTTCCTTTTTTTTATTTACACATTTTTTTTACATTCCCGGTTTAACGACTTAGAGGTCGACTGTTTCCAGTTTAATGACGTGGTGGTCGATCATTCCCAGTTTAACGACGTGGTGGTCCTAGATCAGAAGCTTGGAGAAGATACCCGATTGAGCAGTTGTCAGGGGCACCGCTGGAGCTTGCCCAAAATGCCTTATTACTTTGTCGGTGTTGATGGCCTTGCCCCGAGCTGGGGCCAAGGAAAGTCGTTCAAATACCGACTTGCATTCGAAAATTGCAGTCGAAAGTCATTAACCTGCAAAAAGAAGCTTGATTTCAGTACAGGTAATCAATGTATATTGATTGAGTTCGCATGAATATTTAACCCGAAATATGGGAGGAGAGATTAGGCTCCACCGGGCGTGCCAGAATCTGTAGGGTGTTTTTCGTCACCCCATTGAGATGAGAATACGCGCGCGCTTATCAGGCGCATTACAGATTCCCCCTGCCTAGGGTAGGCTGGGGTTTATTGATTGTGGGGATCCGAATCTCCGGCAGCCGCGGACTAAACTGCCGTTAATTACCCCTCCCATTTGGAGCGAAGGAACCTCCGATTGACGGGTTAAACTGGTCATGCGAACTCAATATGCAGTGCGTTGGTGTGTGTGTATTTTTTTTGTTTTGTTCCACTTGTAAAAAAAAGATATATATATATATATATATATATATATAATCTATATATAAAAACAAAAATAAATAAGTAAATAAATATTTAGAGAATTTTTTTTAAAATTTATTATTATTTTTTTATCTATATATAAAAACAAAAATAAATAAGTAAATAAATATTTAGAGAATTTTTTTTAAAATTTATTATTATTTTTTTAATTTTAAAATATTATTTATAATTTATTTTTATTTATTTTATATTTATTTTATATATTTTTTGAATAAAAAATGATTAAATAAAGAAAAGATGGAAGAAAAGAAAAGAATTATCATTTTTTTAAAATTTTAAATATTATTTATAATTTATTTTTATTTATTTAATTTTTATTTTTTTTATTTTTTTTAATAAAAAAGCTTAAAATAACGAAAAGAAGAAAGAGAGAAAAAATGGGGGTCATCATATGCTCAGCATGTGAGGGGGGCCATCACATGCTCTGCATGTGACCCGTCACATGTTCATCATATGAGAAGGCCATCACATGTCTAGCATGTGACCCGTCACATGCTCAGCATGTGAGAGGGTATCACATGCTTAGCATGTGATCCGTCACATGCTCAGCATGTGAGAAGGCCATCACATGTTTAGCATGTGATCCGTCACATGCTCAGCATGTGAGACCATGTGAGGGGGCCATGTGACCCGTCACATGCTCAGCATGTGAGAAGGCCATCACATGTTTAGCATGTGACCCATCACATGCTCAGCATGTGAGGGGGCCATCACATGCCTCGCATGTGACCCGTTACATGCCTCGCATGTGACCCGTTACATGCCTCGCATGTGACCCACTTCATTTTGGAGAGATTTTTTTTTAACATGGAGTTCAACTCCAAAAGAATTTTATATGGCTGAAAAAATATAATGTGGAGTTAAACTCCCAAAAAAAGGATTTTTACTGTGGAGTTGAACTCCAAAAGATTTTCTGTTGTGGAGTTGAACTCCAAAAGTATTTTATTTATGGAGTTGAACTCCAAAAGATTTTCTCTTTTCTTCTATGAGAAGAAACCCAAAATGGGTTCTCTTGAAACTCCAAGATCTAGATCTTGGATGATAAAAATAGAGACCATTTTTCTTCTCCTTATGGAATTTTGGGAGATGGGTTTATGGTAAAACTTTATTTAGTTTTTAAAAAAAGGAGAGCTAAGCTCTTGATTTATTTGGAAAATGAAAAGGAAGAGGAAGAACTTGAAAAAAAGAGAGTGGAGTCACAAACCCTAGTTTTTTTTTGGAAGAATGAAAAGTATCTGTTTATTCATTATCATGTTGTCTTATATGGGCTTATACATTTACATATAGCCCCTTGGGCTTTATAAAATGGCGTTTTCCCCATCCCATGGCTCATGTGCCATTTCTTTGCACATAGGCCATGGGCTTTACAAAAATTTGGCTTTATGCCCATTTTGCATACATTCATGCATAAAAAATTACATAAAAATTATTTATTACATGATCTATATTTTGGCATGGAGGAGGCTGGCCGCGGGCTCGACTTGGGCATGGGCCCGCTTGACCTAGGCTTGGGCCCACCTGGCTTGGGGTTGACCTTGACTTTGACTCGGTCAACCGGGGGTGCAAATTTTGACCCCAACAGAGATTCTCTCTCAGCTTACTCCTCCGTATACACCACAGCACAACGGTATATCGGGATGGAGAAATCGCACCCTATGAGATATGGTGCGCTCTATGATGAGTACTGCTGAGTTGCCTATTTCCTTTCAGGGACATGCACTTGAGAAGATGCATACCTATTGAATAGAGTTCCGATCAAATCCGTTGCCTACCACTCCATATGAGATATGGAATGGGAAGAGACCATCTCTTAAATGAGTTAAGATATGGGGTTGTCCGGCCTATGTTGAAAAGAAAATCTGGACAAGCTCGAGGCAAGGTTAGTTCTGTGCAAGTTTGTAGGATATCCCGACCATTCGCGAGAGTATATCTTCTACCACACCGAGGAACAAAAAATGTTTTGTTTCTCGACATGCCACCTTTTTGGAAAAGAAATTTCTTGTTGAAGAAATTAGTAGGCATGAGGTAGAACTGGAAGTAGTTCCAGCAAACACAAACTATAACTGACGATTTGGTGGAACCGGAGGATTCAATAGTCCCTGACAAACTGAAGTCACTCCGCAGATCTAGTTGGGTTTCTCATCCACCTGAGAGATACTACGGTCTTCTCATAGATGGTGGGAGCGAGGATTGCATCATGGAGATGATGACCCAACTAGTTTTGAGCAGGCCATCACAAGTGGAGACTATATGAAATGGTTGGATGTTATGTGATCTGAGATGGAATCCATGTACACCAACAAAGTATTGACTTTGGATGTTGCTCCTGAAGGGGTAAAACCCATCGGGAGCAAGAGAATCTTTAAGAAAGATAATTTAGTGTAGATGGAAAAGTTGAGACTTTCAAAGCTGGACTTTTCGCTAAGCTTAAGTCCACCAGGATCCTACTTGCCATTACTGCATACCATGACTACGATATCTGGCAGACTGCACATCTGCCAGAGGGCTTCGTAGACAGTGGGAGCAGCGGAAGCATGTGCAAGCTGCTTAAATCTATCTATGGGTTGAAGCAGGCATCGCGGAGATGGAACATATGTTTTAATGAAGCTGTCAAAGAGTTTGACTTCATCAAAAAGGTAAATGAATCATGTATAAATAAGAAGGTTGTAGAGAGTATGATTGTCTTTCTCGTATTGTATGCGGATGACATACTCTTGATAGGAAAGGGTGTTCCTATGCTACACTCGGTCAAGCACCCCTTATCATACAGGTTCTCCATGAAAGATCTAACTGATGTCTCCTACATCCTGAAGATATAGATCTATAGAGATAGATCTAAATGGATTTGGGATTGTCCCAATCCAGGTACATAGACACCATGCTAAAGGGGTTTAGTATGGATGATTCTAAGCGTGGTAATGTACCCGCTTGTTCAGGAATCACTCTCTCCAAAGAGATGTCTCTCGAGACTGATTTGGAGAGGGATCGCATACAAAGGATACCCTATGCTTTGGCAGACGGGTCAATCATGTATGCGATGTTATGTATCATATCAGATGTAGCTTACTCACTAGGTGTAGTGAATAAGTATCGAAAAGACTTTTAGGAAAACTACTGGACAGCTGAAGAACATACTTAAGTGCTTGAGAAGAACTAAAGAGATGTTCTTGGTGTATGGTAATGGTGAACTCCAGATGGAGTCATTTACCGATTCGAGCTTTCAGAGTGATAAGGGCGACTGAAAGTCAGTCTCGGGTTTTGTCTTTACCCTCAATGGAGGGACGGTATGTTGGAAGGGTTTCAAGCTATATACCGTAGCAGACTCGTTGATAGAGGCTAATTACATCGCTACCAACGATACTACCAAAGAGATTGTCTGGATGAAAAAGTTCATATGATGAACTTGGTTCCTACTATTGAGCATCCAGTACATGTGTATTGTGATGACAATGGAGCTGTGGCTTTGGCCTAGGAACCCCGGTCCCATCAGTGATCCAGACATATTCTTAGACAGTATCACCTGATCAGGGATATAGTTGATCTCCGGGAGATTGAGGTCAGGAGAGTTGACATAGAGGATAATATAGTGGATCCACTCACTAAGGCCATCCCCCAGATGCTATTTGAGAGACTTTTGGGACGTTGGGTATGAGATACTACAACAACCGACCTTAGTGCAAGTGGGAGATTGTTAGAAATATGTATGCCCTAGAGGTCATTATTATACATGTGATATATATTATAGTGGATGCTTGGACATATATATAGATGACTTTCTTGCTCGACATGATAGTATGCTATCTGGTTACCCTTTATCTTAACATGTAGACTGGTATTTATAATGTCTGTCTCTTACATGTTGATAAAGCCCTTAGGATATGTACTTGACTACCAGGACTATGATGAGATCATACTAGTGGGGCCAGGGTGGTCCAAAAGTACATCCTTTAATCGGTTCCTAGTCATAGGAATACCGAGACTAGGGTATCGATATTCCCGAGTAGACTAGTGTGTACGTTTCTTGTCCCTTAGAGGGCGATGGTTCCCACAACCATGTGTGTGACATCAAAAATTGTACACAGGTGCTCATTAGAGAATGGGTACACCAAACAGGACTCGCCGAAGACTCCTATGTGGTAGTATACCTATCGTCAGATAGCAGTCCTCTGGTGACACTGGTATAGGTTAGTCTGTAGACCCGAGATCTTCATTGAGTCTTGTGCGGCTCCCACTGTGCTTTGATTTCCTCCCTACCACGCTCAAAGGAGACGTGCAAACAGGTGGATTTTGGGTACAGTCCCGAGTCGCATGGAGGCAATGAGCGATAAGAGGGGTTTCATCTCTCCCGGTATTGAAGGTTGATGTTTCGCTATGCTCGATTGGCTATAACTGGAAGTCCCTGGTCAGGGCTGCTTATGAGATTTACTGATAAGTGTTATCAGTAGTTTCTCGAACCGTTAGAGGCCAAACATCGGCATAACTTATCATGTTACTGGGATCTGACATTTACCACCCCTAGACATGATATGTGACATATCAGACGAAGAGTTTGGACTATACAGTAGTGTTACTGATGGGCTTCATGGAGACTATGGACAAGCTTGCTTGTTGATCTTCATATCGCTCAATACCCGGATAGCCATTACGTCCAGCTAGTACTGCTGACGGCTTGTAGGTGACTGATATGATCATCACCTACTACTGGCGTATTGACGAGTCTTTAGAGTCCCACACAGAAGTTCCCTGGTTCAAGCGAAACGAAGTAGGATACATATGTGATATGTGTATGGGCCTGATTAAATACGTGTATGTGATACCGTATTGTAATCTGGAAGTAATCTGTTATCGGTTTAGTTATATGTGATATAAACAGATTGTCGAATCAAGTGTTGATTTGATAATGTGATATACAAATAAATGATATTAGTTAGTCATATGTGATATAACCGGATTATTAAATCAAATGTTGATTTAATAATGTGATATATATTATATGTGATATAATTATATCTTAACTAATATCATTAGCTCACTAATTATTCTTCATTATATATATATTAATATATATGATATATATATATTAATATATATGATATATATATATATATATATATATATATATATATATATTATAATGAAGTATGGCTTGATTTTCTATTTTTGAGAAAAATAGAAATGAGGTGTAAATTGAGAGTATGGTTGCAAGCATGAGAGTTATATTTGTTTATTCATCTTGACTCACTATTCAAGCATGGTTGCAATTTTATATTGCAAAATTCTATGCTTGAATAAGTGGGGGTCAAGTGTTGCCATTCATTCTTTGCTCATTCTCAACACTTAGCCATTTTCTTGAGTTGCTCCTATAGTTGCTCTCTAATTTCTTCTTCTTCCTCAATTGCTATAGTTCAAGTTTCAACCCTCACATGTGATGTGAATCATGAAGGTTGAACACAAACTTGTGAGCTTTTAATATCCCCTACTTCACCATCCTACACTTGACTAGCGATCGAATGTAGCGTGTTTACTACGCTAAAGAGTTTAGTGTAGAGCTAGTTTGAGGGGGAGGGACTTCGCGTGGATCATCTTCAGCACGAAGGTCATCGGAGGAAGCTCGTCCAAAACCTCAAGTGGAGCCTAGTGGAGTCACGGGATTACTACACGGAGCATGTGAAGTGAAGGACTCGAACTACAAAGGTTGTATGCTCTTTTCTTCTCTTTAGTTCATCACATCACAAAGGCAAACCCTAATAATCTAGTAAAGATCTTATTAGTCAAACTTAGCACCTAATAAAATTTAAAATTTGGCATGCTTGATACCTCTAGAACCTCATGGTGGTGCTAAGGTCGACTTTCAAAGTGTTCAGACATTTTCACTTCATGTGACATGAATAGCCAACACTTCCCTAAATGCATATGAGTATGAAGCATATCCATGTAATCTTTATCGGTTTTAACAGTTTTGTATTGTGGAGAATCAATATTTAGTAAAGCATCAGAAAATTGAAGTTTAAATCTCCCTGTCTAAGGCAACCCCAAATTGATTTCAGCAATTTGATCTTTCGGGTTTGTCCTATCAATCTCCACTCTAATGGATTTTTGTGACCCACACTCATATTTTATCCTTTTAGTTCTTGAAGTATTCTTTTAGTAACCACTATGTCTTAACAATATCTCCATATCATCATCCATGTTTAACCCGCATGTAAGAAATTTACACAAACTCTTAATATCAATTTAACCCACTTTTGTTTTTAAATTTCAGAAATATAAACAAATTGAGAAAAAATAACATTGATTACACTTGTTGCTTAGTTCTAAAGTGTTTAATGATTGATAAGCCTAAGCCATCTTCATTATTGTGGTCCCAAAAGAATCGTTGGAGAAAAATTAAGAAGAGATTACTAGTTGAATAATAACACCAAATTGTTCTATTAGTGAAAAGAATGAGAAAAATTGAATAACGGGATAAAAGAGATAGATCAAGCCCTAAAACATCCTGAAAGCCCTAAATTTTATTTCCCCAAAATCAACACTAAATACCTCATCAATTAGACAGATCAAGCTCCCAAAATACACAGAATAAATGTCGGGACCCGGTTTTTGCTCACGGAGCAAAGTGCCACACGAAACAAAATGCCATGCCAAGTGCCGTGTTAAGTGGGCGGGGGCCACCTCTTGAATCCGTGGGGCCACTTCTTGAGTCCGTGGGACCCACTGTAGAACAATGAGGACTCTTCGGAATACATCCCGAAAGAGGGCAGATCCATACTATAAATAGAATGATACCACTCTTCAATACAGAGGCACTTTTTAAGTGAACCATACTACAGGAGTTTGAGAACTCCATGGTTAAGCGTGCTCGGGCCAGGGAAGTCCTGGGATGGGTGACCTCCTGGGAAGTGACCCCTGGTCGGGTCCGGTTCGCTCCGAAAGACAAAACCATGCGGTTTCGGCCAGAACGGACAATACTCTCTGTATTGGGGGTGAGGCATGACAGAATGGTATCAGAGATGGTCTCTCAATAGTAAGTCTGTGGTTCGAGGACGAACCATTGTTTAAAAGTGGGGAGAATGTCGGGACCCGGTTCTTGCTCATGGAGCAAAGTGCCACACGGAACAAAGTGCCACGCTAAATACCGTGTTAAGTGGGCGGGGGCCACCTCTTGAATCCGTGGGGGCCACCTCTTGAGTCCGTGGGACCCACTGTACTCTTCGGAATACATTCCGAAAGAGGGCAGATCTGTACTATAAATGGAAGATACCACTCTTCAATACAGAGACGTCTTTTAAGTGAACCGTACTACAGGAGTTTGAGAACTCCATGGTTAAGCGTGCTCGGGCCAGGGAAGTCCTGAGATGGGTGACCTCCTGGGAAATGGCCCCTGATCGGGTCCGGTTCGCTCCGAAGGACAAAACCATGAGATTTCGGTCAGAGCGGATAATACTCTCTATATTGAGGGTGGGGCGTGACAATAAACCCTACAATATACTCATATTTGTTACCGAATACATACCTAAACGAGAATAGACCCAATACGCGACGGCTTCAAATTAAGGCTTCGAAGTGACGTAGAGAGGTTGAGAAAGGGAAAGCGAGGAAGCTATGGTTGCCTACGATTTTCATTTAAAGACTTCGAAGTGAGAAACAACGACGAGTATTGGGTCTCCGGCGATCTTCAAAATGATGGCTGCAGATGTGAAAGAGAGAGAAGATAGGGAGAGGTGAGATGCAGGTAAGGGGTATCTAAGGTATTACTCAGCCAAAAATAATCATGTTTAAGGGTTAACCTAAGATAAGCTTACGGAAGTGGGCGAGAGTGGAGTATTTAGTTGACGGAGGATTTTCGAGTGGATTATTTAAAATTATTAAAATGTGAGTCTGGTTTTTCAAAATATGAGATTTTTGAGGGGGCAAAATAAAAAAAACCCTTAAAAAATAATGTAAGAATAAAAACAACACTAAAATTGTGTCTTATTCCACAAAACTAGCATTTTTTGCTGGTTCGATCAACATGTATAATGGAGCAATTCATCAAACAATTACCGTGCAACAATAAAAATACATTGTAACTGAAAATTAAGAAAAACCTATAACATAAAATTATGTTTAGATCGAAGTTATTAACCCAAAAATTAAGAGACAATACAAAAATTACCTTTGCAATGTAAAACACACTAGATTGTCAAAATGCACTCAAACAATTGGACTTAGAAGATAGAGCAACCGACGGGGATAAGAATAGTCTCTGGTGTTATGCTGCACTGCTTCATGAGGAGGCAGGGTTGTGATGACGACGACGATGATGGCGAAGCCGACGACGACAATGGCGAATTAAGTTATTTGAGATCGAGCGAGAGAATGACGATGACGATGACGATGACAAAGGCGGTGACGACGATGGCGAAGTTGGCGACGACGACAAGTGGCAAATTGAGTTCTCTTCGATCGAGAGAGAGAGAGAGAGAAAGAAAAGAAAGTTTGAACGGTTGCTAATGAATAGGGGGTAAGGGTATTTTTGGGATATACTAAAATACCCACCGCTATGGGTATGTGAAGGAAAAAATGATGGGCCAAGGGTTTTTTAGGAAAAAACTACCCTAGAAGGGCTTGCATGGTGCAAGCCCCTCTAGGGCCCTTGGATGTGCTCCCCTTGCATGTGGGGGGGCTCATCCAAGGGCTATGCAAGGGCTTGCACCATGCAAGCCCTTGCATAGAAGTTCTTCTCAGTTTTTTAACACCACCTCAATTTTTTTGGGCAAGGTTTTTTTCAACAATTTACCCTTTTTCTTTTCTGCTTTGCAAACAGGACCCTAAGATAGATTTGTGGTGGGGGACAGCTGGGCCCACCAGTGCTGTTAATTTCGACTGCTAAGCACATAAATGGAGTCATGGCCCATAAAGGGAAATGATTTCAAATCAAGAAAGAAAGAAAGAAGATGTTAATAGTTGAATTTGCAGAGGGCAAAGACGTAAATTTGAAAGAGGATTCCCTTTTGTAGGGGTGCGTCTGACATTACTCTGCTTCCTCTCTGAGACAGACAGTACATCCCGCCCAGTTCCCAACGCTTTGTGTTTTTGAACCAAACAACAACAAAAACAAAATTATAACCCCAAAATTTTAGCCAGAAAAATAAAAATGAAAATACCTTGCAAATTACATAATTTCCAAAAATAAATGGAAAATTTATCGGAGCTAGATGAGGTTCACTCCCTTTTCTGGCTTCGGAAACTATTAAATCTGACGTTTTAGATTTATTGAAAATCGAAATCAACGGACGAGATTTATATGAACTTATATATTGATGTAAAGCAAAGGATCTGTGGTGAGGATTTCTTCAGCACCCTCCAGTTGTTTTTCACGCAGCAGTGAGTCTTTTTCCCTGTCTGGTTGTTACCTTTGATTTACTCTCTCTCTTCCTCCCATTTTAGCTTCAAACCCCCTTTTCCTCTCTCAACAAACCCTAACCCTAATGGCTTCTCTTCAGCTTCATTCTTCTCGTTTCTGAGCTGGAATCTGCTATCTGCGTTTTAGTGTTTTTTTTCCATCTGGGTTCTTTTCCCCCTGTTAAAAAAATTTGGGTTTGATGGGATTTTAGACGATCTTAGGGTTTTGGGCACCTGCATTGTGATTGCTTTGTCTTTTTAGGTGCCTCTCTGTTTCTTAGAAGGGGAAAAGGAGAGGTTTTGATTGTTTTTTAGAGCAAAGATCTCAACTTTGTAAGCTCCTCTAAAAGAAAGAGGTTTTTTTTGTTTGATTTCTTGGAAAGTGAGTGTCTGTTAGTGTTGTTCTTAGGGAAAACACTGTTTAGATCTCGAAAAGGGCTGCAAGTTTGTGGCTCTCTTGAGTTGAAGCTAAATTTGTTGGGGTTATCATGGATTTCTTCAGAGTGAAGCGTTTCAGGAAAGCCCTGAAACCGAAATGTGAAGAGGACCCAGATCATGAAATCAGTCAGCTGCCCTTCTCAGAATCTAAGGATGAGATCACTGCTGATTCAGGGGCAAAAACAGTTGCAGAGGAAGAGGAAGACGACGACGACGATGACGACTTCATTACAAATGAGGTGAAGAGAAGGCTGAAGGAGCTGAGAAGGAACAGCTTCATGGTTCTCATTCCTGAAGAAACTTGCCCTGAAGAGGAAGATGGGGAGGTGGAAGAAGAGAAGGTAGAGGAGGAGACGAGCTCGAGCGAGTGGAGAGGTTCAGAGGCTGAGGATGCGCGGCCTTGGTGTGGATTTGATACATTTTACAACAAGTACTGCGAGCGCATGCGATTCTTTGATAAGATGAGTGATCAGCAGCTGAAAGAAGCAGGTATTATGTCATTCTTGGTAATGAATTTACACAACCTTTTTGTTCTATTCCATTTCTATTTAATGATAAGTAGTTCGATATGATCTTGGTGGAAATTTTCCTTTAACTTGATCCACATCAGCTGCATCAAGAATTACAGCGGAAAGGCCTATTTAAAATCCAGCTGAAACAATTACATAATTGGTAATAGGAACGGAGTGAAGAAAATATAGCAAAATAGAAAAAATAGAATTGGTGGGAGCTGGAGTTTGATGCCAATCTTGTGTTAATATAATCTCTGAGCCCTCGTTATAACTTCGGGGTTATGGTGTAGTGGAATGGACTTAAGTATTCATATAATTTCTTGATTCTTAACAGAAGCCTTTGATTCATTGAACATAAGTTGTCCTCTCTTGGGAGTTGCATGTCACAAAAATAATCCCAAGATGTCGTAATAGAGCACTCTCTAGACAAGACATTAGTTGATCGCTTCTGACTACTATCGAAGTAACAATGCCATTTTCTCATGTTTTAATCGAAACTTTATAAAGTTAAATTATGTAGACAAAAGTCACTTTATAAAGTTTTATTAAACAATCATTTGGGTGTTTAGAGTTGAATTTGAGTGTTCTTAGCGTTTTGGTAGATAAGTAGAGGGGATTTTTGTGCTAACAAATGACTTGAGGAGTATTAGTGCTATATGGGGTGAACTACATGGGTGTTTTGTGCAACTAACACCTTTAAAACCATTTCTCTCTTACCTCCTTGCTTGTTTGAGCTGTGTACGCCAAAATCATACAGGATCCTGGAACATCTCAAGCCGGTCCCCAAAATCAACTGCTAAAAAACTTGCTTTGACACTTCGAAGTCTCTCCTTCAAGAAACGGGATGAGCTCCATGAAGACCATGAGCAACTGCAGCAATCACAAGAAGAAGACCCTTACCACAATCTCGAAGCTGCTTATGTGGCGCAAATCTGCTTATCTTGGGAAGCTCTTCACTGCCAATACATGCAACTGAGCCAGAAAATATTACCCCAGCCCAATTCCTACTGCTATGCTGCTCAGGCCTTTCAGCAGTTTCAGGTTCTGTTGCAGCGTTTCATTGAGAATGAGCCTTTTGAGCCGGGTTCGAGGGTCGAGATATTTGCCCGAGCTCGGAGTTCCCTCCCTATGTTGCTTCAGGTTCCTAGTTTTCAAGGTAATACCTAGAGATATATGATTTTTCTGTTAGACATGTATGGTTGTCTATCTGACATGCAAGCAGACATGCTTATCTCGTCCATTTTTTAGAACCTGTAGCTGATTCTAGGTTCCCCTTATTGGTATTGCTTTTCCTACCATGTTTCTACTTTCTTGCCATACATACGGATGACCGCCCTTTTGCTACCATGTTTCCACTTTCTAGCCTTACAACCCCCCCCCCCCCCTCCCCGCTGTTCCAACAACAAAAAAAAGAAAAGAAAAAAGATTAACTTCTCTTAGTTGTTCCAAGCGGTACCTTAGAAAAAAGTGAATAATTATAAAAAAAACACTCGCTCACAATTTTCTTGGTTAGGATCAATACGCATTGTTGGCTAGTTAAATTGGTTGCTTGCTTTTTTCATACATGTATCCCTATGTGCACGTATGCGTACTGGTAATATTATGATGTGTCCTCTCTCTTCTGTAATTATTATTACCATGAAACTATTAAATTTCTGAATGTTCCGGGTATGGTGTTTTGCCTTGTTCCTTGCTTAAAGTTGAATGAAAATTTCTGCATCAAATTCGTCATTTGCCTTCCTCCTTTAGCAGCTTCATCTTTGCAGGGAAATCTAATCCTATATGAGCTCCTCTATTAACTAGTAACAACAAAGATAAGGGTAACCATAACTCTCTTCTTCTTCTTCTTTTTATGGCAAGTTTGAATAGATTTTCATAAAGCAGTTACACATATACTGAAGACGAATTCACTTCGGAGCAACGCTTATGTTCTTTATCCTTCATTTTTTTTTCTTTTGTTTCTTTCACATTCAGGTTTGGACCAGAAAGAAAATGCAGATGACAATTTGGACCAATCAGTCCTGGCTGCTGACCTCTTAAATATCATGGAAGATTCGATTTTAACTTTCCGACTTATCCTGAAAACAGACAAGAAGAAACCAGGTCATGCCCTGAATTTATTCAAAGCTCATAGCCATGATTTGAGCTCACTTCACCAGGTTCAAGCCTCACTTGATAAGGTAAACTCATGCAAAACTCACTCTTTTTACATCATAATATATGAATATCAGTTTCGTTCCTTTTACACCGTCACAAGTTGGGCATCCATTGATAGTTTGGGGAGAATTATCTAAATTTTATTGAAAGATGATAAAATTTTACGAACATTGAGAAAGATTTAGAAACACTTGAATTTGAATAAAGAAAAGGTAAAGTGAAACTTGGCTATATTTATTCTATGTGCATATAAAAACTAGTTTAAGAAAAGCAATGATAACGATATAAATCATCAACAAAGTTCTTAGTTTTGTTGTAGTGTTGGATAGATCGATATTTTTTATTGAATGATTTGGTGCGATCTTGGGCCTTCAATTGAATAGTTTTGTAGCTTGAAAGGACTATAACATGTTTCTTCGGGCAATCTCTTAAACTGCAGAAGGAGATAAAAGTGAAAGAACTGTCGAAGAAGAAATCGTGGAGGAAGAAATCGTGGCCTTCTACCCCAGCGGAGGTGGAGCTGCTCTTAGGGCTCATTGACATTAAAGTGGTGTCAAGGGTTTTAAGGATGGCAAAGATTAGTAAAGAGCAGCTGCTATGGTGTGAGGAGAAGATGAGCAAGATCGATTTGTTCGAAAACAAGTTGCGACGAGATGGATCCCCTATCCTTTTCCCCTGTTGACGCTAGCTTGTTCCATGATAAGCAGACCAATATTTCTATATTTTGAGCTTGTAAATTATGAACCTTGGAATTGTAATGGAGGGGTTCTGTTCTTTGAATTTCAATGAAGATAAAAGCCATGTGGACTTGGTTATGTGTTTTTTCTAGGATCTTGCTGCAGATTTTGCAGGGAAATACAAAACTGATGAGATTTCTTATTAAACAATGCCTCCAGAACTTTGGAGATGGTGAGTTAGTAAATTTGCATGTTGGCATGACCATGTATTTATTCGAATGCCTGTGTACATAACTCATTGTGAAAGGGGATTCTTATTTGGTACACATGCAAGTAGTATTGATGAAGTGATTCACATGCTATTTTTTGAGATTAAAAAAATATGGATTGATCTACATTTGAGGGAAAAAAACTATCCTTCTTGCATGGTGCAAGCCTCTCTATGGCTCTTGGATGGGCTTTTCTTGTATATTGGGAGAGCCCATCCAAAGGCTATGTAAAGGCTTGCACATGCAAGCCTTTGCATAGAAGTGTTTCTCACATTTGAGATGGTTACACTATTATATATTTAATTTGTGGTAGAGGGTTGTTTTAATAAATTTTTCCACGTGCCGACACGTGGCACTCTAGCGTCTGAGCGCACAACACCTAGACGCACAGTGCCCAAGGTGCTGTCCCCACGCATTCTTTGGATGTCTTTTCCCCTTTTTATATATATACATGTATATCTATATATATGTATACATATTTACATACACACATACTTCACGACACTGTCCCTGTTAGAAAAAAATTTTCTAACGGGGCGCTGTCCAGCACCCCGCAAGGGGGCTGCTAGCCCCCTTGACCCCCAGCCCGCTATCTGGGTAGCGGGGCCCCCGTAAAAACTCTGCGTGGATCCCGATATATTTAAACCCCCATTCCAAAACAAAACACACGTACACTGCACATTGAGTTCGCATGACCAGTTTAACCCGTTAATCGGAGGTTCTCTCGCCCCAAAGGCGGGGGGTAATTAACGGCAGCTTAGTCCGCGGCTGCCGGAAATTCGGATCCCCATAATCATTAAACCCCGGCCTACCCTAAGCAGGGGGAATCTGTAGGACGCCTGACAAGCGCGCGCGTATTCCCAACTCAATGGGGTGACGAAAAACACCCTACAGATTTTGGCACGCCCGGTGGGACCCTTCTCTCCTCCCATATTTCGGGTTAAACGTTCATGCGAACTCAATCATTATACATATCGATTGCCTATACTGAAATGATGTTTTCTTTTCGTGCAGCAATCAACTTTCAACGACAATGTCTCCCCAGATGAATTCGGCTTCCAACGTGACCCCAATTCCGTACGTGGTCAAGATCAACGCTCGTGTGGTTCTCCCTGCAAGCCTCAGTCGACAGTGGGAGGAATCGTCCCGCCAGTTTGGCTCCGTCATTATCTACCCTGCCGGAAGCGCTCATCTGGCGGAGATCCCGGCGGAACAGGTGGCCAAGCCGGTCTCAAGGGGTAAGACGCCGAATGTCGTGATCGCCAAGGCAACACAACCAAAACTTAAGATGGTATCTGAGCGATTCTCTGGTGCTCCAGCGGGGGGCAAGAACTTCGGTACAAAGGGCAACATCAAATGTTGCGGACGAGCTCAGGCGATGACTCCAACAAATGCACAATCGAGCGTATCTCCAAGGCCCTCCATCGACCGGTCTGCGGCGTCTTCCTAAAGAGCCGAAGTCTGCCAGGCGCTTAGAACAGAAAAGTTAAGGCAGAAGCGGCTCAGGTATCGAGCCAACAAGAGGGCCAGGGTTTCGGCTAAATGGAATCGTGTGAAGTTCCAAGTGCAGGGTTGCCTTGCGACGACGACTGAGTCGGACATAAGAATCAGCAATTCCTTCGAGCCTCTGAAGTGGGTTCAAAAAAATGCCATGACCGCCAGAATCAAGAAGACAGCGGTCCGAACGGTGCTACAAAGAGACGTGTCCCGGCCCCAACAGAAAAAGTATGACACTGTCTCTTCAAGGGTCTATCAGGAGCTCTGTGCCGCACGAAAGCAGCGGGGCAAATCCAGAAAAGAAGCGCCAGCACCATTCAAGAACCTGGTTAGGCCAGCCGCCTTCAATCGACTACCAGCTACCGAAGCAAGGGGGTCAAGACAGCGATCCGTGAAATCAGCTGCCAATGATAGAAAGAGGGCCGGATATATCATCCATACGGTCTATATGGCGGGCGGACGCCCCAGCGACAACCTTCGCAGCAAAAGCAAGGATGGGGCCACCACATCCCAAGCCCAATCTAGCCTGAATGTAGTTGCCGCTGCCCAAGAACAGCCGCCCCAGCTGGATGAAGAAAACCCTCTCGATGAGGATGATAGGCAGAAAGACCCCTCGGTCCATGCAGAGTCAAGCTCGGACAGCGAGGAAGAGCCGACTTTCCGCCCCAGGACTGCGGAGCAAGAGCTGCTTCAAGAGCTTCGAAAACAGCTCAGGAGCAAAGATAAAGAGATAGCCAAGCTCTATTCGAAGATTGACGACTTAACGAACGTGGTGATGCAGCTTACGGCTCAAATTGCTCGAGCGCCTCCCAATCAAGCACCAGCCGCTGCTAATCAGCCGGATGGTGTCAATCCGAGGCAACCAATGCCTGTTTCTTTGGGACCAAGACTGGTCGAGCCACATGAAAGCCGGCCACACTCCGCTTCTGGGGACGCCTTGGCCCCAGATAGCACTATCCTGCTAACACAGGATCGGATAATGGATTTGGTCACCAGCAAGGTTAAAACATTGGTGGCCGAAGCTAAAGCTCAAAAAGAAATCGGCAGTAGTGGGCGGCCATATCCCACACAGTACGATCTGATTGAGTTCCCAAGCGGCTACGTTATTCCTAAGTTCGGAAGATTTGATCGAACGGGGAATGCAAATTAGCACGTCGCCCACTTCAAAGCATCGTGCGGAAATACAGGGGGCAATAACGCGCTCCTTCTTTGTCAGTTTGTCAACAGCCTGATCGGTGTCGCTTTCGACTGGTACGCGAGCATACCAGACGGGTCCGTCATTACCTTTGCCCAAATGGAATCTCTGTTTCGGCAAAGGTTCATGAGTGTCAGTGATAAAATCTCCATTGCCGACCTTGTGAGGACCAAGCCGGGGAAGAATGAAAGCAACACCGACTTTATCGCTCGATGGCGTAATCTCACAGTCAAGTGCGAACCTCCGCTGGAGCAGGACCTGTCCGTCAGCCTTCTCATTGGGAACCTTAGCAATTGGATGGTCCCATTCTTGTGTACGGCGGGCCTCAAGACATTTCAGGAGCTAACTAAGAAAGTCCAAATGCTGGAATGCTCGAAGCAAGAGTCCCCGCCGGATTCTCAGAGAGAGAAAACTTGGAAAAGCAAGCAGGACGACAACCGTAGAAGCGGGAGTTCCAGCAGTACCAATGTCTTCAATGCCTCCGGCAATGAAGAAAAGCGAAGGGCGGGCGAATCCAAAACCAACCGGTCTCGAAAGCCATTGCTGGGAGGAGATGGGCCTTCCCTAGAGGAGAAAAAGAACAAGGTTTACTCTTTCAGAAGGGACAAGATCCGCAAGATATTTAAAGATGCCTTGAACAACGGCCTACAATTGCCGGAGTCGAAAAGACCCCAAGAAGCTAAAATGAACGACAATCCTCTGTATTGCCCGTACCACCGAGTAGTGAGCCGTGCGATCGAGGATTGCTATATCTTCAAAGACTGGGTCGAGAAACAGTACAAGGCTGGAGAGATCGAGCTGTCCAAAAGTGTGTTGGTGAACAATCAAGTTGCAACCACCAACTTTATACAGACAGGAACTGAAGCCTTCTGGGAGCAGACAGCCGAACCCGCTGCCCTGAGAAATGAAACGGACTCATCGCGGCCTCCGTGGAGTACGCATATATCTAATAGGACGAAGAAGATGATAAAGCTACTTCGGAAAGAGCCCAGGACGGAATGGGAAGGGCAGAAGAAGCCTACCAGCCCAGCTGCCAATGCGGCTCCATCAGGCTCAAAATCCAAGAAGCTCAAGAAGAAGAAAAGTGTAGCTTGGCGTGAAAAGGAGTCTGCAGGGAGATCGACCATTCAAAAATATATCGATTCTCTCGAAGAATATGAACAGAAGGAAAGAACTCTGATTCAGTTGAAGGAGTTCCTCCCTGTACGAGCGGCTGAAATTCTGGAGGAGTTAGACGAAGACTCCAATGAAGAGATTCCTATAGTTACCTGCTACGCCATCCATCTGGGCAGCGACTCTGAGGAGGATCTCTGTTTTCCCGAAGAGGATGAGGAGCTCGCCACAAAGACCAATCAAATCCAGCTCAGAAGCGGCAGGGCTCTACCGCCAAATAAGGGCAACGCCCCAAAAGGGAAGGAAAAACAGGTGGCTAATGAGGAAGATGGCAGAGAACTGGCTGATGAAAACATAAGTCCGTCCTCGGTAGACTATAATGTCTTGGCACATCTCCGGAAGCTTCCGTCTCTCCTGAGCATCTACGACGCCTTGGTCCTATCTAAGGAGCTTAGAGATGTTCTCATTCACGCTCTACAAAACCCCGAGCGGTATCAGGCTCACTTTGCGGAAATTAATATGAAAGAAGCCCAGCACGCTTTGCATGCCGCCGCAGTCACATTTAAGGATGAAGACTTGCTACTGGGAACGGCTGAGCATAATCGGCCGCTTTACGTGATCGGGTACAGCGACGGAGATCGAATTAATCGTATATTGATTGATCCGGGGTCCTCAGTGAACATCATGAACTTGCGAACTCTGAAGAGTTTGTCAATGGACGTCCGACACCTGTCAAGGGAAAGGATTGTCATTCAAGGCTTCAACCAAAATTGCCAGCAAGTTCTGGGGTCCATAGCTCTGCCAATCAAATTCGGGGAACTGCAAACTGAAGCTAAGATATACGTGATCGACGCTGACACGTCTTATAAGATTCTCTTGGGGCGGCCGTGGCTCCATGATTACGGCATCATTCCGTCAATTCTCCATCAATGCATGAAGTATACTAAAAATGGCGAAGAAAGACGCATTGACGGAGACATCCAGCCGTTCGGTATGCATGAAGTCCGCTATGAAGATTCTCGGTACTTTATGAATCACGAAAATGCTAAGCCACAACTGACTGAGGATAGACCGGCCCCAAGACTCAAAAGAAAATCTGCGCCGGCTGTCACTTTCAAAAGCAAAAACGCCCAAGTACGCCCGCATTTCGGTAGTGACACTGATGAGTCCGACGCTGGAAGCCCGTCCTTCCGTAAAACTCGTCCTCGTTTCGACAGCGATACGGACGAATCTGTTACTGAAGGCCCATCTAGCAGCAAAGTCCGCCCTCATCTTGGTAGCGACACTGAAGAGTCGGAGGAAGAGGACCTGCCGTGCAACAGCGATGCAGATTGGACCCCTATGCAACAAGCGAAACTACTAGAGACCTTTGAAGTTGCAGAAGGGTCCCTAGCCGTCACAAGGGTACCAAAGAAGATGTGCAAAGAGCTCGATGCGTTATCAGTCTCCACCGTGGACCAGCTGAAAACTTTCTATGTTCCCGGGAGGAAAAGTGGACAGAAGGGCATCCTGTTTTATGGGTCAAACCCCGTTGTGCACCCGGACGATCTTTCTGTCGCATGCCTTCCCTATAAGAGAGGCATAAGAGCCGTCCTCAATCCCCGATACTATGCGCCCGAGATGCGGGAATACTTTAAAAAGTGCGGATGCCGGTTATATCAAACGGAGTCCGAAGCAAAGTTTTACGAAGGGCTATGGCATCCACCCCAGGTCCGAGCACTCATCGATGGACGAATTCCAGACAGACGGGGAATAGGTTACATTCAACCTGATTCCAGAGCGTGCTACATGATCCATGTTGGTGAAGCTGACGAAAGATTAAATGATGATGATGAGATAGCCGAGCCAGAAGAAGCTCCTCAAGAGCTTGAAGATGGCGGACAAGCAACCTTTGACGAGCTAACCGAGATTGACTTAGGAACGCCCGATAATCCAAGGCCGACCTACATCAGCTCACTCTTGTCAGAGGAAATGAAAGCGCAGATAATTGCCCTGCTGCATGAGTTCGTCGACTGCTTCGTGTGGACATACAAAGAAATGCCTGGCCTCTCCCCTGAAGTGGCCGTACATAAGTTGGCTATATCTCCTGATGCTAAGCCAGTCAAACAAGCTCCTCGAAGAATGAGAAGGGAACTAGAAGAAAAGGTCATCGAGGAAACTAAGAAGCTCATCGATGCCGGCTTCATCAGGGAAGAGAAATATGCGGACTGGATCGCAT